>JAJJWX010000433.1:0-2400000 GCA_023529315.1 Papaver bracteatum
TGATTGATGAAACTGAGCTGTTCTTTGGGAATATAAGTATGGTTTTATCGATTGGTTCATGTTCACCTTGATTTATCAAAACACGAACAACACTCATAGGTTTATTCGTGGGAGATGAATTTATCTATTATCTATTGACTTTTCTGTGTGAGACATTTGTTTGCTAAAGTCGTAGCAACTCTTGGTTGTGGGTGAGGTCACTAAGGGAATGAAGCGAGATATCCTGCTGGGAACAGAGGCGTAGGAGCATAATTGTACCTTGGATCAGTGTGAGATTGGTTGGGGTTTAACTACAGTCCAGACCGAAGTTAATTTGGAGTAGGCTAGTGTCTGTAGCGGCTTAATACAGTGTATGTTTAATCTGGACTAGGTCCCGGGGTTTTTCTCGCATTTGCGGTTTTCTCGTTAACAAAATTCTGGTGTCGTGTTATTTCTATTCCGCATTATATTTTGTTATATAATTGAAATAATACAGGTTGTGCGTTGTTCAATCGATTAGAATAGCCGACCTTATTGGTTGTTGATTTAAATCGATTGACTCTTGGATATTGGTCTTTTGTACCATCCAAGTTATCTCTCTTTGATTAGGCTCGCGAATCATATTTTCTTGAGTAAATCAAATTGATAGATTGAGATAATAACTTCTTGAGATATTTTCTATTGATTGAGTCTTGTTGATTCTCTAGAAAACAACTCGAATTTGTCCATACAGATTTCTAATCGAAATATTGGGTGAGGTTGTTAGACCCCCGCATTTTCAATTGGTATCAAAGCAGGCAAACACGTTAAATACCTCACAAGTCTGTGTTTGTAGTGATCTGACTCTATGGACAAAGGTGCTATCTCAATAAACGTACCACCAGTCTTCGATGGTTCAAACTACCCATGGTGGAAAATTGATATGCGCACGTATCTCCAAGCTTGTGATTTTCAAATATGGGTACATGTTATTAATGTCTATGATCCTCCGGTAAATACATAAGACGATGTATATACTCCCAAGGATGTTGATAGTTATAGTTCAGAAGAAATTCTTGATGCAAAGCAAAATTCTGAAGGTCTAGATGCTACCAGACAGGCCATTACCCCAGACCTTAAGCACTATGTGTCTTCTTGCACTAAGTCTAAAGATTCCTGGGATATCTTAGAAATCATTTTTAAAGCTAACAAACATGTTTCTAAGAAATGTACCATCGATGGAGGAAATAACCTCAATGTTCTTTCTGTAAATTCATCTCTCGGGAAGATATGAATTCCTGATCAAAATTCTGCTCAAACTGTTGCATTCAATGGTGGGTCAAGCACAAGTGAACACTCTATCTCATGGGGTGATTAATGTTGTACGGATGAAGTCTGGTTTAAAAAACCATTGAATACAGAAAAGATCAAGGAATTTAGGAGCATTAGGCGTGATAAACGTCTTGTGCCTGTCTTCACTGCCAATGATTCTGAGAAAGAAAAATCTTTAAGTGTCAACAGGTTCAATATGTTTGATAGATGCAATGATCTCTCAGCTTTTACAACAGAAACATCTTCATGCCAAGTTCTAATTCAGAATATGAGACCGACACAGAGATTTTCAAATTCTTGGATAGAGAGATTCTTCAAGAAAATCTTCAATTAAAAGATTCATTGAAGAAATTAGAATCATTAATCCAGGTGAAAAATCTTGAGATAAGTTGTCTTAATGATAAACTCACCAGAACCATTGATCTAAATGAAAAAGAGATTAATACTCTTAAAGATGTTCTACAAAGATTGTCTGGAAGCTCTGAATTTTTTTTAGCAATGTTATTTGGTCAGAAATCCTTTGGAAACACTAGTGGTTTAGAATACAAAAGCAAGTGTGTGGACATTATAAATCCTGTTGCTTTTATTGATCAAGGAAAAGAAAAAGATGACAGCCGTGTTAAGTAGAAGATACCTCAACAAATTCAGGAATCTTTGGGTTGTTCGTTTTATGGAAATGTAAGGCATGTTCAGAGTTCGTGTTGGAGATTCAAAAAGAAAATGGAAAGAATTGGAAAACTACAGAAGAACATGGAGAAGATGAATTTGGGTAATCCGAGCAGTCCTCCTAAAAACAATGCTTCCAGAATCAGAAGAGGTAGGAAACTTGCTTACACAACAAACCTTGGTAAATCACTATGTGATAAACAAGGAGAGCATTTGGATCATAACCTCCCTATCTAATTCAGGGACGTTCGCATCCTCATCTTTAACTTGAGAAAGTGAGAATTTGCGTTTTTGTGGCTCAAGTTTTTGTGTCTATTTTGGTTAAGAAAATATTCTTCTAACAATATAGATAATGAAACATTAATCACAGAAGACTAATTATTCTAGGGTTTCTTGTTCATACGTCTATTTAAATCTTTGGTAGACTTCCTCTTTCCTTGAAAAGATACTACCTTATGGCTCTTGTAACCAGAAGCATCACAAGCAGGGATGCAGTTGAAGCAGCTAATGTGTATCCGTGTAAAGGAATTTCTTCCTCAAGGGTGAAGAAAGTGAAGACTACATTTAACGGAGAAGGTTCTTCCTCTAACTGTCTATTTTCTAGTTGCCCCTTTGATTTTAGAGGCATGGTGAAAGAGTTCATCAAAAATAGAAATGGTTTAAAATCTCAAATCATTTTCTCTCTGGAAAAGATAACTCACTATGAACATTTGTTGTCTCAATCCAAGAACGCTTTGCGTGATTTGAAAAGAGAACTCAGTGAGTTAACTGATATTTCTGAAGATTTAGAGGAATTGAACGATCCCATAATCAATGTGTTTTTCAATAATGAGAAGGAATTATTAGTAGATGCTCTAAGAAATATCTACGACAACTAGTAAGTCTTCTGATAGTAAATCTTCTATGTTTTCTGTTTTATTTAGAAGAATAACTAGTGTTTTGGAATAGCAATGATTGTGACTACACATAGCTATATCCAATGATTTCATCTTCTTGTTTATAGATTTACTGGTTTAAATTCTAAAGTTGTTTGGAAGATGATGGTTGCAGTATTAATCATTTTGATTTTATATATTGCAATATTTTGATGTGATTTGTATGTTTACGTCCTTGAACTTGATTATCCCATATTTTTTTCAAAACTAAAGTCGCTCACGTATTGGTATGCATATATTGATAAAGGAATGAATGGACTTTTGGCAAAACACAAAAGTTATGCCTATATTGTCAATTATTGATGTAAGATAGGTTAAAAAAAATTGTGATTCAAGGATAAAGTCTATTATGTCACTTAGTGATGGAAAAATAGAATAAAATTAATTGTTACATATTATGAAGGTTCCATCTGTAAGGATCCATAAAGATGCAAAATGTTGAGCATTAAGAACTAAATTAATCAACTTGTGTGGTTATTTAGTTTGTATTCCATGAGTTCACTCATGTTGAGTACATGTACGGTTATGGTTGTCATTTCCTATGATAATCTTAGTAGGGGTTCCATAATCTCTTATGTTGAGCCCAAATAACTAAATCAATCATCTTGTGTGATTATTTAGTTGGCATTCCATAGATTTTTCTCATGTTGAGTGTGGACGATTGAATTGATTACTTTGTAATTAGTTTAATTGTGTAATCCGGTTAGAGTATTTATGAGTTCTCTTGTGAATAAGCTAATCGATTTTTTAAGTCTCCATAAGTTTATTTGTGTTGAGCATATTTAGTCAAATTAATCTTGCTTCGCTTTGGATAATATGATTGGATATTTCTTGTTGGATTCCAAATTCATACTTGTAAGTAATTTGTTGAGTCTAAAGAAGTCATTCTTTTCTCTTGAAATTAAGGTCGCTCTTGTTGTTCCTTAGGGAATGACATCTTATGGGGGAGAGTTCTTTTGTACTTGCGCTTAATTTCCAAATATTTGTGGGGAGTGCGGCTGTGGAATTTTTAGGGGTTATCTTGTATCTTTATAAACCTCTTGATGAATGCATTTAGCCTCGGCTTTATGATTGCATCTAAAAAAGATGATAGAACATTTACCTTTGGTCATGAAATGTCTCTTACGGAAATTTCATTAGGATCCCGTTCTTGTACCTTTGCCAATTTTATTGACAAAAAAGGGGAGAATTAATTGTAGTTCTCACTACAAATACATTTGGTTTTCGGATCATTATGTAATGGGGAGTGGTTTCCATATGCGATGGAGTATTGACTAAGGAGGAGTGAAGTATCACCATAGTGTTGTTGTTGAAGTTGTGATACAATTGGACTTTGACGCTATGTAATAATACTATGACATTGTACAACAATGTTTGAGAACCAATGCTTTTCTTATTATTATAGCTACGGATTTTCAACAACGATGATCCTAAACTTACAACCTTTGGGATCATTGGTCTACTTGGAAGTGAAGAAGATTTCGAGTATTGTTGAAGATTAGGCATGTGGAATTGGAGCTACCAAGTTTATTTATATAATTTTTTGTATTCCATATGTATTAATAGTTTTGCCACTAAAATGGACAAAGGGGGAGATTGTTAGGGCACTGCTCGGTCAAACTCACATGCGTTGCTATCTCAAGCATGTTTGTCAATCTTAGTGATCAAAACTATAAAGTCTTGATTTCTAGTCTACTATAGGTAAGGTCTCAGACTAGGATAAAAAGTGTAGTTGAGCTCAAGAACTCTATGGAGATCATCATATAAGACGAAGGACTACTCAAGAAACCAGTGGATCTTCATCGACTAAAAGGTATGTGGAGACTTGAACTTATCTATCACTCAAAAGTCTATCTACTCTATCTCCTATCTTTAAAAAGAAGTCGTTTTACTATGTAGACTAACAATATGCACATGTGACATTTCGAGCTGAGTATATCTCGCTTATCTATTTCTCGAAATGGGTGTTGGTAAATCTTTTGCTTTAGCCAAGTTCATATTTTCCTAGTGACGAAAGTCATGTTATGGTTCAATCACTTTGTAAATCGCTCTGACGAAAAATAGTTTGTGAATAACAACTATATAACGTCCTCTAAGAATGTTTCAATGATTCAAATGAGAGTTTAGACTATATAACCATTGTGGGATATATGCATTGTTGTGGCAACACATATATGTATAAGTCCTTAACACTTGAACCGAAGTTTGCGAACTTTGTTGATCAAGTGGAACCGGAACGTGAGCAGCAACTCAGTCCGCGAACTGGCGTAAGTTCTCGAACCCGAGAATATCTATTGAAGTTGAAGCTTAGGTGCAGTCCACAAACCCAGTCCGCGAACTGACGGAAGTTCTCATCCCGAGAATTTCTGCTGGAGTTTATTAACTTCAACTGGTTAGCTTGAGTCCGCAAACTCAGTCCGCGAACTCAAGAGGTTATGTCTGAAAACGTTGTTCGTGAACTTATCTTAAATTACTAAGGAATGCTTTTGCAAACCGTGGATTTATAGTTCATGAAATGATTCGAGTGAATCACATCTTTTTTGATTCAATTGTGTCTCTTGTAATACTTGAAGATCTCATAGCTATTGGACAACTCTCTAACTAGTTCATTTGAGTCATTTAGACTAGTTATGTTGAAGAAGAATATGGTTTATATGAAAGTTATCATTTGGCTAACCATTTGGTTGACTAATATTGAACCAACCATTGTACATGTTTGGGTACGGTTACACGAACTCAAAACGTCAAGTACATGTGTGTATGACAAGCTAAGTTTTCGATCTAACGGTTGAGAGATATTAGCTTGTATCTAATAAGGTTTTCATCTAACGGTGAATATTGAATGCTTTGTTACTAAGCTAACATTGATTGCAAACCCTGATTTGAAAGACTATATAAAGGAGAACTCTAGAAACTGGGAAATCTAATCCCCACACATTCTGTGTGATACTAGTTTGCTAAATCTAGAGTCGATTCTCCTTTAATATTTGGTTTTCTTCTCTAAAACCAGGTTAACGACTTAAAGACTTCATTGGGATTATGAAGCCAGACCTACTACTTTTCTTATAGTTGTGTGATCTGATCTTGATATGTCTATCATACGAGTACAATTGTAATAATTGGCTTGTGATTTCTATCTCCGATAGGCAATATATAAAAGTAATCACAAACATCTTCGTCTCATCGTTTGTAATTCCACAATATCTTTTTTCGCTGCGTCGATTAAGACTATTGTGAGGTGATTAATAAAACTAAGCTATTCTTCGGGAATATAAGTCTGGTTTTATTGATTGGTTCCTGTTCACCTTGATTTATTAAAAGACGGAACAAAACTCGTAGGTTTATTCGTGGGTGACGAATTTATCTATTATTTGTAGACTTTTCTGTTTGAGACATATTTGTTTTCTAAAGTCTTCGACTTTGGGTCGTAGAAACTATTGGTTGTGGGTGAGATCAACTAAGGGAATCAAGTGCACAGTATCCTGCTGGGATCATAGGCATAGGAGCATAACTATGCCTTGGATCAGTGTGATATTGGTTGGGGTTCAACTACAGTCTAGACCGAAGTTAATTTGGAGTAGGCTAGTGTCTGTAGCGGCTTAATACAGTATATGTTTAATCAAGACTAGGTCCAGAGGTTTTTCTAAATTTTCGGTTTCCTCGTTAACAAAATTCTGGTGTCTTTGTTATTTCTATTCCCATTATATTTTGTTATATAATTGAAATAATACAGGTTGTGCGTTGTTCAATCGATTAGAATATCTGACCTTATTTGTTGTTGATTTAAATCGATTGACACTTGGATATTGGTCTTTGGTACCATCCAAGTTATCTCTCTTTGATTAAGCTCGCGAATCATATTTGCTTGAGTAAATCAAATTGAGAGATTGAGATAATAACTCCTTGAGTATTTTCTATTGATTGAGTCTTATTGATTCTCTAGAAAACAACTCGGATTTGTCCATAAAGATTGCTAATCAAAATATTGGGTGAGGTTGTTAGACCCCCGCATTTTCAATTGGTATCAGAGCAGGAAAACACGTTAAAGACCTCACAAGTCTGTGTTTGTAGCGATCTGACACTATGGACAAAGGTAATATCTCAATAAATGTACCACCAGTCTTCGGTGGTTCAAACTACCCATGGTGGAAAATTGATATGGGCACGTATCTCCAAGCTTGTGATTTTCAAATATGGGTACATTTTATTAATGGATATGATTCTCCGGTAAATACATAATACGATGTATATACTCCTAAGGATGTTGATAGTTATAGTTCAGAAGAACTTCTTGCTGCAAAGAAAAATTCTGAAGGTCTAGATGCTATCAGATAGGCCATTACCCCAGACATTAAGCACTATGTGTCTTCTTGCACTAAGTCTAAAGATGCCTGGGATATCTTAGAAACCATTTTTGAAGCTAACAAACATGTTTCTAAGAAATGTACTATCGATGGAGGAAATAACCTCAATGCTCTTTCTGGAAATTCATCTTTCGGAAAGATAAGAATTCCTGATCAAAATTACCCTCAAACTGTTGCATTTAATGGTGTGTCAAACACAAGTGAACACTCTATCTCATGGGGTGATGAATGTTGTACGGATGAAGTATGGTTTAAAAAACCATTGATTACAGAAAAGATCAAGCAATTTAGGAGCATTAGGCGTGATAAACGTCTTGTGTATGTCTTCACTTCCAATGATTCCGAGAAAGAAAAATCTTTAAGTGTCAACAGGTTGAATATGTTTGATAGATTCAATGATCTCCCAGCTTTTACAGCAGAAACATCTTCATGCTCAAGTTCTAATTCAGAATATGAGACCGACACAGAGATTTTCAAATTCTTAGATAGAGAGATTCTTCAAGAAAATCTTCAATTAAAAGCTTCATTGAAGAAATTAGAATCATTAATCCAGGTGAAAAATCTTGAGATAAGTTGTCTTAATGATAAACTCACCAGAACCATTGATCTAAAGGAAAAAGAAATTAGTGGAAATTAAATTATTGTCCCTACTTTTCATGGTCTATACAAATATCCCTATCACACAATAAATATGTCCCTCTTCATTCATAAGCCCATCAGGGGTCCAATAAGGTTTTTATTTCTTCCAAGTTTGCCCTCCCATCTATCTACCTACTTCTTCTTTTCTAATTAGCAACGACGTCTTCAATTTTTTCCTCCATTTCCATCGCTCCACCACAACTGGAAACATCTCCATCGCTTCACCACCACCAGCAATATCTTCATCGTAACCATATTCATTTTATTCTTCTTCGTTTCTAGTCCGTCGCTTCACCACCTTCACCATCTTTTCTGCCGCAACATCGTAACCTAAAATCAGAAAACAAGCTCAACCACCACCTCTGCAACTACGACCACCTTCTCCGTCGC
Organism: Papaver bracteatum; assembly: GCA_023529315.1. NCBI lineage: Eukaryota > Viridiplantae > Streptophyta > Magnoliopsida > Ranunculales > Papaveraceae > Papaver > Papaver bracteatum. The sequence goes on from JAJJWX010000433.1 coordinate 8,285, forward strand.
TAATGGATTCAGATTTAATCGAACTATCATCAACAACATCTCCACCACCACCTCTGTAACTACAACCAATTTTTTCTTCTTATTCTTCTATAAACTAAATTTGAAATCAGATTCAAATAGATCGAGATCTGATTTTAGGTTGCAATTATAGATCGGTGATACCGTCGGTCTCTAGAAAAGGAAGATCAGATTCTGCTGGTTATGTTTGAAGATGAATAAGATTGATAATGAATTAACAGTTTGAATCTAGGTTTTACTGTTGTTGTTGAATAATTGATGATTGAATTGAAATCAAGAAGAGATGGAGATTCAAGAGGATGAAGGTGTTACTGCTGTAATTGAAGAGATGAGTTCAAATAAATGAGTTGATGCTGTAATTGAAGCCAATGGATGAACGGGTTTTGATGATTTAGGGTTTTCTTGTGAATTAAAGGGTCGATTATGGAATGGAGTGAAAATAGGATGAGCTGATGACAGTAATGCAAATTGAGGTATGTTTCTTTCGGTACTGGTGATGTAGATCGAGGTGGTTTTGGTTGGAATGATAAAATTGGTGTTGGATTTTGGTTTTGGTTGTTTGGTGGTGGTGGTGCTGGAGATGTGTGATTTTGTTGGTGGCAGTGTTGGTATGAGTTGTTGTTACAGAGATTGAAGCCTCTTGCTGAATGAAACATGGTGGTTATCTGGGTTGAAACAGGAAGTGATATTGGATCAACTATGGTTGTTGATCCAACTGCAATGGATAAACATCCAATGTTGATCCAACTGAAATGGATAAACATCCATTGTTGATCCAACTGAAATTGGTGATGAAAGAGGTGGAATTGAATTCATTTTAAAACATCCATTTTAATTGGTGATGAAAGAGGTAGAATTGAATTCTCTTGAATTTATTGATTCATCTTTTGAAGTAGCTAGCATGATTCTGCTTTGTTTTTGACTTTTGAATTTGATTTTGGAGTACATTTTTTATTCATCCCAATATATTTGGATTCTTAATATTTTCACAAGCCTGTTTTTTGTTATTCCCAACATTTAAATTTATGTTTTGTGAATCTAGTATGCTCAATTGTTTATCTTCTCTGAATTGTGTGGTGAATGGTACTATAAGGATGATTGATTAGATAATGTGCATTATAGAAGTAGAAATTGAATTGTTGGTGTTGTTTTCCATGAATCTGGAATTGTTGTTGATTAAATAGTGTGCATTATATGTTTTTATGGGATCAACTTCTACTGTTGATCCCACTGCAATGGATAAACTTCTACTGTTGATCCAACTGCAATGGATAAACATCCATTGTTGATCCAACTGAAATGGATAAACTACTGTTGTTGATAAAAAATTATCTGAATCGATAGTGGCGGCGGCAACAGTGGCGGTGGTTGCTGCTATGGATTATTAATGGTGCTTTGATGGTTTTGTTGGTGGATCTGAAACTGCAGCTGATGAAATGGTAGCATTTTTCCATCAGCATGGATAAACATCCATTGTTGATCCAACTGCAATGGATAACCTTCTACTGTTGATCCAACTGCAATGGATAAACATCCATTGTTGATCCAACTGAAATGGATCAACTACTTTTTTCTGGGTTTTTTGGTTTTTTTTTAATAGACTATGAAAATAATTTCCCCCGGCGGCGGTGGTGGCGGCGACGATGAACTTGTGGTGGTGGTGGCAACAGACTAGTGGTGGTGGAGGACTAGTGGCGGTGGAATAGTTGCGGTGAAGGTGTGGGGGTGGAATATTAGTGGTGGTGGTGGTTGTTGAACGGTGGTGGTGGAATGGTAGTTGAATGTTGGTGGTGTTGGTGCGAGTGGTGGTGGTGAAGTGTTAGTGGAAGAAATTTGTTCCATTTTAAAATAAAGAAAAAATATTATATGGGTGAGGGTATTAAGGTAATCTAATATTAAATGGATAAGGTTATTAAAATAGGAGGGACATATTTATTGTTGCATAAGGATATATTGGAGGAAGTTAAAAGTAGGGATATATAATTAATATACCCATTAGATTAATACTCTTAAAGATGATCTACAAAGATTTTCTGGAAGCTCTGACAAAATTTTAGCAATGTTATTTGGTCAGAAATCCTTTGGAAACACTAGTGGTTTAGGATACAAAAGCAAGTGTGCAGACATTGTAAATCCTGTTGCTTTTATTGATCAGGGAAAAACAAATGTTGACAGCCGTGTTAAGCAGAAGATACCTCAACAAATTCAGGAATCTTTGGGCTGTTCGTTTTGTGGAAATGCAAGGCATGTTCAGAGTATGTGTTGGAGATTCAAAAAGAAAATGGAAAGAATTGGCAAACTACAAAAGAACATGCAAAAGATGAATCTGGGTAATCCGCGCAGTCCTCCTAAAAACAATGCTTCCAAAATCAGAAGAGTTAGGAAACTTGCTTACACAACAAACCTTGGTAAACCACTATGTGATAAACAAGGAGAGAATTTGGCTCATAACCTCCCTATCTAATTCAGGGACGTTCGCATCCTCATCTTTAACTTGAGAAAGTGAGAATTTGTGTTTTTGTGGCTCAAGTTTTTGTGTCTATTTTGGTTAAGAAAATATTCTCCTAACAATATAGATAATGAATCATTAATCACAGAAGACTTATTCTTCTAGGGTTTCTTGTTCATACGTCTATTTAAATCTCTGTTAGACTTCCTCTTTCCTTGAAAAGATACTACCTTATGGCTCTTGTAACCAGAAGCATCACAAGCAGGGATGCAGTTGAAGCAGCTAATGTGTATCTGTGTAAAGGAATTTCTTCCTCAAGGGTGAAGAAAGTGAAGACTACATTTAACGGAGAAGGTTCTTCCTCTAACTGTCTCTTTTCTAGTTGCCCCTTTGATTTTAGAGGCATAGTGAAAGAGTTCATCAAAAATAGAAATGGTTTAAAATCTCAAATCATTTTCTCTCTGGAAAAGATAACTCACTATGAACATTTGTTGTCTCAATCCAAGAATGCTTTGCGTAATTTGAAAAGAGAACTCAGTGAGTTAACTGATATTTCTGAAGATTTGGAGGAATTGAACGATCCCATAATCAATGGGTTTTTCAATAATGAGAAGGAATTCTCAGTAGATTCTCTGAAAAAGATCTACGACAACTAGTAAGTCTTCTGATAGTAAATCTTCTATGTTTTCTGTTTTATTTAGAAGAATAACTAGTGTTTTGGAATAGCAATGATTGTGACTACACATAACTATATCCAATGATTTCATCTTCTTGTTTATAGATTTATTGGTTTGAATTCTAAAGTTGTTTGGAAGATGATGGTTGCAGTATTAATCATTTTGATTTTATATATTGCAATATTTTGATGGGATTTGTATGTTTACGTCCTTGAACTTGATTATCCCATATTTTGTCAAAAGTAAAGTCGTTCACGTATTGGTATGAAAATATTGATAAAGGAATGAATGTACTTTTGGAAAAACACAAAAGTTAAGCCTATATTGTCAATTATTGATGTAAGATAGGTTAAAAAAAAAAGTGATTCAAGGATAAAGTCTATTATGTCACTTTGTGATGGAAAAATAGAATAGGTCCTTGTTTTGTTATCCACGGTATAGAGATTAATTGTTCCATATTACTATGTATTACCATGAAGGTTCCATCTTGTATCTTATGTTGAGCACAGTACGACTAAGTCGATTTCGTATTGGCATGGTTGGTTGTTCCATAAAGATGCAAAATGTTGAGCATTAAGAACTAAATTAATCAACTTGTGTGGTTATTTAGTTTGTATTCCATGAGTTCACTCATGTTGAGTACATGTATGGTTAAGGTTGTCATTTCCTATGATAATCTTAGTCGGGGTTCCATAATCTCTTATGTAGATCCCAAATAACTAAATCAATCATCTTGTGTGATTATTTAGTTAGCACTCCATAGATTTTTCTCATGTTGAGTGTGGAAGATTGAATTGATTACTATGTAATTAGTTTAATTGTGTAATCCGGTTAGAGTATTTATGAGTTCTCTTGTGAATAATCTAATCGATGTTTTAAGTCTCCATAAGTTTACTTGTGTTGAGCATATTTAGTCAAATTAATCTTGGTTCGCTTTGGTTAATATGATTGAATATTTGTTGTTGGATTCCAAATTCATACTTGTATGTAATTTATTGAGTCTAAAGAAATCCTTCTTTTCTCTTGAAATTAAGGTCGCTCTTGTTGTTCCTTAGGGAATGACATCTTATGGGGGAGAGTTCCTTTGTACTTGCGCTTAGTTTCCAAATCTTTGTGGGGAGTGCGGTTGTGGAATTTTTAGGGGTTATCTTGTATATTTATAAACTCCTTAATGAATGCATTTAGCCTCGGCTTTATGATTGCATCTAAACAGGATGATAGAACATTTACCTTTGGTCATAAAATGTCTCTTACGAAAATTTCATTAGGATCCCGTTCTTGTACCTTTGCCAATTTCATTGACGAAAAAGGGGAGATTAATTGTAGTTCTCACTAAAAATACATATGGTTTTCGGATCATTATGTAAGGGGGAGTAGTTTCCATGTGATATGGAGTATTGACTAAGGTGGAGTGAAGTATCACCATAGTGTTGTTGTTGAAGTTGTGATACAATTGGACTTTGACGTTGTGTAATAATACTATGACACTGTATAACAATGATTGAGAACCAATGATTTTATCATTGTTATAGCTACGGATTTTCAACAACGGTGATCCTAAACTTACAACCTTTGGGATCATTGGACTACTTGGAAGTGACGAAGATTTCGAGTATTGTTGAAGATTAGGCATGTGGAATAGGAGCTACAAAGTTTATTTATATAATTTTTGTATGCCATATGTATTAATAGTTTTGAAACTAAAATTGACAAAGGGGGAGATTATTAGAGCATTGCTCGGTCAAACTCGCATGCGTTGCTATCTCAAGCATGTTTTTCAATCTTAGTGATCAAAACTATAAAGTATTGATTTCTAGTCTACTATAGCTAAGGTCTCGGACTAGGATAAAAAGTGTAGTTGAGCTCAAGAACTCCATGGCGATCATCATACAAGACGAAGGACTACTCAAGGAACCAGTGGATCTTCATCGACTAAAAGGTACATGGAGATTTGAACTTATCTATCACTTAAAAGTCTATCTACTCTATATCCTATCTTGAGACAAAAGTCATTTTACTATATAGACTAAGAATATGCACATGTGATATTTCGATCTGAGTATATCTCGCTTTTCTATTTCTCGAAATGGGTGTTGGTAAAGCTTTCGATTTATCCAAGTTCATCTTTGCCTAGTGACGAAAGTCATGTTATGTTTCAATCACTTTGGAAATCGCTTTGACGAAAAATTGTTTGTGAATAACAACTATATGACGTCCTCTGAGAATGTTTCAATGATTGAAATGAGAGTTTAGATTATATAACCATTGTGGGATATAAACATTGTTGGGGAAATACATATATGTATAAGTCCTTAGCACTTGAACCGAAGTGTGCGAACTTTGTTGATAAAGTGGAACCGGAACATGAGCAGCAACTCAGTCCGCGAACTCTGTCCGCGAACCCAGTCCGCGAACTGGCGTAAGTTCTCGAACCCGAGAATATCTGCTGAAGTTGAAGCTTAGGTGCAGTCTGCGAACCCAGACCGCGAACTAACGGAAGTTCTCATCCCGAGAAATTCTGTTGGAGTTTATTAACTTCAACCGGTTAGCTTGAGTCCTCGAACTCAATAGGTTATGTCTGAAAACGTTGTTCGTGAACTTATCTTAAATTACTAAGGAATGCTTTTGCAAACCATGGCTTTATAGTTCATGAAATGATTCAAGTGAAGCACATCGTTTTTGATTCAATTGTGTCTCTTGTAATACTTGAAGATCTCATAGAAATTGAACAACTCTCAAACTAGTTCATTTGAGTCATTTGGACTAGCAATTGGTTGATATGAAAGTTATCATTTGGCTAACCATTTGGTTGACTAATATTGAACCAACCATTGTACATGTTTGGGTACGGTTGCACGAACTCAAAACGTCAAGTACATGTGTGTGTGACAAGATAAGTTTTCGAACTAACGGTTGAGAGATATTAGCTTGTATCTAATCAGGTTTTCATCTAACGGTGAATATTGAATGTTTTGTTACTAAGATAACATTGATTGCAAACCCTGATTTGAAAGACTATATAATGGAGAACTTTAGCAACTGGGAAACCTAATCCCCACACATTCTGTGTGATACTAGTTTGCTAAAGCTAGAGACGATTCTCCTTTAACCTTTGGTTTTCTTATCTAAAACCAGGTTAACGACTTAAAGACTTCATTGGGTTGTAAAGGCAGACCGACAATACTTTTCTTATAGTTATGTGATCTGATCTTGCTGTTTCTATCGTACGAGTACAATTGTAATAATTGGCTTGAGATTTCTATCTCCGATAGGCAAGAAAAAAGCAGTCACAAACATCTTCGTCTCATTGTTTGTGATTCCTCAATAATCTTTTTCGCTGTGTCGATTAAGTTTATAGTGAGGTGATTGATGAAACTGAGATGTTCTTCGGGAATATAAGTTTGGTTTTATCGATTGGTTCATGTTCACCTTGATTTATCAAAAGACAGAACAAAATTCATAGGTTTATTCGTGGGAGACGAATTTATCTATTATCTGTAAACTTTTCTGTGTGAGACAGATTTGTTTGCTAAAGTCTTTGACTTTGGGTCGTATCATCTCTTGGTTGTGGGTGAGATCAGCTAAGGGAATCAAGTGCGCAGTATCCTGCTGGGATCAGAGGCGTAGGAGCATAACTGTACCTTGGATCAGTGTGAGATTGGTTGGGGTTCAACTACAGTCCAGACCGAAGTTAATTTGGAGTAGGCTAGTATCTGTAATGGCTTAATACAATGTATGTTTAATATGGACTAGGTCCAGGGGTTTTTCTGCATTTGCAGTTTCCTCGTTAACAAAATTCTGGTGTCTGTGTTATTTCTATTCCGCATTATGTTTTGTTATATAATTGAAATAATAAAGGTTGTGTGTTGTTTAATCGATTAGAATATCCGACCTTATTGGTTATTGATTTAAATCCATTGACACTTGGATATTGGTCTTTGGTACCATCCAAGTTATTTCTCTTTGACTAGGCTCGTGAATCATATTTTCTTGAGTAAATCAAATCGATAGATTGAGATAATAACTCCTTGAGATATTTTGTATTGATTGAGTCTTGTTGATTCTCTAGAAAACAACTCGGAGTTGTCCATACAGATAGCTAATCGAAATATTGGGTGAGGTTGTTAGACCCCCGCATTTTCACTAGACGCACCACTGTGCCAATGCCATCCACATCTAATGCGCAAAGGAATACGAACCATGCTAGCCTCACCACCGTGCCAAAGGCAAACCATGCCATCCAAATTTACTATGCGAAGGCATGCCAACCATGCTATCCGCACCACCGTGCCAATGGAAAACCATGCCAGCCACATCTACGGCGTCAAGGCATGCCAACCATGCTAGCGGCACCACTGTGTCAATGGAAAATCATGCCAGCCACATCTACCGCGCCAAGGCATGCCAACCATGCTAGTCGCACCATGTGCCAACGGCATGCCAAACCGTTGGCCCCACCATGCCAAGCCAAACCGTCCATGCCAAGCCCTTGGCCACACCTTGCAATGCCAAACGTACCTTGCCATGGCCCCATACCATCCTAGATTCGCCACCATTATGGCCTTACCTATGCGGCTACCTAAACGAAGGAGTGCGACAATCAATGGACCCCTTTAATCCTAGGAGCAAATCCTATCCGTCCAAGGTTACCAGACAACGCATGGTAACCATTGGACATAAACCCTAGTTTGGATTCTCCAAACAGCGCCAAGGCATGCCATGCCAATGGCATACCAACCTAGCCGTGCCACTATGCTGGCCTTCCCTATGCGGCTACCAAAACGAAGGCGTGCGATAATCAACGATCGCCCTTCAATCCTAGGAGCAAATCCTAGCCGTCCAAGGTTACCGGAAAATGCATGCCTTTGGCCTGAAACCCTAGTTTGGCCATGCCAAACCATGCCAAGGCATGCCATGCCAATGGAATACCAACCTAGCCGCGCCACCATGCTAGCCTTCCCTATGCGGCTACCAGAACGAAGGCGTGCGACAATCAACGGTCGCCTTTCAATACCAAGAGCAAATTCTAGCCGTCCAAGGTTACCAGACAACACATGGTAAACTTTGGCCCGAAACCCTAGTTTGGCCATGCCAAACCGCGCCAAGGTATTCCATGCCAATGGCATACCAACCTAGCTGCGCCACCATGTTGGCCTTCCCTATGCGGCTACCAAAACAAAGGCGTGCGAAAATCAACGGTCACCCTTCAATCCCAGGAGAAAATCCTAGCCGTCCAAGGTTTCCAGACAACACATGGTAACCTTTGGCCCAAAACCCTAGTTTGGCCATGCCAAAGCACTCCAAGGAATGGCATGCCAACCTTACCGCACCACCATGTGGGACTTCCCTATGCGGCCACCAAAAATAGAAAGTGAGCGACGATCAACGGCTACCTTTCCTCTTAAGATGCAAAATCTCGACCGTCGAAGGTCACCAAGACAGCAAGTCTCCCCAAGCTCGACTTGCTAGGCAACAACAATATGCTACATGTTTTCCACGAAATATTTGAGACATCAACACATATCACAAACTGGGGGATCCTCTTTGGGTATTGGTTTGGCGGTTTATAGCGTGCGGCGTATACTACGCCCGTCATAAGGAAGTGTCATAAGGATGAGGCGGTTAGTAAATATAGGGAGTTAATGGTGAAACACTTTTTTTATGGAACATCAATGCCATCCATTAATGGTTACCACCTCCTCCCATTTACTCACCCATTTTTCCATTCCTTAATGAGACCAGAGTACGTTTCACTTCGACTTGTATAAATAGGTCTTACCTATTTCCACCGAACAAAAAGTTCATTCGGGAGCATACAACACTCAGAAAACATTTGCTAGCTTTCCATTTGTTAGCTTCCCACTTTCTGATACAAGTCGTAGAAAACAACTACTCTTCCAGAAATTAACTATTCTGGTCTCATCACTTTCCTTGATTCCCTTCCCAAAACCAACCCATTATCCTTCACTTTGTGACCGAGGCAAGTATGGAACGGCCATTTCTTGGTTTAGGTCAGACTTGTACAGATTGATCTCTCGAATCTAAAGTACTCCTTTGCAGTACATTGTTTAGGGTTTAAATTCGTTTCTCACCCACACACCCGAAATTACCGAAATCAGCAGAAACCATTTTCACTTACAAACAATTGGCGACCACAGTGGGATATTGATCTTTCGGTTACAATGTCAATTTTCGACTTCATGCTTCGACCCAGACATCAACAAGGTAGAAGAAGGCGATCCGTTTGGGTATCGAGGACTCAGTTACCAGATGACCTGATTATCAGTCTTGACACGGCGAGTGATGACTGAGGACTGCCTAGAGATTAAAAGTGAATGATCCAACCAGGGATCGACGACTTGATTATCAAATGAGATGACTAGGGACTTTCCACAATCACGGTGGCGCTTCCCATAAAACTCAGTATTACACCCGGAAGGTTCCCTTTTCATTAGGAGACCTGAGAAACCGAGTAAGTCTTACCTAGACAAGATACGTGGTTTGCTATTTCTCACGAGAATGGTACAACCGATAGCCATGTTATGTTTGAACCCATGTCATCTACCAACACATGGTTCCATGATTTTCCTGGGATATGTGCGTCACTTTCAATTGTAACCAAGATAACATCAATTCCAAAACAATTCATTCCACAAAAAAAAAATCCAAAACTCTCAAGGTAACATTTGTTATCAGCCCAAGAAATCCAGGAAATCAAAACCATAAACTAGGCGTTTCATTTGCCTTTAAAAAGAAAAAGTCGCCTACTCGTACATGCCTACTTTGCATAATAATGATTACCCGTCACCATTCATGAGGTAGCCGACGTTACTACGGTGATATTCGAAGATGAATTGTTTATGATGAGGTATTTCTACAAGTTTATGAAAGGCATACCCATGGCTAGGGTTTACACCAGTTCATAAGAAAAATATTTCTACCGATTTATGGAAGGCATACCTATGTCTAGGGTTTGCACCAACACAAGAAAACAAGAGAACAAATTGAAAGAGAAACGTTGTAGTACATAGCTAGAATATGCTTGCCCACTTTATTGCTACCACACTACCGCTAACACCAGGACGTGATAGTAAAGATACGAGATAAATAAGGGAGCCAACCCCTTTAATAAGCATAACACTTTTTGGAATTTGAATAAGGAAAGAATTTCCTGTTTGAGCTACGTATGGAAAAAGGCAACTGGGCCCTCAAGAACAAGTCAGTGCCACGACAAGCCAGCGCCCATTCCCAGCCAATCCAGCGCTAAAAACTTGCATATTTCTAGCACCAGCAGTTTGCATCTTTCCAGCGCCAATAACTTGCATCTTTCCAGCGCCAACAACTTGCATCCTTCCAGCGCTAACAACTTGCATCTTTACAGTAGCTTGCATCTTTCTTCCTTCCAGCGTTGCTCTTGAACACTCAGTAGAAGGAAATCAGGAATCTAATTTCATCACACGTAATGATCAGGAACGACTTCTCCAAAATCGAAGCAAAGAAAATCAGCAACCCCCCTGAGTTCACAAAAACACTTTTCCTGTCAGGAGATGCATGATTTCTGGGGACTTCACCCGGAAAACCGTGCAGTCAATGATGAAAATTTTATATGAGATTATATGTTTACCCAAGGCACAATGTCAAGACATATTTGCAGCCCTCAACCGCACTGCATCAGGAAAGCAGCTGTTTCCATCCAGGAACACTAGTGGAGAATGAGATTTTAACCACTTTATGGGCTTTGAAAAAATGACTTCCACGGGCCAGGGTAATTATATGATCTGTGAGACCCAGTGGTTTTTACAAGAAAATGAAAAACTTGTTTCTCACACAGTCGTATTATGGGTGCGTATTTTAATAAAAATGCAGGCTTTCCTATGGCCTTCAGAAACCACTATGAGAGGTTGAATTTTCTATGAGAAAAAATTGTACAAGGAAATTCCGCATCTCTTTTTATTCACTCGGAGTTCACAGCTACCACATCTTCTTCTTCTTATCCATTCACTCACCACATCGATCTCTTTCAATCTCTCAGAAAAACCCTAAAATTCCCAAATCTCAAATCCAGTTCATTTCTTCATCTTTCACTTAAACCAGAAATTTCTTGACATCATTCGATCTGAGAATAAAATAGACAAACCCTAGCCATCAACTAACCTAGTAAACCAAATCAATCACTCTCCATACCCACCTCTCTCAATCTTTCTTATAATCTATCTAATTATAAACAACAAAAATAATACCGAAGATGTATCAGAAAAATAATTAGAGGATGTTGATAAAGACAAAGAAATCGTAAGGGATGATTTTACTATCTTATGGTTAGGGTTACTTTCTTATTTCAATTTTTCTTACAATCCTTAGATTTCTGATCGAGATAAGATTATGACCACAAGTATAGAGATATTGTGAAATAATGAAACACTAAGATTAACTATTAATCTCTATTTAGATTTGAAATCCGAACATTGAATTTAGAACTCGTTATTTTGGTTATATTTAATTTTGAAAATCTGGATTTATTTGATTTCAATTTAATTTGATTTCAACTGGAATTAACATTGGGTTTGTTATATATGTTGGTGCATGCAACTTGCTCATAGTCATTGTGAGCTTTTCTAGCAAGGTAATTGTTAATTAGTATATTTGTGATTTAATTTGAAATTTGTTGCCTGTGTAAGGGTGTTTGTATCTAATAAGCATCAAGGTTTTAGTGTTTGATTTTTATTGTATTATGTTATGTATAGGATTGAAGGCTAGAGGAGAGGAATTTCATAGACCTGGTGAGCGTCGTTTACCCTTGGCAGTAGCACACTTCACGGTTGGAAAATATGCCATCTCAGATTCGAGCTCCATCATTTATTATTTACTGCCATAGACTTTGTCTAACACTCAAGGCTCAACTAGAAGCTCGAGCTTAAAGCATCATTGCTACCACCATCATAATATGTGAGCAGCATCAGTACCTCTCGGCTTCTTCCATCATCGCCAGATCATCACTGCTGGGATATATTCAAGGCCTATGTTTATTCCTGCAAGTGTGATAGGTATCCGAGCCCATCTATGTAAGCCCATAATTAAACGTGTGTACAGTAAAGATCAAAAACCACCTAGCTTGTGGTTGTACTTCTCTGAACTCTGGATTCATAGTTTCTTTTTAACGCCCACACATCTGCCAGTAGTGGTTTCCCATGCAATGATAATTCTACCTCTTTTATGGCCAATTGGACGGGTTCTTGTTCTTTTCGGGAATAAGCTCCAAAATTCCCGTAAAATATAAAAGAAAGATAATAATACAATTTCCCAAGAAAACTAGCTAAAAAAGCATAACCAATCGATACTTAGAGAGGTGTTTTTACACACCTATCAAATTCCCCCACACCCAAACTTTGCTAGTCCTCGAGCAAACAAAACGAAACAAAAATATAATACAACTCCATGTCGTGAGTATACGGTTACTCTTAGAATGAATAACAGGCCTTTAAACCCCTAGGTGTCCCTAGTGGACGAGTTATAGTCTCGTGAGGGCTTACGAGAGATATAGCCACAAAACCTTTACGCCAAAACGAATAACAAACCAATTAGCAATTACTCCCCGGCAACGGCGCCAATTTTGGTGAGCGTCGTTTACTCAACAAAATAAAAAGATATTTCCCACTAATTAAATATAATATAGCGGTAGTAAGGATCGTTCCCACGAAGAGTAATGCAATTGTTATGTTATCTAAATCGGCGAAAATATAAAAGAAGGATAAAAAGATAATAAGATAAAGATATTGAAGAAATCCTTCGCCATTACTAACCGTTAACTCAACATTGTACCCATTTATCTCTTGTTAGAATCAATTTTCACCAACCGTAGGAAACCAGGTACGATTAGCTATCCCAAAAACTCATATCACTGGATACGGAAGTGCTCGACTACCGGATTCTATTCAAAAGAACCACCTTGACACGGAAGTGCTCGACTACAAGATGTAATTCCCAGAACGCATTAAGATTTGTGAATTTAGGTTTGATCCCAGCAGTAAAACTCGGTACGCTCGGTCCACTTACTGGTTTTGTCTTTACTCGCAATTGATCCACAGAATCTCTCCGTAAGGTTTTGCGATTTCTACTTGTGTAGGAGTTAAGAGACAATTACGGGTCGACTCAAATCTCTACTATCATTAGAATGATTAATAAACTAATCTGGTTGCACACCCAAACCAATCTAAGAACCAATCATAAACCTTCGATATGGTAAAACAATCCACAATGAATCAATTTAAAACTTGAAACAAACTTGCAAAATAATTAAGCTTCACATTAGAACTTTGAATTCATCCTTACAATATAAAAGAATATAAAAGAGATAGTTCTCCCCCCTAAGGGGGAGAAAAACGGTGAAAAGAAGATATCTAAAATTGTATATAGGCTTCTTTATATATAGAGTTTTGTAACCTCCTCTTTAAGAAAACTAGTAAACCTAGCAAAAATAGGAAAGTGCACCTCCTCTTGAATTATGTCCCGTGCATAACACCCTGTGTTAAGTAGGTCACGAACTCTTGCCAAATTCCAAAATAAATCATGACCAAAGTCTGGTCATGCCAAAGTCCCCTAATAGTTGTTGGCTTGCGCACAAACTGGTCATGTAAAACATATTGGCTAATAGCCTATTGGGCTTACATTAGGTCTATCCCACTTTGTAACATAGCTGAATTTAGATGGAACCAACAGTGTAACCCTTTTATTTGTTGCTCCGTTCAAGATGCAGACTCCAAACACGCACAAACTCCATCTCGTGCACACATCTAACCCATATCGAGTTATTCTATGTTGTTTACTCGAGCTCCACTGGCAGAAACCATCAATAAACTCCGGCAGAACCAAACTCAACAGCAACTCCTCAGTCACTCGATATCCATTCCATCATCACTCCCATGCCATCGTTCAGTCTCCTACTTCCATGATTACTCCATCATCATTAAACCACAGATACTCGGTCTCTACAGCTTCATTTCAGTCCATATCTCCATTACCAATTAAATCCATCCATGGCAGCAAGCTCCAATACCCGATACCAACTCTCTCCATTGCTGCCATGTTTGCTCGTTCCATATCTGTCATTCACCGATGCCATCTCAGTCTTCAATTGACGGCATCAAACGAAACCCTGAAGTCTTCATCACCCTTTCACTAAAAGAAACTACGTCCAACCTCATCTCACTGCCATGCATCATCTCCCTCCAGCAAACCATAGATAACAGCACCATCAAATCCAAGTTCCAAATCTATTCTCTATTATTATCGCTGGCAACATCTCCAATCTTCATCACTATATCCACAACTCATCCTCAACGTTTCTTCCATCTGCTGTTCTCATTCGAGCATTGCTTCGACCTTCACATGCCAAAGCACACCTACAACACTCCATTAATAGCTGCAACCAAACTTCCGTATTACCCATATCCAAAGCTCAGCTCCAACGTTGCTGCCATCACCCAACGACAACAGTCTTGGAAAACTCTATTCTTACTTTTACTGTTAACTCCGTCCGTTCCATATGCAACTCTCATCGACTATGCTTAACCCCAGCTCCCATTTCGATCTTCAGCCAACAGTCTCGCTCCTCACTGAATCATCACCACGAGCTCTACAAATCTTCATCGACCGCCATAAACACCATGCATTCAATCACGTCCATGCATGCCATCATCTCATGTCAGTCACTAATACTGCCATTACTTGCAGTAAGGCATTCCTTCTTCGCATCTCATTACCCTTGGCAGTAGCACACTTCACGGTTGGAAAATATGCCGTCTTAGGTTCGAGGTCCATCATTTCTTATTTACTGCCATAGGCTTTTTGTAACACCCGTGGCTCAACCAGTAGCTCGAGCTCAAAGCATCATTGCTGCCACCATCATAATATGTGAGCAGCATCAATACCTCTCGGCTTCTGCCATCATCGCCAGATCATCACTGCTGGGATATATTCAAGGCCTATGTTTATTCCTACAAGTGTGATAGGTATCCGAGCCCATCTATGTAAGCCCATAACTAAACGTGTGTACAGTGAAGATCAAAAACCACTTATCTTGTGGTTGTACTGCTCTGAACTCTGGATTCGTAGTTGATTTTTAACTCCCACACATCTGCCAGTAGTGGTTTCCCATGCAATGATAATTCTACCTCTTTTATGGCCAATTGGACGGGTTCTTGTTCTTTTCGGGAATAAGCTCCAAAATTCCCGTAAAATATAAAAGAAAGATAATAATACAATCTTTCCCAAAATTCGCAAGAAAACTAGCTAAGAAAGCATAACCAATCGATACTTAGAGAGGTGTTTTTACACACCTATCAAGACCCATCAACCTTAGATGAATTTGATGTGGTATGTGCAGGAACCAAAAATAACTAAAGGTGTATTTAACAAAGTTTTACAGTCTGAGCAAGTGGGGATTTGATGAATGTTGATAGATTGAACAGATTTTACATTACATTAATTGTTTTTGAGTTTTTGATTGGGATTCTATTTGTTTCCCTGTTTAATTTATAGGAAGCGAAAGTTTTACAATCTGAGCAGGTGAGAATTTAATGAATGTTAATATATTGAACAAATTTTACATCCATATGAGGATTTTTTGCTGTGTTAAATTGATGGGAAGCGGTTGTTTTACCTCCCTGGGTTGCACACCATTTTACCTAGACCTTATATATTGAAATACCTCCAGGGTTGAAATTAGTTCTTGTTAGTGAATTAACATGTTGAGAACATTTATTGGTTATTTGTATGCTTAAGATTTGTTTTGTTAATAATTTGCAGTAAT
Source organism: Papaver bracteatum (assembly GCA_023529315.1). Lineage (NCBI taxonomy): Eukaryota > Viridiplantae > Streptophyta > Magnoliopsida > Ranunculales > Papaveraceae > Papaver > Papaver bracteatum. Next base: position 24,237 of record JAJJWX010000433.1, read on the forward strand.
TAAATATAAGACTTATGTTTTTATGAGCCTGATCTTTGTATGCTTAAATAATGATGAGCTGGTAGCGGATTAATCATGTTGGGAAATGTTTTAGTTGCCTGGAATTAATGTGGTTGTGTGTACCAAGCTAATTTAAGGTGGCTACTGCTCGTGTGTGCCATTCATTTTCTGAACTTATTTTCCATCTAAAGGTACGCCCTGCGAAAAACTTTTGAACTGCTTGTGGTTACAAACAAAAACATTTTCCAGTGCCACTTATATATGTAGTATTAGATTTTACAATATGAGTTGCGATTTTGATTGAACTGTAACACTTTCATTTTCTAAATTTGGACTATTTTCAATAACATTTATGGTAGAATGTTTGGTAGAATGTCAACAAACATATTCATAATTACAATGCATACATCCATTTTGGAGGTTAGTTTCGGTGCGTATAAGTGGGGTTTTAGCTAATAGTTTCTTCTGGAGAAATGTCTACTATAGTGTCCTCTACGGTTTGTTAAAAGTACATATTATTTGGACTTGAAATTTGGAAGATAGAGCTTGGAACGTACAGGCAGTCAAGTCAATTTTCTAAATTCAGCAAATGTGCCTGTTTTTCCATCTGATTTTATGCCATTTATACTACGAATTTGGTATGAGTTTCTTCAAAGAATCTGTAGAGGGTTATTTGTTCTTTCCAAAATGGTATAATATGTTTGATTTGCAGACTCATATAATTGATTTTCACTTATTGTTTCTGTAGTAGTATTAACATTGGGAACTAGACTTTAAGAGATCTGATTCAATATATATACATCTAGAGAAAGATGTCATGAACTGTGTGGTAAGTGTACTAGTTTATGTGGTATTTTATCTCTGTTTTGGGAACTGAAACTATATGATATGGATTCGGTTTTCTTACTAATTAAATGTAAGACAATATATGTGAACTATATGGATTAAGTGTACTTTAGTATCTAGCATTTTGATTGGCAGTGAACTATCATTTTGTCGATACTATAAAAAGGTGTCTTTGAATCAAATTAACAATCGTAGTTGGCTGTAGTAATGTGGGTGTTTGAATTTGGACTTGGAAGGTCTGTAGCTTTTCCATCTATAAATAGAGTTGAATTAACTGCCGCCTTGCATCTGAATGCTAGTTGGATTATAGATGTTGACAGATGCCTTCAGCTCTAAACAATATGATGTTCGACCTGCTGCTAGTATAATTTTGGTTTCAGATTTTAAATTGTGGTTCTTATAATTATCGTCGTTGTCTTGTGATTATTGGTTCTTACTAGTACTATGAAACATGTAAAAGAAACTATGAGAAAAAATAGTTGATATCATTTTTTTCCATAGATTCTTTTCATTTTCTTGCAGGAAGTTACAAGAAAATATGAAGCTGCTGGTAATGATGATTGTCCAGTGCAAATCAAATTTGTTGCATTTCATCACTGTTTATTTGTAGGAAGTTAATGGAAAGATGAAGCTCCTGGTAATGACGATTGCGCATGTAACATGATTTGAATATATTTCCCAAGCTACTGGAACTGCTTATTTTAAAATGAACAGAGTTTAGGCTAAATGAATTTGTATTGATAACCTTCCTAATAACTTCAGGTAATAGAAATTCCAAGAGTGAGCAGGTGGAATTAAAGTTCGATCTTATAAATGGGAATGGATGTAGCTATGGACCCCCCCTATGAGTGTCAACTGGCAAGTCTGCTCGGTAAGGATCTCAATTGGTGAAGTTTGTGGATTTTCTCCTGGGACTTCTACCAATTTACTATTGTTGATGGTGAATTTTCATTTAAGGCTAAAATTGTAAAAGCCAAAATATTATGTGCTAACATCTTGTAAAAGATAAGTCCATTAATAAGTGATGGATACTTCTTCACTTTACCAATTCACCTAGAATAGAGCATGTGACAACAATCCCATTTTGTGAATTAAATACACGAAATTCATCCAGGTTGGAGCATGTAGCAACAATCCCATATACCATGTGAATTTACAGCATTATTAATTAATGCATAACCATCCTTGTATTTCCTGTACTCATTATCAGTGCGGCATGACAACTGAGTGTTGCTCTCAGCAGAGCAACACGAATCTCCAAGCATTATAATGAAAGCATATACGAAATACCCGTACAGGCTGCAACTCTCGGTGTGCTATACTAGCCCGATTGAGCAACTCTCGGTGTGTTATACTAGACCGATTGAGTATCCGGACTGTCCGTATCAGTCTGGAAATGATCACGACCATCCAACTCCACCAGCATGATTGGATGGCCCAGATCGATTCCATAACCCCCGAGCAGGTATGGAATATCCATTGCCGAACCAACGCGGGACCCGCATGGTCGGCCTCCCAAAAAGATTGGCATAGCTTGCCAAAACGTCGAAGCCACAACAGCATGGACGGGAAACCCTAAATTAGGGTTTGCGGCACATTACATGTGTCGAAAACATTCTCAACCATCCATCTTTGCAGGTACAAATGGAGGGTGTAGATGTAGATTCAGAGGGCCCAGAGCATGTCAATACAATCACCGTGGGCCCGCCTACATAGCTGACTGATCGGTCAGGACTAACCATGGTTGGTCATCCCAATTCGTACGCCCAAACATAGCATGACGCACGGCCGTGAAACCCAAAATTAGGGGTTTGAACATCACGAACGTCCATTTTCTCCGACAAGAATGAAGGGTCCAAGATTAGATTAAGCAGGTCCGGTCATACCAACATGATCACCTTGGACCCATCTATCCCCTCACCTGATCGGCCAAGGCATACCATGGCTGGTTATCCCAAATTGCCCGCCCAAACTAGCGTCGTCACACTTCCCAGTTGCAAACTGATCTCTACCACTCAACTTTGCCGGAAAATTTGGGTGGCTTAGATCACGTTTTCATGGAACAGTCAGGTATAGGCGTGAACACCACCTACATGCCAAACCAATCGGCCAAGACCGACCAAGATTGGTTGTTTTGGAACGCGCGCCCGAAGTTGGCACGATGTGCGGCTTTTGCGGTACCAGTTTTCTGTCGCAAATTGATCTCGACCACTCAACTTCTCCAGATGAATTTAGTGGCCCAGATCACACTTTCGTGAGACAATGGGGTATGGGCGTCTACACCATCATGCCGTTTACACACGTGTATGATCAGCCTGCCAAAATTCGTATCCCAAGCTTGGATTCTATCAGGTTGAAGAGTGGTGCTTGTGCACCTACCCTAAAACCATAATTTCACCAATGGTCGCAGATGAGTGTCTCAGAGACCATCTCGTTCGTCCAACTTCACCGGCTTGGTTATACAACCCTGGTCAGGAGTTAATTGGTCAGTGAGGCATCATGATGATCACCATCCGTCACTCTACCACACCATGTGGTCGGCCAAGGAAGGATTTGCTTGCGCAACCACCAAACCATCACATGAAGTAGGATGGACATGAAGTTATTTTGAGACGCTCAAACATCGATGCTTTATACATGCTGAATATACTCGATGCAATACCTTCATAGTATACACACGATACTTCACAAGTATCGACTTCCTGAATAACGTAGTTATTCAATCTAGCATTACATGCTATTTTATGTGGGTCCCATGATCCACGCACTCAAGACATCAATCATGTCACAAACTGAGGGATACATACTGGGGTATTGGTCTGGCAGTTTACAGCGTGCAGCACACAACGCGCCATCACAAGAACGTGTCAGGAAGTCATGGACGGTTAGTGATGATGGAAGAAGTGGGCAAGCCAGGTCATGTGACACTAACACATTAATCCACTACTCCACTTTCTCCACTTCCCACGAGATACGAAGGTTACGCTAAAAAACTTGTATAAATAGGTTCTCCATCCTATTTTTCAAACAAAACAAGACAACAGAGGCAAGTGTTGATACAATCGTATTCAAACACCGGAAATGATAACTTACATCCTGCAAGACAGTTCCGCTTTCTGTTACAAGTCATACATAGCCAACACCTTCACAATCTCAACACCTTCTTCGCTTCCCTCCCTAAGATCAACCCCATCTCCTTCACTTTGTGACCGAAACAAGTCTGGAATGAACATTTCTTGGTTTAGGCTAGATTTGCACAGATTGATTTCGCAAATCTATAAGCACTCACGTGCAGTGCATTTTTTTAAGGTTTAGACTCATTTCTCATCCACACACCCCATATTACCAAAACCGGCAGAAATAGTTTTCACCCATAAATAATTGGCGACCACAGTGGGAGGTTAATCTCTCGGTTGTAAAGTCAATTTCTTCGAAATCCGATTCAATTTTATCAATTCCAAAAAGGGTAGATCTTAGGACCAATATAATCATCAATTCATTTCAAGATGGTAGAAGTCAGGTCTAGATCAACAATCAATTCTGACGGAGCTAGTATGGACAACACTCTCGGTGTCGATGTACCTGTCAGTGGAGCTACCGTGGTCAATGCATCTCGTGGAGCCGTCACTTCTACCACCAGTGCCAGCGTAGCAAGAGATGTTCCAGTAAGTGTAACACCTCTCACCACCAGAGCCAGAGAAGCCGCAAATCCCGGCATCTCCTCAAGTGTAACACCTCCGGTAGTCACCAAAGCAACAACTTCCACTCCTTCATCAGGACGAGAAGCCGGAGGGGCGAGAGGAGGACCATCTCCCATTACCATTGCATACTTGTTGGAGAAGCAAGAAGTTCTTGCTAAGACTCAAACGGATATGGCCGCAACTCAGAAAGAGGTACTTACTTTTCTTAAGACATTAATGATCGATTGCCACAAGATCCGCGACAGCCCATGGAGCTAACAAGGAACGCAATTAACGCACCGGAGAAGGTACTTCAGCGACGCCAACCTATATGGACCTGATCAAAGAAGCGACATCAGATATGAGCGGTCATGTCATGGAGACTCCTACACTGGGGACTGATCCTCACAACGATCCTCCTAAAGTCAATAGTTTCACTATGAACCAGAGGCAGGTGGATCGGGAAGTGGTTTCTCTAGTGTAAAGTTTACGCTAACTTTAACACTTCTCGAAGAATCAGCGCGCGGAGACATTTTGCTGCAATCAACCAGAGGAAGGTCACAACCGTTCCCTACATGCATCAAGGATTCAGAGTTCAAGACGGCCCTTATCGACACAAGAGCGTATTTGAATGTGATTACTCTCAAGACTCTCAGGGTATCCAAGGTTCTCCTAGGCAAGGTCGTACGGAAGCCTACCACAATGACGGACTTCGAGGGAAACCAAACCAGCACATACAGGAGAAGCTCCGCGGAAAGAATCAGACAAGTTCGTTGCGTCCCACTCCCCACGTAGGCGTCAATTCAGGAATAAGACCAAATTGCATCATTTAGGGCTAAAACCCACGATACATCTTTGCTGACGAAGAATTCTTCTCCATCGTGTGAATCCATGACCCACGTTCACACGAAGAGGGAACGAACTTTTGTGACGAGTCGTGACCAGAAAGGGAAAACGGTATACCGATGCTGCCATTATCAATTAGCAGGGGAGACTGTTACACAGTTTCTCCACCCAATGGAATGCTACAGCAACAACGAACCACAAGAACAAGTGCTAGATGCTCCACAACAGCTGCTATGGCACCAACTCCATAACTGATGAGATTGAAATCGCTGAGGAATCTCCTATGCCTATATCCATCAGCTCATCCTTGTGTACGGATAAAAGCACGAAGCTCGTGGAACTTCTCAAAGAGTACCAGGACATATTCGCTTGGAGATATGAAGAAATGCCGGATTTAGATGAAAATTGGTCACCCATCATCTACATGTCGTACCTGAATCTAAGTCGGTTAAACAGTTGCAGTTCAGACACGAGGAAAATGGATAGATCAGGTGCTGCATAGACTTCGGATACTTGAACATGTGCTGCTCCAAAAACGATCCTCCTCAACCTAACATCGACATGTTAGTAGATGCAACCAGCGGACACGTCATGTTATCCTCCATGGATGGATGTAGCGGCTACAACCATATAAGGATGAGCATGACACAAGTAAGATAACTTTTTGAAATCCTCTCAGAAATTTTTATTATACCATACTTCCATTTGGTTTAAAGAATGCCGGTGTAACATATCAACGTTCTATGACGGAAATCTTCCATTGGAGCCGATACCTCAAGAGAGCAGCCTCAAGAAGATAACGATGTCCACACATCATATCAAGCAAGATCCGGGCGAGTCACTCTAACAGACAGTGGTCGAACAAGATCCGGGCGAGTCACTTTATCAGACAGTGGTACATGTCTATCATGCTATGTTAGAGAATCTGCGCTTTTGGCCATCCTCTGGAGCTGTTGAACGCTCATCTACAACAACATATTCCCTGATAAAAAGAACCAGGCCTACCGGTAATGAAGAGCCTCATAAAGTTCATAGGGGCATATATCTCACCAACAAGCGATGCAACCTTCATCCTTCTGTAAGCAGTTCCCTGAAGCAGCAAGAGGAAAACCACTGAGATATAACATCTTACGCGTCCGCCAAATCCAACTCCAGTACCACATGCACGACTCCCACAATGATGAAATAACGTCCAAGATATTCCATATCTGGATCGACAACAACCACTACGAACAAACCATGTAAACCACGCTTGGGGACAGAGGCTCCGCATGAAGTTCCTTTACTGTCAGTCAAGGACTTCTTCAACACAAAAGAGATGGTCAGTCAAGAAGCATGGAATTCGCAAGGGTAAATCGAACTGAAGAGGAAGCCACTTCAATGCTCCCTCTAGCAAAAACTGCTTCAATGGTATATTCAAGAGCCACCTCAATGCTCTCTTCGGGACCCACATTCGCTTCAGAATCCTGCTTTAACACTCTCTCCAGGATCCACCTCAACGTTCGCACCAGAAGCCACTTTAACATCCTTTCGAGCCGTTTCAACACTCAAGCTACATCAATAATCTGCGCTCTGGTCAAGTTATCTTTGATGTAATTATTGCTCAACATACATCTCATCCATCCTTCATGAGGGCCCAACGGAGCATGAAAAACCTTGAAGTCGATAGGATAAGGGCTATCCTGTGGAACAGATATTTTCATATAGTTGAAAGGGCGCGGTGAATAATTCATCATCAATGTTCGGCATATCTTTGAAGCTGTCAGCACCTCCTGACTTGGCACCGACATTATCTCCAGAAGACATCTCAACAGGAGTTCTTTTCTTCATTCTACAATAAAAGACAAGGGTTAGTGTAGGGACAGAATATCGCAAGATATTGAGTTACATACATAGTAACAAATACAAGAGAGAAGTGTCGCAAGATAATGCGATAATAGAAGAAACACTGGAAAAGTGTGAAGAGATTACGAATATAGAATAAACTTATGAATAGAAGTCGCGATACTTCGCAAGCTATATACAGTTGTACAGATTTCACTATAAATAGTAGTTCAAATGTTAAATTGGGGGGGTTCTTTAAGTGAGTGTTAGAAAAAGTCTTAGGAGAGAGAACAGAGAAAGTTGTAACTGTCTTAATCTCCATTAACATATTTCTTTGTAATCAGTTGAGGATATTAATCAAAATTGTCATTCTTCATCAAGAACTTCTTAAATTTTTACAAATTCTACTGAGGGTGTAGTTGTAGGATTTCCTGCAACTACATAATTGGCGCTAGAAACAGGGAATTTCTTAAAGAAATAATTAAAGAATTCTGTGTCAGAGAAATGGCTAGAAGAAGAAATGTATCAGAACCATTGACTGCAGTAAGAAGAAGTGTAAGACTCGCAGGTGGATAAGCAAACATAACAGGAGAACCTAGTAGGGGAAGGAGCAATCGAAGAAATCAAACTCAACAAACAATAACACAAGAAATATAAATAGATCAAGATCGAGTGAGTGTACACACTTGGAGAACTGATACACCAGTAGAAGCATATAGAGAACCGCAATTCAGAGAAAATAGGAGATTGACGGGAGGAACAATTCATGAAATAGAAATGGAGGCATTAGAAACATTGAGACAAGAAATTCAGGAAGAACGAAGGTTTGAAGCTAAAGAACGTGCAAATCTAACAATACAGAATCAAGAATTGAGGAGGGAAAATGAGATGTTACAAAGGAGGAGATATCAAAGTGCTGCGAGATCAAGTGTTAGACCAGAGAGAGAAGAACGAAATTCGCCAACAATCAATAGTGAAAGTGCTATGCAAGGACAAGCACAGAATCTGGTTGAAAGAAATAGAGAGAATCGCTTCATTTTAGTACCGAACAACGAACGAAACGTGGAAAATTTACGAACAGAATCATTTCCAAGGGAAAATAACTAGAATGGCGAAGAAAATTGAGAGGAAGAGCAGCAACTTGCGGAAGAAATTGAGAGGCAACAAGAAATACATCAAAACAATTACGAGGATGGAGTAAGAAGACATGAACAAGCTCGCAACAATCAAGATCTTGAGTATGGTAGAATTCAGAGGAGAGTTGGAAATCAACGAACAGAAATAGTAAGGAATGAACCAAATCTTCAAAACAGAAATCAGGCAAATCAGGGAGAGGTAAATCGCAGAAGGAGGAGAAATGAAGAAGAAGAAATTCCTGATATTCACATGAGAAGGATGAGGATAATAGAAATGGAAGAACAAGAATTTCAAGATACTCTGAAACAAAACAATTGTGACAATCTGGAAAGAAGATATTTGCAAAATTGTGCAAATAGAAACATTAATGAAGAGTATGATAGAATGCGAAGGATCGCAAGAGAAGAAATGCAAGAACGTAGAAGAAGAGAGGTTGCGTTGAACATACCAATGGATGAGAATTCTGAGGCAAATTAACGGATCTTTCGAGAATTAGCGAAAATGAGAGGAATGATAAACAGTAGAGGAGGAGGAGATATAAGGCAATTAGATGAAGCAATAGAAGAAGCTGCGAGGACTCCTTTCTCTAGAGAAGTACAATTGGGAGGAATTCCACCAAAATGCAATCTTCCTACATTAACCAGCATCTTTGACAGGACTTCATGTGCTATACAACACATTAAAGCGTATATAAGATGCATGTTACAATGGGAGAATCACGATGCTGTATTATGCAAGTATTTCGCATCAAGCTTAACAGGAGAAGCTCTAAAATGGTTTGAAGGACTTCCAAAGAACACTATTACATCATTTAATCATCTGCAAGTAACTTTCTTAGGAGCATATATCATGAATCATTCCTCGCGACTTGGTATTGAAGATGTGTTTGGTTTAAAACAAAGAATTGGCGAAAGTTTGAAGCATCTGGTAAGAATATGGAAAAATATGTGCAGTTATATGGCAGGGAGTGTGGACGAGAGGTACCTGATTTTGTCTTTCGTAAATGTGATGTTCGCAACTGAGCAATTATATGTTCAAATCTTCATAAGAAATAATTCCATTATGATGACATATTTGCGAGAATTACAAGAGGAGTACATTATATTAGAAGAAAAACAAAACAATATGGAGTCATATCCAGTAACAAACACCAACACTCAAGATACATGAGCAAACTTACTTCCTAAAATAGTCAATATCGTAGCAGGTACCTCGCAGACATCCTCGCAAACATCTTCGCAGATATTAGAAGAGAAGAAAATTGGCAATGGTCAACCAAAAATGGTAGCAATGAGTATCAAGGATCAAGAAGAGTATGATAGAGAAAGGAATTTCTATAGCTGAGGAGGAAATAACCAGATCTCAAGATTAGATCAGCAACATGAAAATTATGGAGGACAAAGGCAGAACTATTTTGGACAAGGGAATCATAGACAAAACTATAACAATGGACAGGGAGGTCAAATAATGATACGAGAAGAAATAAAGATGCCACCTTTGAATACAAGTGTAGAAAAGATATGGCAAGCAATCATCTTGATGGAAAATATACCAACACCATGGAATATGGGAAAAGAACCACCAATGGGTCCAAGAAGTCATGAATTTTGCTTGTACCATCACTTTCATGGACATTCTACAAATAATTGCAATAATATCAAAAGGATTATCTTGCGAATGATCGAACAAGGTAAACTGGACCACTTTTTACTCAAGCAAGCACAGTCGCAACAATTACCACAGGCTCCAGTGATAACTCGCATGGTGAACACAATACAAGAAAAGGGAAAGGAAACCTTACACATAGAAGTAGGACAAAAAGAAAGGAATGTTTTCTACAATTCTATTGTTCACTCTTATAAAACCATAGAAGATTTTCATGATAATGTGTTAAGCAGGGTATATGCGAGAGATGGCGAAGGAAAGGAAATAATGAACATCGCAAAAATTTCACGACTTGAAGATTGGCAGAAGCGTGAAATTTCTTTTTAAGCCACAGAAATTCCAGAAGGTTGCGAAATACATGATAATCCGTTGGTAGTGAGATTAGAAATTTGTCTGAATATGGGAGAAAGCGAAGATGATATAGACGAAGAATCATTTGGTCTTAATAGAATCTTAATTGATACGGGAAGTTCTGTCAATATTCTCTTCTATCCTGCTTACAAAACCATGGGGGGAAAAGATGCAGATCTAATACCTTCCACCTATAGGATTTATGGCTTTAATGGAACTGCTAATAAACCTAAAGGAGAAGTAAGCATGCGAATTCCCTTAAGTGGAATGCGAACTGAAATTCTATTTTGCGCTGTTGATGTCGAATCACCATACAATGCTTTAATAGGGAGACCTTGGCTTCATGGGATTCTAGGCGTAGATTCAACTCTTCATCAATGCATAAAATTTCCTCATCCAAAGGGTATTGGAGTTATCAAGGGTAATTGGGCAGAAGGGAAGAAATGTTATGATATAGAAGTAGAAGTTTGTGAAGGAAAAGCTGTTGAAAAGGAAAGTTGGAGAAAAAGAGAAAAGGCTGCGAAAAGAAGCGAAAATTTAATGGCTGAGGACTAAGGCATGAAGGAATAAAGTTACAATGTTAAGCGTACACGAAATTTACGATGATAGAAAAGAGATATGGTTTTCAAAGAAAAGAGAATGAAGAAAAAAGGTAATGAAACAAAAAGGTAATCAGTATATTTGTTTGCAACGTTTAACAAAATATATTTTGAAAAACAAGAAAATGAAATGAGGTATTTCGCAACATGAAAAATTTGTGATGAATTTTTACGAATAAAAACAATTTATTGCGATCAGCTTTCATTAAAGAAAGATGCAAAAATTTATTTGCGATCAGCTTTCATAAAAGAAAGCCGCAAACTGTGATCAACTTTCAAAAAAGAGAGAAAGCCGCAGAAATTTTACACAGGCAAACCTTTGTGACGTACACCCTAGTTCGCGAAGCAACATTTCGCAAGAGGCAAAGTCCTAAAGTACATCATTTAAGGGGGTACCTATAAGCATGGATCAGGCGAAACGGAACACCACCACGGAACCTGAGTAAATGGACATTACGGGGTACATAACCCAAAAATGGGGTACCAATCCGGGTAAGACACCTTGGATTCTCAATCTAATCTTGCGATGTAACATGATTTAGGTTGGGCGACTAAGGCATACTATCTTTCCCAAGAAGTGCAAAAAACGATCAAGGCGCCGAGGTACACGGTTGATTCAAGAGTGCCGGATGGGTTTGAAGCACATCTGCCATTCTTGACAAGTCTTGGAAAATGATGCACTTGGCCCAAAGATACCCCATAGGGTGAAACCTCGTAACTATAAGCCATATAGGCAAAAAGGATAAGAGGTTGCGAACAAAAGCTGGTTGTTGGCAAAACCGGATGGGAAGATCTAACCTTGTATGGTTGATGTACGCTTCCTTGAAGGGGTAACCAAGGGGAAGATAAAGGGCAACACCCTCCATTAGGGAGCTGATACGTGCTATAAGACGCAAATGTCACGAGGCTTTTAGTTCGCAAGAACATAAAGGCTTGTCATATTTGTTCAATAATCGTATTTCTGCGAGTAAAAATATATATATATATATATATATATATATATATATATATACTCGTAGAATTAAATACAAAGAAGTTAAGATGAGATCAATGGGTTATTACATGAAAGTGTGATAACGTCCTGCGATTTCATCGCAAGACGATAATGTCACAAGGCTGTATATTCGCAAGTATATTCAGACTTGTCATATTATCGGAAACACAAAAATATTGTTAAGATAAAGTCAAGGGGTTGAGGCATGCGAGTGCACCAACGTCCTGCGACTTTATCGCAAAAGAGGTGGCAAAGTAATACTTTTACTTAGGAAGGCATGATAAGACCACAGAAACTAATGAAGTTAATTCCGTTAATGTCATTAGAGATTCTTCACATTCTCAACAAGAATATGTATCAAGAATTCCTACCAAAAGAGGCAATTGTATTCGCAATCAAGGACGGATATTTCATACTCATTAAATTCTTCAAGGATTGAATACTTCTTCAAGGATTGAATACTTCTTATACTTCTTCAAGAATATCTCATAATTATTCAAGGAGATTTCATAATTCTTATACTTTAAGGGGGAGATTTCTTATTTACTTCGCAACAACCTGAAACTTCGCAACTTAAACGGAGGCAGATATTTAATACTTACAACAACAATTGATCACCTGAAGAGCAATAATAAGGGGAAAAGGAATACTAAGCTATGTCTTCAAAATATATTATTTCTCTTCATATGATCAAGTTATGCAAATAAGGAAAGCATTCAATTAAAGAAAGATCAACTCATCATCGCAAAATTAAGACATTGGTACTAATTAAGTTGTGAAAATAAAATTGCTGGTCGATTAAAAGTGAAGGAAAGAATAAAATATTGTACTCAAACAGACAAGACGAAAAGAATTGAAGCAAATATACAGGAAGGAATAAAGCTACTCTGTGGGAGATTTGTATTCATCAAAATGATCTTCTATTTCTTCCTCGGAGATATCATCTTCAGCTTCACTATCATAGATATCCAAATCTGGGGTATCATCAGGGATTTCTTCAGAAAGGAGCGTTTGATACTTAATGAGAGGAATTTGATTGTCTTCACAAATCCTGCGAGTCATCATAGCTCGGAAGCATTTGATATTTAAGCCATGGTTGTTCTGAGAAATTTGATATTGAGAGTTTAAATCATAAATCTTATGATTACGCACAGCAAGAGTAGCTTCCAGCTCTTCAATCCTCTTCGTATAATTTTCTTCAGCATTTACAAAGAAAAAGGATAAGTAAAAAATAAGGGAATAAAGAGTAAGGGAATAAATTAAGGAATTGATTAGCAAATTGTGAAGTTAAAGTGATCAAGATTTACGAACTTACCTTCTAATTGCTTCTTATCATTACGAAGAGAAGTGACTTCAAGTTCCAGTTGATTATTCTTCTCAAGGAGAGAAGAATTTCCAGTTGCGATATTCGCAGATTGCGCATTATCTTCGCAGCGGGATTTTAATTCTGCATTATCAATATTCAAATCCTCTATCTTCTGGAGAAGTTTTGCATTCTCAACCTCTATCTTGTTACAACGACTTAAAGTTTTCTTCTCAGCAATTGCATGACGTCTTTCCCAATCTGAAGCAGCTGCACATCTAGCCCTCCCAACCTGAGAAAATAAAAGGGATTAGAAATTAATGAAGTAGGGTAAATTAACAAGGAATAAGAGAGAAACTTACCATACTCCCCAAAGAATATAATACAACAGGAGAGATAAATCTCGAAATTCCATTAAGAGAATTATTATTGATTACAGTGGGAACTTTTCAAGCATTCGCAATATGCCTATGAGCATTCGCAGTAGAAGAGTTTCCTAATCCACGAGAAGAATTGAGAAAAGCCTCAGACAATCGAGTCATTGCAGACTCAAAAGTTTCCACATTGATGTAGTCTTCATCTTCTTCTTCATCATCATAATCATCATTCCTCCTATCAGAGTCAGTATCAGAGAATTAGAACTAAGATCCTTCTCAAAAAGTCTATCATCTTTATCATTTTGTTCTTCGTCAACATCCTTGCTAGAGGAGACCACATTGGAGTAAGCACTGGGTGGGAGTTTCTTCCTCTTCCTCGCAGAAACAATATCCTCAAGTTTCCCTTTTTCTTTGCGAAGAACATTTTCTTTATTACCAGAAATCTTGGTGTTCTTCGCAGAGCGAAGTGTTTTTTGTCTTGAAGTTAGCGCTTCAGAAGAAGTTGAATTCTTATTCTCACTCACAACAGCCCCAGGGAAGTCAGGAAGAACCTACAAATTCAAATAAGGATAAAAAACAGAGGCGACAATATACAATATAATTTCTTTAATATAATACTCGATAATATAATATTCTCGCTAAAATAATAAAATTTTCCGGTCCCGACTCGGGACCTTAGTGGTAAAATAATAAATTCGATAAAATCATAAAATAATATATTTTAAAAATTCCCCTTAAGGATTAGCAGGTCCCAAATAATATATAAAATAATAATAATAATAATAATACTAAAAAAAAATAAAAAATTATTTTCATACATATCAACTCTTCTTAAAATATGATTGAATATTGATTTGTTTTTCTTAGAAATTCAACTCAAGTTGTATTTAATCGCTAATAGTTTGTAGTGCACTTAAGATGCTTCGAGTCGCATTTTATATTGCAATAAGAAGTGTTGTAGTGTGATTGATGCTTGCAAGAAGGATTATCCCTTTTATATTCACACATCTCTTTCCGTATTGCATTGTTAATTGGTTAGTGAGATACACCTTTGAGATGAGAATACATCTTGGTGATTTAGAATGTTGTACATGACATATCTACAGTATAACTTCTTTAATATAATACTCGATAATATAATATTCTCGCTAAAATAATAAAATTTTCCGGTCCCGACTCGGGCCCTTAGTGGTAAAATAATAAATTCGATAAAATCATAAAATAATATATTTTAAATATTCCCCTTAAGGATTAGCAGGTCCCAAATAATATATAAAATAATAATAATACTAAAAAAAATAAAAAATTATTTTCATACATATCAACTCTTCTTAAAATATGATTGAATATTGATTTGTTTTTCTTAGAAATTCAACTCAAGTTGTATTTAATCGCTAATAGTTTGTAGTGCACTTAAGATGCTTCGAGTCGCATTTTATATTGCAATAAGAAGTGTTGTAGTGTGATTGATGCTTGCAAGAAGGATTATCCCTTTTATATTCACACATCTCTTTCCGTATTGCATTGTTAATTGGTTAGTGAGATACACCTTTGAGATGAGAATACATCTTGGTGATTTAGAATGTTGTACATGACATATCTATATGTTAAATATATACTTTTAATTTTAAGGTTTGTGAATGCATTAAATATAGAAAATATTTCTTTAAATAATAATTTATTATTTGATTATAAAGTAATAATTTATTATATTATCGATAATATAATATCTCTTTTAAATAATAATTTTCCTTGGTCCCAATTGTATTATTTTATAGAAGTTATATTGTATTGTTCAAAACACATATTAGAATGTTTCTTACCTCATTTGAAAACAATTGGAAAGCCTCGCGAGTACTGGATTTCCCAGTTTTAAGGTAACTCTCCTTAAGTTCATTCACCTGACAAATATTGCAAAAGGATTAGTAAAAGAAGAAAAATAACAAGAAGATAAGAAGATGGAGATACATACATCTTTATCTCTATTAGGCCAAGAAAAGACCCAAGGTTGATAGTTACGATCATGAAGATTCGCAGGAAGATCTACTATCCCAGAGATGTAAGAACCCGATAATGCTAGAGGATAATTGTACCAATCTTCATCATGAGAATGGCTAGGGGTTCGATTATTTCCAGAAGCATAATAAATATCATGCATAAGAAGATCCGCTTCTGCGACATCAATTTTACGATGAAGACGAACACCCCAACGCTTATCTTCCCTCTTCGCAGGAATCAATGTGTAATTTTTAAAGAAATTCTCGACTGTATAATTTGCAGCGATAATCTCTACATCCTAAATACAGGTTTCCTAAGTTCGATTGGATATAAAGATTTTCCAGTAGCAGCACGGGTTGCGGACTCAACCAGAATGCGAATGCAATCCCCAGTCAATTGATAAATGGCTCGTGAGAAATTTGGGTGAGAAATAATCTCATAGAATAAAGGAAGATTGACATCATAAAGAGGAAGAGGAAGACCTGCGAGGATTTGGCCTCGTGAGACTAAAACTATCTGATCATCCCAATGGAGATCAGTAAAGAGTTCTATACAGAGATGGGTTTTATTGGTATGACCATCAATCTCAGAAAGAACGAGATCTCTATTAGCAAGATCTGCATTAAGTTGTTCCACAGTTTTCTTCTTCGGAGCCATTAGATGAAGGATAGAAAATAGAGAAGAAAATAAATAAAAAAGGCAAGAAATAGTAGTAGAAGAAAGAAGGAAAAAATTGCAGAAGTAGACGTAATGAGGAAGATGAAAAGATAAAAGAATAAAAAGAGGAATTAAATATAGTATTTATAAAAAAGAGAGTTTGATGAAGATGGAAATTCATCAATGCAATTAGACATGAACGGTTGAGAAGGGAGGTTACGAAAAAACGTGTCGAAGATTTAATGGAAGAGAAAACACGTGTTGCGAACATAACAGGTGATGATAACTATATTAAATTTGCGAGAATAATGATTCTCATGACATTTTTTCTTCGTAGAACTGACATGAGAAGAGGCAATATGTAGGGATAGAATATCGCTAGATATGGATTTAAAAACATAGTAACAAATACAAGAGAGAAGTGTCGCAAGATAATGCGATAATAGAAGAAACACGGGAAAAGTGTGAAGAGATTACGAATATAGAATAAACTTACGAATAGAAGTCGCGATACTTCGCAAGCTATATACAGTTGTACAGATTTCACTATAAATAGTAGTTCAAATGTTAAATTGGGGGGGTTCTTTAAGTGAGTGTTAGAAAAAGTCTTAGGAGAGAGAACAGAGAAAGTTGTAACTGTTCTAATCTCCATTAACATATTTCTTTGTAATCAGTTGAGGATATTAATCAAAATTGTCATTCTTCATCAAGAACTTCTTAAAGTTTTACAAATTCTACTGAGGGTGTAGCTGTAGGATTTCCTGCAACTACAGTCAGTACTTGTATAAAAATGCGTGAGATGTGTAGTCACACACGACAAAACACACATTCACGTTGGAGTACACAAAGCTGGTATTGGGTCCTAACACCGGTGTTGATCAAGTCACAAGACCGGTATTTCCCAAGTTTCAAGTCCGGTGTTGATCAAGTCACAAGTCCGGTATTTTCCAAGTTTCAAGTTCGGTGTTGATCAAGTCACAAGTCCGGTATTGCTCAAGTTTCAAGTCCGGAGTTGATCAAGTTACAAGTCCGGTATTGCTCAAGTTCTAAGTACGGTGTTGATCAAGCCACAAGTACGGTATTGCTCAAGTTTCAAATCCGGTGTTGATCAAGTCACAAGTACGGTATTGCTTAAGTTTCAAGTCCGGAGTTGATCAAGTCACAAGTCCGGTATTGCTCAAGTTTCAAGTCTAGAATTAATCAAAGTCACAAGGCTGGTATTCGAATAAAATAGGCGCATGCAGCAGAGCCGGTTTTCATTCGAAACACATGGTCGACGTTCAGTCAGGCACGCGGCGGGTCCCACTTGATACTAGCCCCATATTGGTCGAAGCAGGCACAACCGTCCTCAAGCAAAGCAGACATGCGGCGGGTCCCACTTGATCAGGCACAACCAACCCCTTATTGGTCGAAGCAGGCACAGCCGGCCCCGAGCAAAGCAGGAACGTGGCACGCAGTGGACCCACGTTTAACCGAAACAAGCACATCAAGCCCACGTTCGATCAAGCAGGCGCAGTAGCCCCACAAACGAAACATGCATAACAGTCCATCGAAGCAGGCAAGACCGACATCATGCTAGGGGAAGGCTCACATGGACGTCTCTTGAACGTGACATGCTCGAAGGACAGGACGACCCGTATCTCCTGGTAACATCTAACTTTGTCTCATAAGTTTTGTCTTTAACTGTCACCATCATATGCCTACCCCACAATTATGTAACCATTATGTGCTAGG
Source organism: Papaver bracteatum (assembly GCA_023529315.1). Lineage (NCBI taxonomy): Eukaryota > Viridiplantae > Streptophyta > Magnoliopsida > Ranunculales > Papaveraceae > Papaver > Papaver bracteatum. The sequence continues at coordinate 42,248 of JAJJWX010000433.1, forward strand.
CAGGGGACTTAATGTTGATGGTGGATTTTCATTTAAGGCTAAAATTGTAAAAGACAAAAAATTATGCGCTAACATCTTGTAAAAGATAAGGCCATTAATAATTGATGGATACTTCTTCACTTTACCAATTCACCTAGAATGGAGCATGTGAAAACAATCCCATTCTGTGAATTAAATACACGAAATTCATCCAGGTTGGAGCATGTAGCAACAATCCCATATACCCTGTGAATTTACAGGATTATTAATTAATACATAACCAGCCTTGTATTTCCTGTATTCATTATCAGTGCGGCATGACGACTGAGTGTTTCTCTCATCAGAGCAACATGAATCTCCAACCATTATAATGAAAGCATGTATGAAATATCCGTATAGGCTGCAACTCTCGGTGTGCTATACTAGCCCGATTGAGCAACTCTCGGTGTGTTATACTAGCCTGATTGAGTATCCGGACTGTCCGTATCAGTCTGGAAATGATCACGACCATCCAACTCCACCAACTTGATTGGATGGCCCATATCGATTCCATAACCCCCGAGCAGGTATGGAATATACGTTGCCGAACCAACGCGGGCCCCGCATGGTCGGCCTCCCCAAAAGATTGGCATAGCTTGCCAAAACGTCCAAGCCAGAGCAGCATGGATGGGAAACCCTAAATTAGGGTTTACGGCACATTACATGTGTCGCAAAATAGTCTCAACCATCCATCTTCGCAGGTATAGATGGAGGGTGTAGATGTAGATTCAAAGGCCCCAGAGCATGTCAATACAATTATCGTGGGCCCGCCTACATACCTAACCGATAGGTCAGGACCAACCATGGTTAGTCATCCAAATTCGTACGCCCAAACAGAGCATGACACACGGCTGTGAAACCCAAAATTAGGGTTTTGAACATCACGAGCGTCCATTTTATCCGGAACGAATGAACGGTCCAAGATTAGATTAAGCAGGTCTGGTCATACCAACATGATCACCGTGGACCAATCTATCCCCTCACCTAACCATCCAAGGCATACCATGCCTGGTTATCCCAAATCATCCGCCCAAACTAGCGTGGTCACACTTCCCAATTGCAAACTGATCTCGACCACTCAACTTCGCCGGAAAATTTGGGTGGCTTAGATCATGTTTTCATGGGACAGTCAGGAATAGGCGTGAACACCAACCTACCACCTACACGCCAAACCAATCGGCCAAGACCTACCAAGATTGGTCGTCTTGGAACGCGTGCCTGAAGTTGGCACGATGTGGGGCTTTTGCGGCACCAGTTTTCTATCGCAAATTGATCTCGACCACTCAACTTCGTCAGACGAATTTCGTGAGACAATGGGGTATGGGCTCCTACATCGTCATGCCGTTTACACACATGTATGATCAGCCGGCCAAAATTTGTATCCCAATCTTGGATTCGATCAGGCTGAAGAGTGGTGCTTGTGCACCTACCCCAAAACCCTAATTTCACCAACGATCGCAGATGAGTGTCTCAGAGACCATATCGTCCGTACAACTTCACCGGCTTGGTTATACAACCCTGGTCAGGAGTTAATTGGTCAGTGAGGTGTCATGATGATCACCATCCGTCACTCTACCACATCACGTGGTCGGCCAAGGAAGGATTTGCTTGCTCAGCCTCCAAACCATCACATGAAGTAAGCTGGACATGAAGTTATTTTGAGACTCTCAAACAGCGATGCTTCATACATGCTGAATATACTCGATGCAGTACCTGCATAGTATACACACGATACTTCACAAGTATCGACTTCCTGAATAACGCAATTATTCAATATTGCATTACATGTTATTTTCTGTGGGTCCCATGATCCACGCACTCGAGACATCAATCATGTCACAAACTGGGGGATACATACTGGGGTATTGGTCTGGCATTTTACAGCGTGCAGCGCACAACGCACCATCACAAGAACGTGTCAGGAAGTCATGGACGGTTAGTGATGATGGAAGAAGTGGGCAAGCCTGGTCATGTGACACTAACACATTACTCCACTACCCCATCACTCCACTTTTCCACTTCCCACGAGATACAAGGGTTAGGCTAAAATACTTGTATAAATAGGTTCTCCATCCTATTTTTCAAACAAGACAAGACAACATAGGCAAGTGTTGATACAATCGTATTCAAACACCAGAACTGATAGCTTACATTCTGCAAGCCAGATCAGCTTTATGGTACAAGTTATACATAGCCAACACCTTCACAATATCAACACCTTCTTCGCTTCCCTCCCTAAGATCAACCCCATCTCCTTCACTTTGTGACCGAAACAAGTCTGGAACGACCATTTCTTGGTTTAGGACGGATTTGCATAGATTGATTTCTCGAATCTACAATCACTCACGTGCAGTGCATTTGTTTTAGGTTTAGACTAATTTCTCATCCACACACCCCAAATTACCAAAACCGACAGAAATAGTTTTCACCTATAAATAACTATGTAAGATTTTGATCAGGAATTTAGGATCTCAATCTCTTCATGAGTTATGGACGGAATATTTTACATATGAAAATTATATACAACCATATGTTTTCTTTAAATTTCAATTTGAGTACATACTTTTATGTGTTTAGGTGGTTCTGATATCTAGCAGATTCCTTGTCTCATTTCCTCTTTTTTGTTGTTAATTGATGTAGTCTTGGTTGGTTTTTGTTTGTTGTTTAATTAGGGCTGGAGCAATGGACTATGAGCTAAGTTGTCAGAAAATGAAGGCATAGATGGTGAAGTCCCTCCTTCAACTTTATGGTTTGTTAATCTTGTAATAGGATATTGGTCAAGGTTTTCCATGGTGTCGAGCAGATTCCTTGTCTCATTTCCTCTTTTTTGATGTTAATTGATGTAGTCTTGGTTGGTTTTTGTTTACTGCTTAGGGCTGGAGCAATAGACCATGAGCTAAGTTGTCAGAAAATGAAGGCATAGATGGTGAAGTCATGCCTTCAACTTAGTGTTGAAACTTTATGGTTTGTTAAGCTTGTAATAGGATATTGGTCAAGGTTTTCCAACTTAGTCTCCAACTTTTTCAGACTTGGAACTTGCAGTGTTTTGGGAAGTAGAAATTATAAACTGAATATAATTTTTAATATAAATTGATTATTAATTTAATTTTGTTAGATCCAGTTTTGAAGGCATTAGTTTTTTTTTATTGCGATTCAACTTTTAGTATTCAGTTGAACCAGCTTCGGATTCAGCTGAATCAATATCAAATTTTTTTAATAAAATATCACCAGTGAAACCATTGTTTCCATCAGTCTGCGTCCCTAGACTGTTGATGAAAGTGATTTTTTTAAAGAATCCAACGTTTGCCAGACACAGTCGTTTTGAGAAAAACCACTTCTAGATTACTACTGATGGACATAGTCGTTTTTAGTGATATTACTTCTTTTCCTGACAGTGGTTTAACTTCTATTTTACACTAGTGGAAGCCGTTCCCAAACCCCGACCTCTCTTGGAAAGTACGATTGATAGATGGAACTGGGGACTCCTAACCACTATTATCTTGAAGGGTGTTCAGTTTGACAACATACTGATTAATTGACGCAACCTCTCCGCTTCAACGTCCTCCAGCAGTGGCTCCGCTTCAACGTTCCCTTCAGTAGCCGCACCGCTTTAACGTTTACGTCAACAGCCTCTCTGCTTCAGCGTTCTCTCCATAAGTTTCTCCAGGATCCGAAGACGAAGCTTTAGCATTTGTTGCTCTATAAGTTTCAACGTCCTCTCCAAGAACTGAGGCCGCTTAAACGCCTCCTTACCACCAAAGCTCGTGTTCATGGAAAGTTTTTTCGCTTGCACATCCAGCCAACCTACTTTGTTCCCATGAAAATGTAGTCTCTTCTGATCACACCTGCTTCCGAGAACCGGTGCCGCTCGTTTGTTGATACCAGCAAGAGCTTCACCAAAGCATGACCATACAAGATGGAAACATGTAAACCATACTTGGGGACTTGGGATCTACACGGAATCCTTTCACTGTCAAAGCTCAGAAGATACAGTCAACCAAAAACATCAACCCATTCCAAGGAAAGGCTTGGGTATTCAATAAAAAAAATGATGAGAAGTTTTATTCAAAAAAAAAAAAAAACAGAAACCGCAATCAGGATGCAAATTGAAGAACCCCTAACTTCGTCACGAATACGAGGAAGGTAAAGAAAAAATATAGAAGAAGAAGCAAGTCATAGAAAGATAATGTGTGAATTTCCAATGCCTCAGTCAAAGATTTTTCAAACACTTTCCCCAACAATCTTTCGGGCAGCAAAAGTTCCATCCGGAAGCCACATCAGCAATAGTAGCCTCAACATCCCACCAGGAAGTCATCTCAGAAGCAATATCAACCATATTTTTTCCAACATCCGCCTCGGCAACCAATCCAACATATGCCACCACTTCTCCACTGCCACCGACAACAGTTTCGCCTTCTTCTCCAAAATTTGTTTCAGTTTCATCAACCTCAACCTCAACATCGACTTCCGAGGAGAATTTCCCGATTCATCAGAACCAAGGGTTATGACACCGTCCTGGACATGGGAGCTATATTGATTTTCCCCTAAAAGTTTCACAAGCTCGGCCTTCTGTCGTTTCAACTGAGAAGAAAATTTTCCCGCCCTAACAGTGGGCCGTGAAGAAGTTTTGTTGCACCAAATCCTCCCAACGCACTGGGATACTTCTCTGCCTTCCCGTTCTTCCCCCGAAGGTATGTCCCGAATGATTTCGCCAGCTTCATGAAACATAGATTCAATTCTATTCAACACCTTCCCATGAGAAGAAGACTGTTTTTCGTCGATTCCAAAGTTCCTCCCCGAAGAATTAGAGACATGTCTGTCAATGGAAGGTCCCATTATGCGCAACAAAACCAGAGAAATAATAGAGGATAGACACGATTTCGGAATGACATATGCAAATGAAGGATTCAAAATCATCTCTTGTAACCAGCAGAGCGATGAGGTCCCGAAAAGGAAAGCCTCCTAGCCGCGGATTGAGGTATGATATCAGATTCTAATGAAATAGTTCTCTACTAGCGAACATAAGGGAATGCCTGGCCACGTGAGGTAAATTAGGGTTTAGTGAGAAAAAAAGAAAGTATATGTTTAAGACACGCTTGCCCGCATCATTACTTCTCTGCTTCCAGCACCGAGACTTGAAAAAACAAAACCGACAAGGTGACATGAGGAAGGAATAACGCCCCCTTTCTACATGTATAACATTTATGGGGTTTTGAATAAGGAAAGAACTTCCTATGTGAGTCACATAGGGAAAATATACAACCATGCCCGCAAAGACAAGTCGCTATTGGGATAGGCCGACCGCGCAATTACTTGCCGCGCCAATACCAACAACTCGCCGAGCCAGCATCATGATGTTCCCTAACCCAGCCAAGATGATGCATAGCCAGACTAAGCCGACGATCTTCATCTCACCACTTCACAGTCTACACCACGAATAGAATCTATGCAAGGCTGCCAAACACGGGGATCACGAACTCTCCTTACCTCTCGAAAAAGTTGTCACCTTCCCACAAAACTGAAGCAAGCTTTGTTGTCTTCCCGAAGACAACGCTCATGCCATGCCAGGACAACAGATCAGCTCCCGCGCCAAATTTATGCTACCGGCTCCCATTCCAAGTTGACCAATGCTGACGGCTCTTTCCAAGCCAATCCAACGCTCGCGGCTCCATTCCAAGCCGCATGATACCTGCAGCTCCCATTCCAAGTTGACAATGCTGACGGCTCGTTCCAAGGCAATCTAACGCTCGCATTTCCTTTCCAAGCCGCACGATACATGCGGCTCCCATTCCAATCTGATCCAGTGCTAACGGCTCCAAGTCCTAGCCGACCAGTGCTAGCAGCTTCTCTTTATACCTAATCTACACTAGCGGCTCCGTTCCATCCTAACCTGCAGTACCACTCCTTACTTCCTGAAAAAGGTTAGACGGATCTTCCTGACCATCTTACATGATTTATGTTTGATTATGTCCCTGTCTATAATCATCTTATGCTTACCTCGCAACAATGCCCCTGTTCCGATCTAAACAGGGGACTTAATGTTGATGGTGGTTTTTAGTTTAGGGTTAAAATTGTAAAACCCTAGTCAGACAGTGACGTCACAGAACTTGAATAATAATGTCTCCACTAAGCGCATTTATTGAACTCTTTAATATATTTTCAATAAAATTACCAGGGTACCTTTTTTTTTAAATATTATTTAGGGTTTCGATAGGCAAAACCCTAATTCCCACACCACATGTGCCAATGGCATGCAATGCCAGCCACATCTACCTTGCCAAGGAATGCCTCCCATGCTAGCCGCACTACTGTGCCAATGGAAAACCATGCCAGCCACATCTACCACGCCAAGGCATGACGACCATGCTAGACGCACCACTGTGCCAATGGAAAACCATGCCAGCCATATCCTCCGCGCCAAGGCATGCCAACCATGCCAGCCGAACCAATGTACCAATGGCAAACCATGCCAGCCACATCTGCTGCGCCAAGGAATTCCAACCATGCTATCCGCACCACCGTGCCAATGGCAAACCATGCCAGACACATCTACTGCGCCAAGGCATGCCAACCATGCTAGCCACACCACTATGCCAATGGCAAACCATACCAGCCACATCTACCGCGCCAAGGAATGCCAACCATGCTAGCCGCACAATGTGCCAACAGCATGCCAAACCCTTGGCCCCACCATGCCAAGCCAAATAGTCCATGCCAATCCCTTGGCCCCACCATGCCATGCCAAACGTACCTTGCCATGGCCCCATACCAACCTAGCCGCGCCACCATGTTGTCCTTCCCTATGCGGCTACCTAAACAAAGGCGTGAGATAATCAGCGGCCCCCCTGCAATCCCAGGAGCAAATCCTATCCATCCAAGGTTACCAGACAACGCATGGTAACCTTTGTCCCGAAACCCTAGTTTGGCCACGCCAAACCGCGCCAAGTCATGCCATGCCAATGGCATACCAACCTAGCTGCGCCACCATGCTAGCCTTCCCTATGCGGCTACCAAAATGAAGGCGTGCGAAAATCAACGGTTGCCCTTCAATCCCAGGAGCAAATCCTAGCCGTCCAAGGTTACCAGACAACGCATGGTAACCTTTGGCCTGAAACCTTAATTTGGCCACGCCAAACCGCGCCAAGGCATGCCATGCCAATGGCATACCAACCTAGCCGCGCCACCATGCTGGCCTTCCCTATGCGGATACCAAAACGAAGGCGTGCAATAATGAATGGTCTCCCTTCAATCCCAGGAGAAAATCCTAGCCGTCCAAGGTTACCAGACAACACATGGTAACCTTTGGCCCAAAACCCTAGTTTGGCCACGCCAAACCGCGCCAAGGCATGCCATGCAAATGGCATACCAACCTAGCCATGCCACCATGCTGGCCTTCCCTATGCGGTTACCAAAACGAAGTCTACGACAATCAACTGTCACCCTTCAATCCCAAGAGAAAATCCTAGCCGTCTAAGGTTACCAGACAACATATGGTAACCTTTGGCACAAAACCCTGGTTTGGCCACGCCAAACCACGTTAGGGCATGCCATTCCAATGGAATGCTAACCTTATTGTTCCACCATGCTGGCCTTCCCTATGAGTCCACCAAAAAGCGAAAGCGTGCGACGATCAACGGATGCCTTTCCTCTTAAGATGCAAAATCTCGACCGTCGAAGGTGTAGATGGGGAAAAACGATTTGCTAGTTTTTAAGGAAATAAGGATACGACCGTAAGGAGGAGACTCCTTGAACCGAGCAAAATGTTCAACCTCACACAGATGCATCGCTGCAAAGGGGGTGCTTTGAATTCGAGAGATCAATCTGTAGTACTCCGGCCTAAACCAAGACAATGGTCGTTTTAGAGTAAATTCGGTCACAAAGAGAGGATAGGTTGATCTGTAGGAGGGAAGCTAAGAAATGTATGGAATCAATGGTAATCAAAGATTGTAGGTGTGTTGTGAATTCTAAATATGATAAGTTTTGAATGATTGAAATTGCTCAGTTGAGAGTAATTGCTCAATTGATGAGTTATTGATCTCGTGTTGTCTGTGAGACATGAGATTCTTGTTGTTGTCGTTCTTATTATGTTTTCAATCATGATTCAGAGACTTATTTATATATTACTGGAATTGTAGACACCATGATCCCATGAAGTGTGACAGTTTGTGGAATCAAAGAGTGGGGAAGTGGAAATCGTGTTTGAAACCAGTTGCTCATCGTGCGGAAACTTGGTTGATTTTTCATCCACTACTTTGTTAACTCCTTCAACTGATTGCACGACTTGCTCATATTCCATCGTGTGTTTGAACACACATGTCGTAGACCGCCAGACCAAAATCCTAGTTGATATCCCCCCCAAGTGACACGATTGACGTCACGTGGTTAGTTTAGTCAGTTGTTGACTTCATGATTTCATGGGACGATGAGTCCATGTATTTACTGAGTTGAACATGATTTTGTAAAATGTTCTGAAACTCATGAATTGAACGTGGGGATGATTCTCACGTTGATAGTTGAGGCGAGAAAGTATTGCTCTGATTTGTTGAATATTGATAGTTGAACCAATACTCCTTGATTTGAGCAAGTATTGCTCATCTGATGAATTATTGGTACCGTGACCAAAATAAAATATTAATTAAAATATTGGTAGTTAAACCGAGTATAATTAATAAGAATACTGATCATGAGATCGTCATAAAATTATTAGTGTTTGAATCTGGAATTATGATCCTTGGACTCGGAAACCCTAGTTTGATCAATTGATGGTTTATTTGAAAATTAACCATGGGATGAAGGAGGGACCGGATTCATGGGACCATGGGTTAATCATGTAGCTCCCGTATGCTCGTGTGAGAAAATACCAAGGACTCTTGAAGAGTTGGTGATTGATTTATGAAAGAATGATTAAATGCTGGTTTAATCATTTATTCGAAAATACTCGTCTGAACCTTAGGTGATAAAACCTAATTGATTATGAAGAGGTGAGGGACCGACCAAGGGGTCATGAAACCGGCCCTGGGTGGTCACAGGATCAAATATTGATCGTTTGAGCAATCCCCAAATTGGTTGAAACCCTAATTAGCGCCCTTTAGTAGAATCGATGTAAAATTCTCATACGGACTCGGATTTTGATGGTCCGCCCCTCCATTCTGTACGGAAAAGAATTTCCTATCTCCCAATGCGGGAATATTTAGGTTTTAATCTCATTCGGGAGGAGAAAGCATCCCGAGAGTAAAACTCAAGAAGAATTCAAGGGGCCGGTCCCATGGTATTTTTCCTATAATTTTATTATGTTTTCATGATTTTAGGGAAATATCATATAACCAAGGAGTTTGTTAAAACCAATGACTTTTGTTGAAATCAAGGAGTTTCCATGATATGAAGGAAACAAAACATTAATAATAATAAAATAAGGATGTGTGGGATCGGCTTGAGCATGGTTGGCCGGCTAGGGCCCGGTCCCGTGATTTTTCCCCTTTTTTATGTATTATTTCATGATTTGAAGGGATTTTCATAATTTGAAGGAAATATCATGAAATCAAGGAATTTCATGGGATTATGGAAACATGAAAAATATAATAATAATAAAATGGGACATGTGGAGCCAGCTAGGGCTTGACCGGCCGGCTAGGGCCCGGTCACACGGGTTTCCCTAATTTTATATTATTTTTCATGGGATCAAGGAAATATCATGAGATTATGGAGTTTTCATGAAATCATGGAAATAATAATAAAATAATGAGGAACCATGAGGTGTGGGGCCGGTTGGGATCAAGACATGTCCGGTTGGCCAATGATCACGTCTCTACCATATTTTCTTAATTTTATATTATTTCCTTGGTGTGAAGGAAACACCATGAAACTGAGGAGTTTCCTCAAAACGAAGGATATTTGTTCCAGTGAAAGGATTTTCATGAACTCAAGGAAAATAACAAAAAATATGATAAAAATATGAAACTGGCGTGGGATTGACCACGGCACGTCCAGCCAGTCAGGGGCCCATTCTCCCAACGCCTTGGTCAAATTTTAATTATTTATTATTTTCCTTTCTATTTTGCATAGGTTCATCGTCTCGTCGTATTTTGAAATACTTGTTCGTACGATGATTGTTAGTGCATCGTCGTTGAATACACTTGCACCATTTAAATCGGGGCTTACTCGGATATAGCTCAGATGCCCGTGTGTTGAATATTTATTACTAACCCATGGAATTCTGTTGGGAAGAACCATGGTTTGCAGTAATGAAATATTGCGAAAATATTTGAATATTTTCGGAAATTCAGTGGATGAATCCAAGAATTTAGGAATAATTAACTTATGGCTCTATACTAGCAGAGCAAGCTGTCCCGATATAAGCTTGCTGGAGCTTCATATCCTTTATATAGTCAGGGTAAACTCGTTATTTGTATCCTGAAGACGTTATCACTCTATACTAGCATAGAAAGCTGTCTAGGAGTCGTCCATCTTGTGATACTATATAGAAATAATTACTGAAGTGTTCAGTATTCACAAGATATGCTGTTGCCTAGCAATGAGACTACATATCTACACGTACTCTGAGAGAAAGTATTCTCAGTCATAGGATTCGATGAGAGACCCATGTTTCAAAACAAATATGCCATTGTCCATCCGAGAGACTACATATCTGCATGTACTCTGAGAGAAAGTATTCTCAGTTAGAGATTCGATGAGAGACCCGTGTCTCAATAAAGATATGCCGTTGTCTAGCCGACAGACAACATATCTGCATGTACTCTGAGAGACAGTATTCTCAGTCAGAGGTTCGATGAGAGACATGTGTCTCAATACAGATATGTCGTTGTCTAGCCGAGAGACTACATATCTGCATGTACTCTGAGAGATAGTATTCTCAGTCAGAGGTTCGATGAGAAACCCGTGTCTCAATACTCGCATCTGATTGCTGGATCAGAAGTTCATATAATTATGAGTTTACGATTTTAGTCTTTGTCGAAAATCCACCATCTATAGAAGGTCACCAACCCAGCAAGTCTCCCAAGATCGACTTGCCAGGCAACAACAATATGCTACATGTTTTCCACAAAACATTCGAGACATCAACACATATCATAAACTGGGGGATCCTCTTTGGGTATTTGTTTGGTGGTTTACAGCGTGCAGCGTACACTACGCCTGTCATAAGGAAGTGTCATAAGGATGAGGCGGTTAGTAAATACAAGGAGTTAATGGTGAAACGCTCTTTTTTATATAACATCAATTTTATGTGTTAATGGTTACCACCTCCTCCCATTTACTCACCCATTTTTCCATTCCTTAATGAGACCAGAGTACGTTTCACTTCGACTTGTATAAATAGGTCTTACCTATTTCTACCGAACAACAAGTTCAGTCGGGAGCATACAACACTTAGAAAACATTTGCGAGCTTTCCATTTGTTAGATTCCCACTTTCTGATATAATTCGTAGAAAACAACTACTCTTCTAGAAATCAACTATTCTGGTCTCATCACTTTCCTTGCTTCCCTCCCCAATACCAACCCATTCTCCTTCAATTTGTGATCGAGGCAAGTCTGGAACGGCCATTTCTTGGTTTAGGTCAGACTTGTACAGATTGATCTCTGAAATCTAAAGTACTCCCTTGCAGTATATTGTTTAGGGTTTAAATTTGTTTATCACCCACACAATCGAAATTACCGAAATTAGCAGAAACCATTTTCACCCACAAACACTAGGTTGAACCCACCAAGCGTTGGTATGTCAAGTTTGATTGTCATATTTTAGTGAATCAAAACTCAATTAAAGAGTCGCTTGATTATATACTAGAGACAACTTCGTATAGGTTAGGCTAGAAATATTAGGATTATGAGACATACAAGTATTACTCGAAGACTTGAAGAATATGAAGAAGTAACAAGCTACATCGACGACATCATCCTTCCTCTTGAGGTTAGTAATATTGTGACTTGAACTGTTTCATTAGTAACGTATCTTTCAAGTCGTGCTATATTAAAAACATAACTACGAAGCTATGAATGATTATACTCTAGTAGACATAGTGTTAAGGAATTAGAATACGAAATATAACGCTTATCTTATGAACTTCGTATATTAGACATCGACATAATTGTATGAATGCTATTGTGATTATGTGAATGGGTAAAGGTGAAGATTTCATCCTAGGAAACAATATTTACATTCGTCTAAAGGAAGTACATTTATGAACTTGTTTTATGAATCGAAAGGGAAATCGCTAGGTTTATCGGTATTGTTATTCATTGCATATATTAGGATTACCAATATGTGTGAGCTAGTAGAACCAATCGTAACTTGTTATGTATCTTGGTAAAACTAGTCACAATGCCTGACTTATGTATTGGTATGACTTTTATTAGTGTAACCGATCCTAAGTAATCACCTTAAATGGTATGATCGATATCTGTAATTGGTGTAACCGATCCTGGTAATTGGTATGAACGATCACAAAAGAGTTGTAATCGATCCTTGTAATTAGCGTAACTGGTCCTGGTAATTGGTATAACCGATCCTAGTGACTAGTGTAACCGATCACAAGTAATACCATGAGAATATGGTAACCGGTCCTGGTAATTGACGTAACCGATCCTGGTAACTGATGTAACCGGTCCCAGTAACCATATTAAGGTAGAACCGATCCTTGTGTTTGGTAGAACCATAAACCCATGATTAGTGTTTGATATTTGATCAATCACATAGTTCTTGGAATACAGATGAACCAATTCTAAACTTGTTTGGAAGTGTGGTATATATAATCGGTTCCAAGATTGTAAATATGAAAGAGGATTTACAAATAAATAAGATGTCGACATACTTTGAACATGTTCAATAACTCTTATCTTTTACTGTTAAAATATATTCCTTAATAACTCAAGGAGATCCCGGACCGAAATAAGTTGAGAATCTTTTAATTAAGGTTGTTAATTTTATATGCTTTTAATTACCAGCAATTAAAATGAATATCTTGGGAAAATAAAAATTGGTAATGTGCATTTACTAATTACATATCTCTGATACCAATTGAAAAAGTTGGGGTCTAACAACCTCACCTAATACTTCGATTAGCAATCTGTATGGATTAACTCCAATATACTTTTAAGAGAATCAACTAGATAGTTAGACTCAATCTTATAAAACGTATATCAAAGAGTTATATCTCAATCTCTCAATTCAATCAGCAATCAAACAAATAATAGTTTGCGATTCCGATTGAATATAAGAGAGATAACTTGAACAGTACCAAACACCAATGTTCAAGGATCAATCAATTTCAATCAACAACCAAAGGTTGGATTTACCAATTGATCGATTCAATGCACAACCTGTGATATTTCAATTATATAACAAAATATAATGCGGAAAAGAAATAACATAGACACCAAAAGTTTTGTTAACGAGGAAACCGCAAATGCAGAAAAACCACGGGACCTAGTCCAGATTTGAACACCACACTGTATTAAGCCGCTACTGACACTAGCCTACTACAAAGCTAACTTCGGTATGGAATGTAGTTGAACCCTAATCAATATCACATTGATTCAAGGTACAGTCGTGCTCCTTACATATCTGATCCCAGCAGGATACTACGCACTTGATTGCCTTAGCCGATCTCACCCACAACTAAGAGTTGCTACGACCCAAAGTCGAAGACTTGATAAATAAATTTTTATCACACCGAAAAGTCTCTGAATAGATAAATTTGTCTCCCACAGATATACCTACGAATTTTTGTTCAGTATTTTGATAAATCAAGGTGAACATGAACCAATTAATAACCCAGACTTATATTCACGAACATCCTAGAATTATCAATCAACTCACAATAATCTTAATCGATTAACGAAACAAGATATTATGGAATCAAAAACGATGAGACGAAGATGTTTGTGACTACTTTTATATCTTGTCTATCCGAGATATAAATCTCAAGCCAATATTACGATTGTACTCAATCACGATAGAAATAGAAAGATCAGATCACGCAACTACAGAGAAAATAGTTGGGTCCGGCTTCACAATCCCAATGAAGTCTTTAAGTCGTTAACCTACAGGGTTTCGTGAAAAACCTAAGGTTAAAGGAGAATCGACTCTAGCTTATACAAATAGTATCACCAGGAGGTGTGGGGATTAGGTTTCCCAGTTGCTAGAGTTCTCCTTTATATAGTCTTCAAATTAGGGTTTGTAATCTAAGTTACCTTGGTAACAAAGCATTCAATATTCACCGTTTGATGAAAACCTGATTAAATTCAAGCTAATATCTTTCAACCGTTAGATTGAACTTAGCTTGTTATACACAAATGAAATGTAACTTCATCTAGGTTTGAGTAACCGTACCTAAACTGTACACTTAGTTGGTTCAACAATAGTTAACCAATGGTTAGCCATATGAGCACTTTCATATCAACCTTATTCACCATCACCATAACTAGTTCAAATGACTCAAATGAACTAGTTAGAGAGTTGTTCAATAGCTTAGATATTATAGAAGTATACAAGACACAATCGAAGAAAAATCGGTTTTGATTCACTCGAATCGATTCAGGAACATTATAGCCACGGTTTGCAAAGATTGCATTCCTTATTATATAAATGTTTTAGTTCATCAACAAACTGATTTTAGAAAGTAACCTACCTAAGTATGCAAACGGGTACGTATACTTAAGTAACCGGATTGAGTTTTTTTTTCACTTTCAAACTCCAGCAGAAATTCACGGACGTGAACTTTTCGCCAGTATGCGTACGGGTACCCATACTTACCAGGATTTTCAACAACCACCAGTACGCGTACGGGTACGCATACTTTGGGTTCCCGGTTTTGGACTTTTACACAAATGTGAGAACACACTATGTTTATATACAAAGATGGTTACATTTTCTAAACTCTCATTTCAATCATTGAAACTTTCTTAAAGGATGTTATATAGTTGTTATTCACAATTTATTTTTCATCAAAGCGATTTTCAAGTTATTGAAATAATCAACATGACTTTCATCACGAGTAAAGATGAATTTGGCTAACGCAAAAGATTACCAACATATATTTTGAGAAATAGATAAGCGAGATAAACTCTGCTCAAAATAGCAAATGTGTATAATCGAAGTCTATATAACTATACGACTTTTATCTCAAAATAGAAGATAAAATATATAGACTTTTGAGTGATAGATAAGTTCGAGTCTCCACATACCTTTTGTTGATGAAGTTCCATAAGTTCCTTCAATCGATGAACGCCATGGAGTCTAAGGCTCAACTACACTTACTATCCTAATTTGAGACTTAGCTATAAGTAGACTAGAAATCAGGACTTATAGTTTTGGAAACTAAACTTGACAAACAAGCTTGAGATAGCAATGCTTGCGAGTTCGATCGAGCAGTGCTCTAACAGAATTTACATCTCCTTTCTAGGTGATCTTTATTTTCACAATAGTGGCAAACATAAGGAATGTTCTTACCTCGATACGTGTTTGCTGACTTTGGAGGTTGATATACTTTGGTCTTTTGAACTTTAACTGCCGGTGTGGGTATTTCACATTTATCAATGGAAACCTTTTGTTGAGAAAAATCACTAGCCTTGACAAACTTTACCTCTTTGCTAGTACTTGGAGCATATATTCCCTTATAGCCCAATCCTCGTGTATCACAGTGATTTTTACTTGCTCCTAGAATTGTGGTTAATTTGTTTGAACTAGAATTGAGCCTTTTCAAATCCTCTTCCAACATCTAGATTTTATCAAGAGCATCAGTTAAATCAGCCTCAAGTTGCTTTTCTCGAGAAAGAAAAACACTTTCTCTGTATTTGAAACAGCTCCGTTGAGAGTTAATCCTTGCTTCAGAAAGTTCTTCTTTCAAACTAAAGAGATTTTGACAAAGAGTTTCACATTCAAACTTCTTTGAATGTACATCTTCTTCACGATCTTTAAGTATAGATTGTAAAATATTATAACCACAATCGTATCCCTTAAAAAGTTTTCTCATTTTATTGTTTTCTAGACAGAGAGGAGTCAGAAACTAAGTTAAGCAAGATGTTGACCCTTTTTTCTTCATGAGTTGGTCAAAAAGCTTGATATATTGTGAGACTTCCTCATCAACACCTTGTCCATCATCAGAATCACTTCCATCTGAAAGATCTTCCAACTGCTCATCTAGGCGTGCTTCCCAGTTATACACAGTTTCATACAATTGAGAAGGTTTGAGAGACTTCTCAGGAAAAACAAGGCTTTGAACCAAAACTGAATGTTTCTGAACTGGTGATGCGTTATCTGAGATATTATCATCCATATCCAGATCACTACAAACACATACTTATGAGGTCTTAAACGTGTTTTCCTACTCTAATACTAATTGAAAAAGCGGGGGTCTAACAACCACACCCAATATTTCGCTTAGCAATCTGTATGGACTAACTCCAATATACTTTTAAGAGAACCAACTAGATAGTCAGACTCAATCTTAAGAAAATTATATCAAAGAGTTATATCTCGATTTCTCAATTCAATCCGCAATCAAACAAATAGGAATTTGTGAGCCCGATTGAATATAAGAAATAACTTGGGCGGTATCAAAAACTAATATCCAAGTGTCAATCAATTTAATCAACAACCAAAGGTTGAATTCACGATTGATTGAACTTACGCACAACCTGTGATATTTCAATTATATAAACAAATATAATGTGGAAAATAAATAACACAGACACCAGAAATTTTGTTAACGAGGAAACCGAAAATGAAGAAAAAACCCGAGACCTAGTCCATATTTGAACACCACATTGTATTAAGCCACTACAGACACTAGCATACTCCAAGTTAACTTCGGACTAGAATATAGTTGAGCCCTAACCAATCTCACACTGATCAAGGTACAGTTGCGCTCCTTACGTCTCTAAATCCCAGCAGGACTCTACGCACTTGGTTCCCTTAGATGATCTCACCCACAACTAAGAGTTGCTACGAACCAAAGTCGAAGACTTGATAAACCAATCTGTCTCACACATAAAAGTCTATTGTATAGATAAATTTGTCTCCCACAGATAAAACTATGAGTTTTGTTCCGTATTTTGATAAATCCAGGTGAACAAGAACCAATTGATATTTCATACTTATATTTCCGAAGAACAGCCTAGAAATATCAATCACCTCACAATAACCTTAATCATATGGTATCGAAACAAGATATTGTGGAATCACAAATGATGAGACGAAGATGTTTGTGACTACTTTTTATCTTACATATCAGAGATTAAATCTCGAGCAAATCTTAGAGAAGATAGTACTCAATCACAATAGAAAACAGTAAGATCAGAACACGCAACTACAGAGAAAATAGTTGGGTCTGGCTTCACAATCCCATTGAAGTCTTCAAGTTGTTAACCTACATGGTTTCTTGAAAAACCTAAGTTTAAAGGAGAATTGAATATAGTCGCAACTAGTATCACACATGAGGTATGGGTAATATAAGATGAACTTGGTGATGAGTGCCAAATATTGCATATTCCTATACTTTTTTATTGGCTTTTAACTCATCTTTTGCGCTTTAAAATCAGATATTATCCCAAATTATGTGTTTTCTTTGTTTTCAAGAATAAATTATTGTACTAATTAACTTTGTGTTTTTAGGTACCAAATAAAGCTTGGATGAATTGAGGAGTCAAAAGAGCAGAAAATTGAAGACTAGCGGCTGTGGAAGAGACGTTGCAACCCGCGTGCACATCAGTTCCAATCTATTTACAAGTACATGAGCTTGAGCTATCCAAGATCCGACCCACGATCCGAATCCAAGCCCGCTCCATCCTGATCCGTTAGATTTGATCTATCAGCTGCATCCGACGTCCTAGCCTTGCCTTGCATTAACATCTGATGGTCCTGTCTCACACCCTAACACCTATCTCCTTCACCTAGTCGAACACCCTAGCCAAACACTCCCCACCTTCTTCTTCTTCTTCCTGACAAAACCAGAGACCTCAACCCCTTCACCCGACCATTTGCAGAAGCCAGCACCATCATCAACTTCTCCACCCGACAACACCACCAGCAGCGCAGCCATCACACCATCTCTAGCTCCAGCTATCTCAAACACTGCTTCTCCCAAAACCCTAGAGGTAGAGTTCGAGACAGAGGGAATTAGGGTTTCTCAAGACACGGAGTTAATGATTTGCATAGGCTAATTGGAAGAGAGGATAAGAAACTCAAATGATTTATGAAATAGGGTATGCATTTAATTTCAATTGGGAGTGTGAGAAGAGAGGGAAGTATAAATGGAATGAGTTGTACTGTGAGAAGTCTCTCTGAATTTTTAGGTTTGAATTGTTAGATAAAATTCAGTTGTGTTTACCATGTTCTAATTCACTTTGCTAGGGTGTAGATGAAACCCCTAATTTCATATTTAAGTTAAATTCGTATTCAAGTTGTGTTCTTGTTGTGCTTAATCCTATTAGTTAGATTTTTGATCAAATGAACCTGTGACGAGTTGTACTGTAAGAAGAAAACTTATACTAGGGGTAAGTTAGTGAAAATGGTTGATGATTTCTCCACCTGAAGCCTTCAAGGGAAGGAACAAGAACATAGGTTGATTTGTATTGCCTTAGCATAGGTTTAGGAGGTGAATTCAATCACCCTAGTATTCTCTAAGCTTTGTTTACAATCTGTTTTACATAATTACTTTACCTTCTGCTTTGTTATTTGTTCTCCACCAAAATCTAGTCGTTTTGAGACCAAACAACAAACCCTTTGTGTTACTTTAGTTAGGAATCAGTTTAGTTAGACCAAAGAATCAACTTCTACACTCTCCAAGTCTCTGTGGGATCAACCTGTGCTTTCCCTATGTTGCTTGTCGACACTGTGCACTTGCAGTTTAGTTTATAGGTTACTTTCTTAAGCCTACTAATAGGTGTAGAATACACCGTATTTACTATCTAGAGTTTATGCTTTCTTTGCTATTTTTCGTGTGAATTATGTATTTTATGTGTGTTTTTGATTTATTAGGTACTTTGGAGTCGCACGGAGGAAAAGAAGAAGAAATCACCAAATTTGATCCAAAAGGACAAAATTGTAATCTCACGGGCGAACAATATTGGAAGCCCAGCCAAGGTTAAGGGGCAACTCCCTTTTGGAAAGCTATTAAAGACAAGTCAGCTTATGTTAAGGGGCTGCCATCTGAGGTGGCCCTTATCCGAGACTATGGAATGTCATATTCATTCACAACTATAACCCTAAATCTAGAATCACTCTTCTCATTTATGTCTCAATTATTCACTCTGAAATTGGGAATGGAAAAGAGCAGATGTGACTGATGTTGATTCTGAGAGAAGAGATCAAGAATTACAGCCGCAAATGGAGATTCGAATTATTGCTGTGAAGAAATAAAATGTTGAGATCGAACTGAATAATGGGTTTGATCTGTGTAAGAAGACACTGAATCCAATAGCTTCTATTGATGGGAATTAGGGTTTGAATTTGCAAATGAAGAACAAGAAGATAAATTCAGTGGGTGGAATTGAAGATGTGTTTTTGTGAAATCAAGAGGAACTTGGAGTTTGGGTTCAATTCGATGTTGTAGTTCATATGGGTTTGCGGCTATGAATGATGCTGCTGTGATATGGTGACTGATGCTTCAATTCAGAGGAGATGAACGATATTGAATCTGATATTGAAACAGATGCTCATGGTGGTGATGAATCTGGTGCAACTGTTGGCACCATATGAAGTTAGAGGTTGCTGTGAGTGGTTACAGAATGGGAAGATAAATTGCTACTGGTTTGAGTAAGAACTGGTGGAATTATTGGTTAGCATTGCAGCTGTTGGAATTGGGAGTTGGTATGAATGCTTTGCAGGGGAGTTTGTGGAACTGGTGATTATAGAAGGAATGAAACTGGTGAGATTGAGCAGCAATGTGAGCTGTAAGGGAGTTGAGGAGATGGAGCTACTAACGGAAATATTGAAGTGATGGTAGTGATTAAAGATGGTAGTTGGAACTGATGCTGCAGGGGCTGTGCGTGAAGGGTTGAATTCAGACTTGCAGTTGATGCAGTGGTATGCCGTTGAAGAAGTCGGCAGTAGGATGGTTTCTGGGAAGTGGTAATTGAACTTTTGTCCCTACTTTTGATGGTCTACACAAATATCCTTATCACATAATAATTTTGTCCCTCTTTATCTAAAAGCCCATCAGGGGCCCAATAACAAATTATTAACTTCCAAATATACCCCCTGTGTGTTATCATCGACTCCTGCTATAACTACTTCCGTAGTAATTAACTTCCAAATAATAACCAGTGTTATCATCATCGTTCTACTCTTACTCATCATCAAACTCCTTCGTCAGATAATCCACCGTCACTTTCCCGAAACCACCACCACTACCACAACAACAACAACACCATCAACATTATCATCACTACCACCACCATCACCATCACCACCACCACCACAAATCATTCACTCACCACCACCTAAAATCCGTACTCACTCTCTACGATTTCTCTTTAACAATCAAATCTCACCACAACCAAATCCACAATCAAATCAATACAATCAAAACCTTATTAATTCGTTACCTAGTTTCAAATTCGAAGCAATCAAAGGAATCTGAAACTCTTCATCAACTACGACGGCGACTCTTGACTGTGCGATTTGTATTTATAGATTTGAGAGAGAAGATCAATTGAGATTATTGCCGATCTGCTATCATATATTTCATTCTGTTTGCATTGATCAGTATATTATGCTGTCGAATTACAACTGTCCGATTTGTAGATCTGAGGTGAAATTCGTTGATGATGAAGATGGTTATGGAAAATTGAAGATGATTTCATCGTCTGCCAGGAGGTTCAGGATTGAGATTGGAAGTGTAAGTCGAAGTAGTAGAATGGAGATTGGAAGTTTCTCTGCTAGCGATTTGCAGAATCGGTCTTACTCGCTCGGATCGTTTGAGTATTATGTTCAGGAATTCGATGCTGAGGTTTTCGTGGAATTGGAAAGGATTAACGAGAATCGAGATCAATTTGATGAAGTTTCAGTTTCTGTTGGTGGCGATGTAGGTGGTGATGTTGAGGAAGCGACGGAGATTGTGATTGAGGATCCAGTTCGAGCTGAATCTGATGAAGCCGCGTCGTATGCTAGATATCTGTCATATGCTTTGCAGTTTTCTGATAGGTTTTATGGTGGAAATGTACAGAGGAGTGGTGGTGATGGTGGTTGTGGATTGGATGAAGGCGGCTGCGGCGGTGGTGGAAGGGTTTGGGATTTGGAGTGGATGATAAGATACTACGGAAGTAGGTTAAGGAAGTTAATAATTTGTGGTGCTGTATATGTGTGATTTGTTGGTGGCAGTATTGGTATAAGTTGTTGTTACAGATATTGGATAGATGTGTGATTTGTTGGTGGCAGTATTGGTATAAGTTGTTGTTACAGATATTGGATCAACTATGGTTTTGATCCATTTCAGTTGGATCAACTATGGTTATTGATCCAACTGCAATGGATAAACATCAACTGTTGATCCAACTGAAATGGATAAACATCCATTGTTGATTCAATTGAGGTTGGTTTTGAAGCTGGTCTTGGAGCTGTTGGTCTTTATGAAGCTACAGGTAATGAAATATGATGGTTATATATGTTGAAGCAGGCAGTGATATTGGATCAACTATGGTTGTTGATCTATATATTTTGGATCAACTATGGTTGTTGATCCATCTATATGGGATCAACTACTGTTGTTGATCCTTTGAACTCATGTTTTGTAGTTTAAATTATGTAAATTTGTTCTAATGTTGAACTTGTGGTGCAATGGTAGCATGATTGACTCCATGTCAGATGATGCGTGTTCGACTCACGCCAAGTTCACTCCATTTTACATGGATAAACTATCATTATTGATCCAATTTTACATGGATCAACTTCCATTGTTGATCCACTAAAATTGGATCAACTTCTACTGTTGATCCTTTTTTGTTGGATAAACTAGATAAACTTCTACTGTTGATGGTTTTGTTGGTGGATCTGAAACTACAGCTGATGAACTGGTAGCATTTTTCTATCAGCATGGATAAACATCCATTGTTGATCCAACTGCAATGGATAAATTTCTAATGTTGATCCAACTGCAATGGATAAACATCCATTGTTTGATCCAACTGAAATGGATCAACTACTTTTTGTTGATACAAAAAAATTTGAACCAGTGATGGTGGTGGCGGCGTCGGTGGTGGTGGCGGTGGCGGTGGTGACGGTGGTGGTGGTGGTTGCAGCGACGAATTTGTGGTGGAGGAGGACTAGTGGTGGTGTAATGGTGGCGGTGAAGGAGTGGTGGTGGAATATTGGTGGTGGTGGCGGTTGGTAGGTGGTGGTTGTTGAACGGTGGTGGTGGTGGTGGTGCTAGTGGTGGTGGTGAAGTGGTAGTGGAAAAAATTTGTTGTATTTTGAAATAAAGAAAAATATTATATGAGTGAGGGTATTAAGGTAATATAATATTAAATGGATAAGGTTATAAAAAAGGAGGGACATAATTATTGTTGCATAAGGATATATTTGTAGGGAGTTAAAAGTAGGGACATATAATTAATATACCCTTCTGGGAATCTCAAAGTGTTGCAGGTGGTGTGGTCATGCCATGGTTCAATTGATGAGATGTGTTCTTGTGTGCAATGGGTGTGTTGCAGGTGAGTTGATGCAGTTAGACAAGCTTCTTGTGGAGTTGTCGTGGCAGTGGACTGGGTACCTGAATTGTATGAAACAGAAATGGAGATTTCAGTTGAACATGAGAATGGCTAGTATTGGAGTGAATGAAGAATGAATTGAATCTACAGAATGTTGTGTATGTGAAGTACATGAAATGGAGATGGCTAGTGTGGGTTGTGTATACAACGCTTGTGGTGTTTTGTGCTATGGAGCTGAAATGAGTTGCAAGCAGGGATATACTGTGGTGCTAAAATGAGGTTTGATAATGGATTGAGATGGTGATGTCCAAGGGTCCAGTGAGTTGTTGAACTGGGACTGGTTTGATGGCCAGAGAACTGAATTGCAGAGCTGGCCGTGTTGCAGGTGATGTGGCTCATTGATCGGATACGGAGAGGAATGAAGCTAAAATGGAGATGTAGCTTGTCTGAGTTGAAATTGATGCAGGTTCAGGTGAGACAAGAAACACAAACACACTGGTTTTATGGAGCTGTCAATGGATAATGTGCTACTGGGTAATGAAAAGCTTTGAATATAATGCTGAGAGCTAGGTAATGAAGAAGTTAATGGATTTCCAGAAGCTACAGCTGCAGGTGGTATATGCAAATGTGGTTGTGCAGGCTAGGAGTTGAGATGGTGCTGTTATAGTGCTATTTCTATTACAAGGAGATGTATGCTTAGTGTGTGTTGCAAAGGAGATGTAATGGAGTAGTCTTGGGGGTGGCAATTGCTAGGATGGATGGAGATTGATCAGAGGTGATTTGATGGCTTAAGGGTGGAGGCAATGCAGGTAATGAACTGAAGAAGGCACAGCCAAGATGGATGGACTGCACTGGTGATGATGGTGCAGCATAGTTCTGGCTTGGCAAGATGGCAAGGCTATGACTAGTTAGACCAGTCAGTGAGATGACTCGTTCTGACTAAGTGTATCTTTGACCCGGTTGACTAAAGATGACCGTTAGGTCAACGGTTAACCTTGACGGTGGACTGACGGAATATTCCGTCGACGGAGAAGAATTTTCAGGCGACCGGTAACCGGATTCCGGCCAAATCCCCAGTTTTCCGGCGAGCATTTTTGGGACATAATTTCTACACGGGTTTCTCTCACTTGTGGGCTTGGTGGACTTCTATTTATTGGACCTTTGAAGGCTAGACCTAATTTTGGAACAAGAAGATCTATAAAAGAGAAGACTTTTCTCAAACACAATATCTTTTATCATATATCTTATCTTCTACTTTTGTTCTAGGGTTTAGTAACATGATAGGTTTTCTCTTCCT
Source organism: Papaver bracteatum (assembly GCA_023529315.1). Lineage (NCBI taxonomy): Eukaryota > Viridiplantae > Streptophyta > Magnoliopsida > Ranunculales > Papaveraceae > Papaver > Papaver bracteatum. The sequence continues at coordinate 66,224 of JAJJWX010000433.1, forward strand.
TCTTGTTATGATCTCTATTAACATGAGTACTTAAATTTTATTATTGGTTATGGAATAGTTGGATTTCACAAAGCATGATTCTTTGATTCAATAAATTAGTTTTGTCTCCATATTATCGATTATGATTTACTCTTTATATTGTTATATGATTTGAATGCTTGTTTGATCGAGTCGCGAATCGATTGAGTTTGTTTTCATCTCTATTGATAGATTAGGGTTTGTTATACGTAAAAGTGATAGATTCCTGATTACAAGTAGCATTAATATGGTAATAGATTGTAGTGATGCATCCTTATTATCATATGTGAACCGTAACCTTTGTTAAATTGAATTAGTGCGCTTTCCACGTTCAATTGCTTTGATTGGCCTGATTTCATAGAACTTAATGCATCTTGGGAATTAAACTTGATTAGTTCTTTTACACGTTAGGTTTTTCTTTTAGATAGAACTCATACTCGCATCTTTTAATGTGTTTGTTGATGACAAAAGGAGATTAGCAGGATATTCTTGCGATCAAGATATTCTAGGGCTTTTGATAAAATTTGAGATTAAATATCAATTCCACTTATTGTTTTGAAAGCATGTTAGTGAATGAAGATGAATCCTTAACCAATATCTCTTCTATTTGATTTGTTTGCTTATCTCTTTATTTGCTTTTAGTTTACTATTACTTGCATAAAAATCAGAAAACCCCCGGTGTTACTTATAGGAAACCGAAACAACGAGACAACCAAGACCTCTCTGTGGGATCGATCCTTTCTTGACCTTGCTATATTTATATTTTGAGTAGTAAGAAAGTGTAATTTATTTTTGACGCATACGACAACAATCAAATTTTGGCGCCGTTGCCGGGGAGGCAACGGTTGTCACTTGTTTTTGGTTTCTTATTTTTGTTTTTTGTTTTGTTTTTAGTTTTTCTTATTTTCTGGTTTTTGACATAGTTTTGAGAACTCTTGTTTCAGGTACTTATTATGTAAGGAGCATATTGGAGCAATGGATACGGATTTCAACCTCCTCAACACTATGACAGTTTCCCACCATCTATGGAATGCAATAAAACCAATTTATTGGCTATGATGCATATCCTAGAGAACCTTATGGTGATTTTCATGCATACCAACAACAACCTTGTAGTGGGTATGTAAGTCAAGCACCTAGGTGGTATAATTCTACTTCTAATTGGCTTTATTCGAGTTGTATGCAGATTATGCATGGATTGCAAGATATGCAACAAAGGCTAGACAAACTTGACCGTAATAGAGAGAACGTCGCACAAACCAATTTCTGGAACATTCCTTCTTACCCGACTCCAGATCATAGTTATTATCATTCACCCATTCAAAGGGAAGAGTCATGGGAAAGAGAACCTAATGTATCAAATGGTGGTAAGCGTGTGAACGTCCGGAAACTTGCGCAGAAATTATACAAGTTGGAAGATGATGGATACTCGGAAGAGATTGTCGATGAAATTAGTAGGACTATTCATATGGAACTCAAACGATGTCATGATAAAGGTTGGGAAACCGACGACGATTCTTATTATGGTGAGTCTGAAGATGAAGACGAAGATGATTGTGTTGAAAAGGACCAACCTTTGGAGATATTTGATGACGTTAGTGTAGTTGACTCAACTCTTGATCTTTATAATGATCAAGCACCTATTCAAAATGTACATGAGTATGATGAAACTAGTGTTTTACAGAACTTTGCAACAAGGTTTGATTCTAATGAAGAAGAGTATGTTGAGAATGTGACCGTTATGACCAATATTATGGAAGACCCAATTGAGATTGCATATGATTGTAATGATGATGTTGATGTCGAGATTTTGGTTAAGGCAGAAACGGATGAAGAATGGTTGCATGGTTTGATAGAGGACCATGATATACAAGAGGTGAATAGTTCACTTGAGTTTTTCAAGGATGAAGAGGATTTCGTGCTAAAAGAGATTGTGAGAGGTTTTTCTAACCCTTTGCATATTGTTTCTTCTCCTTTACCTATTATTGGTTTAAATATATGTGCTTCGAAAACATTGTTAAATGACTTTGTTTCTCAATTTTTGCCATTAGAAACATTAGATTCTCATACTATGCAGGTTTGTGAACAAGAAACCGTGGAAGTACCCGACTCCTATATTCTTTATGCACTTCCATGTGTGGACAAGAATAAGTGTGGGGTAAGCTTTTATCGGTTAATAGCTTCAATTCTGTTTTCTTGTACTAATATTTGTGTAAAGCTAGTGTTTGCAAAACAGGTGCTATGGGTGGATCCCCAACTTTTCCAATTATTGGTGTATGGGGAATTCGTCTTGCATATCGGGATGACGACTTTAAACCAAGCGCTAATGGGAGGCAACCCACTGGTTTTGTGTATCTATCTCTATCTTTTTATTTTATTTTAAGTCTTTTATCTTTATTTTCTTATTTTGTATGTTTGCATATCCAAACTCCAACTTTTAGAGATTTTTGAACAATCTAGAATAAACACTAGCCTTTCTAAGTAGATGGAATTTTTTCTTAGCGGTGAGGTGTATATATTGGCTGAGTTTGGATTAGATGCCAACTAAATAGCTTGTTTAGTGTTTGTCCTCTATTGTTCAGAAATAACTATGAGTTGGAGTAATGAGTTTTTATCATGCATTTTATTTTCGTATTGTGTATATATATCATGTTATGAATTTCCCATCTTGAACTTTACTTTGAATGACTAAATTTTACATTGAGGACAATGTAAAGTTTAAGTGTGGGGGAGTGTTCTCATATAGAGTTTTTAGCCTTGTTAGTTTTCCCTTTTGTTCATTAAAAAAAAATCAGAAAAATAGAAAAAACCAAGAATTTTTTTTTGTGATTTTTGAACTCCGAAATCTGGAAACTTGTGCCTTTAGGATGACACCATTAGTGGATAGAACCATTTTGATTGAAGGAGTTGAGGAACCAATTAACTATAAAGGGGACGAACATAGCTCAGAAATCACAATTAATATGATAGTTGTTACCATATCTCGGAATATCACCATATCACATTCTATTTTTATTTTTTCATATTTATCTATTGTTCTCTAAGTGCTTTGGTGGGTCACTAAACATCGACTTGTTATTACTGCTAGGATGAAATAGAGTGATTGAGTTACTAAAAAAAAAAAAAAAAAAGACCGACCAATTAGACCAAACGGAATAAAAAGACACTTGGATAGCAGTATGTGTGAAACGTTGTCCCTGTCTACGTCGCCTAAACAAGCGTGGAATGCAGGATCCAAGGAAACTATCACATTCTTACTGACAAGAAGCATGCGCTTGGATCCAAAAGATCTAATCATGATGTCTAAAAAAAAAAAAGTGAAAAAGAAAAGAAAAGAAAGAAAGTATTATGTTGGTTGAATAAAGTCACTCCTGGTTCCCTTGTATATGCTAGTGAGTTGATGTAGAATTAAAACCAGTAGCTCAATCCAATAGGATGCATAGGTTCATCTTGGCAGTGACCTTCAGACAGATATGGGAAACATCGATCACTTGTGAACATTCGCCAACATCTACATATATATCCATCTTCTAAATCTTTTCATTGTGATTGTGGTTTGTTAGTTTTCGAGTATTGTGGCTTGTTCGACTATCTAATTAAAGCTTTATTTACTAATACATGAATTAAATTTGTGCAAGGTACCTCCTCCTGTAGTTATTTTGGATTCATTCATTGATTTGTCACAAATAGACGGAGTTGGAAATATAGGTTTTGTAGGTAGACCTCTTGTAAACCTTCACGAGACTATAACTCATCCACTAGGGACACCTAGGGGTTTAAAGGCTTGTTATTTATGCTAAAATTAACCGTAGCCTCGACGAGACGGAGTTGTATGTATGTTTTAAAATAGTTTTGTTTGATTTGCTCGAGTACTAGCAAAGTCTAAGTGTGGGGGAATTTGATAGGTGTAGAATACACCGTATTTGCTATCTAGAGTTTATGCTTTCTTTGCTATTTTTCGTGTGAATTATGTATTTTATGCGTGTTTTTGATTTATTAGGTACTCTAGAGTCGCACGGAGGAAAACAAGAAGAAATCACCAAATTTGAGCCAACAAAATTGTAATCTCAAGGGAGAACAATATTGGAAGCCCAGCCAAGGTTAAGCGGCAACTCTCTTTTGGAGAGCTATTAAAGACAGGTCAGCTTACGTTAAGGGGATGCCATCTGAGGTGGCCCTTATCTGAGACTATGGAATGTCATATTCAACCACAACTATAACCCTAAATATAGAATCACTCTTCTCATTTATGTCTCAATCATTTACTCTGAAATTGGGAATGAAAAAGAGCAGCTGTGACTGATGTTGATTCTGAGAGAAGAGATCGAGAATTACAGCCGCAAATGGAAATTCGAATTTTTGCTGTGAAGAAATAGAATGTTGAGATCGAACTGAATAATGGGTTTGATCTGTGTAAGATGATACTGAATCCAAGAGCTACTATTTATGGGAATTAGGGTTTGAATTTGCAAATGAAGAACAAGAATATAAATTCAGTGGGTGGAATTGAAGATGTGTTTTTGTGAAATCAAGAGGAACTTGGAGTTTGGGTTCAATTCGATGTTGTAGTTCATATGGGTTTGCGGCTATGAATGATGCTGTTGTGATATGGTGACTGATGCTGCAATTCAGAGGAGATGAACGATATTGAATCTGATATTAAAACATATGCTCATGGTGGTAATGAATCTGGTGCAACTGTTGGCACCATATGAAGCTAGAGGTTGCTGTGAGTGGTTACAGAATGGGAAGAGAAACTGCTGCTGGTTTGAGTAAAAACTGGTGGAATTATTGGTTGGCATTGCAGCTGTTGGAATTGGGAGTTGGTATGAATGCTTTGCAGGGGAGTTTGTGGAACTGGTGATTATGGAAGGAATGAAACTGGTGAGATTGAGCAGCAATGTAAGCTGTAAGGGAGTTGAGGAGATGAAGCTGCTAACAGAAAGATTGAAGTGATGGTAGTGATTAAAGCTGGTAGTTGGAACTGATGCTGCAGGGGCTGTGCGTGAAGGGTTGAATTCAGACTTGCAGTTGACGCAGTGGTATGCCGTTGAACAAGTGGGCAGTAGGATGGTTTCTGGGAATCTCAAAGTGTTGCAGGTGGTGTGGTCATGCCATGGTTCAATTGCTGAGATGTGTTCTTGTGTGCAATGGGTGTGTTGCAGGTGAGTTTATGTAGTTAGACAAGCTTCTTATGGAGTTGTCGTGGCAGTGGACTGGGTACCTGAATTGTATGACACAGAAATGGAGATTTCAGTTGAACATGAAAATGGCTAGTATTGGAGTGAATGAAGAATGAATTAAATCTGCAGAATGTTGTGTATATGAAGTACAGGAAATGGAGATGGCTAGTCTAGGTTGTGTATACAACGCTTGTGGTGTTTTCTGCTATGGAGCTGAAATGAGTTGCAAGCAGGGATCGACTGTGGTGCTAAAATGAGGTTTGATAATGGATTGAGATGGTGATGTCCAAGGGTCCAGTGAGTTGTTGAACTGGGACTGGTTTGATGGCAGGAGAACTGAATTGCAGAGCTGTCCGTGTTGTAGGTGTTTTGGCTCATTGATCGGATACGGAGAGGAATGAAGCTGAAATGGAGATGTATCTTGTCTGAGTTGAAATTGATGCAGGTTCAGGTGAGACAAGAAACACAAACACACTGGTTTTATGGAGCTGTCAATGGATAATGTGCTACTGGGTAATCAAAAGCTTTGAAGCTGATGCTGAGTGCTAGGTAATGAAGAAGTTAATGGCTTGCCAGAAGCTACGGCTGTAGGTGGTATATGAAAATGGGGTTGTGCAGGCTAGGAGTTGAGATGGTGCTGCTATAGTGCTATTTCTATTACAGGGAGATGTATGCTTAGCGTGTGTTGCAAAGGAGCTGTAATGGAGTAGTCTTGGGGGTGGCAATTGCTAGGATGGATGGAGATTGATCAGAGGTGATTTGATGTCTTAAGGGTGGAGGCAATGCAGGTTATGAACTGAAGAAGGCACAGCCAAGATGGCTGGACTGCACTGGTGATGATGGTGCAGCACAGTTCTGGCTTGGCAAGATGGCAAGGCTATAACTAGTTAGACCAGTTAGTGATCTGACTCGTTCTGACTCTGTGTAGCTTTGACCTGTTTGACTAACGATGACTGTTAGGTCAACGGTTAACCTTGACGGTGGACTGACGGAATATTCCGTCGACGGAGAAGAATTTTCAGGCGACCAGTAACCGGATTCCGGCCAAATCCTCAGTTTTCCGGCGAGCGTTTTTGGGACATAATTTCTACAAGGGTTTCTCTCACTTGTGGGCTTGGTGGACTTCTATTTATTGGACCTTTGAAGGCTAGACCTAATTTTGGAACAACAAGATCTATAAAAGAGAAGACTTTTCTCAAACACAATATCTTTTATCATATATCTTATCTTCTACTTTTGTTCTAGGGTTTAGTAACATGATAGGTTTTTTCTTCCTTCTTGTTATGAAATCCATTAACATGAGTACTTAAATTTTATTATTGGTTATGGAATAGTTGGATTTCACAAAGCATGATTCTTTGATTCAATAAATTAGTTTTGTCTCCATATTATCGATTATGATTCACTCTTTATATTGTTATATGATTTGAATGCTTGTTTGATCGAGTCGCGAATCGGTTGAGTTTGTTTTCATCTCTATTTCTAGATTAGGGTTTGTTATATGTAAAAGTGATAGATTCCTGATTACAAGTAGCATGAATATGGTAATAGCTTGTAGTGATGCATCCTTATTATCATATGTGAACCGTAACCTTTGTTAAATTGAATTAGTGCGCTTTCCACGTTCAATTGCTTTGATTGGCCTGATTTCATAGAACTTAATGCATATTGGGAATTAAACTTGATTAATGCTTTTACACGTTAGGTTCTTTTAGATAGAACTCATACTCGCATCTTTTAATGTGTTTGTTGATGACAAAAGGAGATTAGCGGGATATTCTTGCGATCAAGATATTCTAGGGCTTTTGATAAAAGTTGAGATTAAATATCAATTCTACTTATTGCTTTGAAATCATGTTAGTGAATGAAGATGAATCCTTAACCAATATCTCTTCTATTTGATTTGTTTGCTTATCTCTTTATTTGCTTTTATTTTACTATTACTTGCATAAAAATCAGAAAACCCCCGGTGTTAATTATAGGAAACCGAAACAACGAGACAACCAAGACCTCTCTGTGGGATCGATCCTTTCTTGCCCTTGATATATTTATATTTTGAGTAGTAAGAAAGTGTAATTTATTTTTGAAGCATACGACAGCGATCACCTACCAAGTTTTTGGCGTCGTTGCCGGGGATTTTGTGGCAGTGTAGTTGCTTCTTTAGCTTCAATTTACTGATTTTAAGTTCTGTCTTGTAAATAATTGTTCAAATTCAACTTGTTTTGCAGTCACTATTAGTATGACTAAGTTGTTTAGTCTTTATTTTTGTTGCACTCAGTAGTATAGCATAGTTTAGTTCATTTGTTCTATAATTTGCATGTATTTGTGGCTTGAACTGTAACTTTAGCTGTAATTTTAGCACTGCATCTTACTCTTGCATTTTTAGCTGTAACTTTAGATGTAATTTTAATTTTACTTTACTGTGTATTGTAGTTAATTCACATGTTCATATACCCTGCATTGTTGAAACTATCGTTGCATATTAGCTGTAGTTTTTAATCATTTGTGGCTTAGTAATAGCTGTAAATTTGTAGCATTTCAGTTAGGTTAGATGCTTATTGCCATCTATAGCTTAGCCTGTAACATCTTAATTGAAGAATTTGTTTCAAGTTTTATTTGCATATGCTTTGCATCTTTATCTTTTAGTAAACTTGTAATTTGTCCTGCTATCTTTTTCATTCTATCACACTGCATTTTCATTACTGCATATTGTTTTTGACTGTTTTATTGTTATCATTGTTATAACTTTAGTAACTCCATTATCATTAGTATAATTGCATCTAGCTATAACTGTATTTGTATTCTGTGTATACTTGTTTAGATTTCATCTCAGGTGTCTAATCCATTTAGTTATAATCTGCATTCTTGTAATGATTCTTGATTTTCAGTTTTATACCATCATTGTCCTATAATATATCCATCTTAACTATAAGTTTTTATTTCCAGTTTCATTAGTCTTTACAATTCTGTAGCTTAGGTCTTAAATCTGTTAGTTTGTCGCTGATAGGTCATAATCTGTAACTGTAAGCATTGCCCTGTAAAATCTTAGATGTAGAAGTAGCTTTAATTCTTAAGTTTCATCATTTTTTGCATCCTGTCATATCTGCATTTTGATGCCACCATCATATAATTTGTATTCATGTAACATCATTGCCATGTAGAATTACTTAAAGTAACTTGTTCTATTTCAGCTTGTTTATTATCAGTGCATTCTGTAGCTGTATCTTAGATTAAGTTTTCACTTTTGATTCTCAGTTTCATACCAGCTTTTGATTCTCAGTTGCATCTTGGTATTAGTTAATAAATGCATCATTAGTAAGTTCCTTTGAGTTTTGATTACTTGCATCTTTGCATTATCATTTCAGTTTTATTGCAGTGTTGCATTGTGCATTCTCTCATTGCATTTAGAAACTGCATGTTGGCTTCGCAATATTAGCCATCACTTTTTCAGTATTTCATTGCATTGTCAAGTTGAATTGTGAGACTCTCTAGCTAGTTTCTTTAGCATATTTCAGTCATTGCATTATTTTTATCTTGCAGCTCATACTATATCTCTCAGTTTGCTGTAATCTTTGCAAGTTTCATTCCCTGTAAAATACCTTTTAGTAATTTTTCATTGCTAGCATAACTTATCATAACTTAGAGATAAGTCAGAAATCTTGTATCTTTAACTCAGTAGCATAGTTTCTGTTAAGTGCATCATAGTCCTGTAAGTTTCTTTTATCTTCTTTCTCCCCGCAATCTGTAGTTTTTTCTACCTTGCTGTTAAGCATTGTCATCTGCCTATCACTCCATTAGCATGAATTGCATTATTTCCAAGCTCACCTGAAGTTAGATGCATTTGCAGTCTTCAATTTTCTGTATCTCTCATCTATTGTTGTTATACCCTTGCTTCATCTGTGAAATTCTGGTTGCTGAATCTTTCCTTTTAGCTCAAAGGTACCTGCAAAGTTGTTGTGAAAGCCAAGCCAAGCCAAGGAAAAGCATAAAAAGAACAACACAGCATAGCCATTGTGGCTATAAAACTGGTTGGTCAAATTCATACTCCATTATCTCTAAAATCTTCTAAGAATAATTTGTAAACTGATTTTGGAACCTGCAACTATTTAAACTTGTAATATTTGAGCTGTAATTTGGTTATCCAAGTTAGCTGTTAACCAAGTTTGCTGATATTGTGCATGATCTGTGCTGAAATTTGAGGTCAACTAACCCAGTTGATGTCAAACTGTGTTATAACTTCTTAGTATTATAATTCCATATTCACATGCCAAGCTTGTTGATTAACACATTCACACAGCACATGCTTCACCTTGAGTGAGCATAATCAGTTCTTGTGCACCTTCAATAATTGTTTAAACTAGCTAATCTCCCAGCCCATGCTGCACCCTGAGTGTGCTGTATTTGTTACTTGGCCAATCTGTTAAGCAAGTTTTTGCTGTGTATTTTTTTACATTCAACAACCTTCAATTCTGTGTGCATGGAAAGCTAGCTTCTGGTTCATTTGAAGCTTTGCCCCCTGATTTACTCATTCCCTAGCCTGTTTTTGGCCTCCAACCCCTGTTTTGATGTGCATGAGTATTTTCTTCCCCTTAATTGGTTGTATGAGTGTTTAACATGCTTGATGTGCTAGCTAAGATATGATTGTGTCTTTTAGAGACCAAACAAACCGAATAGTTAGAATCCTCCAAGAATATATTGTTGACATACCTAGTTCTGCAGTAGAAAGCTCAAACCAACCTGAGACAATGGGTGATGAGAACCAACCCCGTAGTCTCAAGGACTACATGTACCATACAATGGCAAGTCAGCCCTCTTGTATCATTCTACCAGCTGATGCTAGTCAGTTTGAACTGAAACCAAGCACAATTCACATGTTGCTTGTGTTTAGGGGAGTTGATGCTGAAAACCCCTATCACCATGTGAGAGATTTTGAAGATATTTTTGGGACTCTACGTTTTAACCAAATGCCGGAAGAGTCCCTCAAGCTGAGATTGTTCCTTTTCTCTTTGAAAGAAAAATCCAAGTCCTGGCTTCATGCCCTACAACCACAGTCCATTAAAACATGGGACGATCTCACAAAAGAATTTTTCAAAAAGTTTTTCCCCAACCATAAGACTGCGACAATTCGTCAAAGTCTAAATGGTTTTGTGCAATTAGAAGATGAGACTCTAGCAAAATATTTGGAGAGATTCAATAAATTATTGCTCCAATGTCCCCACCATGGTTTTGAAAAATGGAAACTTGTGCAAATTTTGTATGAAGGCCTAGATGTCAGGACCCGAACCACAGTTGAGTCAATGTGCAATGCTGCATTTATTGACAAAAGTACTGATGAGGCTTGGACTTTATTAATCGAAGTCACTGAAAAGACTCAGCAGTGGGAGTCCATCCATGAACCAAAAAGGACTACCCCTGTAGCTAATGTCCATAGAATTGAGTCTGACTTTGAGGGAAATGCAAAGATTGCATCTTTGGCTAGGAGAGTAGAAATGCTAGAGCTGCAGAAGAATGTGAAAACTACTGCCCCTACTCTCCGTGACCAAATTGAAATGGCAACTTGTGCCACGTGTCATGGTTCAGACCACTTAGTGGACAGTTTTCCAGACTTACATGCATTTCAAGAGTCTAAAACCGAGCAAGCCAATGCTTTGTACCATAGGCAAGAGAACAACCCTTATTCTCAGACCTACAACCCAGGGTGGAGAAATCACCCTAACTTTTCATGGTCTAAAGGGCCTATATAAGGGGGAACAACAAATAATAACCAAGGATACTCATATCCTAGAAACCCCCAAGTTCAACCACACACTCAGTACCCTGTAGAGAAAAAGCCTAGCTTTGAAGACAGTTTCGGTCTGTTGAACCAAAATCTTGTGCAACTTCAAAAGACCACCGACCAATGTTTCACAAGTCTAGAACTTAAAATGGGTCAAATTTGTGATACTTTGAATGAGAAAGAAAAAGGCAAACTCCCTAGTCAACCCCAACAAAATACAAAGAATGTATTTCAGGCAGGTTCTTCAACTTGCAATGAAACTTCATATAGTCCTGTGAATGCTGTCACCACTATCCATAGTGGTAAAGTTGTTGAGAACAATGTAGGTGTACCACAGTCGAGTGAGTCTTGATCAGACTCACCAGCGTATACAACTCCACAGAAAACAGCCGTTGTGGAGAAGGAATCTGAGCATGATCATAACTTTAATAATTACACTGATGTTAATGTCCCTGCACCGTCTCATGTACCTGTTCCTCCAATTCCACAAATTTTGGTGCAGCATAAAGGGAGTCAACAGTACAACGAGATTTTGGAAATGTTCAAACGAGTTAACATAAACATTCCATTTCTCGAAGCAATCCGGCATATACCCACCTATACTAAGTTTTTGAAGGATCCGTGCACACAAAAGCGAAAGCTTCATGTGCATAAGCGTGCTTTTCTCACTGAGCAGGTGAGCTAAATAATTCAAAACAAGATTCCAACTAAATTTAGAGACCCTGTTAGTCCAACAATTACATGCACCATAGCTGACCATGTGGTCGAAAGGGCTTTACTATACTTAGGAGCAAGTGTGAATCTATTTCCATACTCTGTGTATGTGCAATTAGGCCTTGGGGAGCTGAAACCCACTCCAATTATGCTACAATTAGCGGGCAGATCTGTTAAAATCCTTCGTGGGATTGTTGAAGATGTGTTAATCAAGGTTGATAAATTTTTCTCAACAACTTTACCACTACGAAGAGTGGTGACAACATTCCACTCTAAGAATTCCACTGATGTTAATGTCCCTACACCGTCTCATGTACCTGTTTCTCCATTTCCACAAAGGTTGGTGCAGCAGAAAGGGAGTCAATAGTACAACGGGATTTTGGAAATGTTCAAACGAGTTAACATAAACATTCCATTTCTCGAATCAATCAGGCATAAAGCCACCTATGCTAAGTTTTTGAAGGATCTGTGCATACAAAAGCGAAAGATTCATGTGCATAACCGTGATTTTCTCGCTGAACAGGTGAGCTCAATAATTTAAAACAAGATTCAAACTAAGTTTAGAGACCCTGGTAATCCAATAATTACATGCACCATAGGTGACCATGTGGTTGAAAATGCTTTACTAGACTTAGGAGCAAGTGTGAATCTATTTCCATACTCTGTGTATGTGCAATTAGGCCTTGGGGAGCTGAAACCCACTCCTATTACGCTACAATTAGCGGACAGATCTGTGAAAATCCCTCGTGGCATTGTTGAAGATGTGTTAATCAAGGTTGATAAATTTTTCTTTCCTGTGGACTTCATTGTATTAGATACTCAACCTGTGCAAAACCCAGATAATCACATTCCTATTATTTTAGGACGTCCTTTCCTGGATACGTCCAATACTATCATAAATTGTCGTAATGGAGTGTTGAAATTATCTTTTGGTAACATGACGGTAGAACTGAATATTTTTAAGAAATCTGAGCATGATCATGACTCTAAGAATTCCACTGATGTTAATGTCCCTGCACCATCTCATGCACATGTTTCTCCATTTCCACAAATGTTGGTGCAGCAGAAAGGGAGTCAACAGTACAATGAGATTTTTGAAATGTTCAAACGAGTTAACATAAACATTCCATTTCTCGAAGCAATCAGTCATATACCCAACTATGCTAAGTTTTTGAAGGATCTGTGCACACAAAGAGAAAGCTGCGTGTGCATAAGCGTGCTTTTCTCACTGAGCAGGTGAGATCAATAATTCAAAACAAGATTCCAACTAAGTTTAGAGACCCTGGTAGTCCAACAATTACATGCACCATGGGTGACCATGTGGTCGAAAAGGATTTACTAGACTTAGGAGAAAGTGTGAATCTATTTCCATACTCTGTTTATGTGCAATTAGTCCTTGGGGAGCTGAAACCCACTCCTATTACTCTAAAATTAGCGGACAGATCTGTGAAAATCCCTCGTGGCATTATTGAAGATGTGTTAATCAAGGTTGATAAATTTTTCTTTCCTGTGGACTTCATTGTCTTAGATACTCAACCTGTGTAAAACCCAGATAATCACATTCCTGTTATTTTAGGACGTCCTTTCCTGGATACGTCCAATGCTATCATAAATTATCGTAATGGAGTGTTAAAATTGTCTTTTGGTAACATGACCGTAGAACTGAATGTTTTTAACACTAGTCAACAACCCATTGATTGTGATGATATTGATTTGCATGAGATTAACATGATTGAGAGTCTGATCCAAGACTCATTACCTGACATTTTGTCAGTGGACCCTTTGCAAGCATGTTTAGATCGGTGAAATTCACTCTTTGCTTGAATCTGTTCCACCCATGGATATTGCTAAATTGCAGACTGTAGTGGAAACACTTCCACTCTATGATTCCAAATCTGCCTCATTTCTCGAGGAACCAACTAAGCTTGATTTGAAACCATTGCCTGATACTTTGAAGTATGCTTTCTTAGGTCCTTCTGATACTTTTCCTGTGATTATTGCATCATGTTTAGACACAGAACATGAAAGTAAACTTTTAGAAGTGCTTAAAGAACATAAATAGGCCTTAGCCACAATTTGGATGCATCACATAAATCTTGAAGAAAACACTAAACCATCTAGGTAAATGCAAAGGAGACTTAACCCCAAAATGAGAGATGTTGTTAAAGGTGAAATTTTGAAATTGCTTGATGCGGGTATCATCTACCCAGTTCCAGATAGCCAGTGGGTAAGTCCTATTCAAGTGGTACCCAAAAAGTCTGGCATTACTGTAGTTCAAAATGAAAAGAATGAGCTTGTCCCCACCCGTGTGAACATAGGGTGACGAGTTTGTATTGACTATAGGAAATTGAACATAGTAACAAAGAAAGACCATTTTCCCCTGCCCTTCATTGACCAAATGCTAGAAAGGTTATCGAGACATAGGTACTATTTTTTCTTAGATGGCTATTCGGGCTACAACCAAATTCACATAGCACCCGAAGACCAACATAAGACCACATTTACATGTCCTTATGAAACATTTGCTTATCGTCATATGCCTTTTGGGTTATGTAATGCACCCGCTACTTTTCAATGTTGCATGATGAGCATATTTTACGACATTATAGATGAGTTTCTTGAAATTTTCATGGATGATTTTTCTGTCTTTGGGTCTTCTTTTGATGAATGTTTGGATCATCTTACTCGTGTGCTGATTCGGTGTAAGTTAAAGAATTTGGTTTTGAATTGGGAAAAATGTCATTTCATGGTTGACTCAGGCATTGTTTTAGGGCATATCATCTCGGAAAAAGTCATAGAAGTAGACAAAGACAAGGTTGATCTCATTCAACACTTGCCTCAACCTCGTTCTGTGAGGGACATAAGATCATTCTTAGGCCATGCCGGTTTTTACCGCTGATTCATCAAAGACTTTAGTAAAATTTCAATACCTTTGTGTAGTCTTCTTGCAAAATATGTTGCATTTATCTTTGATGATGCTTGTAAGGAAGTATGGGAGCAATTGAAGGCTCTCCTTACATCTTCCCCTATAGTCAGACCACCCCACTGGACCTTACCATTTGAAATTATGTGTGATGCGCCTGACTATCCTGTAGGAGCTGTTTTAGGTCAACGAGTAGACAAACACCCTTATGTGATCTACTATGATAGTAAAACACTTAATGATGCTCAAATGAATTATTCAACAACTGAGAAAGAGTTGCTAGCTGTTGTGTTTGCATTGGATAAGTTTAGATCTTATTTGATAGGATCTAAAATCATCATTTATTCTGACCATGCTGTATTGAAATATCTTTTGTCTAAAAAAGATGCTAAGGCTCGTCTAATTCGATGGATACTCTTGTTACAAGAGTTTAACCTAGAAATTCGAGATAAGAAAGGGTCGGAAAATGTTGTTGCTGATCACTTGTCTAGGTTGAATGTTGAATCTATTGATGAATCCGAGCTTATTAGAGAATCATTCCCTGATGAACAATTGATGCTTGTGTCTGAAATTCCATGGTTTGATGATATGGTAAACTACCTTGTTACAAGTAGAATGCCTTTGCATTTGTCTAAACAAGACCGTTATAAATTCTTGGCTGAATTTAAACATTTCCTTTGGGATGAACCATATTTGTTTAAGTACTTCCAATACTAAATCGTTAGGAGATGTGTCCCCAATTCTGAACAAAGGGATGTCATCTCTTTCTGTCATGACCATGCATGTGGAGGCCACTTTAGTGCCAAGAAAACTGCTGCAAAGATCTTGCGTAGTGGTTTTTATTGTCCAACATTGTTTAAAGATAGCCATGCTTTTTTTGTTGCTTGTGACCGATGCCAGAAATTAGGAAGTATCTCAAGAAGAAACATGATGCCCTTACAACCTATTTTCATTATTGAGCTGTTTGATGTGTGGGGTATTGATTTCATGGGTCCATTTCCTAACTCTGAAGGTAAGTTGTATATTATTGTTGTTGTTGATTATGTCTCTAAGTGGGTAGAAGCCATTGCATGCAAAACAAATGATCATAAAGTTGTTCTTTCTTTTCTTAAAGAAAACATTTTCTCTCGCTTTGGAACACCTAGAGAAATTATCAGTGATGGAGGTAGTCATTTTGCAATAGACCTTTTGAATCACTTGTGCGCAAGTATGGAATCACTCATAAGGTAGCAACACCTTACCATCCTCAGACCACTGGCCAAGTAGAAGTTTCTAATAGGGAAATTAAGCATATTCTTGAGAAGATTGTTAATCCTTCTAGGAAAGATTGGTCTTTACGTTTAAATGATGCTTTGTGGGTCTATAGAACTGCATACAAGACTCTCATTGGTATGTCCCCTTACAGACTTGTGTACGGTAAAGCTTGTCATATTCATGTAGAGTTAGAACATCGTGCATATTGGGTTGTAAAGAAATTGAACTTTGATCTTGATAAGGCTGGTACCCAAAGGAAGCTTCAACTCAATGAGTTAGAAGAGTTAAGAAATGATGCATATGATAGTGCCAAAATGTACAAACAAAGAATGAAAGTGTTTCATGACAAGCACATTTTGCGTAAGTCTTTTAAACCTGGTCAAAAAGTTTTATTGTACAACACTCGTTTACATTTGTTTCCAGGAAAGTTACGTTCTCGATGGTCAGGTCCATTATTGGTACGTATTGTTTTCCCCCATGGAGTTGTTGAAATCGAAAACCCAGCAAACAAGAATATCTTTAAGGTTGATGGTCAGAGATTGAAACCATTTCTGGAGAATCTTCCACCAGAAATTAAGACTGTATACTTGGAAGACCCCGTCTATGTGGACTAAACTAGTTCACCTGTGTACATTCATATGGACTAAAGATCCATTCTCTTTCCCTTTTCCTTTTTTTTTTTTGCATAGTTTTTATGTGTGCTAACCAAACTTTTTGTCTTATCACTCTTGTTGTTTTCTTTCAAAGCCTTCATCCACTTATGGTTTAGAAACATCCTTGTGCATCCGGTAATCTCTAACCTTTTCTTTACTCAACATAGTTCTCTTGGTATGTGATTGTTTAAATTCTTATCATATGTTGACACATTGTGGACAATATTAGATTTAGGTTTGGGGGTGTGTTATGCATATAGAGTTTTTAGTCTTTTGTTTTAATTAAAAACAAAAAAAAACATTATTATTAAAAATAAAATAAAAAAATTCAATTTTTCAATTTTTTTTCAAAACTCTTTGTCAATATGTACATAAAATCTCCAACTTTTAGAGATCTTAGAGTCATTAGCATGCTTCTAGCTATGTTTACATAGAGAGTCTGACCAAAAAAAAACTGAAATTGGAAGTACTGGAGAACACAATCGGGTTTCTTAGTTGATTAGAGCATTAAAGTTCGATTTAACCATGCTGGAGGGCGAATTAGGTGCTGCAAAGATATTCGATAGTAGAATTGTGATCACCCATAGTGGAGACTACCCATTTTTACATCAAGCGAGGCACCGACCTTAAATTTTTGTGACTTTCTAAAAAATCTTTTAGAGTGTGTGTCACCATACGTCAATTCCGAGTAGGAATGATGAGCTACCCAACTTCGCACCACTTTCAACACTATTTTTGATCTCTTGAGTGCTAATTTTTTCAATCATGAGGATGACGTCTAAAGATGAAAACCCCTTCTTATAGTTTGATTAGCAGTTAGTACCACACTCTCTCCCTCTCGACAACATCAAAAGATCCATAGAAACACATCATCATCAACAAGCAGAGCAACATCAGAATATTTGAAGAAAAGTTGAGATAATCCAAGGTTTACATGCAACAATTCGAGGAAAATAAAAAGTCTTATTCAAAGAAAGATACAGTACAAAAAGCAGAATTATATACACTAGTGAAGACTTATCTTACAAGAGCAAAGAAAAGAAAATAAGATGAGAATTAGTGAAATTTATGAAATCAAGACAATACAAGTTATGGAAAATTGAGTGATAAAGTCCTTCATCCTTGGAGTTAGTAGTTTTATTGTTTTTATTGGTATTTTCATTTCATGTATATCAAAAAAAAAAAAAAAAAAAAAATCATAAAAATCATAAAAAAAATTGTAGTTTATTTTCTTAGTTTAGTTTTGTTACCACCATGGTAAAGAGGAGAATTCAAGAAGAAAATTCCAAGCAACAAGGAAATTGAAGAGAAAAGTTACAAATTGTCAAGTTTTTACGAAGTTCAGAAGTTCATCATCAACAGTTGAAGACCGAAGACCGAAGATTGAAGACGTTTCTATGGATGCTATGAGAGTGGTGTTGATTGCTGATCAGATATGAAGTTAAGTGAGTACTCCCATCCTTGCTAAATGGTTGGTTTCCTTTCTTAGATATCATCAGAAAAAGATTCTTTTTGTCCACAATTTTGTGGAGTCTCCAGAAATTATTTCGGAAGGTTTTCCTTCCTACCATCAACGTGTGCAGGATTTCTCTCTTTATTCCTGTCTGCACACATGAGAGACTAAAAAAGCGATCTTTTTGAGTGTAATTATAATAAAACAATATTGGTGAGGCAGAAGTTGAGGCTTGTGATCACTCTCGAACCCGAATTCTTTCATATGGTATGGTTATTTCTCGCTCAACTCTTAAGGATGAGAATGCGTTCTCTGGTAGTTCTAATTTCGTGTTACTAGCATGCAGAAACTCTATGTACTCATAGATCCTTGGATGCTTGAGACTCTTTTACACTCTGAAATTGGAGAAGGTTTTGTAGGTACACCTCTGGTAAACCTTCACGAGACTACAACTCATCCACTAGGGACACCTAGGGGTTTAAAGGCTTAGTGCATACGCTAAATGCATTTGAGAGACCAGCGACAATGGTATAGTTAGGATTTCTTAATTTCTGTTTCACTTGAGAACAAGTAAAATTCAGGTTTGGGGGTATTTGATGAGTGCCAAATATTGCATATTTCTATACATTTTTATTGGATTTTAACTCATCTTTTGCGCTTTAAAATCAGATATTATCCCAAATTCTGTGTTTTCTTTGTTTTCAAGAATAAATTCTTGTACTAATTAACTTTGTGTTTTAGGTACCAAATAAAGCTTGGATGAATTGAGGAGTCAAAAGAGCAGAAAATTGGAGACTAGCGGTTGTGGAAGAGAAGTTGCAACCCGCGTGCGCATCAGTTGCAATCTATTTACAAGTACATGGGCTTGAGCTATCCAAGATCCGACCCATCATCCGAATCAAATCCCGCTCCATCCTGAGACGTTAGATTTGATCTATCAGCTGCATCCGACGTCCTAGCCTTATCTTGCATCAATATTTGATGGTCCCACCTCACACCCTAACACCTATCTCCTTCACCTAGTCGAACACCCTAGCCAAATACTCCTCACCTTCTTCTTCTTCCCGACAAAACCAGAGACCTCAGCCCTTTCACCCGACCATTTGCAGAAGCCAGCACCATCATCAGCTTCTCCACCCGACAACACCAGCATCAGCGCATCCATCACACCATCTTTAGCTCCAGCTATCTCAAACAATGCTTCTCCCAAAAGCTTGAGGCAGAGTTCGAGACAGAGGGAATTAGGGTTTCTCAAGACATGGAGTTAATGATTTGCAGAGGTGAATTGGAAGAGGGGACAAGCAATTCAGACGATTTATGGAATAGGGTATGCATTAAATTTCCATTGGGAGTGTGAGAAGAGAGGGAGGTATAAATGGAATGAGTTGTACTGTGAGAAGTCTCTCTGAATTTTTAGGTTTGAATTGTTAGATAAAATTCAGTTGTGTTTTAATTGTGTTTACCATGTTCTAATTCACTTTTCTAGGGTGTAGATGAAACCCCTAATTTCATGTTGAGTTAAATTCATATTCAAGTTGTGTTCTTGCTGTGCTTAATTGAAATAGGATTGATTAGTTAGCTTTTTGATCAAATGAACCTGTGATGAGTTATATTGTAAGAAGAAAACTTATACTAGGGGTAAGTTAGTGAAAATGGTTGATGATTTCTCCACCTGAAACCTTCAAGGGAAGGAACAAGAACATAGGTTGAGTTTTATTGCCTTAGCATAGGGTTAGGAGGTGAATTCAATCACCCTAGTGTTATCTAAGATTTGTTTACAATCTGTTTTACATAATTACTTTACGTTCTGCTTTGTTATTTGTTCACCACCAAAATCTAGTCGTTTCGACACCAAACAACAAACCCCTTGTGTTACTTTAGTTAAGAATCAGTTTAGTTTGACCAAAGAATCAACTTCTACACTCTCCAAGTCTTTGTGGGATCGACCTGTGCTTGCCCTGTGTTGCTTGTCGACATTGTGCACTTGCAGTTTAGTTTGTAGGTTACTTTCTTAATCCTACCACTTGGTTTAAGTGAAATCTTACCAACTCAACTCGAAATATCAAATGCATATAATTGAATTCTATATAGCTATACGAATTTTGTCTAAAATAAGGGATATAGTAGATATACTTTTGAGTGATAGATGAGTTCAAGTCTCCACATACCTATTATTGATGAAGTTCAACAAGCTCCCCTTATTAGTTCTTCATCTTTAATCGATGAACGCCGTGAAGTTTAATGCTCAACTACACTTTCTATCATAATCCGAGACTTAGTTATAAGTAGACTAGAAATCAAGACTTATAGTTTTGACAACTAAACTTGACAACAAGATTGAGATTAACAGTTGCGAGTTTGACCGAGCAGTGCTCTAACAAAAACCTTTGGCAAAAATTAGAGAATCTGACGTCTTCGGATTCTTGTTTGAGAAAATCATATGTAGGTTCGGAATACCCGCATCCATAGTGTCGGATAATGACAAGCAGTTACAAGGGAATAACATCGACATGTTATTCGTCACCTTCAACATCCTGAAGAACAAATCAACTCCGATTTATCCAAAAAGCAACAGACAAGCGAAAAAAACAAAAACAAAACCATAGCAATGAATTTTAAAAGGAAGCTGGGTACGCATAAAAAAAGATAGTGTGAATAACTACACAATGTCCTATGGGCCTACAGAACAACAAGAAGATCGGCTAGGGGAGAGAATCCATTCTTACTAACCTATGGAGCCGATGCAGTCATTCCAGTGGAGGTCATGCTTTCAATAACAAATACGAAGGCATAAGAGAAAAACCTAACAACGTACCTAATGCTAGAGAAGCTGGATGACCTTGAAGGAAAAAGGGAGGTAGATTTTCAACTAGTGGAGAACTATCAATGAAGGTGAGCTCGAGAATACAACAAAAATGTCATCCCTCGAAACTTTGTAGTCAAAGAATGTGTACTACTGCAAATACCGCCTTACCAAAAGAAGAATGAGTGGGCCAAGCTTGATCCAACATGGGATGGACCCTACATCATACACAATATTACGGGGAAATGATCCTACCATTTAAGAATGGTGGAAGGAGAAGTGCTACAACACCCATGGAATGCGATGTACCTAAAAAAATACTACCCGTAAGAAAACAAAGGTAACCCAGGAGAAGAAGGGTAAGGGCAGTAACCTACCATGTTCTATCCCTAGAAGAAAAAAGGTATTATGAACCTTACTAATCAATGGAAGAAGCTTTAATTATTAAACTTAGCTTTTTGGTGCATAACACACCCAATTGATACATCGGGTTAGAATGAACACCCACCATTAGGAGTAACGATGAGGTATGGAAAAGCACAACTGCGCATGTGTCAATCTCGGATCCTCGGGATAAAGATCCCTTCCATGAGGCATAATAAAAAATAAGACATCCACCATAGAGATACCCTATCAAAGTAAAACAGCCTTCGCGCTGAACACGTAGGGTTACATGAAAATTATTACCCACGTAGGAACCCTCACCACCATGGTACCTTATGGCCAAAGGATACCCTGGTAGGACGTGGAAGGTTCCACAAAGGTTAACTATACCTTAGCACCTAATGAATGATAGAATGTGCAACCAATTAGACATATTACGTCTGGATATGAAACTTATGCAATGAAAAGAAAACCAATATTTTTACCAAAACATGCATAACATTCCTACCTATTTAAAATGTTGCATGGAAGATATCAAATGAGTTCATAAAGTAACGAACATTGTTTCAAAGCATCAAAAGGGAAACATCTCAGCTAAGGAAGACACCTTGGCCAAGGATACAAATAAAAAAGAAGAAGTTCAAAGAAGTCCAAAGAAATCAAGGATAAGGAAGACGATCAAAGGAAACACCCTCAACTTGACGCTCCACTTCAACAAAGGTGTTATTGATATGGTCGATAACATCTATTTCTATCTCTCTCTTTATCTGAGCATCCTGAGTCGCCAGATCCTGAGACGACTTTTGTTGAAGCTCCCTCAGTTGAGCACTTAGCTGGTCATTGGCTTGATGTAACGCCTTATCCTTGAACTTGGAAGCAGTATCGAATTTGCGCTCTCTCTCCAAGGAAGCTACCTGGTTTTCTATACGACCAACCTTGGCAGTTATACCCACAAGTTATTCTTGAAAACATGCGGACATGCAAAGAAAGGGTTAAGAAAAAGAAGGTTACAACAAAAAGCATAAGGAGGCTTCGGAAGAAGAAAATCCTAAGCTACCTACGGCATGGTTAAGGGAATCTTCTAAACTATGCTAAGCTTCGGCAAGCTCTTCCTCAGCAGCATTAAGATCCTCGGCCAAAGTATTTCGTTCAGTCCGGAGATCATCAACATCAATCCGGAGTGAAGAATTCTCAGAGGATAAAACTTGGTAAACATCCTCTAACTCTTATAATCTCATAACCATAGTTGCACGAGACATGGAAGAAGAATAATAAGAAGCCTCAATAAGTTTGTTCCTAAGGGTACATACTTCAAAGAACAACACATTATGTTCAGCCGTCACTTTGGCTAAGGAAACGCAAGCATCTTCAGAAATCGGTATAATATTTCTTACCAATTATTTCTTAAGTTGTGAGACGTTTCTCCAACAAAGCAATATCCTCCTTTTGCTTTAGTATGCGATTCTCCTTCCACCTAAGGGTCTACTCACTATCCTTATGGAGGGAAGATATACTCTTCACAAGGTCTGCGTTATGAGCAAATTCAAGGGAGAGTTGGGCCTTATTATGAACGGTCACGTTCATTAACCTATCAGATTTCTTCTGATAATACCAAACATATGTGGTCAACTTGCGAATATACTCCCGAAGGTGTTCAAGTTCACTGGTGATACCAACTGGAAGACGCATGTACTTTCAGGACGTAGATATCAGAGGAAACAAAAATAAAACTAATGGAAAAAATGGACGACCCTATCACTTTCGGTGATTCGGAAACCAAAGCCGTATCAGCCTCCTTGCGCCCCTCTTTAGCAATCTTAGCAGCATCATTGGCTTTCTTAAGATCCAGTAAACACTCTTCTAAATACCTTTTAGTCTTTTTTTAGATCGTCCTCCAACAAAGGTACCTTAGCAGAAGAAGATGTGTCGCCATAAGCAGGTTGCTAAGCACTAACGAAGGCATAATCTTGAAGAGCGCGCTCCAAAAGAGCATTCAAGTCAGTATACTTGGCTCTGTAAAACTTGAATAAGGTACAACCAACGTTTATTTTCTTACAAAACTGCAAGTAAGGAAGTATGAGAACGTACGATGGACACAAATGAAACAAAGGGGAAAAGAATGAGAGATGCTTACTGAGAACATGGAGAGGCGAGGAAGAAAATCAGCATAGCTATCCATGAAGGCCTACATCTCCTGAATACTACCCATATGGATTTCACCAAGGATCTGACAAGAACGAAGAAAATCCGGAACAAAGAATAGATCTTTGGCCATCTGGTACTGAGCCATCAAAGCATCCAACTTAGAAGCAATCTCCAAGGAGTTTCTCAGCTGATGAGGGGAAACTCCGGCAGAAAAGGGACCCTTGGAATCACCAAGGATAGCTTCCAAGACGCCATCATCAGAACTCCCAAGGCTTGGATTATCAGGTAACTTACCTTTACCTTGGTCAACAGATGTCCCACCGATCGCTTTGGAGCGAGCATGAGACACCAGCGCTTGATCATCATCATGACGAAGGGTCGGCATAGTAGAAAAGCTGGGAACAATGGATGCTTTGCCAGAAGTGCTACCCAGATTCATGTCACCAGCGGAGGAAAGATTGCAAAGGTTCTACCAATCAGGAGATGGAGGTGGTGGACCAACATGCTTACTTTCATGGGAAGGAGAAGCAAATTTAGAACTACCCAATGAGGTAGGCGTAACATTAAATGAGAATATGCCTAGTGAAATCACAACCTTCTTCTTAGGCTGAGAATCTGAACTACTGACCCTTACAGCTAGAGTAGTACCCTTCGCAAACAAACCACTTGAATGTTGCGAAGCAGCTGGAGAAGACGAAGGACCCTTGGTAGACAACAACATGGAATTAGTGATAACTGGAGCAACAAGCTGCGTACTAAAAGAATTCGAATGCGTAGAAACCATCGACAAATGAACATGGATATCAACAACCTGAGTACTTGCTTAGATCACCAACAAAGAACCACAAGCAGCATGAATATTATCACCTTCGACAGAATCGGCACGAATAGGTCTAGGACTTAATTTTGAAAAGTCTTCCGCATTATCATCCAAATGAGTGCTAAGGGAAGTATCCTAAATGTCCCACATATCCTCAGATTCCTCTTCAACAGCCTTAGGGTATTCATCAGACTCTTCTACATCAATCACGGCTTTCAACTTTCCATTCTTCTTGGAAGACTATAAAAGAACACATGCGAAAGCTAAAGATCATGGGAAAAATACCTAGGTATCCACGAGTACTAAGGTAGGGTTTTTATCCTTTCCTCCACAGGTGTGGACTTGGCAGATTCAATCGAATCCTTTATCTTCCTCGTACGGGTAGCAACAGAGTTTCCAGTGGAACCAGGAGCAGTCCCAGCAGAAGAAGCAGGGGCAGGCTACAAAAGAAGTACAAAAAATTCTCAGCAAAAGGCCCAGCACAACGAAGATTAAAGAACAAAGAAGAAATCAAAGGTTACCTCAACATGAATAGAAGGATTGGAAACCAAAGGATGGTACCCATCGTACTTAGAGGGCAGAGACGAAGCAGGATGAGAAAAAGTGGAATCTATAGTTGTAAAAACGCGGGCCAAAGGACCCTTCACACGAAGAGGAGTACGGGCCCAACGCTTGTCATCGTCAAGACGAATACGATCATCCAATGAGAGAAAAATCTTAGCATAATGAGGAATCGTAGTCAGCCCTGTCTTATCAATCTCCTTCAGCAAACGAAGGTTCTTATGGGTGAAAGCTATTTCTGCTGGTTTTGGTAATTTTGGGTGTGTGGATGAGAAATGAATCTAAACCCTAAACAAATGCACTGCACGGGAGTGCTTTTGATTCGAGAGATCAATCAATACAATTCTGGTCTAAACTAAAAAATGGTCATTCCATACTTGTTTCGGTCACAAAGTAAAGCAGACGGGGTTAATCTTAGGGAGGGAAGCGAAGAAGGTGTTGAGATTGTGAAGGTGTAGGATGTTTTATGACTTTTAACAGAAAGGTGAGCAGGCTTACGAATAATGCAAGCATGCTCTGGGTGTTTCGAATACAATTGTATTAACACTTGATTTCTGTGTTGTGTTCTATTTGTGAAATAGGGAGGAGAACCTATTTATACAAGTCATTTGAGCCTTATTCACGTCTCTCATGGGAAGTGGAGAAAGTGGAGCGATGGATTAGTGGAGTTGTGTGTTAGTGTCACACGATCAGTCTTGCCCACTTCTCCTATCACCACTAACCGTCCATGTTTTCCTGACACGTTCTTGTGATGGCGCGTTGCACGCTGCACGCTGTAAACCGCCAGACTAATACCCCAGTATGTATCCCCAAGTTTGTGACATGATTGATTTCTTGAGTGTGTGGATCGTGGGACCCACAAAAGGTAGCATGTAATGCTAGATTAAATAACTAAGTTAATTACTTAGGAAATCGATACTTATGAAGTATCGTGTGTATTCCATGCAGGTATTGCATCGAATATATTCAGCACATATGAAGCATCGTTGTTTGAGCATCTTAACATAGCTTCATGCCCAGCCTACTTCATGTGATAGTTTGGAGGCTGCGCAGGCAAGTCCTCCCTTGGCCGACCACATGGTATGGTGAGTGTCATATGGTAATCACGATGCCTCATTGACTAATTAACTCCTGACTAGGGTTGTATAACGAAGCAGGTGAAGTTGAATGGACGAGATGATCTGGAGACACTCATCTGCGACCGTTAGTGGAATTAGGGTTTATAAAGAGGTGCGCAAGCATCACTCTTCACCTTGGTCGAATCCAAGTTTGGGACATGATTTTGGCTAGGACGATCATGCATGCGTGTAAATGGCATGACGGTATAGGCGCCCAAACCTCATTATCTCGTGAAAGTGTGATCTAGGCCACTCAATTTTTCTGGCAAAGTTGAGTGGTCGAGATCAATCTGTGACAGAAATCTGGTGCCGCAAAAGCCGCACGTCATGCCAACTTTGGGCGCACATTTCGAGACGACCAAGCTTGGTCAGTCTTGGCCGATTAGTCTGGTATACAGATGGCAGGCTGGTGTGCACATATGTACTTCATTATCCCATAGAAACATGATTTAAGACACTCAATTTGTCCGATGAAGTTGATTGGTAGAGATCAGTATACAATTGGAAGATGCGACCACACCTTGTTTGGGCATACGAACGGAGGAGTACAACCAAGTTTGATCTTGGCCAATCGGGTGTGGAGGTAGGTGGGCCCCTAATGATCATGTTGATACTCACCGGACCTGCTTAGCCTATTCCTTGACCCTTCATCCGAGCAGGAGAAGATGAACGCTCGTGATCGATTTGCAACACATGGATGATTCCGCAAACCCTAATTAGGGTTTTGCCAGCCATGCGTCATGCTTTGTTTGGGCGCACTAATTGTGATGACCAAACATAGTTGGTCTTGACCGATCGGCCATGTATGTAGGTGGGCCCACGGTGTTTGTGTTGACATGCTCTGGGTCCTTTGAATCTACATCTACACCCTCCATCTATGCATGCGAAGATGGATGGTTGAGACTGTTTTGTGACACATGTAATGTGCCACAAACTCTAATTTAGAGTTTCACGTCCACGCTGCTTTGGCTGGACGTATTAGCAAGATATGCTATCCTTTTGGGGAAGCCGACCATGCGGGTCCGCATTGGGCCGATGGTGAATATCCCAATACCTGCTTGAGGGTTATGGATTCGATCTGAGCTATCCAATCATGCTGGTGAAGTTTTATGGTCGTGATCATTTCTGAGACTGATGTGGACAGTTCAGATTCAAATATGCTCAATCGGGCTAGTATAACATACCGAGAGATGATTCTCTTTGTCAGAAAATGGTGTAGCATGTACAGGTATTTCGTGCATGCCTCACTGTTGATACTTGGATATTCATGTTACTCTGCTGAGAGTAACAATCAGTCATCATGCCGCACCAACAATGAGAGTTCTGCTGGGAACAACACATGAAATGCAAGGCGATTTATGCATTAATTGGTAATGATAAAATTCACAGAATACTTGGGGATTGTTGCTACATGCTCAATTCTAGGTGAATTAATAAAGTGGAGAAGTATTCATCACTTATCAAATGGTCTTATCCTTTGCAAGACGGCCGTACAAAAATTGGTTTTACAACTTTAGCCCTGAACTAAAATCCACCATCAACATTAAGTCCCCTGCCTATCACATAATGGTTATACTATTGTGGGGTAGGAATATGATGGTGACAGTTAAGGATAAATCATATGAGACAAAGTTAGATGTTACCAGGAGATACGGGTCATCCTGTCCTTCGAGAATGTCACGTTCAAGAGACGTCCAAGCGAGCATTCCCCTATCATGATGTCGGTCTTGCCTAATCGATGGATTGTTGCGCCTGCTTCGTTCGTGGGGATATTGCGCCTTCTTGATCAAATATGGGATTGTTGTGCCTGCTTCGGTTAAGCGTGGGTCCACTGCGTTCCACGTGCCTGCTTTGCTTGGGGTCGGCTGTGCCTGATCAAGTGGGACCCACCGCGTGCCTGCTTCGACCAATAT
The DNA here is from genome assembly GCA_023529315.1 of Papaver bracteatum. Lineage (NCBI taxonomy): Eukaryota > Viridiplantae > Streptophyta > Magnoliopsida > Ranunculales > Papaveraceae > Papaver > Papaver bracteatum. Next base: position 93,942 of record JAJJWX010000433.1, read on the forward strand.
GGGGCTGGTTATTCCTGATCAAGTAGGACCCGCCACGTTCCTTCTTTTCTTTGGGGCCGGCTGTGCCTGCTTCGACCAATATGGGGCTGGTTGTGCCTGATCAAGTGGGACCCGCCGCATGCCTACTTTGCTTTGGGGCCGGCTGTTCCTGCTTCGACCAATATGGGGCTGGTTGTGCCTGATCAAGTTGGACCCGCCACATGATTTTTTTTCTTTGGGTCCGGCTGTACCTGCTTCGACCAATATGGGGCTAGTTGTGCCTGATCAAGTGGGACCCGCCGCGTGCCTGCTTTGCTTTGGGGCCGGCTGTGCCTGCTTCGACCAATATGGGGTTGGTTGTGCCTGATCAAGTGAGACCTGTCGCATGCCTGCTTTTCTTTGGGGTCGGCTGTGTATGCTTCGACCATATACCAAAACCTGTTGCCTCACCCAACACCAGACTTTCCCCTTGACCAACACCGGCCTTGCTGATTTGACGAACCCCGACCTTGTTGACGGACATCTCTGCCTCGACGCATTCTTGTCTTGTTTCGTTCGAACACCGGCCTTGTCCCGTATACCATCTTTGTTACTTCTGCAAACACTGGCCTTGTTGTTGTGTCCAACACCGGCCTTGCTGACTAATACCGGCCTTGCTAACCAATATCAGTCTTGCTCGAACGTGGGACCCAGGCGTGCTTTCTTTGCCCAAACTTGAACCTTGTATGTTCGAACGTGGTGTTGCTCCAGCTGTGTTCATGTCCTCCTAGGAGCATGCTTCACTTCTCCTATCGACTTGAAGGTTTGTCATGCTCCGTTGGGCCCTTATGAAGGATGGATGAGATGTATGTTGAGCAATGAGGACATCAAAGATAACTTAACCAAAACGTAGATTATTGTTGTTGCTTGTGTGTTGAAATGGATCGAGAGGATGTTAAAGTGGCTTCTGGTTCGAACGTTGAGGTGGATCCTGGGGAGAGTGTTGAAGCAGTATTCTGAAGCGAACGTGGGTCCCTGAAAGATCGTTGAGGCGGCTCTTGAATATACCATCGAAGCAACTTCTGCTGGAAGGAGTGTTGAAGTGGATTCCTCTTCAATTCGATTTACCCTTGCGAATTCCATGCTTCTTGACTGACCATCTCTCTCATTTGAAGAAGTCCTTGGCTGACGGTAAAGGAACTTCATGCTGAGCCTCAGTCCCCAAGCGTGGTCTACGTGGCTCTATCTTGTATTCCCGGTGGGTCTTTTGTACGTAATGGTTGTTAATATGGTGAAGCTCTGGATGGCATTAATCGACGAGCAACAACAATTCATAGGAGCAGTTGTAATCAGAAGAGACTGGCAGGGAGAGGCGTGATAGCTACGGGCACGAACTTGGCAGTCTTCATATAGTGGTAGAGCTCGCCTCATTGTTAGAGGGATAAACCTGAACCGATGGATTTCTTGATGTTTCCTCTGGAATGAAAAAGAGGGAGACAGTCCCCTTCCCACGAGTATCCACTGAGATTTCGGCTTGATAGATGTTGTCACGCTGGTTTCATGAGGCCATCTTTACTACGTTGCGTTTCATAGACATCCAGGAATATCACCGATCTTTGACAATACATCCGTTCTCTTGAGTGTATACTCGTATTTGAACATCTTGGAACCATAATGATAGCGTGCTTGCATCCATGTTTGAGATGGACAACGCGCTAAGAATTTCCCAGTCACACTCCTTTGGTAACGCAACTACTTCTTCTATGGGAGACGAAATTCTGAAAGCGTCTCTTAATGTTTCTGCTGTCGATACAGATATGGAATATCTTGGACGTTGTTTCATCATTGTGGAAGTCGTGTATGCGGTACTGGAGTTGGATTTGGCGCGCAGGATGTTGTATATCGGTGGTTTTCCTCTTACTGCTTCGGCGAAACTGGTTCTTTCTAGCAGGGTAGATGTTGTTGTAGATGAGCGTTCAACAGCTCCAGAGGATGACCAAAAGCGCAGATTCTCCAACATAGCATGATATACGTGCACCTATGTCTGATAGAGTGACTCATCCGGATCTTGCTCGAAATGACGCTTGGACATCGTTATCTTCTTGAGGCTTCTCCCTTGAGGTATCGGATCCAGTGGAAGATTGCCACCATAGAATGTTGATACGTTGCATCGGCATTCTTTAAACCAAATGGTAGTACAGTATAATAAAAATTTCCGAGAGGAGTTTGAAAAGCTATCTTACTTGCGTCATGCTCGTACATCCTTATCTGGTTATAGCCGCTACATCCATCCATGGAGGAGAACATGCCATGTCCGCTGGTGGCATCCACTAACATGTCGATGTTAGGTAGAGGAAAATCATCTTTGGGGAAGCATCTGCTCAAGTCTCTGAAATCCATACAGCACCTGATCTCGTGTTTGAACTGTCTCGAAGACTGTTTAACCGGATTGGATCCAGGTATGACATGTAGATGATGGGTGACCAATTTTTCATCTAAGCCGGGCATTTCTTCATACGTCCAAGCGAATATGTCATGGTACTCTTTGAGAAGTTCCACAAGCTTCATGCGTTCATCCGTGTACAAGGTTGAGCTGGAGGAGATAGGCCTAGGAGATTCTTCATTCCCGATGTTAACGACTCGAGCTCATCAGTTATGGAGTTGGTGCCACCTTGCGGATATCGTGGAGTATCTGGCACTTCTTCTTCTTGTATTCCGTCGTTGTTGCAACATTTCTTTGAGCGGAGAAACTGGGTAGCAGTCGTAGCTTCACATGATGAGAAAGAGTTAGGACGCCTCATCATCAAGGATGCATCATGGGACTTAGTTTGCAATGATGCAAGCCGGTCTTCCTCCTGGATTGACGCCCACGTGGGGAGTGGGATGCAATGAACTCTGTCCGATTCCTCGTGTGGAGCTTCTCTTGGCTCAAATAATTACACTCCACATATTGGTGTATAAGGAGACAATGATGCAGGAATACAAATGACTTCTTTATTCAACATAGTCTTCAAGAATTGGTGATACATCGAGGGGACGACCTTATTGTCGTGAAGCCATGGTCTCCCCAGTATCATATGGTGGTCCGGCTCTTTTTCTATGACTTCGAATTTCACCTTTGATTGGATGGGCCCTACAGATAAGTTCAGATTGACATACCCATATGTGTTGGCTTGGTTTCCTTCAAAGTCTATCATCATGGTAGGATGCCGTACGATCTTGTTTGGGCGAACCTTGGTCGTCCTGAGTGTCTTTAGGGTAATCACATTTGAATATGCTCCTGTGTCGATGAGGGACCTCTTGAACTTAGAATCCTTGATGCGTGCAGTAACATTAGGGCCCGGTTGTGACGTTCTTCCGCCATCATGTCTTCTTCTATAAATATAACATTATTCGCAGACATCTCCGGTGTTTTGGAGGCTTCTGGGCGCAAAGGAGTTAACTGTACAACCAAGGTAATCTGGTTGATTGCAGCAAACGTCTCTTCCCGCTGATCCTTCGAGAGGTGTAAAAGTTCGCACAAACTGTACACTAGAGAAGCAGCCTCCTGGTCCACCGGCCTCTGGTTCATATTGAAATTGTTGACTTGAGGAGGATCGTTGTGAGGATCAGTCCCCAGTGTAGAAATCTCCGTGACAGGGGAACCGCTCATATCTGATATCATCTTGACGAGGAGATCGAGTATGCCATTTACCGTTTCTTTGATCAGGTCCATGTTCTTCGTGTGAATCTCCTACACCCGTGCTAACTCGATCAATGTTGGTATTCTTTCGTTTACACCATTAGACACACCGTTGGGAGGAGGGGCATCTTCGTTAGAGGAATTTCAACGGGAATTCGAAATTGTTTGGTGAGTTCTAAGACCAACCATTTTTAAATCAACCAATGGGATTGGGTATTGAAGAAATTGATATTGCAACCGAGAGATTAATCTCCCACTGTGGTCGCCAATTGTTTATGGGTGAAAACCATTTCTGCTGGTTTTGGTAATTTAGGGTGTGTGGATGAGAAATGAATCTAAACCCTAAACAAATGCACTGCACGGGAGTGCTTTTGATTCGAGAGATCAATCTATACAATTCTGGCCTAAACCAAGAAATGGCCGTTCCAGACTTGTTTCGGTCACAAAGTGAAGGAGATGGGGTTGATCTTAGGGAGGGAAGCGAAGAAGGTGTTGAGATTGTGAAGGTTTAGGCTATTTTATGACTTGTAACAGAAAGGTGAGCAGGCTTACGAATAATGCAAGCATGCTCTGGGTGTTTCGAATACAATTGTATTAACACTTGATTTATGCGTTGTGTTCTGTTTGTGAAATAGGGAGGAGAACCTATTTATACAAGTCATTTGATCCATATTCACGTCTCTCATGGGAAGTGGAGAAAGTGGAGTGATGGAGTAGTGGAGTTGTGTGCTAGTGTCACACGATCAGTCTTACCTACTTCTCCTATCATCACTAACCTTCCATGTCTTCCTGACACGTTCTTGTGATAGCGCGTTGCACGATGCACGCTGCAAACCTCCATACCAATACCCCAGTATGTATCCCCAAATTTGTGACATGATTGATGTCTCGAGTGTGTGGATCGTGGGACCCACATAAGGTAGCATGTAATGCTAGATTAAATAACTAAGTTATTTACTTAGGAAATCAATACTTGTGAAGTATTGTGTGTATTCCATGCAGGTACTACATCGAATATATTCAGCACGTATGAAGCATCGTTGTTGGAGCGTCTTAAAATAGCTTCATGTCTAGCCTACTTCATGTGATAGTTTGGAGGCTGCGCAGGCAAGTCCTCCCTTGGCCGACCACATGGTGTGGTAGAGTGGCGGATGGTAATCACGACGCCTCATTGACCAATTAACTCTTGACTAGGGATGTATAACCAAGCAGGTGAAGTTGAATGGACGAGATGATCTTGAGACACTCATCTGCGACCGTTAGTGGAATTAGGGTTTATGAAGAGGTGCGCAAGCATCACTCTTCAGCTTGGTCGAATCCAAGGTTGGGATATGATTTTGGATAGGACGATCATGCATTCGTGTAAACGGCATGACGGTGTAGGCGCCCATACCTCATTGTCTCGTGAAAGTGTGATCTAGGCCACTCAATTTGTCCGGCGAAGTTGAGTGGTCGAGATCAATATGTGACAGAAATATGGTGCCACAAAAGCCGCTCATCATGCCAACTTAGGGTGTGCATTTCGAGACAACCAAGCTTGGTCAGTCTTGGCCGATTAGTCTGGTATACAGACGGCAGGCTGGTGTGCACACTTGTACTTCATTATCCCATGGAAACATGATCTAAGCCACTTAATTTGTCCGTTGAAGTTGAGTGGTCGAGATCAGTTTACAATTGGAAGATGCGACCACACCTTGTTTGGGCGTACGAACCGAAGAGTACAGCCAAGTTTGGTCTTAGATGATCGGGTATGGAGATAGGTGGGCCCACAGTGATCATGTTGATACTCACCGGACCTGCTTAGCCTATTCCTGGACCCTTCATACGAGCAGGAGAAGATGGATGCTCGTGATCGATTTGCAACACATGGATGATGCCGCAAACACCAATTAGGGTTTTGCCGGCCATGCGTCACGCCTTTTTTGGGCGCACGAATTGTGACAACCAAACATAGTTGGTCTTGACCGATCGGCCAGGTATGTATGCTTTGGGACCTTTGAATCTACATCTACACCCTCCATCTATGCCTGCGAAGATGGATGGTTGAGACTGTTTTGCGACACATGTAATGTGCCGCAAACCCTAATTTAGGGTTTCATGTCCGTGCTGCTTTATCTGGAGGTATTAGCAAGCTTGGCTATCCTTTTGGGGAAGCCGACCATGCGGGTCCGCATTGGGCCAATGGTGAATATCCCAATACCTGCTTGAGGGTTATGGATTCGATGTGAGCCATCCAATCATGCTGGTGAGGTTGGATGGTAGAGATCATTTCTGAGACTGATGTGGACAATTCAGATTCAAATATACTCAATCGGGCTAGTATGACACACTAAGAGATGATTCTATTTGTCAGAGAATGGTGTAGCATGTACGGGTATTTCGTGAATGCCTCACTGTTGATTCTTGGATATTCATGTTACTCTGCTGAGAGTAACAATCAGTCATCATGCTGCATCAACAATGAGATTTCTGCTGAGAACAACATAGGAAATACAAGGCGATTTATGCATTAATTGGTAATGCTAAAATTCACGGAATACTTGGGGATTGTTGCTACGTGCTCCATTCTAGGTGAATAATAAAGTGGAGAAGTATTCATCACTTATCAAATGGTCTTATCCTTTGCAGGACTGCCGTACAAAAATTGTTTTTATAACTTTAGCCCTGAACTAAAATCCACCATCAACAGAAGGCTATTGCCTTCCCTAATTTTCTTGGAAGTAAAATGAATATGGTGTGGACCAACGCACCAAGGAAGAAGATTGCTCTTTTGGATGACATCAACGTACGTAGCATTAAAGTTGGCAGGAGTATAATCCTCCTCCTTACATCTCCCAGGAGAAAAAGGGTCATAAGATTTCAGAGTGGTCTTACCCTTGCCGCGATACCAACACTCACGAAGAGCACGCCATAAGTTACCAGTATACTACATCACTCCTCGAACCTGCGTGTTGTTCACAAGATCATCCCTAGCGGACAAGACGTCATAATAGAAGGGATCCTTCCTACTATAAGGAGGAAGAAGCATACATGCGGCCAACTGACCAACACTGATTAGCAAATTATTCTCGTCATAAAGAAAGATCTAGATCATAGACTCAGTGAGAACGTCAAGACCATCAAAGAAGGAGATCTCGAACTTGTTCAAGTGAAAAGACTTGGAAATATCAGTAAGGGACTAGCTGGCATAGCTATCCTTATCATGGAGATGCAATATTTGTAACTCATAGTGATGTAGAGACGGAGGAATATTTTCGGCAGCATCCTCCTGTACCTCAGCAACCTCAGGTATCTCAGCGTCCTTAGTACCCTCAGGAGTAGAGCTGTCAACCGGGCAAGCTTCAACCCGGCCCTAGCTTGATAAGCCATGGACGGGTTAGGGTCATCCCTAGCCATAGTACTGTTCATGTACAAGCCCAAAACCCTAACCCTAGCCCTAGAAGGGTTGGCTCTGACGGGTTGCGGGTTGGATTGTCAAATGGGATGAATGAAATGTAAAATCACTTAAACGTATAAAAAACTCAGTGGGCAGAGGGATTCTAGCTCATCCCACCTTGGTTCATATCTGAAAACTATAACCACTCTTCCATTTTGTGGTTGTTGATTACTTTTGCTTGTTATTTTATATATAATTATATATTTATGTTGGTCAATGTTTTACAAAACGCTAAGAAAGCACCAACTACTCTGTAACCCTAAATCAAATGAAATTTGGATTGTATTATATCACTTAAGGAACATATGAACTTTGATTTCTATCACAAAGCCCTAAAATTATCCTAAAATTACTAAGTTAGAAACTTAAAATTCCTAAACTAGTAACTCACAGGAAATTGACAGGTTGGCGGGTAACCCGTGGGTTGACCTAGACCGGCTTGTTTTTACTAGGGCTAGATATGACAACCCTAACCCGGCTTGTTTAGACAACGGGCCAATCCAAGTTAGGTCCAACCCGCGGGTCGGGTTAGAAATTGACAGCTCTACTCAGGAGGCGGAAAAGGTGTATCCATGCACGGAGGTGGCTCAGTAGCAGATCTAGACATGGAATCTTTACGCGTAGGCTTCTTCGGAAGTCTCATAACTACTAACATCAACATAAGGAACAATTCATCAAAAATGGCAAAAGAAATTTGCAGATTACCCAGAATTTGATTGGGGAAATAACAAGCGAACTTTGGGCATGGGTTAAATCTAACCAACCAAAGGGAAGCAATCAAAGAATCATATGAAAAGTTCTAATGGGGCAATGGAATATGATTGGCAATCATGATCAAATTCAAGAACGAAAACAATCATGGTAAAAATCATGGCAAAAACATAAATGGAGCAAGACCTATTTTCCTAAACAACTTGGAGAAGGTCATGAAAGTTACGATCTACGCATGCAAACATTCGATCATCTCCAATATCAGAAAAATATGAAAAGCCGAAACCAAAAACATGAAACAACCACGCCAAAGAATGAAGGAGAATAGAAATTCACTTACTTATAACAGATCGAACGCTGATGAATGAGAGATTTTGGGAGTCATTGGAAAACCAACAGTTGAAAGTGGAGAAAAATAAGTTCTCTGAAAGTGACAGAGATAGAGAGAGACAGTAGAGAAGAAAGGGGAAGTTAATGAATATCCTTCCTTAAATTCCTTCTTATAGGCAGCTGGAGAACCCAAAAATTTAGTTGTCCCGAAACTCAAGGGGCGTTTATTGTATGAAAGGACACATGGGGACCACCCAATCCGTGCGTGCAAAAGTGACGACATTATGAAAGGCTTTTTCTTCCAATCCTACCAATTGGTAGAATATGAAAGAAAATGGGAAAACTGTGAATACCAATATTCTCACAGGCGCGTGTCACATATCTGGCGAACGTATGTAAGTTAACAAAGTAGCCCTGACGATACACGGAAATCTGAGAAGTAGCAGATCCCTTCTTGATATACTTTACCCCATCTCGAGGAAGGATACCTCGACGACTTAGATGGTAAAGATCCTAGCATAGGGAGGTGACAGATGTCGAAGGGACAAAGGTAGTAGACACATCCAATCAGCATTTAATGTCGCGAGCCTTATCTATACGTTTGGTCAAAAGCGCGTGGAGTAAAAGTGAGGTGGCATTGTCTGACTGGCGAAGGCATTCGGTGAACGAAGGTATAACCTGTACTAAGGTTGGGGAGTTCACGAGGGAACGTGGGGTAGCTGAGGTGGCAGAGCTAAACTGGAGAAAGCATGCGGACAACGAAGGTACTATTTATATAGAAGATACATCAGGATACGATGGACCTAAAGACAACGAAGATATATCTGGAGCAGAAGGGGCTATAAATACCAAACTCCACCAACAAATGAAGGCATTCAATACCAGAAGGAGAGAAGATCTAGTCTTAAGCTACCTCTTTAATTTTTAGAACTTAAGTATTTACTATAGCTTGAGTTCTCTTTATTACTTTGGGAAGCATTTAAGACTTTTGTAACCACATCTACTTAATACAAACAATCACTCATTAACCAGTGGACGTAGACGAAAGTCGAACCACGTAATCTCTTGTGTCTCTTGATAAATTAGTAGCATTTACATTACCTCAGTATTGTTCGTTATTATTGTCTTTATCTTGAGTATCTTTTATTACTTAACCACGTCAGTTCAATTGAGGCATCTTTACTACCTAGTATCGGATTCTATGATCTGTTTACATTACGTAGACTATTGGAAAAATAGTAGTCTTAAATGTTTTAAGACTGAACGTGTAAGTCGCACGTGACAAGTTTTTTAAACTTAAATTTGAAGGAATTTGCGGCAGAATCGAATTGCTTCATTATTATTGATACATTACATGTATCGGTTTTGTTCAAAAAACCTCATAACTACCAAATAGAAAGGCCCACTCCTACAAAACCATAGGAGATTCGAATTGCCACTATCTACATGATACATAACTCACATGTAATTGGTCGAATATCTCACATGCATGATTAGCACCACATATTTAGTTGATTAAACAATCACGTCTTCTTGTCGCATATAAAATGAAATGTATTAATTCATGTTGGTCAAATAATACAAAAGCTATGTAAATCAATAATATGAAAACTGTCTACATTTTGACAAGTATAATCTGTTGCTAAGATGGTAAGTGTCACATGCCCATTTAATTGCCTAAAATTTGCATGGGACATGACCGGCAATACTATGTGGTTCAGTGAATCAACTTCACCCACAAGTACTCAGCCTTGCATACTTGCATCAAAGTATGTATCTTCCTTCACTCATAAGGCAATATGCAACGGAAGTATTTTCTTCTTTCTCTCTAACTCTTCATGCCCCCAGAAGCATAAGAGGTTCTGCCATGCACTTCAACAATTCTCACACAAGACCAGCAACACAATGAACACAAAGACATGACACAATTAACCCATTTTATTGTATCAAAGGAAGATTACAAAACTCGTCCATCACATGGACCAAAAACAGGCCATTCACCCTCTTGGTGAATGCCTAACTCTCCCAAACATGAGACTAACTCTCTCCTATGTATCCTACTGATTTTCCTACTCCTTAGGATTATTTATACAGTGGTTACAATGGCCAAAACCGTGCACAACACTTGCACACGCATGGAACAACCATGTGTCCCATCAGATAGTTTCTATAACCGCCAGCTTGCTTTTCGACCGCCACCTTTTGTGTTGTCAAGCCAACAGATGCCACATCTATTCTTGGTGGTTATGAACACTTAAATATGGTTATAAAAGCACTTTATAACCGTTCCAACTTGTCTTGCTTCATTGGCATGCTCGCAAAGCCAATAACCAACTCTTAACCGTCACTTGAGCCGTATTGCACCACTTGTTACGCCATACTGGATTCTGCCTTGCTCCAACGTTCAGCCCTCTTGGACCTACATGCTCATTACTCTAAAATCATGCACGGAAAATTATTAAGCTTTCATCATCGAGGCCAACTCCTTAAGCTCACTCTAGTTACTTGTGCGTCATCTATGCTTCACTTCTCCAATTAGCTTGACAATAGCAATGCAACGCTTGCATTACCAACTTGTCTGCATTGTTCAGACTTTGGCCCTGCCTTGAACCAATGCATAGACTAACTCCAAGTCTATTCCACTCTTCTTGCATCATCCTTGAGTTTGGGCCAACTCAATTCCATGGATATGCATCGATGCCAACATCGCATGTTGCATCTGTCAACTTTGGCCATGTCTTGCCTTTCCTCAATGAACCCTTATTGTGTCAGCCAATAAGCTTCATTCCTTAGCCAAATGTATTTACAATGTAGTGCCACTCTTGCGCTTCATTGGCCCTGTAGGGTTATGTCATTCTTAGCACTTGACAGTCTATACAGTATACCGCTATTATGGCTTGCGTTGCGCTATTATGGTTTCGCAATGCGCCATTACGTCTGAACACTGACTTGGCCTGCAACTTTGTAACGCGTCATCATTATGCGTCATTTGCAGCACCGCAACAGTAAGACAGACTACGTACAAACCTGGATGTCTTGATATATATCAAACACGGTCGCTCGTGTGTTAATTCATTTTTGCAAAATATTCAGTCCTTGGCAGGCTAGCCAAGCCTGGCCAGGTCAGGCCCAATGAAAACCAGGTCAGGCCGGCATGGCCAGTTTACTATGCAGGCTCATTCAGGCCAGGCAGGAGGCCAGGCCATGCTGAGATAAAACCAGCCGGCGTGTTTGCTGATTCAGAGATCACTTACTATCGACAACTAACAAAAATCCGGGATGTTTCGGTACGGGTCATACCCTCGTATGGAGACAAAGAAAGATTGCTTCATCTTGGCGATCTACATTGTTCAATGAAATAAGTTGCTTTCAATGTAAGAAAATGAGTGTACAGCAAACCAGGTCCAATTCTCAAGGACAGATCTTAATGAAAACGAAAAGAAAGAAAAGAAAGGAAGTAGTGAGGTGGGTGACCATTTTAATTCATGAAAGTTTTCTATTTTCTTGAAAACTAAAGTTCATATAAAAAATGTGCAGAGCTTTACTTCAACAAGTTTCAGCTTTACAGGTTTCAACCAAGGTTGCAAAACCCATATTTGGGTCTCCATTATATCATGATTGCATCAATCCTTTAATTGGAGAAAAGGGTCTTCATTTGCTAGTTATGAAAGCTTTGTTGGACTTTTCAGAGGTAAAGATGATTAAACTATCACTCTATTTATCATATGAAAGTTGTTGTTGTTGTAATCTAATTATGATTGCGAATTTTCATTATAACTTGATTAACTTGCTTTTGTGTGTGAATGATTGAGTCATTGAAAAGTTAGGTTTTTTTTTTTTTTTTCTTTTTGAAATGGAGAAGTATAGGTGAAAAAGACTCAATGAGAAATTAATTTTATAAACAAAAAAAATAATCAGTTGATTCATGGTAATTGAGAAATTAATTTTATAAATGGTCGGGACGTTTGCTTCGATGTTACGATTGTGTCGCCCTTTGCTGGGAGTAATGGTCGTACTTTGGAAGGGGGGCAGGCTATCAAGGATGCTGTCAGTCGCAAAAATACCAAGTATTTAGAAAAATGCCTTTGCACAAGGATATGGATTTGGTGCTTTGGCTTTCACTACTCTAGGTGAATTTGGGGACGGAACAATGAGACTCGTTCAGCGGCTCCGCAACTATATTGCTAGTCATGATGCTAACGTGCGTGTAGATGATTTCCTTTTTCATAGGTTAAGTGTGGTAGTTCAAAAAGGAGTTGGAGCCCAGCTTGTTGCTAGGCTTCCGACTAGTTTCTTGTCTGAATTTGGAAATTAAATGAAAGTTTGTTGTTTGAATGACAAAAAAAAAAAAAAATAGTGGGGTTGATTGGATTAGGATTCGTTATCATTTCCAGAATCTGCTCCTGCTTTTGGTTTTAAGTTTGTTTTTTTTTTTTAACTGAATTTGCAGTTTCTCAAATGTGTTAGAACCGTCTTTTTTTATTTTTTTTTGCATGAGTTTGTTTAAATATGCTCCTCTCTAAATTAACATTTTTATTTGCTTTCCATTTCCGACAAAGGAGGTTAATTTTCTTTTTATATTCATCATAAGAAGTTAGAACTACAATTCGTTTAAAGTCCCCAGATGGGTATTTGTTTACCAAAGTATTCATGATTTTTCCTTAAAAACCGGTGAAGTGTCTACATGGGTCTCAGTTCTTGTCTTCCATTTCAATTAGTGGAGCTCTATGATGAGTGTTTAGTGCTTGGATCTACCTTGTTTAAATTACATATATTTCTAGTGAATTCAGATAATGTGGGTTCAAAATGATAACGCCTGCTGAAAGTTTGAGACTTATGCATCTTTAGAATTTTATCTAAATTCTGATATTTGTCTATGGATGTCTGGCATTGTTCCTGAAGAAGAAAAGAAGAAGATACTGATTTCTCAACTTCTAAGTTATGGATGACGAGGAAATCCAAGCTTCGGGCGCAAAGATTTCTGAAGAGAATTTATGTCCAATGTACTTTGGTATTTCGTATGCATTTGTCGCTCTTGAACTCCTTTCACGGTCTAACATGAATGGCGTCCATACTGAATTCGGTGGAATACGGGATACGATGCTGCAAGGCAGCACCCACCTACTAGGTTTACTTGTATGGAGAATTCAGAAAAGGCAAGCCATTGAAGAAAGGTCTGAGCTTCTTCACAAGCTCGAAAAAGCTGAAACTGAAGTTGCGGAGTTGAAGAAAAGGAGAAGTGAAGACTCCAAGGCAAATGAGAAAGTTGTAGGTATCTTTGCCTCCCAAGAACAGAGTTGGTTAAATGAGAGAAGAAAGCCCCGAATGCAAATCGGAGCTCTTTTGAACAAACTACGGGTTTCTGGGACAAAAAATGAAGAAGCTATTTTAGAATTGAATTCAATAATAAAGGATAAGGAACTTCTGTTGGAGTCCAGAAATAAATTTTTGGAACAAGAAGAGCAGGGTAATAGAAAGGAACTAGAATTAAAACTGGATAGGGCCAACAATATGCTAAAGGAAGTGAGAGATACTTCATATAAAGAAACTACAGAGCAGAGTACTCAGCTTTGGAAGCACAAAACTGCGCTCATGGAGCTTGTATCGAACCAGAGACAGCTTGAAGCTGAAATAGGCCGAGCACTTCGACAGCTTGAAGCTTTGAAAGAAGAGCTAGACTCAGTTTTGAAACAAAAAGAAGAGTCAGATTTTATGGTTCAAAAGCTATCTATGGAAGTCAGAAAGATGCGCAAGGACTCGGAACAAAAAGATAAAATACTATCTGCAATGTTAAGGAAATCTAAAATTGATTCAGCAGAGAAAGAAATCTTGTTGAAGGAGTTGAAGATTTCCAAGGCAAGGAGGAAACAAGCAGAGCTGGAAACAGAGAGATGGAGACCACTTTACAGGTCTAGACATGGCAGATCTGTAAGAGCGGATCCAGACTATCAAATGCGTTCAATGATAGAAGGTTTATCATGTGTTAAAGAGGTTCACACCATTGAGCCAACTAGTTCTCATAACCAAAAAAGCCGGTCGCATATCACTAACAACAGGGTCCACCCTGGTGATTCTGAAAGAAAAACTGAAAGAGAGGATGGAATGGATCAAAAAGAACAACTGGTAATGAAATTTCCACCTCCAACAGTTGCAGAGGACACTCACTGGAAGAAAATGGTGAACTTGGTGAGACTGTCTACTCAATTTTGTTTTTCATTATTATATGTTTTCAACTTGATGAAATATGATAGGTGTGTAAAAACACCTCTCTAAGTATCGATTGATTATGCTTTCTTAGCTAGTTTTCGTGTGAAATTGTATTATTATCTTTCTTTTTATATTTTACCGGAATTTTGGAGCTTATTCCCAAAAAGAACAAAGAATCGTCCAATTTGCCTATAAAATGGAAGGCACACTTAAAACTCGTCGTAATGGATTGGCTAATCGCTGGTCGGCCGACGTCAGTGGCGGTACTAGAGGTGAAGAGAATTTTCATTCTTAAAATATATTACTGTTTGGGGCTTGAATTCAGAAAAGTTGGGCTTGAGTTTTGCTATCTGGGCTTGTGACGAGAACGTGCCCGTGAAGCTGTTAATATGGCAACGGCGCCAATTTTGGCGAGGTGTCGAATCTCGCAAAAATAATATTTCTCTACTTTTACACTAGCAAGTAGTATAATGTAAGCAGGATCGTCCCAAGGGAGGAATGAAGTCTAAGTTGTTATGCAAATACTCTTAGCAAAGATGATTGTGTTGTAGAAAATCTGAAAATTGTAAAATGTATTCAAATATGAGATGGAAATGATTAAAGGTTCATTCTAGACCACGAAATTCAAACCAAATTGATATATAGCCAAGTTCGTTGCATTATCATGTTACTAACAACCCTAGAATAATTAGTACGCTCAACTATTCTGTTACTATCTCCTAAGCTCACCGGATACGGAAGCACTCGACTACCGGTTCCTACTTGCCAAGTTTCCTAGAGGTACGCTTACTAGGTGTGACTTAAACAAGTGCTCTAAGTTCTGTGAGATAAGGTTGCTCCTAGTGATGAACTCAAAAGAATGAATCACCTACTAGTGTTGATTTCTACATATGGACACTTAACAAAGTCCCATCATCAGTACCCACATATTGCTACTTGTGTTTATCTTCTCTAGACAATTACGGGTCGAAGAAAATCTAAACTAGCAAATAGATTAAGAATTAATGATTCAATTTCGAACTTAAACCCTTAACAAATAATCCATAGACAATATTAGAATAGTAGAAAATCAATCAATAACATAAATGAATGCAAGTGAACAAATTATTTCATATCAAATATAGATTCATATTTCGGGCTTCGAAATATCCCTTAATCAAGAAGAGTTTTAGTTACTCATAATATTGGAGTTCATCATCAAATATAATAAATGAAATAATAAAGATGAAAATAACAGGGAAGCAAACCCTAGTTCCAGCTCTCTGCAAAACTCCCAGTAGAATAGAAAATACGTGATATCCAAAGTGTAGAAATTCTTCCCTTTTTGTAGCTTTTTCTCCCTTCCAAAACTAGGTCATAACTCAAAAGTCCAAGCCCAATATATCCACCAAGCCCACACAAGAGAAACCCATGTATAAAATGTGGCCAAAAAGTATCAACGGAAAACTGTGTTTTTCACCGGAATTATGCCGGAATCCGGCACCGGAACACACCTCAGATGACCGGTAAATTCCACCCTGGTTACCGGTCAACGATAACGGTCAATAACACTCGATCGGATGAGCGGATCCACTGAATTAGCTACCCAGCTACCAACTAGATCATCTGCACGAGTCCAGTGTAAGAGATCAGTAGGATCGTCTGGTTTTTCAATTGAACCATCAATATAGCCGAGTTTAGCCTTAGCGCTTAGGGCTTTTTTGACTCCTCGTTCCCAGATGCAATAGTTTTCACTATTGAGAAGAGGTGTGAAGATAACAGTTGTTGGGTTGTCAGCCGGATGCACATAATAGGGAGATGATGGAGATAAAGCCGAATCCTTCTTGGATGATGATTGTTAATCGTTCTTGGGAGAAGAATGAGGGGTTTGAGTTTCATCTTCCAGTGCCATTGTTGATCAGTTGGATAAGAGAATAGAGAAAAAAAAAATTAACCTAGCTCTAGATTACCATAATACAATCTGGTGTTGGATTTTGTATCTCATACAACTGTTCTGAGATATGATTCATTAAGATGTTTATATATGATTACATCTGATAAGGTTACAACTAAAACTGCAAAAGAATAGGAGATGCTAATGAATAGGACGACTAAAACTAGAACAAAAGAATAGGTAAGCAAGAATAGATACAACGTAAGAATAGGGAGACTAAGTAGAATACAACAACTGTAACTATGTACGTGTGACAGTTAATAATGGTGAACTTATGCTCGACTAACTAGCACATCAGAATGCACAGTTTTGGTTTTACTTTTGATTTTGTAAAATATCAGATCTAGTTATAGGATGTATAATAGTGAACTTATTTGCTCGACTAACTAGCACATCAGAATGCACAGTTTTGGTTTTACTTTTGATTTTGTAAAATATCAGATCTAGTTCTAGGATGTATATGTGTAGCCATACTGACACGTTTTTCTTTTTATTCTTATTCTCTCCCACCTTTGGTACTTTTGATTTTGTAAAATATCAGATCTATTTCTAGGAGTATTATTTTGTATCTTTAACCTTTCTTGAATCAAAATTATACGTTCTGTGTAATAATAGTAGACTCTTAGAGGTCAGAATTTAAAATTTTAAAGGTGTTTTTTCGGTTTTAAGCAATTGGAAGGTTGGGTTGAGCCGGAAACAGAAAGGAAGACCAACATAATTGAGGAGAGGCATCGTTTAGAAATAGATGCATTTGTTGAACAATTGAGGCTGAAAGATGAAATATTGGAAGCTTTCAACTGGAGGTTTCTAAGTGTGGAACTAGAATCAAGGCGACTGCAGTCCCACATTGAAGGGCTAGACCAAGACCTATCACATCTGAAGGAGGAAAACCTTAAATTGGAAGCCTCGTCAATGGAGCAGCAATCAGAAGTAATATCTCTAAAGGATAAGATGGCTACTTTGCAACTACACCATCTGCAATATCAAAAGATGAATTCGAAGTCTTCACCAAAGACTCCTGATCCTAGTCATGAATATGCTTGGTCCAATGCTCAGGTTATTCGAGAGAGAGAAAGAGAGGAAGAACTAAAACCACTATTGGTTAGAATTCCTACAGTGATGGAGAGTAAGAAAGAGGACGAAACCCCTCCGGAAAACAAGTCGCAAGGTACGATCCCAGGAATCATGGAATCTCATGAAGAAGAGATTGAAGAATTAAAGAAAGAGGTTGAAATGGACCCAGGTCATGTTGTGCAGGAATATGCAGCATGTCCAGTGGTGGTAAAGGTAGCATCAGGTAAACTTTCTCTGCATGAGAAAGAAAACCATCCATGGAAAATGGATCTCCGTTCTTTGGGAGTGTTTTACAAGATTAAGAGGCTCAACCAGCAACTTTTCATGCTTGATAAGTTGGCAGGAACACAAACAAGTAAAGAAAAGAGAGCAAATTGCGATAATGAATGTCAACAGCTGAAGACGTTTTTTTTATACGTAATGCCCTTGCTCAATAAACAAGTCAGCAGGTACCAGACCCTCCAAGAGAGCACAAATAATATTTGCCAAAGGATGGTGAGTTCTTCTCTGTCCATTTCATATTTAGTAGTAACACTTATCTTTTGGTAGATTTGACCAATTTAATTATAAGTGAAAACTAATAAAGACCAGCATAGTTGGTGTGTGTATGTTGTGGATGACAACAAAGACGGAAGTTCAAACCCTGTTATCCTGCTAGTCAGGGGCGGAGCTAGAATTTCAAAGGAGGGGTGCAAGAAAAATAATTCCGCGACAAAATAGTAAGATTAACAAAATGAAAACTCCATTGCACATCAAAAATTCTGTTGTGCATCAAAAATTCGTTGCACATCAACTTTAACCAGCAAGAAGAGGTCTTGGATGGTGACGTATGCTTCATTTTGGTCAAATAAATGAATTTGAAAAGAAAGGGGCAGGAGCTAATTACACTCACGAAGGATTTTAGCTGTGATTGAGTCTTGAAGAGTTGGACTCCTTGGATTTTAGGGGGTGCAAAAAGTAATTGGTCCTTGATTTAGTCTTGCAAAACTAACACTTAGTATTGGTATTTGAAATTTAAGGGTGTGCAATTGCACACCCTTGCACT
The DNA here is from genome assembly GCA_023529315.1 of Papaver bracteatum. Classification (NCBI taxonomy): domain Eukaryota; kingdom Viridiplantae; phylum Streptophyta; class Magnoliopsida; order Ranunculales; family Papaveraceae; genus Papaver; species Papaver bracteatum. The sequence goes on from JAJJWX010000433.1 coordinate 112,318, forward strand.
ACATTGCCTCCGCCCCTGCTGCTAGTATTATTGGACTTCGCTGCTCTTCGTTAAAAACTTCTCCACCTTTCTGAACGAAAAAGAATACACAGACAGACGAAGAAAGTATTTTTTTTTTGCTTTTCTCCTAATGTCTGTTGTCCATGGGGCTGATTTTACCTTTTAGGGTCATCTCATATTATTGTATATCGGCATAATAAACGTTAGCTAGAGGGGACCTTGTTGAGTAGCACATTTACAAGCAGTAAAAATATCCAAAAAGAGTTATGAAGCATCACTGACTTGTTTTCCTTTTCCATTCTCAGTATGATAATAATGCAGATTCGAGCAATAGAGATGCAAACATTGTCAAGACGAAGAAAGAAATAAGAAAACTGGAGAACTTTCTCGAAGAAATGTTCCACCTACAAAGATACATGGTAGCAACAAGACAAAAATTGATAGAGATACAATCAAGAATGGCTTCTGAATTGGCCTATTGTAGGGCTCAAGATAGTGAAATACATACAGGATTCAACATGAAACGATTTGCCAACAGCATTAGTACCCTTTTCAGGGAAGTGCAAAAAGGTCTAGAAGCTCGAATTTCTCGGATGATAGGAGAACTCGAAGGGACTCTTAACTTGCGATGGATTTTTTGATCTGGGATAGTAGTCCTCTGTTAGACATCATTCGTAACAATTGCAGTTAATAATAGTTGTCGGTTTAATACTACTTTTTCGGTGGCAATTATGCCGTGATTAGTGCAAGTAGATCTACTGTTTTGAGTTTGTAAATATGTTTAGCTGCATTGCTCGCCATGTGATAAGTGTTAGCGCAATGCGGAAATGTGATGGGTTTTATGGAAATGGAGTTGCCTATTTATAGGCTTACACTAGTCTTCTTGCCACTAACATTTTTCTTCTCTCTAGAAGACTCTAGCCACTAACATTTTTATCTTCTCTCTAGAAGACTCTAGCCACTAACATTTCTTGCTTCTAGAGGACTCTAGCCACTAATTTTTTTTTTCACATGTTTTACATTATATTTGACCAACCTCACATTTCTTGTTCTCTAGAATAATCTAGCAAACATTTGACACTCTAGATTATTTGTTTGTTCTCTAGCTTTATCTAGAGAATTATTTTCTTAATTTACCCATTACAAATTATATGTTCCAACACCCCCTCTTAATTTGTAATGGTCTCTGATTGTGATCTTCACCCGTTCTTCAATTTCCTTTGATATATCGAAGAATTCTCTTTGCAGCGGCGTAGTGTAACTTGCTTGGCTCGCTCATAAACCGAGAAACAATGCTGGTTGCATTGACTATGTCTGGCCTTGTATTTGTTAAGTAGATCAGTGAGCCGACTAGACTTCTGAATGAGGTTGGATCCACTTTAGTTGCTCCATCATTTTTTATCAATTTCTCACTGGCACCCATTGGAGTTGCAATTGGTTTGCAATCCATCATGTTGAACTTTTTCAAAGATGTCTTCTGCATATTTTTCTTGGGAAATGAATATTTCGCTTTGGAGATTGTTTTACTTGAATCCCAAGAAAATATCGCATAAGTCCTAAGTCGGTCATCTCATATTCTTTCATCATCTCCTTCTTAAATTTTTCTGCCATCTCTTGTTTTGTGCTGGCATAAATTAAATCATCAACATAGAGACAGACGATTAGGAAATACATACCTTGTATTCTTATGTAGAGGGATGGCTCACTTGGACTTTTCTCAAATCCGTTATCTCGGAAGTATTTGTCAATTTTTCTGTTCCATGCACGCGGTGCTTGTTTGAGACCATATAGTGCTTTGCAGAGACGATAAACCATTTTTTCTTTTCCTTTTCGGACATATCCTTGAGGTTGTTCAACGTACACCTCTTCTTCCAGTTCTCCGTTTAGGAACGCCGACTTTACGTCCAATTGGTAGACCTTCATTTTAAGTTGAGCTGCCAAAGCTAACACCATCCTAATTGTTTCCATGCGAGCGACTGGGGAAAATGTTTCGGTGTAGTCAATTCCTGGTTGCTGAGAATATCCTTTTGCAACTAGCCTTGCCTTGTGCTTTTGAATCGACCCATCTTCATTATATTTTGTCTTGTAGACCCACTTTAGACCAATTATTTCTTTGTCCATTGGCTGATTTACAAGCTCCCATGTCTTATTTTTCTCGATTACTCGCATTTCTTCGTCCATGGCATGTCTCCATTTTTCTTCTTTTGCCGCTTCCTCATATTTTTGAGGTTCTAGTGCTATAAATGCACAATTAGATGTATTATAAATATCTACTAGGGAACGCACCTTTCTAGGTGTGGGACTTGTTTCTGATGAACTTGGAGGTGTGGCACTTGCTTTTGATGAACTTGGACTTTGTTGTGTTGGACTTGGAGATTTCGGGCTATTTGGTGGAGTTCTTTCATCCTGACGTGGCTGATCTGGCTCGTCTTCAATGAGTAGTGGCAACTCGTGGTTGTCTTTTTCATCATTCCAATCCCATGATTTGAATTCATCAAAGATAACATCTCTTGAAATTACCAGCTCCTTTGTATCTGGATTGAGAAGTCTATATGCTTTAGATTCTTCGCTGTATCCGATGAATATTAGCTTTTCTCCTTTTTCATCGAACTTTTCTCTATGTTGGGATGGAATATGTGAGTATGCTACGCAACCAAAAATTCTGAAAGAAGTTACCTCGGGTTTTTTTCTTATGCCAAGCCTCATATGGAGTTTTGTTGAGAACTGCTTTTGTTGGCGAACGATTAAGGATGTAGACCGCCGTGTTGACTGCTTCAGCCCAGTAACTGTTGGGTAGCTTCCTTGCTTTTAGCATACTGCGAGCCATTTCTACGATCGTACGATTTTTCCTTTCCGCGACGCCGTTTTGTTGTGGAGTGTATCGAAGAGTAAGCTCCTTCTTAATTCCATTTTCTTTGCAGTAGTTGATAAATTTATTTGAAGTAAATTCTCCACCACGGTCAGTACGGAAAACCTTTAGTTGATGACCACTTTGCTTCTCTGCCAACGCCTTGAACTCTAGGAATTTAGTGAATGCCTCGGACTTTTGCTCGAGAATATACACCCACATCATCCTGGTATAATCATCCACGAATAAGAGAAAATATCTTCTGTTATTGAGTGAAGTTGTTCTTGTCGGACCGCATATATCTGCGTGCATCAATTCGAGGGGCCTTCTTGCTCTCCACGATGTGCTTGTGAACAGAAGTCTATGAAACTTTCCAAAAATACATCCTTCACATACTTTATCTCCACCGCTGATATTAGGAAGACCGATGACCATGTTCTTTGATTTTATAACTTTCAAGGATCTGTAGTTGAGATGCCCGTATCTCAAATGCCATAACTTGCATTCATCTATGTGATTGGTACTCATTGCACAATCTCCAATTGATGGCATAGAGAAGGGAAAGACAAAATTTTCTGTCATTTTTACTTTTGCCACCAATTGCTTATTAATTTTATCATAAATTGTGCATTCTCCGTCTTCGAAATGTAGTGAGTACCCTTTTCTTATAAGTTGTCCAACACTTAATAAATTTGTAAGCAAGCAAGAAACATCAATAAAAAAGAGTATAAGGATAATAAGAAGAAAGATGCTAAAGCATTACTGTTCATACAGCAGGGGGTAAGCAAAACTATTTTTCCTCGAATTTCGGTAGCGAAAACTTCGAAGGAGGCCTGGAATATTCTCAAAGTTGCATTCCAAGGTTGTTCAAAAGGTAATCTCCATTAAACTACAAAATTTATGGCGAGATTTTGATAATTTACTCATGAAAGAAAATGAAACTATCCAGAACTTCTTTACAAGAGTTACTGGTATAGTGAATCAAATTAGTAGTTATGGAGATACCATTGAAAACAAAAGAATTGTAGAAAAAATTCTAAGAAGCTTACCTTTCAAATTCGATCATATTGTCGCTGCCATTGAGGAGTCCAAAAATTTATCGACTCTCTCCATACACGAATTAATGGGTTCACTCGAGGCGCATGAAAAAAGGATAAGTAGGTTCGCGGAGCAGCCGTTGGAGAAGGCGTTTCAATCAAAAATAAATTTCAAAGAAAAGAAAAATATAGAAGCCGAAAAAGAAAGCTCCAGATGGGGATCATCATCAAACTCGCAATACGAGAAAGGATCATCATCAAATCAAGGATCCAGAAACTCCTACCGTGGACGTGGAAGAGGAAAAGGAGGTTATAAAAATAACAATCAAAGGTACGGGAAAAATTACTCCTCCAATTTCCGATGCAATGTTTGCAAAAAGTTTGGCCATCCAACTGAAAATTGCAGATATAAGTGCACCAAGTGTGATAAATTAAATCACATGGAAAAGGATTGTTGGTTTAAAAATAATGAAGCCAACTATTCCGAGAAAAAAGATTTTCAAAATCAAGTATTTTATTCCTGCCTCACCTCGCAACAAGATGCGCAAGGTATATGGTATGTTGATAGCGGATGCAGCAACCATATGACAGGAAATAGAGAATACTTCGTAAAGTTGGAGGAGCAACATGTTGAATTTTTGATATGTTTGATGATCATGGAGATATATGAGCATAGGTTTAGTGAAATTAAAAGAGTCTTCATTTGTAGACTCCAATAATCAAAACTCTCACCATCAAAAATTGGAATTAGACTTTGGGCATAGTTGAAACTTTGAATACTTGCCATGGGTAGAGTTTTAGGATTATCGGGATAGGTTTGCTCTGATACCAAATTTGTTGGCGCAATGCGGAAATGTGATGGGTTTTATGGAAATGGAGTTGCCTATTTATAGGCTTACACTAGTCTTCTAGCCACTAACATTTTTATCTTCTCTCTAGAAGACTCTAGCCACTAACATTTTTATCTTCTCTCTAGAAGACTCTAGCCACTAACATTTCTTACTTCTAGAGGACTCTAGCCACTAATTTTTTTTTCACATGTTTTACATTATATTTGACCAACCTCACATTTCTTGTTCTCTAGAATAATCTAGCAAACATTTGACACTCTAGATTATTTGTTTGTTCTCTAGCTTTATCTAGAGAATTATTTTCTTAATTTACCCATTACAAATTACATGTTCCAACAATAAGAACTATATTGTGTTATTCTCAAGAACAACACTTGAGTTCTTGTACTTGTATATATAAATTCAAACACTATACAAACAAGTGTTTGAATTATCATAAAACTAAAATTTTACAGTATTTTCTTGTTTTTCCTTCGCTGAGCTTCTCCTAGAACGGAACTATTAGACATATATCTGCCACATTAGCATGTGCGGTTACAGCACATGTCATATGTACAAACAAACTGAGGTCCAAGTCCGTTGCAAAGAACTAGCCCGATGAATAGAAGAAGCAGTCCAAGTCCTACGGCGTATAAGAAGTTGTAATCTGTTGTAACTAGCTGTAAATTATCTCCAACAATTTCGTACAATTTGTTTACTAGGTTTTGAATACTTCTTATGTGAACCATATAAATACAGAATGAAATATACTCTGGTCTATACAATTGTGAGACAGTAAATTCTATAGTCTAGATTTCTTGATGGTATCAGATTGATCCATCCTAGGACCTATTTTCAATCTCTCTTCCGCTTATTCAAAACTCTGTTTCTCACAATGGTTAACTCTAGTGATCAAACTCCTCCTTCCAGTCCAGCTAACTCTGTTGATCATCACGACACAGACTTTCAACCCAATTCAGCATCAGAACCACAACCCAATTCATCTTCAGGCAATGTTGTTCGTACCTTGGATCCATACATAATTCATCCGAGTGATAATCCAGCAACAGTCCTCTCTTCTCCTCTCTTGCAGGGAGACAATTATGGCTCCTGGGTTCGTGGGATCACGAAAGCTCTCAATGCCAAAGGCAAACTAGGGTTTGTTGACGGATCTCTTCCCCCTCCAAAAGATGGATTGCAGTACCAGTGCTGGAAGAGATACGACGATCTTGTCGGCAGTTGGCTCCTCAATTCTTGCCAACCAGACATCAGGGCTAGCTACTTATATGCTCCTTCCTCTCGAGCCATATGGAAAGACTTACAGGTGCGTTTTTGTATATCCAATGCTCCTATTTTGTTTCGACTCAAGTCTGCCATTGCTGCAATCAAGCAAGAATCCATGTCGGTTTCTATGTATTACACGAAAATAAAAACCTTGTGGGATCAATACGATTCTCTCGTGGCTACAACTGAAGTATGTATCTGTGGTGCCGGCAAGTCTCTTCTTGAGAGACTCGAGCGTGACAGAGCCATGGAGTTTCTTCAGGGTTTGCATGATCGTTTCTCTAATCTGAGAAGCCAAATTTTGATGATGGATCCATTTCCCACTGCCCTCCGCATCTTCAACATGGTGCAGCAGGAGGAAGAACAGCAGCATATAACAGCAAGTCCTCTCCCTGTTATTGACGCTGCTGCCCTCAATACAAACAGACACCAACATCAACCTTCTCGTTCAGCACCTGCAGCTCAACACAAGCGACCTCGTCCTCACTGCGATTATTGCAATCGCCATGGTCACATCCGTGAACGCTGCTATCGCTTGCATGGATTTCCTTCAACATCAGCAACGCCACCTGTTGCTGCCAACACCACCATTGCACTTCCAGAACATCAGCCTGCGATGCCATCATTCTCAGCTGAACAGTATTCACGGCTGTTGGCCCTAATTAACACACCATCTGAGGATACTACAATGGAACCCAGAGTCAACTTTGCTGGTAAGCTCTTCACTACTTTTTCTTTTGAACCATGGTTTGTTGATAGTGGTGCTACTCACCATATCTGCAACTCACTATCTTATTTTAGTTCATACTCTCCTGTTACAACTTTAATACAAATGCAACTTCCAGATGGTACATTTTCTACGGTTAAACATATTGGTGAAGTAGTTTTCTCACCCACTCTAAAACTATCAAATGTTCATCATATTCCGAACTTCAAATTTAATCTGTTATCTGTAAGTCAATTGACTAGAGCTTTGAATTGTGCAGTTCTTCTTACACACAATTCTTTTATCTTTCAGGACCTGTCCACGAACAAAGTGATTGGTCAGGGTGAGCTTCATGCGGGTCTGTATCAGCTACGGGTCTCTGCGTCATCGCCTAAAGTTTTGTTCAATAAAACGTCCTTCGACATTTGGCACTGCCGACTTGGACATCCTAGTTTAGATCGTTTCCGTTATCTTTGTAATTCGCATGATTATATGCATTCCACTTTTTCTACTGCTTGCGATGTATGCCCGATGGCAAAACAAACTCGTTTATCGTTTAATAAAAATAATATTTCTTCTAAACGTTGTTTTGAGCTTATACATTGTGACATATGGGGACCGTTTTCTATAGCTTCCCTTATTTGGTGCTAAATATTTTCTTACTATTGTAGATGATTTCTCTCGTTGCACTTGGGTGTATCTAATGCACACTAAACGTGAAACTTGCAAATTTATCAAGTTCTTTGCTCGGTATGTGGCCACTCAATACTCTATGCCACTCAATACTATATCTACAGGAACATCCTTACCTTTTTTGCCAATATTGCAACGTATCCAATCTGACAATGGCACAGAATTTCTCTCTAATGAGTTTCAGGCTTGGGTTAATGAGAATGGTATCCATCACCAACGCAGCTGTGTTTATACTCCACAACAAAATGGTGTGGTGGAGAGAAAACATCGTCATTTGTTGACCGTTGCTAGAGCTCTTCGTTTTCTGGCTAACTTGCCTGTTACCTACTGGGGGGAATGCATTCTCACAGCAACTTATCTAATCAACAAGATGCCTACTCCGGTACTCTCTAAACGATCACCATATGAAGTTCTTTTAGGTAAACAACCTACTTATCGTAATCTTCGTGTTTTTGGTTGCCTATGTTATGCTCGCAATACTAAAATTGCCAATAAATTCGACCCTCGTGCTACACCTGGTGTTTTTCTTGGTTATCCATATAACCATAAAGGTTATATAGTTTTAGATTTATCTACCAAATCTACATTTATCTCTCGAGATGTCGTTTTTCACGAACATATTTTTCCTTTCAAGGATGCACAGATTAATACTACTGATTCTTTTCAATCTGTAGCTCAAGAGCAATTTTTTTATGATGATTCTCCAATTTCTGGATCACACTTGCTGCCAGCTCAAACCGTACCATGTTCAGGTCAGGGCTCACCTAATTCACCTTTAAATGTTGTCAATTCAGGTCACAGTTCACCAACTCCACCTTTGAACATTCCGTGTTCAGATTCTGACCACACATTAGAGTTAACAACTGTTCCTTCTCCAATTATATCTCCTAGCTCACCTACTTCTAATGTTCCTATCACTTCTAATCATACAGTTCCTACGCACGACAATGTGTTACGTCGTTCTACTAGGAACCATCATCGTCCACCACATTTAAATGACTATATTTGTTCGGTAAAACAACGAACTCCAGCGTCCCTGTATCCTATCACTAATTATATTTCTTTTGATCAGTTTACTGCTCAACATCGTGCGTTTCTATCGTCAGTAATCACCACTGCCGAACCACGAAATTTCACAGAAGCCATTAAAATTCCGGCTTGGCGTGATGCAATTGTCAAAGAGCATACAGCTCTTCAAGACAATGACACATTTACTATGACCCATCTTCCACCGGGTAAAACTGCCATTGGTTGCAAATGGGTTTTCAAGATCAAATATAAACCAAATGGTGAAATTGAACGTCACAAAGCACGACTCGTTGCTAAAGGTTACACGCAACAAGAGGGCATTGATTTTCACGACACTTTTGCTCCGGTTGCCAAACTAGTCACCCTTCGTGTTTTATTGTCGGTTGCTGCCATTCATAATTGGCCTCTGCATCAACTTGATGTTAATAATGCTTTTTTGCAGGGTGATCTCCTTGAGGATATTTACATGAAAATTCCTCCTGGTTTTCAAAAAAAAGGAGATACTCGTGTCTACAAACTCAACAAGTCTTTATATGGGCTAAAGCAAGCATCGCGTCAATGGTTTGCTAAATTTTCTACAGACCTTGCTTAATCTTTGGTTTTGTCCAATCTGTGCAGATTACTCTCTTTTACTTATCATTCTGGTAATATTTCACTATATGTTTTGGTTTATGTTGATGACATCATTATTACAGGAAATAATGAATCTGCTATTCAAGCGCTCAAAGTTAAACTTGAGTCTCAATTTTCACTTAAAAATCTCGGTCGTTTACAATATTTTCTTGGTATTGAAGTTTCTCGATCTCCAAAAGGTATTTTTTTGTGTCAACGTAAATATATTCTTGACATTGTTAATGATTCTGGCCTCTTAGGTGCTAAGATTGCTCCTTCTCCCATGGAACAAAATCTTAAGCTTCTTCCCAATGCGTAATCCACCGCAGATCCCAGTGTTTATCGCCGTCTAATAGGTCGACTACTTTATCTTCAAGTAACTCGACCTGATATAACTTATTCGGTCAATTACTTAAGTCAATTCATGCAACAACCATGTTCTCCTCACTTGGAAGCTGCTCATCGTGTAGTACGTTATCTCAAAGGTACTGTTAGTACTGGCATTTTTCTTTCTGCCACTAGTTCTTTGTCCCTTGCCGGTTACACTGATTCTGACTGGGCAGGGTGTCCTACAACCCGTCGATCAATGACAGGATATTTTACAATGCTAGGCGATAGTCCTATTTCTTGGAAATCCAAGAAACAACCAACCATATCACTCTCTTCGCGAGGCGAGAATACCGTGCTCTTGCGGACTTACTTCGAATTGCAATGGCTACATTATCTTTTTCAAGATCTTCGCATCTCTATTCCGAAGCCTATTCCAGTTTACTGCGACAATCAAGCCGCTATTCATATCTCTGAGAACCCAGTATTTCATGAACGAACTAAACATATCGAAATCGATTGTTATTTTGTCCGTGAAAAACTATTATCTGGTCTCATCAAACCAATTCACATCCCATCAGCTACTCAATTAGCTGATCTTTTCACAAAACCACTAGGAGTGGATCATTTCCGTCGTCTTGCTGGCAAGTTGGGCCTTCGTCCTGACTCTACTCCTGCTCCAACTTGAGGGGGGGTATTAGACATATATCTGCCACATTAGCATGTGCGGTTACAGCACATGTCATATGTACAAACAAATTGAGGTCCAAGTCCGTTGCAAAGAACTAGCCCGATGAATAGAAGAAGCAGTCCAAGTCCTACGGCGTATAAGAAGTTGTAATCTGTTGTAACTAGCTGTAAATTATCTCCAACAATTTCGTACAATTTGTTTACTAGGTTTTGAATACTTCTTATGTGAACCATATAAATACAGAATGAAATATACTCTGGTCTATACAATTGTGAGACAGTAAATTCTATAGTCTAGATTTCTTGAGGAACCAATGCTACTAGGACACCTGATCTCGATTCAAATCCTATAATTCCTATTTGTGAATTGTGGTTACGCTCTCGTTCTGCTATTTCAGTTCTTTATGTTGTCAGCTTCTCAACATGCAATTCCCACAACTGATGATCTCACAAAGAGGATGCTTGGTCCCGATCACTACAATTGGCTTGTTGTGTAACACAGTTGGGATTAAACCGGTTCGTTTACATTCAAGATTTTGGAACTATTTTATTGGAGGCTATTATTTGAAATGGGTACGGGGGAGTCGGTAGCAGCTCAACTTCGAGCTTGGAAGTTTAGAACAGGAAACAATAGAGACTGGAAAATATGTCCTTGGCTGATTTTTGCAGTGCGCTGGTCTGTCTGGCCAATAAGCTCCCAAGAGCTGAAGGTGTGTTATATCATCAACCAAGTCCATTTTATCTTTTGGGTTCATCTGGAAAATGGTTTCACATAACACCATTTCGAGACCTGGTTACGCGTTGAAAAGTGATTATAGATTGTAATTAAGGGAACGAAATAGCAATAGTGGACACACTTGTATATGTTCCATGCTTTCTGATCAATACAATTTTAATCTTTCTCCTCAAAACAAACTAAAACAAAATGTAATTAAAGTGATCAAATGACAGATTGTTACTACTAACTAGTTAATCAGGCATAAGGCCCCCAGGATGATGATGCTCCTTAATTAATCATCCATTAAGGATGTGCCGAAAACAAAAGTAGGCGAGCTAGGAGCAGGACAATGATGATGCTCTTCTCTTTTTGAAGTTAGCTTTAAAACAAGCCTGTCTTAGTTTCTTGGTTCTGTGATTCAATTCTATATCCGGGAATTTCTCCATCCTCCTTATATCTTCTTCTAACATTTCAATATCTCTAGGATCACAATAACCCATTTCCTATATAAAACGTTTTAAGATCGAAAGCATTAGTACAAAAAATGAATTTCTCATAAACATTAACAGAACATTACTACTATTACAGAAAACTATGTGCATATATGCATGTAAAAAGAAGAGGATAGTCGGTATAATTTACAATATATACATGGTTGAATATAAGAAACAGATGTTATAAAAAGAATCCTAGTCGAAACAACTTGAAGTTCAGTTAATCAATTACGCAAGAAATACTGAACCCCTGCAACCACTATGAGTATGAGCACGTAAAAAAAAAAAAAAAAAAACCTTAGCTAAAAGCTGTTCGCACTGAATATAAACAACGTTACATGCGGTGTGTTGTGGTTATATTTACCTTTAGATTGTCAGTAAGTGACTTCAAACTTTGGATTTTCCTGTGAGGCCATCTATTAATATTCAATTCTCTGCATCTTTTCTTCAAAGCCGTCAAGCCGACATTCATTCTCTTTGCTGCTTTCGTTATCGGAACATCAAAATGCTTCGAAATCTCATTGAAATCAATGGATAGTGATTTCGTCGTCGACCTCGGTCGATAAGATACTGGGGGGTTATAAGTAATACTAGTCTTAATCATCTCTCTATCACCTTCATCTTTCTTAAGAAAACTAAAACCACCTTCAAAAGTTTCTCTGCTTTCCATTTTTATGACATCTGATGGGTAGTCCTGAATCTCCTGATCATGAGAAAAATTAGGGTTACCACTAGTATCAGTAGAAACTTTAGTAATACGATTACGTGTTTCATCATTAGGTGGAGCATAATTCAATGATTGAGCTGAGTTAACTGATAGATCTTCCAGACATCCGGATGGAAAGTATTCTTCCAGAGAGAGAAATTTAGAGTTCATGATTTTGAAATCATCAATTATGTTGAATAGTTTGTGATCATGCTGGGTTTGATCATATAGAATAGTGTTATCCATCATCTCCGTTGATAAATCAAAAAGTGGATTATCATAATATGGAAGTTCATACAAGTTTGAATAGTTGTTATAAAACTCTTGATGAATATCAATGGAAGGTGGGATTGGAAATTCTTGCCTCCTGTGTGAGAGTGAGAGAGAGTTAGAATGCATGGTACTGTGCTAGCTATATGTGCTATGCATGCAAAGGAAAATAGAAAAAAATATAAGGATAAGTAGAAAGTTTTATTAATATATATCTAGTCTTACCATATTGGTGGCTCTTGTACTGATTCTCCATTGTCAAACCAACCAATAACTTGTTCGTTCTCAATCTTTACATGGCCAAGATAATTGATTAGATCCATATCATAGATAGTACTGAGAGTGAAATTCAGAGAGATAGAGAGAGATGTTTGTGGGGTTTGAAATAAGAGAGGAAAATAGATTATATAAATAGAAAAGAATTTGCAGTTCGTGCAAAGCAAAAGAAAATTATTGGGAGTTACGAAAAAAAGGATCAACTCCGTAGAATTTGTCGACAAATGGTTATTAATGTCCATAATAATCAACCAAGAAATTAAATAAGAATGCTGGCTGTGATTAAAGTCTTCCACTTAAATCTATGTACATATATATAGATCTACCTTAAGTACACTCTGATACGGTAGATATATGCTTTATTTTTAGGGGAGGAAGTACTGTTTAACGATGTAAAATAGACTATTAGAGGTGTTTTGTACGTCTAAAGAAAAGTAAGAAAATAGCGGGTGTAGTTTACGCAAACGGAGAGTTTGTTGTCTAATATTATGCCTTTTGTATAGCGCTTCAAAGAAAATATACGAGTGGAAATGCACGCGTACAAGAGGAGAGGATATATGTTTTGCGGTGAGATAAAGAGATGATAAATTTAATGAAGGAGGTTACAGCACAATTAGCGAGGGTAATGTGGTATTTAAGATCCCCGGTTCATAGAATCAAGCTCTCTCTCTCTCTCTATCGAGTCTATCTATCTAAGTCGTTAATGATAACTTTTTAGGGATTAGTGATTACGCGTTATAAGCAATTTGGAAATGAACGAAATGGCTGCAGTTAATCAATGACAAATATTGCATGTTCAAGATTTCTCTTTGTTGGTGGAGTACATGGAGAATCGTAACCGCCAAACAATTTCTGGGCCGTTAGATCATGGTGACTGGTTTCACAGCTTATACGTCGTGATGATATCACAATCGTTGCCTCATCGTGACCAGTTTCGCAGCTTATAAGGACATCATTTGTTAGGGCAACTCCAATGGGACTACCCAATATAAAAGTTTGCTTGTCTCTGCGGACGGGAAAACCGACTTGTGCAGTGGTCTATAGGCATCTAAAGATAAACGAATTGCCAAATTAACCTATTGGGACAGGTTTAAAAAAAAAAAAAAAAAAAATTCCATTTTGAGTGAAACCCTTTATTAAGAAAATCTTATAAAAATATATATAAAACTAAATTTATGGCCGGTGGATTTTCGACAAAGGCTAAAATCGTAAATCCATAATTATACAAACCTCTGATCCAGCAGTCAGATGTGAGTATTGAGACACGGGTCTCTCATTGAATTCTCTGATTGAGAATACTTTCTCTCAGAGTACATGTAGATATGTAGTCTCACAGCTGGACAACGGCATATCTTATGAATACTGAACACTCCAGTAATTATTTCTATATAGTATCACGGGATGGAAGGCTCCTAGACAGCCTGCTCTGCTAGTATAAAGCGATAACGTCTTCAGGATACAAACAACGAGTTTATCCTGACTATATAAAGGATATGAAGCTTCAGCAAGCTCATATCAGAATAATTAATGCTCCTAGACAGCTTGCTCTGCTAGTGTAAAGTCATAAATTAATTATTCTTAAATACTTGGATTCATCCGCAGAATTTCTAAAAACATTCAAATATTTTCGCAGATATTTCATTACGCAAACCATGGTTCTTCCTAGCAGAAATCCATGGGTTAGTAATAAATGTTCGATGCACAGGTATCGGAGCTACCTCTGAGCAAGCCCTGTCTCAAACCTAAATTCTTGGATTCATCCGCAAAATTTCTGAAAATATTCAAATATTTTCGCAGATATTTCATTACGCAAACCATGGTTCTTCCCAAAAGAGAAATCCATGGGTTAGTAATAAATATTCGACACACGGGCATCAGAGCTACCTCTGAGTAAGCCCTGTTTCAAATGGTGCAAGTGTATTCAACAATGATGCATTAACAATCACCGCACGAACGAGTATTTCAAAATACGACGAAACGATGAACCTATGCAAAATGGGATGAAAAATAACAAATAATTTAAAAATTGACCAAGGTGCTGGGATCATGGACCCACTGACCGTCCGACCGTGTCGTGGTCAATCCATAGTAGTTTCATATTTTTGTTGTTTTCCCTGAGTTCATGAAAAACCTTTCACTTGAACAAATATCCTTTGTTTTGAGGAAACTTCTCAATTTCATGGTGCTTCCTTCGCATGGAGGAAATAATATAAAATTAGGGAAAGCATGATGGGGCGTGACCATTGGCCAACCGGCCATCCATTGGTCCCATCCGGCCCCACACCTCATGGTTCCTTATTATTTTATTAGTATTTCCCTAATTTCATGAAAACTCCTTAATCTCAAGATATTTCCTTGGTCCCATGAAAAATAATAAAAATTAGGGAAACCCGTGTGCACGGGCCATGGCCGGTCCGCCAAACCCTAGGTGGCTCACACGTCCCACTTTTTATTAGCATATTTTTCATGTTTTCATAATCCCATGAAATTCCTTGATTTCATGATATTTCCATCAAATTATGAAAATTCCTTCAAATCATAAAATAATACATAAAATTAGGGAAAACGCACGGGACTGGGCCCTGGCCGGCCAACCATGCTCCAAGCCGGTCCCACACGCCCACACTTCCCTTATTTTATTTATTATTATTATTATGTTTCCTTCATCTCATGGAAACTCCTTGATTTCAACAAAAACTCTTTAATTTTGGCAAAACTCATTCGTTCTATCATATTTCCCTAAAACCATGAAAAATATTACAAAATTATGAAAAATGTGTGGGATGGCTCCCTTGGCCGAACGACCATGACGGGTCCTACATTTCATAATTCTTTCACTTTTTCATTATTTTCCTTCATCCGATGAAGTTTGGACGGTTT
The DNA here is from genome assembly GCA_023529315.1 of Papaver bracteatum. NCBI lineage: Eukaryota > Viridiplantae > Streptophyta > Magnoliopsida > Ranunculales > Papaveraceae > Papaver > Papaver bracteatum. The sequence continues at coordinate 127,718 of JAJJWX010000433.1, forward strand.
TATCAAAAAACCCTAATTTTGTCATATTTTCTCAAATGGTCGCTCAAACGTGCACCAGAAAATTTCAAAATTCTCAGGACTGAGACACGGACGTCTCAACGACGAAAGCATGTTACCTTGACCGACCATGGTTGGCTTTTTGGCTCGTAATGAGCCAGTCCCACGTGTTTTCACAATTTGACCTAATTTGCGCAATTGCACGTATTGGGTCCAAAAACTCTCCAAATAATTTCAGAATTTGACGGAGCGATCATCATTTGATCCCGTGACCACCCAAGGCCGGTTTCATAACCCCTTGGTTGGTCCCTCACCTTTTCATAATTAATTGGGTTTTATCACCTAATATTGAACCTAGCAGTAATTCAATAAATGATTAAACCGGCACTTAATCATTCTTTGATCAACTCACCAACTCTTCAAGGAGGTCTTGGTTTTCGCTCACGCGAGCATATGAGAATTTCATGGTCAATCCACGGTCCCATGAAGCCGGTTCTCCTTCACTCCATGGTTAATTTTCAAATAAACCATCAATTGGTCATCAATTGATCAAATTAGGGTTACTGAATCCAAGGATCATGATTCCAGATTCAAACACTAATAATTTTGCAATGATCTCATGATCAATATTCTTATTAATTATGCTCGGTTCAACTACCAACACTTTAATTAATGTTTTATTTTGGTCACGCTGCCAATAATTCATCAGATGAGCAACACTTGCTCAGATGAGCAATATTTACTCAAATCAACAAATATTGGAACTATCAATATTAAACAAATTATCGAGCAACTTGCTCACCTCAACGTGAGGATCCTATCACTGTCTCAGCAGACGCGCTTAATTCATGAGTTGCAGAACATTTTACAAAATCATGTTTAACTCAGCAAATACGTGGACTCATCGTCCCACGAAGTCATGAAATCATCAACTGACTAAATTATCCACGAGACATCAATCGTGTCATTTGGGGGGATATCAACTAGGGTTTTGGTCTGGCGTTCTACGGCACGTGCGTTCAAACACACGATGGAATGTGAGCAAGTCGTGTAATCGGTTGAAGGAGTTAACAAAGTAGTGGGTGGAAAATTAACCAAGTCTCCGCATGATGAGCGCAACTGGTTTCAAGCACTATTTCCATCTCTCCACTATTTCACTCCATCAACTATCACACTTCATGGGATCATGGTGTCTACAATTCCAGCAATATAAATAAGTCTTTGAATCATGATTGAAAGAACAAGAACGGCAGCAATGAAATCAACGACGATTTCACGCCTCACTCATCAATTGAGAAATTACTCTCAACTGGGTAATTTCAATCATTCAGAGCTTATCTTATTCAGAATTCACAACACACCTACAATCTTTGATTACCATTGATTCCACACATTTCTTGGCTTCCCTCCTACTGATCAACCCATCCTCTCTTGTGACCGAATTTACTCTGGAACGACCATTGTCTTGGTTTAGGCCGGAGTACTATAGATTGATCTCTCGAATTCAAAGCACCCCCTTCATAGCGGTGCATCTGTGTGAGGTTGAACATTTCGCTCGGTTCAAGGAATCTCCTCCGCACGGTCGTCTCCTCAATTTCGCAAAAACTAGCAAATCATTTTTTCTCATCTATAGATTGGCGACCACAGTGAGAGATCATTCTCTTGGTTGCAATCTTTCATTTTCACAAGATGGTTGGTCTTAGGTCAGGATCGATCACTAACACTGACGGTGGTGACATCACTCCTCCTCACACCAACGCGGAAGGTCATTCTTTGTTCGGCCGACATCCCGAAGAGGTCAGAGGAAATCCACCACCAACTATGGTTGATCTCGTCAAAGCGCAAGAAACTCTTGCAAAGAATCAGACGGATATGGCCGCAGCACAGGAAAAGCTATTCGATCACCTGACGACTCTTATTGATAAATTGTCAGAGAAAACTCAAGACAAAGGGAAAGAGAAGTAGAAATCCTCAAACGCTGCTGATCCTGAGGTAATTCCAATTCACATAGTGAATGACGGAGAAACCAACAAATCCGCATGCAATTCTTCAACAAAAGAATCATCAAGCTTCATCACTCGGGAAGACTTGGAGCGCCTTTTGGAGAATAATGGGAAATACAAGACACCGCACGTCCATCGTCACCAACCTCCTTATCCTACCGCTACACAAAGAACTCCACTTCCTAAAGATTATATCTCTCCAACTTTTACTTTGTATGATGGAACTGGCAATGCTCGAGAGCATGTATCTCGCTTCGTCGAAGCCTTAGGAGAACATGAACATAACCTTGTCGTCCGTCTCAAGGAATTCTCAAAATCCTTGAAAGGCAGAGCATACACCTGGTATAACAACATCGCACCAGGGACCATCAATAATTGGGGAGAAATGATTAACGCCTTCTACAAAAAGTACCTCTTCGTGTCAGAACAAGTCACTCTCTCTGACCTTGGAAGGATGTTTCAAAAGGTTGGTGAAAATACCAATGATTTTGTAAAAAGATTCAGAGTCCAAGCCTTGGATTGTCATGATCCAAACGTCACGGAGCAACAACTGGTGGATTTGTGCATTAATGGCATGCTCCTGGTTTACAGAGTACTACTGGAGAATTTTCGATTCCAAACTTTCTCAGAGCTCCACGAAGCTGCGAAGAGATCAGCGACCACTGCACCCGCTCTGTTAGAAAGAACGAAATCCACAAAGCCTGAAGAAACACGAGACACTCGAGGAAGCAGACGCCTGGTCAACAAGCAGTACAACCTACAGCCTTCCGCAAATGCTGTCACAGAAGGGAGCAAACGGAAAGTTGAACCACATCCACTACACCATTTTTCAGGGATAGTAACTGCAATTCGTAACGGCCCTTGAGCTGTTACGAACTCGGATGTAACAGGGTAGAGCAGTTACGATTTTTTATATGGGTCGTAAAAGGGGGGAACAGTTACGAATTTTGTTCCCGCGTGTGCAATTCGCACGCTTGGTAACACTAGGTGGTCACACCTGCATTTTTTTTCCATCCAAAACTAATTGAACTAGAGGATATTTCCTCCCAGCATCCCAACCCAACTACTCCCCTGCCTTAGGTTTTATCCCCCATCTATCCACTTAAACTTTTCATTTCTCATTTTCTTTCCTTTTTCTCATTTTCTGCCTCTCTTCCCTTCCTCTCACATAAACCCTAGTGAAACCATTCCCTTCCTCTCACAGAAACCCTAGTGAAACCATCTTCAACAATCTTCAATCATCCATTTTGATTGCAGTTTCAATATTTCTACTGTTCATAGTCATCAGCTTCTCCTCTCTTTTTTCTTCCCTGAAGATTTACATATGTTAATCGAGTTTACGATTTCGATTTCGATTTCATTATCTTTTAATCGATTTTAACATTTCGATTTCATCATCTGTATTTCATTATCTGTGTAAGTCTTTAATCACCTGTTTTAGGGTTTCAGTTTTTCCGATTTTAGGGTTTCAGTTTGTTAATCCGATTTTAGGGTTGCATCATCTGATTTATTTTTTCTATTTCAGAGTAGAAACTCTTCCATCATCGGATTCCTTTTTCTCTAGATTTGAGGTTTTTTAGATTTTTAGTATCTGCAGTATAAACCCAAATCTCTTGTGAGAGTGTCATTTGCAGTCTGTACTCTTAATTAGAATCCATTGTAGACGAAGTAGTGTGAAGAATTTGCAGTATAGGGTATAAACCCTACACTCTTGCTTATTTCCAATTTTAGATTTCTTCATTTTATGTGTAAATTTTTGCCTTAATTGGGTTTCGTTGTTGGTGGATACTACAGGGAGCAGTTAATTTACCTTCTGTTGTGCTTTCTTGGTTGATATAGCTGTCAAGAGCGGTCGAATCAAAAGACATCGGTCCTCAAGGTAATAATGAATTTACTCATAGTTTGAATTCAAATTATGATGTTTTGGTTTTTCAATATGTGTGTTATTGTGTCTGATGATATTGTTTTGTTTTGTGCATAGCTCAATTATTTGATTGTTCAATTTTGGTAAGTTTGCACCTGTTAACACTAACTAATTTTATGTCTTATGTAATGAGGTTTGAGGAAGAAGAATGAAACTTGTTTTAGTTCAATGTGGAATGTCCAACTTTTATATTTGTTTTTCAATTAGAAGTTCCAGTTATATGTTTGAAGTAATTTGTCTTCGATTTCTGAAAGGTAGTAAATTTCAAGTGGCTGTTGAGGATGTCGTATCTTATATTAAAACAAGGGCCTCAAAAAATCTAGGTGGAAATATTTATAGTACTATTAATTTGTTGAACTTTGTTTCTTCTATTAATTGCATGTTTACTATGAATTAGGTTCTTTTGGGTTCTTAAACTTGGGAGATGTGTTTACCTTTTTCTTTGCATATTTCAGACCATCAGAACTAGTTAAAATCATTTAATCAGGAAAGGTGCTTGAAGACAGTAAATCTCTTTCTATGAAAAATATTCATCCAAACTCTGTGCTACATCTTGTACGCACAAGTATACATCTGTGGCCAAGAGCCCAGAAGGTTCCTGGTGAAAATATGTCATTACGTCCTCCTGAGGCTTTTAAGAAGGTTTCCGACCTTTCTGTGAAGGATGGACATGTCTTCCTAATAGAGTAAGTAGTCATTAGATCTTCTTATTCTCCCTTAAACTTCCTCATTCATTTTCTTTCTTTTTAGTACGATTTCAGTCTGCTAGTGGAAATGTAAATTCATTAAACCCTATATTTTTCACCCATACAATATAACCTTATGCTTAACTTTTTTGCTTTTGTCTGTATATCTAAGCAATATCGTGATGTACATCACACCAATCATTTATCTTCTGAAATTGTATTCAGTTCTAATAATATTACATTTTGGTGATCCAAGAAGTTATGAAGTATCATCTTGTTTGTAACCTTGGGTGTTGCAGGTACTGCGAAGAGAGGCCTTTGCTTATAGGAAATGCTGGGATGGGTGCAACACTTTGCAATTACTATAAAAAATCAACACCTAGTGACCAAGCTGCCTCAGCACTTGGCAATGAATGTGGTGGTAGTGACCCTTCCTTGGTGACATCAGACCTCTCTTCGCAGTACAAACAAGATGATACTAGCAACCAGAACCATTGCAATTATATATTTCTCCTATCTTGCTTTATTATTTTGGGTGATAACAGAAAATGATGATGCCTTCGACATACTGTGTTGCATAACATTGATGGATCAATAGTGGCTTGTTATGAATGCTTCATACATGGATTTCAATGTACATAGTCTTCTTCCTGTTATATATTTGGCCTAACCATTTTTACTTTGAGTAGAAGATGAAACTTCACTTCTCATGTTATTTTTGTTTGTTTGGTTTTCTGACTGTAGGTTTGTTTTGATTTTGCAGTAGGAAGAAAGAATATGGCTTACAGTGCTAATACGTCTCCACAATGCTGGAAAGAAAGATAAGAAGATAAGATCATGTTAGTCTTGTAAGTTTCTAAATAATATCTGCTTATAGTGATTTATGTTAGAAGAATTTGTGAAGTTGGGAACTTGGGAAGTTTCCAAAGTTTCTATGAACTGAACTTAGGAACTTGATACTTGGCAAACAAAAACAAATAAATTGTACTTGGAAGATTTTTTTTCCCGATATGAATTGACTGAATGTTTTATGAATTGAATGAATGATGAAATTATTGTTGAATATGGATGATGGATGGAATGAAAGGTTTATGCATGTTAATTGGATTTCCGGCAGAAAATGAACTGCCAGTCATATTGACCTGGTCAACATTGGTAGGTATTGACTAATTTGACCGGGTCAATGTTGACTGGCAATAATTTTTTGCTGTTACAAAAATAATAGTAACGGATAAGAACTGTTTCAACGTAAGAGTTGTGACGGCCCATGCCTGTTACAAAATATTTGTAACATGGCATGCTGTTGCGAAATTCCACGTAGTAACAGCCTCCGTCTGTTACAACCCAAATTCGTAACAGCTACAGGGTCGTTACAAAAATTTGTCACGCCATGTTTTGAAACATAACCTGGCTGTTACAACCCTGTTTTGTAACAAGTAAAATCTGTTTCTAATTGGCCAAAATGGTGTAGTGATTGCAAGCATACTTGTCCCACCCCTTCAAAGACACAAATGAAGGATAATGTGCAGGCTTCTCTCCAGCATACAGAGGATCCAGAAGCACCTGATTTTCCCTGCTCCATTGAAGAAGTCATCGAACTGCTGAAAGCCTGGATTCAAGATGGTGCAATCAAGTGGCCATATATTATGAAGGAACCAACTGAAGAGGCGATGGAAAACCCTCGGTACTGTCGCTTCCATAGGTTTGTTGGCCACCCCACAAGCGCTTGCAAGAATTTGAAACGCATATTTAAAGAAAAGGTCGAGTTAGGGGAACTTAATCTTGGAACTGAAGGAGTGCACAGAGACCCCCTTCCTGTCAGAATTTTCTCCATTTCCGAAGCACCAGTCAAGGAAGAAGTTCAGTCATTAATAGAGCATATATGTGAATTGCTCAATCTATCAAAGGCGCAAAGGGGAGATATGTTTACATCTTTGAATCACATAGTTTCTGGCAAACGCCTGCTGATTTCAGATGTACCTCCTGAACCTTCATCCACTGACAAAGAAATATATGATTGGGGATTGTTCACCACAGTGTGTTGGAAAATGTGGGTATAAAACAGAGGATGGAAACACTAAAAGAGATTGTTGTACTCAAAAGCTTTCAAGGATCATACGATTTCTTTTAGACGATTATTTCTACCCTCCCAATATCAATTGGCGATTGCAACAGGTATGCGAAATAATGCTTCGGATACAATGAAAGCCCTACAACAGAGAAATTGGATTCAAGGTTTGCACCCCTTGTCTCAATCAAGAACACACAGAATTAAGTTTCTGATGATGCTTAGAGAGAAAAGAAATCAGATGTGTTTTTTCATGTTTAAATGAAAACAAACCATCACTATTTATAGGGAATTCATGCCCATTGGAGATGCATTTTCACTTCCAAAAGACACCAATAGTGTCTAATGGGAATGGATGTGTCTCTTGTGAACCATCACACCCTATGGAGATGCCTTTTCATCTCCAACTAACATCCATTACATCTATTAGGCTCATGACACTCCCCATTGTAGTGGCTAACCAAAAAATGAAAAACATTTTATTTTCTATATTATTGAAAACATCCAACAATCTCCCCCTATTTTCAATAACCAAAAACCATGAAATTAAAATAAAGTAAAACTTACAAAACTGGAGTGGTTGCATCACTCAAGTGACTGCCTACGTACCCGAGTGGGATCAAGCCAACGTAGTTCAAGCTTAATTGGGAAATAAGCATCATCATTGAAATTAATACATAAATGATAGGTATCTTTTGGATTTGAACCTTCACTTAGTGTAAGAAATTCAAAGCCTTATCGGGGTTCAGTGGTGAAACCAGTCTTGAACCAAGTACCCCATATGATAAAACCGGAATCTCAACACATACTGATTTCATGGATTGTGTGTTCTGTAGCCAAGCACGTTAATGGCCATGTGCTTATATCCTTGATTCATGAGTCTTCTTTAGAGAACGGTCTTTTTCTCTTAGGAAACGGCCTGATTTCCATACTCATATAGGTAAGTCTCGAAGGTGTTTCTGCGATACACCTTTTACTAATCACAGACTCATTAAGGATTTACATCCATCCTATTTTCTTGCAGAACCCAGCACTAATTAGAAATGGGAAGTTTTATATTAGTGCTCCATAATCTACATCCATAACTTGTTGGTACCACATTTAACCTTGTTTATCTTTTTCAAAACATAGGTTGGGTTTCTGCTATGGGAGATCAAACTTCTTTCACAGACCTTAGTCCCATTTATTTATACTTCATTGAAAACATTTCCTTTGGGAGACTCTTCATAAGTAGGTCTTCCAAGTTTTTCTCCGTTTCAATGGCTAACTGCAATTACTCCTTTCTTGAGTAATTGACTTACCGTTCAATGTACAAGACTTGTATGTCTTGACCTTTCATTATAAGTCTTTGTTAGAGACGTTATAGATCATAGCCTGATTCACAACTAATCAAGACTTCTTGAGAAGGCTTCTTCCAAAAAATGGGATCTCTACAAGTTAGGTTCTAATCCATTCTTCCTCATTACCTGCATCTACTTATGCATTTTACAAAACAAATGTAACTTCTCTAGTGATCCTAATTAACATTTACGGTTAATTCACAAGAAGTCATTACAGACTTGCATACACTAGAGGCATAGAAAATTTGTAGGCAACTTACTTGTTGTTTCAACAAGCACATTATTACGATGAGTAAATCCTCTACTCATGCCCAATCTTCTACAAATTTATACCCAAAAACATAGACAATGTCTATTTAACATTTCACATTATGTAATGCAAATGTTCATATTTATGCATCGGTAATATCGTAACACCTAATCATTGGATATTTGGTCGCGCGCCCAATCTTCCAATACGTTACATATCAACCGGTATTCCACTTCTTTTGATATCATTTAAGATATCCCATTTTCCAAATTTTGGAACCTACAATCCTTATTGCAAGAATTATGTTCATGCCATACAGTTGTTGTCTCAATAATTATTATGACCCATTCACAACCACTAGACACTCTCATATAGTAGTTGTATCTTTCCCTTCCATTTCATGACAATTCTCAAATGGCAAAATGGAATTAGATATCATGAAATCACGCTTCTTGACTTATATTAATATTAATTTTCCTTGACAATCCAGGGACTGGATAAGTCCGATCTGTTTGGATATACACATACCAAATCAGATATACTTAAACGATAAGTCTCAATCCATTTCCCCCACATTTCATGACGATCATCCAGTGTCATGAAACATCAATGAAATGGATGCATACGTACCCTTTTGGCCTTTTCCGTCACGACCATTTTTTGAGTCATGACCATTTCTACTGTTGTAAAATGGATTGATTCTCAGTGTTCCTCATGAACAATAGAGATCATTAACAATAATACTCAGACCCCTTTTAGCCATTTATGAAAACTATCCAACAAGGGAACTGCTCCTAAAAAGGGTACCATGGCATTTAAACAAACACCAAATCTTTTGTACTGGGTAACAGTACCAACACAAATTAATGGCACAAGGATTATCTATTCATACTCTCTTTTCCGTAGAAAATGATGCCAGTCAATTGTAACCAGTCAGAACTCAAATGACATCATTTACACCTCTACCAATACCAGGGTCGGAAAGAAATTTTATGCCGCTTCAATTTCTGAAAGATAATCAATATACCAGTTGTGGGATTCTAATGCGCCTATTAGATTTCAACCCCCACAGTCCAGAGGTACACCAAAATTTAGAAACTCATTTTATCATTTCTTTCAATGATATGTACCCTTTTTGGCAACACTACCTTGAACCAAACTTTTCCCAGAATTTGAACAATGTTCCCCCATCACCGTGAAGTGCTTAAAAAACTTCTGAGTTTCCACAAACAGCATACCTACTATCCGTTGATGCGGAAGATACATGCCACTTAATTCTCATATGTATGTGCAAAAAACTTCCGAACTGTTTTGCCTTCCGCATCATGACTCCAAATGGAAATTAAAATGTGTAATCAAGACAAAATCCTGGTCTACAAATTTCATTTCTTACCCCAAAATCAAAAGAGCAACCAAGAATATTGGAAAATCATTCTGGGCTAGAACTGATTTCCTGCTCTTCAAAAATTTCACAGAAACGGGACTTAGATTTCTGAAATTTGTAAAAATACTTCCACCACTCCAAAAATTCTGAAAATTGGTGTGGAACATCGTCAGAACGTCTTGTATATAATTTTATAAGGATTTACCCAAAATCGATTCCAGTTGGGAGATACATCCACATTTCTACACATTATCCAATCTAATGTAAGCTTTTTCACAGGAGACCATATGGGTATCCGGAATTCCGATGACTATGGGATTGTGAAGAGTCGTGACTTTTCAAATTCCATCTTTTATTTGAAAAACAAAGCCTCATTCAACTGCCACATGCGGGTAAATTGAACAGTCAATTTAAACCACGTACATCCAACCGTTATGCACCCTTAAAGGATTCCGAACTTCTAATACATTTATTAGATATGTCTCCAGACCTTTGACGAAAAGACATATCTTCTCATGGAGAGTTAGACATTAAATAAGTGTCTTTCCCATTAAGAAGACAGTGTACAACACTGTTTATAAATTACCAGAACTATTCCCAATCTCATCCATGCACCGTTCCACTTGCTGCTGCAGATGAGACAGTTTTGCTCTAGAGCGAACTCTTTGATTCTCAAGGCTAAGCCTTTAGAAGCAGTCTATCCAGAGTTTCATATGTTCTACAAATTTTGAGTAAGACTCAGAACTCATCTAACATCTAAACCACAGTTTAGGGATATGCCTTAAACTGACTAGAATGACCGGCCATGAAGAGTGTGGGAGTATGGCAATTCTCAAGAATTAATGGTACCACCAGTTAATTCAACGTCACTTAAAAGGTGTTCAGGCCTTACTTATCAAAGGCATGGTACATGCCAATGCACATGGCCTTCCATATGCTTTCATTAAAGCACTAAGCAATTCAATATTTAATTAAGCAATTAAAAGTCATGATTCATGTACTCACATCAAAGGAATAAGACAGAAAAATCAAAGAGAGATAATTACTTATCCGATTCCATGGAAGTTTCCCTTGACCACAACCCTTGAGAGTTTGTGCGCCAATGATTGAATCAAATTCCCATAAACAACATCATGTTCCTGAACACGGTTTCCACTATAAATTTGAAGCTTGTTTTCCAACTTCCCTTATTCTCGTTTCCTCTGTCTTGTCTGAAAATAATCGTCTAAAACTTGTTGGAAAATGTGGGTATAAAACAGAGGATGGAAACACTAAAAGAGATTGTTGTACTCAAAAGCTTTCAAGGCTCATATGATTTCTTTTAGATGATTATTTCTACCCTCCCAATGTCAATTGGCGATTGCAACAGGTATGCTAAATAATGCCTTCTGATACAATGAAAGCCCTACAACAGAGAAATTGGATTCAAGGTTTGAACCCCTTGTCCCAATCAAGAACATACGGAATTAAGTTTCTGATGATGCTTAGAGAGAAAAGAAATCAGATGTGTTTTTTCATGTTTGAATGATAACAAACCATCACTATTTATAGGGAATTCATGCCCATTAGAGATGCCTTTTCACTTCCAAAAGACACCAATAGTGTCTAATGGGAATGGATGTGTCTCTTGTGAACCATCACACCCTATGGAGATGCCTTTTCATCTCCAACTAACATCCATTACATCTATTAGGCTCATGACACTCCCCATTGTAGTGGCTAACCAAAAAATGAAAAACATTTTATTTTCTATATTATTGAAAATATCCAACACAGTGCACGTCAAAGGAAATGAATTCAAAAAGGTATTTGTTGATATTGGTACTGTTGTCAACATCATCCCTTTGAAGACTCTTAGAGCTGCCATCATTACTCGACATGAAGCTACTCACGCTCCTACATCAATCAAAGATCATGAAGGGATTTCCAGGGATGCATATGGCTTCATCAATCTCAAAATTACAGAAGGTTCGGTCTGCACTGGAACCAAATTTTACGTAATTCGGGAAGACCCTGGATATGACATGATTCTCGGGCGCGCATGGATCCACAATGGAAAATTTGCGCCAACACCCTCAATTGCATTTTCCTCCGCTGAAGAAACCTTTGACTCGGAAGAAGGAAAGGAATATACCTCATCATTTGAATATCTAGAGAAGGTCAAAGCCTTGACAGAATTTACACAGAAGTCTGAGGAACGTCCGAACGCTTTTGTCAAAAGATTCCACGCCCAGGCAAGTCTTATTCCTTCTAATATGCCCATATCGTCAGCTTTCAAATATGCTCGTTTGGTTTAAAGGCTTCACTCCACAAATGATTTAGCAATTGCAAAATGCTATGAGTGGATCATCGCACCACAACAATATTTCACTCAATGGCTGAGTCCAGATCCTCTTCAAGTTGATCATCCAATCAGGCGATTCATTATAGAAGATATGGCTAAACATGACAGACAATACGAGGGATACTCCCTTTTGCATGAGTTTCCACATGTGCCACAGCCCTGGAGTTTCATCTCACGAAGGATTCCAAATCAACAGAAGATATTCAATGCACGGATTGCAAAGCCAAACAAGTTCAAGGAAGGATATTTGGTTCCCAAGGCAACTAAACGGGATCTCCATTCCGCAAGAAACTCTAATTGGGAGGGACCGTTTATAATCGCTAAGTCCATAATCGGAGGATATTACAAACTGATCAACACGGATGGACGGACCCTACCAGTAATTCACGAGAATTGTCTTAAGGCGTTTGTATGAGATTATGGGACATTTGAGGTACTGGGCGCTTGAGCATTCATGACGTCTGGATTTGGCATTTTAGGATTTTCTTTCATTGTATTTCAATTCCTCCAAAACGTTTGCAACAGTTGCAATCGGTATTTGAATTCAGCAATTTATCAAAAATTCAGTTCATATTTCTTCAAAGAAAATCTCTATTGAATCCAAAAGAAAATCCTTAACCAATCCAAAACCATAATATCAAAACCCAAATAAAACCTCACACCTCTTAGAAATTCATAAGTTCAAGAGATTATGCAAAATGAATCAAAGGAAATCAGCGAAGAAATATTTTTGCGCCACTGCATCCTTCAAAGCCTGTAAAGCCGCCTTCTCCTTGTTCAGCTCTTCAGTCAGCCTGGCGATCTTGTCTTCCTTCTCCATCACAGCATCATTGGGAAAGGGTATGTTATTTTTGCAAGAATCCTTAATAGCATTTATCTTCTTACGAAGCTACTTCACATTGAAGCCAAGTCTCTCAGAATTCTCCAAGTTGAACTCCCAATCAAAGAGTACGTCTAGAGTTACGGAATTTCTGTCCCTAGTGCATATGTTGCTTACAACACGCAAGAGTACACTTACCTGTATTGTTAAAGCATAAGCACGCCCGGGATTCCTGTCGACAATTATATGGCCAAATTTCTCCCATATTTTCTTGTACAAACCCGCATATCCAATGGGAACGCTGAATCCACCAACTAACTCATGATACGGAAGTGAGGAATCGAATGTAGGATCAAAATCAACTCCTGCACTTGGGTATTCATGCACAATTATACGGTTTTCAATTATTGGAGCAACTTCTACAGTCAAGGCAACAGTTTCTTCAGTATTTTCTGATGGTGTCCTGGATTCTTCTATCACAGTAACAATCTAGGTCTCCATGACTTCATCAACAACACTTTAATGGCCTTGAGGATCAGAGATAGTGGCCTCCTTATCAATAGCCTTAGGCTCGCTCGTTTCATCATTTTGGGTTCCTTCATTCTCAACTTCGGTATTTTGCACCAAATACGAAGATTACATGGGATTAGGATCATCCAAACATGAATCCAAAAAAAATCATGAACTACAGCATACAAGTGGTCTAAAATCATCAAATTCTTTCATTATGCATGCTATATATCGGCAAAATACATGAAAGTTACAAAAATATGTTTTTCGACGAGCTCGCCTGAGAAGATTTTACACTGCCCTGTACAACATGACGATCTGGGAGAAATTGGTGAATAATCAAGGGTTTAAGTATACACCATTCTCTTCATATGGGTGTTGCCTACAACATGTCAAAATTTCACAGCAATTGGATGAGTGAGCAAAGAGATGTGGTCGAAACTCGGGACTACACAACATCTGAAAAAGTTTTGAAAATCTCCTGGAAGTTCACTATTTCGCCTTTTTCAGGCCCTGAACCTGCTCAAAACTTAAAAATCTTCTTTGACAAAGCTTGGACATTTCCTGGGCTTGAATATGCATATGCAGATCATCAAAATTTGACATCAGACGAAGATTCTACGATGTTTTTCCTAAAATGCTGAGTTCTGAATTTTCTGGTGACGTATTTTCGGCAAAATTGTCATATATTCACATACATTCTCATTCATTCACTCATGGATCAGGAAGTTTACACTTCTATGGATGAAATACAAGAGAAATACTTACTTGGGTGGTTTCTAAAGTGTTCAAAGAACCAGAATTGCTCACACCGGCGTCGATAGCAACGTTATTTTCATTCGGTTCTTGACTTTGGGAGTTTTCTTTATTGCCATACTTTGAGCAAGCGTCACCAATATTCTCCACATCCATGGAGTCATCCTCCTGGACATATCCCCAACAATCATCGCTTTATTTCATAAGGCGCCATAATTAATATGGAAGGAAATACTTACAGCTTCTTCTTCATCACTCAAGTCAGAAATTGTTCGCCCAGAAGCGGAAAATTGAAGACCGTCAATACTCGATGGAGTAAAATTCTGCAACGGAATAACAAAGGTGGTTCTAAGATCCTAATTACGCGGACGAGAAGAATTCATGATGAAAGAGGTATCGACAAGTCAATGGGTACTTTATAGTGTTGGGTAACAGCCTATAACCTTTATGCCTGCCTTCTCCGCCATGAACAACCGCCTCGGTCTCTGAGAAATCTACACGGATTCGAGGTCTTACTATACGACCGACCTGTAGTAAATTTCAGTAGCATAATCAGAATACATCAATTATGATTTTATGAAGATTATATAAGAAGCGTACCTGAAAGCATCCTGGGGACAATTTTCGCTTATCACCGGAGAGATACTTCAATCTTGGTCGACTAGCAATCATCTCATCAGAGGGATGAATCCTTACTGGAGGTTGACCGACTGTCACGAAGTCATGCAATCTCTCAAACTGATCGTCCCAGAATTCTGCATATCCCAGAGTCACATAGGCGAATCTATCATAGCAATGGAACCAGTATTTACTTCCTTCCACATGGGTATGGTCTAAACGAGTCATGAGCTGCTCAACTGATGGTTTCCTCCTCCGAATAGTTGGAACACACTAGTCCATACCCATTTGTCGAGCTTCTCTATCAATATTATACTCTTCCACTAAAATTTCTCCGTACGAAACTGACAGCAGATGACCAGGGGTGCAACTCAACATAAAATATCTCTCACCATCGTTCAGATCTACACCATATGACAAACTAGTGCTCTCTCCAGTATTAAAAGTCGTTGGCTGAGAAACATAAGAAGGCACTGACACCCAAGGACGAAAATTGAATTCAAATTCATCATCCAACACGTCAATAAGGTGCGCCTTGGACCGAGGCTACTTTGTGGACCAATGCATGATCCTAGCATTGTCTTTCTCAGGGAAAATATGGCGAGCGTCAGTATTTGGTACTTGCAAAACATTATGTGTAATAGGTGCATAATTCTCGAAGTGTTCCCACATCAGAGCTTGAAAAAATATTGTGTTAGCATAACATTTAATCTTCATGAAGCTATTCGACACACTGGAGTCTATAACCAAAGAATCTAAGTTGTAATACAAGGAACCCAAGAACAAGCTACCTATTGGAAGTTGCTCTCCTTGAGCCATCTTCATAGCAAAGGGAATCACGAAAGGCTTCAACAAGTTTCCGTTGTCTTCAAAACATCTCTGGACAATTATAAACATAAGAATGCAGCAATGGGTAACATACCGTCGATAGGTTTATCAGAAACCTCGTATTTGGGCCACCAGCGTGTCAACCATAGAGCATAGCATCCTATACTGCCATCCTTATTTGATACCCCCATTGCAGTTGTCAAGACATGAGAAACGACGGTCTCCTCATATGAAAGATCCCCAGAGAGATTTCCCGTAATTGGGAGATGCATCAGAGCTGCCACGTCCAAGGTACTAGTAAACTCTTCCCATCTACATATGAAGGTGTGAGTAGGAACGCACCAACGAGCAAGCAGAGACACAATACTTCTTGCTTCATGATAGATGAATAACTCCCTAGAAGCTTGAATGGCCCTTGTCACCTGCGCCTGATCGAGCATATCCCTCACATGAGGAAAACCCAACATATGCCTCGCCCATCCAACAAACTTCTCCAAAGGTCGATGAGAAAGCTTAAATTCTATAATTGATGTAAATAAGACCCCGCGTTTAAGACAAAACCGGATGACTATCTTGGGAGTCACGAATTTCTTCTGAGTGACAGTCTTGGGATTTATCAGAAGACGATACGCTGGAGATTTCAAATTTTTTTCACCTCCTAGAGTATCTTCCTCAAAAAATGCATCATCAACTTTTGGGACGTTCTTAATCCTAGGGGTTTCATCTTCGTCTTCACCAACAGAAGTTTCATTTGTGCACGTTTCATCTATGGATATGTCATCATCGACACACATTTCATCTCTCGAAGTGTCATTAACTTGGGAGTTGGTCATATTTGCGAAGTAGCTGCAAAAATGCACATTACATTCTACTTCAGTACATCATCCAGAGGAAATACTAGCGTCTAATTGTAACTCTTAACTCTTACCTTTTTACGCTTCCACTAACGGTAGTGATAGTAATGCAAGGGTTAATATTTCAAAATCGTTCGTTTCTTCGAGACCTACAAAAACGAATAACTCGGATTTTTTATAAAATCATGAATATTTCTACTGCGTGAACATTCACCATAGAATGATGAAAACTAAAACATCATTTCATCATAAATAATTGTTTACTTCTAAGCAATATCGCACAAAACTCAAGTTTTGATTTTAAAGAATAATATATATTTGCATATATATATAAACAAAACGTTTATTTACTCACGTAAATGAATAAAGAATTTAAACATGAGCCAGGCTCATAAAAAATAAATTGTGGACACTCCACGGTTTCAAAAAAAAATCCATGAATCGACCATGGTTTTACAAAAAACTCTTTTCCTTCGCACCGTCATGCGTATTTGAAGCGAAGGTTTATTTCAATTTTGTGAAAGCTCACACATTACAAGATAAAGTTTTGATTTACATGAAAGCTCATACACAAAATTTTATCACTGGACAAAAGTTCATATATACATAATGAGAGAAGCTCTTTCCTCCGTATCATCATTATTCCCTAAAACGAAGATTTTACTTCGGTATTGTGAAAATTCACTTTTCATGATAAAACTTTGGATCGCATGAGAGATCATAAACATAGTTTTATCACTGAACCTACATATTCATGTATGAAGGAAAACCCCTTCTAAATCAGGGATTATTATTAGTTTTCAAAAACTAATGATCAAACGAACATACGTTTTCAAAAACGAAGGTTTTTGACGAAACCCACAATTATATATACACGGGTATATAATTTTATCATGATCAATATGTAAACAACCCATAGAACTCATGATCATTAACAAACATCATCAAAAAAAATAAAAAAAAATTTGGACGCGTACCTGTCGGTGCCGGCGGAAAACGGCCGGACGGCGGCGGCGCTGGAGCTCCGGAAAAACAAATTCCTTCCTCTCCTGTGTACGAGTGTGAAGGTGATGAGGTGATGGGATCTTCTGGTAGTGGGAAAAAAAATTTAAAAAAAGAGAGAGAAACTATTCCTTTTTATATCAAACATTCTTTCCAAAACCTAATTTTCTAAGGATTTCCTTATTGGGTCCGGCCCGCGAATCCTAAACGACCAAGGTCCCGTATCTAAAACAGAGGTTCAACACAAACTTATACTCATCAAACGACATACTATCATGCTACTGGAATCATCTTTCAATTCATGGTACGCTCGTACGATCGAAATCCGGTAACATCTTAACTTACCACTGAGTTCAATTACTTGTACTGTTATGACCGGAAAATCACCATTCAATG
Organism: Papaver bracteatum; assembly: GCA_023529315.1. Classification (NCBI taxonomy): domain Eukaryota; kingdom Viridiplantae; phylum Streptophyta; class Magnoliopsida; order Ranunculales; family Papaveraceae; genus Papaver; species Papaver bracteatum. Next base: position 145,498 of record JAJJWX010000433.1, read on the forward strand.
CTGACTGAGGAACGCGGCCTTCCTCACTAAGCAGGGGACTTAATACAGATGGTGGATTTTCGACAAAGGCTAAAATCGTAAACCCATAATTATACAAACCTATGATCCAGCAGTTAGACGTGAGTATTGAGAAACGGGGTTCTCATTGAATTCTCTGATTGAGAATACTTTCTCTCAGAGTACATGTATATATGTAGTCTCACAGCTGGACAACGGCATATCTTATGAATACTCAATACTCCAGTAATTATTTCTATATAGTATCACGGGATGGACGGCTCCTAGATATCCTGCTCTGCTAGTATATATCGATAACGTCTTCAGGATACAAACAACGAGTTTATCCTGACTATATAAATATGAAGCTTCATCAAGCTCATATCAGAATAATTAATGCTCCTAGACATCTTTCTCTGCAAGTGTAAAGTCATAAATTAATTATTCCTAAATTCTTGGATTCATCCGCATAATTTCAGAAAATATTCAAATATTTTCGCAGATATTTCATTACGCAAACCATGGTTTTTCCCAACAGAAATCCATGGGTTAGTAATAAATGTTCGACGCACGGGTATCGGAGCTACCTCTGAGCAAGCCCTGTCTCAAACCTAAATTCTTGGATTCATCCGCAGAATTTCTGAAAATATTCAAATATTTTCGCAGATATTTCATTACGCAAACCATGGTTCTTCCCAGCAGAAATCCATGGATTAGTAATAAATATTTGACACACAGGCATTAGAGCTACCTCTGAGTAAGCCATGTTTCAAATTGTGCAAGTGTATTCAACAATGATGCATTAACAATCACCGCACGAACGAGTATTTCAAAATACGACGAAACGGTGAACCTATGCAAAATAGGATGAAAAATAACAAATAATTTAAAAGTTGACCAAGGTGCTGGGAGCATGGACCCACTGAACGGCCGACCGTTCCGTGGTCAATCCCATACTAGTTCATGAAAAACCTTTCACTTGAACAAATATCCTTTGTTTTGAGGAAACTTCTCAATTTCATGGTGCTTCCTTTGCATAGAGGAAATAATATAAAATTAGGGAAAACATGATGGGGCATGACCATTGGCCAACCGGCCCCACACCTCATGGTTCCATATTATTTTATTATTATTGCCCTAATTTCATGAAAACTCCTTAATCTCATGATATTTCCTTGGTCCCAAGAAAAATAATAAAAATTAGGGAAACCCGTGTGCACGGGCCATGGCCGGTCAGCCAAACCCTAGGTGGCTCACATGTCCCACTTTTTATTAGCATATTTTTCATGTTTTCATAATCCCATGAAATTCCTTGATTTCATGATATTTCCTTCAAATTATGAAAATTCCTTCAAATCATGAAATAATACATAAAATTAGGGAAAACGCACGGGACCGGTCCCTGGCCGGCCAACCATGCTCCAAGCCGGTCCCACACACCCACACGTCCTTTATTTTATTTATTATTATTTTTATGTTTCCTTCATCTCATGGAAACTCCTTGATTTCAACAAAAACTCTTTAATTTTGGCAAAACTCCTTCGTTTTATCATATTTCCTAAAATCATAAAATATATTACAAAATTATGAAAAACATGTGGGATGGCTCCCTTGCCCATCCAGCCTTGCCCATGGTCATGATTGGTCCCACACTCCATAATATTTTCACGCTTTCATTATTTTCCTTCATCCGATGAAGTTTTGACGGTTTTATTAAAAAAAAACCATAATTTTGTCATATTTTCTCAAATGGTCGCTCAAACGTGCACCAGAAAATATCAAAATTCTCAGGATTGAGATACGGACGTCTCAAAGATGAAAGAATGTTACCTTGACCGACCAGGGTTGGCTTTTTGGCTCGCAATGAGCCAGTGCCACGTGTTTTCACAATTTGACCTAATTTGCGCAATTGCACGTATTGGGTCCAAAAACTCTCCAAATAATTTCAGAATTTGACGGAGCAATCATCATTTGATACCGTGACCACCCAGTACCGGTTTCATAACCCGTTGGTCAGTCCCTCACCTTTTCATAATTAATTAGGTTTTATCACCTAATACTGAACCCAGCAGTAATTCAATAAATGATTAAACCGGCATATAATCATTCTTTGATCAACTCACCAACTCTTCAAGGAGGTATTGGTTTTTGCTCACGCGAGCATATGAGAATTTCATGGTCGATCCATGGTCCCAAGAAGTCGGTTCTCCTTCATTCCATGGTTAATTTTCAAATAAACCATCAATTGGTCATCAATTGATCAAATTAGGGTTTCTAAATCCAAGGATCATGATTCCATATTCAAACACTAATAATTTTGCAATGATCTCATAATCAATATTCTTATTAATTATGCTTGGTTCAACTACCAGCAATTTAATTAATGTTTTATTTTGGTCACGCTGCCAATAATTCGTCAGATGAGCAACACTTGCTCAGATGAGCAATATTTACTCAAATCAACGAATATTGGAACTATCAATATTAAACAAATCATCAAGCAACACTTTCTCACCTCAACTTGAGGATCCTATCACTGTCTCGGAAGACGCACTTAATTCATGAGTTGCAGAACATTTTACAAAATCATGTTTAACTCAGCAAATACGTGGACTCATCGTCCCACGAAGTCATGAAATCATCAACTGACTAAATTATCCACGAGACATCAATCGTGTCATTTAGGGGGATATCAAATAGGGTTTTGGTATGGAGGTCTACGGCACGTGTGTTCAAACACACGATGGAATGTGAGCAAGTCGTGCAATCGGTTGAAGGAGTTAACAAAGTAGTAGGTGGAAAATTAACCAAGTCTCCGCATGATGAGCGCAACTGGTTTCAAGCACTATTTCCATCTCTCCACTCTTTCACTCCATCAACTGTCACACTTCATGGGATCATGGTGTCTACAATTCCATCAATATAAGTAAGTCTCTGAATCATGATTGAAAGAACAAGAATGGCAGCAACGAAATCAATGACGATTTCACGCCTCACTCATCAATTGAGCAATTACTCTCAACTGGGTAATTTCAATCATTCAGAGCTTATCTTATTCAGAATTCACAACACACCTACAATCATTGATTACCATTGATTCCACACATTTCCTAGCTTCCCTCCTACATATCAACCCATCCTCTCTTATGACCGAATTTACTCTGAAACAGCCATTGTCTTGGTTTAGGCCAGAGTACTACAGATTTATCTCTCGAATTCAAAGCACCCCCTTCACAATGGTGCATCTATGTGAGGTTGAACATTTCGCTCGGTTCAAGGAATATCCTCCGCACGGTCGTCTCCTCATTTCCGCAAAAACCAGCAAATCGTTTTCCCCATCTACCGGTTATTTCTTGGTTTTAATATTAATGTATCGTGCCAAATTGAGATCACGGTTCAATTTAAGTCGTGGCTCGTCTCAACTTGAGACTCAATGGACAATTCCTTTTATTCGAGGGATTGTCCATCCATTTTGAGTGTTTATCGGTCCCACTGTGAGCAAAACAGATAAATTTACTTTTTAGCCAGTCCTGTTGGACTTGCTCTTAGTGGGCGATTCTACACTGGCGTCATTATTCTCGTGAATGCCGTCACTATTCTTGCGAACAGATCTTGAGCGATTCTAGTCCAAGAGAATCGATATTTGATAATGAGTGGAGCCACTCCTCAATATGGTCTATGTAGGATTATTATCCAACAATAGGGTCTAGTGGAAACGATTTGAAAAATACACATGAAGGATCCATTCTAGTAAGTAAAACCCAGTAACAATGACCCACTCCTATGTAGGAACATTGTAAATCATAAACGATTAAACACGGTCAATATTACCAAAAGCAGTAACAAGGTTTAAAACCAAAACATGCTTTTGGTTACAGTAAGCATGGATTAATAAGTTAATAGCCTTCCCAAGTTCCCACAATTAACCTTGAAATCTAGTTATTAAACTAGCCAAAAAAATAATATTATTCTCATAAAATAAGATAGTAAATCAAATAAAACTGATTAATACCCAAGATATTAGCCAAATCTTGCAATACATCGGGAGTTGCAGTCTGCAAAAGCGGACTTTAAACTCAAGGCTAGGTTTCAAGTAAACGAGTGCATACAAAAAGAAAAAACATATCGAAACATGTACTCCCAACAACACTGACCAGATTTTAGGCACATTTACGATTTGCTTGCAATACTTTTATGATAGGGGATATCTAATTTTCGGGATTTTGATAGGATACACCTTACATCTTTTTGCAGTTTAGTCCAACAGATCAACGGAGTATAATAATATGTTTGGAAACTTGTAACTGAATGACAAGACCAATCCACTTCTGAAGAAAGGGTTTTTGCAAATTTTGCTAAGGAATCAGCTGCTTGATTTCTTATTTAGGGACAAAATAAAAACCTAAAAAGCCTAAGCAAGATGTTGCCACTTTTTCCGCTTCTTCCAAAAATTTCCACTTCTCCAAGAGACTTCTGAGGTTGTACCATTAAGATGCTTGAAGAGGCTCTGGCATTCTCCTTTTATACTGAAGTTTGTTATCTCTTTTTATTTAGCCCAGTAAACCGCCTGCTTCTAATAGGTCTGAGCTGGTGGAAGGTCATGCTCCTCCTCTTTCGACTTCACCTGCGTCATTTCTCAAGATTAAAGCATAAGCGGAATAATAGTATTCAGATATATAAGCTGCATCTACATTGATTTTGAGACAATTTGTAGTTGGGGATATCTTTGGTTTCTTCTGTTTCTTTTTGTTAACTATTTATTGAGACTTTTTCCTGGACCAGTATAAGTTATTTATCGATAATTGCACCTTGCCCGAATCAGTAACTTCGGGTTGCACAAGTGTTGTACCACTTCTCAACGTAATTGCATTGACACCCTCTTTTGGGTTGATAGGTTGAGAAGGGAGTTTCCCACCAATTTGTGCCTTCACTTGGTTCAACTCAGTATCCATGGATCCCATTTGTGTCTGCAAATCCTTTATCGCACTCTTAGTCTCTTGTTGGCTGTCTTTAAACATAGTAGAAATGTCTTGCATCATTGTTTGAAGCTTTGAATCGATATCGGAACCCTGATTTTGCATTGATTGTTGTGGTTGCTGAAATTGTTGTTGTTGCGCCTGGAATTATTGTTGTTGTGGTTGAAATCCACTCGAATGGTTGAAAGTAGGTTGTTTTACTGCACCTTGCTTGTTGGCATAGCTAAAATTGGGGTGATATCTCCATCCTGGATTGTAGGTATTTGAATATGGATCATACCGTCTTTGCTGACTTGGAAAGACCACATTAGATTGTTCATTGGCTTCTTCATACCCTTGATGAGAACTTGGGATCACCGCAGCTGAAACTTGTTGCAGCATTGTTGTGATGTTACCCATTTGTTGACGAAGTTCCTCTACCTCGCTCACTTCATTTACTCTCATAAGAAGCACATCTGAGCCACGATTCAAGAATTGTTGGGAGTTTGCTGCCATGTTCTCAATCAACTCTCTAGCTTATGCCACCGTCTTGCTCACTAGTGCACCACCACCCACAGCATCAATAAGGTTCATATCGCTTGATTGGAGTCCTTCATAGAAGTAATGAATAATCATAGCGTCGCTGAATTTGTGATGAGGACAGCTTGCTACCAACCTCTTGTATCGTTCCCAACAATCATATAAGGATTCTCCCACATTTTGCTTCATTCCGCAAATCTCCTTGCGAATTTGAGTAGCCTTAGATGCAGGAAAATATCTCTCTAAAAAGAGTTTCATCAACCCATTCCACGTTGTGACACTTCTGGGAGGCAAATAGTATAACCAATCCTTAGCATTATCCATCAAAGAGAATCGAAACACTTTCAACATAGCACCATCCGTCTCAACATCAGCTAGAAGCATGGCTGTGGCAATAGTGTGGAAGTCCATAAGATGCTTGTTTGGATCTTCATTCACCATACCATGGAACTTAGGTAATTCTCTAAGCAACCCCGGCTTGATTTCAAAAGTATAGTTTGTTTAAATACAACCATGCTGAGTATCAAGCTTGTGCGAAGCCAGGTCCTTGAGTGTACGATTTGCAGCATAACCCATTGCTTCTTCTTCTTCTTCTTCTTCAAAAGATGGTTCTTGTTCAACCGGAACCTCTTGTTATACAACTTCTTCTTCTACTTGCTGGAAGGTATCGTGTTCTACTTCCAAGTTTTCTTCTTCCGTTGTGCCTTTCCTTGGTTGGAGTATTGTGCCTTTTCGAGTAGCTATCCCGCACCTTTGATAATTCCAATCTTTAGAAGACAGGGATAAGGTACCTGAAAAACAATTCTCGCAAACAAGTGAGAAACAAGACAAGAAACGAAAATCAAGTATGCAAGCAGAAATAATAAAAAGAAACTAAAAACTTAATAACTAGCCGAATGCCTCCCCGGCAACGGCGCCAAAATTTGATCGTTGTCGTAAGTGTCAAAAATAATTCACTTTATTACTCAACAAAATATGAATGAAGTATAAAGTAAGGAAGAGTTCGTATCCACAGAGAGGCGATTGTAGTTATCAATTTCTAGTTCCTTAGTAACCAAGATGGGGGATTTTTGATTTTTGTAACATAAAAGTAAAATAAAAGCAAAGTAAATAGTTGGAAGTAATCAATAGAGAAAGATATTGGTCAAGGAATTCATCTTCAATCTTAAACATGTGCTTGCATATATGATTAGAATTACGATTTAATCTCTTTTATTATCAAAAGCCTAGAAAATCAAGAGAGCAAGATAATCTGAAAATTTCCTAAGTTCATCAACACACACATTAGAGCTGCGTATGTGAATTCTACCTAAATAATAACCTAACGCCTTGCGCTAATTAAATTCAATTCCTAGGAGCATTAAGTTGGGAAATAGGCTAATCAATGAAATTGTCATACATTGCGCATGACAATTCGGACAATGGTCAAACTATACATATGATTATAAGAGTGTATCACTACAAACTATAATCATATCATGCTACTTGTATTTGGGTTATCGCTTGATGAAAAACCCTAAAATATCTATGGACAAGATGCAAGTTCAATTAAGTGGCCACTCAACTAAACAAACATCTATATCCTATCACAATACATCAATCATGTGATATTAAAAACAGTAGACATATGAACGAAAACAAAGAGAGAAAACTAGTGCATTAATCAAGCATAAGTTATAGATATAGGACTACATCCTTAACCAATAAATAATAAATTAGCTACTCATAGCTATGGAGTTTATCATAATCAATAATAATGAATTGAAGAAGATGAAACAAAAGCAAACCCTAGAAGCGTAAGTTTCAGAGGCTATCTCCAGAACTCCAAGAATAATACGTCCCCTCAAAAGTTAGTAGAACTTTTCTTTTTTTAGCTTCTCCAAAATTAGGTTTTGTCTTCAAAGTCCATTAGTTGGAAATTCACCCATCCCACAAGTGAGAGAAACCCATGTAGAAAATCTGTCCCAAAGGTGGTCACCGAAAAACTGGGGATTTGGCCGGAATCCGGCGCCGGATAGTATCTCAGGTGACCGTCTAAGTCCGACCGGTCAACGAGTCAGCACGGTCGGGTCTACTGAGTGAACTCGGGTCAACTCCGAGTCATACCGAGTCAGATTCATAACTAGATAACTGACTTGTCTTACTGGGCTGAATGTTCTTGGCCTAGCCCATTTGCACTGGCCATAATTCTGTGATGCGCCAAAAACTCTTGTCCAGCCATGATGGCTTTGGATTCCTCACAGCTGCATCTTCCCATGTGCTTCACTAGTACACTACTTCCCTTGCACTCTTCAACCCATTTAACTGCCCTGCAATTCCACCAGTTTCTTTCCTTTCTTATCCAACTGCATCTTTAGCTCACCAATAGACCCATTGTATCTCCAGCTTCAACTCGTATCTCACTGCAATCATAATCAGCTGACCGCAAATCCCATAACAACCTGCAATCTGAGCTCTTAACCGTTGTAGTTCAGTCCATCACCATTGCCTAGCCATTGCAGCTTCACAACCAACACCAGCTCCATCGCAGATATACCACCACTTGAACTGTATCTTCAACATCACTTGTTTTAGTGTATCAAACCATCACCACAACAGCACCAACTTGAATTCATTACTACTGCCATAAAACCAACAAGGCTGTAGCTTATCCTTGCTCCATGTAATAACACTTCTAGCTCTGCAACTCGAGCACTGCACACAACTCCCCAACCGCAGCTCCATCTTAACTCTTAAGCCTTAGCAGCTCCAAACATCTGGTAGCAACTCACCCACTCCAACTGGTTTCTCGCCAGTTCAGTTTACATGTCGAGCATCATGTATAGATCAACACAGCTTCTCCTTAGCACCATCTAAATTTTAGCTGCAATCTGTAGCTTTTAATTCTCCAGCTGAGGTCACAACCACATGTACTTGAGCCCTCATCTCAGACCCATGGCAATCACCAAAACCACCATTTCAGCTGCATCTCAGTTCTCAATCAACAGCAACAATTCATTACCACCATACCCTAGCTGTACCACTGACTCCATAATCACCTCCAGGATTCATTTTCTCAAGCATCAGCATCATAACTCAATTTGAGTTCACATCTGAGATAACCCCTGTCCTAATCATTCATCTAAACAGATTCACATTTGCACATTTGGATGACTCAATGCACCACTTTATCAGTAGAACATCTCATTCAAACCTAACCATTAGCAGACCAGAATGGACAGCAGCACATACTTCTCAACATCACCAACAAAATCATCTTGCCACTTCAAAACCCATCTCAAATTGAACTCAGCAAAACCATTTCTGTAACCTTCCCTGTCAGTTCAGCTGCTTCAGTTCAATACTCCAGCAGCTATCACTGCATCTCCTTGAATCTCCATTTGCTCATCTCAAAAGCATCAACACTTTCTTGATCCCCTAATCAACTTCAAACCACAAACCCTAACAACTATTTCACCACAAACCACTCATCTAGTCCTTCGATTTCTTACACCATATCCATCTTCCAGCAGCATCAGTGTCTCAATCTCAGGCAGCATCAGATTCATGTTCTTCCCCAGTTCTCAATCCACTTAAAACCCTAAATCTAAATCAGACCCATCTAATGTTCATTTGAGTCTTCAAATTCATCCTAATACCCATGGAAATCAACAGCAACAAGAGTTCATAGATTTCTCAGATCTGGCAAAACCCTAACTCAATTCTTCTCTGCACTGATACGAAGCCACAATCCCATTTTGACAACAGTATCACTCTCATCTTCCATGGTTCAATTTCAACCAGTGGCCGCATTTACATCTCTGAGTTAGAGATAAATGATTGAAAGAAATCATTTGCTCTGAAATTTAGGGATTTGTAGGAATAGGAATTTAATTGGATACATCCACCCTGGTGAGGTAGATAAGGGGTACCCAGGGCATGTAGAAAGGACACCAATAATGACAGCCTCCTTTTCCTCCGTTATGCTCCCAATAGCGCTTTCCTGCGCAATGACGATTCTTCCCTCTTGCTCCAAATTAACGTGCTCTTCTTTTGATAATTCATCCACCAACAGCAGCCATCCTTTATTTCTCATATCCACTTCCTTCCTTCAATTCTATTCATCACTAAAGCTGTCATGATTTTCAGACAAAGAATATGCATCACTAAAGCCGACATGCTTTTCAGACAGAGATGAAGAAATAAAAGAAAATAATAAGAAATAGTCCGCCTCCAACGCTTTTGCCATGTTTCCTCTTCTTTTGATCCAAATGACTCCAAAGTACCTAAATACTCAAAAACAAAACATAAGATACATAATTTACAACAAAACTAGAAGAGAAAGCATAAACAATAGATAAATATCAAGGTGTTTTAGACACCTATCAAATTCCCACACACTTAGACTTTGCTAGTCCTCGAGCAAATCAAACAAAACAATTATAAAGAATACATACAACTCCGTCTCGTTGAGGCTACGGTCACTTTAAGCATAAATAACAATCCTTTAAACCCCTAGGTGTCCCTAGTGGGAGAGTTTTAGTCTCGTGAAGGTTTACAAGAGGTCTGCCTACAAAACCTATATTTCAAACTCCATCTATTTGTAACAAATCAATGAACGAATCCAAAATGACTACAGGAGGAGGTACCTTGCAAATTTAATTCATATATTAGTAAATAAACTCTAATTAGATAGTCGAACAAGCCACAATACTCGGAAACTAACAAACCACAATCACAATGAAAAGATTAAGAAGATGGATATAGATGTAGATGTTGGCGAATGTTCACAAGTGATCGATGTTTCCCATATATGTCTGAAGGTCACTGCTAAGATGAACTTATGCTTATTGGATTGAGCTACTTGGTTTGAATTCTACATCAACTCGCTGGCATATACAAGGGAACCAGAAGTGACTTTATTCAACCAATATAAAACTTTCTTTTCTTTTTCTTTTTCTTTTTCTTTTTCTTTTTCTTTTTCTTTTTCTTTTTCTTTTTCTTTTTCTTTTTCTTTTTCTTTTTCTTTTTCTTTTTCTTTTTCTTTTTCTTTTTCACTTTTTTTTTAGACAACATGATTCAATCTTTTGGATTCAAGCGCATGCTTCTTGTCAGCAAGTACATGATAGTTGCCTTATATCCTTCATTCCACGCTTGTTTAGGCGACGGAGACATGGACTACGTTTCACACTCTTTTTTTTTTTCTCTTTCTTTTTTTTTCATTTTTTTTTCTTTTTCTAGTAACTCAATCACTCTATTTCATCCTAGCAGTAATAACACGTCGATGTTTAGTGACCCACCAAAGCACTTAGAGAACAATTGATAAATATGGAAAAATAAAAATAGAATGTGATATGGTGATATTCCGAGATATGGTAACAACTATCATGTTATTTATGATTTCTGAGCTAAAAAATCCCTTTTAGTTAGTTGGTTCCTCAACTCCTGCAATCAAAATGGTTCCATCCACTAATGGTGTCATCCTAAAGGCACAAGTTTCTAGATTTCGGAGTTCAAAAAGCACAAAAAAAATTCTTGGTTTTTCTATTTTTCGGATTTTTTTTTTTTTTACTAAAGACATAAAACACACTATACAAACATATAAATGCTCCCCTACACTTAAACTTTACATTGTCCTCAATGTAAAATTGAATCATCCAAAGAAAGTTCAAGGTGGGAAATTCCCCAAATGATATGCAAAAACAAGAAAATAAAGATAAAATGCATAAAGAATAAAAAGATAAAGGTAAAGGTAAAGATACAAAACCGGTGGGTTGCCTCCCACTTAGCGCTTGGTTTAAAATCGTCAGCCCGACGTTCTCCTTGTTTGATAAGACTCCTCCAAAAGGAGCACTTCCACAAGGTTAACTCCTTCCACGACATCCGAAGAGAAGTTCTCATAATATGGTTTCAACCGGTGCCCATTCACTTTAAGTTCATTTCCTGTAGCTAAACTACGAATTTCAACTGCACCATGAGAAAACACATTAGTCACAATAAAAGGTTCAATCCAACGTGACCTTAATTTACCCGGAAATAATTGCAAACGAGAATTAAACAAAAGCACTTTCTGCCCAATGAAAAATTATTTCTTTGTAATCATATTATCATGAAATGAATTCGTTTTTTCCTTGTAAATCCTTGAGCTTTCGAATGCATCATTGCGAATCTCTTCTAACTCTTGAAGTTGCAACTTCCTTTGCTTTCCAGCACCATCCAACTCCATATTTCACTGCTTAATAGCCCAAAATTCCTTATGCTCAATTTCAATGGGTAAGTGACAAGGTTTACCGTAAACAAGCCTAAAGGGAGACATCCCAATAGGTGTCTTGTATGCGGTTCTATACGCCCACAATGCATCATTGAGGCGCATTCTCCAATCCTTCCTTGTTGGATTCACCGTTTTTTCTAGAATGGATTTCACCTCTCGGTTGGAAACCTCGGCTTGTCCATTTGTTTGTGGATGGTGTGGTGTTGCAATTAGATGCGACACATTGTACTTCTTTAATAATCCTTGCAAGAACCTGTTTTTGAAGTGTGAACCTCCATCGCTAATTATAGCCTTTGGAATTCCAAACCTTGCAAAAATATTTGCTTGCACAAAATCTGAAACAACTTTAGAATCATTAGTTGGGGTGGCCTTAGCTTCCACCCATTTCGAGACATAATCCACATCAAGCAAGATATAATAATTTCCATTAGAATTGACAAAAGGACCCATAAAATCAATTCCCCAAACATCAAAAACTTCAACAAATTGAATAATAGTTTGTGGCATTTGATTTCGAGCACCTAGATTGCCTGTTCTTTGGCACCTATCACATGTAATACAAAATTCATGCGCATCCTTAAACAAAGTCGGCCAATAGAAACCATATTATAGTACCTTGAGAGCGGTTCTCTTGTTCCCAAAGTGTCATCCACATGCATAAGAGTGGCAAAAACACAAGATAGATTGAAATTCAGATTCGGGAACACACCTTCGTATTACTTGGTCACTACAATGTTTCCATAAGTATGGATCATCCCATATGTATTGGTTTCCTAACTTCTTAAGTTTGTCCCTCTCAGCACGAGACAAGTTCTTTGGGATTTGTTTAGACACTAAGTAATTAACAATATCAGCGTACCATGGTTCTCCAAAAGCAATTGAGAATAGTTGCTCATCCGGGAAACTTTCACGCAATGGAATAGCTTCCTTGTCCACAGCAAGACGACTCAAATGATCCGCAACAGTGTTCTCGATTCCTTTTCTTGTATTTGATTTCATTATCAAACTCTTGTAAAAGTAAAATCCATCGTATGAGCCTCGGTTTCGCCTCTTTCTTTATAAGCAAGTACCTAAGTACCAATTAGATAAGAGAGAAACTTTTCCAAAGCAAAAGCAATAGCTAATAACTCTTTTTTAGTGGTTGTGTAGTTTTGTTGGGCTTCATTTAACGTTTTAGAAGCATAATGAATAGCATGAGGTATCTTCCCCACACGCTGACCAAGCACCGCACCAACCACATAATCACTTGCATCACACATGAGCTCAAAAGTCTTTCTCTAATCCGGTGGTTTAATGATAGGGGCTGAAATCAAAAGTTCTTTCAAACGATTGAATGCCGCCATACACTTTTCATCAAAGTTAAAAACCACATCTTTTTGCAATAAGTTGCAAAGTGGTGATGCTATCTTGGAAAAATCCTTGATGAATCTACGATAAAAACTTGCATGACCAAGGAAAGAACGTATCTCCCTCACCGTAGTGGGAGGGGTTAGAGCACGAATAAGGTCTATCTTAGATTTATCAACTTCCAAGCCTTTAGAAGATATTATATGGCCTAAAACTATGCCATGAGTTACCATAAAATGGCACTTCTCCCAATTCAGCACAAGGTTTGTTTCAACACATCGTTCAAGGATTAGTAACAAATTTTTCAAGCAAAGGTCAAATGAATCACCAAAGACACTAAAGTCGTCCATGAACACTTCGATTATGTTTTCAACATATTCAGAAAAGATACTTACCATACACCTTTGAAAGGTAGGTGGAGCATTTCACAAGCCAAAACGCATCCTTATATAAGCAAAAGTACCGAAAGGACAAGTGAAAGTGGTTTTCTCTTGATCCTCCGGTGCTATCACAATCTGATTATAACCTGAATAGCCATCAAGAAAGAAATAATAAGCGTGTCCAGCTAAATGTTCAAGCATTTGATCAATAAAAGGCAATGGAAATTGATCCTTCCTAGTAGTGGCATTCAATTTTATATAATATATACAAACCCTCCAACCGGTTTGCACACGAGTTGGGACAAGTTCATTCTTATCATTCTCCACCACGATCACACCTGATTTCTTTGGTACAACTTGTACCGGGCTCACCCACTTGCTATCGGATATGGGGTATATAACACCCACTTTTAAAAGCTTGAGTATCTCCTTTTTCACAACTTCCGTCATGGGAGGGTTCAAACGACGTTGCGCTTCCCTTGTACGCTTTGCATCGTCCTCCAAACAGATCTTGTGCATGCAAACGGCAGGGCTTATACCCTTGATATCAGCGATTGTCCATCCTATGGCCGTCTTGTGCTTCCTTAGCACCCTTAGAAGTTTTTTCTCTTGTAATTCACTAAGCTCGTTAGAAACAATCACAGGTAACTCTTCATTGTCACCCAAGTACAAGTACTTTAAGTGACTTTGAAGAGGTTTTAATTCCAACTTTGGAGATTTAATAATTGAAGGTTCAAGCTTTTCATCATTGCGAGGTAAAGAAACATATGAAATATTCTTAAGTGCAGATTTTTCCGGTAATGAGTTAAGAGAACCAATGGTTTCCTTAATCTCATCACCGTACTCCAAACCGTTATCAATAGGTGTAGTGAGCACGGTTTCCAAAGAATCGGCGCCATTCAACTCAAATATTTGTTGCGCCAATGTGTCCATCACATCAACAGAGAAACAAGAGTGGACATCACTAGGATATCTCATCGTCTCGAAAATGTTGAAACGTATAATTTCTCCATCAAACTCCATAGTCAGCGTTCCCTTGTCAACATCAATAATGGTTTTAGACGTTTTCATGAAGGGACGCCCAAGTAGCAATGGAAGAAACGAGTCCGGTGAACCTTCATCCATCTCCAAGACACAAAAATCTGCTGGAAATACTAGTTGATTAACCTGCACAAGAACATATTCAACAATACCCATTGGGTAGACATTATAGCGATCGTCTAATTGCAACACAATTCCAGCCTTTTTAAGAGGACCAAGATCAAGTGAATTGTACATAGATGCAGGCATAACATTAACGGATGCACCTAAATCCAACATAGCTTTATTAAATGTAGTGTTACCAATAGTGACAAGAATGTCAAAGCTACCCAGGTCCTTGCATTTCAGTGGGAGTTTGTGTTGTAAGATTGCTGAAGCATTCTTCCCCACACTTAGAAATTCATTGCCTTTGAGCCTTTGCTTATTGGTACACAAATCCTTCAACACTTTTGCATACTTTGGAACTTGCTTTATAGCATCTATGAGTGGTATGTTCACATGGATCTTCTTGAGAACGTCTAAAATCTCCTTTTCTAGTGCCTCCTTCTTGGAACTTGCAAATCTGCGAGGAAAAGGTAAAGGAGGAACATAAGTAGAAACCGAAGTTTTAGAGTTAGGAATAGGTACCTCAGAAGTTTGGGGAGAATCCTCATTCTTCTCCTCCAAAACAGGTTCCTTTGGTGTTTCCACCTTACCCGAATCAGTAACTTCGGGTTGCACAAGTGTTGTACCACTTCTCAACGTAATTGCATTGACACCCTCTTTTGGGTTGATAGGTTGAGAAGGGAGTTTCCCACCAATTTGTGCCTTCACTTGGTTCAACTCAGTAGCCATGGAACCCATTTGTGTCTGCAAATCCTTTATCGCACTCTTAGTCTCTTGTTGGCTGTCTTTAAACATAGTATAAATGGCTTGCATCATTGTTTGAAGCTTTGAATCGATATCGGAACCCTGATTTTGCATTGATTGCTGTGGTTGCTGAAATTGTTGTTTTTGTGCCTGGAATTATTGTTGTTGTGGTTGAAATCCACTCGAACGGTTGAAAGTAGGTTGTTGGACTGCACCTTGCTTGTTGGCATAGCTAAAATTGGGGTGATCTCTCCATCCTGGATTGTAGGTATTTGAATATGGATCATACCGTATTTGCTGACTTGGAAAGACCACATTAGATTGTTCATTGGCTTCTTCATACCCTTGATGAGAACTTGGGATCACCGCAGCTGAATCTTGTTGCAGCATTGCTGTTATTTTACCCATTTGTTGACGAAGTTCCTCTACCTCACTCACTTCATTTACTCTCCTAAGAAGCACATCCGAGCCACGATTCAAGAATTGTTGGGAGTTTTCTGCCATGTTCTCAATCAACTCTCTAGCTTGTGCCACCGTCTTGCTCACTAGTGCACCACCACCCGCAGCATCAATAAGGTTCCTATCGCTTGATTGGAGTCCTTCATATAAGTATTGAATAATCATAGCGTCGCTGAATTTGTGATGAGGACAGCTTGCTACCAACCTCTTATATCGTTCCCAACAATCATATAAGGATTCTCCCACATTTTGCTTCATTCCGCAAATCTCCTTGCGAATTTGAGTAGCCTTAGATGCAGGAAAATATCTCTCCAAAAAGAGTTTCTTCAACCCATTCCACGTTGTGACACTTCCGGGAGGCAAATAGTATAACCAATCCTTAGCATTATCCATCAAAGAGAATCGAAACACTTTTAACATAGCACCATCCGCCTCAACATCAGCTGGAAGCATGGCCATGACAATAGTGTGGAAGTCCATAAGATGCTTGTTTGGATCTTCATTCACCATACCATGGAACTTAGGTAATTCTCTAAGCAACCCCGGCTTGGTTTCAAAAGTAGAGTTTGTTTGAATACAACCCTGCTGAGTATCAAGCTTGTGCGAAGCCAGGTCCTTGAGTGTACGATTTGCAGCGTCACCCATTGCTTCTTCTTCTTCAAAAGATGGTTCTTGTTCAACCGGAACCTCTTGTTCTACAACTTCTTATTCTACTTGCTGGAAGGTATCGTGTTCTACTTCCAAGTTTTCTTCTTCCGTTGTGCCTTTCCTTGGTTGGAGTATTGTGCCTTTTCGAGTAGCTATCCCGCACCTTGGATAATTCCAATCTTTAGAAGCCATGGATAAGGTACCTGAAAAATAATTCTCGCAAACAAGTGAGAAACAAGACAAGAAACGAAAAGAAAGTATGCAAGCAGAAATAATAAAAAGAAACTAAAAACTTAATAACTAGCCGAATGCCTCCCCGGCAACGGCGCCAAAATTTGATCGTTGTCGTAAGTGTCAAAAATAATTCACTTTATTACTCAACAAAATATGAATGAAGTATAAAGTAAGGAAGAGTTCGTATCCACAGAGAGGCGATTGTAGTTATCAATTTCTAGTTCCTTAGTAACCAAGATGGGGGATTTTTGATTTTTGTAACATAAAAGTAAAATAAAAGCAAAGTAAATAGTTGGAAGTAATCAATAGAGAAAGATATTGGTCAAGGAATTCATCTTCAATCTTAAACATGTGCTTGCATATATGATTAGAATTACGATTTAATCTCTTTTATTATCAAAAGCCTAGAAAATCAAGAGAGCAAGATAATCTGAAAATTTCCTAAGTTCATCAACACACACATTAGAGCTGCGTATGTGAATTCTACCTAAAGAATAACCTAACTCCTTGCGCTAATTAAGTTCAATTTCTTGGAGAATTAAGTTGGGAAATAGGCTAATCAATGCAATTGTCATACATTGCGCATGACAATTCGGACAATGGTCAAACTCTACATATGATTATAAGAGTGTATCACTACAAACTATAATCATATCATGCTACTTGTATTTGGGTTATCGCTTGATGAAAAACCCTAAAATAGCTATGGACAAGATGCAAGTTCAATTAAGTGGCCACTCAACTAAACAAACATTTATATCCTATCACAATACATCAATCATGTGATATTAAAAACAATAGAGATATGAACGAAAACAAAGAGAGAAAACTAATGCATTAATCAAGCATAAGTTATAGATATAGGACTACATCCTTAACCAATAAATAATAAATTAGCTACTCATAGCTATGGAGTTTATCATAATCAATAATAATGAATTGAAGAAGATGAAACAAAAGCAAACCCTAGAAGCGTAAGTTTCAGAGGCTATCTCCAGAACTCCAAGAATAATACGTCCCCTCAAAAGTTAGTAGAACTTTTCTTTTTGTAGCTTCTCCAAAATTAGGTTTTGTCTTCAAAGTGCATTAGTTGGAAATTCACCCAGCCCACAAGTGAGAGAAACCCATGTAGAAAATCTGTCCCAAAAGTGGTCACCGGAGAACTGGGGATTTGGCCGGAATCCGGCGCCGGAAAGTATCTCAGGTGACCAGCTAAGTCCGCCCGGTCAACGAGTCAGCACGGTCGGGTCAACTGAGTGAACTCGGGTCAACTCCGAGTCATACCGAGTCAGATTCATAACTAGCTAACTGACTTGTCTTACTGGGATGAATGGTCTTGGCCTAGCCCATTTGCATTGGCCATAATTCTGTGATGCGCCAAAAACTCTTATCCAGCCATGATGGATATGGATTCCTCATATCTGCAGCTTCCCATGTGCTTCACCAGTGCACTACTTCCCTTGCACTCTTCAACCCATTTAACTGCCCTGCAATTCCACCGGTTTCTTTCCTTGCTTATCCAACTGCATCTTTAGCTCACCAATAGACCCATTGTATCTCCAGCTTCAACTCGTATCTCACTGCAATCATAATCAGCTGACTGCAAATCCCATAGCAACCTGCAATCTGAGCTCTTAACCGTTGTAGTTCAGTCCACCACCATTGCCTAGCCATTGCAGCTTCACAACCAACACTAGCTCCATCGCAGACATACCACCACTTGAACTGTAGATTCAACATCACTTGTTTTAGTGTATCAAACCATCACCACAACAGCACCAACTTGAATTCATTACTACTGCCATAAAACCAACAAGGTTGTAGCTTATCCTTGCTCCATGTAATAACACTTCTAGCTCTGCAACTCGAGCACTGCACATAACTCCCCAACCGCAGCTCCATCTTAACTCTTAATCCTTAGCAGCTCCAAACATCTGGTAGCAACTCACCCACTCCAACTGGTTTCTCTCCAGTTCAGTTCACATCTCGAGCATCATGAATAGAGCAACACAGCTTCTCCTTAGCACCATATCAATTTGAGCTGCAATCTGTAGCTTCTAATTCTCCAACTGAGGTCACAACCACCTGTACTTGAGCCCTCATCTCAGACCCATGGAAATCACCAAAACCACCATTTCAGCCACATCTCAGTTCTCAATCAACAACAACAATTCATTACCACCAGACCCTAGATGTACCACTGACTCCATAATCACCTCCAGGCTTCATTTTCTCAAGCATCAGCATAATAACTCAATTTGATTTCACATCTGAGATAACCCCTTTCCTAATCATTCATCTAAACAGCTTCACATTTGCACATTTGGATGACTCACTACATCACTTCATCAGCAAAACATCTCATTCAAACCCAACCATTAGCAGACCAGAATGGACAGCAGCACATACTTCTCAACATCACCAACAAAATCATCTCGCCACTTCAGAACCCATCTCAAATTGAACTTAGCAAACCCATTTCTGTAACCTTCCCTGTCGGTCTACTGCACTTGATTCAATACTCCAGCAGCTATCACCTGCATCTCCTTGAATCTCCATTTGCTCATCTCAACAGCATCAACACTTTCTCGATCCCCTAATCAACTTCAAACCACAAACCCTAACAGCTATTTCACCACAAACCCCTCGTCAAGTCCTTCGATTTCTTCCACCATATCCATCTTCCAGCAGCATCAGTGTCTCAATCTCAGGCAGCATCAGATTCATGTTCTTCCCTAGTTCTCAATCCACTTAAAACCCTAAATCTGAATCAGACCCTTCTAATGTTCATCTGAGTCTTCAAATTCATCCAAATACCCGTGGAAATCAACAGCAACAAGAGTTCATAGATTTCTCAGATCTGGCAAAACCCTAACTCAATTCTTCTCTGCACTGATTCAAAGCCACAATCCCATTTTTAAAACAGTATCACTCTCATCTTCCATGGTTCAATTTCAACCAGTGGCCGCATTTACATCTCTGAGTTAGAGATAAATGATTGAAAGAAATCATTTGCTCTGAAATTTAGGGCTGTGTAGGAATAGGAATCGAACTGGATACATCCACCCTGGTGAGGTAGATAAGGGTTACCAGGGCATGTAAAAAGGACACCAATAATGACAGCCTCATTTTCCTCCATTATGCTCCCGATAACGCTTTCCTGCGCAATGACGATTCTTCCCTCTTGCTCCAAATGAACGTGCTCTTCTTTTGATAATTCATCCACCAACAACAGCCGTCCTTTACTTCTCATATCCACTTCCTTCCTTCAATTCTATTCATCACTAAAGTTGTCATGCTTTTCAGACAAAGAATATGCATCACTAAAGCCGACATACTTTTCAAATAGAGATGAAGAAATAAAAGCAAATAATAAGAAATAGTCCACCTCCAACGCTTTTGCCATGTTTCCTCTTTTTTTGATCCAAATGGCTCCAAAGTACCTAAATACTCAAAAACAAAACATAAGATACATAATTTACAAGAAAACTAGAAGAGAAAGCATAAACAATTGATAAATATCAAGGTGTTTTAGACACCTATCACTTTGTTACCAAGGTAACTTAGATTGCAAACCCTGATTTGAAAACTATATAAAAGATACGTCTAGCAACTGGAAAAACTAATCCCCACACCTCCTAGGTGATACTAGTTGGTTTTGGTAGAATCGATTCTCCTTTGACCGTAGGTTTCTCCTCAAGACCCTGCCGGTTAACGACTTAAAGACTTCATTGGGATTGTGAAGCCAGACGAAACTACTTCTCTTGTAGTTGAGCAATCTGATCTTTCCATTTTCTATGGTACGAGTTCAATTGAATAATTGTCTTGAGATTATATCTCCGATAGGACAAGATAAAAATAAATCACAAACATCTTCGTCTCATCGTTTGTGATTCCGCAATATCTAGTTTCACTACCATACGATTTAGATTATTGTGAGGTAATCAATAATTCTAGGCTTTTCCTCGGGAATATAAGTCCGGGTTATTGATTAGATCATGTTCACCTTGATTTTATTAAAATACGGAACAAAACTCGTAAGTTTATCTGTGGGAGACAGATTTATCTATTATCGTAACAGATTTGTTTATTAAAGTCTTCGACTTTATGTTGTAGTAACTCTTGGTTGTGGGTGAGATCATCTAAGGGAATCAAATACGTAGTATCCTGCTGGGATCAGAGACGTAAGGAGTGCAACTGTACCTTGAATCAGTGTGATAATGATTAGGGTTCAACTACAGTCCAGACCGAAGTTAGTTTGTAGTAGGCTAGTGTCTGTAGCAGCTTAATACAGTATGGTGTTCAATCTGGACTAGGTACCAGGTTTTTTTTGCATTTGCGGTTTCCTCGTTAACAAATTTTCTGGTGTCTGTGTTATTTCTATTCTGCATTATATTTTGTTATATAATTAAAATATCACAGGTTGTGCGTTGTATCGATCAATTGTGAAATCCAACCTTTGGTTGTTGATTGGAAATTGATTGATCGATCCTTGGATATTGGTCTTTGGTACCGTCCAAGTTTATATCTCTTGTATTTGATATAAACTCGCAGATTTCTATTTGCTTAAGTATATATCAAATCGAGAGATACATATATTAACTCCTTGATATACTTTTTTATTAAGATTGAGTCTGACGGTCTAGTTGATTCTCTTAATAGTATATTAGAGTTAGTCCATACAAATTGCTAATCGAAATATTGGGTGAGGTTGTTAGACCCCCGCGTTTTCAATTGGTATCAGAGCAGGTAAACGCCTTAAACCTAATAAGTTTGTGTTTGACTGATCCCTAATAGTCTATCCATATGGGAAACTTGCTCTTGGCATCTGTAACGCACGCCAGAATTTCGTAAAGATTATTCAAATATTATTTATTAGACCTTTGGTCTCTTGTGATAATATCGCTTCATCTAAGTCCTTGGAAAGCTTAGGTAATGAGGAACAATCTACAGGAAATATTAAAAGTTCTTTTATGAAGCGTATCTTGAAAAAACGTAGTCGAAGCTCAAGGATAAGGAATCTCACTAGACTAACTCTTAATATTTATGAGGAATACTATCGTAATGGATCAATTGACAAAGATCTACTTAGAGCATTCGAAAGAGCTTTCAAATTCTTAGTAAAGCTTAATTCCTTTGAGAATAAGAATAGTTCTTATAAAAGTTCGTTACCTATTAAATCATGTATTCATGATGTACGAACTAGATCCATCTCCAACTCATGTGAAATTGATAAAAAAGACTTCTTGTGAGTTCAGCATAGGTTCTAATATTCAGAAAAAGTCTTTTCTTGGGTATAAGAAAAAGGATTCAAACACTATATTAATCTAGAGTATCAACTTTACTGTGATACTGTTCACTAAAATCAACCGATTTGCATGAGAATTTTTCTGCACATTTGGTGATGAAGGGAGATTTATGGAGAATAAATATATTATTTTATTATTATTATTTGTATTTTATTAATGATATTTTTAGTAGAAAAATAATTAAAATTCGGATTTATTAATTAGGGTTATTTTAGAATAATCTAGAAGCTTATTTTAAGAGTTTTAATAAGTTAGGAAAGTTACCTAAAGGTAGTAGATACCTTGGAAAATAAGTTTTTGATATTTCTGTTAAGTTTAGGGTTTGTTTAGAGGGAGTTATCTATATAAGGAGCTCCAAAAACGAAAATTGGAAGACGTTTTGGAATATTAAAATTATGTTTTGATGTTAAACTTTGTTTAACTTTATCTTGATTTTTATTTATAGTCGGGTTCATCCTGAGGTCTAAATAATCATCATATCCATAGTTGTGATACTTCGGAGTTACGAGGTCTGGATTATCTTTGTCCATAGTCGTTATTCGTAAGAATAATTCGAGGTCTGAACAATTTCTATCGGTTACTTTTCAATTTTTATTCCGCTGCGGTAATTATCATCTAAAACGCTTCTGAACTACATCAGTTGGCACCAGCGCTAGGTTGATTCTAGGGTTGATAAGATGCTACCAAGAGTACAAATCGGTCGTGGTCGAGGTCGAGGAGGTGCTCTAGAAGATTTTAATGAAATAATGGAAGACATCGAAGGTATCTTGGTTTGACATAACATTGATGGTATTTTTGATGATGCTCCTGAAGATGGTGAACTTACTGATAAAGTTGTTTCTGGAAATCAAGGAGTGAACTTTGTGATGGCTTCTCATATCTACCATAATAAGAGAGATTTTTTTGAATCAACTTGTGAAGATCCGTTTTGGGTTTCCACCATGTCTCATACTTCTTTATGGTGCATAAAATATTTTTTTACAACAACTGTTCATGTGCTCAATTATTTTCAACAACAAGTTACACATGCAGAAAATGGTATCGGCAAGATTCGAGGACGAATCTTCTCCAACACCGGTAGAATGATGAAGGGAGATTTATGGAGAATAAATATATTATTTTATTATTATTATTTGTATTTTATTAATGATATTTTTAGTAGAAAAATAATTAAAATTCGGATTTATTAATTAGGGTTATTTTAGAATAATCTAGAAGCTTATTTTAAGAGTTTTAATAAGTTAGGAAAGTTACCTAAAGGTAGTAGATACCTTGGAAAATAAGTTTTTGATATTTCTGTTAAGTTTAGGGTTTGTTTAGAGGGAGTTATCTATATAAGGAGCTCCAAAAACGAAAATTGGAAGACTTTTTGGAATATTAAAATTATGTTTTGATGTTAAACTTTGTTTAACTTTATCTTGATTTTTATTTATAGTCGGGTTCATCCTGAGGTCTAAATAATCATCATATCCATAGTTGTGATTCTTGATTACGGTCTGGATTATCTTTGTCCATAGTCGTTATTCGTAAGAATAATTCGAGGTCTGAACAATTTCTATCGGTTACTTTTCAATTTTTATTCCGCTGCGGTAATTATCATCTAAAACGCTTCCGAACTGCATCATTTGGCCTCTTGGCAACAAAACTGGATATATCCTATCTGTATATAACTTGATATGGGGCAAGTAACGGACGATTGTGTTGTCTGGGTTAATTTATTTTGTAAATCTTTTTCAACTTCTTCCTTCCAAGGTCAACTAAAAGTTTTGTAGGCTCCCTACTATTCTTTTATTGCACTATATTGATCTCTTCCAGTGTGCGTACCTTGGATGGTAAACGTTTTTTAAAAATAAAATAAAACCTACTCTTCCTTTTTTGGGTCGCGGTTCGTATACGGGTCCAAGCCCATCTGTGGGTATAAAATAAGTATGGGTACGCATACCCTTCTTCCTTACTCATCAGTCCGCGTACGTGAACTTTTAAGGTTCATGTATTTTTTCCGTTAAAGCTTGTTGGAAAACAATTTGTGAAGGGATTTCTCAAGATAAAAGTCAAGTAAGTAATCTCTTGCCCACTTCCTTATTTCCTTCTAGAATCCTGAAGAATGCTAAGGGTTCAAAAGGTTTTTCAAATAACCTAGGTTCTTCATCCTCTTCTATGGATCTTCCTATTGAACAAAATTCTATTAGGATTAGATTTGTGAATGAATCATGTGGCAAGGTTTTTGAAAATATTTCTTCTACTGGGTTTATTCTTGAAAAGAAATTAGATGATGTTAGTGGGTATAAGGAGGATTTATCTTGCTTTGAAAAATTCAAGCTTGGAAACATCTTTGATGGTCTTGATGAAGGTTTTGATACTCTTACTAGAATTTTCTATGCCAACATTCATGATGTTGTTCTTGAAGACATGGAATTCAAGACCATGGTCGAAGATTACTAAAATCGTTTTGGGTAATTTTCTCCTTCCTAGACCAAGCGATGAAAGACCTTCACATGAAACCATTTCAAATGTCCTTTGTGGTAAAAGTGTTATGTGGAATGGAGGAAAATTTCCTACTAATCAACTAGATTTTCCTTTAAAGTCTTTCGGAAAATTGGGTATTTCTAACCTTTGTCCTTCCACGGTTGAAAATTCTCGTTGGAGTCGTGAGTTTGCGGAATTGGTCTATTACCTTGTGATGGAAACCAAAGATCTTGACATTTGTGGATTCATTATTTTTCAAATGTTAGATATGACTTCAGTTGACAAGAAGTTAGGCTACCTATGCTTGATTGAGCGTATTTGTCACAACTTCTCCATTGAGCCTATTGGGAACTCCATTGGAACCCCCCAAGCTTTTTCGGCCGTGTACCTTCAATCGAATGAAGGAATATGCTTGCAAAAGACAAAGGCATGAAACAATTGATGGCTCGAGTGATTCTTCTATAAGCTTCTTCGCCAAATTTACAAAGGTGTTTGTAAGTTGAATACCAAAGTAAATTGTGTTCAAGAACAATTACTTGTGATTGCTACCAAGTACCCCGATATTAAAGAAGACTTGAACAAAGTTCGCTAAACCTTCATGGTCTCCGAAGATGAAGATGATGAGTATCTTCTTGTGCTTGGTGTCAAAATTGCTTTTTGATTTTGTCTAGGAATCTTCTTAAGATAATTTTTATTCTTGTTTTTGTTTAAGAAGAATAACTAGGGTTTGGAAAAGCCATTATTGTGAGTACACATAGCTATGTCCAATGTTTCATCTTGCAATGTTTTTAGATTTATTTATTTAAACTCTAAAATTGTTTGAAAGATGATTTTTGCATTATTAATCTTTATGGTTTTATATATTGAAATATGTTATGGGATATGTGTGTTTGCATCTGTGAACTATTATTGTCCCATACGATGTCAAAAGTTATCTCTTTTATATGTCGATATGCAAGTATTGATACAAGATCGATGAACTTTTGACAAACAAAAATTGAACCTATTATGTCGTTTTGCAAATAATTGATGGAAGATAGGATGAATTTTTGTTTACGAGGATTATGTCTATTGTATGTCATTGTGCAAACAGTGATGAAAAATAGGATGAATCCTTGTTTATTCCGCAGTATTGATCTTCCCTGATCCATATTTTATGTATATATTGTGTAGCTCCATAAGTCTTCTTGTGTGAGCATTCCCAACTAGAGTAATCATAGATTCGTTTGTGGTTATTTTGGTTGTGTATTCCGATTAAAATAATCATGGGTTTTCTTGTGGTTAGTTTAATTGAGAATTTTGGATACAAAATCATTTTTGTGGTTTTTGATGTCCAAAGAAATCCTTTTTTTCTTGTAAAACTAAGGTCGCTCTTGTTGTTCTCTCGGGAATAACATCAAATGGGGAAGAGTTCTTTTGAACTTGCGCTTAATTTCCATATCTTTGTGGGGAGTGCGGTTGTGGAATTTTTAGGGGTTATCTTGTATCTTTATAAACTCCTTGATGAATGCATTTAGCTTCGGCTTTATGATCGCATCTAAACAAAGTTGATATGTTTCTTTCTTTTGGTCTTGAAGCATCTCCGTGAAAATTTCATTAGGATCCCATTTTCGAGTAATGTTGAAGCACAAATGTGATCAAGCATGTGTACAAGAAGCTACAAAGTTTTATCTATTTTGTAATCCATATATATTGATAGTTTTGTCACTAAAATTGATAGAAGGGGATATTGTTAAAGCATTTCACGGTCGAACTCGCATGCGTTGCTATCTCAAGCATGTTTGTCACTATTAGTGATCAAAACTATGCGTCTTGATTTCTAGTTTACTTATGACTAAGTCTCGGTCTAGGATAGTTAAGTATAGTTGATCTCCAGACTCCATGGCGATTATCTTACGAAGACGAAGAACTACTCAACGAACCAGTGAAACTTCATCCGACAAAAAGGTATGTGGAGACTTGAACTGATCTAGCATTCAAAAGTCTATCTATCTCCTACTCTTGAGACAACAATCGTATAAGTATGATAGTTTTCATACATACACATTTGCTATTTTGAGTCGAGTTTACTCTCCTATCTTTTTCTCGAAATATGTGTTGGTACGCTTTCGCTTTAACCACTTTTTATCTTTACATCTTGAAAATAGCTTTGATGACGATAGTCGATTCTTATGTCTAACGACTATTATATCATTATAGAAGAATGTTTCAATGATTGAAATATAGAGTTAAGATTACCTAACCACGTATGGATATAAGCATATATAGTGTGTTTGCACATTAGTGTATAAATCCATGTACCGGAAACCAAGTGCATGCATATGTGCGCATGCGGTATTGGTGAAGGAAAGAGGTTGGGTACGCGTACCCGTACGAGTACTTGCGGCAGTTTTCGTACCGAAAATTTCTGTTGAGTTTTTAGTTTGCAAACTAGTAAACCAGTCACCTTAGGTACACGCACCCGTACGTGTACCCACGGAAGTTTTTGAACCAAAAATTTGTGCTGGGTTTGTAAACTCAAATCTGGTAGCTAAGGTACGCATACCCGTATGCGTACCCAAGCTGGTTATATTTCTCAACTCGGTAGCTCATGAACTTAAACAATAAATCAATAAGGAATGCAATCTTTGCAAACCGTGGCTATATTGTTCATGAATTGATTCGAGTGAATCAAACCGATTTTTTTTCAATCGTGTCTATGTATAAAGATCTAAGCAATTGAACAACTCTTCAACTAGTTATTTTGAGTCATCTGAACTAGTTGTGAAGAAGATGAATATGGTTGATATGAAAGTGCTCATATGGCTAACCATTGGTTAACTACTTGTGAACCCACCAAATGTACACGTTTAGGTACGGTTACTCAAACCTAAATGAAATGCATTTCATTTGTGTGTGACAAGCTAAGTTTCGATCTAACGGTTGAAAGATATTAGCTTGGATAAATCAGGTTTTTCATCTAACGGTGAATATTGAATGCTTTGTTACCAAGGTAACTTAGATTGCAAACCCTGATTTGAAAACTATATATAGGAGACGTATATCAACTGGGAAAACTAATCCCTACACCTCCTATGTGATACTAGTTGGTTTTGCTAGAGTCAATTCTCCTTTAACCGTAGGTTTCTTCTCGAGACCCTGTCGGTTAACGACTTTATTGGAATTGTGAAGCCAGACGAAACTACTTCTCTTGTAGTTGAGCGATTTGATCTTTCCATTTTCTATCATACGAGTTCAATTTAATAATTGGCTTGAGATTATATCTCCGATAGGGCAAGATAAAAAGAAATCACAAACATCTTCATCTCATCGTTTGTGATTCCGCAATATCTAGTTTCGCTATCATACGATTTAGATTATTGTGAGGTGATCAATAATTTTAGGCTGTTCTTCAGGAATATAAGTCTGGGTTATTGATTAGTTCATTTTCACCTTGAGTTTATCAAAATACGAAACAAAACTCATAGGTTTATCCGTGGGAGACAAATTTATTTATTATCGTAGACTTTTCTGTGTGATACAGATTTGTTTATTAAAGTCTTCGACTTTGGGTCGTAGCAACTCTTGGTTGTGGGTGAGATCATCTAAGGGAATCAAGTGCGTAGTATCCTGCTGGGATCAGAGACGTAATGAGCGCAAATGTACCTTGAATCAGTGTGATATTTATTAGGGTTCAACTATAGTCCAGACCGAAGTTAGTTTGTAGTATGCTAGTGTCTGCAGCGGCTTAATATAGTGTGGTGTTCAATCTGGACTAGTCCCGGGGTTTTTCTGCATCTGCGGTTTCCTCATTAACAAAATTTCTGGTGTCTGTGTTATTTCTATTCCACATTATATTTTGTTATATAACTGAAATATCATAGGTTGTGCGTTGTATCGATCAATTATGAAATCCAACCTTTGGTTGTTGATTGGAAATTAATTGATCCTTGGATATTGGTCTTTGGTACCATCCAAGTTTATATCTCTTATATTTGATATAGACTCGCAGATTTGTATTTGCTTGAGTATAGATCAAGTCGAGAGATAGAGATATTAACTCCTTGATATACTTTTTATTAAGATTGACTCTGACTGTCTAGTTGATTCTATTAAAAGTATATTAGAGTTAGTCCATACAGATTTCTAATCGAAATATTGGGTGAGGTTGTTAGACCCCCGTTTTTCAGCTTTACTAAATAGTTGTATAGTAGAGAGAGAAATTTTACATTCTACCAAATCTTCTTTAACAAATAATATGCATTCATTAGCAAAGAAAATGTGGGAGATCAATTCACTCTTTGGTGTTATTTTAACTTCGTGAAGAAGCTTTTCCTATTCTTTGGATAACAAAAGTCTGGAGAAAATTTTCATACAAATTATGAAAAAGTAGGGAGATAGAGGGTCCCCCTGCCTAAGACCTCTAGTTGGGTGGAAAAAATTACCAGGGATTCCATTTAGTAAAACCGCTATAGATGTTGTTGATATGCATTATTCTATTAGGTTGCACACTTCTTGAGAGAAGCCAAATGAGCTTAAGGCTTTAAGAAGGAAGTTCCAGTTAACTCTATCAAAGGCTTTGGCATATCTATTTTGAGTCCTAGGGTACCTGTTTTAGCTTTCTTTTTCTTAAAAGAGTGAACTAATTCATGTGGTACTATGATGTTGTCTGAGATTTGTCTGAAAAATAAAAAGGCTAATTGAAATGGTGAGGTGAATAATTATCTAGAAGGGGATTTATTCTGCTAGTTATCAGTTTTGCAATTATTTTGTATGTAATATTACAAAGTCCTATGGGTCTGAATTGGGTTGGGTTCTTAGGAAGTTTAACTTTAGGAATGAGGAAAATGTGAGTTTTATTTAGTTTTTGGTTCATTATTTTTGCTTCGGAGAAGTTTTGAATTGTTAACACAAGTTGGGTTCATATTACTTCCCAGTTATCTCTAAAAAAAACTGGCTAGAAATCCATCTGGGCCAAGGGATTTGTTTGGTTTCATGTTTTTCAGAATATTAAAAAAAAAAAAACTTTTGTTGGGATTGCTACTATATTTAGATTTCCATGCTTAGTGATGGAGGTATTGATGTTTTGGAAGATGTTGTCCTGAAGGATGCTATCAACATCTTATTTCATCAATATATTTTTGAAAAAATCGATTATGGTGGAACTTATTTCGGCTCTATTCTTAGTTACAATTGTTGATACATGAAAATAGTTACCCCTTAATAGGACTAAGGAATCCCTTTAATTGAAGATAGGCCCATTGGAGGAATGGGGACTTGGGGACTAAAGCCCAAGTCCAATGAAATGTGTCCATAAAATGGTAAGGATAAGAAGGAGATTAATGGGAAACTAAAGGTTATATATTATGGGGAGTGGCAATAATGGTAAATAAGGAGGTTCTAATGACACGTGGCATAATGTCATGAGAAGAATGATTTTGGGAAATCCTATAAAAGGAAGGACATTGTACAATGGAAAGGGAGCTCTCTCTCATACTATTCTAGGAACAAGTATAGTCATTGTTGTGACTAGGACGTGCATGACCTATCTCATCTTTACCTTTCAACAACAATGTTTCGGTTGTTTAGAATCATTCAATATTATTCCACTTCATCCTTTTTAAAGTGACAATATGAAAGTATCTAGTGTTTTTCTCTCTTAGATTAATGATGTTATCCCTAGACTACAGCTTGGCTATAACTTCTTAGGATTCATAGAGAGATTCTAATTCCTTGAGTTTGTTGTACAGTTTATGTTGCTGGTAATCTGTTAATATTGAAATTTTCAGTCTTTATATCTCCTTGGTTAATCTTGTTATTTTCCTTGCTGGAAGGCCAAGTATGTTCTTTTTACAGTCTAGGAGATTTGTGCCTAATATTTTTAAGTTTGTTACTAGATATTGTGCCGGATCTGGACTTTTACCTGTGGTCCAAGACTCTTTAATGATTTGAACACATGAGTTTTCCTTATGCCAGGTATCATAATATTTAAAAACCTAGCCTACCTGTGGTGTTTCTTTGTCTAGTTGTAAAATAATCGGACTATGGTCGGAGCCTATAGCCACTAGGTGAGTCAGAAAATCGTTAAGGGGATTGAGAATTCCATTATGCATTTAAAACTACTCGATCCAGTCTTTCATGGATATTCCTATCACCTTTCCCATGATTATTACAGGTGAATTCATAGCCTATAAAACCCAAATCAAATAAACCTGCTTTGTCTAGGATATTATGATAGTAGGC
Organism: Papaver bracteatum; assembly: GCA_023529315.1. Classification (NCBI taxonomy): domain Eukaryota; kingdom Viridiplantae; phylum Streptophyta; class Magnoliopsida; order Ranunculales; family Papaveraceae; genus Papaver; species Papaver bracteatum. Next base: position 176,195 of record JAJJWX010000433.1, read on the forward strand.
ACTATTAGTCTTGTTGAAAGGTTTCCCTCTTAATTTTTCGGATTGATCAAAAATCGTATTAAAATCTCATATTATTACCCATGGCATATTCCTATTATTAACTTGAATTCCAATATCCTCTAGAAAATCCCAAGATATCTTCCAGTTATTTGGGTAAGGGCTGCCATAAAAGCAGGTAAGGACCCATTTACTAGTGTCAAAGTTTGTTTTTACCAAAATTGTAATCATATTCAAGTTCCATTGCATTACTTCAAGTTGGAATCCATCTACCCAAGATACTACTAGGCCCTCTGCTTTACCTACAGGATCCACAATGTGATAATTTGGGAAGAATGACACTAAATTTCTTACTAGGAATCTCTGAGATTTAGTTTCAGACAAAAAGAGGATTTCTGGTTTTTATTTTTGAATAAGAGTTTTTAGATGGTTTTGTGAAAAGGGGTTCCCACATCCTTGAATGTTCCGAGCTAAAATTTCCATATTGTAGATTACTATTGTTATGAATAAGTCGGGATAAGTACTACTAAAATTAGTTTCTAATGAGGTACTGAGAATCAAGGAAATTCTGCCCTACTCGATTATTAAAACCTAGAATTATGTGACAGGAAATACCTAAATATATCTAGAAAAGTGAAGTTATAATCAAATGAACCTAATAAACAGAGACAGATAAGATTAATTAAAATAAAATAGGCATAAATTTCAGGGAAGCAGATGTAACGGTTAAATGGAAGAGGAGAGATGGTAAAATTATAATCAGGTAAGAGAAATACATGTGTTTTCTCCTTCAGCACTAATAGGGAGGAAAGTGAGAATGACACTAGGAGATAGGATCAGTTTCTTTTTGTTGTTCAGATATATTTGATCCATATTGATCAATTCGTAGAGTCTTTCCATTTCCAGTGGAGATAGTGCAAAAATTATCAGAAGAAGAAGATGAGGGGAATTCAGGAATTGAAATTTTGAAAGCGTATTGAAGATTGGTATGTGGAGTTTCAAAAAGGATGAGAATGAAGATGCAAATGAGAATTGGGGTTTTGAAAGGATGCAGGGGCGAAGAAATTCTGGAATTGGGGTTTTGAAAGCAGATGAGAATGAAGATGCAGTGTTTGGGAAATTAAATGATTTCCTAGCGTTCTCGTGAGAAGAGAATGAAAGTCTTTTATTCATAATAGGAGACTGAAAGCCAGTTCTTTGTAATTCTAGATTAGGGATATTGTAACAAGCCAGAACCGACTCACTGATCTGATTCAAGAGATCTCATTGAGTTTAAAACTTGATGATTTTTTGAGTTATTCGAGTGGATCGGGACCGATTCAGAGAAATTTAGAGGAATGTAATCCTCGTGAAGATTAAAAGGGAAAGTACGCTTACCTAAAATAGAGTCAGCTACTAATGGCATATCTTCATCTTCACCTGGTATACTAGGTTCTAAAGAGGGTTCAGGAGCAAGAATGACAGGTGCTTGAGGTTTCAAAGGGTAATAGGTACTAAAAAAATTCTGATAAGCATCTCTAACTCCTGGTTTATTGAGATAATCTTCCATAGGAATAGTTTCTCCTCTCGGGCCCGTGTTGTTTTTTGGGTTCCAAATCTGCACTGCAACATCATTGAGAAAAAAGGTCCCCCGGGTATGGTGACTCAATGGAGATATGATAGATATCTTCTAGAGGTCTACCTTGGATTATTGAACAACTATTTATTTATTTTCCAAACCTCAAACAATGATCACAAAATTTAGAAGGAAAATTATGGTAGTCGAAGAAGATCTCAGTCAGAGGGTATTTGCACACTGTAACCAACAACTTCTCTACTAGGGGTTTTTCAATGTTCACCCAAACCATTACTCTAGGAAAATAGTCCGGAGCAGAAACTTCACTTCCAACGCAGACTCTACTAACTTGTCCTATTTTACTAGCTATCAAACTAATCATTTCTTTACTTCTACGTTCGCGCTTTGCATTTAGCAAACTAGCCCATATTGAGATTTCTTTAACGACATCAGTGGATATACTCATTCCAGGATAAGATGATGTGGTTGATAGCACATTACCATAGGGATACCATGGTCCATTTGGAAAAACCCATCTGAGATCTTTGGATGAGAGGAAAGTTGGAATAAAGAGATTTGGATCTACTTCTCTTATTTGGAAACCAATATTTGGTCCCCAAAAGTTACTAAGAGAACGTCTTATATCCCAAGCTTTGAGGTGAACCGTGGAGAAAACTCTAGCTAGAATGCTATTATTTCTAATTCCATAATCTCTAACTAACTCAAGAGGTGTAGGGAGTAAACCTGTGTTACCATGATTCGCAAATGTTTGAGCTAATGAGAGACCACTAAGATGTTTGTAAAGATTATAGCTATTTTCCATTAGACCAGAAAGGAAGAAAGAAAAATAGAGTTGAATGAAGAAGATGAGAGTAGCTCTCCGAGAGACTAAAAGGATGTTGGGATTAAGGAAGCATGTTTGATATGTTAAAAACTATTGAAATAAGTTTCAAAATTCTGCTAATTCAACCCGTGAATGAGAGATGTTTGTCTATCGTACCACCAGAATTTGTATCCACTCTTCTTCTTTTTTGACAAATAATGTACTAAATATCTATAAACTAAGAGCATAATACGAGGTTGAGGTTCAGGTGCAGAAGGCTAGTGACAATACATTAAAACTATAAGAATAAAAAAAATTGGTCCCGACTTGTGCTAGATATATTTAAGAATAAACTCCACATTGAGATAAGTCATATTTTTCTTTGGTCTCGTCTTAACGAACTTACCTCCATATAAGAATAATTGACATTATAATATATAAATAATATATCTTTTGTCATACATCATAGTTTAAGATGAACAAATTTTTGTAACCATCTTTGCAAGATCCTTTTACTTCTACGTGGGTTTAATGTTTCGTTTTGCACAACTCAATAGCATTTTCTACGCCGTGGCCAAGTTTTGTGTGGATTGTGCTATATAACAAGCTTCATATATCGCTATTTGTAAAACTAAACAAAATCTAATTGTATTTCTATTACCCAGATACATTATGATGTTTCCTATGCGTATGTACGAATTTTTCCTAGTTATGTATACAACAAATTTTTTTCAATATTTTCAAGGTAGACCTCCATATAAGAATAACTTTAATATAAGAATATTTTTCTGTAATTCCTAGGATATTCTTATATAGGGGTTCTACTATACTAGATTTTGGGGGAAGCAAGTATTTTGGTATTATGCACTTATGAAACTTTTATTATGGTATGTAAGGTTAAGAGTTGTGGTTCTCTAGAAATTAACCTTAATGGTCTCTTTTAAACTTTCAAAATAACCAAAAAGATGGCCTCGCACGACCTTTAGTTTTTCACACAAATGAAGTTTGGTTTTGCAGTGATTTTATTACGTTAAAACATGAACTCTGTGGCCAATTACTTCCTTGATACAAATTGCTTATTGATTTTTGCCAGTCATACCTGCAAGCACCTGCAGAGATATAAATGGATTTCAAATGTCAGAACAAAAGTGGGAGAAAAAAAAAGTTAGAAATCTACATCGGTGAATTTGAGAGAAAAGAACAACGACATTGTAGTTCGTAATAGGCGTAGTAGGCATATAAAGATACCTAAAAGCAAAAAACAATAGTCTTTGGTTCTGGTGCTAAAAAAAAAAAGAAAAACCTTACTGTTTCACGACAAGTTTTAGCTTCTGTTAGTAATGTTGAGTACCGAAGCATCTTAATATTCACTAAATGTCTTTGGTTCTGGTGCTGATATAGATGTTTTGTTCAGTTGTTATATGAATCGAAAAGTAAAACCAGTTCAAACTGACATCAATAGTCTTAAATGTGAATCCAAACCCAGGAGAATCTTCCCTACTCCTAATCTTTCTCCTTCTATATAATATAAATGCATATAATTTGAGAGTCAACAAATAAGCAATTCAGATATTAGAAAAGTTTTAACAGCTCCAGACCATGTAGCACTTTAAGATAAACAAAAAGAAAGAGAAAAAATGCACCAAGGATCAAGGAGCATGAAACCTTACCTCTTTTAAAGCAGGCTGTGGAACCTGTTTAGATGATTCAAAGGAATCCAGGATAGGTCTGACCACTGCTGGAAGGAAGAGCCCTGGAGTTTGTTATATTTTGATGCAAAGGAGGAAAAGTGTTAAATAACAATAAGATGAAACTCCGGAATAATTAAGTAACTTTCACAACAAATCACTAAACATGCTATTGATTGGTCCTACAGACTCCATCCCCGTCTAATAGCTTGAGTTTCAGTGAGCATACAACTATAGAACCTTCGTACCATAATGAGCCTACCGAAGATATTATAGTTCACACTAAATCAATTATGCTAATTAAAAGAGTGTGGCTTGATATGACATGGTGTGGATACCTCAACGGGGTGAAGAAAGGCATAGACTCAAAGAAATGATAGATGATTATCCCCTTAATTGCCAAAAGCAAGAGGCCCGGCCTATTTTATACTTAATTGAGAACTATCGGATTTTAGGAGACTAAGATGTGCTAATGATTGGTTTCCCCCTGCATCAGTTAAACTGGAGCTGGTTACTGTTCTGTGTTTAATCAGAAGGACAACTTTATGAGGTGCAATATTACCACCTCGTCTTGCAATGTAGCCTGCAGACACCCAGTTAGTCTCTTGTGTATGACGTTTTTTAGTTTAAATGATCTGCTAATCATGTAATATAAATTATGCTAATTCATTAACAAGAAACTCATTAACAGTGTTCACTGATGAGTGTTATGTTCATCTGACCATGAATTTTAACCGAAACATTCCTATTTAAGAAGTGCATATCATATACTACATTCTTAGGAGATACAAAACGATTAATAGACAACTAAGATATAAAAATAAGCTTGTAGTACAACGTCATGGAGTAGTATCTCCCATTCAACTCTTTATTCATATGAACAGACAGAAACCAATTATTTGCTTATGGTCAACTAATTTCAGTCCTAAACACAAAAATAGCAGTAATTTTCTACGTAATGATTTACTTCGAAGAGGATGGGACAATTGTTCATCAGATGAACTTTCCCAATTCTTACATTTCCAATTTATCAAGCCCAAAATCCCAATTCCATTAGTTCATTGACCATTTACATTATCAAGGTTAATCCTTAATTTTCATGACTAATTAGTTCATTCTTCGTAGCACAAAAATGATAGTTCACCAAATTTATAAGGGTTGGTGGGTTTATTCATAAGACTTGAACATTCAAAATTCATGAAACATTCCCCTATAGAGATTAATTCCATCAGCTTAGTAGCTAATTCAATATTGGAACCCTAAAAATGAAGTTTTCCGATTAAACCCAAAACAGATTTGAGAAGAAAAAACGACAGATTTGAATCCGTCCGATCAACCAAGAAAGTTAAATCTAACATTAAATACAATAACCCCTAACTTTCAGTACATCGATTTGTGATTTTTCAACGAAATATGCAGTGACGAGAATGCTGATCGGAATAAAAAAATCTAGGGTTATGTTTGAAGGTAAGGACTGAAAATAATCTTACCAACACCAGCGAGGAGACATGAAGCTGCCACGACTGGTTCTTGGGCTACGAACTTCTTCAGTTTCTCCATCACCGGCATCTTTCCCTTTCTCTCTCTTCTCTCTCAAAAATGTTCTTCAGCCTGTACTTTGACCTCTCTAGTGTTTACTGAGGAGTGTTATGTTCGCTTGTATGACACAGAACAGGCCTCCAAGTAAGGACTGTTTAGTCTAGTAGCCCAATGTGCGTAAGGCTTGATTTAAGGGCAATCCATGTACAATTCCTGGACTGCATTTTTTTTTTTTTTTTTATAACGATTTTTTGAGCCTGGCGAATTTAGGGGCCAACCAAACGGATTTAGGGGCCAACACTAAAAGACAAAAAGGTCACCCCCAAACGTAAAAAGGGGTCATCCCTTAACCGATTAAGCCGTATTGGCGAAATTACCCTTATACATTCGGAAGTTAAGGGCCAAAATTATCTACCGAATGTAGTGGTTCAATCCTCGACGTGCCAAGGCTCGATGATGGTTTCATGGTGGTCAGTGCATATGGTTTGGAGTTTTTGGCCACTTTACATTCGGAGGTTATATCCTTAACTTATCTTCCGAATGTAAAAATTCAAAAAAATACAAATTATGAGTTTTTTCGAAAATCAGAATTTTGGGCCACTTTACATTCGGGAGAGTAAGAGTTTTTACTTATCTTCCGATTGGCCCAAAATTCTGAATTTCGAAAAACACTAATCTTTGGAGATTTTGTAATTGTTACATTCGGAAGTAAAAGCTTTTACTTATCTTCCGAATGTGTGTTGGCTAACCTTCTACAATGGCCCTTGGAACCTCCTAGAGCCATGGCGTGGTTGGTTTTGAGCCTGTCATATTCGGAGGATATGTCATTTGCATAAACCTCCGAATATAAGATGGCCCAAAAATCCGAATTTGGGAAAAATGAAGATTTTTCTCGTTTTGAACGTGCAATAATCGGAAGATATTTCATAAACCTAGACCTCCGAATATATGTTGGTTAACCCTCTACAATGACCCTTGGAACCGCCTAGAGCCATGGCGTGGTTGGTTTTGAACCTGTCATATTCGGAGGATAAGTCATTTGCATAAACCTCCAGAATATCTGGTTTGGCCCAAAAATCCGAATTTGGAAAAAATGAAGATTTGTCTCGTTTTGAACGTGCAATAATCGGACGATATTTCATAAACCTATACCTCCGAATGTGTGTTGGCTAACCCTCTACAATGACCCTTGGAACCGCCTAGAGCCATGTCGTGGTTGGTTTTGAACCTGTCATATTCGGAGGATAAGTCATTTGCATAAACCTCCGAATATACGATGGCCCCAAAATTAGAATTTGGGAAAAATGAAGATTTTTCTGGTTTTGAACGTGCAATAATCGGATGATATTTCATAATCCTAAAATTTTCGAACTTTGGTACTACCATAATCGGTAGATAAAAATCTATATTATCTACCGATTATGAAAGATGTTCTTGTATTTACACTAGCAGAAACATAATCGGTAGAAAACTATCTACTTTATCTACTGATTATGGATGATGTTCTTAAGAAACGATGATGTTTTGAACGTGCTCGAAAATTCGGTTACTCTGCCGGAAGTGGACTGATTAGAACAAAAAAAAAAAGGTTTTGAAGATCAAAAAAATAGTAATTTTGGCCCTTAACTTCCGAATGTGTAAGGGTAGTTTCGCCAATACGGCTTAATCGGTTAAGGGATGACCCCTTTTTACGTTCGGGTGATCTTTTTTGTCTTTTAGTCTGGCCCCTAAATCCTTTTTCATGGCCCCTAAATTCGCCAGGTTTTTGAGGACCATGGTTCTATTTTTAGTAAGACATTTATAAAAGTAAAGTGAAGACAACCCTTATCCAAATATCTATATTAATACCAAAATTACCCTTCCTAATTAAGTTTGTGTAATGATTAGTTAGTGTAATTAAGTTAGGTTAATTAGTGATTAGTGTAAGATTAATTAATATTATTTTTCTTAACATTAAGTTATTGAGAGGGAAGAAGAAGGAGAATATAAGAGTTGGAAAAACTCAATTATTTTTTTTTATTTTTTGAATCCGAACCTTCAAACCACCCAAGCATACTTCAAATTTAGTTTTTTGTTGCTTGTATTGGCCAAAATTTTCTGAAAATGAGAAATTTTATAACTTGATTTGGGCTAAGTCAAACAAGTTCGGCTACAAGATCTGAAGAACAGGTAGCCGAACTTATCTGCTAATGTAGTTCGGCTAATGTTCATGAAAACGCAGGTAGCCGAACTTGGTTTTAATGGAGTTTTTTGCTTTCAGAGAAAAGTTTGGTTAGGAGAAAAAATTTGCGACGTAACCGACGCCGGGACATTTTTTGTGACGTAACCGAACTTTTTTGAGACGTAACCGAACTTTTTGCGACGTAACCGAACTAAAAGTTCGGCTGGGACTTTTTTTTTTTTGCGACGTAACCGAACTTTTCTCTGAAAAAAAAACCTCCACTAAAGTTGAGTTCAGCTAGTTCGACAAAAAAAAAATTGCGACCTAATCGACGCCGGGACATTTTTTTGCGATGTAACCGAACTTTTTTGAGACGTAACCCAACTTTTTTGCGACGTAACCGAACTAAAATTTCGGCTGGGACTTCTTTTTTTTTGCGACGTAACCGAACTTTTCTCTGAAAAAAAAACCTCCACTAAAGTTGAGTTCAGCTAGTTTTTCACATAATTCCTAGCCGAACTTCTCTCTGCAACTTCCATTTTCAACTCATTTTGATGATTACTTCTCATTTTTTCAACCAAAAACGATTGACAAGTAATGGTTTTGTGAGAATATTTTTGTTAATGATTTAAATTAAGCTATATATATAGATGTGGTGGTGGTTGGTGGTGGTGGTAGTTGGAGGTGGTAGGTGATGGTCGGTGGTGGTGGGAGGAGGTGGTGGTTATATATATAGGTGGTTACTAGGTTGGTTTTAAATTAAATTAGGTTAAGGGTGGATTAGTCATTTCCATACTTTAGGACACCCCTTATAACTATAGGGTGATATTCTTATCGCATAATAGTCCTTCACCAAAAAAGGGTGGTTCCCAAAAAACGTTTTTTTTTTCTCTTCTTCTTCTTCTTTTTTCAAGGGGTTTTTGAGTTTACCCTATGGCGTGTTGGGTTGGGGGAATGAAATCAGTTTTCTGGGGATACTATTCCATTCCCATGTTTGGTAAATAAGATTGGAAATTGGTTAGGAATAGGGTTCCCAAAAAAGTAAGGGAATCCTAAACCCATGGGGGTGGTGGATTTAGGATTCCCCCTTCTTTGGGAATAAGATTTATGGGAATGTAATTCCCTTCTTGCCAACCAAACACGCTATAAATGAATTAGTAATTAAGCTTGCCCCCTAAATTACTAATGTTAGCAACTTTCCCCCTAAATATTTTTTTTTTTGCCAAAACCGCCCATTGGCAGTGTGTACGACCCCCGCACGCATGGTTATGTATTTTTTGAAAAAGCGGGGGTCTAACAACCACACCTAATATTTCGTTTAGCAATCTGTATGGACAACTCTAATATACTTTTAAGAGAATCAACTAGACAGTCAGACTCAATCTTAAGAAAAGTATATCAAAGAGTTGTATCTCTGTTTCACAATGTAATCAACAAATCAAACAAATAGAAATCTGTGAGCCTGATTATTATGTGAAACAACTTGAACGGTACCAGAGACCAATGTTCAAGTGTCAATCAATATAATCAACAACCAAAGGTTGGATTCTCTAATTGATTGAACTACGCATAACCTGTGATATTTCAATTATATAAATAAATATAATGCGAGAAAAAAAAACACAGACACCACAAATTTTGTTAACGAGGAAATCGCAAATGCAGAAAAACCTCGGGACCTAGTCCAGATTTGAACACGACACTGCATTAAGCCGCTACAGATAATATCTTACTCCAAGTTAACTTCGGATTGGAATGTAGTTGAGCCCTAACTAATCTCACACTGATCAAGGTACAGTTGCGCTCCTTACGTCTCTGAATCCCAGCAGGACTCTACGCACTTGATTTCCTTAGCTGATCTCACCCAAAACTAAGAATTGCTACGACACAAAGTCGAAGATTTGATAAACCAATCTGTCTAACACAGAAAAGTTTATTGAATAGATAAATCTGTCTCCTATAGATAAACCTATGAGTTTTGTTCCGTCTTTTGATAAATCAAGGTGAACAGGAACCAAATGATATACCAGAATTATCTCCGGCTACTGATCCTGAAGTCACTCTGATCCATGTAGTATATGATGATGAGGTGCACAAATCCGCAGATAACCCACCAACAAAGGAACCTGTAGGCTTCATCACTCGTGAGGACCTGGAACGCATCATGGAGGATCGAGGAAAAGACAAAGCATCATCTGTTCATCGTCATCAACCTCCATATCTTTCTGCTACGTAAAGAATTCCTTTACCGAAGGGCTACACTTCCCCAAACGTTCACACTATACAATGGCATAGGGAACACTCAAGAACACGTCTCTCAATTCCCAAAGGCATTAGAAGAGCACGAACACAATCATGGCGTCCGTGTGAAGGAATTCTCTAAATATTTGATAGGACGAGCATACACCTGGTACAATAACATTGCACTTGGGACCATCGCTAGTTAGGGAGAAATGGTTAATACCTTCTATAGGAAATACTTCTTCGCCTCAGAGCATATTACTCTCTCTGACTTAGGAAGAATGTCTCAAAAGAGCAATGAACATCCGAAAGATTATGTGAAGAGGTTCAGAGTACAAGCTTTGGATTGTCATGACCCGAATGTCACTGAACAAAAAATGGTGGACTTGTGCATCAACGGAATGATCTCGGTTTACATAGCCTTGATGGAAAATCTCCGTTTTCATACTTTCTCAGAGCTTCATGAAATAGCCAAACGATCAGCGACTAGTGTACCTGCTTTACTGGAAAAAGCAAAGTCTACAAGGTGGGGGAACCTCGAAGCAGCCGACGCCTAGTAAAAAATTAGTATAATCTCCAGCCTTTAATAAACGTTGTTGTCGAAAGGAATTAAAAGAAAACTGAGACACAACATCACTTCTCCAACATCCGTGGCTCCTATGAAGGCACGAAGAAAAGATAACCAATCCTGAAATGCGCAAACTTTGACCCGATATCAACGAACGGGAAATGATCAAACAGACTCAAACTTCTCTCTTTTCATGAAGGAGTGATCGAGATACTGGAAGTATGGGTTCAAGATGGTGCAATCATATTGTCGTTCATCAGGGTAGAACCAACTGAAGAAAAAATGGAGAATCCCAAGTACTGTCTTCATACGTTCATTGATCATCCAACAAGTAACTGCAATATTTTGAAGCACATCTTCAAGAGACGGTTGATCCATAATAGATTCAACTGGGGACTGAAGGAGTACATAAGAATCCTCTCCCAATCAGAACCTTTACACTCTCTGAAAAACCAGTAAAAGTAGAATTTCAATCGTCGATCAAGCGTATATGTGAAATTGCTTTATATGTCTAAGGAACAAAGGAATGACATGTTCACAACACCGAATTACATTGTGTCAGACGTCTTCCCATCCCATAAATACTCCTTGAACCTTCATCCACATACAAGGATATGCACGACTGGGGACTGCTTACCACATTCCATCTCAGGGGAAACGAATTTGGGAGAACATTGGTCGATGCTGGCACCGCTATTAACATTATTCCACTGAAATCCCTCAGAGTCTCAGGCATCACTCTACAAGAATCTACTCATGCTCCCATCTCAACCAAAGACCATGAAGGAACGCTCAGAGATGCATACGGTTTCATCACTCTCAAAATGAAAGTTGGCTCAACCTGGACGGAAGCCAAGTTTCACATAATCAGGAAGATCCAGGATATGACATGTTCTTCAGCCAAGCGTGGATCCACGCTGAAAATATGGCTACTGACAAAGCGCCTTTGGTTGCATATATCTCCAACAAAGAAAGTTCTGATCCAGAAGATTTGGCGGATATTCTATCATCAGAGCACTTGGGGGAATTTCTAACTTTGACGAGGTTGAAGCAAGAACCTGCAAAAGATGCATAGACATCTATCAAGAGGTTCCACACTAAGGCAGGTCTCATTTATTTCATGTTTGTGTCATTTATTTCCTCACATGCTATCCTAGCATGGGGACTCAATTCTGCTAGCAACTCTGTAAGATGTTATGAATGGTAGCTTCACCGCATTAGTATTTTACCAAGTGGTTGAATCTTATATTTTTCCGAATTGAGCATTGAGACATTAATTACTGAGATGATTTCCAAGCATGGCAAAGAATATTTTGGGCGTTTCTCCATAGCTTTCAGGAGTTTCCATGTGTCCCAGAAAATCAGAAAGCTCTAATATCTGCACAAGTGTTGAATCCCACTACCGTAATGAAAGGAATGCTGAATCAACAGAAGATACTCAGGTCCGAGACGATCAAACCTAAGATATTCGATGCTTAAGGAATATACGCTTCAACGTTCAAGCATCTAAGAAGCCTTCAAATTATACCGTCAATCAAAGAGTATATCTTCGACAATGGCACATCTGGCTTCAGCACAAATATCTCGACGATGACACACTGATTCAACAACAGCACGATCAAAGTGTAACTAAACTACAATCGATAAGTATTCATTATCCCACGATCATACTTCTGAAGCAGATGCAACATCATTCATCCATGGATGGCACAAACTCCTTCAACATACACCGGGGACTTGATATTGTTGGAATGATCGATTCATATCTATTTATTGCAACCTGATGTGATTCCATGAAACTTCATCAACGTGACCTCTCTACATAACAAACCCCTGCACGATTGAAGAACTTCCTCTCTTCACTGATCGCATTCAGAATGAAGACTGTTGTTGCTATCTTCCACAACAACATCAATTTCCTGACAAAACCACTTCACGATACACCTTCATCTTAGGTACGCTCAACCCACCAACTATTTTGTGAATGTAAAGGCTCGTCGGATGGAGGAGGAAAGACTATGTCGATAAATCATGGTTCTAGCCTGTTTAGTCTTTGGAGCAACATCCGACCATAGTATCGGCATCAACAAGGATATCTGGAGGAACTCCATCCATGGTCTCATTATCAACAAGAATGTCTGGAGAAGATTCAATCGTGATCTCATCATCGGTCTCAGGAGCAACATCCTCGTAACAGGGCTTCATCAACTAACCATTCTCTGAAGTATTACTCGATGAAGAAGACTTCTCCGAGCACTAATGATTCATATCAATATGTGTAGACATGAAAACATGTTCACATGAAAGTATTCCCAAAGCTTTCACGACAGACGGGCACAAGCCAAAGTCTTCTACTAGATGATCTCATCATATCTACAAATGAAATACAACACACTTTAGGCCATGGGTTTACAAAAACGAACCAATGGGTAAGTAATGGGACAATGCTTCCTCAACAAAAGATGTTCATCTATATCTCTTCTACAACATACCAAAAGGGTGCATTAATCGGACATATGAGCTGAAAGATATAGCCTTTACCGTCAGGTCTACGAAATCTGAAAAAATTGTACGGGATTAAAAATTACAAATGTGTATGCTTCGTTGGCTGACATCCACAACTCCAAATTGAGTGATTATTTTCTCATGTGATAACTCAGCCTCTTAGCTTCAAAATTTGGGGTCAAGCATCGAATTCCTATGTCGTATGAGGTTCCCACAGCTTCCAGAGCATACAACATGCAAGCAACAATTCTTAGACGGGATTCATAACTTCCACAGTCGATCGGTGTCCACCAGGTCTTTCCACTAAGTACTTCATCAATGTACCTCCAACTTCGACCACCTAGGTATTTACATTAATTTTTCTACTTGGGTCCTCTATACAAGTCTTGCCAGAAGAAGAGAAAACGAAAAGAAGAGATTTAACAAAATACTGGGGACTGACGGTCCACTAATCATGACGATCAGTTTCACAGTCCAAGAACCATGGCACCAGACTCTCATATTCTAATCATTCATCATAAAAGGAATTCTACCACTGAGACATGAAACCATGGTCATTACATCACCCCCTCTTGAGACCAACCTCAGTTATGGTCACATGACCAGGGTTTCAGAAGTGATGTTTCTACTACTGACAGAAGATGGAACTGCAAGCACCACCATGCTCATGTATTAATCAAGGGTTATTGATCTCAAATGAATCAATGATGTTAAAATCCTTCACCAACCGTTCAAGATACAAGCGAATGGTCTAAAGACACAACAGGAGTGTTTTACAACAAACTCGTCTGAGATGATTTTACAATGTCCCGCACAAAGAAGCGAGATGGGAGAAGTTGGTGAGGAATCTTGTTTCATATACCATTCTCTTCGTATGGATGTCCTCTACAATATATCCAAGATTCACAACAATTGGAAGAACGAGCAAAGAGATATGGCTGAAACATTGGACTACATGCCACCTGAAAATTTTCTGAAGGTCTCATGGAAGTTTACTGCTTTGCTGATTTCGGCCCCTAAACGTGCTCAAAACTTAAAAATCTTCTTTCCAAAAGCTTGGAAATTTTCTGGGCATGATAAAACATGGGTAGATCGCGAAATTCTGACATCAGACGAAGATTCAACATCATTTTTCTAGAAGACCTAACTTCTGATAATTAATTATGACAAAATTCTCCATTCATCCACATCTGAATCAGGAGATACACCATCAACGCAAATCCGAACTTCATATTCAGCTGATAGTCTTATTATAGCATTGCTCGGTCGAACTCGCATGTGTTGCTATATCAAGCATGTCTGTCAATGTTAGTGATCAAAAACTATAAAGTATTGATTTATAGTCTACTATAGCTAAGGTCTCGGACTAGGATAAAAAAGTGTAGTTGAGCTCAAGAACTCCATGGCAATCATCATACAAGACGAAGGACTACTCAAGGAACCAGTGTATCTTCATTGACTAAAAGGTATGTAGAGACTTGAACTTATCTATCACTCAAAAATCTACTATTTTATCTCCTATCTTGAGACATAAGTCGTTTTACGATATAGACTAAGAATATACACATGTGAAATTTTAAGCTGAGTATATCTCGCTTATCTATTTCTCGAAATGTGTGTTGGTAAAGCTTTCGCTTTATCCAAGTTCATCTTTTCCTAGTGACGAAAGTCATGTTATGTTTCAATCACTTTGGAAATTTCTCTGACGAAAACTAGTTTATGAATAACAACTATATGACGTCCTCTGAGAATGTTTCAATGATTGAAATGAGAGTTTAGACAATATAACCACTAGGGGATATAAATATTGATATGGTAACACATATATGTATAAGTCCTTAGCACTTGAACCGAAGTTTGAAAACTTTGTTGATCAAGTGAAAACCGAAACTTGAGCAGTCAACTCAGTCCGCAAACTCGGTCCACGAACGTGCGTAGTTCTTGAACTCGAGAATTTCTGCTGGAGTTGTAGCTCGGTTTCAGTCCGCGAACTGACGGAAATTCTCGAACCCGAGAATTTTTGCTGGAGTTTGTGAACTCCAACCGGTTACTTGAGTCCGCGAACTTGAGTGGTTATGTCTAAAAATGATGTTCGTGAACTTATCTAAATTATCTAAGGAATGCTATTGCAAACCGTGGCTTTATAGTTCATGAATCGATTCGAGTCAATCACATCGTTTTTGCTTCAATTGTGTCTTGTGTAGTACATAATATCTCATAGCAATTGAACAACCACTAGTGGAAATCACATGTTTCGCGACCGACAAAGCAAGTCATTTAACTCATATCTATGACTTGCTTTGTCGGTCGAAGAAAGGGTCGCTGTTTGAGCGTCTTTTTCATATATGACGTGGCTCTGAGGGTCACGAAACAACCTATATCAACGAACGATTTTAACGGTAGAGGTGTTATGACTGGTCCTTATCAGTCGTAGATATACATTTTAATATAAAAAAATAATAGATTGATTGGTGACTTGCCCTGACCGAATCAATCTGAATTGAAACAAGTCCGATCTGAGACTAAAATGAAATTCAAATTACAATGAAATAAAACCTGGATTCATAAATTCAAATGTAAATTAATTTAAATACCAGTATTCATTGTACAATACATACAGCTTCAAATTGCAAAATTTCAATGAAATGAAACCAGCACTTAAACTTCAAAATCAGGAAAGAAAAAAAAACAGAAAAAAGATCATGTATTTGCACCAATACAAGTCTTAGCTGATAGGCTCACATGTTTCTTAAAGACAATTCTAAAAGACAAGTGCAAGTCTGAATACCCTACAATGAACCAACTTTCTTCGTCGGAACCGCCTCACAAATAGTAGAGAGACGTGTTTGTTTCTTTGTTGTGAACCCATCTCTGTCAAGTATAACAAATCCTTGAGCACAGCGCAGGATTCCAACAAGATTTATCTGTAATATTTGAGATAATCACAATGGTGAACTGAGATAGTTAACATAGGGACAAAATTGAGACGTTAGGGAAATAGTACTACCTCCCTGCTTGTCCCGAAGGTAGTAATCTACTGCCATCAGCTACAAGACCTTTGAACGTAATTGAAAACTTGTGCCTTCACAGAATTTTCCCCTTCACCGATAAAAGAAAAAAAAAACACAAGAAGGCCATGTATCAATATCATCAAGCTCTACTTATAGATAGGTATTATAAAGATACAACATCTTAGTCTTCATAACCTCCATTGTGTATGTACATATTGCAGCATACCACTGGTTTGGATCCGCATGCTGCTTAACCATACACCGGATGAATCCTAAATTTAGGCAGATTAGTTTGTTACCATGCGTACAACACTTAAATAGAGAAATATTTAAGAATAAGGGACAAAAATCATCTTTCACTATCATCCCTAAGCTAAAACTGCATTTTACGTGCCATGTATAGTGGTTTAGGGCATCGGAAATTACTACCCTGCTATTAGAAAAGAGTTAGACAGTCCCCTATGGTTCGAGTAATCAGGGAATGGGAAACCCCAATGGAGAACTGAAGAAGAATATCAGTTTCACGATAGACATATGGTTTAACGGAGCAGATTGCAATGATAAGATATGTGTATAAAGTTGAGAAAGCAGAGATGTAGAAATTATACAGAAGTAGGAATTAGTCATACTGGTATACCTGTACATCAAAAATAACATGTTTTAACTTAGCCCATGGTGTACCTGCAATCAGGGCAAGTTCCACGACCATGGTGTAATTTCTGTCGTCAGCTGCACATCAAAACGGTAAACTCCGATTATGATGAACATAGCCCATGGTGTACCTGCACATCAAAAATAAGTTCTGTCGTCAGCTGATTAACGTGGGAGGTCACAATACTCAATAAAAATGCTTATAAAAACAATAATCATACCATATGCACATTATCAAAGCTTGGAAATAGAACCCCCTTATATAAATGGGTTACATGACCGAATTTAATTAAACAAATGCTTTTAAAATCTACAATTGAAACTTAATTCCTGATCCGCATGCTTGTGAATTTTGATATACACTAATCTGACTTGGTACGAAGTGAAAAACTACATGAAATATCAGTTTTACTGGTGGAATAACATTCTAATCACAATGTTTGAAATTTTGCCCAAGGGAAATCGAGAAAAACATAGAGATTCAGGTAATTTTTATCTTATCATCAATTGATAATCTGAAACGTCAATGAATCATATTCATGGGTATAGATAGAAAGATGTACCTTAATTGTGAATCATAACCCCAAGACATATAGAGAAACTAAACACTGTAGAAAAATCATGTTTAGCTTCGTTCAAAATGTGAAACCAAACCAAAATCGTAAGTTAATCCAATTAGAGCCAAGAACAGGACACTCCAAAACAAAACCAAACTGCTCTTGAAGGAGCAACCAAAACCAGGCGATTCATGGTCTCAGAAACATTATCATAAAGACTACACATTAGAGATGTTGACACCTAAAAATGCTAACTAAGACTTAACTGGAAGTATTTCTTAACACATCCAGGAAAAAATTATAATTCTAGGAACAAGTTTTAAATTTTATATCTTCAGCCTGATTGGGTTCACAAGGATTCGAGTGCAAGGGGAAAATTCCTACCAATTCAAAGGTAGCCTTCAAAATTAAAGCACCTTATGAGGTGTGACTCAACTATGGGTCTGGAGAAGGTATAAAATACCTTACTTGGAATCCATTCGAGAGTGACGAAGTCGAACAAATAAATCATATTGCCTTTAGTGTCTCAGAAGTTACCTCGAGACTACAGACACGATCTTCCAGAGTTTTATTCTTCAGCACTATCTGCCGAAACAGCTCCCTATGAACTGCAAAAGCAAGAAATTCAGTGTTAGATATCATACCTGCCATTCCTCAAACACAACCCCTATCATCAACTCCAAACACCTATGAATAAGTAAATAAAATCAATTACCTATGAATAAATTCATGTGCACCCACCATGGAAACTACATCTCTGTCCAAATGGGTTCCTCTTTATATTGCTCAGTTGCATTCATCTATCTTACCTGTGCCTTCAAGGTACATCATATATATTTATAAATGGAAAACAAATTACATAGAAAACCAATGAGCTACATACATAGATTCAGTTCAAAGAATACATCGCATCCACAATCTATAATTTATACTTCACCAAACAAACAATGGTTAATCACCATGCTAAATTGACATGGTGACTCGAACAAGAAATTTAATTTGAACTTTAAACTGCTTTGAGGCAGATGCGACAATGAGAAGATCAAAAACCAGTTTTTTTTTTAACAAGCATGATAGGTGGACTTCATCAAACTACAGAGAAATAGGGGAAGTTTACCTTTGCTTTGTTCCATCAAAAATAGCTCCATAACTCCATTCTTTTTAACACCATCAATAATAACCTTTTCAACTGCGGCCACAACAATCCACTAAATTACAGAGCAAGAAACCACGATATTGTATATGCTAATAGTGATTTATCCCAATGTATATATACTTACCAAGTTTTTATAGAGTTGAACAATTCATTTCCAGTTCCAGCTCCCCAGCCCAAAAGTGTGAGGAATTCACTGGTTTCCACTCACAGATAATGTTTCTCCACTAGGTCAGGCGCCACAACCTAATTGAAGCAAAAAAAATGAAAATCAATAACTACTTCCCAACTTCAGCCTTTGGATAATAAAAGCACGAGTTGCAATAGCGAACATTCTTAACATATAAAAAATGCATTTTGATTCAAATACTAGAGTGATAATTCTTCATTTAAAGGAAAATAGAACTCACAAATATTACCCAACATCCATAGGACATCATCCTAAGAAAATATACCAGCCCTCTAGATCCAAGTTTGAGAAAGCTCGACTAAGTCGATACAAAATAAACCCATTTTTACATCACGGGAACAACAATCACACACTATCTTTGAACTAAAAAATTCAATTCAGAATGAAACTCTGTTTTTACTACCCTATGGTAGTAATAAGTATGCTTGGTATCTGACTAAATATCTGATCCTCCAGTAATAAGTATGCAAACCTCTAAAAGATGGTATGCATCACAAAAGAAAAAGAGACAATGAGTACAGAAAATGGCTCATAAACCACCACAATTATATCATCTAAGGCTCATAGATACGTTTTAGAATGATAAAATAACTAGAGTGGGTTTTATTCGACTTTGAAACCCACTGAATACACAAATCTTAATATATATATAGCTTGAACATCACAATTACAAATCCAAAACTGCTGAATATACACATCCTAATACATTTATAAGTTAAAATCAAATCAATTAAATCTTAATAATACCATCAGTTACTAGTAAGAAATAAAAAAAACTTCATCATAAAAACTCATTCAAGACCATTAATTCCCACCATGCTATCAACACCTACGTCATATCAAATTATCAAGACAAAACCAAAATCACTAAAAACCTTAAAACCATAAATATTTTTTCTAGACAAGAAACAAAGAAAACAAATCAATACCTAAAAATGAAAAACCTAACTATCAACATAGGAAGCATCTTACCAAGGAAATTTAAATTGAAATTTTGCTAAAACCTATCAAATAAGAAGGCTTAAAAACACTTGAAATAAATTGATTTTGAATAATCCCTAAGACTGATAATTGACATCCATACCAAATGAATAACTTTTACAACAAATAAAAGTGGTGGATAATTTATACCTGAAGATGTTCGAAAAATCCAATTGAGACTGATAATTGGTCTTCTAATTGATAACTCCTACAACAGGAATCGAAAAATATTAACACCCTAACAAACAAAATCAACGACAAAAACAAAAAAGGAGGAAACTTACACCTCCAAAGCCTGGTTTTAGTTACCCAAGTTGCACGAAATGAAACCCTAACTAAAAATATAAGAAATTAACAACTCAAATAAAAAAGATGAAAAAGAAATTGATTGAATAAGAATGGTTCTGACTTTAGATTGAAGAAAATTGGTTTTAGATAAAAAATAATGATCTGAATGGATCTGGAAAGATGAAGAAGATAATGGTATTTCCTCATGGTTCATGGTAGGATTTGTTTTATTTCATGAAAATCTGTTGGATTTTCTAAGACAGCAAACAGATCTGATAAGATGGAGGAGAAAATGGTTTTTCTTTGGAGGTGCTCGTCTGGAAAGAGATAAGAGGGAAGAGAGGCGATGGGGAGGAAGAGGGAGGAAAAAAAAGTAATGGAAAGAGATAAGGAAATAAAACAAGAGATAAGGTAATAGAAAGTGTGGGACCCAGAAAATCTGAACCATAGAAAGCACCAATATCCTCCGCAGCTGTCTGGGTCGTTGTGTGAGGAAAAAATTATAAATAAAACTAGTTATTCTGTGACCGTTTTTAACGCTTGATTTTGTGCTCTGCATTTTTATTAAATCTAGGACGGTCTTGATCGGTCCACAGTCAACTGACCGCTATTGAGGGTCGGGGACGTGAGTCATAAAAACCCCATTCTCCACTTGTGAACTCTCTAACTAGTTCATTTGAGTCATTTGAACTAGTTATGGTGAAGAAGAATATGGTTGATATGAAAGTTATCATTTGGCTAACCATTTGGTTGATTAATATTGAGCCAACTATTGTACATGTTTTGGTACGGTTATACAAACCCAAAATCTTCAAGTACATGTGTGTATGGCAAGCTAAGTTTTCGATCTAACGGTTGAGAGATATTAGCTTGTATCTAATCAGGTTTTCATCTAACGGTGAATATTGAATGCTTTGTTACTAAGCTAACATTGATTGCTTGAAAGACTATATAAGGGAAAACTCTAGCAACTGGGAAATCTAATCCCCTCACATTCTGTGTGATACTAGTTTGCTAAGATAGAGTCGATTCTCCTTTAACCTTTGGTTTTATTCTTCTAAAACCAGGTTAAACTTAAAAGACTTCATTGGGATTGTGAAGCCAGACCGATACTACTTTTCTTGTAATTGTGTGATCTGATCTTACTATTTCCATCATATGAGTACAATTGTAATAATTGGCTTGAGATTTCTATCTCCGATAGGAAAGATATAAAAGTAATCACAAACATCTTCGTCTCATCGTTTGTGATTCCACAATATTATTTTTCGCTGCGTCGATTAAGACTATTATGAGGTGATTGATAAAACTGAGTTGTTCTTCGGGAATATAAGTCTGGTTTTATTGATTGGTTCATGTTTACCTTGATTTATCAAAAGACTGAACAAAACTCATAGATTTATTCATGGGAGAAGAATTTATCTATCTTGTAGACTTTTCTGTATGAGACAGATTTTTTTGCTAAAGTCTTCGACTTTGGGTCATTGCAACTCTTAGGTTATGGGTGAGATCAGCTAAGGGAATCAAGTGCACATTATCATGCTGGGATCAGTGGTGTAGGAGCATAACTGTACGTCGGATCAGTGTGAGATTGATTGGGGTTCAACTACAATCCAGACAGAATTTAATTTGGAGTAGGCTAGTGTCTGTAGCAACTTAATACAGTGTATGTTTAATCTGGACTAGGTCCCGGGGTTTTTCTGCATTTGCGGTTTCCTCGTTAACAAAATTCTGGTGTCTGTGTTATTTCTTTTCCGCATTATATTTTTATATAATTGAAATAATACAGGTTGTGCGTTGATCAATCAATTAGAATATCCGACCTTATTGGTTGTTGATTTAAATTGATTGACACTTGGATATTGGTCTTTTGTACCATCCAAGTTATTCCTCTTTGATTAGTCTCGCGAATCACATTTGCTTGAGTAAATCAAATTGAGAGACTGAGATAATAACTCCTTGAGTATTTTCTATTGATTGAGTCTAGTTGATTCTCTAGAAAACAACTCATAGTTGTACATACAGATTGCTAATCGAAATACTAGTTGAGGTTGTTAGACCCTTGCTTTTTCAATTGGTATCAAAGCAGGAAAACACGTTTAAGACCTTACAAGTCTGTGTTTGTGGCAATCTGATTCTGTGGACAAAATCTCTGTTGCACATACCAAAATGTTTCCTAAAGATTTTGATCATGTCAAGTGTCTTGAAAACACCTCAAAGGATTATTCCTTAGTTGATTCTTCCGAATTCTGAGGTAGAAAGAATGTTCAATTTGATAATGACATTTCTTCCTCTCATGAGGAATGTGACACTCTGCAGAAGCTGAAAAGGAACTCACTAGAATTTTAAGACATACAGCTGAAGATATTGATTTTAATAATCATGATCACCTCATTGATGAATTTGAAAAGTCTCTTGATCGATAACGTGATCTCTATAATATCATTAATTTCTTCTCTAAGAATATTGAGAAACTTCTTCAAGAAACTACTCTCCAGCGTGAAAAGATTAATACTCTTGACGAGATTATTAAAGAGGACTCAATTAGAGAAAAGCGTTTGCTCGAGACTCATTCATAAGATCTCAACAGACTTCATGCTGAAAAAGAGAAACTATGTGCATCTCTTACTCTAGCCCATGAACAGTGCAAATCCTTGGAAAAGGAAAACTCTGTCTTAAGGAAAAAATCCTCTGTACAAACTAACTTTCGTAATGTTCTGTACAATTCAAAGTATTCTCCAGAAGAAGATTGTGTCAAGAAAAGTTTACATAACTTGCAATCTTCTCATATGGCTATGGAGTTTAAACAGGTGCCAGTTATTGCTTCTCCTCCTCGAATCTGTACTTTTTGTGGGAAACAAAATCACTATGCTATCTATTGTTTTGAAAGAAGGAAACAAATTTCTAAGCTTCGTAATTTGCTTCTCTTCACTGTCAATGGAACAAATAGTCAGTCGACTAACGCAGTGAAATGTTTGGCCACAAGAAATCAGAAACCTTATAAGAATGATCTCTACTCTAGAAATCAGTACAGGGCTCAAGTGCATTCGGGGATAAACTATTGTGTTGCTAACAAAGGCATTTCCTGTACTTATAAGGATATTTATGATAAATCTAAATCTAGAAAATGGATTCCCATCCACTCTGATCCTCTTAATTTAATTGCAAGAGGTCCTAGATTTAGTCCTTCTGATAAGTATGCTAATCAAGCAGTGGGTCATCTCTTTAGGAAGAGCACAGATCAAAGACAGAAGGATAAAAAGGAAAAACGTTCATTTAATGAGCTAAAGGCTCATACTTGTGTAAAGTAATCACAAGGTTGAATATCTCACATACAAAAAGCCTAGTTATGAAAAAATTGAATAGGTATACTCCGTAACTGTGTGACTCAAATTATCTAGCTAATCTCTTATCGTTTTTAGAAGGATAATTAGTCAAACACTGGTCGTGAGTATTTTTTTTCTATCTTGATGTTCCTTGTCGAATCTTATCTTTGAAAAGTAAAAGTGTTTTTCTCCTTCCATGCAGAGTTTTGTGAAAAACCATCTTACGGGCTCACGTACGGGTTATTCTTTAAAACCTTCCCCGTAAACCCTAAATTTCTCGAGTTTTTCTTTATATACCTATCCTATTGATTTATTCTTGTTACTCTAGGTTTCTCTTTGTCAATGGCTTCTTCTTCTTCCTACTCTTTGAATTTGTCTAAAGATGTCATTGATAAGGCGGTATATTGCAAACTCGATAAAGAGAAGGAAACTCTTGCTGATAATGAAGGTTTCCTTCCTCAATCCTCTGAGTTACTTCATGATATAGAGGATATTGAAGAGATTTCATCAGATGTAGTTATCGACTTCCTGAAGGAATTTGAGAAAGCAAAGCAGCAACTTGTTGATACAATGAAGAGTCATGATGTGGTAAGAACTGAGTTGAAAAAGGTTAAGTCTGACCTTGCTCTCATGAAAAACCATGTTAGAGAACTTCCCAATAATGATATCCTCTTCAAAGGTACAGAGGATGCTGCGATTCACAAGCTCCAAGACCTTAAGACTCAAGAAGGTCCTGAACTGTCTATTTGACTTTAGTTCTCTGTGGCATGGAGGTTTTGTTTAGCCTATTTTTGATTTTGTTAATCTAGTAAATCTTCTATTGTTTCTCTTTTGTTTAGAAAAATAATTAGTGTTTTGGAATAGCTATTATTGTGATTACACATAGCTATATCCAATGATTTTCATCTTCTTGTTTTTAGATTTTTTGGTTTAAAAATTCTAAGTTTATTTGGAAGATGATGGTTGCATTATTAATCTTTATGGTTTTATATATTGCAATATTTGATGGGATATATGTGTTTACGTCCGTGAACTTGATTGTCCCATATTTTGTCAAAAGTAAAGTCGTTCGTGAATTGATATGCAAATATTGATAAAAGGATGAATAGACTTTTGAGAAACACAAAAGTTAAGCCTATATTGTCAATTATTGATGTAAGATAGGTTAAAATCTTTTGTGATTCAAGGATTATGTCTATTGTGTGTCTGTAGTTGCAGGAAATCCCACAATACATCTCTCACCAGAATCCTTAATAATCAACACATCTTTAAGATAAACAATCTCACTTTTTATTAATTGAATCTAGAAATCTTACAAAGGGGAAATGAAATCAAGAATACAACACTGTTTTGGATTTTCTCTCTCCTCAAAACTTTCTCAACACTCTAAAATTGATCTCTATCACCTTAAGACTATTCAACTCTTTATATAGGACATTACCTAGTGGATGACAGCTAAGCTGTCCTTTATTTTCGGATCTAGCCTTGCGATATTCGCAACTATACAAATGTTAAATTTCACAATCATTCCTAAATTTCGCTAGGTCTTCACATCTTTCTCGTGTTTAAGCTGTCGTCATCTGTTATGTCATTTTTGTAGTTAATTTGCGACGGCTTCCCAATGTACTTTTGATGAAAACTTCGCAAGAGTGTTGCTGTTGCGATATTCTGATCCTACATCTTGCCTCTTCTCATGTCATCTTTGCGAATGGGAGAATATCATGATAAATTGTACTTCATAATGCCGCAACTGTTCATATTTTTATATTCTTCTACCGACAAGATTCCATGAATTAAGCATAACTTCCTACACGTGTTAAATACTTCTTTTTTCACCGGCACGTTTGATGTTATCCAGTCACCACTTTTTGTCTATTTAAGAAGATATTTGGTTAGAGAGATGATTTTCTTTATTTTACTTCATCTTCTTCATCTCCACGTTCTCTGTAAATCTTCATCATCTGCAACTCTTTCTCCTTATATTTTCACGGATTTATCTTTCTGTTACTGTCCTCATGGAATCATCAAGGTTAATTTTCTTTTCTCTTCTTGTGGTTTTGTTGAAGCTGATTTCTTTTACTGAAATTATCTTATTTTATTTTGTTCGTCTTTATTTAATTCCCATATTGTTTCCGTTTCAGCAAAAGCACCTCTAATACCAGATTCTCAATTCAAAATCCTAATGTTCTCAAAGATTCGCAGCCCAAAGTCGCTGCGAGCAAAAGAAAGTTCGCGAATCGCAAGGTAGTAAGGAAAACTATTCTTTTAATAACAATATTGTTTCCTCTTTTTCTTATCTGGATTGTGATTTACATGGTGATGAAGATGCTAATAAACCCCCAAAGAGATCTCGCCATTCTCCGTTTCCCATATTTACTCCTTTAACTTCTCCTTTAATACCTTTGCAAACTGAATCCCTACTTCCTATCTCTGCGAAAATATGGTAATAGGTTCCACTCCTTCAACTGATCTTTCTATAGATGAAATTCCTTTTACTAAGCCTGCTGCAAATGAAGTTTTTTCTTCTCATGTGGCCAATATCTCTCAACCTAATCCCATCTCAACCCCAAGTATTAATCCTCCTCAAACTTTATCTTCAAATGACACTTCTTTAGCAAAAAATGATGATCACCAACTTTCTGTTATCACCGCTTCTTCGTATGAATCTCGTCCCCTTACCAAAGAAACTGTGGATGGAATAGATATTCCCTTCAAGGTTTTATCAAATATTTTGGATGATGTCAAGAAATCCTCCATTTACCCTGTCAAGTTTGGCATCTGCGAAATTTTGAGTAAATATTTTGGTTCTGATTGGATGGTTTCGCAAACGTCCTTAGAGAAAGAAATTGTAGCTTTAAAGGAAAGTCTTGAGGCCAAGACCTTAGAATGTGGCACTCTTCATCTTGAAAATCAAAAGCTTCAAAATGTTTTGCTAGACTATGAAAACCTTCGCAGGAAGAATCAGGAATTAAAAGGTACAACCTTATTATCTTTGCCCTTAATTTATATTTTTCAATAAATTTATTCTTTCCGTATTCAATTATCTTACGATCCTTTGTTCGCCTTTAAGATTTAAACCAGAAACGAATAATGGAGAGATATCAATTTGAATCCATCGCTGAAGAAGCCCGTATGGACATAGATATTTGGATAGATCAATATAACCAATTAGATAACCTTCATACATATTCTGTCGATCAAATAGATAATCTTACCAAAGAGAATACCCAATTAGTTCAGAAGCAAAACTTATTAAGTATTGAAATATCTTGCCTCTCTTACTCTTTAACTAAAGCTAACTTGGAGATGGAAGCTTTATCAGATGAAAATAAAACCTTATCTCAAGAGAAACGAATTCTTTTAATTAAGGTGGCGGTCTCTTCGCAGCAACATAACATTTGTCAAAAGTATGTAATGATCAAGAATAGTCTCTTTGCTCTTTGAGAAGCAAACTTAAAGAAATAACATAATCATCTGCTGCTGAGAGGGATGAACTTATCCGGGGTAGAATATCCTTAAGTGTAAAGGCAAGTCAACTCAAATACCAATACTCCAAACTAAAAGAATCATATACTTCTCTTGCGAAGGAAAACGCCTCATTTATTTCTAAAGAAAAGAATATTTAATCTCGCTTGAAAGGGTTAGTTGGAGATAAATTTGACGATGCAATGGACCGCTGGGAAGATAATTGTTTGTCTCTAACTCAATATCTTATTTCTAAAAAGGAAGGTAGTCATAAAAATTTGACTGCCTCAACCATATTTTATCTCTGTTAAGTCTTTTTGTGATATCTCTTTTGCGAAATTTTCGCTTGAATTATATTTTTTTGTATTATTCCTTTTCGCAGAATCTGAGAAAAATCTTCACTCTTCCATTTCTGTTTTGGAGTCTAAGCTTGCCAAAATTCGCAAGGAAAATGCATTATTATCTTCCCATCTTTTTCTTTCTCGCGACCGGGCAGAAAGAATATTTGATTATCTTGCTTACTTCAAAAATATGGAAAGTAGAAACCGTGAAAAAGAACTCCTTCGCCAAGCTCATCTCCAAGTTGAAGTTCTTGTGAATGATATCTTGCTATCCCACTCTCTTCCTTCTACATCAATCAAGCCTTTTGAAGTAGATGATGATGAAGTTCCTCGTTCTGCTGATAGTAACTTTGATTATGAAAGTGGTGAAGAGGCTATCTCTCAAGAAGATTTTGTAAATGAGGAAGAAGTCTCTCTTAAATAAGCAACTATTGGTGATAACCCAAATGAAGAAGGAGCTAGAGTAGATCAAGATAAATAGAAAACTGATGTTGAAGTAGATCAGAACAAAGAAACAACTGGCGAAAATAAAAAAGCTGGCGAAAGTGGAGAAGTTGGCGAAAAAGATGATGAAGAAGTTAATGTTAAAGTTTGAACTTCTTGTGTAATTTTATTTTCTTGAGTTGTTTCATCTTTCCTATTTTTTGCGAATGATGTACTTCAGTCAACTTTAAAAAAGTTTTTACTCTTTTATCATTGTACTCTTTTGCGAGAAAGATAATGCTTTTTGTTTATCAACTCCCATACTGCCTCTCATTATCTTTATTATGATGAGTGGCCTGCATAAGTAACAATCGTTAATGTTTATAAAAAAAATTGTTGCGTCATGTGGTCTTATTTTGCCTTCCTAGTTAAAGGTCTTATTTTGCCACCTCTTGTCATTGCGACAAAATCGCAGGACGTTCTTACATTTTCATGTAAGAACCCATTGATCTTGCCTTAACTCTCTCTTTTATTGGTATCTTTGTTGCGACAATATGACAGGTCTTAAAATTCTTGCGAAAATAAAGCCCCGTGACATTGTCGTCTTGCGACGAAATCGCAGGACGTCATTTTATTTTCATGAAGTGACCCATTGATCTCGCCTTATCTTTTTATTTTATATTATTGCCTCTTCAGGATTGTCGCACAAATATGACAAGCCTAAACTTTCTTATGAAAATAAATCCTCATGAGATTTGCATCTTAAGACACTTATCAGCTCCCTAATGGAGGGTGCCGCCTTTATCTTCCCCCTGGTTTCCCCTTCAAGGAGACGTACATATACCATACAAGGTTGGCTCCTCCCATCTGGTATTAACAACAACCAGTTGTTTTCGAATCCTCTTATCCATTTTGCCTATATGGCTTATGGTTACGAGACTACACCCTAAGTGGGGTTTTCTTCAGGCCGAGTGCATCATAGTCAACACTTTCCGAGAATGGACATTGCGTTTCATACGACCCAGGCACTCTTGGATTAACCGTGTACCTCGGCGCCTTGATCATATTCTGCACTCCTTAGAAGAGACCCTCAGTCGTCCAACCTAAGTCATAAGCTTAGGTTAAAATCCAAGGTATCTCTCCTGGATGGGCTTTATTGACTCCAAATCTCCATGACTTAGGTTCCAGGGGCGGTGTAACCTTTTCGCTGAGTCATGAAACAGGTACCCCCTTCTATGACGTACTTTAGGTCTTACATTTGCCTCTTGCGAAATTTTGATTCCGCGAACTAGGGTGTACGCCATAGTAGGTTCGCCCCTTTCTGGTATATCATTTATATTTGATTCTCTCTTGGTAATATCATTATTTCTGCGAAATTTTCGCGTACTTTCATTTCTTTTTGGATATGTATAATTTCGCAATTACTCTTTCATAAAATTTTCTCATACATCCATTTTGTTTCAATCAGATATCATTTCACAATCTACTCTCTTCCAGAACCTCTTATGGGTAGTATTTCTTCAAGTATAATCTGTTTCATGGTCTATCAAGTCTCTGACCCACATCTCTACCTTCAGGATCCATTAATCTATATGCCCCTATTCCAACTATCTCTTTAATAATGTATGGCCCATCCCATTTTTTTGATAATTTTCCACCATGTTCTCGCTGATATACTGGTGTTTCTCGCAGCACCAAATCTCCTGGTTGAAACTCACGTGTTTTGAAACGTTTATTATACTCGCGGGCTAGTCTTCGCAGATAATTTTCCACATGTTGCAGAGACATTTCTCTCCTTTCTTCTAATTCATCAATCTTGGTTAAAATCATACCCGCACTAAGATTTTTATCCTAAGCCTCTCTCTTTGTTGTGGGAATAATAACTTCTGCTGGCAGCACAGCCTCAACTCCATATGTTAAACAGAAAGGTGACATTCCAGTAGCTTCTCGCCTAGTTGTGTTGTAATCCCATACTACATTATGCACATGTTCACACCATGCCCTATGGTGTCCCTATAACTTCTTCTTCAGTATATCTGCAATTATCTTATTTGTTGCTTCTGCCTGTCTATTGGCCTGTGGATATAGAGATATTTTATCTTAAATACATTGAGTAACATTTCCATGTTCTGCCCTTCAAACTGTTTTTCATTATCAGATACCAACTGTGCGGGAATTCCAAATATGCAAATGATATTTTCAAATATGAATGTAAAAATATATTTGTCGCGAATGTGCTGTACTGCCTTTACTTCTGACCATTTTGTGAAATAATATGTAGCGACAATTAAATATCTTATTTGTCCAGAGCCCGGTACAAATGGTCCCACAATATTTAACCCCCATTTTCCAAAAGGCCACATACTTGTTGAAGATGTTAATGGTGCTCCAGGTGCATGTATTTTCTTTCCATACAACTGACAATCTTCGCAACGCCTTGATATTAGTTTCGCATCTTTATGCATATATGGACAGTAATAACCTTGTATTTTCGCTCTGTATGCCAAAGATCTTCCTCCACTATGGTTGCCAGCGTCCCCATAATGCAACACCTTTAATATTTCTTCTCCCTCTTTTCGTGTCAAACATTTAAGTGATGGTCCATTAAAGGATCTTCGATACAATACCCCATCTCTCAGTTCATAATTTTTCGCACGGCTTTTTAACTTGTGTGCCTCCAATCTATTTTTTGGTGTTTCTCCTTTTTCTAGATATGCATGAAGTTCTGCTCTCCAATCTTCAATATTGGGTATTTGTTCTTCTTCTCCACCTTCTATTATTATTACATCTACCTCTTCCTCTTCTTCTTTAATGATTGATGGTGATAGAAGTGTCTGTATCTTTATGCATCTCACAGTTGGGTCTGTCATCATACTTGAGATGAAAGCAAAGGCATATGCAAGTCTATTATGTTTCCTTGATATATGTCTCCATTTTATTTTTGGGATTTTTGCTGATAATTCTTCAACAAGTTTCTTGTATTTCTTCAAGGATGGTTCATTTGTAGCGTATTCTCCTTTTATCTGACGAATGACTAGCTGCGAATCACTGGTGATTCTCACATTTTCCAATTTCATTTCTATTGCGAATTTTAGGGCATGTACCATAGCTTCATATTCTGTCTCACTATTAGTAGATGCGAATTCCAGTCTGAAGGAAAAAGCCATTTTATTTCCTTCTGGTGAAATTAGGATAATTCCAACTCCATGAGCTTCCCCATTTGACGATCCATATACCAATATTTCCCATCTATCAGGTTTTGTTAATAGATCTCTTGGGTTTCCATGTTCTTCTTCCACATCCATCATTTCCTCCACAACTTCATCATCTTCTAGAGGAAACTCTGCTAAGAAGTCTGCGACAACCTGTGATTTTGGTGAAGACAATATTCCATACTTAATTTCGAAATGTCCTACTTGTGCATTCTATCTTTCTACCCTGCCTGACCTTTTTGAATTCTTCATCACCGATTCAATTGGTAACTTTTCAAAACCCTTATTTTGTGTGCCTGAAAATATATGCGAAGCTTAAACGCTGCATAAACTAATGCCAGAATTAGTTTTTCAATTTTTGACTAATTTTTCTCTATGGCATTGAAGGTTTTGTTGATGTAGTAAATTGGTTTTTCAACTCCTGCGTCCACTTGCAATAGCACAGAAGTTATCGCAAGATAGATTAATAGTTCTTCTCATGGCTCTGTCTTTCGCAAAATGGATATATTCATCAGATATTATTTTATTCCTTGAAGAGATTTCTCGCATTCATCTGTCCATCTAAATTTTGTCCCCTTTTTGAGTATGTTGAAAAAATGTTTACATTTGTCTGATGATCGCGATATGAACCTTCCTAGTGTAGCTAAGAATCCGTTTAACTTTTGTACGTCTTTTACCGTCGCTGGTGTTGGCATGTCACGAATTGCTTGCACTTTGTCCAGATCAAATTGTACTCCTTCTTTCGATACAATGTAGCCTAAAAAATTTCCCGATGCAACCCCAAATATACACTTCTCTGGATTTATTTTGATGTTAAATTGCCGCATCTGTTCAAAAATTTCCTTCAGATCTCGCACATGGTCTTTTGCTTCTTTACTTTTTATTAACAACATGTCATCTACATACACCTTTAATGTTTTGTGTATCCACTTTGCGAACACCTTCTCTACCATACTTTGGTAGGTTGCTCCAGCATTTCTCAAACCAAATGGCATTTTCGTATAACAGTACAATCCTCTTGGAGCGAAAAAAACAGTATGCTCTTGGTCTTCTTCAGCGAGAGGGATTTGATTGTAACCTTTGTAACCATCTAGAGAAGATATTATATCATTTCCCTCCGCTGACTCAACCATTTGTGGAATATCTAGTAATGGAAAACTGTCTTTCGGACAAGCTTTGTTTAGATCAGTAAAGTCTATACAAATTATTATCCCCTTATTTTTCTTTGGGACCACAACCATGTTTTCTATCCACTCCTGATATTTAGCTTGTCTTATAATTCCTGCATCAAGCATCTTCTGCAGTTTTTATTCTATTTGCGGATGATATGTTGTTGTGATTTTTCTTATTCTTTGTTTGAATGACCTTACATTTTTGTCAATCTCCAACCTATGACACGCCACAGGCGGATATATTCCAGACATCTCATCCATGTTCCATGTGAAAATATCTTTGTATTCTCGTAAAAGAGTAATAGTTCTTTCTTCTTCATCTGCCTCCATCTTGGTCCCAATCCTTAGCATTTTGTGTTCTTCTTTAGTTCCAAAATTCACTTCCTTTGTTGGTTCTGCTGCGGTGTAACTGACCTTAGGTTCTCCCATGGGTGTTGGTTCTTTTATCATCTTTGCAAGTTCGTTTCTTTCTTTCGAAATTTCGCTGGGTATTCATTTTCCTTCTTATGCTCTTATCATGTAAATTCTAAACTCATCTTTTTTCTTTGCCTCTTTCGCCATTTTTCTGCGAATTTTTAGCTTCTTTGCATGTCCTTCATAACACTTGACTTCAATTTGATAACATAATTTCGCACCATCAGTATCTCCTCTAATTTCACCAATTCCACTCGGCATAGGAAACTTGATGCATCGATGCAATGTCGATGCTACAGCTTCAATTGCGTGTATCCATGATCTTCCCAACAACATGTTGTATGGCGATTCCATATCCACCACACATAGTGTCACTTGTGTTTCAACCTCTCCTAGAGAAATTCGCACCACTATTTCTCCTTTCGGCTTTGTTGTAGATTTGTCAAAGCCATGAATATGATGTGTTGAATGAGACATTTCTTCATCTTTGTATCCATTCCTTTATATGCATGGTAAAACATTATATCCGCCGAACTCCCTGTATCCACCAAAGTTCTGTTTACCATCCATTATTCCATAGTTTTTGTTGATTTCCCCTTTTCTTTCTGCGTGGTTACGGTGATTACCAAAGGAGATGTGTGCCTCAAATTTTCTCTTGGTATCTCTACTACTGTGAATGTAATTTTTTGTTTTCCTAATCTTTCAAGGGTGATACCTTCTCCACCATCATGATTTTTTTTCCTTTAAAATATCGTTTATGTATTCTTCCTCTGATGCTTTCATGAAATTCATTAATCATTGTTTTTGTGATTAAACTACACTCCAACCTTCTATTACCTTCATTGATTTTGACTATTTTTCCTTAATTGGTTTATTGATTGGTTTCGTCATTTTCTTCACTTGAACAATTTTAATAACAATCTTTTATCTTGTTTTTTTCCACAATTTTCAATTTTCAGTCCCTGTTTCTAGCGCCATTATGTAGTTGCAGGAAATCCCACAATACATCCCTCACCAGAATCCTTAATAATCAACACATCTTTAAGATAAACAATCTCACTTTTTATTAATTGAATATAGAAATCTTACAAAGGGGGATATGAAATCAAGAATACAACACTGTTTTGGATTTTCTCTCTCCTCAAAACTTTCTCAACACTCTAAAATTGATTTCTCTCACCTTAAGCCTATTCAACTCTTTATATAAGACATTACCTAGTAGATAACAGCAAAGATGTCCTTTATTTTCAGATCTAGCTTTGCGATATTCGCAACTATACAAATGTTAAATTTCACAATCATTCCTAAATCTTGTTAGGTCTTCACATCTTTCTTGTGTTTAAGCTTCCGTCATCTGTTATGTCATTTCTGTAGTTAATTTGCGACAGCTTCGCAATGTACTTTTGATGAAAACTTCGCATGTTGCAATATTCTGATCCTACAGTGTTATTGTGCAAATGGTGATGGAAACATATAATGAATCCTTGTGAATTTCGCAGTAATTGAGCTTCCCTGATCTATCTTTTGTGTATTACTGTGAGGCTCCATTGTGTATCTTATGTTGAGCATGATACAACTAAGTCGATTCCTTATTGGCATGGTTGGTTGTTCCATGAGATGCTATATGTTGAGCATTAAGAACTAAATTAATCAACTTGTATGGATATTTAGTTTGTGTTCCATAAGTTTTCTTATGTTGAGTACATGTACGGATAAGGTTGTCATGTCTGATGATAATCTTAGTCGGGGTTCCATAATCTCTTGTGTTGAGCCCAAATGAACTAAATCAATCATCTAGTATGGTTATTTAGTTAGCACTCTGTAATTTCTTCTCATGTTGAGCATGATTGACTAGGATGGTTATTTTTATGATTAAATTAGTCATTGCTCCATAGATTTTTTTTATGTCGAGTGTAGCCAATTAAATTGATTACTCTTGTAATTAGTTTGGTTGAGTATGACAATTAGATTATTTTCAAGTTTTCTTGTAATCAATCTAATTGATTTTTTAAGTCTCCATAAGTTTACTTGTGTTGAGCATATTTAGTCAAATTAATCTTGGTTCGCTTTGGTTAATTTGATTTCTTGTTGGATTCCAAATTCATACTTGTATGCAATTTGTTGAGTCTAAAGAAACCCTTCTTTTCTTTTGAAATTAAGGTCTCTCTTATCGTTCCCTTGGGAATGGCATATCATGGGGGAGAGTTCTTTTGAACTGTGCTTAATTTCCAAATCTTTGTGGGGAGTGCGGCTGTGGAATATTAGAAGGGTTATCTTGCATCTTTATAAACTCCTTGATGAATGCATTTAGCTTCGGCTTTATGATTACATCTAAACAAGATGATACACATTTACCTTTGGTCATGAAATGTCTCTTATGGAAATTTCATTAGGATCCCGTTCTTGTACCTTTGCCAATTTTATTGACAAAAATGGGGAGAATTAATATGTAGTTCACACTACAAATACATATGGTTATCGGATCATTATGTAAGGGGGAGTGGTTTCCATGTGAGATGGAGTATTGACTAAGGGGGAGTGAAGTATCACCATAGTATTGTTGTTGAAGTTGTGATGCAATAGGACTTTGACGCTGTGTAATAATATTATGACACTGTATAACAATGATTGAGAACCGATGCTTTTATCATTGTTATAGCTACGGATTTTCAACAACGATGATGCTAAACTTACAACTTTTGGGATCATTGGACTACTTAGAAGTGACGAAGATTTCGAGTATTGTTGAAGATTAGACATGTGGAATAGGAGCTGCAAAGTTTATTTATATATTTTTTGTTTTCCATATGTATTAATAGTGTGGCCACTAAAATTGACAAATGGGGAGATTGTTAGAGCATTGCTCGGTCGAACTCGCATGCATTGCTATATTAAGCATGTTTGTCAATGTTAGTGATCAAAACTATAAAGTCTTGATTTCTAGTCTACTATAGCTAACGTCTCGGACTAGGATAGAAAGTGTAGTTGAGCTCAAGAACTCCATGGCAATCATCATACAAGACGAAGGACTACTCAAGGAACCAGTGGATCTTCATCGACTAAAAGGTATGTGGAGACTTGAACTTATCTATTGTAGTTGCAGGAAATCCTACACTACACCCCTCACAAGAATTCATACAATCAAATCATTTTTTAGATGAGCAATTACAATCTTTATTGATTAATCTCACAAATTTTACAAGGAAGAGAAGAAATGAAACTAAGAAATTAACAATTTCTCTGGACTTTCTCTCTACTAATGACTTACTTAATACTCGAAAAAGATCTCCCTCTTTATGCATGTTCAACTTTTTATATAGGGAATTACATAGTGGATGACAGCTAATATGTCCTTTAACTTCGGATCCGTCTTGCGATGTTCTCGCAAGATTTTGATGTTAGTCTTCGCAAACTCTCTAAATTTCGCAAGATCATCACACTTTTATCATGTTTGGGCTGATGTCACTTGTTATGTCATCCTTGTTATTTGTCTGCGACGGTTTCGCAGCGTTGTAGATGAAAGTTTCACATGAACATTGTTGTTGCGATATTCTGATCCTACATCTTGCCTCTTCTCATGTCTTCTCTGCGAAGGAGAGAACGTCATGAGAATTTGTGTTTTAAAATGCCGCAACTGCTTATATTTTCAAGTATTTCTGTACTGTCACAATTCCGTACTTTGCGCAGACTTTATTACACATATCCCCTCTTCTATTCATCTCTTGACACGTCTTTTTTAACCGCTTCTTCTTAACCGCTCACGCCTACTCTTCGCATTGAATGCACTTATCTTCTCGAGAATTTCTACTCTCTTATATATATACTCTTCTTATCCTTTTCTTCTCTTCTTTTTATATTCTCTCTTATTTTATCTGCAATTTCACTGTTCCTCCGCAAGTTTCGCTTCTGCTACTGCAAATTTTCATTCTTCATCTTTCGTTCCTCATTCCTTCATTCCCATACTTAAGATGCCTCCAGCTGGTCGTAAAAATGAGATTGCTTTTGAAGAAGCTCGAAAGAAACTTCAAACCAAAGGTTTTACTTTATCCCCTACTCCTGGTCAAAACCCTAAATCTGAGTTTTCCATTAATTTATTTTCTGATCATCCTTGCAATCATGAGGAGATCATAGTCTCTCTAGGTCAGATTCTCGCAGGCCTTCCTATTCCCCTTTATGATCCTGAACTTCCCTTATTTTATGAAATACTTTCCCATGCGAAGTTTTCGCGAGAAGTATATCAATTGAGCGGGGATTGCATTCGTCTAATGCTCGAGTTCACAAATCGTGGTGCTGGTAAGGGATCTCTTTATCCCTCAAAAGTTAAAAACCCTAAATTCGCTGGAGTTGAAATTGTTCCTGCGAAGTATACTATAGAAATTTTATTTGCGAATTATGAGATAATTCCCATGAAGAGAGATAATACTTGTTGGGGCGTTCATTTAAAGAAGAAGGATGATGTTGCTGATGACAATATACTTATGCAAGATATTGATTGACATCCTGGCAATAATACAACCCCACCTTATTCCAACGATGATAAGTGGTGTATCTTCCCTTTAATATTAAAAGGTTCGTACATCTCCGGATCTCATGTTTTACCTGCGAATCTCGCAGCATATCATCCCTGGGTATTCAGCTGTCCGGAAAGGGAAGCAGAGGTGTATTTCCAAACTTCATTTGAGTTGTTATTCTTTTCATTCTCATATATAATTTTGCTGACCATTCCAATATTTTCGTGTATTTGCGAATTTATCAGATTGAAAGGTTGAAAGTAAGCTATAACAAGACTGGGAAAGTCAGTACTTTATCAGCTCTCTGATCATTCACAGATGAAGTAAGAAGTATTTTTTTTATGATTCTTCACAATATATTGTTGCCTATATTTCTTATCTTTATCTGTGTGTGTAGGTTATCGCTGAAGTGGAAGAACCTGTCAAAGTTGTGAAAACCAGGAACAATAGTAAAGGCAAAGGTCATCTTCGTAAGGATAAGTCTACTGTCCCTCCTCTAAAGAAACGAAAAGTCCAATCTCCCTCACCTTCACTTCTTCAATCTAGCGAAAGTTTTAGTGATCATAATGATGATGATGATGATGATATTTCTTTTGCGAAGGAAGCTTCTCAACCTGAATCTTTTATGGCCCAACTGTCCAGTATATTTTCTGATACTATGCATGGGATTCGGAATGACGCTCTTACTAATGCATTCTAAGCTCTTTCAAGCATCTGCGATGCTCCCATACTAGTTGACAATGACTCTCTTTGCGGAGTTTCTAGATCTGTGACTCTTAGATTCTTGAACTCACTTGGCATTTTGGTACACTTTTATTCCTTTGCTTTTTCGCAAGTTCAATTCACAATTACACTATGTTTTGACGATTTTTTCCATTCTATTGTAGGTTGGAAAAGCTTCGTTCGCTGTGGCCTCAGATCTGGAAAAGAGGCGTGCGACTTTTGAGAAGAGGAATGTTCAATTTCGCAAGAAAAATGAGGAACTAGAAATTGAAGCCATCAATCTTCGCAATAGGAATGAAGAACTTGAAGCTGAAACTATTAACCTTCGCGAGAAGAATAAGCAGTTGAAATCTGATTCTACCCATCAGAAGAATACAATTTCTACTCTTCAAGAGGCGAACAACCAACTTTATGGTAAGAAAATTTTCTTTTTCTCTTTACCCCTCTATTCCTTTATGTTATCTTATTTGATTAATCCTCTTCGCAGATGTTTACGGCCTCTCTGATGAAGCTGTATTCCTTCGTTCTTTTCCAAACCCTATGGATGATAAAACCCTTCTTAAACACCTTAATAATTCTTTAAACAACTTTCTAAATGATGAAATTAAATATCTTTCCATAGATGAGCTTAGATCCAAACTCCATCTCTTAAAAATTGAACATAGATCCAGTTTGGGATTAGCCAATAAGTTTAAGCTTTTTTATGTTGACTCAAAAGAAGAAATTAATAAATTAAGAACTAAGATCAGTAGTCTTATTGATGATAAAGACCGTATCGCTAAGCAAGGTGCTCAATCTTTGGCGGATTTCCACAAGACTCTTCTTGAAGTTCAAGTTGAAAGAGATGGAATTATTCGCGAAAATACTACTCTTATTGAGAGGGAAAATCAAGTTCACTCCCGCCTTCTTATAAACCATGATGATGAGTTTGCTTGGGCTGCGAGAGTTCTAGATAACGCCAGGAATAATTTAGGTGTAAATGTCAGTCTCCAAGTTGAGCATATGGCCTTGATTAGAGATATGATTTCTAACAGAGAAGGTTGTTAACTGTTCTTCTTCATTTAATTGTTTGTTTTTTATAATCTACCATCAAATTGTTGATTTATTGTTATACTTTCACAGAAGATGAATATAGATATCACAAGAGAATTGAAGAACTTAAGAATGAGAAAGAAAAACTCACAAAGGATCTTTATTCTCGCAATGAGAAATGTTCAAGGCTGAAGAATCAACTAAAAATTACTATTGCGAACTTCAAGAATGATGCTGTTATTTTCTGCAACAAAATAATTAAATCAATTTGTGATGAAAATGACATTCCTCATTATATGTATCATTGTCTCTCAGATGAAGTTCCATAAAACGTTCCTAACTTGGTTATCTCTGATAGTAATGTTGATGAAGAAACAGAGTCTGAAGAAGATGAAGAAGAGAAATCTGATGAAGAATCTGATCGAGAAGAAAATTCTGGTGAAGAATTTGATGATGATAATGAAGAATCAAGCAAGAAGTAGTTTTTGCTTCCTTTTGTTTCCTTATTCAACTTTTTTTAAAACTTGTACATTTTCTCTTGATCTTCTATTCTTGTATACTTGTAATATATCACTGCGAATTTCTCCAGTCTTCAATACAAGTTCTATTTCTTTTGTTCCTTCCTGCATGTGTTAGAAAAATAATTTTTTCTCGCAATATGATTAATCAGTATATAATTTATTTTTCATTTTGTGCGTATATCTATCATATGGAGACAAATAACGTACTGTTATTTTATGCATTCCCATATTTTCCTCTATTATTTGTGTTCAAATGAGAGATTAAGCAAGTTACTTTTGTTCAGTAAGATTATTGAGACAATCTCGCAATTATTTCTGCGTAATTTCGCAGTCACATATTTTAAGATTGCATTCTTCCTTGTATTCTGATGTGGTCTTATTTTTCCTTCCTAAGTAAAGGTCTTATTTTGCCACCTTTTTTTATTGTGACAAAATCGCAGGACGTCTCTGCACTTTCATGCAAAAACCCATTGATATTGTCTTATCTTTTTGTTCTTTTGTCATTTTTGCTGCGACAATATGACATGCCTAAATTTTCTTGCGAAATTAAAGCCTCATGACATTGTCGTCTTGCGACGAAATCGCAGGACGTCCTTACACTTTCATGTAGTGACCCATTGATCTCGTCTTAACTTTTCCTTTTGTATTATTTCCTCTTCAGGATTGCCGCACAAATATGACAAGCCTAAATTTTCTTGCGAAAATAAAGCCTCGTGACATTTGCGTCTTAAGACACTTATCAGCTCCCTAATGTAGGGTGCCGCCCTTATCTCCCCCATGGTTGCCCCTTTAAAGAGACGTACTTCTGCCATACAAGACTAGCTCCTCCTATCCGGTCTTGACAACAACCAGTTGTTTTCGCAGCCTCTTATCCATTTTGCTTATATGGCTTATGGTTACGAGACTACACCCTAAGTGGGGTTTTCTTCGGGCCAAGTGAATCATAGTCAAGACTTGCCAATAATATCCAGGGTAGTTTTATACGCCCCGAGCATTCTTAGATCAACCGTGTACCTAGGCGCCTTGATCATACTCTACACTCCTTAGGTGAGTCCTTATTACCTTAGTCGCCCAACTTAAGTCATATGCTCAAGTTGAGAATCCAAGGTGCCTCTCCTGGATGGGCTTTCATTGACCCAAAATCTCCATGACTCAGGTTCCAACAACGGTATGACCTTATCCATGAGCCATGCAATAAATACCCCCTTATATGATGCACTTTTGGTCTTACATTTGCCTCTTGCGAAATTTTATTCGAGAACTAGGGTGTACGTCATAAAGGTTCGTCTTATTCAAAGAATTATTCTGTTTTTTCTTTTGCATTTCAGCTCTGTTGTAATTTCTCGATCTCATTTTTGTCATTAAGTAAAAAATATATTTTTTTTGAAATTTTTGCGACAAATCAGTCATACATCTTTATTTTTCTTCATAGTTATATTTTTGCAGTCATAACGTCAACGAATACATTCACATTTCTAGTTTCTTACCTTTGTTCTTCTATGCCTTAGTATTTTTGACAATTGTTGTTATTTTCTTACCTTCTGCGAGAGCTTCCCTGCTTCTTCTTTTTTTCTGCAAGATTTCTTCTTCTCTCTTCTCACTTCTCTATTGCATCCACCATGAGTCTTTCACTTCTTTGTTTCTCTCTGATGTTACCTTTCCAATTCCCGTTCTTCGTAGCCCGTTCTTCGTAGGACTCTACATCGATTTCATAGAATTTATTTCCTTCAGCCCAATCTCCCTTTATGACTCCAAATCCACTGGGATGAGGTAATTTGATGCATTGATGAAATGTCGAGGCTACACCTAGAATCCCATGCAACCAAGGTCTCCCAATCAAAGCATTGTAAGGTGACTCCACATCAATAACGCAGAATAGAATCTCAGAAGATAGCCCTTTCAATGGAATGCACATAATAATCTCTCCTTTAGGCTTATTGGCAGTACCATTAAAACCATAGATTTTGTAAAAATTGAAGGTATTAGATCTTCATCTTTCCCTCCCATAGTTTTATAAGCATGATATAATAGAATATCCACAGAACTTCCAGTATTAATTAAAACTCGGTTGATTGCCCATGAATCTTCTGCTTCATCATCTCCATCATCTTTAGGATTTGGGTTAATCTCCAATCTCACCACTAATGGATTATTGTGCATTTCTCCTCCCTCAGTTACTTCTTCTACAGTGAAAGAAATAATTTGCTTTTGCCATTCTTTTAGTGGCGAAATCTTCGCAATGTTCATAATTTCTCTTCCATCACCATCCCTTACGAAGACTCTACTTAGAATATTGTGTGAAAGTCTTCAATTGTTTTGTACGAATGTACAATAGAGTTACAAAACAAATTCTTCGCCTTCGGCCCAACTTCTATGACAAATGTTTCTCCTCCCTTTGTTGTATTTACTATGTGAATTTCTGGTGGTGGTTGTAAGAGTTGAGATTGAGGGTGCCCTATTAGAAAATGATTTAATTTTCCTTGATCTATCATCTTAATAATGATCCTTTTTATATTTCTGCAATCATTTGTTGAATGTCCATGAAAATGATGGTAAGAGCAAAATTCTTGACTTCGGTGGTTTGGAAATGGTTCTTTTCCCATGTTCCAGAGTGCTGGAATGTTCTCCGTTAAGATTATAGCTTCCCAAAAAATTTCCACACTAGCATTCAAAGGTGGCATCTTGATCTCTTCCCATATTATCTTTTGACTTCCTGATCCTCTATGATAATTTTGTCTTTGTCCCCCATAAGTTTCTTGCGGCTGATCAAGTCTTTGAATTTTGTTATTTCCTCCACGGTTATAGAAGTTTCTTTCCCTTTTGAATTCTTCTTGATCTCTGCTTCCCATATCTACCAGCTTCTATTGATTATCATTCTTATTCTCTTGTTGTACTTGCGAAGTGCTCGCCACTGTGTTTATCAATTTAGGCAATAATCTTGCATTCGCTGTATTTGAACTTGTGTTCGCAACTGGGTATGATTCCATTTCATTCTGATTTTCTTCAAGAGCAATATACTCCTCCTGAAATTCTCGCAGCTCAGTCATTGTGATTGTCTTCTTGATTCTAAAATTTTTAATGTACAATAGATTGGTTGCGAACATTGCAGTAATGAATGATAAAATGAGATATCCCTCATCCACACATCCAGCCATTTCACTACACATTGTCTTCCATCTTATGGTTAGATGTTTCAAACTTTCACCAATTCTCTTCTTTAATCCAAATACATCTTCTATGCCTGGTCGCGAGGAGTTGTTAGTTATATACGCCCCTAAGAACATAGTCTGCAAATGGTTGAAAGATGTTATAGTATTCCCGGGTAGACCTTCGAACCACTTTAGAGCCTCTCATGTTAGACTTGATGTGAAATACTTGCACAATACAGCATCATGATTCTCCTAATTATACTTCTTATGAGAACAGAGTTTTCGCAGCTTCTTCTATGGCTTCATCCAATTGTCTTCTACCTCCTTCTCTCCTGTTATTCAGCATTCCTCTTATTTCTGCCAGTTCTCTTAAGATTTTTTCATTTACCTCGGACGCTGATCCCATTGGTCTCTTTAATTCTGCTTCTATTCTCCTGCGTTCTTGCCTGTTTTGTATTGCGAAATTTTGATTTTCTTCTTGTCTTTCTATGCGATCTTCTCTTTTATTTCTTTCATGAAT
This sequence comes from Papaver bracteatum, assembly GCA_023529315.1. NCBI lineage: Eukaryota > Viridiplantae > Streptophyta > Magnoliopsida > Ranunculales > Papaveraceae > Papaver > Papaver bracteatum. Next base: position 218,912 of record JAJJWX010000433.1, read on the forward strand.
TCGCACACCATTATATCTCTCATTTTCTCTTCTGCGATTTTGTTCATTCCTTATCACTTCTCTTTGTTGCCTTTCATCCCTTCTTTGTACCCTATCATATTCTTCATTGATATTACCATTATTGCGGTTTTGTTCTCACCTTCTTTCTCGGTTGTGATGATTGTTCTGTCGAATTGCCTCTTGGAACTCTTGTTCTTCCACCTCTGCTCTCAATCTTTCCCTTTCGCAAGCTAAATGTGCTTGTTCAACATAATGTCTCTCAATTTCACCTTCAATTACCTGTTGATTTCTTCGAATCTCTCTCCCATGTAATATTCTCCTTCCTTTTTCCTGATTATCTTCGCCGTCTTGATTATTTCGCTCCTGACGTCGCCCATTCTCCTGATTCCTATTATTTTGTCCATTTTGGAGAATTTCGCCTGGTGGAATGTAACGATCTTCAATTATTTCTCTCCTTTCGCAACGCTCTTCATTTGGATTTTGCATTTCTTCTCGATCTCTTTCTTCAATATTTTTCGTAGATGAATTTTGTCTTACTTCACTTCTAATTGGTCTTGAACTTGATCTTCTAGTACTTCTTGACCTCATATTCTGTAATCTCATGTTTTCCATTCTCAACTCATGGTTTTGCCTTATCAAATTTGCGCGTTCTTCTGCTTCTGACCTCCTCTCTTCGTGTATTGTTTGTCTCAATTCCTCTAACGCGTCAATCTCTTCATTTCCAAGAATTATTCCTCCAATTGCTTCCTGATTTCTCTCTTCTTGTCTTCCATTTCTTAATTGTTGCTCCTCTTCCATTTCTTCCGTTGAATCTGATCGCCAGGTGTGTACACTCACTCTATCATAATCCATAGTTCTATTTTGCGCTGGTGTATGCTGAATCGGTTGTTGAATTTTATTTTCTCCATCTTTTCTTGTATGCATTCTTGATGGTTCTCCGGTTTCGTTTCTTCTTTCTCCAGCAAGTCTTTTACTCCTTCTCACAGTTGTTGGTTGTCTTGAAGCATTTTTTCTTCTAGCCATCTCTTCAATCTCAATGAATTGTTGAAAATTATCTGAAATTTTTCACCAACTATTCCAAATTCTTTCAAATCACAATACTAATTTTCACACTAAAAACAAGGAAAGTCCCTGTTTCTAGCGCCAATATGTAGTTGCAGGAAATCCTACACTACACCCCTCACAAGAATTCATACAATCAAATCATTTTTTAGATGAACAATTACAATCTTTATTGATTAATCTCACAAATTTTACAAGGAAGGGAAGAAATGAAACTAAGAAATTAACAATTGCTCTGGACTTTCTCTCTCCTAATGACTTACTCAATACTCGAAAAAGATCTCCCTCTTTACGCCTGTTCAACTCTTTATATATAGTGGATGAAAACTAATCTATCCTTTAACTTTAGATCTGTCTTGCGATGTTCTCGCAAGCTTTTGATGTTAGTCTTCGCAAACTCTCTAAATTTCGCAAGATCATCACACTTTTATCATGTTTGGGCTGATATCACTTGTTATGTCATCCTTGTTATTTGTCTGTGATGGTTTCGCAACGTTGTAGATGAAAGTTTCACCAGAATGTTGTTGTTGCGATATTCTGATCCTACATCTATCACTAAAAAGTCTATCTACTCTATCTCTTATCTTGAGACAAAAATCGTTTTACTATATAGACTAAGACTATACACATGTGACATTTCGAGCTGAGTATATCTCGCTTATCTATTTCTCGAAATGTGTGTTGGTAAATCTTTCGCTTTAGTCAAGTTCATCTTTGCCTAGTGACGAAAGTCATGTTATGTTTCAATCACTTTGGAAATTGCTCTGACGAAAACTAGTTTGTGAATAACAACTATATGACGTCCTCTGAGAAAGTTTCAATGATTGAAATGATAGTTTGGACAATATAACCACTGGGGGATATAAATATTATTGTGGTAACACATATATGTATAAGTCCTTAGCACTTAAACCGAAGTTTGCAAACTTTGTTGATCAAGTGAAAACCGGAACTTGAGCAGTCAACTCAGTACGCGAACGTGCGTAGTTCTCGAACCCGAGAATTTCTGCTGGATTTGTAGCTCGGTTTCAGTCCGCGAACTGACAGAAGTTCTCAAACCTGAGAATTTCTGCTGGAGTTTGTGAACTCCAACCGGTTACTTGAGTCCGCGAACCCAGTCCGCGAACTTGAGTGGTTATGTCTAAAAACGATGTTCGTTAACTTATCTAAATTATCTGAGGAATGCTATTGCAAACCGTGGCTTTATAGTTCATGAATCAATTCGAGTGAATCACCACTCTAGTAACTGGGAATTCTAATCCCCACAGATTCTGTGTGATACTAGTTTGCTAAGCTAGAGTCGATTCTCCTTTAACCTTTGGTTTTCTTCTTCTAAAACCAGGTTAACGACTAAAAGACTTCATTGGGATTGTGAAGCCAGACCGATACTACTTTTCTTGTAGTTGTGTGATCTGATCTTGTTGTTTCTATCGTACGAGTACAATTGGAATAATTGGATTGAGATTTCTATCTCCGATAGGTAAGATATAAAAGTAATCACAAACATCTTTGCCTCATCGTTTGTGATTCCACGATATCTTTTTTCGCTGCGTCGATTAAGACTATTGTGAGGTGATTGATAAAACTGAGCTGTTCTTCGGGAATATAAGTCTAGTTTTATTGATTGGTTCCTATTCACCTTGATTTATCAAAAGATGGACAAAACTCATAGGTTTATTCGTGGGAGACGAATTTATCTGTCTTGTAGACTTTTCTGTGTGAGACAGATTTGTTTCCTAAAATATTCGACTTTGGGTCGTATCAACTCTTGGTTGTGGGTGAGATCAGCTAAGGGAATAAAGTGCGCAGTATCCTGCTAGGATCAGAGGCGTAGGATCATAACTGTACCTTGGATCAGTGTGATATTGATTTGGGTTCCACTACAGTCCAGACCGAAGTTAATTTGGAGTAGGCTAGTGTCTGTAGCGGCTTAATACAGTGTATGTCTAATCTGGACTAGGTCCTGGGGTTTTTCTGCATTTGCGGTTTCCTCATTAACAAAATTCTGGTATCTGTGTTATTTATTTTCCGCATTATATTTTTATATAATTGAAATAATACAGGTTGTGCGTTGATCAATCAATTAGAATATCTGACCTTATTGGTTGTTGATTTAAATTGATTAACACTTGTATATTGGTCTTTGGTACCATCCAAGTTATCTCTCTTTGATTAGACTCGCGAATCACATTTTCTTGAGTAAATCAAATTGAGAGACTGAGATAATAACTCCTTGAGTATTTTCTATTGATTGAGTCTAGTTGATTCTATAGAAAACAACTCGGAGTTGCCCATACAGATTGCTAATCGAAATATTGGGTGAGGTTGTTAGACCCTCGCTTTTTCAAGTCTCACTTGCTGAAGTCGGAGATACTTCTGCTGAAGAGATATGAACTTTTCATCTTCAACTTTTTTCTTCTGTAATATTTCATCACGTCCTTACTTTCCCTCGGCATCTGCTAATACCAAGAAAGCATATATCTTAGCACATACGACCCTCACATGATCGAGAGATATACAATTTTGTCATCTTTCTAGCGTCTCTAAAAGGTTGATTCACCTCGGCATGAGCATCTGCAGAAGTCTTCATCTTTGATTTGATATTCTTGGAGCGTTATCTGAAAGAGCCAAAAAAGTGGTTGTAACCAGAAGTCACCACTATATGAGGTGAAAGACATGGAGTCGTGGATATACCAATAGAAAACGCATAACAAAAATGGTAACAATCCAACTCTTACCTATTTATAATTTCACTAGCTGTAGTGATTATAACGTTAGAATTTCAAAAACTTGCTCACTCCTTCAAACCTGCGAAGACGAGCAAAATCTATCATTCAAGAGTCGACACTGACTTTTTACGAAACTATGAACAATTCACATAAACTCTTCATGTGAACATTCCATGATTTTATGCCGAAAACACACATCATAAAATCATAAAATACAATTGTTTAATTCTAATAATTTGCTATTTGATTTTTATCAAAAAAAAAAAAAAAAAAAACTCACGCACGTTTTTTAAAAAAATATTTTTTTTTACGTGAGTTAATAATAAGAAAAAAAACTTGCTTTTGCTCAAACGATCATTTTTCTATGAAACGAAGGTCTTTTCAATTTTTGCAAAAGTCCACATTCCAAATAAATTTTAGAAAGTTCACAAATAAATTTTATCATGAACTACAGGTCTTTTCAAAAATTCCTCTAACTCTAAGGATCATTATTTATTACTTCTATTATGAACGAACCTACGTTCCTAAAAGTATTTGTGAAAGTTCATGTTTTGAAAACAAATTTTGGTTTTCATGAAACCTCGTAAACAAAATTTCATCTACTGCAACTAAATCATGTTAATTCACGTATCTCTTTCATATTAAGGATTATTGCTCGTTTCTTAAACTAACGAACGAACGGGCATACGTTTTCTAAAATAATTTCTTCATGAAACCTACGCATGCATACACACCTATGGGATTTTTTTTTTGTGAACAACTCATGAAAACATACTGATTTTTTTTACCTAGTCGGTGCAATCACCGGAATTCGGCCGGCGGTGGGTCAACAGTCGCTGGTGACGGGAGCTCCGACAGCTTCTCTGTTTCTCGCGGAGTGAGGAAGGTCAGGAGAGGTTGGTCGATCAGCTTAGGAGAAAAAAAAAAAAAAAGGGTCCCTTCCCTTTTATATTAATTTTATTTCCAAAACCTAACAAAACATGGGTTTCCTTTTTTGGGCTCGGGACCATAAATCTAAACTGATCAAAACTGAGCCTCCGGGCATCCAAATCAGTAGTGACTCATCTTTTCGTGCTCACGGGATGACACTCTATCATATTATCATGGTCTTTATCTGTGCATTTACTCGTACATGACACCATTGGAGCAAATCGAGGATTCTGAGAATACCTTTGTACGACCGATATCAACCACTGATCTCGCCTACTGAAAATCACCATCTAATGCTTATTGTGGAACATGACCGTCCCTCACTAAGAAGGGGACTTAATGTTGATGATGGATTTTCAACAAAGGTCAAAATCATAAAATCATGATACTGCATGTTTTTTTGACACTGCTTCAGGCATGTGACGATTCATATTTTACGACCCATGATGAATATGTTTCCCGAAAGGCCTCCACTAGCTGAGCATTTGGTGCCACGCATTTTATCATGACCTTTATGTAGAATAACATAATTGGGAGGTTCTCCGTAAGATTGAGAGCATTAACGCCTTCAGGACGTCGGTGACACTCACTGTTCTTTGACTATGTAGAGAGACAATGTATAGATCCAGGCGGTTCTCCATAAGATTGAGAGCATTAACGTATTCAGACTTCGGCAACACTCATTGTTTCCTGACTATGCACCTTTCCGAATGGGTATGACACTTTAACTGGCTAATATCCCTTCTGCAATAGATTAATTCTACCGTGACATTCACCACTGAATTCCTAGAAGATAATCTATTTTATCTCATTACTCTGATTTCATGATCGAATCCATAGCTGATCTCATGGAATGGTAATGGCTACTTTTATTACTCTGATTTTATGGGCGATTCCATGATCCCATGGAATCGTAATACTCGCCTTATTATTCCGAATCCATGGTCAAAGCCACGGCTGATCCTATGGATTGATAATAAACAACTACTCACTTTTATTGCTCAGTTTCATGAGTCATTCTCCACTGAATTTCATGAATTAATAATAAATATTCGACAATCGGGCATCTGGACTACCACTAAGTAAGCCCCATAAAATGGTGAAAGTGTACTTGACAATGATGCACGAACGATCGTTCGAAAATATGGACAAATGAGGAATCCTACACGGAATAGAGAGAGAAAATATTATTAAAATAATAAAGTGGCGACTATGGGACCGGGCCCGCCGGCCGGTCATGCCGCCGTGGCCGGTACCACACCGTTTTTCCTTTATTTTAATTATTCTTTCATGAACCCTTGAAAACTCCTTTATTCTAGCAATTTTGCTTGTTTGAGCAAAACTCATGGTTTCTCCATATTTTCTCGGTTTCATGAAAATAATAAAAAATAGGGAAAGGTGTTGCGGGACCGGGAAACCTAGTAGTACGGCGATGCCCTAGCCGTGCCCGGTCCCACACCTTACAATCTCTAGTCTTTCATAATTATTATTTCCCTCATCTCATGAAACTCCTCCGTTTGAGCAAAATATCATGATTTCATCATATTTTCTCAAATATTGCTCAAACCATGAAAAAGCAAGAAACCCAAATGGTCACATGACCGACTAGGCTACTCACGCAAAATATTAAAATATTATTATTTTAATATTTCCCAAATTTTTGATCAAACGAGCAAATTTCTACTTGCTCATTCGAGCAAAATCAAGAATTTCAGTCAAAGATCGAACTCTTCTGAAAATTCAAAATATTGCTCAAATGCATATCAGAAAGTACCAAAACTCTCAGAACTGAGATACATACATTTTGGCCACACGGGCATGCTTCCTTGACCGACCAAGGCCTAAGGCTTGCAAAGAGCCAGTCCCACACATTCTTATAATTTGACCTAATTTGCTCAATTGCTCATATTGGGTCCAAACTCTTTCCAACCAACTTGGAATTTGCTAAATCGACCATCAGCCGGTCCTAGGACCACCAAGGGACGATTTCATGCCATTTTGATCGGTCCCCCACTTCCCTATAAATTAGGTTTTATTACTTAATGCTCAGACGGGCACTATTTTATTAAATGATGAAACCAACATTTTATCATCATTCTTTCACCAACCGGTCAACTAAGGACCTTGGTGCACGCTCACTCGAGAACTTGGGAACCACATGGTCTTCCATCATCCCATGTGGTCGGTACCACCTTCACTCAGTAACCTATTTTCAGCAATTCATCAATTGACGAACAATTGATCAAAAATTAGGATTTTGAACAAACGCTCCACAAATCATCATTCTGAGCAAGTTCAAATACTAATAAATTTATGTTGATCCAGCAATCAACATATGGATTAATTATATAATGTTTGGTAGTCTACCAATATTATTTTAATGGGTCACGTCAACAATAAATAATTCGTCGAATTGAGCAATACTTGCTCAGTTGCTCGAATATTGATCCAACCATCAATATTCAGTAATTCGTCGAATCGAGCAATACTTGCTCAGTTGTTTGAATATTGATCCAACTATCAATATTCAGTAATTCGTCGAATTGAGAAATACTTGCTCAGTTGCTCGAATATTGATCCAACTATCAATATTCAGTAACTCGCTGAATTGGGCAACTCGAATATTGATCGCAACTCAATATTCAACAACTCATTGAATTTACAATATTTGCTCAGACAAACAATATTAACATAAGAAATGTACGTATGACATGTTCAATTCATGAATCACTGAGAATTCGTCACCCATGCTCAATTAAACAAAACTTTGACTCACTGTCTAATTAGTCAACGACTGAATAATTAAATACACGTCTACTCTGCATACTCCACGTTCGTGAGACACCAATCATGTCATATATGGGGGGATATTACTTAAGGTTTTGGTCTGGCGGCCCACGACACATGTGTTCATCCACGACGAGAAATGTGAGTAAGTCGTGCAAATGGTTGAAGGAGTTAGCAAAATAGTGGGTGCACGATCAGTCAAGTCTCCACACGACATGGAACTTACTTTACCACGATCTCCCACTCTTTCACTCAAGAAACCGTCGCACTTATTGGGATCAATATGTTTACTATTCTGACAATATAAATAATTCTCTGGATCCAGGATTGAACGATAATAATTTTTCGAGCAATCACTCTCAGAAATTCTATCAACCAACCAGAACTTATTCGAACTCAACATTCAGTAGTTCCATCAATCTTGCAGAAACCCACAACACATCCACAATCCTTGATCATCATTGATCCCACACATTTCTCAGATTCCCTCCTACAGATCAACCCATCTCCCTCTTTGTGACCGAATTGACTCTGGAACGACCATTGACTTGGTTTAGGCCGGAGTCCTAAAGACTGATCTCTCAAATATAAGCACTCCCTTTATAGTGCATCTGTGTGAGGTTAAGCAGTTTAATCAGTTGAGGTGTAGTTGCATAATAACCTACAATTACACCCTCAGTAGAATTTGTAAAACTTAAGAAGTTCTTGATGATGAACAACAATTTTCTTATTAATTCTCTCAATTGATTACATAAAAGTATCTAAATGGAACTATAATAGTTACAACTTTCTCTATTTTCTTTCCTAAGATATTTTCTAACACTCACTCAAAGAACCTCCCGAATTTTACATTTGAACTCCTATTTATAGTGAAATTTGTACAGCTGTTTACGTATTGCGAAGTATCGCAATACATCTTCGTAAGATTATTCTATCTTCGCAAATATTTATACTTCCCCGTGCTTCCTATATCATCGCATCGTTTTGTAACTCTTTCCTCTTATATTTATTACGATATTCGTAAGCTAATGCCTTGTGATATCCGGTACCTACATCTTGACTCTTCTCATGTCAATTCTACGAAGAAGAAATGTCATGAGAACCTCTATTCTCGTAAATTTAATATAGTTATCACCACCTGTTAAATTCGCAACACGTATTATCCCTTTTCATTGAATTTTTGACACGTTTCTTCGTAACCGTTCTTTTCAACCGTTCACGTCTAATCGCATTGATGAGTTTCTATCTTCATCGAACTATCTCTTCTTTATAAATATTATCTTTTGTTTTTCTTTTTATTCTCTTATCCTATTCATCTTCCTCATCACTTCTGCCTCTGCAATTTATTCCCTTTTTCTGCTACTACGATTTCTTATCTCTTTCACCTCTTTTCCTTTCTATTTTCTATCCTACATCCAATGGCTCCAAAGAAGAAAACTATTGAACAAATTAATGCAGAGCTTGCTGATAGGGACCTCATTCTTTCTGAAATTGATGGTTATGACAAGAAGTCTTCTCTCTGTATGGAGCTCTTTACCAATCTTGCTTGGAATGATCAGAAAATTTTAATCTCACGAGGCCAAATCCTCGCAGGTCTTCCTCTCCCTCTTTATGATGTCAATCTTCCTTTATTCTATGAAATTATTTCCCACCCCAATTTTTCATGTGCCATTTATCAATTGACTGGTGATTGCATTCGCATTCTAGTCGAATTCGCAACTCGTGCTGCTACTGGAAAATCTTTATATTCAGTTGACCTTAGGAAACCTGGATTTCAAGATATGGAAATTATTGCTGCAGACTATACAGTTGAGAGTTTCTTTAAAAATTACGCATTAATTCCTGTGAAGAAGGAAGATAAACGTTGGGGTTTTCGTCTTCATCGTAAACCTAATATTGCAGCAGATGACCTTCTCATGCACGATATTGATTATGCCTCGGGAAACAATAGAACCCCTCGCCGTTCTCATGACGAAGATTGGTATAATTACCCTCTAACATTATCGGGTTCTTACATTTCTGGGATAGTAGATCTTCATGCAAACCTTCGTGATCGTAACTATCAACCTTGGGTCTTTTCTTGGCTGAACGAAGATAAAAATGTATGTATCTCTATCTTCTTATTTTCTTGTTATTCTTCAACTTATTTTCAAATGAGGTAAGAAACACTCTTATATGCTTTCTAAACAATATATTTTTGCCTCTGTTTCTTATCCTTATTTGAATTTGTAGGCTCTTCCTGATTTTCCTGAGGTTGTTGCGAGTGATAATAAGAATTCTACTTCTTCCAAAAGGCTAACTGCAGACAAAAAACACTTCACTCTGCGAAGGATACCCAAACTTCTGGTAGTCAAGATGATGCTCTTCTCAAAGGAAAAAGGAAACTTGAGGATGTTGTTTATGAGAGGAAGAAGAAGAAACTCTCAACCAATGTTTACTCCAATGTGATCTCTTCTAGTAAGGATGTTGACGAAGATCAAAGTGATGAAGATGATAAATTTCCTGAGAAGGACTTTAATTCTAATTCTGATACCCTTTCTGATAAATGAGATGATGATGATGATGCTGATGAAGATTATAGTAATGCGGAAACTTTTGATTCAGCAATGGTTCGAGTATCTGAGGCTTTTCTCCATTCTTCTCATGGGTTAGGAAACTCTCCTACTGCGAATGCTCATAAGCTTATTGCGAAGGCTTGCAAAGTTCCTACTGTACTCAATAACAACTCTCTTAGTGGAATTTTAAGATTCGTCTCTCCTGCTACATTATATGCTTTAGGGAGTATGGTAAGTTTATTTTCTATTCCTTGTTTGGTTCCTTTATTTCATTAATTTTTAATCCTTTTTATTTATTCAGGTTGGAAGAGTCAGCTGCGCAGCTGCTTCAGATTGGGAAAGACGTCATTCCATTGCTGAGAAGAAAACTTTAAACCGTTGTAAGAAGTTGGAGATTGAAAATTCAAAACTTCGTCGTAAAAGTAGAGGATTTAAGTATTGATAATGCGTAATTAACATCCCGTCACGAAGATAATCAATGAGTCTGCGAGAATCGCAGCTGATAGTTCTTCTCTTCTTGAGGAGAATAATCAACTAAAGCTTGAAAACTCTTTTCTTCGTAATGATAAGAAGCAATTAGAAGGTAAATTCTTTGTAATGGTAAGTATTTTGATTACTTTTCCTTCGTAACTTGCTAACCAATTCCTTAATTTCTTCCCTTGCTGCAGAAAATTATACGAAGATGAATGATGATCTGGAAACTATTCTTGCCAGTCGTAACAAGAAGATTTCTGATTTAAGATCTCAATTTCTAATTTCCCAGAACAACCATAGTTTATATGTCAAGCGTTTCCGAGCTAAGATGACTCGCAAGATTTGTGAAGACAATCAAATTCCTCTAAAGAATTACCATAAGCTCCTTTCTGAAGAAATTCCTGAGGATACTCCATATCTGGAAATCTCCGATAGTGAAGTTGAAGATGATCCTTCTGAAGAAGAAAAAGAAGATCATTTTGATGGGAATAAATCACCCGAAAAATAGCTTCATTCTTTTTTGTATATCTGCTCTAGTTCTTTTCATATTGTCTGTTTGAATACAATACTTTCTTCTTTCCTGCACTTTTGATCAATCAACAATTTCTTTTTGAAGTTTAACTAGTATTAATGTCTTAATTTTGCGACGATGAATTGATCTTTCTTTGATTGAGTGTTTCCCTTATTCGCATAACTTGATCATGTGGAGAGAAATAATATATCTTAAAGACTTAGCTTAGTATCCCTTTTCCCCCTATTATTGCTCTTCAGATGATCAAATATTGTTGGAATTATTAGTAAATCTGCCTCAATTTAATTTGCGAAGCTTCATCTTGTTGCAATTGTGAATAAGAAATCCTCCCTTTGAAATATAAGAAATACGAAGTATGAAATATCCTTACGAAGTATAAGAAGTATAAAATATTTTTGAAAAAGTATTAGAAGTATTCAATCCGTGAATAATTATCCAATGTGTGAAGAAGTGTAAGAATTATTCAATTCATGAAGAATTATCCAATGTATGAAGAAGTATAAGAATTATTCGATCCATGAAGAATTATTCATTGTATGAAGAAGTATAACAAGTATTTAATCTTCGCAAAATTTACTAAACATGAAATATCCGTTATAGAAATATAATAAGTATGAGACGTTTTTGAAGAAGTATTCAAACTAAGAAATATTCAATGTATGAAGAAGTATAAGAAGTATGTAATCCTCGTAAAATTTAATGAATACGAACTATCTGTTTTTGATTGCGAGTAAAATCGCATCTTTTGTTATGTCTTCGTGATATATATATTCTTGTAAAAATTCTTCAATGATATTGATGGGATTGTCTTCTTTGTTAGAACTTCATGATATATATTCTTGTAAAAATTCTTCAATGATATTGACTGAATTGCCTTCTTTGTCAGAACTTCATGATATATATATTCTTGTAAAAATTCTTCAATGATATTGATGGAATAAATTTCATTAATTGCTGTGGTCTTATCATGCCTTCCTAAGTAAATGTCTTATTTTTCCACCTCTTTTGTGATAATATTTTTGTATTTGCGATAATATGACAAGTCTGAACATTCTTGCGAATATACAACCTCATGACATTATCGTCTTGCGATGAAATCGCAGGACGTTTTTACACTTTCATGTAATAACCCATTGATCTCATCTTAACTTCTTTGTTATGTTCTGCGAGTTCTCTTTTTCTGTATTATTATTATTATTATTATTATTTTTAAAAAGTGATATTTTTTCATATTTAATATTATTAAATGAAACTAGTTGGAATCCTAACAAGCTAGGATCCAACGACATACTACTACATTAATTGAACAGGTTGTTGTGCTAGCCTACCATCGAGCCTCGTGGGTAACCTTGCCAAGGGGAGCCGAAGCGGGAGGGGGGGCGAGATTGTGTCACAAGGGGGGCAAACTAACACTACCTTCCATGTTAATTCCTGCAATATTACGCCATTGGGGACTTGAACCTGTGACCTCCTGGAACGCATGAAACTTCGGGGAACGGGGATAACCAGCTGATCTAGGGCCCGTTATAATAATAATAATAATAATTATTATTAGAATGCTCGCAGAAATTCAGTTGTTGCACAAATATGACAAGCCTTTATGTTTTTGCAAACAAAAAGCCTCGTGACATTTGCGTCTTATATCACGTATTAACTCCCTAATGGAGGGTGCTGCCCTTTATCTTCCCATTGGTTGCCCCTTCAAGGAAGAGTACATCGACCATACAAGGTTATCTCTTCCCATCCGGTTCTGCAAACAACCATCTTTTGATCGCAACCTCTTATCCTTTTTTCCTATAGGGCTTATAGTTACGAGGTTGCACCCTATGGGGTATCTTTGGGCCAAGTGCATCATTTGCCAAGACTTGTCAAAAATGGCAGATGTGCTTCAAGCCCACCCGGCACTCTTGACTCAACCGTGTACCTCGGCGCCTTGATCGTTTTCTGCACTTCTTGGGAAAGACAGTATGCCTTAGTCGCCGAACCTAAATCATGTTACATCGCATAATATTGCGTAATGTCGCAAGATTAGGTGAGAATCCAAGGTTTCTAACCCGGATAGGTACCCCGTAAAGTTCCATGTACTCAGGTTCCTTGGTGGTGTTCCGGTGTCCCTGAGCCATGCTTATAGGTACCCCCTTAAATGACGCACTTTAGGACTTTGCCTCTTACGAAATGTTTCTTCGCGAACTAGGGTGTACGCCACAAAGGTTTGCTGTGTAATTTTTCGGCTTTCTTTCTTTTTTGAAAGTTGATCACATATTGCGGTCTTTTATTCGCAAATTAATGTTTGCGTCTTTCTTCCATGAAAGTTAATCGCAATAAATTGTTTTAATTCGTAAAATTTTATCACAAATTTTTTTTTGTGTTGCAAAATACCTCATTTCAATTTCTTGTTCCTCAACGTATATCTTGTTATACTTTATGAGCAAACATATTGATTACCTTCTTTTTTCATTACCTTCTTTCTTCTTCCTTCGCAAATCACCTCCCTTTGTTATCCTTGTAAATTTCCTGTATGATTAACATTGTAATTTTATTCTTTCATGTCTTAATCCTCTGCCATTAAATTTTCACTTCTTTTTTACAGCCTTTGCTCTTTTTCTCCAATTTTCCTTTTCAGTAGTTTTTCCTTCGCAAACTTCTACTTCTGTATCGTAACATTTCTTTCCTTCAGCCCAATCACCCTTGATAACTCCAACACCCTTCATATGAGGAAACTTTATGCATTGATGCAGAGTGGAAGCTACGCCCAGAATTCCATGAAGCCAGGGTATTCCTATCAAAGCATTATATGGTGATTCGACATCAACCACGCAAAACAGAATTTCAGTTCGCATTACTCTTAAGGGAATTCGCATGCTTACTTATCCTTTAGGTTTATTAGCAGTTCCATTAAAACCATAAATCATGTAGGTAGAAGGTATTAGATCTGCGTCTTTTCCCCCCATAGTTTTGTAAGCAGAATAGAAAAGCATATTGACAGAACTTCCCGTATCAATCAAAATTCTATTAAGACCAATTGATTCTTCCTCCATATCATTTTCACTTTCTTCCATATTCCTGCAAATTGCTATCCTTACTACCAATGGGTTATCATGTACTTCACAACCTTCTGGAATTTCAGTATCTTCAAAAGAAATTTCACGCTTCTGCCAATCTTCAAGTCGCGAAATTTTTGCGATGTTCATTATATCCTTTCCTTCACCATCCCTCGCATATACCCTGCTTAACACATTATCATGAAAATCTTCTATGGTTTTATATGAGTGAACAATAGAATTACAGAAAACATTCCTTGCTTTTGACCCCACTTATATATGTAGGGTTTCTTTTCCCTTTTCTTGTACTGTGTTCTCCCTGCGAGTTATGACTGGAGCCTGTGGTAATTGTTGTGACTGTGTTTTCTTAAGTAAAAAGTGATCCAGTTTTCCATGATCAATCATTCGCAAGATAATCCTCTTGATATTATTGCAGTTATTTGTAGAATGTCCATAAAAATGATGATACGAACAAAATTCATGACTTCTTGGACCTATTGGTGGTTCCTTTCCCATATTCCATGGAGTTGGTATATGTTCTATCAGGATAATTGCCTTCCATATATTTTCTACACTTGTATTCAAAGGTGGCAACTTTATTTCTTCTCTTATCATTCTTTGACCTCCTTGACCATTGTTATAATTTTGTCTCTGATTCCCTTGTCCAAAATAGTTTTGCCTTTGTCCCCCGTAATTTTCTTGCTGTTGATCTAATCTTGGGATATGGTTATTTCCTCCTCGATTATAGAAATTCCTCTCTCTATCATACTCTTCTTGATCTTTGCTACCCATTGCTACCATTTTTGGATGGCTATTATTGATTTTCTTCTCTTCTGAAATTTGCGAAGAAGTTTGCGAGGATGTTTGCGAAGTACCTGCTACAACATTAATTATTTAAGGAAGTAAGTTTTCTCCTGTATCTTGATTGTTAGTGTTTGCTACTGGGTATGACTCCATATTGTTTTGATTTTCCTCTAATGTAATGTACTCCTCTTGCAACTATCGTAACTCTGTCATCATTATGGAATTCTTTCTTCGGAAGATTTGAACATACAGTTGTTCAGTTGCGAACATCGCATTTATGAAAGACAGAATCAAATATCTCTCATCTACGCGCCCTGGCATATCACTGCACATAGTCTTCCATCTTCTTACCAAATGCTTCAAACTTTCACCAATTCTTTGTTTTAAACCAAACACATCTTCAATACCAAGCCGTGAGGAATGATTTATGATGTATGCTCCAAGGAAAGTTGCTTGTAAATGATCAAATGATGTAATAGTGTTCTTAGGAAGTCCTTCGAACCACTTTAGAGCTTCTCCTGTTAAGCTTGATGCGAAGTACTTGCATAATACAACATCTTGATTATCCCATTGTAACATGCATATTATGTATGCTTTAATGTGCTGAATAGCACATGAAGTCCCATCAAAGATACTGGTAAGCGTAGGCAGATTGCATTTTGGTGGAATCCCTCCCAATTGTACTTCTCTAGCAAATGGAGTCCTCGCAGCTTCTTCTATTGCTTCATCTAATTGCCTTCTATCTCCTCCTCTTCTATTGTTTATCATCCCTCTCATTTCCGCTAATTCTCGAAAAATCCGTGCATTTGCCTCAGAATTCTCATCCATTGGCCTCTTCAACGCAGCCTCTCTTCTTCTACGTTCTTGCGTCTCTTCTCTTGCGATCCTTCGCATTATATCATATTCTTCATTAATGTTTTCATTTGCACAATTTTGCAAATATCTTCTTTCTAAATTATCACAATTTTTTTGTTGCAGAGCATCTTGAAATTCTTGTTCTTCCCTTTCTATTCTTATCATCCTTCTCATGCGAATATCAAGAATTTCTTCTTCTTCATTTCTCCTCCTCCTGTGATTTATTTCTTCTTGATTTGCTTGTATTCTGTTTCGAAAGTTTGGTTCATTCCTCGCCATTTCTGTTTGTTGATTTCCCACTCTTCTCCTAATTCTTTCACACTCAATATTTTGATTGTTACGAGCCTCTTCACGTCTTCTTACTCCATTCTCGTAATTGTTTTGATGTACTGATTGTTGTCCCTTAGCTGACTCTTCCCCTCGATTTTCTTCACCATTCTGATTGTTCTCTCTAGGATTTGGCCTGGTTCGTAAATTCTCCATGTTTTGTTCATGGTTTGATACTAAAATGAAGCGATTCTCTTGATTTCTTTCAACTTGATTCTGTGCTTGTCCTTGCATAGTACTTTCATTATTGATTGTTGGTGAATTTTGTCCTTCTCTTTCTGGTCTAACATTTGATCTTGCAACACTTTGAGATTTCCTCCTCTGTAACATCTCATTTTCCCTCCTCAATTCTTGATTTTGTCTTGTTAGATTAGCACGTTCTTCAGCTTCAAACCTTCGTTCTTCTTGAATTCCTTGTCTCAATGTTTCTAATACCTCCCTTTCTCTTTCAAGAATTGTTCCTCCCATCAGTCTCCCATTTTCTCTGATTTGTGATGCTCTATATTCTTCTGCTGGTGTATCAGTTCTCCAAGTGTGTATACTCACTTGATCATGATCTATTGTTTGTTGAGCTTGATTTCTTCGATTACTCCCTCTCCTACTAGGTTCTCCTGTCATATTTGCTTCTCCTCCTGCGAGTCTTACACTTCTTCTTACTGCAGTTAATGGTTCTGATATATTTCTTCTTCTTGCCATTTCTCTGATGCAGGAATTCTTCAAATCCCTGTTTCTAGTGCCAATTATGTAGTTGCAGAATAACCTACAACTACACCCTCAGTAGAATTTGTAAAACTTAAGAAGTTCTTGATGATGAAAAACAATTTTCTTATTAATTCTCTCAATTGATTACATAAAAGTATCTAAATGGAACTAGAATAGTTACAACTTTCTCTATTCTCTTTCCTAAGATATTTTCTAACACTCACTCAAAGAACCTCCCGAATTTTATATTTGAACTCCTATTTATAGTGAAATTTGTACAGCTGTTTACGTATTGCGAAGTATTGCAATACATCTTCGTAAGATTATTGTATCTTCGCAAATATTTATACTTCCCCATGCTTCCTCTATCATCGCATCGTTTTGTAACTCTTTCCTCTTATATTTATTACGATATTCGTAAGCTAACACCTTGTGATATCCGGTACCTACATGAGGAGTCTTGTCCGCACGCTCGTCTCTTCACTTCCCTAAAAACCATCAAATCATTTTCCCCCATCTACAATCACGATAGAAAATAGCAAGATCAGAACACGCAACAACATAGAAAATAGTTGGGCCTGGCGTCATAATCCCAATGAAGTCTTCAAGTCGTTAACCTATAGGGTTTCGTGAAAAACCTAAGGTTAAAGGAGAATCAACTATAGTCGCAACTAGTATCACACACAAGGTGTGGGGATTAGGTTTCCCAGTTGCTAGTGTTCTCTTTTATATATTCTTTATATCAGGGTTTGCAATCAATATTACCTTGGTAACAAAGCATTCAATATTCACCGTTAGATGAAAACCTGATTAGATTCAAGCTAATATCTTTCAACTGTTAAATCTAACTTAATTAGCTTGTTACACACAAATAAAACGTGACTTCATTTAGATATGAAACCGTACCTAAACATGTGCACCTTTGTTGGCTCAACAATAGTTAACCGAGGTTATCCATATGAACACTTTCATATCAACCTTATTCATCTTAACCATAACTTGTTCTAATGACTCAAATTAAACTAGTTCTAGAGTTGTTCAATTGTTTATATTTTCATCGAAGTATACAAGACATTATTGAAGCAAAATTGATTTTGATTCACTCGAATCAAGTCATGAATATTATATCCATGGTTTTCAAAAGATTGCATTCCTTACTTTATAAATGTATTAGTTCATGAATAAACCGATTTTAGAACTGTTTATGGGTGGAAACTACTCCTGCCGGTTTTAGTAATTTGGGGTGTGTGGATGAGGAATAAATCTAAACCTTAAACAAATGCACTGCGTGGTGAGTGCTTGTAGATTCGAGAAATCAATCTGTGCAAATCCGGCCTAAACCAAGAAATGGCCATTCCAGACTTGTTTCGGTCACAAAGTGAATGATATGGGGTTGATCTTAGAGAGGGAATCAAAGAAGATGTTGAGATTGTGAAGGTATTGGCTGCGTATGACTTGTATCATAAAGTTGAACTAGATTGTAGGATGTAAGCTATCAGTTCCGGTGTTTGAATACGATTGTATCAACACTTGCCTCTGTTGTATTGTCTTGTTTGAAAAATAGGACGGAGAACCTATTTATACAAGTCTTTTAGCCTAACCCTCGTATCTCGTGGGAAGTGGAGAAAGTGAAGTGATGGAGTAGTGGAGTAATGTGTTAGTGTCACATGACCAGTCTTGCCCACTTCTTCCATCATCACTAACCGTCCATGACTTCATGACACGTTCTTGTGATGGCGCGTTGTGCACTACACGTTGTAAACCGCAAGACCAATACCCCAGTATGTATCCCCCAGTTTGTGACATGATTGATGTCTCGAGCGTGTGCATCATGGGACCCACAGAAAGTATCATGTAATGCTATATTAAATAACTACGTTATTTAGGAAGTTGATACTTGTGAAGTATCGTGCGCATTCTATGCAGGTACTGCATCGAGTGTATCCAGCATGTATGAAATACCGCTGTTTGAGCATCTCAAAGTATCCTCGTATCTAGACTACTTCATGTGATGGTTCGGAGGTTGAGAAAGCAAGTCCTTCCTTGACCGACCACATGGTGTGGTAGGGTGACGGATGGTGATCACCATGATGCCACACTGACCAATTAAATCTTGACCAGGGCTGTAAACCAAGCCGGTGAAGTTGGACGGACGAGATGATCTTTGAGACACTCATCTGCGACCGTCGGTGAAATTAGGGTTTTGGAGAAGGTGCGCAAGCACCACTCTTCAGCCTGATCGAATCCAAGCTTGGGATACGATTTTATCCGGTCGATTATACATGCGTGTAGATGGCATGACGGTGTAGGCGCCCATACCCTATTGTCTCACGAAAGTGTGATCTGGGCCACTAAATTTGTCTGGCGAAGTTGAGTGGTCGAGATCAATTTGCGACATAAAACTGGTGCCGCAAAAGCCGCACATCGTGCCAACTTCGGGCACACGTTCCAAGACGACCAATCTTGGTCGGTCTTGGCCGATTGGTCTGGTGTGTAGGTGGTAGGCTGGTGTTCACGCCTATATCTGATTGTCCTATGAAAACATGATCTAAGACACTCAAATTGTTCAGCGAAGTTGAGAGGTCAAGATTAGTTTGCAATTGGGAAGTGTGACCACGCTAGTTTGAGCGTGCGGTTTGGGATAACCAGGAATGGTATGCCTTGGCCGATCAGGTGAGTGGATATATAGGTCCACGGTGGTCATGTTGGTATGACCGGACTTGCTTAATCTAATCTCGGACCCTTCATTCGTGCCGGAGAAAATGGACGCTCGTGATGTTCAAAACCCTAATTTTGGGTTTCACGGCAGTGCGTCATGCTCTGTTTGGGCGCACGAATTAGGATGACCAAACATGGTTGGTCCTGACCGATCGGTCAAGTATGTAGGCGGGCCCACGGTGATTATGTTGACATGCTCTGGGCCCTTTGAATCTACATCTACACCCTCCATCTATACCTGTGAAGATGGATAGTTGAGACTGTTTTGCGACACATGTAATGTGCCACAAACCCTAATTTAGGGTTTTCCGTCCATACTGCTCTGATTTGGACGTTTTGGAAAGCCATGCCAATATTTTGGGGAGGCCGACCATGCGGGTCCCGCGTTGGTTCGGTAATGAATATTCCAATACCTGCTTGGGGTCATGGATCTGATCTGAGCTATCCAATTCATGCTGGTAAAGTTGGATGGTCGTGATCGTTTCTGAGACTGACATCGTCAGTCCAGATGCTCAATCGGGATAGTATAGCACATTGAGAGTAATATGCTCAATCGGGCTAGTATAGCACACCGAGAGTTGCAGCCTGTACGGGTATTTCGTACATGCTTCATTATAATGCTTGGAGGTTTGTGTTGCTCTGCTGAGAACAACACTTAGTCGTCATGCTGCACTGATAATGAGTACATGAAATACAAGGCTGGTTATGCATTAATTAATAATGTTGTATTTTATTCACAGACTGGGATTGTTGCCACATGCTCCATTCTAGGTGAATTAGTAAAGTGAAGAAGTATTCATCACTTATTAATAGATTTATCTTTTACAAGATGTTAGCGCATAATTTTGGGTTTTATAACTTTAGCATTAAATAAAAATCCACCATCAACATTAAGTCCGCTTCCTAGCACATAATGGTTACACTATTGTGGGGTAGGCATGAGATGGTGACAAATTTGTACACTGAAATGACCAATCTAAAGTGAATGCATATTTATCGGATAGGTCGACATCGTCAGGCGTTGCCATGGGAGTCCTGATTAGGGTTTGGAGGAGAAGTATGACCTGGTTGACGTCGAGACCTCATTCATCGGACGAGTTCCATTGTAGTTGATCCGTTCTACCTTAGGGTTTCCTTCAGTGTGTATGCGGGGTTTAAAACTGCCGATAAATTTTTCTGCAGAAAACTTTATCTCTCCAACATGTCGAGCAACAGTAGACCGTCTTCTTCATATAATCCAGGATCTTCTGTCAAGCGTGCGCGACCTACGTCTGAGCTTCATGATGAATCCCCGGCTCGTGTTCTCCGAGTCAAGAAGATCATACCAGTTCATCTTATTTTACTTTTCTGAATAGTTGCTTGTTCCTCATAATGATCAGATGAATAATCCTCTCCTTCTTGCAGATATACCCCACCGGAACATGTGTGACAGTTATCGATGATGACGACTTAAACAGTCATCTTCCTTCAAACTCAAACACGCCTACCTCTGCGAACCTCGAAGATGTTGATCTGGGTATCTCATCTTATGAATACCCCAATGTAGGTCTTTTATTCGATGTTTGCATGAAATATTTATCTTCCATCTACTGAGACGTCGATGGATTCTTAGTGCGGAAGGAGTTTGTACCTTTGTACACAAAGTTATGGAGAAAGTACGGCCATATCGCAACCAGGAATGTGGTCCGGCACTGTTTATATGCTTTGGTCACCACGGTAAACTGCCTTCTTCCCATTGTTACTGAGATGGAGAATATTTCTATCCGCAATGTTGCCGAATCAAACCTCGAAAAGTGGGAGGATATGGTATCTACCTGCGAATCCATGAAGTTTAACGTGGGTTGGTTGTGGCAGCGTCTTGATATCATCAAGGTTGATCGAGCTGGTATCCTCGTAAATGTTGTTCCTACTGCGAAAGCTATCTTGGAAGAGGAGAGGCTCTGGCTGCGGGATCAAAGAAGGTAAAGCAGGCAGTACATGACTTGAAGAAAAGGACATAGAGATATCAAGCTAGACTAGAGATGATGCTCTCAAGGAACTATAATCTGCTAGATGGCCTCCTCTAAGTCGCATTCAGATGTATTCCCTCATTGTTAATCACGTTTGTGTCAAAAGTTTTCTTTTGGACATCTTTGCAGAATAAATTGCACTAGTTTTTGATTAGTGAAACGGGTTTTTCATTAATACATCTATGAATATAATTGATGATTCAAACATGTAATGAAAATAAATGCATGCATTGTAGCGTCACGAGAAATAGCGGACAATGGTCAAGCATGATATGCCTTGATCCATTTTCCATTGATGACCGCTTCCAGCCTACCTCCGTCCACCTTAATGATCTTGTAGTAGCCAGTATTGTAAGCCTTGGTGACTGTGTAAGGACCTTCCCATTTTGGTGAGAATTTTTGTGCGGACATGACTTGTTGGATGTGCTTGGCCGTTTTCAAGACCAAATCTCCCACTTTGAAAACACGTGGTTTCACAGTTTTGTTATATGCCATGGAAATTCTATTCATGTACACTTGAGTGCGTTCTTCCACTTTATTTTTTCTGAAATCCAGAGTGTCTAACTCCGCTATTTTAGAGTTAGAGGCTTCATCCTCGTCCCAGTGGATCCCGATTGCCGCTGCAATCCTGGCTGATGGGATTTTGATCTCTTCCGGGAGAATTACGTCAGCTCCGTAAACAAGTGAATATGGGGAAACTCCAATGGATCTTCTAGGTGACGTCTGGTATGCCCACATCGCCATTGGTAACTGGTCATGCCATTCCCTAGGATTGTCATGTATTGTTCGACTGATGATCCGGATCAACGTCTTGTTGGTACTTTCGGCTTGTCCGTTCCCTTGAGGATAGTAGATGGTGGATAAAAACTGTTTAATGCCATATCCTTCATGTAACTCTCGTACCTGTTTATTGGCGAAGGGAGTGCCGTTATCAGTGATAATATGCTTAGGTACACCAAAACGACAAATGATATGTTCTTTAATGAAAGCCGCAATTGTTTCTCCTGTAGTTCCTCACAGGGGAATGGCTTCTACCCATTTGGTGAAGTATTTTGTCGCGGTTATGATGTACTCGTGCTGCTTCGATGAGGGTGGGTTTATTTTCCCGATAATTTCCACTCCCCAGCTGTAGAATGGCCACAGACTGATTATCGAGTGCAAAGGGGTAGAAGGCGCGTGAACAAGGTTCCCATGAATTTGGCATTTGTGCCAGCTTTGAACAAAAGCGGCCGCGTCATCCTCCATGGTCGGCCAGTAGTATTTCTCGTGTATCTGGAGAAACATTTTCCTCTTCCCTTGATGTTCCCCTTCGTGTGCTTCTTTAAGAATGACTGGGATTTCCACCCCATCCAGGCATCTTAATAGATTACCTCTGAAACTCTTGTGGTACAGGATCCCTTCATGGAATACAAACCGCTTAGAGTTTTTCTTTATCTTGATGACATCCTTTTGATTGGAGAAGTTGCTCCATCACGAAGATAGCTGATATATGACTCTCTCCAATCCCCAGTGTATTTCATACTAAAAACTTCCAATTGGTGTGGCGGTGTTTGGAAATTTGAGCAGGACTTCTAAAGTAATTTAGATTGAGTCTCCATCTCTGTCCAGTAATATCCTAGACGTTGGAGTCGTCGGTAAAGCGTTACCACCAGTGATTGTCCACAAATTTCATTGTGAACACGATTCAGCTTTCCTTGGGAGAGTGAGCTATTGAGATCTTGAATGATCGGAGTTCTCCAATCATCAGTCTTGGTGTCTTTGTATTTTGATAGCCACGTCAATTATATGGTTCTCCTCTTTACTGTCAGGGTTTCTTCCGTACCTTTGAACTTCAATTTGGAAGCCAGTGTTGCCAGACAATCGGCATGTTTGTTGTTGCTGCGACCAACATGGATTATGGTTGCGTCGGAAAAATAATTTAATAACCTTTGCGCTTCTGATCGGTATGGAGCTAGTGTTACTTCCTTCAATGCGTATACTCCATTCATCTTATTTACCAGTAACTTGGAGTCACCTCTTATCTCCAGATGCGTGACTCCTGCCTTCTTAGCTATTGACAGCCCTATGAGGAAAGCTTCATACTCTACTGAGTTGTTGGTGCATTCGAAGTCCAGCTTGAAGGAATGTGAGAATACTTCCCTAGTTGGAGAAACTAACACTACGCCCGCTCCTCCAGTATTACTGCTAGGGGTAGCAGAGCCATGAAAATACAGGAGCCACACTTCTTCTTCCAAAACAGAGACGTCTGGAAATTCTCCAAGAAGATATTCGTGTAGCCCTGTACTGCCTTCTCTAGGAAATGCTTCTAGTAAGTCTTCAACTGCTTGACCCTTGATAGCTCCAGGTGACGTACATGTTATGTCCATCTCTGAAATTTGGAGAAGACAATTGCCAGTCCTTCCCATCAGGACCGGCTTTGAAAGTAAAAACTTTGCAGGATCAGATTTAGACATGAGTATCACCCTATTAGACAGTAGGTAATGCCTAAACTTCTGAATGGAATGGATCAAGGCCAAACATGCTTTTTCCGCTTTGGGGTATCTGAGTTCAGCATCTCTCAATATTCGGCTAAATTAGTATATGGGATGTTCGACTCCCTCATCATCTTTCTGAGCGAGTAGAGCCCATACGACGGTGTCACTGAAGGCGGTATAGAGACACATCGGCTTCCCTTGGACATGAGACTTCATGATGGCTAGAGATGACAATATTCGTTGAATCTTTTGAAAAGCTTCCTACTGGGTTGCTGTCCAAACGAAGCTAGCTCATTTCTTCAGCAAGGGAGTGAATGAGGCGGCAAGTTGGGCTAGACCAGGTATAAAACGTCGGATGTAGTTTACCTTGCCCATGAAACTTTGGAGTTCCTTCACAGTTCGTGGAGGTGGCATTTTGAGGATAGCCTGAGTCTTGCACGGGTCTACCTTGATCTATTCCACAGTTACTTGGAATCCCAGAAATTTTCCTGAAGAGACACCTAAAGCGCATTTCAAAGGATTCATCTTCAACTTGTATTCTCGACACATCTCAAACACTTGCCATAAGACGTTAGCGTGATCTGGTCGAGCCCTTGACTTAACCACAATACCATCTATGTAGTCTTATACTTATTTATGCATCATGTCGTGTAAGATTTTCGTCATAGCACGTTGATACGTTGCGCCGGTGTTCTTTAAACCGAATGTAATAACAATATAGTTAAAATTTCCAAGAGGGGTTCGGAAGGCTGTCTTACTTGCATCGTGCTCATACATCCTTATCTGATTGTAGCCGATGTAACCATCCATGAAGGAGAACATTTCGTGTCCGCTGGTAGCGTATACTAACATGTAGATATTAGGCATAGGAAAGTCGTCCTTGGGGCAGCACTTGTTCAAGTCTCTGAAATCCACACATCACCGAATCTGTCAGTTTTCTTATTTACTGGGACCACATTAGCTAACCAGGTCGGATGATGGATAGGTCTGATTAAGCCAACAACTATCAACTTCTGAATTTCGTTCTTGATTTTCTCTTCCATTTCGTGTCTGAATTGCCTCAGAGATTGCTTGACTGGCTTGGATCCAGGTATGACATGAAGGTGATGGGTGACCAATTTCTCGTCTAGACCTGGCATTTCTTCGTATGTCCAGGAAAAGACATCTTGGTACTCCTTGAGTAGTTGGAAAAGACTCGCACGTTCGTCCATAGACAGAGTCGAACTGATAGAGACATGCCTTGGAGATTCTTCATTCCCGATGTTAACAATCTCGAGTTCGTCAGTTGTGGAGTTGGTGCCGTCTTGTAGATGTCGTGGAGCGTCCAACACCTCCTCTTGTGTTTAGTCATTCTTGCAGCATTCAATTGGGCGGAGAGGCTGGGTACCAGTCTCTCTTGCTAATTGCTAACAGCAGCGCCGATATATTTTCTTCCCCTCCTGATCACGGCTTGCCTCAAAAGTGCGTTCCCTTTTGGCGTGGGCATGGGTTAAAATTTCACCGGATAAAGATGGATGCCTCATCAGAAAATGTGTGTCGTGGTGGTTATCCCCCAATGATGCAAGTTGGTCTTCTTCCTGGATTGAAGCCCACGTGGGTAGTGGGGTGCAAAGGACTTTGTCTGACCTTCCCCGCAGAGTTTCTTTTGGCTCAAACAGTTCCACTCCGCATATTGGCGCGTATGGAGACAATGATACATGAATACGTATGACTTCCTCATTCAGCATGGTCTTCAGGCACTGGTGATACGTTGAAGGGATGACCTTATTGTCATGAAGCCACGATATCCCTAGTATCATATGGTAGTCTGGATCATTTCTATGACTTCAAATTTCACTTTCGACTGAACGGGTCCTACTGACAAATACCCGTATGTGCTAGTCTGGTTTCCTTCGAAGTACGTAATTGTGGTGAGATGCCGTAAAATTTTGCATGGGCTAACCTTGGCTGTCCTGAGAGTCTTGAGAGTAATCACGTTCAAAGACGCTCCTCTATCGATGGGGGCCCTCCTGAACTCTGAACCCTTGATGTGTGCGGTAACATGTAAGGCCCGATTGTGACCTTCTTCTGCCATCATGTCATCTTCTGTAAACGTAACATTATTTACAGATATTTCCGATGTAGCTAGGACTTCCGAACGTGAAGGAGTCAGGTGTATTTCCATAGCTATTTTATTAATTACAGCAAATGTCTCTGCCCGTTGATTCTTCGAGAGGTGTAAGAGTTCACACAAACTTTCTACTAGAGATGCCGCTTCCTGATCCGCTGGTCTCTGGTTCGTATTAAAGCTGTTGATCTGATGGGAACTAGTCTCTGGTGTAGAGGTCTCCGGAACGCTCATATCTGACATCATCTTGATGAGGAGATCGAGTATGTCGTTTACCACTTCTTTGATTATCTCCATGTTCTTTGTGTGAATCTCCTGTACCCGTGCTAGCTCGCTTAATGTTGGAAATCTCATGGTCATGCCGTAAAGTACGTCGTTAGGAGGAGGGGTATCTCCGTTGGAAGAACAATCAGGATTCCAGACTGTCGAGGCGGTCCTAAGACCAACCATCTCCAAATTGATTGAATGGTATTGAAGAAATTAACTTTACAACCGAGAAATTAACCTCCCGCTGTGGTCGCCAATTGTTTATGGGAGAAAACTACTCCTGCCGGTTTTGGTAATTTGGGGTGCGTGGATGAGAAATAAATCTAAACCTTAAACAAATGCATTGCGCGGTGAGTGCTTGTAGATTCGAGAAATAAATATGTGCAAACCCGGCCTAAACCAAGAAATGGCCGTTCCAGACTTATTTTGGTCACAAAGTGAAGGAGATGGGGTTGATCTTAGGGAGGGAAGCGAAGAAGGTGTTGATATTGTGAAGGTATTGGCTGCGTATGACTTGTATCAGAAAGTTGAACTGGCTTGTAGGATGTAAGCTATCAGTTCCGGTGTTTGAATACGATTGTATCAACACTTTCCTCTGTTGTCTTGTCTTGTTTGAAAAATAGGATGGAGAACCTATTTATACAAGTCTTTTAGCATAACCCTCATATCTCGTGGGAAGTGGATAAAATGGAGTGATGGAGTAGTGGAGTAATGTGTTAGTGTCACACGACCGGTCTTGCCCACTTATCCCATCATCACTAACCGTCCATGACTTCCTGACACGTTCTTGGGATGGCGCGTTATGCGCTGCACGCTGTAAACCTCCAGACCAATACCCCAGTATGTATCCCCCAGTTTGTGACATGATTGATGTCTCGAGCGTGTGGATCGTGGAACATGGATGAAGGACATTACACAATTCTTCACAACTTGTATTGTCTTGTTCACTAATTCTCATCTTATTTTCTTTTCTTTGATCTTGTAAAATACCTCTTCAAATGTGTATGTAATTAACTCTTTGTCTTGTATTGTTGCATGTAAACCTTGGACTAATTTTTGAAAAGTAGCATTTAATACCTTCATCCTATCTTTGTACATCTTTGCACTATCATATGCATCATTTCTTAGCTATATTAAATAACATGAAATGACATTTTTCCCAATTCAAAACCAAATTATTTTCTTTACATCGAATCGGCACATGAGTAAGATGATGCAAACATTCATCAAGAAGACCCAAGGAGAGAAAAAGTCATCCATGAAAATTTCAAAAACTCATCTATCATGTCGGAGAATATGCTCATCATGCAACGTTGAAAAGTAGCGGGTGCATTACACAACCCAAAAGGCATACGACGATAAGCAAATGTTCCATAAGGACGTGCCTAAAGTGCATGTGATAGTTGGACTACCAGGTCTTTATACTTAGGTGGTGTTTTGTTTTGAATAATTGAACTTACCTTTCCGGTGAGAAAGGCACGCTTATGCACGTGAAGCTTTCGATTTTGTGTGCATAGGTCCTTCAAAAAATTTGCATAGGAAGGTATACGCAATTGCGAGAAAAGGAATGTTTATATTGACTCGTTTAAACATCTCCAACATCTCATTGTATTGGGTACCTTTTCTGTTGCTACAATCTTTGAGGAAATGGAGCAAACGGTACATGAGATGGTGCATGTACATTAGCATCGGTGGAATTCTTAGAATCGGTATCATGCTCGATTCCTTTTCCACAACGGGTGTTTTTACGTAGGAGTTGTAACCTTGGTGAGTCTGATCTAGTACACCTACATTGTTTTCAATAGCTCTACCACTACGAAGAGTGGTGATAGCATTCTGAGGACTATGTGAAGTTTCATTGCAAGTTGAAGTACTTGCCTGAAATATATTCTTTGGATTTTGTTGGGGCTGACTAGGGAGCTTGCCCCTCTCTCTCTCACTCAAATCATCACATATCTGACCTATTTTAAGTTCTAGACTCGTGAAACGTTGGTCGGTTGTCTTTTGAAGTTGTACAAGATTTTGGGTCGACGGAATTGTCTTCAAAACTAGGCTTTTTCTCTACGGGGTATTGAGTGTGTGGTTGTACTTGGGGTTTCTAGGATATGAGTATCCTTGGTTGTTATTTGATGTTCCCCCTTGACGGGCCCTTTAGACCATGAAAATTTAGGGTGATTCCTCCACCCCAGGTTATAGGTTTGAGAGTACGGATTGTTCTCTTGCCTATTGTACAAAGCATTGGCTTGCTCGGTTTTAGACTCTTGAAATGCATGGAGGTCTGGACAAGTATCCACTAAGTGGTCTGAACCATGGCATGCGGCACAAGTGGCCATTTCAATTTGGTTACGGAGAGTAGGGGCATTAGGTTTTACATTCTTCTGCAGCTCTAGATCTTCTATTCTCCTAGCCATAGATGCCATCTTTGCATTTCCCTCAAAGTCGGAATCAATTCTGTGAAAATTAGCTACACGGGTAGTCTCTTTAGGTGCACGGATGGACTCCCACTTTCTGAGTCTTTTTGTGACTTTGATTAAGAAATCCCAAGACTCATCGGCACTTTTGTCAATAAACGAGACCATTGCACATTGCCTCAAGCTTAGTTCGGGTCCTGACATCTAGGCCTTCATATAAAATTTGCACAAGTCTCCATTTTTCAAAACCATGATGGGGACATTGGAGAAATAATTCGTTGAGTCTCTCCAAATATTTTGCTAGAGTATCATCATCTAATTGCACAAAACTATTCAGACTTTGACGAATGGTCGTAGTCTTATGATTGGGGAAAAACTTTCTGAAAAACTCTTTTGTAAGGCCATCCCATGAATTAATTGTTTGTGGCTGCAAAGCACACAGCCAAGACTTTGCTTTTTCTTTCAAAAGAAAAGGAAATAGTCTCGGTTGAGGGACTCGTCCAGTCATTTGGTTGATCCGAAGAGTCCCACAAATTTCCCTCAAATTCTCTCACGTGGTGGTAGGGATTTTCGGCATCAACCCCTATAAACTTAGGCAACATATTAAGAATACTTGCCTTTATCTCAAATTGTCAGCTGGTAAGACAATGCACGAGGACTGGCTTGTCCATTGGGTACATGTAGTCCTTGAGACTACGGGCGGGTTTATGTGATCACCCATTGTCTCGGATTGGTCGGGGCTTTCTACTTGAGGACTAGGTATGTCGACTATAACTGCTTGGGGAATTCTAACTAGTCGGTTTGTTTGGTCTCTAAAAGACACAATCATAGCCCAGCTAGCACATCAAGCATGCTAAACACTCATACATCCATAACTAGTCATTTTTTTTTTTTTTTAAAGAAGAAATAAAAATAAAATAAATATAGAATACCACAAACAAGGAAGGGGAGTTCTATTCAATCACAAACAAGGATGACTCCACGCATAGTAAACCTGCGATTTCTAGCAAACAAAAAGCATGATGGCTCCACTTAGATTTTTCTAGACCGACTTCTAATCCTTTGAAAGGAAATTCGTTACAATCTGAGCAAACCCCCTGGAATCAATCTGAGTTAAAGTATATTGTGAAGGTATTGGCGGGGGGATGTTGTATGACTTGTATACCCTTCCGTAGGGTTTAAAAATAAAAATAAAATAATGTCCAAAAGTCCAAAAAGATGAATGCAAAAGAAATAGAAAATTACAAGAATAGAGAAATTCTAATACAATCTAAAAATAAATAAATAAAATAAACTCTCTTTTTTTTTTTATGTAAAAAAAAGGATGCAAATTTTCTTTCGCTCCTAATTCCTAAGGAAAAGACAAAAATAACAAAACGTAAAAGAAGAACCGATAAAGATAGAAACCTCAGCTACACCGCTAACCGAGTCCGGTGTTTGAATACAGTGTCGACAAGCAACACGGGGCAAGCACATGTCGAACCACGAGAGACTTGGGTAGTGATAGTTGATTCTCAATTTCTATTATAACTTGCAAAAACAATTTGTAACAAGTAATTAAAGAGAACTTCTTCAAATTGCCTACACTATATATTCAACTCTTGTTAGCAGATTCAAAAAATCTAAGGTGGATGGATAAATTAAGAGCTGTCTAGTTAAAGCACAACTAATCTAAGGATCAATAATATTTTTAAGCAGTTGCGGCATAATCAACACGGTGGTATTCTAACTACAATGGATACATGGCATTTTGAGAGCAAAATGTTAATAAACTTAGATTAAACGATCTCTAAATCATTTTAAACATTCTCGTAGGGCCTCATATAAACCTAGCAAATAAATTTAGAACATGATGAAAATGGATAAAATGGAGTGCTTTGGTAAATGGAGTAGTAGGTTGCGCATGATAATGTGTTGACCCAGTGTCACGCTCGTTTTGTTGTCATCTCCTACCATAGTTTCTACCACGAGCTGTCTCTTCCCATTAACTAATGGTTATTCGCCTCCCAAGATGTTTCCTCGCCCATTCACTTGTGTCCCATCATCACTGTCTGCTGTACCCTTCTTCTCCTTCACGTGCGCCTCATCTCTTGAGCTTCATCATTCCACAAACCGTACTGACGTGTGTTCCCGACGTTCCCACGCTACTCGGTCCATTCTTGGATGATAGGTCTCCCACCGCGTTACGTGCTTCTGCACGTCTCTTTCCTCCACTACTTTTCTTCTCCGCCCACCTTTTTTCTCTCTTGTCGTCTTCTTTGTCCTTTTCTTCTTTCCACTTTCTCTCTTCTTCTTTTCTACCCAACGACTCTCTTCTTTTTTTTCTACCCTGACTCTCTTCTTCTCTAAACGTGGTGATGTTTTGAACTCAAATAAACAAAATAAGTATGGGAGATGACTCCCATACTAGATGATGTTTAAACGAGAATGAGTGGGTGAGGTGGGACTATCGAGTGTGGAGTATGTATCCCTAGGTCAAATGTATGAAGGTTGTGACATGATTGATGTCTCGAGCTCGCTCCTCAATTCTTGGATCGTGGAACGGAATAATATATGATTTTAAAGCGCAAAAGATAAGTTAAATGCCAATAAAAGGGTATAGAAATATGCACTTTTTGGCACTCATCACTAAAGTAGCATGTATCCCCAGTTTGTGACATGATTGATGTCTCGAGCGTGGATTTAGATTAAATAACTACGTTATTTAGGAAGTTGATACTTGTGAAGTATCGTGCGCACTCTATGCAGTACTGCATCGAGTGTATCCAGCATGTATGAAACATCGTTGTTTGAGCATCTCAAAGTAGCCTCATATCCAGACTACTTCATGTGATGGTTCGGAGGTTGAGCAAGTAAGTCCTTCCTTGACCGACCACATGGTGTGGTAGGGTGACGGATGGTGATCACCATGACGCCGTACTGACCAATTGACTCTTGACCAGGGATGTATAACCAAGCCGGTGAAGTTGGACGGATGAGATGATCTTTGAGACACACATCTGCGACCGTTGGTGAAATTAGGGTTTTGGAGATGGTGCGCAAGCACGACTCTTCATCATGATCGAATCCAAGCTTGGGATACGATTTTGGCCGGCCGATCATACATGCGCGTAGATAGCATGACGGTGTAGGCGCCCATACCCCATTATCTTACGAAAGTGTGATCTGGGCCACTAAATTCTTTTGGAAAAGTGAGTGGCCGAGATCAATTTGCGACAGAAAAATGGTGCCGCAAAAGCCGCACATCGTTCCAATTTCGGGCACACATTCCAAGACGACCAATCTTGGTCGGTCTTGACCGATTGGTCTGGCGTGTAGGTGGTAGGCTGGTGTTCACTCCTATACCTGATTTTCCCATGAAAACATGATCTAAGCCACTCAAATTGTCCATCGAA
Organism: Papaver bracteatum; assembly: GCA_023529315.1. Lineage (NCBI taxonomy): Eukaryota > Viridiplantae > Streptophyta > Magnoliopsida > Ranunculales > Papaveraceae > Papaver > Papaver bracteatum. The sequence continues at coordinate 251,091 of JAJJWX010000433.1, forward strand.
GTTGAGTGGTCGAGATTAGTATACAATTGGGAAGTGTGACCATGCTAGTTTTGGCGTGCGATTTTGGATAACCAGGCATGGTATTCCTTTTCCGATCAGGTGAGGGGATATATGGGTTCACGGTGGTCATGTTGGTAGGACTGGACATGCTTAATCTAATCTCGGACCCTTCATTCGTGCAGGAGAAAATGGATGCTCGTGATGTTCAAAACCCTAATTTTGGGTTTCACGGCCGTGCGTCATGCTCTGTTTGGGCGTATGAATTGGGATGACCAAACATGATTGGTCCTGACCGATCGGTCAGGTATGTAGGAGGGCCCACGGTGATTGTGTTGACATGCTCTGGGCCCTTTGAATCTACATCTACACGCTCCATCTATACCTGTGAAGATGGATGGTTGAGACTGTTTTGCGACACATGTAATGTGCCGCAAACCCTAATTTAGGGTTTTTCGTCCGTACTGCTCTGATTTGGACGTTTTGGCAAGCCATGCCAATCTTTTGGGGAGGCCGACAATGCGGGGCCCTCGTTGGTTCGTTAGTGAATATTCCAATACCTGCTTGGGTCATGGATCTGATCTGAGCTATCCAATTCATGATGGTGAAGTTGGATGGTCGTGATCGTTTATGAGACTGACATGGTCAGTCCAGATGCTCAATCGGGCTAGTATAGCACACCGAGAGTAATATGCTTAATCGGGCTAGTATAGCACACCGAGAGTTGCAGCCTGTACGGGTATTTCGTACATGCTTCATTATAATGCTTGGAGGTTCGTGTTGCTCTGCTGAGAACAACACTCAGTCGTCATGTCGCACTGATAATGAGTATAGGAAATACAAGGCTGGTTATGCATTAATAAATAATGATGTATTTGATTCACCGACTGGGATTGTTGCCACATGCTCCAATCTAGGTGAATTAGTAAAGTGAAGAAGTATTCATTACTTATTAATGGATTTATATTTTACAATATGTTAGCGCATAATTTTTGGCTTTTACAACTTTATCCTTAAATGAAAATCCACCATCAACAAGAACATTATCTACTAAGTATGCAAACGGGTACGCATACCATAGTGGCCGAACTAAGTTTGGGTTTCGCCGGTATGTGAAATGGTACGCATACCTTCCAAGCTAAGCAGAATTTCCCATACCTTAACCCCATGCCAGTACGCGTACAGGTATGTGTACTTGGTACACGTACTTCGCCAAACCAAGCAGTACGCATACCATGGTCCTGGACTTGGATTACATATATGCAAGTACGCATACTATGCTTATATCCAATTGTTCTAAACTCTCATTTCAATCATTGAAACATTCTCGGAAGACGACAATAGCTGTCTCACGAAAACTATTAGCTTCAAAGAAATTTTCAAGTGATCAAATGATCAATACGAAATATTCCGAGTCTACATCAAATGACTGTCTCACACAAATCATGTAAGATATTACCAGGCGATTTTCACATGATAATCTTCTTACTTTTGTCAAGAATATAAGATAAAATTGGTTAAAGTAAAAGCTTAGCAACACATATTTCAATAAATATGCAAGCGAGTTAAACTCATCTCGAAATATTGAATGTGTATAATTGAAGTCTATATAGCTATACGACTTTTGTCGCAAATAGGAGATAGAGAAGATAGACTTTTGAGTGATAGATGAGTTCAAGTCTCCACATACATTTTGTTGATAAAGTTCCACAAGCTTCCCTTAGTAGTTCTTCGTCTTCATTCGATGAACGTCATGAAGTCTAATGCTCAACCACACTTTCTATCCTAATCCGAGACTTAGCTATAAGTAGACTAGAAATCAAGACTTATAGTTCTGACAACTAAACTTGACAACAAGCTTGAGATAGGAACGGTTGCGAGTTTGACCGAGCAGTGCTCTAACATTTTTCATATACCTATTTTTCCCTGTCTTGCCACCCATGTGACAAGACTTGAAATTTAACCATATTTACTAAACTACCCCTAACATGTGATATTTTGATCGAAAAAATATGTAAGAATTAAAAAGCCATGCAAGTTGTAGATAATTAAAATATAGAATAATAAATTAAACTGTTTCGATGATACCCGCAAGCAACTATTTAATTGTTGGGAAAATTGGGGATATGTCCAAAAATCGACTGTCATCTTGGGATATGCCCCAGAATTCCAGTTTCCTAGAATATGGCCCAAAGTAACGGCTTCTGTTAAGGAACCGTTAAATAGTCAATTTATCGTAAATGTCTCTGAATTTTCTCTCTAAATTCTTTGAGATTTTTTATGTCTGAATATATTTCTAAACCTTGTAAAGGTATATAGTATATATGTCTTTTAATTCGCATATGTAATCTCAAGTATGCGCAAATGTTGACTACTTAACGGTTTTGGACGGGATTTTGAACGGCTGGGGAATATTCCCGAAAACTGGAATCCCGGGGAATATCCCCTATTTTCCATTAATTGTTTCAGAGGCTGTACATAAATGATCAACGTAAAAAGATAAACGATACCAAAATTTACAGTGTGTATTAACCATAGAGTTTCCTAAATGTTATTCGTATCTTTATTCTTCTTCGTTGGTTGTTGTGGCTTGAATACTTCATGAAAAGGTCTAATTGGTTTCCTTCCAAAACCTAGAAACCCACCATGAGTCAAGGCATAGTTGTGCACTGCTGCTTGTGCTGGAATAATAAAAATAAAGCGCACTTATATCAACTTAAACATTAAAGAATAATAATGCATACTAGATAGAGTAACATCATCCACTTCACTTGATGGAATGCCATCTTCAATTGGATTATGTGGGTGCACCACTTCATTAACTTGATTGCCCGCCTGAGTGTCAGCTTGAGGGATAGGATCTAATTCTTCTTCTAGCACATTTTCAATATCTACATTAAAATCTATCGTTAACCCACCTTCTAGCTCAACCACACCTTTTATTTTAGAGGGACTCTTGTTACCAAATTCTTCACCCTTGTCATTATATGTACTGCCTATAGATTTGAACACGGAACCCCCGTGAAACTCAACCAACTGCTCATAAACTTTATTACTCACAACTTGACTATCAAATCTTTTCACCAATATTGATGGTGGTTTTTAGTCCAGGGTTAAAATTGTAAACCTTGCATTTAAAATGTTGTCACTCTGCAAAGAAACGGAGCCATATAAAAGCGGTGAGTGTTCAACCTCTCCACTGGCATATTTATTGAGCAACTCAATATTTCCTCATGAAATTTATCTAGAATGGTGCAAATAGCAACAATCCCAGATATTTTATAAATTTTGGCACCATGTATGTATTACTCAGTTAATATAAGTTTCTTTGAATGCTTTTTGTGCTATGTTCCCCGGATGAACCCTTAATGTTGATATGGCATGAAAATTGGTGTTCACTCGCAGCAAAGTAGCATGAATTTCCAAGTATCAAGGATAAGGTCCTTACATAAAGTATTCAACCGGAAAGCATATTTATCTTTGGAAATGAACTTAGAGAACTCTGTGTCAACACATAGAATTCAATCAATTTTGTGATAATTCACAAGATCAAATATCACCCTGACTAATTTGCAAAAATTATGGTTTTGCGCCCTGCGCAGTATATTAGACCTTTCCCGTCAAAATTAAGCCTAGGCGATCTAGGTAATTAATCCACCATGGATTAGTAGGTACAAAATCCTACCCAAAATCAGAAAACAAGGAATAAAATAGCCGAGTGGAAGGAGCAGCAACAAAAGAAGATGTGGCCACGACATAGGCCAGCCGGTGCCACTTGCAAGTGGCCACACCCCATGTTGCTCAACCGGCCCGTATCTCATATCGACCAATCAGGTCGCTTTAAACCTGCTACACTCCCATGAGTTGTGGTTAGGCCCATACTTGCTGGCCCTATTTCCCATAGACCAATCAGTTTGTTTTAAATATGCCACACGCACACTAGAAGTGTGGCCATGCCCATGCTTGTCCAACCCCCTCTTTTAATCGACCAATCAGGTCACTCAAAACCTGCCACAGTATTAAAAAAAGGCAAAATGGTGTCAGATGGTCTCAAAGCCAATTGGCATTCCAAAAACCGCGCCAACATGCCAAATGTTCCATGTTGCACCAATAAGTTGAGCGGCATGCCACTCCACCATGCCAAACATGCCACTTTGTGGCTGAACGCCAAAACATGCCAACGTGCCGTAGATAGCGCGCCTACGTGCTAACCTACCTCATGTTCGTGGCCAACGCCATGATGTGCTTAAGTTAGGGTTTTCTAGTCAGAAGCATGACTCTCCTTTAGTAGCATTAACCAAAACCCTAATTTCCAGTAGTAGCCCAAAGTACGCCACTTTGGCCCTGCAATAGGCCACGAGCCATCTGAGACCCAGGAAACCCTAAGAATGTCGTCGTATCATAGCCACTCATAGAAACCCTTTCTCCTATGGACGTTTCCATATTGTGGCCTTATTATAATTACTTTGGCATGGTTATGACACCATTTGCACAAAAACACCACCGTGTTGCATGCCATGCGCGCTAATTAGGGTTTCGATATGCCAAACCCTAATTCAGCTAGGATTTCCACGCTAGCCAAGCCAAGTAATTCTCTTAAGGCCTTAAGTTTGATATAGAAACATGGCCAATGTTGCCGGAGCCATATTTGGGTCTAACACCAATATGCCAAATAGCTACCACGGCTACACCAGGCGCCACTTTTCCACAACTACGCCAGGCGCCATTATGCCACTGATATGCGTTAAATATTCCATCACACCGTCGGCATATGCCAATGGCCCCACTTTTCTATTATCAGGTGCCAACGGAGGTGGACATAATCAATGGACACTCTTTCTCATGAGTTACATTCTCAGATGTCCAAATTCACCTTGGAATTGACAGGCCTGTGGAAAATTTTAGGCGACCATCCAAGATAATCCTAATAGCATCACATGCTATTTTCCTGTGGCAAGTCTCTTGACTTTGACTCGCCATATGTAGCAAGCTGCTAAACGTTTTCCACGAAAACGTTCGAGACATCAAACATGTCACAAACTGGGGGATACTCATCAAGGTATTGGTTTGGAGGTTTACAGCGTGCGGCATGAACACGTCCATTATAAGAAAGTGTTAGGAAACATGGAAGTTAGTGGAGGCAAAAAGTAATGGATGTAAACAAACTCGTTTCCTTCATCGTGGAAACGTGGTTTCTGGCGGTTACACATTACTCCACTCTTCCATCACTCAATCACTTCCACTTCCTACGAGACCAGGGTGCATTCAATTATGAATTTATAAATAGGTTTCACCTTTTTTCCACCAAACGATAAGTTTTGGTTAGAACAATACAGTATCCAGAAACCACCAAAGGACTGATAACTTACATTCTGCAAGCTATTTCTAAATTCTGATACAAGTCATAAAATAGCCACACCTTCATAATTAATCATTCTGGTCTCAATACCTTCTTCGCTTCCCTCCTTAAGACCAACCATTCTACTTCACTTTGTGACCGAAGCAAGACTGGAACGATCATTTATTGGTTTAGGCCAGGATTGTACAGATTGATCTCTCGAATCTAAAGTACTCCCGTGCAGTGCATTTGTTTTAGGTTTATATTTGTTTCTCATCCACATACCCAAATTACCAAAACCAGCTCAAAAAGTTTTTACCCATAAACAATTGGCGACCACAGTGGGAGATTAATCTCTCGGTTGCAATATCAATTTTTCAATTTTATTTTTTCAATTCCAATTTCAAGATGATAGAGATTAGATCCGGATCAGCAACAAGCCCTGATGCCACCAGCACTGAGAACGTCCTTGGTATCAACATTCTTTCAAGTGACATCAATTTAGCACCTATCAGCATGACCAACACCACCAGCGGCGCAAGAAATGTTCTCTCAGGCATTACACCTCCAATCACCAGATCCAAAACCGCTGACACCACCCCCAATATTTATTCAAGCGTGACGCCCCTAGTTGTCACCAAAGTTGTCTCCATTCCACCATCATGACGAGAAACTGGAAGAACTAGAGGAGGCCAACCCACTTTTACCATTGCAGATTTGATGGAAATACAGGAAGTTCTTGCTAAGGCTCAGACGGACATGGCTTCAACTCAAAAGGAGGTACTTACTTTCCTCAAGACATTAACGGAGCGGCTACCACAAGAATCACGCCTACCAGGGCCAATGAGGAGTACTTTTAATACTACTTGCACCAACACCTCAGCAGGGCACACCCTTGTGGATGAAGAGTCCTGTCCATTAGAGAGGAATCAACTATCCAATTTCATCACGCATGAAGATTTGGAATGCCTTCTCCGAAATTGAGGCAGAGAAAACCCGGTGGACATGCACCAGCATCAACCTCCATATCCTCCTGATATGAAAAGAGTTCCTCTTCCGATGTGATATTCTTCTCCTCAATTCTCCTTATATGATGGCACTGGTAATGCACGTGAACATATCTCTAAATTTCTATAATCCTTGGGTGAACACGAGTACAATCATGTCCTCCGCATGAAAGAATTTTTGAAGTCACTTACTGGAAGAGCGTACACCTGGTACAATAAAATTACACCAAACAACATATCCAGCTGGCGTGAGATGGTCGCAGCTTTCTACAAGAAGTATTTCTTTGTGTCTGAGTAAATTACCTTTTCAGACTTAGGAACGATGTTTCAACGAAACAATGAACATCCGAATGATTATGTCAAGAGATACAGAATTCAGGCGCTGTATTGTCACGACCTAAATGTGACTGAACAACAATTGGTGGACTCTTGCATCAATGGCATGGTTCCTATTTATCGCGCCTTACTAGAGAATCTACGCTTCTAGACATTCTCTGAACTTCATGAAGCTGCTAAATGATCGGCCACAATAGCATCAACATTTTTAGAAAGAACCAAGTCGGCCAGAGGTGAAAACGTATGCAAAATTCGTGGAAACATATGCCTCATAAACAAGAAATATAACACCGTCCCCTCTATAAGCGTGGTGAGTGAAGGAGGGAGAAATAAATTTCCAGCGGCATAACAACAACCCAAACGTACAGCACCAGCGCATCAGGCAGCTCCACCTAGGAAGGCCGTGACCAAATCTCCCGTGCAACACCAAGAAGACGGAGAAGCCGCCTTAGATTTCTCATTCCCAATCAAAGAAGTGATTGAACTCTTGGAAGCATGGATTCAAGATGATGCCATCAAGCTTCCTCCTATCAGGCGCCTGCCAACTGAAGAGGAAATGGCAAATCCCAAGTATTACCGTTACCATAGGTTCATCCATCACCCGAATAATGAGTGTAATAGATTGAAGCGTATCTTCAAGGAAAAGGTAGAGGCAGGAGAACTCCAACTGGGCAATGAGGGAGTTCACAAAGATCCTCTTCCAGTCAGGAGTTGTATGCTCTCTGGGGACTCCTTCACAAAACTGTGCAATCCATGATGCAACACATGTGCTAGATCCTATATTTCTCCAAGGCGCAATGTCAAGACATATTTACAGCCCTCATTCGTGTTGTGTCGGGAAAGCGACTCTTTGCTACTGAAGAAGTCACTCCGAAACCCCAACCTCTCTCAGGAAGCGCTGTTGGAAAGTGCAACTGGGGACTGCTGACCACGGCTTACCTAAAGAATATTACGTTCGATGTCACATTGATTGACGTGGCCTCTGGTTTCAACATTTTTACCGTCAAGACTCTGAGAGATGCATGAATTTTAAAGCAGGAGGCTACCCACTCCCCAGTTGTGGTCAAAAACCCGGAAGGAAAAGCAATAAGCGCGCACGTCTACATTAACCTCGAAATTAAGGTGGGAGATGCTCTAACACATTGCAAATTTCACATTGTCAAAGAATGCCCAAATTATGACATGATTCTGGAGCGCTCGGGGTACATGGAAATAAAGCAAAATTGGGAGTATCCCCTCTGCCAGTGTCAATACCCGAAAGAATTTCCAATAATCCATCCAACCCTGAAGATTACATATTGATGTATCAACAACTTGTCGGTGTAACCCAATTACCTGGAGAGAGCCCATCGATGTTCATCCGCATATTCCAAACACAAGTAAGTCTTATTGAACAACCCTTTCTACAGCCACTCACTTCTTCTCTCGGTCAGGCCCGGGGACTGGATCCAATTATCAACCCGGGCATCACTAGGAGATGTGAATGGGATGTTGGGCCCTTTAAGTGTTTCATCAAAAATTTGGAAGCTGTCTTAATCAAAAATAATGAACCTAAGAATCAAGTAGCAGTGCAACATCAAAACCCATTCCAATTTGGAGATATGGTAGTGAAAGTGGCCGCTTTGCCTCCTTCACCCGACTCCACAGACGAACCATACCTAGTAGCAGAAGTTATTTTGGGAGGTTACTGCAATCTCATCAACACTGACAAGTTAAAAGGCATAATAATACATGCTCGGTGGCTCAAACCCTTCAAATCCTGAAAGAGTCACGCCACCTCTTGCCTCAAAATTCTTCATAGTATTTCCTTCAGTAATTTCCATTTTCATGCAATACTTGTAATCCCTCCAAAATGATTGCACTGCTTGCATTCATAATTAGAGGTTTAAATCCAATTAAAAGCATCTTTATTTCAAAATAAGTTTTCCTGAATCTCAAAGGAAAAATACCCAGTAAATCCAAACCCTCACACAGTCATTACCCACCAATTGGAAACCAGAAAAAATCAAACCCTACAAGAAATATTTTATTCAAAAAAAATGTACTAAAGAAGGGAATATGCAAGGAAGAAGATCATCAAGTGGCGGCACAGACACCTTCCTTTAAGAATATCTGGCTTACACTTCTGCATATCCATGTGGCATGCCACAGACGTCCTGTGTGGTTTGCAGGGAAAAATCCAATAAAATATGGGTCGAATCCCTAATTATTGTTATTATTTTCCCTGTTTTGGCATGCAAGGCGTTGTTATGGAAGTAGCTCAACGGAGATATGTGACAAGCCTAATAGCATTATTTTTGCGCTATTTATGTGATTTGGCTTCCCATCCGCTGAATCGCTCTGGAAGAATGGAAGAACTTGTCTTCGCAAAAGGGGTTTTGGGATTCTTTCGGGAGATTTTATTCATGCATCAAACTGAAGATATAAAATTATCAAAGCAGCATGAATGAAAAATATTACTCGGTGAAGCATGGCTCCAGTCACATGAACAAAAACCTAAAGTATTAAAAATATCTACACGCTACGAAAAGATTATTTTTCTACGAGAAAAAATAGCAAAACGGAAAAACTAGTTATTAGCATCACATCCTGCTCCAGCGCCCTCTTCAACAGCCTCTCCAACGTATCCATCATCTGCTTCAACAACCTCTCCAATGGCTCCAGCATCTTCTTCATCAGCGTCCTCAACGGTTGCTTCAACTTCCCCAACAATAGTTTCATCCTTTCTAGAAGTTGTTTCATTTTCCTTTTCGCTGGCCACACCGACACTTTTCTCAGAAACTGCTCCAACAGTCTCTTGAGAATACTCCAATTCATCAATATCAGAGTCGAGGATTTCAATGTTATTATGAACAGGGTAATTAAAATTACTTTCTCCTGGAGGTTTCTTAGGCTCGATCCTTCGCCGCTTCAGTCGAGCAGCGAACCTTTCAGCACTGACGCTGGGTCGTTGAGATACTTCATCATACTGAGACATCTCAACATACTATGAAGCTTCATCATGCCTCCATTTTTCCTCCATGTCCATCAAATTCCTGAAAGCTTGAGATCGCGTACGAACAACGCACAGATAAGTGAGTGGCATACCTTGTGTGATCCGGCCGGCTTCACGAAACAAAGTATCGATTTTGTTCAATGCCTCCTCATGTGCAAAAACCCTGTGCTTTTCAACTTCAAAGATTTTTTACGAAGAACCGGAAGGATGATCATCACTTGGAGTTGTCATTATATACTGCAAAGAAGCATTATGTTTGCATAAACAACCTACGTGGTAAAAGAAGATAAAATAAGAGCTGCGAGAATATATGAAACGATACCTGGAAGGAAGATGAATGCAATTTTATAGTGATCTATATGAAAGAAAAGCTTAAAGCGGTCTTTTATATCATACAGATTGATGAATCCTGAGAGAGAAAAACTCTTTTGCATGCCGCATATTATGGATCTTGATACGTGATATCAACTAGATTAGATACTCATCTATCTGGGATAATTGTCTCTCCTGGATTACCAATTGAAGGAAGCTCTCCTCTACAGATGCAAAGCCAATGGAACATGGGATAAAAGATTGGTGGCACCTTTTATGTGCATAGCACTTTTGGAATTCGAATGGAAGAAGGTTTCCTTTCGGGCCACTCCTGGAAGAAGGCCTCTGGACCCACAGTGTCGGTGTTACATGACACCAATCACCATAGTTAATCCAGAAGTATGCTAATATTCCAAGCGCCAGGATAAATAGTCTGTGGCCAAGCCAGTAGTGTTATCATCACCGTTCCATGGCCAAGGTTACAGCGCCATCTTCACCATTCCGCGGCTAAGCTAGAAACGCCATCTTCACCATTCTGCGGCTAATCCAGCAACGCTATCTTCACCATTCCGAGGCTAAGCCATCAGTGCCATCATCACCATTATGTGGCCAAGGTTGCAGTACTAGCATCAACGGTTTATGGCCGAAGTTGCAGAGCCAACCCCAGCACCATGCGGTCAAGTCGAAAATATGCCGAAGCTGCCAACATAAGGATCATAGACTACTTATGTCTCATGCCAAAGGTTAGTCGAATTTTTTCATGACTTTCCATTTGTATTTCTATCCTTATCCGTCACCATCTCATGCTTACCCCGAAAAAATACTATTGTTACGTGCTAAGCATGAGACTTAATATTGATGGTGGTTTTTAGTCCAGGGTCAAAATTGTAAACCTTGCATTTAATATGCCATCACACTGCAAAGAAACAAATCCATGTAAAAGCGGTGAGTGTTTAACCTCTCCACTGGCACATTTATTGAGTAACTCAATATTTCCTCATGAAATTTATCTAGAATGGTGCATGTAGCAACAATCCCAGATATTCTATAAATTTTGGCACCTTGCCTGTATTACTCAGTTAATATAAGTTTCTTTGAATGCTTTTGTGCTATGTTCCCCGGCTGAATCCTTAATGTTGATATGTCATGACAATTTGTGTTCACTTGCAGCAGAGTAGCACGAATTTCCAAGTATCAAGGATAAGGTCCTTACATAAAGTATTCAATCGGAAAGCATACTGCTCTCTGGCAATGAACTTAGAGAACTATGTGTCAACACATATAATTCAATCAATTTTGTGATAATTCACAAGATTCAGATATCACCCTGACTAATTTGTAAAAATTAGGGTTTTGTGCCCTGCGCAATATATTAGACCTTGCCTGTCAAAATTAAGCCTAGGCGATCTAGGTAATTAATCCACCATAGATTAGTAGGTACAAAATCCTACCCAAAATCAGAAAACAAGGAATAAAAGATCCGCGGGGAAGGAGAAACAACAAAAGAAGGTGTGGCCATGACATAGGCTAGATGGCGCCACTTGCAAGTGGACACACCCCATGTTTCCCAACTGGCCACATCCCATGTTTCCCAACTGGCCACATCCCATGTTTCCCAACTGGCCCTTATCTCATGTCGACCAATCAGGTCGCTTTAAACCTGCTACACTCCCATGAGTTTTGGCTGAGACCATACTTGCTGGACCTATTTCCCATCGACCAATCAGGTCATTTTAAAGCCTCCACACACACACTAGAAGTGTGGCCCCTCTTTTAATCGACCAATCAGGTCACTCAAAACTTGCCACAGTATTAAAAGAGGCAAAATGGCGTCAGATGGTCATAAAGGCAATTGGCTTTCCAAAAACCGCGTTAACATGCCAAACGTGCCATGTTGCGCCAATAAGTTGAGCGGCATGCCATGCCAAACATGCCACTTTGTGGCAGCACGCCAAAACATGCCAACGTGCCGTAAATAGCGCGCATACGTGCTTACCTAACTCATGTTCGTGGCCAACGCCATGATGTGCTTAAGTTAGGGTTTTTTAGTCAGAAGCACGACTCTCCTTTATGTGCATTAACCAAAACCCTAATTTCCAGTAGTAGACAAAAGTATGCCACTTTGGCCCCACAACAGGCCACAAGCCATGTGGGACCCAGGAAACCCTTATTATGTCGCCATACCATAGCCACTCATAGCAACCCTTGCTCTTGTATCCGTTTCCAAATTTTGGCCTTATTATAATTACTTTGGCATGGCTATGGCACCATTTGCACAAAAACACCACCGTGCCGCATGCCACGCGCGCTAATTAGGGTTTCGATATGCCAAACCTAATTCAGCTAGGATTTCCACGCTATCCAAGCCAAGTAATTCTCTTAAGGCCTTAAGTTTGAAATAGCAATAGGGCCAACGTTGTTGGAGCCATATTTGGTTCTAATACCAATATGCAAAAATAGCTGCCACGGCTATGCCATGCGCCATTATGCCACTGGCACGCCGATATGCCACTGACATGCGTTAAATAAGCCATCACACCATCGGCATATGCCAATAGCGCCACTTTTCTATTATCAGGTGCCAACGGAGGTGGCCATAATCAACGGCCACTCTTTTTCATGAGTTGCAATCTCAGCTGTCCAAATTCGCAGTGGAATTGACAAGCCTATGGAAATTTATAGGCGACCAGCCAAGACAAGCCTAATAACATCACATGCTATTTTCCTGTGGAAAGTCTCTTAACTTTGACTTTCCATACGTAGCAAGCTGCTACACCTTTTCCATGAAAACATTTAAGACATCAAACATGTCATAAACTGGGGGATACTTATCAGGGTATTAGTCTAGCGGTTTACAGCGTGCGGCGTGCAACATGGCCCATTATAAGAAAGTGTCAGAAAACATGGAAGTTTGTGGTGGCAAGAAGTAATGGATGTAAACAAACCCGTTTCCTTCATCGTGGAAACGTGGTTTCTGGAGGTTACACTACTCCACTCTTCCATCACACAATCACTCCAACTTCCTAAGAAACTAGGGTGCATTCAATTATGACTTGTATAAATAGGTTTCACTTATTTCCACCAAACGACAAGTTTTGGTTAGAACAACAACACAATATCCAGAAACCACCAAAGAACTGATTGTTTACATTCTGCAAGCCAGTTCTAAATTATGATACAAGTCATAATATAGCCACACCTTCAGAATTAACCATTCTGGTCTTAACACCTTCTTCGCTTTCTTGCTTAAAACAAACCCTTCTCCTTCACTTTGTGACCGAAGAATGACTGGAACGGACATTTCTTGGTTTAGGCCAGGATTGTACAGATTGATATCTCAAATCTAAAGTACTCCCATGCAACGCATTTATTTTAGGTTTAGATTTGTTTCTCATCCATATACCTAAATTACCAAAACCAGCAGAAACAGTTTTTTCCCATAAACAACCCAATCTATCCCAAAATATATCATCCCTTCTTGACTGCTCTTCATCCTCACTAATCTCATTATCAGTTCTTGTACTTTTTTCCCTTGTTTTTCTTGTACTATTATTCTTCGGACCCCTTTGTCTCAAAATTCTACTCTTCTTTGGTTTCGTAGAATTAAACAAATTACATACCAAACTGTCACTGTTCCTAGGGTTCAACTTCAAATAGTATATGTACAAGTATATTCTTCCACTGTCATCCCTGTCAGAATCATGCCACCATGAAATTAAGTCTTCATCAAACTTTACTTCAAAAAGTTTACCACTCTTCAGATATCTAAATAAGTAACCATGATCACTCATGGTTCTCGTCAACAAAAAAGAAACTACATTATACATTAACCATTATCATAAAATATGAAAATAAAAAAAATAAAACCCTAAGAAAATAAAACCATAAAATCAAAAGTATTAGATGATATATTCTAGAAAACACAATTTACTTTAATGGATCTTCACTCGAACCCATCGATGATATTATCGATCTTAAGTTCTTAATCCTCCACCAAATCCGCTTAACTATCATGGTTTCTGAACGAGCACAAGAAAACGGACAAAATCCCAAAACTAATGACAGAAATCACTTCCTAAATAACTAGCGATTAGCAGTTTTCCAAAGGAGAACAAAAACCCTAAATTTCATTTTTTTCGCTTTGTTTCCTGTCGCGAAATAAAAGTGGGAGATGGATGAAACTTTCTGAAATTCTTCCCACGTAAAACCAAATATCGTGGGCCTACAAAAATTTGCGTCATAAATCTTCTGAAATTTGACGCAAATTTGCGTCTAGAATCACTCACATGTGAGGGGAATTTATGTAAATCTAACTATTTCAAGTCATGTCACATGTGTTGCACGTGATGGGTAAAATGGGAACTTGCATGTTAAATAACCATGTGTGCCGGTCGCACACTTTGCTAATGGGCGTTTTTGGCTGCAAAAAATATTTAGGGAAAAAAGTTGCTAACGTTAGTAATTTAGGGGAGGAAGCTCAATAAATATTCATTTAGGAGGGGTAAACTCAAAAACCCCTTTTTTTAATGATAAATCCTTTGAGCTCTCTTGGGTTGCATCTGGTAAATTTTGGAAACTCAAAGTATTGGAAAGGTTTAAAGGAGCTAGTAACTGGATTTTTATTCCCGAGGATGCAAAGGCATAGATATATCATTCTACTTCTGAAGTTGTTTTTATTCTTGTTTCAGAGCGTAGGAAGTGGTCATGTCGATTTAATCAGGATTGGTAAGTCAAAAATGTCCTTACATCATTGAAAACCAGAAGACTCCCTCATTAAAAAGGCATCTAATATTGATAGGCACCATTGGATTGGAATAAGAGGTTTGCCATTCCACTTTTATGAATCAAATTTCTTTGACAAAATTCTGTAGGTTATGGGCCAAGGTAGTAGAAGTTCATGACTCTACTCTTAATTTCCCTATGATGAATAGTTTCAAATTATTGGTCAATTATGATCTGGATATGATTCCAGTTGTTGTCAAATATGAAGGAGTTTGGCTAAGTATTGAATGGATTGAGGAACTCATTTTTGACCAATTTATCTCTCTTGCTAAATCTATTCGATCAGTTGTGGTTTATTAGATCCCTAGTGACAGTCTTTTATCTAGCCTTTCCTTTTTGGTATAAATTGCTCGGAGTTAGGTCCATCTTTCTCTCGTCTCCCTAATTTCTCGCATGTAACTTCTTTAGAGAATATTTCAAATTCGAATTCCTCTGATAACTCGGCGGTAAAATATTTAAACATGGTTTGGAATAAGGTACCTAAGCTATGGTTAATGGAAATACTTCTGATCCTATTACTTTTGGTTCGGGTTATGAGGCAACACACCATTGGATTGCATTAAGGAGTAAACAAAGTATGGACTTGGATTATAATTCTGGTCTTATCAATCCCAGACTGTTAGATAACTCATCGAAGAACTATACTGTATCAAATTCTTTTTCTTTGTTAGATTCTATATTTAATCCTGAAATTTTAATCTCTATTACAAAGATTGTTAGCTTTCTCAAACATAACCGAGAAGTAGACGATCCGGAGATGGAAACAGCTATTGATAACCATATTCAGTTTAATAGAGAATTGGGTATTCCTTCCAATCACCCAAATATGATGGAAGTTTGTTGAATTATAATAGTGAAAAGATCTTTAAATCAGCCTAATATGAAGATTCCGGAATATGTTGATGATGATATTTTGGGATCATTGATCTAGATGAGGAAGTACAAGAACATATTGATTTGATGGAGGATGGTCGGATTGAAGCGGTTACTGATTTAATTGTGAAAGATTCCTTAGACATGGAGGGAATAAATTCAACTGAGGATTCTAGGTTTCATCAATTGTTTATGGATCATAGAATTTTGAGCTGGAACATTAGAGGCCTTGGGAAAGACAATAAAATTGTGGCAATCAGGAATGAAATTAAAATAAATAATGTATCATTGTACATAATTTAAGAAACAAATAAGGAAGTTGTGAATGATAAATTGACTCGACCTTTGTGGGGTAGTAGGAATTGTAGTTTTCTGTTTCAACCTTTTATGGGTGCTTGAGGGGGTATAATAATTATATGGAAAGATGGAGTGCTTCAGATGGAAGAATATTTGGTGGGTGCTTTCTCTCTTACGTTCTGATTCAAAAATATTTCAGAACTTCCAATGGTTGTTCATTTCTGTTTATGCTGCTTCAGAATATGGTTACTATGGATGGTGCTGGCAGGAGTTGTCTGATATTAGAATTCTTCTTGATGGACCTTGGGTTGTGGGTATTGATTTTAATGCAATCTTAACTCAATGTTAAATAAATAATCCTGGTGGAAGCATTGTCAACAGAAGATGTTATAAAAAATTTGTAAGCAGGAATGAGTTGATTGACTTTCCAATGTCCGGAGGTAAGTTCACTTGGACAAACTCTCGGAGGTTGGATATATTTTTTATAACTGGTGATTGGAAAGCTAGGTGTCCTACTATTTCGCATATGAGAATTAGAAGACATGTGTCTGATCATACACCCTTGTTACTCTGTTGTAATTCTAGTCTTAAATTTAAGGCTCCTTTAGGCTAGATAACTACTTACTGCATCACCAAGACTTACTCCCTAATCTATATGTGTGGTAGAAGAATTTAATATTTTAGGGCAAGCCAAGTTTTATTTTTGCAAAAAAAAAAAAAAAACTTCAAGGTTTAAAATTCTTCATAAAATCTTGGAGGAAATCTATAAGTGATTTGCATCTTAAGTTAGATCAGATTGAGAAAGATGTTGACTCATGGGATTTTCAAGAGGATGATGGGTTAGTTTTATCAAGTGCTGATGTTGTTATTAGAGAACAGGAAAAAGTTGTTCATGCTTCTTTAACTCTTAACTTAGCAAGAAAGTGGGGTCAGACACCAAAAGAGGATTGGGCAAAGGATGCATAAAATAACTCAAAATGTCTTCATCAACTTGCTTCTTACAAGTACTCTTGCAGCAACATCGCTTCATTCTTATAGGTGATGCAATGTGTTATGATAAGGATGTAATCTCAGCGGAAGCTAAGGATTTTTATTCTTCTCTTTTCTCTTAAGAGCATGTTGTTAGGCCTGGTTTTGATGACATTACTCTCCCTTCAGCTGATAAAATTGATTTGGAGAAACCTTTTACGGAAGATGAAGTTAAGAATGTAATCTGGCATTGTGGGCCTGATGGGTTTAAAATGGATATTTTTTAAGCTGCTTAGGAGATTATTAAGAATTATTTGATGAAGGTGGTTAAACAATTTGAAGATATATCGTCCTTAGATTGGATATTTAATTGTACAACCTTGAAGCTCATCCCCAAAACCAACGGTGTTGTGTCCTTGCATAATTTTCGGCCAATAAGCCTTATTGGTGGAGTATACAAAATTATTTCCAAGCTTTTAGCCAAGAGGTTGAAATTAGTATTGACCTCTATTATCTCTAGTTCCCAGGGAGCTTTTGTTTATGGAAGGAAGATAAATGATGGGATTCTGATTGCGGAAGAGCTGGTTGACTCTAGGATAAGGGCAAATAATCTGGCATTGTATGTAAAGTGGATTTTGAAAAGGCGTTCGATAACGTAAACTTGAACTGCTTGGATATTTGAATGGAGAGGTTTGGTTTTGGATTGGTTTAGTGAAGATGGATTAAATGGTGAAACTCTTATACAAGTTTCTCAATTTTGATAAATGGTGAAACAACAACCATGTTTAGAAGTCAGAAGGGAATCAGACAGGGAGACCCAATCTCGCATTTTTTTTAATTATGGTTGTCGAATTACTCTCCTTAATGAATAAAAAGACGGCAGTAGCGGGATTAATTTCTGGATTTCAAGTGGCAGAAAATGGTACTATCACCAATCATTTACATTTTGCGGATGATTTATTAGTCTTTTTAGATGATTCTGAGGAGCAAGTAGTTAATCTGAAGAATATTTTATTTATTTTTTGAGCTTGTTGCTTGTTTGAAGGTGAATTTTCGGAAAAATTACAGTAGTTGGTATTGGGGATTCTCATAATTGTGCAATATGCGTTTATGTTTTTGGTTGCCAACTAACTTATTTTCCTATTAACTACTTGGGAATACCTTTTAGCAGCAAGTGAAAATGTAGAATAGTTTGGGATGTAATTATCCAGAAATGCTAACATAGGCTGTCCACATGGATACAGAGATACCTTTCAATGGGACAAAGACTTATCTTAATAAATAGTGTTTTGACAAGTTTGCCGATATATTATTTTTCAATTTTTTAGATGCCCGCGTTTGTTGTCAAAGAATTAGAGAAGATCATATGTAATTTCTTAATAATTAGAGAAGGTTCTCATAAGAAATTTGCCGATATATTATTTGTCAATGTTAAACCACATGATTAGGAATTTTTAAAGACTAGAGGGGGCATTGGTTTAAATATGATTAGGAATTTTTAAAGCTAAAATTATATACTATAATTACAACTATGGACCTATAGTTGCTGTGACCACTTTTGAAATTAGTATCGTACACCATCCCAAGATGTTCACGAACAAATGAGAGTTTCATGCACATCCAAATGTCCCAAAACCCATAAGCCATCATCATATTGCAGGCATGCACTTCAGCAATCCGACTATGATGGGTTTAGTAACATAAGATTGACATGGGTCTAGCATTAGATCATGATCTCACACATTAGTCCATAGGAAAATGGTTGCATATTTTTCTTAAATTATCCAATTTTTCTTATCCTTCTTAACATCTGAAAGTGCCGACATAAAACCAATTAACACGCACTTACAATGAATCTTAATACATGTGAAAAGAAAAAAGTAAAGGAGTTTTACTTATCTTGTTATAAGTGATGTACCAAATATAAAGTGCAGTGCAAAAAGATATAGATGATCTACCAAGTATACGCCACTTACCTTGTTTTCGTCAAATTACAGTTATCTCCATCGCATCAAATCACTTAAATATGAGTTTCATATCCATTACTCATAAAAGATAGTCTGAAGTTGAGTTAGAAAGCAAGTACAATATAAAATAATCTAAAACCTCAAACTGGATTTTAACTTGAAAAAGAAAATGGGAAGAACTACCCGCCTTCCCAAGTCCACCGAATTTGGAGCCACCATTAGTAGTACACAAAACACTGTCAAATATGCACCCATCAGGAATACAAATACGTTCATGCAAGTCGATAAAATCAAAATTATTACTACTAAATTTAGTATCAAGAGTTTCTTTCATACCAACCATACATAAGTCTAGGATGAACATAAATTATAAAATCATGCATTATAAGCTTACTTTTGTCAATTTGAATTTCCTTTGACCTGCTCATAGTACAGAGGTTGCACCACCTTCAACCCATGCAGTTTCAGTTTCTAAATCAATTAAAAAATTATTCAGCTTTATGACATCTATAATCATGAATAACTGTAAAAAATTAACTAAATTTTATCAGAGGATGATCATTTATTACCAATATCCTTCCAGCAAGAAGTGGAGAAGGAGGAAAAAGTATTTCAATGACCTTTTTAGTGACCTGGAGTATTTCAATCTAATATCTTTCATATTCACTGATGTTACAATGGTTCCTATTTCGATGATACTTCGGTGGAAGAAGATTGTTGAGTTAAGCTATTTAGTGACCTTTTTAGGGAGGATGCACTTACAACACAATCAAGTTGTGTTAAGGTGAAAAATGTCTTGCTCACCACAAGTGACTAAAACATACTTTTCCGCTGTAGTTGCAGGTTTTCCCACAACACACCCCTTGTAACATCTTGATAATAATCTCTTAATCTAAACTAATTTGATATTAAAAGTATGATTAAAATTCTAAAAATTATAGATAGACACACAGATTTTTACATGGTTCGATCAACTTGATCTACATCCATGATTCTTTACTATGATTGTTTAAATTTACATTTGATTTTACATTGATAATCTCCATTAATAGAGTTTTAAATCTAGTTTTGGGGAAGAAGATGATAAATAAAAATACATTCTCTCTCCTAAAATTTCTCTGTAAAATATCTCTCTCTTCTAAAATTGTGTCCTCCCCTTTCTCTCTCCTGCTTTTCTCTTTATATAGGTATCTTCATAGTGGGTGACAGCTCACATTCAATTTATCTTTCCCATTTTTTAGGATTTTTGCTATGCTCCTTGCTGGCTCTGCTATCGTGCTCGCGAGATCTTCTATCTTCTCGCGAGATCTGCTATCCGCTCGCGAGACTCTTCTATAACCACTAAATCTTCATTTCCTGCCTTGCTCTCGTGAGTTCCCGCCTTGTGCTCGCGAGCATTCTTTTTAACTACAAAATCTTCACATTTTTCTCTTGTTTTATGCTGTCGTTGTTTATTACGTCATTTTCTGAATTATTTTGTGACGCTCGTGAAATGTTGTTGAAGAGTTTTTGGTGACGCTCACAGAAGTATCATTAATCTCTCGTGAATATAATTGTGGCGATATTCTGGTCCTACATCTTGCCTCTTTTTTCTTGAATATTGCTTGAAAAGTAATCTTTAAGAAAAAATATGTTGTTGTAGTAGTCTTTGATTTTTGTTGATGAAGGAACGAGCGAAAGAATACTAGACTTGAAAAGTACGTACTTGCCTCTATTCTTTTGTGAAGTTCCATATCTTTGCTAAGTAAATAAGAAGTATTAACTCTTGAAGTATGCGAAGTACGAAGTATCCTTGAAGAAATATAAGAAGTATCCGTCCTTTAATGAAAGTCATTAGTATTGCCTCTGTTCACGCGAAATTATTACTTCATTTTTGGTGAGAATTCTTGCCCATTTTGGAAATGATTCTTGCCGAGTAGATAAAAAACATAAAATATTTTCTTGGTAATCCATAGTTGCCTCTGTTGTTTATCTATGAAGGTAGAATCCTTGAGAAAATGTTAAATGAACGAATTGCCTCTGCCTCTTTCGATTAAATAATCATATTCTGCGAAATAATCACATCTCCTGCGAAATTCTGGAATAGTCTGCGATATGCTGAATGATTTTGCAAGTTTCTGAATGTTTCTGCGAGGTTCTAAATATTTCTGCGAGATTCTGAAATAATGATGTGAATATTGCCATGAATAGTGCCACGATGAATAGTGGCGATGAATAGTGAATAATGCTAAGAGATTGTAGGCAATCCTCTTGAGAGACTCTGAATAATATTTCTGAGAAATTCTGAGCAATACTTCTGAGAAATTCTGAATAGTACTTGCTATCACTCTTGCGATGAGCAAATCTTTCCTGCATTCTTAAAAGAAAATAGTTAAGTTTGGTCTTATTTTGCCTTCCTAGTTAAAGGTCTTATTTTGCCAATTTTTTCTTCTGCGACAAAATCGCAGGACGTCTTTACATTTGCATGTATTGACCCATTGATCTTGCCTTATCCATTTTTCTTTGAATTTTCTGCGACAATATGACAGGTCTAAATTCCCTCGTGAGAATAAAGTCCCATGACATTGCCGTCTTGCAATGAAATCGCAGGACGTCTTTACACTTTCATGTAAAAACCCATTGATCTCATCTTAACATTTCTCTTTTAGCTTGTTGCCTCTGTATAATTTACGTCACGCGACAATATGACAGGCCTAAATGCTTTTGCGAGCATAAAGCCCCATGACATTGCCGTCTTAAGACACTTATCAGCTCCCTAATGGAGGGTGCCGCCCTTATCTTCCCCCTTCAAGGAGGGCACATCGGCCATACAAGACTAGCTCCTCCAATCCAGATTTACCAACAACCATCTGTTTTCGCAGCCTCTTGTCCTTTATGCCTATATGGCTTACAGTTACAAGACTGCACCCTAAGTGGGGTTTTCTTCAGGCCAAGTGCATCATAGCCAAGACTTACCAAGAATGGCATGGGAGTTTCGTACGCCATTGGCACCCTTGGCTCAACCGTGTACCTCGGCGCCTTGGTCATACTTTGAACTTCTTGGAAGAGATTCTCGGTCGTCCAACCAGGGTATAACCATATATAGTTGGAAATCCAAGATCTCTCTCCCGGATAGGTTTTCTTTAACCCCAACATCTGCATGACTCAGGTTCCAAAGAGCGGTATAACCTTATCGCTGAGTCATGTCAAGAGATACCCCCTCATATGACGCGCTATTAGGTCTTACATTTGCCTCTTACAAAATTTTATTCGCGAACTAGGGTGCACGCCATAAAGGTTCGTCCCATTCTTATGTCTCTGCGAAATTTTATTCGCGTTTCTCGCGATAGCTTCGCGTCTCTTCATTTCTTCTTTCATTCTCATAACATCAAAAATCTTTAAAAAATTCTTTAAAATCTTTTGAAATATTAGAAATATTTTTTGAAATCTTGAGATTGTATCGCATTTGTTAAATCAAAAATCTCTTTCTATAAAAGAAATATTCTAGAGAAATATTTGAAATTTTCTTTAAAATTTTGCGATTGTATCGCGTTTTTAAATCAAAAATCTTCTGTAAAAGAAATTTTCTAGAGAAATGTATAAATTGAATGTTCTCTTTGAAATCTTGCGAGGGTATCGCTGTTTTGGAAATTAAATCAATTTTTTTTTTTTTTTGAAATCTTAAAATTCTTTGCAATAATTTCATTTTCTGTAATCTTTGAAATCTTTGAAAATTTTTGCGATCTTTAAATTTTTGCGATGATCTCATTTTTTATAATCTTTTGAAAATTTTGAAATCTTGCGATTGTATCGCTTTTTGTAAATTTAATCAAAAATCTTTTATTTTCTGTAAATAAAATATTCTAGTAAAATGGTACTTATCTTTTGCGGCTTGCTGTTGTCTCTTGCGAAGTATTTGATTTTTTGTGAATTGAGAAGAAATGAGAAATGAATTCTTGATCTGTCTCTTGCATGTTCTCGCACCATACTAATTGTTCTAACCTTTTCTTACGAAATTAACTTGCGAAATAATCAAAGACCTTTTGAAGTAATTAAAGGTCAAATTTCTGCCTTTGACCAACTTGGCTAATTCTCTTATGCGAAGTAGAAACTTGACTTCATTTGCTCGCTAACCAATTCCCTGCGTGAAATAGTTTGGTTTTCTTTTGTGGGCTTTTGAAATGTTGGGCCTAAACATGAACTGGTTAATTTTGGAAATCCTTCACAGCAACAAAAAATTAAGAAAGATATGGGAATCGATCTTGTGTCCTGTTATATTAACTCGGAAATCCCAACCAATTGTGCTAGCCTCTGTTTGTGTTGGAATAGTATGGTTAATTACTGATTGGTGATCTTCATATTTATTTGCTGACGGCATCTGCTCTATACTGGATTGTTGTGGAGTACATCATCCTTCTCTTTTTTCTTTGCGTGATAACCTCTCTATCTTTTCTTTGTTTCTTTCAACTTTGGCTGCAATTGTCTTCACAAAGAGAATCTTATTTGCTTGGGTAGTTCTCCTGCTCGCAATATATAGTTCCTTCGCGAGTTGCTCGTGGTCCATGAAACTATTCTTCTTTGATAGCTTTCCTGATGTCTATTGCCCCAAAGTGAGCTGGTGGAATATACTTTGGTGAAGTAAAGTTGATCATACTGCTCTAAGGCAGCGAGTAGAATTCGCAGAACACCTCCAGCCAACATATTCTCAGGTTGATAGCTCTTGAACTAATCTTTCTAAATTAAACGATGAGTTTACTTCACTCCAATGGAAAACACAACCCACGGTTTCTTTCGTCTTTGTATCTTTTTTCACCTGTGCGGCTTTGAATTTTTATTGTGTGTTTCTCTCTTCTTCACCTGAGACTTATCCCACTGTTCAGTTGGCGTTGCATACATACAACGGGTAGGAATCTGGATGGCATGCTGCTGTGATGTAGTGGGGTTATAACTTGTGTTGCAGATTGATGTTGGAGCGGTAATATTTACTGCTGATGAGTCCAGCCTTTCTTTCATCTCCTAGTAATGTATTCATGCCCCTGATGATATGAGAGTGAACATGTCCGTTTGTTCTTTATTGCTTTTTTTTTTCTTCGTTTGCTTTGCTTCTTCGCTAAACTGTTAACTTTTTGTCTCTAACATATTTTTTCTCCCTTTGTCTTGGTACGTCACATTTGCTCCGCTTTTATCCTTTGGCTTACGTACTGGTCTGCAAAATATCTTTTGTTCATAATATCTTTTGTTCGCTTTTTGATGAAGAATTTCGCTGTTTGTTCTCGTGAGGCATTTGGGAAAAAGACATTTGAGAAGTGACAATCTTCACACATGCTGCGAAGTATTATCACTGCATATTCTATTTCTTCGCAGAATATTCCTCGCGGGTTGGCTTAATGATTTTTCTTTATGGTTCATTGATTCTTCCCTCTATAGAGTTCCATCCACGTTTGTCCGGTACATCTTCGAATTTCTCCTACACTACTGGGTTGAGTTATCTTGTGTGGATTTGCGAAGTTCCAACTATTTGAATTCAATTATTAGTCAATATTGTATAGCTGATGCATTTGGATTTCATTCGGCTTGTAATTAGGAGTGATTTTTCAGTTTTACGTTCATCTCTGCATTATCAGTTAGTTCTTGGCTCCCTTGGTTGCTTTGCTATAGTGACGATGTAAACTTGAGTGGAGTATCTTTCTTCGTCTGCGATCCTCTGAGATTTTCGGCGAAATGAATTATGTCCTGGATTTGGTTGATATTGATGAAAAGATTAATTTATTTTTCTCCATTAACATCTCATGCTTTTTTTTTTGCTGGGGCGGTTGCTATGCCATTTCTCTTCGGTGTATAAAAGATGGTGTATTCTTTCGATCTTCTTCGCTGTAACACAAAAAAATCAAGGAGAAAATTAGATTGACTTTACTCGCTTCTCATCCTATTTTGGCTAATTAATACGTTAGATCCCAAAGTCCAAAAACTTAGCATTTGCGTAATCATATTTTGAGTTTGTCAAACGAATTTCGTTGGTTATAAATATGCAATCTAAACTCACTTTGAATCAAGTTTTCAAAAGAAAACTAAAATTTTATGAAGGACAGATTAGGAAAATTTGGTTATATTCTGAGAGAGTCTTGAATCAAGTTTTCACGAAAATTTCGTTTTAAATCATCAAATCTAAAAATTTAAGAGTAAAAATGAAAGAGATGGAAGAATTTATCCTTTTTAAACAGATTCTCCATGTAGCTCCGCTTGACTTTGTTGTAATTAATTTCTTCCATGGATCTGTTTTTGCGTCAGCATCTTGTAGATTGCTGCTACTTGTCTCCTGAAAGTGTATTTTCCTCTTGAATTTTTTTGTTTGCCCTTGAAACATATGGATCTGGCCAGATTTGTTGATGATTGTAACTAAAATTTTACGAATATCCTCTGAACTAACAATTAGTATCCGTTTCCCCCCCCCCCCCCTCCCTGTTTCTAGCGCCAAAATGTAGTTGCAGGTTTTCCCACAACACACCCCTTGTAACATCTTGATAATAATCTCTTAATCTAAACTAATTTGATATTAAAAGTATGATTAAAATTCTAAAAATTATAGATAGACACACAGATTTTTACATGGTTCGATCAACTTGATCTACATCCATGATTCTTCACTATGATTGTTTAAATTTACATTTGATTTTACATTGATAATCTCCATTAATGGAGTTCTAAATCTAGTTTTGGGGAAGAAGAAGATAAAGAAAAATACATTCTCTCTCCTAAAATCTCTCTGCAAAATATCTCTCTCTTCTCAAATTGTGTCCTCTGCTTTCTCTCTCCTGCTCTTCTCTTTATATAGGTATCTTCATAGTGGGTGACAGCTCACATTCAATTTATCTTTCCCATTTTTTAGGATTTTTGCTATGCTCCTTGCTGGCTCTGTTATCGTGCTCGCGAGATCTGCTATCCGCTCGCGAGACTCTTCTATAACCACAAAATCTTCATTTCCTGCCTTGCTCTCGCGAGTTCCCGCCTTGTGCTCGCGAGCATTATTTTTAACTACAAAATCTTCACATTTTTCTCATGTTTTATGCTGTCGTTGTTTATTATGTCATTTTCTGAATTATTTTGTGACGCTCGTGAAATGTTGTTGAAGAGTTTTCGGTGACGCTCGCAGAAGTATCATTAATCTCTCGTGAATATAATTGTGGCGATATTCTGGTCCTACATCCGCAACTATGATTTTTTTACCATCTATAGTTTTTGTCTTATTCTGTTTCACTTTTGGTTTATCACAAAAGAGATCTCTTTTAAAAACCTTTCACATCCAAATCCATCTTCCCAAAGAACTTTTTGAAGTCCCAACATTATGGATATTGCCTTCTCCATAGTCATGGAATTTTCTGGGAGATCATTCCTTTTCACACTCAAAGTATCATTGACTTTCTTTGGTATCCACTTCTGAGTGTGTTTAGCAACAATCAGAACCAAATTCCCATTACTCTCTTCTAGAATTCTCAGAAGAGAATTGGATTGACTATTCTTTTACAAGTTAGTCTTTCTCCAATTGGGAGCATCCGATCTTGTCTTCGTCTTTACGAAGTTATCCTTTTGATAACCATTACTATTGTGAAAAGAATTTGTATGACATTTATAGGAAAATATAGGTTTATCACAGCACAGATTCCTTTTCCTAAAGGTTGGATAGGTACAACCTGTAATGTTAAGGAGATTATCCTTAACATAAGATCTTGGTTTCACAACTTCTTGTGATGCCCAAACAAGAACATCATGAAGGTTCTCATTCCTCATACGAAAACGACATCTCCTTTCCAGGTGACCTTTGTTTCAGCAATAATGACAAATATAAGGAACGTTCTTACCTGGATTCTTGTGTGCTTTTTTTGGAGGTTGATATACTTTGCTCTTTTGAAACTTAACTACCGGTGAAGGAATTTTACTTTTGCCATCAGTGGAAACCTTTTGTTGAGAAGAATCAATATCCTTGACAAATTTTGCCTCTTTGTTAATACTTGGAGCATCTATTCCCTTATATCACGATGATTTTTACTTTCTCCTAGCATAGTGGTTAATTTGCTTGAATTAGTATTGAACTTTTTCAATTCATCTCCCAACATCTTGATTTTATCAAGAGCAACAGCTAAATCATCCTCAAGGCGTTTTTCTCGAGAGAGACAAGTGTTTTCTCTGTCATCAAAACTTGCTTGCTGAGAGTTAATCCTTGCTTCAGTTTCTGCAAGTTTCTCTTTCAATAAGAACTATTTTTGATAAACATTATCATATTCAAGTGACTTTCTACTCAGGTTTTCCTTGAGAACCGATTCGTAGGAGCGATTCGAAACATAAAGACCTTCATAAATCCTTATCAATTTCTTGTTTTCTCGACATAGAGGAGTCAGAAGAGGTGTGACAAGAGAAGTTGCCATCTTCTTATTTTCTAATGAATTCAAATGCTTAATGTGAATACCAATATTCTGTAGAGCACGTGTCACAATCTCAGTGGCCGCACACAAGTTAAATTATATAACCCTCACTGTACAGGGGAACCTAAGTATCTGAGGATACCTTCGCAGATATACTTTATCTTATCCCAAGAAGGGATACCTTGACGATCAGGATAGGAGAAATAAAGCCTAGTCTAGGGAGAGGCAGCTGGCGAAGGTACAAAGGTATATGACATATCTAATCAGCATTAAATGCACAAATCTCTTATATACACGCATAACCCAAGCACGTGGAGAGAGATGATATGGCAAAACCTGAATGGAAAAGGCTAGCGGTGAACGAAGGTACAATCTGTACTGAGGATGGGAAGTTCCCGAAGGAACATGGGTCAGCTGAGGTGGCAGAGTTAAAATGGACAAAGCACGCGGTGAACGAAGGTACCATTTGTACGGAAGGTATATCAGGGAATGATGGATCCAAAGACAGCAAAGATATACTTGGAGAAGAAGGGGCTATAAATACCAAGACTCACCAACAAACTAAAGGCATTCAATATCTAGGAGAGAAGATCTGGTCTTAAGCTTATACCTCTTTAATGTTTAGAACTTAAGTATTTACTCAACCTTGAGTTATCTCTATTACTTTGGGAGGCATTTAAGATCTTTGTAACCACCATAACTTAATATAAAACAATCACTCATTACCCCGTGGACGTAGACAAAATTCAAAACAATCTCGTATGTCTCATGATAAACTTTTACATTATATTTGTGTTCTTCATTATTATTGTGATCTTGAGTATCTTTTACTACTTAGCATTATCAGTTCAACAGAGGCATCGATACTACTTAGCATCCAATTTTTTGAGATGTATAAATTACGTAGACTATGGGAAAATTAGTAGTCACAGTTTGGTGCTAGAAGGTTTTGCTCACCAGCTTGAGTTTTCTTATTCCTTTATTTTTAACTTACGTATCTTCTTTAATGAAAAGATCTGTGTCTAGAAGCGAAGAATCTCACTCTTTAATGACTTGTTCATCCATTGTTCACGTATGTTCTTGGAGTTCATGGCCTCTAAAGACTTACCAAACTACAGATCTACAAAGTTTTTAGAAAAATTGCACTCACAAAACGTTAAATTTTTTGTTTTATACTAAAACAACCTTTTCTGACAAGGAATCCTTTATATCTGAGTACCCCTGACTACAGAGGAATCTCAATGAAAGTTTAAGTAAAAAGATATTCTAAAGCATTTAATAACCTTGTTTTTTTGGGAGATCTGACACCCTTTTTTAATTGGTTTTCAACATTTAAGGTTGTTCTTTCCAAGGGGGTCATAAAATTTTTAATACCTGTCTTTCAAAACGTCATTTCAGTTTTTTTTTCCTGAAAAAGCTGCTTAGTCATCTTCTGTGTCAGAGCGTTAACTGCTACTTTTGCAAAGGCATCCAAGTAGAAGATTCTGTCATTCTTTCTGTGACCGCAGGATAACAAAAAAGCGAAGGCATGCAGAAACCAAGTGATGTACCAACAAGCTCACGAACAGCAATTACGAGAGGAAGATCTCAAAATCCGTCTCAAGCAAATCAAAGAACCGAAGCAGAGGACGGGAAAAGCGAAATAGCAAGAAGAACAACTGCTGCCAAGCCACCTATTCTTGTTGAAGGGATAAGGCAAACATCGGGAGCACAACCTATTTACTGCATGATATTACCGGAGTATCCCAACGTCACGCAGCCACCTGCGGCCAACGCAGGGTTACCCATAACCTTAGTTCCTACGGTACGAGGGTTGGGAAACCTAACTCCGATCCGATAGATCCCGATGTACCGGTCCTAGAAGAAGCAGTGGATGACTCTGAGGATCCGGATGACAGTTCTCCTCAGGGTGGTGGAATCCAAAATGAAGATCAAATGACAGGACAAGTAGCAACTTTGCTACCCCGTAACAAGGAGCATGAGGATGCAATGCACGTGATGTCCCAGGAGAACCAGAACTTAAAAGATATGCTAGACGTGCATATCGAAGGTTCCCAAACTCACCCTCCGCTAAAGAGGTATGAGAACGGAGCTATCTCATGAAGATGAAGGGTGGATCTTAACCCAACAAAGTCTAACCCTCCAAGGGGAGCCAGAAGAACACCCCATGATCCAGATAAAACGGATCCAACATACAATCCCTCTCAGTCTTACTACGACGAGATATTTTCTAGAGATGCTCACAATGTGAACATGGTTATGGAACAAATGGAGAAAATGCGGAAAGAGATACAAGGACTAAAAACCGGCCACGCAGGCACAAAACTAGAAGAGGTGCTACAAGAAGCGACAACATGTCTGTTGTCTTTTCACATTTTGAGGGAACCCATCCCTCCAAAATTCCATGTACCTACGTTTCAGGCATACAATGGTACATCGGATACCACATACCACCTACGGTACTACACTCGTTTCCTTGCCCATTGGGAAAGAGATGAGGTGGTACTTTGTAGGTACTTCCCTACAAGCTTGACGGGATCAGCACTGGAATGGTATGACAATTTAGCAGCAAACTCAATTGACTCTTTTGAGCAATTATCTACGGTATTCTTGGAGACATACATGTACAACAAGTCGAAAAAGGCAGGTTTAGATAGGCTATTTGCTTTAGCTATCGGACCCCATGAAATATTGATGCAATATACAGACAGGTGGCAGAAGACATGCTAAGAAATCGGAAAATTCATTCCAGAAATTAGCATTAATTGTTATAAGTACGAACTTGATAGAACCTCGGCCATCTTCGTGGAGCTCCACAACCGAGCCCTTGACTCCGAAGGGGAGCTTAGGGTCGTCCAGGATTATTACATCAGATTTTAATAAATCCATAAGGATAACCCTAGGGAGCAAACAAAGGCAACAACAGCTCCACAACGAACCAACTCTCTGGAACCAATTCTGGAGATACCTAAGTGACAAAATGAAGCCGGGGGAAGAACCATCTCTCGAGAAAAAACATCCAAATACGAAGATGGAAAAAGAGGAAAATGAAGAGAAGAATTTGTAAATAAAATCTACACGAAGCTGAACACAACGTTTTCTCACATTCTAAGCAAGGAAGGAGCAAAGCCGGGCTTTCCTTACCCTAATACTATAGGAAAGAAACCATACAAAACAAAAGAGGCTAAGGAGTACTGTGTGTACCACCAGTATTACGGGCACAGAACTGGCACATGCTACCATTTTAGGAACACAATTCAGAGATTCATAGACGAAGGCAAGTTCACGGAGTATGTGCAATTCCAATCGGCTAACGCTGAGGTAGTCCCAAAGAAAAGGGTATAACTACCTCAGGATGGCAAATGCATCAATATGATCACCTTCTCCAGCGGAGGTCAGGAGGAGTTACTTAAAGACATCCTCGAGTTAGCTCGAAACAGAAGAAATATAGAAGCCCACGAAGTGTTCAAGCTAAGTGTACCATCTACTAGCACTTGGGAAGAATGGATGGAAACGCCATTAACATTATCAACAAGAGATGTCAACCAGGAGGTAGAGATGCACAATGATCCACTTGTGATAACTCTACCAATACATGGGTGGAATGTTACGAAAGTCCTCATTAATGGGGGCAACTCACTAAATTTATTGTTCTGCAAGCCCTACTTACGTATGGGTTTGACAGCTGAGAAAATAGATTCGTCCACTTGTACAATATACGATTTCAACGGAGCAGTCTCTAGACCAAAAGGAGAAATTATCTTGCAGGTACGCACGGGACCCTTAGTAACCAATACAAGGTTCTGTGTTGTGGAAGCACCTTCGCCCTACAATGTCATCATGGGACGACTATGGGTCCATCGGTTAAGAGGAACAACCTCGACCTACCACTAATACCTTCGGTTCCATACACCCATGTGGTGATCAACAAGATGCAAGGCTATGCAATATAGCGGAGGTCAGACTCAAGGAAGAAAGAGTTTTCGTACAACAACATGAAAGAAAAAGACGAAAGGAAAATTCCATTGAAGTAAAGGATGGAGGCTTCAAAGTACCCGAAGCCCCCACAGTTCAGGAAGCAAGTACATATATAGCCCAAGCAGCAGATATCTCCACCAAATGATAATTACAACGTCCTCATAAAAAAAAGTTCTCACCGGTGGAACCAAAGATGATCAATATCGGAACTTTACTAGGAGAGGACGAGGAGATGCAACTACAAAGGATACTACGGGATCACGCAGACATATTCACATGGTCAATGGAGGACATGCCATTAATTGACCCGAATTTGGTCTCCAACCATCTTCGTCTCAAACCCGAAATGCCACCATTCAAATAACGTATCCGCAAGGTGGCAGATATCTACCAAGAGGCAGTCGAAAAAGAGTTGCAAAAGATCCTAGCAGCAGGATTCATATGAGAATTCAAATATCCCACGTGGATATCTAACATGGTCATCGCACCTAAGAAGAACGGAGGTGTATGCATTTGCATCGACTTTAGCAATCTTAACAAGGCGTGCCCCAAGGATAGCTACCCGCTTCCAAATATTGACCAGCTGGTCAATGCAACCGAAGGTCACCAGAGGTTATCCTTCATGGATGGCTACTCTGGTTATAACCAAATCGCCCTTTCAGAAGAATACCAGGAGCATATAGCGTTCTTTACCCCACGAGGCTTGTATTGTTATACAAGGATGCCTTTTGGACTAAAGAACGCGGGGGAAACATACTAGTGATTGGTAGACAAGATATTTAAGCCATGGATATGCAATATACTAGAGGTCTACATGGACGAAATGCTAGTCAAGAGCAAAGAAGCGAAAAATCACCTGTCAGACCTAAGGGAGATATTTGAAGCCATGAGAAACTTTCACATGAAAGTAAATCCGGAGAAATGCACATTTGGAGTAACCTCAGGAAAATTCCTAGGATACTTGGTAACTAAGCGAGGAATAGAAGTGGACCTCGAAAGGGTCAAAGCAATAATGGAGATGCCATCTCCAAAAACGCTAAAAGAAGTCCAAAAGCTAAATGGAATCTTAGCCTCCATGGAAAAATTCATAGCGAGGTCTTCGAACAAATGCAAATAATTCCTTGACACACTGAGGAAAGGAAACAGATTCATGTGGACCATGGAGTGCGATCAATCCCTCCAAAAAATCAAGGACTACTTGGTCTATTTACCCAAACTACAAAAGTCGGAGCCAGGTGAAATACTTACCTTGTACTTAGCAGCAACAAGCTATGATGTGAGCGCAGTATTGGTACGTAACCAATGGCAAGGATAAAAACCCATCTATTATATCAGCAAGACACTCAATTCAGCGGAGCATAACTACACCAAGGTGGAGCAACTTATATACACCTTAGTAGTGGCAACACAAAAACTAACGATATATTTTGACGCACATACCATCGGAGTCTTCACTAAGGCTCAAATAGGGCAAATCCTCGATAACACGGTGAAAATTTGAAGGGTAGAAAAATGGAATGCCATGATCAAACAGTTTCACATAATATTTGAAACTAGAAAGGCTGAGAAATCACAGATCTTGGCGGACTTTCTGGAAGATCTACCTCTCATCGACGAAGAAGAGATAGACGACATCCACAAAATGGAGGAAGACAACCAGGAACCAGGAGATCTCTTGAAACCTCAGAATTCACGAAGATGGGAGATATTCGTAGATGGCTCCTCCAATGGAGAAAGTGCAGGTGTGACTACTCGTTTTCCCGTAGTCTACGTAATGTATACAGTTCTGAGGATTTGATGCTAAGTAGTATCGATACCTTTTCTGAACCGACAATGCTAAGTAATAAAAGATATGTAAGATAACAATAATAACTAAGAACATAAATATAATATAAAATCTTCTACGTTATCATGAGACACAAGAGATTTACGTGGTTCGACATTTGTCTACCTCCACGGGGTAATAAGTGATTGTTTTGTATTTAGTTGTGGTGGTTACAAAGATCTTAAATGCTTCCCAAAGTAATAGAGAGAACTCAAGTTGAAGTAAATACTTAAGTTCTAAACATTAAAGAGGTATCAGCTTAAGACTAAATCTTCTTCTCCTAGATATTGAATGCCTTTAGTTTGTTGGTGAGGCTTGGTATTTATAGCCCCTTCTGCTCCAGGTATATCTTCACTGCCTATGGGTCCATCTTCTGCTGATATACCTTTTATACCAATGGTACATTCATCCGCCGCGTACCTTCTCCAGTAGTACTCTGCCACCTCAGCTGACCCACGTTCCTTTGGGAACTACCCAACCTAAGTATATGTTGTACCTTCGTTCACCTCATTCTTCTGCCAATCGGGTTATGCCACGCCTCCCCTTTCCACGTGCCTTGATTCATGCATGCAGATAAGAGATTTGTTCATTTAATGCTGATTAGATGCGTCATATCTACCTCTGTCCCTTCTCCAGCTTCCTCTTAGTAGACTTGGCTTTTACTCTTATTATCTCAACCATCGGGGTCTCCTTTCTTGGGGATAGATAAAGTAGATCTGCGGAGGTATCCTTTGCTACTTAGGCTTCTTTTTCCAGCAAAATCTACATACTAGGATTTATATGCGACAACTAAGATCGCAACACGTGCCATGTTGGAACGTGCTCATCAGGAATATGCACTTGTTAGTGACGCAACTTCTGTTGCTAAGATATCTTCATTGTAGGATTATTTGTGGAAGACTCATAGGTCTCTGGAAGCTTGTTTATTGTCTCTTGAGAGAGATAATAATGCTTCCAAGGTTGCTGAGGATGGTCGCAAAGCTGCTGATACCGCCTTAGCCATGCCAGAGGTAGCTTAGGATAATTATTTTTCTGTAGCATCCTTCGTGTCTTCAACCATTTTTTCTTACTACTGATACCCTTCGTATTCGCAGGTTTACGGGAGCAGTTGGTGGACTCAAATGACAAGATTAGCCGCTTTGAGGGTCAGATATCTGCGTTGGAAACATCTCGCCAGTTTGATGCTGCTGCTAAGTTTAAAGCTGAGGAACTTCAACAAGCTCATGATCATCTTAGTTCTCAGGTCATGGAGCTTCGTCATAAATCGACTTCGGATCTGGAGGCTCAAGCTTCTCGGATGAAGGCGGAATTTGAGCATTCTGCCATCAATTATATTAATAACGCTTTTGGGGAGGCTGAGATCCTGGCTGAGGGAGTTATCTTTCCTCGTCTTCCTTACTTATGATTATGTTATTTTCACTTTGATTTCAACTGAACTCCTTTGTTGTATTATGCCCCCCAGCCGAGGGACCTTTGATGTCTCTTTTCCTTGAAATAACCCTTTGTTACGTTCTGAACCTTTTTCATCTGTAACTTTTAAGACATGTTAGTCATATTTTGGTAACACTATTATGGTACCTTCATATTTATATGAATGCATGTAGACGTGTTGTGTCTAATTATTCGCACATTCGAGTCATCACAAGGTGCTAAGGTATGTTTAACCTTTGGTGGAACATTCATCATCCTACCCAAGTATCCTTTGGCCAGAAGGTACCGTGGTGGAGAGGGTTCCTGCATGGGCAATAATTTTCCTATAACCCTACGCGTTCAACGCGATGGCTGCTTTATTTCGACAAGGTATCTCTCTTTATTGGATATATTTCTTATAATCTGCCTTTTAGTGGGATTCATTTGCCCTTAGGATCCGATATTGACATATGCGCATGTTTGAGGGTGAAAACGGTTTCTGCTGATTTTGGTAATTTCGGGTGTGTGGGTGAGAAATGAATTTAAACCCTAAATAATGTATTGCAAGGGAGTACTTTAGATTCGAGAGATCAATCTGTACAAATCTGGCCAAAACCAAGAAATAGCCATTCCAGACTTGCTTCGGTCATAAAGTGAAGGAGAAGGGTTGGTTTTGGGGAAGGAAGCGAAGAAAGTATTAAGACCAGAATAGTTGATTCTGGAAGAGTATTTATTTTTACGACTTGTATCAGAAAGTGGGCAGCTAACAGATGGAGAGCTAGCAAAAAAAATTTGAGTGTTGCATGTTCCTGACCTGAACTTGTTGTTCGGTGGAAATAGGTAAGGCCTATTTATACAAGTCGCAACGAAACGTACCCTGGTCTCGTGAGAAATGGAAACAGTTTGAGTAAATGGAAGGAAACGGTAATAGGTAACGCCTGGAATTTATGTTTCCATAATGAAGAAAAAGTTTCACCATTATTCCTTGTGTTTACTAACCGCCTCATTCTTATAACACTTTCTTATAACGGGCGTAGTGTACGCCGCACGATGTAAACCGCCAAACCAATACCCTAATGATCATCCCCTAGCTTATGACATGTATTGATGTCTAGAGCATTTTCGTGGAAAACATGTAGCTACGTGTGTCGTGGCCAAAGGATTTGGCATTTGTAGCCAAGTTGGTGCCGTGACCAAAGGATAGGCGTCGTAGCCAGGTTGGTGCCATGACCAAAGGTTAGGCGTCGTAGCCAAGTTGGTATCATGACCAAAGGATAGGCGTCGTACCTAGGTTGGTGTTGTGACCAAAGGATAGGCGTCGTAGCCTGGTTAGGGTTTTGGCGTGGCCAGTCTAGGATTTTGGCGTGGTCAGGCTAGGATTTTGGCATGACCAGGCTAGGATTTTGGCGTGGCCAGGCTAGGATTTTGGCGTGGCCAGGCTAGGATTTTTGCGCGACCAGGCTAGAATTTTGGCGTGGCCAAGCTAGGATTTTCGCGTGTCCAGGATAGGATTTTGGCGTGACCAGGCTAAGATTTTGGCGTAGTTTAGGCGCGGACAAAATTAGGGCTTGACGTTGGGCCAAAGGTTACCGCGAGTTAGCTGGCCACCTTGGACGGCTAAGATGTGCATATCAGGTGGGAGGGTGGCCATTGATTGTTGCAACCCTTCGTTTTGGAAGCCAGCATTGTGCATGACATGTTGGGATGGCTGGAATGGTTGGCATGCCTTGGCGCGGATATATGGATGGCATGGTTTGCCATTGGCACGGTGGCGCGGCTGGCATGGTTGGCATTCCTTGGCGCGGATATGTGGCCTGCATGGTTTTCCATTGGCACGGTGGTACAACTGGTATGGTTGGCATGCCTTTGCGCAGAGACGTGGCTGGCATGGATTGCCGTTGTCACGGAGGTGTGGCTGGCATGGTTGGCATGCCATGGCACGGAGATGTGGCTGGCATGGTTTTCCATTGGCATATTGATGAGGCTGGCATGGTTGGCATGCCTTAGCACGGAGACATGGCTGGCATAGTTTTCCATTGGCATGGTGGTGCGGCTAGCATGGTTGGCATGCCTTGGCGCAGAGAAGTGGCTGGCATGGCTTTCCATTGGCACGGTAATGTGGCTGGCATAGTTGGAATGCCTTGGTGCAGAGATGTGGCTGGCATGGTTTGCCATTGGCACAATGGTGCGCCTTGCATGGTTGGAATGCCTTAGCGCGGAGATGTGGCTGGCATGGTTTTCCATTGGCACAGTAGTACGGATGGCATGGTTGGCATGCCTTGGCGCGGTAACATTAAAATTAGGGTTTGGAATAGATGATATTAGTTAATGTTAAGGGTTCCGCCATGGAACATGACACGTAAAAAAAAATCCTTGGTAATTATTACGTAGGCATGCTGATCGATTCAATAAATGGTCATAGTGACGTCATGTCAGATGTACGGTTTTACGATTTTAACCCTAAGATAAAAACCACCATCATCATTAAGTCTCCTGCTTAGCTCGGAACAGGAGCATTGTTGCGAGGTAAGCATAAGATGGTGACAGGAAAGGACAAAATCTAAATGACAACGCGTGAAAAGATGGGCAAGAAGACCTGGCTAACCTTTTTCGAGAGGTAAGGAGAGTTCGTGATTCTCATGTTGGCGGCCTTGCATAGATTCTACTTGTAGTGTTGCTGGCTAGACCGTGAAGTGGTGAGATGTAGACTTTTGGCTTGGCTTGGTCAAGCGTTATCTTGGTTGGGCTGGGGAACGCGAAGGTGTTGGCTTAGCGAGTTGTTGGCGTTGCTCGGCTTGGAATAGGAGCCGTAGGTTTTGTGCGGCTTGGAATGGAGCCTCAGGCATTGTATTGGATTGGAATGGAGCCGTCAGCATTGGTCGGCTTGGAATGAAGCCTTCAGCATTGGTCGTATTGGAATGGAGCC
Source organism: Papaver bracteatum (assembly GCA_023529315.1). Classification (NCBI taxonomy): domain Eukaryota; kingdom Viridiplantae; phylum Streptophyta; class Magnoliopsida; order Ranunculales; family Papaveraceae; genus Papaver; species Papaver bracteatum. The sequence goes on from JAJJWX010000433.1 coordinate 288,499, forward strand.
GTCAGCATTGGTCGGCTTGGAATGGAGCCGCTTGCATTGCGCGGCTTGGAGTGGAGCTATCTTGAGTTCCTCAGAAGGATGACGACTGGCTTTAGTTCCGTGGAAGGATGACGACCGGTGGTAGATGTCCGCCACTTTATGTATGCGCTGCTTGAATGGTGGTATTTCTGGTCTGAGCGTAAGGTGGTGTGAGACCAAATTTGGATCAATTCCTGGTATGTCCTCCATTGACCATGCAAAGACGTCCGTGTAGTATTTTAGTAATTTTTGTAGTTACACCTCCTCTTCCTCTTCAAGTAACATTCCGATGTTGAGCATCTTTGGCTCCGCCATCGTCTCGATGTTGATCTTCTTCGTTGGTTCCACTGGTGAGAAGATTTGTTATTGAGGTCGTCGAGGAGTGCTTTTCTATAATTATCATTTGGCATGAGACATCTGCGCCTGGAGCGATGGAGGTACTTGTCTCCGGTGCTGAGACGGCTTTGGGTACTATGGAGGCTCCGTCCTATACTTTCTTGGTGTTTTCCTTGCGTCTCTTTCTTTCGTGTTATTGAGCAGCAGTTCTTTCTTCGTTGAGTCTAATTTCTGCTAGGTTGCATAGCCTTGCGTCTTACTGGTCGCCTTTGATTTTCATTTCACCCATAGGTGTAGGAAAGCGTAAGTATTGGTGATATGTCGAAGTTTTTCCTCGCAATCTATGGACCCATATCCTGCCCATGATGATATTGTAGGGCGAAGGTGCCTACACCACACAAAAGCGTGTGTTGGTTACTAAGGGTCCTGCGTGTACCTGCAAGACAATTTCTCCTTTTGGTCTAGAGACTGCTCCATTAAAACCGTATATTGTACAAGTGGAGGAATCCATCTTCTTTGCTGTCAAACCCATGCGTAGGTAGGGTTAGTAAAATAACACATTTAACGAACTGCCCCATCCACGAGGGCCTTCGTAACATTCTATCAGTGTATCAGAAGAGTGATCACTAGTGGGTTATTGTGCATTTCAACCTCTTGGTTGACGTTTTTTGTTGAGAATGTTAAAGTCATGGCCATCTATTCCTCCCAAGTGCTAGTAGGTGGTCCACTTAGCTTGAACACCTCATGAGATTTAATATTTTCTCTGTTTCGAGCCAAATCGAGTATGTTTTCGAACGTTTCTTCTTGGCTTCCGTTGGATAAGGTGATCATGTTGATGTATTTGCCGTCCTGAGGTAGTTCCACCCTTTTCTTTGGGGTATCCTCAGTCTCTGCTAGCTGTAGCTGTATGTACTCCATGAATTTGCCTTCGTCGATGAATCTTTGGATCACGCTTCGTAGGTGGTAACAAGTATCAGTGGTATGTACGTAGTATTGGTGGTACGCACAGTACTCCATGGCCTCCTTTGTTTTTGCTGGCTGCTTTACCCTAGTATTAGGGTAAGGAAAGCCTGGATTTGCTCCCTCCTTGCTTAGGATGTGAGAGAAAGTTGTATTGAGATTCGTGTAGATTTTGTCCACAAATTCTTCTCTTCCTTTGCCTATTTTTCCATCTTCGTATTTGGATCATTTGTATCGATAGCTAGTTCTTCCCCCAGCTTTATTTTGTCACTTAGGTATCTCCGTAATTGGCTCCAGAGAGTTGGTTCGTTGTGGAGCTGTTGTTATCTTCGCTTGTGTCCTAGGGTTGTCCTTCTGTATTTCTTTGAGTCTAATGTAACGATCTTGGAAAACCCCGAGCTCTCCTTCGGAATCGAGGGCTCTGTTGTGAAGTTCCACGAAGATGGCCGAGGTTCTGTCAAGTCCATACTTATAGCAGTTAATGCTAATTTATGGATTGACTTTCCCAATTGCTTGGCATATCTTTTTCCACCTTTCCGTGTATTGCATTAATGTTTCCTGGGGTCCGATAGCTAAAGCAAATAGCCTATCTATCCCTGCCTTTGTTGACTTTTTGTACATGTATGTCTCCAATAACACCGTAGACAATTGCTCGAAGGAGTCAATTGAGTTTGCTGGTAAATTGTCATACCAGGCAAGTGCTGATCCCGTTATGCTGGAAGTAAAGTACATACAAAGTACTACCTCATCTCTTTCCAAATGGTCAAGGACACGAGTGTAATACCGTAGGTGGGCTATGGGATCTAAGGTACCATTGTATGCTTGGAACGTAAGTACCGGGAATTTCGGAGGGATGGGCTCCCTTAAAATGCGAGAAGATAGCGGTGACGTGGTTGCTTCTTATAGCGCTTATTCTAGTCTTGCATCTGCATGGCCAGTTTTTAGGCTTTGTATCACCCTTTGCATTTTCTCCATTTGCTCCATAACCATGTTCACATTGTGAGCATCTTTGTAAAATGCTTTTCCGTAGTAGGATTGAGAGGGTTTGTATGTTGAATCCGCTTGGTCTGGATCGTGGTGCACTTTTCTGGCTCCCTTAGGTTGATTGGTCTTTGGTGGGTTGAGATCCAACCTTCGTATTCCTGAGATAGCTCCGTTATAATGCCTCTTTTGAGGATGGAAAGCTTGGGAACCTTCGATCTATGTATCCATCATACCTTTGAGGTTCTGGTTATCTTGGGCCATCTCGTGCATGTCATCTTTGTTCTCCTTGTTATGGAGTAGCAAGGCTGCTACTTGTGCCGCCATTTGATCTTCTTTGTGGGCTCCCCCTCCTTGAGGAGTGTTGTCGGCCGGATATTCAGAGTTTTCCACCCCTTCATCTATAATTGGTGCTTCTGGATCCATCTAAATTGGGATTAGGTTTCCCTACCCTCGTCCCGTAGGGGCTAAGGTTCCGGGTAACCCTGCGTTGGCCGCAGGTGGCTTCATAATTGTATGATGTTCTGGTAATGGCATACCGTAGATAGGTTGAGATCCCGACGTCTGTCCCATCCCTTTGGTAGGAATAGGTGTTTTAGCAATTGTTCTTCTTGTTATCTCACTTTGTCCGTCCTCTGCTTCATTCCTTTGATTTGCTTGAGATGGCTTTTGGGATCTTCCTCTTGTGAGGGCCAGTCGTGAGCTTGTTGGTACATCATTTGGTTTCTACATGCCTTCGGATTTTAGTATCATGCGGTCAAAAAAAAGCGGAGAAATCTGCTACTTGGGTACCTTCGTCAAAAGTAGCAATTAATGCTTTGACACAGAAGACGGCTAAGCAGCTTTTTCAGAAAAATGACTGAAATAATGTCTTTGACAGACATGTAATAAATGTTTATGATACCCTTGGAAAAGACAACCTTAAAACGTTGAAAACCAATCAAAAGGGTGTCAGATCTCGCAAAAACCAAGGTTATTAAATGCTTTAAAAGATCTTTTTTCCTTAAAATCTCGCTGAGATTCCTCTGTCAGTCAAAGGTTCTCAGATCTATAATATGCTCTGTTAAAAAAGGTTGTTTTAGTATAAAACAAAGATTTTGGTGTTTTGTGGGTACGCTTTTGTGAAGAACTTTGTGTAGATCTATAACCACGTATGTTTTTAGAGGCTATGAACTCAAAAAACATACACAAATAACGAATGAAGGAGTCACTAGAGAGTGAGATTCATCGTTTGTAACACAGATCCCTTCGTTTCCGAAGATGCAGAAGTTAAAAGTAAAATTGTGTCTAAACTCAAGGTCGTGAGCCAAACACGGTGGGCGTCAAACTGTGACTATGCGTTTTCCCGTAGTCTACGTAATGTATACAGTTCTGAGGATCTGATGCTAAGTAGTATCGATACCCCTGCTGAACCGACAATGCTAAGTAATAAAAGATATGTAAGATCACAATAATAACGAAGAATACAAATATAATGTAAAAGCTTCTAAGTTATCATGAGACACAAGAGATTTACGTGGTTCGACATTTTTATACGTCCACGGGGTAATGAGTGATTATTTTGTATTTAGTTGTGGTGGTTAAAAATATCTTAAATGCTTCCCAAAGTAATATAGAGAACTCAAGTTGAAGTAAATACTTAAGTTCTAAACATTAAATAGGTATCAGCTTAAGAGTACTAGATATTCTTCTCCTAGATATTGAATGCCTTTAGTTTGTTGGTGAGGCTTGGTATTTATATCCCCTTATGCTTTAGGTATATCTTCGCTGCCTCTAGGTTCATCGTCTGCTGATATACCTTTCGTACCAATGGTACATTCGTCCGCCGCGTACCTTCTCCAGTAGCACTCTGCCACCTCAGCTGACCCACATTCATTTGGGAACTACCCAACCTAAGTATAGGTTGTACCTTAGTTCACCTCCTTCTTATTCCAATCGGGTTCTGCCACGCCTTCCCTTTCCACGTGCCTTGATTCATGCATGTAGATAAGAGATTTGTGCATTTAATACTGATTAGATGCGTCACCTACCTCTGTCCCTTCGCCAGCTGCCACTTAGTAGAATAGGCTTTTACTCTTCTTATCTCAACCGCCGAGGTCTCCTCTCTTGGGTCTAGATAAAGTAGATCTGCGGAGGTATCCTTTGCTACTTAGGCTTCTTTGTCCATCAAAGGCTACATACTTGGATTCGTATGTGACCGCAAAGATCGCGACACGTGCTCCACAGAATATTGGTATTCACAGCAGGCACATGGTTTGTAATAATAACCCTTACCGGAGACCGACTCATCTATGCATTCAGGTTATAATTCGAACAATACACCAATAACATCACAGAGTACGAGGCGGTCATATATGGCCTACGCTTGGCATGGGAGCTAGTCTTATCAGATGTTTGTATAACTAGTGACTCACAATTGGTTATTATACAAAATAATCTCAAATACCAAACTTTGGATCTGGTGCTATCTTCGTACCTAAATCTAGCTTAGGAGCATGCATCAAAAATCAGCAACATAACGTTCATACATGTCTGTCGAAAAGATAACAGAGACACACAGATGCATTGGCATTCATATCATCAATGTTAAAAGACAGAAATGCCACCGCCATACAAATTGGAAGGATATATGAACCTTCGATAGAAGGACCAATCTCAGGCGCTGAGGAGGCTTTGGCCGTTCAAACTCGAGCCATGAGAGAAGTAGAAAAAGAAGATGAAGAAGTAAGAGAATCGGATAACGAAGCCGATGAGTCTAACAAAGACCAATCCATGTCATACGAAGGAAACGAATACAAAACGGAGAATGATTGGAGGATTCCAATTCACTAATACCTCGACAAAGGAATCTTACTAGACGATGTTAAGGAAGCTCGAAAACTCGAATCAAAAGCAACAATGTATAGCCTTCGTGATGGAATACTGTATAGGAGGTCATTTCTAGGACCTCTGATGCGGTGCCTCTCATGAACCAAAGGGAGGAAGATACTCCATGATATACACAACGGAGACGTAGGAAACCACGGTAAGCAGTCAAAGCCAAAATTCAAGGATACTACTGGCTATGCATGGACAAAGATTCAAAGAACATGGATAATTGATGTGAAAGATGTCAGCGTTTCGCCAGAAAGATCAAAGCCCTAGCAACGGAGATTAACTCAGTCATCATCCCTTGGACATTTGTAAAATTGAGGGTTGATATTGTTAGACCCTTGATAGAGGGAACCTCGAAAATAAAATACCTCATCGTGGATACGGATTATTTCACCAAGTGGGTGGAAGCAAAACCTTTAGCAAGAATCAGGGACACGGATGTCTTTAAATTCTTGTTCGAACAAATCATATGCATGTTCGGAATTCCAGCCGCCATAGTTTTAGACAATGGAAAACAATTGCAAGGAAAAAACATCGACATGTTGTTTAATACTTTCAATATTCAGAAGAACAAGTCTACTCCTATATATCCTAAGAGCAACGGACAAGCAGAGGCCACAAACAAAACCGTAGCAATAAACTTAAAGAAGAAGCTATGGACATACAAAAAGAGGTGGTGCGAACAATTGCACAACCTCCCATGGGCTTACCGAACTACGAAAAGGTTAGCTACGGAGAAAATACCATTCTTGATAACCTACGGAGCCAAAGCAGTCATCCCAACAGAGATAATACTTCCAACAACAAAAATGGAGGCATGGGTAAATAATATAACAACATACTTGATGTTGGAAAAACTGGATGACCTTAAAGAAATACGGGAGGTAGCCTTGCAAAAGATGGTAAACTATCAACGAAGGCTAGCTCGGGAATACAACAAGCAGGTCATCCATAGAAACTTTGTGGTCGAGGAATACGTGATGCGTCAAATACCACCATATCAAAGGAATGAGGAATGGGTAAAGTTGACTCCTACGTGGGACGGACCCTACATCATACACAATATTTCCATAAAAGGGTCTTACTATCTAAGGACCCCCAAAGGTGAAGTATTACAACATCCCTGGAATGCAATGTATCTAAAAAAGTACTACCCGTAAGAGAATGGTGATCTCTCAGGATAATAAAGGACGGGCATTAGCCTACCATGTTTTATCCCAGATTAAAGGTATTATAAACCTTACTAATCAATGAAGAAAACTTTTTGCAAAAGGAAAGATAGTTTTGATTAAATACAATTGGGTTAGAATAGACACCCTCCGCCAGGATTGACGATGAGACAAGGCAAGACATAAATGCGCATATGTCAATACTCGGATCCTTGGAGCAATAGCTCCATTCATGAGGCAATAAGAAAAAGTAAGATATCCCCTATAAAGATACCTTGTCGAAGTAAAGCAGTCTTCTCGCTGAACGCGCATGGTTACAGGAAAAATATTTCCCACATAGGAACCCTCGCCACCATGGTACCTTCTGTCCAAAGGATACTTAGGTAGGATGATTAATGTTCCACTAAAGGTTAAACATACCTAAGCACCTTGTAATAGCTTGATTGTGCGATAGAAAAAGACACGATACCTCTAAAAACAAAATATTCATGCAACACGTAAGTGAAATAATAATTTTACCAAAATATGTCTAACATGTCTTAAGAAGTTACAGATAACAAACGTTCAATACCTCACAGATCATTGTTTCGAAGAAGGGATATGAAAAGGCGAGGGTACCCCAAATATACCTCAAGCTATAACTTTTCCTTCCTATAAGTCCTTTCCCCGAAAGTGATTGTCTATAGACTGAGTCGAGACAATGCAACAAATATGTTCACACTTTATGTGATTGTCTATGGATACTAGATCGAGACAATACAACAACAAAGTGTGTTTACTTGATACAAAGGTTCGGACCTAACCAAACTCAATAGGATTCACGTATCAAGTAAATAGGAATTAACGTTTGTGCAATTTACTTTAATTATAATAAAACAATTATAATGAGGAAATATAAAGTAAATGACACAACAAGATTTTGTTAACGAGGAAACCGCAAATTCAAAAAAACCAAGGGACCTAGTCCAGAATTGAATACTCTCAGAATTAAGCCGCTACACAAAATAAGATAACTTCGTATAGTTGAAACCAAGAAACTAAACCTATAGTTCACCTAGTTCCCTTAGTATTCCTACGCCTCCAACATGTAAACAAGTCACGTACTTGGACCAATTCCTTTGGATCGTATTCCAAACAGTAAAGGAACAACAAATATGTTTGGTATCAACACTCTTCAACCAAGTGATATGAGTTGCGCAAAGGTTCCTTGTTTATCTTAACATAAATTCCTTTCCCAGGTTCCAAGATCTATATTACGTTAAATCACCCAAAAGTAATCACTAAGATTAATCCAACTAAGTGATATGTGTTGATGCCGATCTTCCTCAATTAATCAATCCAATCTACCACAAGGATAAACCGATTATTAATTGGATCCTCTTTGTCCCAAACAAGTATTGTGCACACCAAAGATTATAAAAACACCAAGTAAGATATCTTCAATATCTTCTTTATCTTCAAATATTCTTAGATCTTCAATAAACACAATCACTTGAATCTCTTGTGATCAATCACACATAGAACGGAGTCTGTTAACAATGGATTATCACAAGATCGTCTTTAGATCTAACAACAGTCTAAAGACCCATGTTGAAACCTTGAACTAGTTTGAGTGAATCTTATATCAGAAGAGAAAATTCTCAAGCATAAACAAACTAGGTGCAATCAAGATTCAACCTCCGTTAGTCAATCAAATCAATAAGAAAACTAAAGATAAACCGTAATATCTAGTTTCCCACCAGCGGGTCGCGCTAGAGCTTCTCAATCCCAAAGAAGACTTTAAACTGAGTGGCCGTAAGAGATTTCACCTAATTAGATTACTCTCCTCTCCGATAGGCGCCTCACCAGTAATAAAGACAAACGTGGAAGTCTAGGTTACGCAGGATTAGTTTGCTAGAAATGTAAACTCAAAGTATTTATAGACAAGGAAGTTTGGACACCAAGGAATTTCCAAAACCGAAAATATTCTCAAGATACTTTCATTACTCCACCAGATTCGGTTTTCATAATTCCTGTGAATACACTGTCCAAATATAGTGATCGAAATCTCCTTGGAAAATCTAATTAGCAAATGCACATTACTCATTCATATTTTCCATATATAATTAAAAACCCTTAAATAAAAAGATTCTTAACTTATTTAAATTAGATCTTGGGATTTACTTCCTTGTTAGCCTTCAAGGAATATCTTTGAACAAAATAGAATAAGCATTAATGCACCGTGTTCAAAGAGTGTCGACATCTTACTCTTGCAAGTCTTTACCATGCTTGCTCACTTGAAACCGATTTACCACACTTCCAAACAAGTTCAGAATTGGTTTATCTGACTTTCAAGAACTATGTGATTGATCAAGTTCCACTCAATCACATCTCATGGGTTTCCATGTGAGTACTATGCATATTTACACTAGGTTACCAAAGAAACGGCTGACTAGGTACTAGGATCTGTTCCCCACATATATATAGTATCTAACTTGCATGCCCTGCACATGTCCATATGATCGGTTCCCCCTTCCCAAAACTTTGATGCACATGTTCATAGGATCAGTTCCCCTTTCCAAAACTTTGCTGCACATGTTCATAGGATCGGTTCCCCTTTCTTCCATAAACCTTGTTGCACCTAATACAAGGATCGGTTCCCCCTTGTGATGCACTGCACCTCTTACTAGGATCGGTTCCCCTCTTCCCATTAATAAGTTCAGACATACACAACCCGATCATACCCCAGGTGATTACTTAATATTGGTTTTACTAATAAAAGTTATACCAATACAAAAGTCAGGCCTTATGTGAACATTTTTACCAAGAACACACACAAGTTGTGAACAGTTATACACATCACACTTATTGGTCGTTCATATGCAATGAAGAACAACCCCAATAACGCCTGGAAATTTCCCTTTCGGTTCACAACACGTATCATGAACTTACTTCCTTAGAACACATGTAAACATTGTTCCCTAGGACGAAATCCTCACCTCATACCCATACATAATCACAATAGCATTCATACGATTATGTTTATGTCTTATATACAAAGTTTAATGGTTAAGCAAGAAACTTCATATTGTATTCCTTAATACTATGTCTATCTAGAGTGTTCATGCTTCGCAGTTTTGTGTTTTCAATATGCACGACTTGAAAGATACGTTAGGGAATGAAACAGTTCAAGTCAAATATCACTAACCTAGAGTGGAAGGATTATGTTGTTGTTGTAGCTCCATCTTCTTCTTCACATCTTCAAGTCTTCGCAATACTTAATGTCTCATCCTAATACTTTCAATATAACATATACGAAGTTGACTCTAGTACATATAAATCAAGAGACTCTTAAATGAGTTTTGCTTCACTAAAATATGACAACCAAACTTGACATACCAACGCTTGGTGGGTTCAACCGATCAATGCTCTAATAGGATACATCAAAGCTAGAAAAGAAACATCAAACTGTAGACATAAAACAACAAGGAGTTTACTTAAACGAAGCCGAATGCGACATGATCAAGGGTAAGGGAGACGAGGAAATACCATTCTCATCTTGGATCTCTGCTTCAATAAATGCATCATTAATATAATCGATGGCCAACTTTTCAAATTGCGCCTTCATTTGGGAGGACTGAGCCGCCAGATCCGAGGAAGATTTCTGACAAAGTTCTGTCATCTGAGGACTAAGATGATCATTGGCATGTTGAAGTGCCTCAGATTTAAACTTAGCAGCTGCATCAATTGGCGAGATATCTCTAACGAAGATATCTGACCCTTAAGATGGTTGATCTTAGCATTAGCACCTACAAGCTGTTCCTGGTGACCCGCGGGAATAGAAGGGATAAGTAAAAGTGAATGCAATAATAAATACAAAGATTACTTCGTAATGAAGAAACCCTAAGCTACCTCCAGCATAATTGAGGGATTCTTCTAAACTATGCTGGGCCTAAGTCAGATCCACCTCAGCACCATCAAGGTCCTCCATAAGGGTAACTCGTTTAGTCCGAAGATCCTCAAAATCAATCCGGAGCAAGGCATTCTTAGAGGATAAAACCTGGTACGCACTCTCTAACTCTTTTAATATCCTAACCAAAGACGCATGTGACATGGAAAAAGGATTGGAGCCTGCCTCAATAAGTTTGTTCTTAAGAGAATAGACCTTTGAGGAAAAGACATTGCATTCTGCAGTAACCTTAGCTAAGGAAGTACAAGCATCTTCGAAATCCGCATGATACTTTTCGCGGATTATTTCTTGAGCAGAAAGGCATTTTTCAGCTAAGGTAATATCCTCTTTTTTCTTTAATATATAAGGCCCTCTTTCCACCTAAGGGTTTCATCACACTCTTTGCAAAGCAAATCCATATGCTTCACAAGATCCGCATTATGACCGGATTCTAGGGAAATTTGGGCCTCGTTATGAACAGTCATGTTCATCAACCTGTCTGACTTCTTCTAATAGTACCAAACATCGGAGGATAACTTGGCTACTTGCTCCCGGAAATGTCTAAGTTCATCAAGGCCGCCAGCTGACATGCGTAGGGTGTCTCAGCAGATTGTACTACTAACCAAAATTGAAGATAAGTCCAAGGGAAATAAGGAACGAACCTATGACTTTGGAATATTCAGCAGCAAGAGCGGAATCAGCATCCTTGCGACCATCTTCATCAACCTTTGCAGCATTATTGGCTCTCTCAAGGGATAACAAGCTAGCCTCCAAGGATCTCTGAGATTTCCTCAGGTTGTCCTCCAGCAGAGATATCTTAGCAGCAGAATCAACACCACTAGAAGAGGATTGTTGCGCCTCAGCAAGGGTATGATATTGGCGGGTGCGCTCCAGCAAGACGCTCAAGTGAGTATATTTAGCCCTATAAAACTTGAAAAAAGTACAATCAACGTCGATCTGCTTGCAAAGATGCAAACAACGAAGCATGAGAACATGCGGAGGGTCTAAAACAAAGCATAAGACGATAAGGTAATGATCACTTACTGAGAATAACGAAAAGCGAGGAAGGAAATCGGCATAGGTGTCCATAAAGGCCTCCATCTCTTGGATGTTATCCCTATGGATTTCACAAAATCTCTGACTAGAGGGAAGGTAATCCAGGTCATAGAAGAGATCCTTAGCCACATGATACTGATCATACAAGACATCCAGCTGCGAAGCTATCTCAAAAGAACCATCCATATGGTGACCATCGACCTCAGCAGAAAAGGGACCCTTTAAATCTCGCATAATGGCTTCGAGAATAGCATCATTAGAACTAACAAGGCTCAAGTTCTCAGGAAGCTTACCCTTGCTAAACTCAGCAACAACTTCATCAGTCTCTTGAGAGCGAACATGGGGAACAACTACTGATCCCTCACCACAATGAAGAGACGGAAGGGTGGATGAGCTGGGAACTAAAGAAAGATCATGAGCACCACCTAAGTCCATATCACCAGCAGAAGGAAGATTTCCCAATACGGTCCAATCTGGTGACGAAGGCGGAGGTCCAACAACTTTGCTAACATGGGCAGTAGAAATAGGCTGAGCGCTCCCTAATGAGGTGGGCATAGCATTGAAAGATAATATAGCCAGTGAAATCACAACCTTCTTCTTCGGATAAGAGTCTGAGCTACTAACCCGCACCACCGGATTAACACCCTTCGCAAATGAACCACTCAATTGGGGCGAAGTAGCAGAAAAGGACTGAAGACTCTTTGAAGGTTCCATTAAAGCACCAGTAGTAGCCTAAATAACAGGTTTCAAATCACCAGGGGCAGAAAATGAAGGTACCTTCGGTAACAGAGCAGAAGTCGGGACGTGAACACTAATCGGGTTCACCAACAGAGTATCACTACCAATTGGAAGGTTTTCACTCTCCACATAGCTGGCACAGATAGGACTGGATTATTCTTAGAAAAATCTTCCTCAATATCGTCCAAATGACGGCTAATCCCAGTATCCTCGATGTCATCCATATCTTCGTCAACATGTTCTTCAGCAACAGCCTTAGGGTCCTCATCGTATTCCATAAGGTCGATCACAGCCTTCAACTAGCCTTTTCTCTTGGAAGACTGCAGAAAAACACATGCGCAAGCCAAGGATTAGGGGAAAGATACCAGGAGACCTACAAGCACAAAGGTATGGTTATAATCCTTACCTCCGCAGGTGTTGGAGTACCAGATTCAACTGAATCCTTTCTCTTCCTAGTTCTAGTATCCACAGAGTTACCACCGGACTAGGGGCAGTTCCAGCAGAAGAAGCAGGAGCAGGCTACAAAGAGAACCATCAGGATACTGAACAAAGGAAGGGAAAGAGCTGTAAGAGGAACGTTGGGATCTGCAGTAGTAAAACCGTAGGCCCAAAGACCCACCACACGAAGAGGAGTACGAGCCCAACGATCATCATGGTCAAGACGTAGACGGACAGGCTTAGGCCAGGTAAGCCTATCATAGTAATGAATGGTAGTCAGACCAGTCTTGTCAATCTCCTCCAATAAGCGAAGGTTCTTACCCTCCCTAAGCTTTTTAGCAATAACATGGATACGACGGGGACCAACACAACAAGGAAGAAGGTTACTCCGCTAGATGGCATCTTCATGGGTAGTATTGAAATTTGAAGGAGTATAATCCTCGTGCTTAGACCTCCCAGCAGCAAAACTAGTCTTTCCCTTACTACGGTACCAGCACTCACGCAGGACGCTCCATAAATTTCAAGTGTACTGCATGACCCCTTGAACCTGAGTCTTGTTCGCCGGGTCATCCCTAGAAGACAAAATGTCGTAGTAGAAAGGATCATTTATACTAAACAACAGAATGAGCATACATGTGGCTAGCTGACCAACACTAATCAGGAGGGTATTCTCATCATAAGGAAAGCTTCGGATCATAGACTCGGTAAGAATATATGGGCCATCGACGAAGGAGATATAAAACTTGTGAAGATGAAAGGACTTGGAGATCTCAGCTAAAGACAAGTGAGCATAGCCATCTTTGTCACGTAGCTACAGCCTTTGAAGCTCATAATGAGAAAGAGGAGCAGGAAGATCTTCAGCAGCAACCTCCTTAACCTCGGGGGCTGCAGTAACCTCAGGGTACACAGCAATCTCAGTATCAGCGGGTACCTTTGTATCCTTATGATGTGGAGATGGCGTAGCGTCAGGATAATCCATCCGCGGAGGAGGCTTAGTAGACGATCTAGGATTCAGATCCCTACGCACAGGCTTCTTCGGAAGTCTCATGATCCCTAACATCAATAGAAAACACAATCCTTCATTAATGGCGGATTGGAATTGCAGTCGACTCAAAAATAAATTGGGGCAGAAACGAGCATACTTTGGGCATGGGTTTAACTAAACCAACCAAGGGAAGCAGTTTCAAACCGATCACCAGACAAAATGGAAAGATATTCGTCACCATGGATGAAATTACAGACAAAGAACAATCATGGCAGAATCATCATCAAAATAAAAAATGGAAACAAACTCATGTTCTCATTCAACATAAACGGGTAAAAGAGAATTAAAATTCTCACAAGCAAGAACAGCAGCAACCTCCAACAAGTCGAAGAAGGAAAGACGAAATCAAGCATGAAGAAGTACGAAAATCAACAGTAAAAAGAAAGTATTATTTACTTGTATGTGATGATCGAGTGTTGAACCGGAGCCTCGGAGAATCAAAAGGAAGATAAACAATTGACACATTAAGAAAATCTCTTTGAAAGAGACAGAGAGCGATAGTTCGAGAATTCCTCCTCTTTATTCTCCTTTTATAGGCGGCTGGTGAATCCAAAAATTTGGGCATCCCGAAATTCAAGGGGAAGTTATTGCTTGAAAGGACATGTGGGACCACCCAATCGGTACATGCAAAAATGGCGGCGTTACATAAGTTTTTCTTCCAATCCTACCAAAAGGTAGAATATGAAAGAAAATGGGCAAACAGTGAATACCAATGTTCTGCAGAGCACGTGTCACGATCTATGTGGCCGCACACAAGTTAAATTATATAACCCTCGCTGTACAAGGGAACCTAAGTAGCAGAGGATACCTTCGCAGATCTACTTTATCTCATACCGAGAAGGGATACCTCGACGGACAAGATAAAATAACTAAATCCTAGTCTAGGGAGAGGCAGCTGGCGAAGGGACAAAGGTAGATGACATATCTAATCAGCATTAAATGCACAAATCTCTTATCTGCACGCATAACCCAAGCACGTGGAGAGAGATGATATGGTGGAACCTAAATGGAAAAGGCTAACGGTGAACAAAAGTACAATCTGTACTGAGGCTGGGAAGTTCCCGAAGGAACGTGGGTCAGCTGAGGTGGCAGAGTTCGACTGGAGAAAGCACGCGGTGAACGAAGGTACCATTTGTACGAAAGGTATATTAGGGAATGATGGATCCAAAGACAGCAAAGATATACCTAGAGCATTGTAGGATCAGACTATCGCAATACTAGCACTCTTACGAAATTGTCAAACAACAATACACCTGCGAATATCGCAGGATGATTACAGAAATGACGCAAAAGATGACGTTGGCATAAACACGAGAAAGATGTGAAGATTTTGCGAAATCTAAGAATGTTGTGAATAAAACATTTGTACGTTTGTGATAATCTCGCAAGCCAGATCCGAAAATAAAGGATAACTTAGCTGTCATCCACTATGTAATCTCCTATATAAAGAGCCGAATAGGCTTAAGGAAGAGAGAGATATTTTTAGAGTAGTGAGAAAGTCTTGAGGAGAGAGAAAGTTTAGAGCATTGGTTGTATTATTGATTTCATTTCTTGTAAAACTTCATAAATCAATTAATAAAAGTGTCGTTATTGATCTTAAAGATGTGTTGATTATCATGAATTCTTATGAGGGATGTATTGTGGGAATTCCTGCAACTACATAATGGCGCTAGAAACATGGACTGGAGGATTATTTTAGAGCAAATATTAATATTGTGATTTGAGAGAATTTGAAGTAATTGGTAAAGAATTTTATATAAATTTCAACTACTCATTAAGATTAAAAAAATAGCCAGAAGAAGGAATGCTTCAAAATAACCAACAACAGTTAGAAGGAGTAAGAGGCTTGCTAGTGGAGGGAGAAATGAAATTGAGGAATCTTCAAGATTGAACGCAAGAAACAATTGAGAAAATCAAATTCAACAACCAATTCAACGTACGCCAGTACAAAATAGAACTATGGATTATGACAGAGTAAGTGTACATACTTGGTATTCGGATTAAATAGATGAGGTGGAAGAAGAGCATCAATTAAGAAATGATAGACGAGAAGAGAGAGACCGAGAAGCAGTTGGAGGAATAATTCATGGAAATGAAGAGATTGAAGCATTAGAGGCGTTGAGACAAAGAATACATGAAGAAAGGAGACTAGAGGCATAAGAACGTGCGAATCTAACAAGGCAAAATCATGAGTTGAGAATGGAAAACATGAAATTACAGAATAGAAGGTCAAGAAGCACTACAAGATCAAGTTCAAGATCAATTAGAGGAAAAATAAGACAAAATTTTCCTGTAGAAAATGCTAATGAAGATACTCGAGAAGAAGTACGAAATCCAAATGAAGAATGTCATGAAAGAAGAGAAATAACTGAAGATCGTTACATTCCACATGGAGAAATTCTCCAAAATGAACAAAACAACAGAGATAAGGGAAATATGCAACGTCAGGAACGAAATAACCAAGATGGCGAAGAAAATCAGGAAGAAGGAAGGAGAATATTACATGGGAGAGAAATTAAAAGAAATCAACAACTAATTGAAGATGAAATCGAGAGGCATTATGCTGAACAAGCATGTCTAGCTTGCGAAAGGGAAATACTAAGAGAAGAAGTGGAACAAAAAGAGCTCCAAGAGGCAATTTTCCATAATAATCATGACAATCGAGAAAGAATGCGTGAACAAAACCGCAATAATGGTAATATCAATGAAGAATATGATAGAGTACAAAGAAGATCTGAAAGGCGACAAAGAGAATTGAGGAGGAATGAACAAAATCGCAGAGAAGAAAATGAGAGGTATAATCATGTGCGAATTCATGAGAGAGATGAAAGAGGAGATCGCAGGGAAAGACAATGAGAAAATGATGAAGAAAAAAATCAAAATAGGCTTGAACGCAAGAGAAGAGAAGAAGAATTAAAAAGATCAATGGAATTAGCTCATGTTGTAAATGAACAAATCTTAAGAGAATTGGCAGAAATGAGAGGAATGCTAAATAACAGAATAGAAGGAGGCAGGAGACAGTTGGACGAATCCATAGAAAAAGCTGCGAAAAGTCCATTCACACAAGAAGTACAATTAAGAGGAATACCCCTAAAGTGCAATCTGCCCGCGTTAACTAGCATCTTTGACGGAACAACTTGTGAAATTCAACACATCAAAGCTTATGTGAGATGTATGCTATAATTGGAAAACCATGATGATGTGTTGTGCAAGTATTTCGTATCAAGTATAACGGGAGAGGCACTTAAGTGGTTCGAAGGTTTACCAAGGAATACTATAACATCTTTCAACCATTTGCAGACTACGTTCTTAGGGGAATATATAACTAACAATTCCTCATGACCTGGAATTGAAGATGTATTTGGTTTAAAACAAAGAATTGGAGAAAGTTTGAAGCATCTAACCGTAAGGTGGAAGACAATGTGTAGCGAAATGGCTGGCCGTATGGATGAGAGATACCTTATTCTATCATTCATTAACGCAATGTTCGCAACCAATTTGGTGTATATTCAAATTTTTAGAATCAAGAATACAATCACAATGACTGAGTTGCGAGAGCTTCAAGAATAGTATATTGCTCTGGAGGAAAAACAAAATGAGATGGAATCATACCCAATTGCGAACATAGGTTCAAATGCAGCGAATGCAAATTTGTTGCCTAAATTGATAAACACAGTGGCGAGCACTTCGCAAGTACAACAAGAAAAGATGAAGGATGATAATCAACAGAAGTTGGTAGATATGGGAAGTCACGATCAAGAAGAATTCAAAAGAGAAATAAATTTCTATGATAATGGAGGAAATAACAAGATTGAAAGATTCGACCAACAACAAGAAACTTATGGGGGTCAAAAACAAAACTATCATAGAGGACAAGGAAGTCATAATATAATATGGGAAGAAATCAAAATTCCACCTCTGAATGCAAGTGTAGAAAAAATATGGGAAGCCATAAATCTTGATGGAAAACATACCAACACCATGGAATATGGGGAGTGAACTACCTCCAAGCCAAAGAAGTCACGAATTTTGTTCTTATCACCATTTTCATGGACATTCAACAAATGATTGCAAAAATATAAAGAGAATCATCCTCAGAATGATAGATCAAGGAAAACTAAATCATTTTCTAAAATACCAACCTCAGTCTCAACTATTACCACCTCCTCTAGAAACTCGCAGAACAAACACAACAAAAGAAAGAGAAATATTTGTAATAGAAGTAGGGGCGAAGGAAAAGAATTTGTTCTGTCACTCTATTGTACATTCGTACAAAACGATTGAAGACTTTCACGATAAAATTCTGAGTAGAGTCTTCGCAAGAGATGATGATGGAAGATAGATAATGAACATTGAAAATATTTCGCCGCTAAAAGAATGGCAAAAACAAATTATTTCTTTCACTGCAGAAGAAGTACCTGAGGGTGGAGAAATACACGATAACCCATTAGTGGTAAGATTGGATATTAACCCAAAACCTAGTGATGATGAATATGATAAATCTGAGGATTCATGGGAAATCAACCAAGTTTTAATTGATACTGGAAGCTCCGTGGATATCCTGTTCTATTATGCTTATAAAACTATGAGAGGGAAAGATGAAGATTTAATACCTTCAACCTACAAAATCTATGGTTTTAATGGTACTGCCAATAAGCCTAAAGGGGAGGTCATTGTGCGAATTCCATTGAGAGGACTATCTTCTGAAATTCTATTATGTGTTGTCGACGTGGAGTCACAATATAACGCTTTAATTAGGCGGCCTTGGTTGCATGGGAGTCTAGGAGTAGCATCAACATTTCATCAGTGCATTAAGTTCCTTCATCCCAGTAGAGTTGGCATCATAAAAGGAGATTGGGTTGAAGGAAAGATGTGTTATGAAATCGATGTAGAATCAAATGAAGAACGAGCTGCGAAGAAGGAGAATTGGAAGCACAGTTTCAGAGAGAAACAAAGAAGTGAGAGATTGATGGTAGATACAATAGAGTAGAGAGAAGAAAGAACCCTGCAAAGCCAATGCTTGTTGAAAATAAGAGGTGGCGAACATTTCGCAAAAGATACAAAAGTAGCAGAAAATATCAAAATCGCAGATGCAGGAAGCAGCAAAGGTAAGAAACTTAAAATGTGAAATGAAAGTAAAATTGAGAATAGAAAGAATGATGTATGATTGATTTGTTGCAAAGAATTTCAAAAATTTATTTTACCTAATGACAAATATAAGATTGAGAAATTACAAACAGAGCTTAAATGCAAAAGAAGAAATAGAATAATCATCAGAAAGGGGCGAACTTACTATGGCGTACACCCTAGTTCGCGAAATCAAAATTTCGCAAGAGGCAAATGTAAAACCTAAAGTGCGTAATAGAAGGGGTACTTGTTGCATGACTCAGCGAAAAGGTTATACCTCCCCTGGAACCTGAGTCATAGAGATTTGGGGTCAATAAATCCCATCCAGGAGAGGTACCTTGGATTTTCAACCTAAGATTATGACTTAGGTTGGACGACTGAGGTTCTCTTTTAAGGAGTGAAGAATGTGATCAAGGCGCCGAGGTATACAGTTGAGCCAAGAGTTCCTGGGTCGTCTGGAACGTATCTGAACATTCTTGGCAAGTCTTGACTATGATGCACTCGGCCCGAAGAAAACCCCACTTAGGGTGTAGTCACGTAACCATAATCCATATAGGAAAAAGAGATAAGGGGATGCGAAAACAACTGGTTGTTGTTAAGACCGGATGGGAGGAGCCAACCATGTATGGTAGAGGTACGTCACCTTTAAGGGGCAACCAGGGGGAAGATAAGGGCGGCACCACCCTCCATTAGGGAGCTGATAAGTGTCTTAAGACGCAAATGTCATGAGGATTTATTTTCGCAAGAATATTTAGGCTTGTCATATTTATGCAACAATCCTGAAGAGGCAATAATACAAAAGAGAAAGATAAGGAGAGATCAATGGGTCAATACATGAAAGTGTAAAGACGTCATGCGATTTCGTCGCAAGATGGCAATGTCATGGGGATTTATTTTCGCAATAATATTTAGGCCTGTCATATTGTCGCAACAAAAATGACAAAAGAAAAAAAAGTTAAGGCAAGATCAATGGGTTTCTGCATGAAAGTGCGAAAACTTCCTGCGACTTTGTCGCAATGACAAGAGGTGGCGAAATAATACCTTTAACTAGGAAGGCAAAATAAGACCACATAAGAACAAGAAAGAATGAAATCTTGGAACAAACCAAGAAATATCTGTCAAAATATATGATTGCGAAACTGAGGTATGAATATACATTACTATTCAAAAATAACTTGCTTAATCTTTCATTTGAATCCAAATAACAGAGGCAAGTATGGGAATGAATAGAATAATAACATGTTATTTGCCTCCATATGATAGATTTACGCATGAAATGAAAGATTAATAATTATATATTGATTAACCATATTGCAAAAAAAAAAGAATTGCTTTTCTAATACGTGCAGGAAGAAACAAAAAAGGTAGAACTTGTTTCGCTGCAAAAGATTACAAAGATAGAAGGTTAAAGAATGAATGTACAGATATTATAAAAGATTAAAGAAAGGAACAAAATTAATTCTTGCTTGATTCTTCCTCTTCTTCAACTTCATCAGATTCTTCTTCTTCACTAGCATCACTGTCAGAAATGTCTAGAGGAGGTATATTTTTTGGAACTTCTTCCAAGAGGCAAGGATATGTAGAATGAATGATGTTGTTATCATCACAGACCTTTTTGATAGTTTGGTTGCGAAAAAGAATAACATCATTCTTAAAATTCGCAACAGTGATCTTTAATTGGTTCTTCAGTCTAAAACATTTATCATTGCGAGAAGAAAGATCCTTTGCGAGTTGCTCCTTCTAAGCCTCAAGTTTTTCGATTCATCTGCGAAATCTCTCCTCAGCCCCTACAAGCATATAACAATGAATCAACAATTTGATAGAAACTTATGAAAAACAAACGAGTAGTAAAGAAACATAGTTAACAACCTTCTCTGTCAGAAATCATATCCCTAACCAAGGCCGTGTGCTCATCTTGAAGACTAACATTTACACCTAGATTATTTCTGGCGTCATCTAGAACTTTCGCATTCCAACCGAATTCATCATCAGTATTTATGAGAAGAAGGGAGCGAATTTGAATCTTTCTCTCGCTAAGTACATCATTTTTGCGGTTAGATTCATCTAGTTCAATTTGAACCTCAAGAAGAGTTTCTTGGAATTTCGCTAATGTTTGAGCACCTTGTTTAGAAATGCGATCTTTATCATATATGAGATCACTGATTTTGGCTCTTAAAGTATTAATTTTCTCTTTTGAATTAAGATAGAAACGCTTAAATTTGTTGGCTAAGCCCAAGCTGGATCTATGGCCAATTTCTAAGAGGCGGAGTTTGGATCTGAGTTCATTTATGGGAAGAGATTTAATCTTGTCATTTGAAAAACTATTTAAAGAATTATTAAGGTATTAAGAAGGGTATTATTATCCATAGAATTGGGAAATAAATGAAGGAGAATGGCTTCATCAGAAAGATCATAGACGTCTGCGAAAATCATAAATTAGATGAGGAAGAATAATGAGAAAACAAAATAAAAGGAAAGAAGAAAAGTCCCATACCATAGAGTTGATTGTTGGCATCCTGAAGACTAGATATTTTGTTCTTTTGATCAGAAGAATCAATTTCTAATTTTTTATTCTTTTCACGAAGATCAACAGCTTCAGCCTCCAGTTCTTTGCTTCTCTTGAGAAGTTGAAGATTCTTATTTTCAAGAACCACACGCCTTCTTTCCAAATCTGAGGCAGCAACGAAAGAAGCCTTTCCAGTCTACGAAAGAGGATGAAAATTTGTCAAGATAGAATATAACTTTGAATCATAATTATGAAGAAATAGATAAACGGAGGCATACCAAAATACCAAGTGAATTCAGAAAGCTATGAGTTACTGATCTGGAGACCCCACGAAGAGAATCATCACCATCTAGTAAAGGGGCATCACATATATTCGCAAGAGCTTTGCACATGTTAGTGAGATGGTCATCCCCAATCCCTTGCATAGAGTCAAAGAAGATGCTAGACAATTGTGCCATTGAAGATTCAAATGGAAGATTTTCCTTTGCAAAAGAACTATCAATATCGTTATTATCGTCATCATCAGAAATTTCACTAGACTGAAGATTTGAAGGAGAAGGAGAATGAACTTTTCGTTTCTTTGAAGGTGGGGTAGGAGATTTCTCCTGCGAAGAGAACCTTTACCTTTACCTTTGGTCTTCGCAACCTTAAATCCTTTTCTTCAACAACTACAACACCAATCTTCGCACACAAATGAAGATAAGAAACAGAGGCAACAATATTGTTAAAAGTAATAAAGAAAGTGTTTCTTACTTCATCCGTGATGGAGCGTAGAGAAGACAAAGTACTAGCTTTCCCAGTCCTGTTGTAGCTTGATCTCATTTTTTTAATCTAAAATTTTCGCAAGAGTTAGAAAACAAGAAAATAACAATAAATGAAAGATTATAAAGTGAGCAAGACTTGAAGACATACCTCAATCTCTTTCTCGGGCCAATTAAATTCCCAAGGTTGATAAGCTGCGAGATTCGCAAGAAGCACATTTGAGCCAGAAATATGAGGCCCCTTCTGAACCAGTGGAAAAACACACCATCTGTCATCTTTAGATTGGCGAGGAGTGTTATTCTTACCAGAATGCCAATCGATATGATGCATAAGCATTTTATCAACATCAATATTATATTTTCTCTCCAAGCGGACACCCTAGCGAGTGCTATCTTTTTTCATGGGTATTAATTAATAATTCTCAAAGAAGCCCTCTACTGTATATTTTTCGGCGAGTATTTCCAACTCCTTCAATTCTGGATCCTAGATTCTTTTTGATAAAGAAACTCTTTACCAGCACCACAGTTAGCGAATTCAAGAACTAAACGAATGCAGTCCCCACTCAATTGGTAGATGGCTCGCGAGTGTTGATGGTGGATTTTTATTTAAAGGTTAAAATTGTAAAAGCCAAAAAATTATGCGCTAACATATTGTAAAAGATAAAGCCATTAATAAGTGTTGGATACTTCTTCAGTTTACCAATTCACCTAGAATGGAGCATGTGACAACAATCCTATTCTGTGAATTAAATACACGAAATTCATCCAGGTTGGAGCATGTAGCAACAATCCCATATACCCTGTGAATTTACAGCATTATTAATTAATGCACAACCAGCCTTGTATTTCCTATACTCAATATCAGTGCGGCATGACGACTGAGTATTGCTCTCAGCAAAGCAACACGAATCTCCAAGCATTATAATGAAAGCATGTATGAAATACCCGTACAGGATGCAACTCTCAGTGTGTTATACTAGCCCGATTGATCAACTCTCGGTGTGCTATACTATCCCGATTGAGCATCGTACTGTCCGTATCAGTCTGGAAATGATCACGACCATCCAACTCCACCAGCATGATTGGATGGCCCAGATCGATTCCATAACCCCCAAGAAGGTAAGGAATATTCGTTGCCGAACCAACGCGGGCCCCGCATGGTCATCCTCCCCCAAAGATTGGCATATCTTTCCAAAAATCGTCCAAGCCAGAGCAGCATGGACGGAAACCCTAAATTAGGGTTTGCGGCACATTACATGTGTTGCAAAATAGTCTCAACCATCCATCTTCGCAGGTATAGATGGAGGGTGTAGATGTCGATTCAAAGGGCCCAAAGCATGTCAACACAATCACCATGGGCCCGCCTACATACTTGAATGATCGGTTAAGCCCAACCATGGTTGGTCATCCAGATTCGTATGCCCGAATAGAGCATGACGCACGGCCGTGAAACCCAAAATCAGGGTTTTTTGAGTATCACGAGCGTCCAACTTTTCCGGCACGAATGAAGGGTCCAAGATTAGATTAAGCAGGTCCGGTCATACCAACGTGACCACCGTGGACCCATCTATCCCCTCACCTGATCTTCCAAGGCATACCATGCCTGGTTATCCCAAATCGTCCGTGTAAGGACCCTCAAGCTCGCCAATGATATTAGACCAGTCAAGAAACGAATTAGATGATAATTACTCGATTAGTGTAACTCGAACATTAATTATTAGGAATTAATCTAACAATGATCTAGATACGAAACTAGGATCATCGGTTAGATCTCGAAAAGTTATGCGGAATGGACTACTCGAACGTGTCATTTGGATACCAGACGAAGAAGATGTCATCGTATGAGTACGAAGGGAAGGTTATTTATTTTGTAGACAACCCGACCTAGATTCCCTATCAATTTTACGGGTGCCTTTATAATTTTTTGGTCGTCCTTATCTTTACCAAAACCCGATCGAAGAATTCATTCTTCTTCTACCTTCTTCTTTCTTCTTCTTTTCTTTCTTTCTTCTTCTTCCTTCTGCGTTCTTTATCTGTAGATGAATTGAGAGATTGAATTAGTGTTTTTGAGAGTTAGGGATTAAAGGAAAGTCCATCGAGTGGTTGTTGGTGATGTTGTTAATTCCATAGGGCGAATCAGAATAATAAGAAAAGGTATTTTTGAGGAATCAGAGTTAGGGTTTCTGCGTTTTGGAATTGGTTGAAGATTTATGAGAGATTGAAGATGGAATAAAGAATTAATTGAGGGGTTATTACCGAATTGATAAAGTGAAGCTATTCTGAAGTTGAATCGAAAGGTAAAGATAATTTAGGGTTTCAGCATGTTTTATTGGAGTTCAAATTGGGGAAAGATTGAGAAGATTTATATATAGTTGTAAGATGGGTTTTGATTATTGAGAACAAGGAAGAAGAATTGATTATTAATTCTCAAATCCCAATGATGAATTGAGGAATTAAGGTTTTGGTTATTCAACTTTGATTATTTGTAGAACTGGCTGGTAATTGAGTGGTTGATAGACAAAGAATGACGGGTTGTGATTATGTTTGAGTGAAGATTGAGAAGTTAAAATTCTCGTGTTCTTCCCCAAATAGGAAATTAGGGATTGTTGGTAACTGAAGAGGGTGGTGAAGATTGTGGAGTGTTGACTAAACTGAGTTGATGGTGTACTGTTGGATTCGAGGTGGCTGAATTGAGATGGTGAAGCACAGGGAGAAAATATTCAGTAAATCATATTGAGGTAAATATTTGTTTTAGTATATTTGGTAAAGTTATTTGATTCTTACAGTGAATTTATGAGATTGTTAATTGAACTAAGAATTGAGATTCTGTAAGAATTGAGTTTTGTTTTAGAATGGTTAATTGAGACAGAATAGATGTTTAGCATTGGATTGACCTTGAAGTGGATTACTTTGAGGTAATTGTTGTTTGAGTTGATTTACTAAGTATTTAATTTTATTGACTGAGTTTATAAGTTTCAATAGATTGTGAGTGAACTATAAAATATGCTTATGTTGGAATGAATGTTGGTTCTGGTAAGTAGTTGAAATGGAGTTCTCAAGTGGAATTTGGTAAAAGTTGGTGTATTTGTGAAAGCAGTGTTATGTTGAGTTGAATGGGCAGAATTACTTGAATTGAGATTGAATGTGTTAATTTGAGTTGCAGTTGTAGCTAATAGAACTGGTGGAGATGCGATTAGGGTTGGAAACGCAGTTGTAGGTGTCGAAATTGATTTGGTGTTGAAATAAATATGGTTTGCGGGTGGGTATAGCTTGTAGTAATTTTAATGAGTTTAAGAAATATAATGGAGTTGTTGCTGGTGGTGGTGTTAATTTGAGAATAAGCTATGTTAAACTGGGTTGCTGTTATAATTGAATTGCGGGAGATGTATTGAGCTGTAATATACTGGAATGAGATGTGTTAGTGGAATTACAGGTGGTATTGGTTTGTTGAATGCATAGAATTATGTTGAATTAGTGGTGAATTGAATATGGAAGTTGTAGGTGGGCATAGTTTGATAAGTTCAGAGTTTAACAGGGGCTAGTAGACTTGAACTGGTAGTGCTAATATAATGAGTAGAGTGATTGTAGCCCTGGAATTCTGGTGGCAAGGCTTGCAACTTCTGGTTGTAGGTAAGTTGAGTTTATTTTTGTATATCAATTTTGAAAGATGTCATGGAATGAATTTTCATATGAAGATATGCATTATAGTTGTGATCCGCTAGAACTAAATTGATAAGGAGTGGGTTTGTGCTTGCTGTGTATGATGATGCTGGCTATATGAAGTTGAAGTTGGTCTGCATGTTGTGCTGGAATGAGATGTTATGCGACTGAAGTTTTGGAAATAGAGTTAAGTGAATGTGTTGAGATGATCTGAGTTGGATTAAAGCTGTAATTACAGGTGCACTTAAATATAGTTGTATTGAATTGAATTGCATTTGAATGTATTATTATTAGATTGGACTGAACTTGAGTTAGAGTGGTTAAAATTTAGAGTTTGAGTGTTGCACAATGGTTGTGCATTAGAATATCTTTGGCCTGAGCAATGGCTCTGGCCTATGCAAGTACTTTTGGCCTTGTGCCATTCATCCTAGTCAGTATCTGACTCTAGCTGACTCAATCGAATCAGGTTGAATCGGGTTTGACCCACTGGTTCTATAGCTAATACACTATAGAACCAACCTAAGTGAGTTAGCGAACTTTATATATGTTAAAGATGGATATTGAAAGAAGTGTAAAGTCATAAATTAGATTAGAACCATTACAGCTATACTTAAATGATTCTTGTATGAGTCATTCTTGCTAGTTTCTTAGACTGCTTGTGTGATTAACAGTTCGCTATTAACAACGACCGATTCAAAGGATGAACCAGTATATCGTGAATCTCGAGGTAAGCGTGTCCTGTCATCAAAAGGTGTGGGAATACATTTGACACTTTTGTAATCATTATTGTTGTTTTATAAAAGTTTATGCTTAACAAACTCATGCATTGTCTGTCCGTGCATTCCATGCTTTGTTTAAAATGCATTATGATAATCCTGTTAATTATGTGAATCTTTCCACGATTTGGAAAGGACTTGTAATGTGTTGCCAATATGAATTGTTATGGGAAATGAGAATTTCCACTTGTGGTATATAGGATACGCTCCTTCACATTTATACCTACTTTAATTCAGCTTTTATTGTTTAGAGTTGGTCACCATGGTCTTGGTGGCATCCATAGCTATGTAGGTGTGAATTGCCGGTATTTAGGGGTTCACAACCATATTAGTTCATTGTTTGACGAAGGAGTTTGTTCCATATACATGTATGATTATTTCAGTGACTTAGCCACTGTTTAATATTTCGGAAAAACATGTATTGTTTTCCAACTCTTGCCTATGATTACTTAGAAGTTAAATGTTAATTATTCTCACTTCAGTTTCTATGACAGATCAGATTTGCGCAGCGAAAGCTTCAAGGGTTGACTTCGCTAGTTGATTAACTTATGTTATATTTATTATGTTGTATATTTTATTTAAAAACCAAATAACTATTATATATGTGTCATTTGAGAGAAAATATTGTATATATATCTCTGACAGGGGTTAGCTCTGGGTTAAGTTCTGTATCGCATTTCTTAATTGAATGCTTAAGTGCATGTTTTAGATTTTAGTGCCTCTTTTTTTTAGCTAATTTATTGGATTAGTCAGCTGTTAGCTTAGGGGGCGCTACAAAGTTGGTATCAGAGCTCATCATTAGATCTTGTATGGGAGAAGATAGATAATAGCCAGTGCCAGTTAGAGAACTAGATTAGTTTAGAACTGGGTTGGGTTGTGAGATAAATCTTAATCACTAAAAGCTATCGATAAATAAAATATCTATTTGATTGATTGAATTTTTTTGTTTGATTGTTTGTTTGTGTAATGGAGTAAAAATTGTAGGGTACACCAATAACTTTAGCGAATAAGGATTTGAGAATAACTAATCTAAAAAATATGAACACGTAAACAATCTAATACTATAATAATAGTGAGATTAATACTATTGATAAAACTTGTAAGTCACGTGGAAATTTACTAAACACATAGACTTATGAAGAGTAAACAAATTATAATTACATAAATATTAATAATATTTTTGGGACTTAATAATAATTGTAAGAGTAGTTTTAAATAATAGTTGAACCATCAGAGCTAATTATAAAAATATTATAATAGTAACTATAGATGATAATAAAAGTAATAATAATAATTTAATAAAGTATTGTTAGCATTTATCAATTAGTATCATATTTAACTTAACTTAACTAAAATTTCAACAAGGATATATAACGATAAAAATAAAAATAATAATTATAATTAATTAAATAGTTATGGAGAATTAGTAACACTTGTGTATAGTTAAGTTTTGCAAATTAAACTAATTACAAATTAGAAATGTAAGTTTTGTGTTTATATTAGACAGTTAAAATAATACTTATTAGACGTTAGACGTAAAAGGTGAAGATATAATGTATATAATTAAAAGACTCAACTTGTTAATAATCATGTAATGAAATTTTCTTTAGTCGAATAAATGATCCAGTAAATCATTAAAATGACACATACATACATGAAATAGTAATGAGAGTATTCGGATACTTAGTGTAATATTAGAATTAAAAGAAAATAAATTCGTAAATTGATAGAATCCTTTTTCGAAAATATATTTAATCATCTTTTGAAATGGAAAATTAGTATGACGAACTTAAACCGTTATAATTTAAACTAATATTATATTAAGCATAACTTAAATTAAAAATCTCATTTAATTTACAAATATATAGTGATAAAATAATGATTATAATTAAATAGCAATGGAAAATTATTAGTGCTTATCTATAATTAAGTTTTGCAAAGTTAACTAATAACAAATTAGAATCATGTGTTTGGTGTTTAAACCAGATAGATAAGTAAGACTTATTAAGTAGGAATAAAAGAACGTGAAGTCATATAAGCACAGAGTAAACACTAAACTTGTTAACAATCTTATACCAAAATTATCTTTTGTCCAATAAATGATTCATTAAATCATTAAATTATACACATGAAGTGATAATTATAATACTTGAATGCATAGTACAAAATTAAACTTAAAGGAGAATAAATTTATCTATGAATAAGATACTTATTATTAATACAGAAATTTTAAGATTATGAAGACATACTAAATTTTTATGCAGACTCAAAGTTTAAATCATATTAAATTACCAACGCCAATATTTAACAAGACGTAGTATACACATTCAATCTGAATAAATAAAATCTGTTATATCAATCTTTTCGATTAAATAAACAAATTATAATGCTGTAAAAATTTAAAGTTATTGTAAATATCATCTGGATGATAATTATTGGATAGTAATAGCAAAACGTAATTTTTATTAATAGTACAACTTAAGGATTATTTAACAATAATATAAATTTAAGGAAATAAAGTTTGACCAAATCAAGTCTAGTATTAATAATAAAATTTAAACTTGGCATTACGATTAATTGCGATTAACTTTTATCGGTTTAAGAAATAAGAAATAAATGTAATAATAATAATAAAATATTAATACCAAACAACTATGATAAACTGTTAGAGGTTATTAGCTTATATCAAGTCACATAATGAAATAAACAATTAGGTATAACTTTATATTTGGATAATAGTTATAACATTATTAAGTCATTCTTAATTAGTGCATGAATTTAAAATCTATTTAGTTATAATAATATAGTTTCATTTGAAATTAAAATTCGATTCCATTAAAATAAATAAATAACAATAATAATGATAAATAAAAGTAATAAAATAAGTTTTGATGATTAAAAATGTTTAAAATGATGTAAAGTAAATTTATCAGATTACACCAGTTAAGATAAAATTTTAGAGACTAATTAATCTTAATAAATTAATAATTAGTTAATCCAGCACTGGGGAATAGTGAAGGTTGTGTTTTCTCTGTTCGTAGGAAGGCATTGTTGGGATTGGCCAACCTTGACAGGGAAACTGCATTCAGATATGACCAATCATAGAAGGATGAATTAGTTATTTTTAGAGTACCGATAGTATCAACCTTAGAAAGATTTGTAAGATTCTTCCTTGAAGTTAGAGACAAATATGTTATAAAATAGAAATTTGTAGAGGAAACTTAGACTTCCCTATTTGATTGAAATTAAATCAACGTAGTTGAACTTGGAACCACAAATTTTAGTAGTAGAAAACCATATAAGGTTGTGCTTTGTTTTATGTTGTTTGCGCTTAGACAAGAGATGAGATTATTCTATAAGGTGGGGAGTATATGAGGACTATAAGAATGGTTCGATTTTCGAGGACGAAAAATGATATAAGGTGGGGAGAATGTAAGGACCCTCAAGCTCGTCAACGATATTAGACCAGTCAAGAAACGAATTAGACGATAATTAATTGATTAGTGTAACTCGAACGTTAATTATTAGGAATTAATCTAACAACGATCTAGATACGAAACTAGTACCATCTGTTAGATCTCGTAAAGATATGCGGAATGGACTATTCGAACGTGTCATTTGGATACTCGTCAACGATATTAGACCAGTCAAGAAACGAATTAGACGATAATTAATCGATTAGTGTAACTCGAACGTTAATTATTAGGAATTAATCTAACAACGATCTAGATACGAAACTAGTACCATCTGTTAGATCTCGAAAAGATATGCGGAATGGACTATTCGAACGTGTCATTTGGATACCAGACGAAGAAGATATCATCGGATGAGAATGAAGGGAAGATTATTCATTTTGTAGACAAACTGACATGGATGCCCCTATCAATTTTACGGGTGCCTTTATAAGTTTTTGGTCGGCCTTTTCTTCACCAAAACCCGATCGAAGAATTCATTCTTCTTTTACCTTCTTCTTTTCTTTCTCTTTTCTTCTTCCTCCTGCGTTCTTCATCTGTAGATGAATTGAGTGATTGAATTAGTGTTTTTGAGAGTTAGGGATTAAAGGAAAGTCCATCGAGTGGTTGTTGGTGATGTTGTTGATTCCAGTGGGCGAATCAGAATAAGAAGAAAAGGTATTTTTGAGGAATCAGAGTTAGGGTTTCTGCGTTTTGGAATTGGTTGAAGATTTATGAGAGATTGAAGATGGAATTAAGAATTAATTGAGGGGTTATTACCGAATTGATAAAGTGAAGCTATTCTGAAGTTGAATCGAAAGGGAAAGATAATTTAGGATTTCTGCATGTTGTATTGGAGTTCAAATTGGGCAAAGATTGAGAAGATTTATATAGAGTTGTAAGATGGGTTCTGATTATTGAGAACAAGGAAGAAGAATTGATTGTTAATTCTCAAATCCCAATGATGAATTGAGGAATTAAGGTTTTGGTTATTCAAGTTTGATTGTTTGTAGAACTGGCTGGTAATTGAGTGGTTGATAGACAAATAATGACGGGTTGTGATTCTGTTTGAGTGAAGATTGATAAGTTAGAATCCTCGTGTTCTTCCCCAAATAGGAAATTAGGAATTGCTGGTAAATGAAGAGGGTGGTGAAGATTCTGGAGTGTTGACTAAACATAGTTGATGGTGTACTGTTGGATTCGAGGTGGCTGAATTGAGATGGTGAAGTACAGGGAGAAAATATTCAGTAAATCAATTGAGGTAAATATTTGTTTTAGTAAATTTGGTAAAGTTATTTGATTCTTACAGTGAAGTTATGAGATTCTTAATTGAACTAAGAATTGGGATGCTGTAAGAATTGAGTTTTGTTTTAGAATGGTTGATTGAGACAGAATAGATGTTTAGCGTTGGACTGACCTTGAAGTGGATTACTTTGAGGTAATTGTTGTTTGAGTTGATTTACTAAGTATTTAATTTTATTGACTGAGTTTATAAGTTTCAATAGATTGTGAGTGAACTATAAAATCTTCTTATGTTGGAATGAATGTTGGTTCTGGTAAGTAGTTGAAATGGAGTTCTCAAGTGGAGTTTGGTAAGAGTTGGTGTATTTGTGAAAGTAGTGTTATGTTGAGTTGAATGGGCAGGATTACTTGAATTGAGATTGAATGTGTTAATTTGAGTTGCAGTTGTAGCTAATGGAACTGGTGGAGATGCGATTAGGGATGGAAATGCAGTTGTAGGTGTCGAAATTGGTTTGGTGTTGAAATAAATATGGTTTGCGGGTGGGTATAGCTTGTAGTAATTTTAATGAGTTTAATAAATAGAATGGAGTTGTTTCTGGTGGTGGTGTTAATTTGAGAATAAGCTATGTTAAACTGGGTTGCAGTTATAATTGAATTGCGGGAGATGTATTGAGATGTAATATACTGGAATGAGATGTGTTAGTGGAATTATAGGTGGTATTGGTTTGTTGAATGCATAAAATTATGTTGAATTAGTGGTGAATTGAATATGGAAGTTGTAGGTGGGTATAGTTTGATAAGTTCAGAGTTTAACAAGGGCTAGTAGACTTGAATTGGTAGTGCTAATATAATGAGTAGAGTGATTGTAGCCCTGGAATTCTGGTGACACGGCTTGCAACTTCTGGTTGCAGGTAAGTTGAGTTTATTTTTGTATATCATTTTTGAAAGATGTCATGGAATGAATGTTCATATGAAGATACGCATTATAATTGTGATCTGCTAAAACTAAATTGATAAGGAATGGGTTTGTGCTTGCTGTGTATGATGATGCTGGCTATATGAAGTTAAAGTTGGTCTGCATGTTGTGTTGGAATGAGATTTTATGCGACTGAAGTTTTGGAAAGAGAGTTAAGTGAATGTGTTGAGATGATTTGAGTTGGCTTAAAGCTGCAATTACAGGTGAACTTAAATACAGTTGTATTGAATTGAATTGTATTTGAATGTATTATTATTAGATTGGACTGAACTTGAGTTAGAGTGGTTAAAATTTAGAGTTTGAGTGTTGCACAATGGTTGTGCATTAGCATATATTTGTCCTGAGCAATGGCTCTAGCCTGTACAAGTACTTTTGGCCTTGTGCCATTCAGCCTAGTCAGTATCTTAATCTAGCTGACTCAGTCTATCTGACTGAGTCGAATCAGGTTGAATCGGGTTTGACCCACTGAGTCATTAGTCATGACTCGTTGACCATTGACCCTGTACATTGACTTGACCTGGACGCTGACTGTTAGTTGACCAGTTTGACAGTTAGTGACTGTTTGTTGACTTAGTGGACTTTGTCTTGGGGTAGCTTTCTTAGTTAGATATTTTGGACCTCTCGTGGTCTAAATTAGACTTTGACGTTTTCTACAAGTTGTAGACGTTCGTAAAAACTTATCTAATACACTATAGAACCAACCAAAGTGAGTTAGCGAACTTTAGATATGTTAAAGATGGATATTGAAAGAAGTGTAAAGTCATAAATTGGATTAGAACCATTACATCTATACTTAAATGATTCTTGTATGAGTCATTCTTGCTAGTTTCTTAGAATGCTTGTGTGATTAACAGTTCATTATTAACAACGACGGATTCAAAGGACGAACCAGTGGATCGTGGATCTCGAGGTAGGCATGGCCTGTCATCAAAAGGTGTGGGAATACATTTGACACTTTTGTAATCATTATTGTTGTTTTATAAAAGTTTATGCTTAACACACTCATGCATTGTCTGTCTGTGCATTCCATGCTTTGTTTAAAATGCATTATGATAATCCTGTTAATTATGTGAATCTTTCAACGATTTGGAAAGGACTTGTAATGTGTTGCCAATATGAATTGTTATGGGAAATGAGAATTTCCACTTGTGGTATATAGGATACGCTCCTTCACATTTATACCTACTTTAATTCAACTTTTATTTTTTAGAGTTGGTCACCATGGTCTTGGTGGCATCCATAGCTATGTAGGTGTGAATTGCCGGTATTTAGGGGTTCACAACCATATTAGTACATTGTTTGACGAAGGAGTTTGTTCCATATATATGTATGATTATTTTAGTGACTTAGTCACTGTTTAATGTTTCGGAAAAACATGTATTGTTTTCCAACTCTTGCCTATGATTACTTAGAAGTTAAATGTTAATTATTCCCACTTCAGTTTCTGTGACAGATCAGAGTTGCGCAGCGAAAGCTTTAAGGGTTAACTTCGCTAGTTGATTAACTTATGTTATATTTATTATATTGTATATTTTATTTAAAACCCAATTGACTATTATATATGTATCATTTGAGAGAAGATCTTGTATATATATCTTTGAGCGGGGTTAGCTCTGCGTTAAGTTCTGTATCGCATTTCTTAATTGAATGCTTAAGTGCATGTTTTAGATTTTAGTGCCTCTTTTTTTTAGCTAATTTATTGGATTAGTCAGCTGTTAGCTTAGGGGGCGCTACAAAGTTGGTATCAGAGCTCATCATTAGATCTTGTATGGGAGAAGATAGATAATAGCCAGTGCCAGTTAGAGAACTAGATTAGTTTAGAACTGGGTTGGGTTGTGAGATAAATCTTAATCACTAAAAGCTATCGATAAATAAAATATCTATTTGATTGATTGAATTGTTTTGTTTGATTTTTTGTTTGTGTAATGGAGTAAAAATTGTAGGGTACACCAATAACTTTAGCGAATAAGGATTTGAGAATAACTAATCTAAAAAGTATGAACACGTGAAAAATCAAATACTATAATAATAGTGAGATTAATATTATTGATAAAACTTGTAAGTCACGTGGAAATTTACTAAACACATAGACTTATGAAGAGTAAACAAATTATAATTACATAAATATTAATAATATTTTTGGGACTTAATAATAATTGTAAGAATAGTTTTAAATAATAGTTAAACCATCAGAGGTAATTATAAAAATATTATAATAGTAACTATAGATGATAATAAAAGTAATAATAATAACTTAATAAAGTATTGTTAGCATTTATAAATTAGTATCATATTTAACTTAATTTAACTAAAATTTCAACAAGGATATATAACGATAAAAATAATAATTATAATTAATCAAATAGTTATGGAGAATTAGTAACACTTGTGTATAGTTAAGTTTTGCAAATAAAACTAATTACAAATTAGAAATGTAAGTTTTGTGTTTAAATTAAACAGTTAAAATAATACTTATTAGACGTTAGACGTAAAAGGTGAAGATAAAATGTATATAATTAAAAGACTCAACTTGTTAATAACCATGTAATGAAATTTTCTTTAGTCGAATAAATGATCCAGTAAATCAATAAAATGAAACATACATACATGAAATAGTAATGAGAGTATTCAGATACTTTGTGTAATATTAGAATTAAAAGAAAATAAATTCGTAAATTGATAGAATCCTTTTTCATAAATATATTTAACCATCTTTTGAAATGGAAAATTAGTATGACGAACTTAAACCGTTAGAATTTAAATTAATATTATATTGAGCATAACTTAAATTAAAAATCTCATTTAATTTACAAATATATAGTGATAAAATAATGATTATAATTAAATAGCAATGGAAAATTATTAGTGCTTATCCATAATTAAGTTTTGCAAAGTTAACTAATAAAAAATTAGAATCATGTGTTTGGTGTTTAAACCAGATAGATAAGTAAGACTTATTAAGTAGGAATAAAAGAACGTGAAGTCATATAAGCACAGAGTAAACACTAAACTTGTTAACAATCTTATACCAAAATTATCTTTTGTCCAATAAATGATTCATTAAATCATTAAATTATACACATGAAATGATAATTATAATACTTGAATGCTTAGTACAAAATTAAACTTAAAGGAGAATAAATTTATCTATGAATAAGATACTTATTATAAATACAGAAATTTTAAGATTATGAAGACATACTAAATTTTTATGCAGACTCAAAGTTTAAATCATATTAAATTACCAACGCCAATATTTAACAAGATGTAGTATACACATTCAATCTGAATAAATAAAATCTGTTATATCAATCTTTTCGTGAAAGTAAAATTATATTTACTAGATTAGAGTTTAATAAAATTAAACTAACTATCATTGCTAAACAATTATTTTAATTGTATGTTAGCTACACTAGTAAT
The DNA here is from genome assembly GCA_023529315.1 of Papaver bracteatum. Taxonomy (NCBI): domain Eukaryota; kingdom Viridiplantae; phylum Streptophyta; class Magnoliopsida; order Ranunculales; family Papaveraceae; genus Papaver; species Papaver bracteatum. The sequence goes on from JAJJWX010000433.1 coordinate 323,962, forward strand.
CAAATAAGAAAATTTGATAAAACAATAATGAAAATGAAAATATAATTAAGACAATAATTTTCGATTAAATAAGCAAATTATAATGCTGTAAAAATTTAGAGTTATTGTAAATATCATTTGGATGATAATTATTGGATAGTAATAGCAAAACGTAATTTTTATTAATAGTACAATTTAAGGATTATTTAACAATAATATAATTTTAAGGAAATAAAGTTTGACCAAATCAAGTCTAATATTAATAATAAAATTTAAACTTGGTATTACGATTAATTGCGATTAACTTTTATCGGTTTAAGAAATAAGAAATAAATGTAATAATAATAATAAAATATTAATACCAAACAACTATGATAAACTGTTAGAGGTTATTAGCTTATATCAAGTCACATAATGAAATAAACAATTAGGTATAACTTTATATTTGGATAATAGTTATAACATTATTAAGTCATTCTTAATTAGTGCATGAATTTAAAATCTATTTATTTATAATAATATAGTTTAATTTGAAATTAAAATTCGATTCCATTAAAATAAATAAATAACAATAATAATAATGATAAATAAAAGTAATAAAATAAGTTTTGATGATTAAAATTGTTTAAAATGATGTAAAGTAAATTTATCAGATTACACCAGTTAAGATAAAAGTTTAGAGACTAATTAATCCTAATAAATTAATAATTATTTAATCCAGCACTGGGGAATAGTGAAGGTTGTGTTTTCTCTGTTCGTAGGAAGGCATTTTTGGGATTGGCCAACCTTGATAGGGCAACTGCATTCAGACATAACCAATCATAGAAGGATGAATTAGTTATTTTTAGAGAACCGATAGTATCAACCTTAGAAAGATTTGTAAGATTCTTCCTTGAAGTTAGAGACAGATATGTTATAAAATAGAAATTTGTGGAGGAAACTTAGACTTCCCTATTGGATTGAAATTAAATCAACGTAGTTGAACTTAGAACCACAAATTTTAGTAGTAGAAAATCATATAGGGTTGTGCTTTGTTTTATGTTGTTTGCGCTTAGACAAGAGATGGGATTATTCTATAAGGTGGGGAGTATATGAAGACCAGAAGAATGGTCCGATTTTCAAGGACGAAAAATGATATAAGGTGGATAGAATGTAAGGACCCTCAAGCTCGTCAGCGATATTAGACCAGTCAAGAAACGAATTAGACGATAATTACTCGATTAGTGTAACTCGAACGTTAATTATTAGGAATTAATCTAATAACGATCTAGATACGAAAATAGTACCATCGGTTAGATCTCGAAAATTTATGAGGAATGGACTACTCGAACGTGTCATTTGGATACCAGACGAAAAAGATATCATCGGATGAGTACGAAGGGAAGGTTATTCATTTTGTAGACAAACCGACCTGGATGACTGTATCAATTTTACGGGTGCCTTTATAAGTTTTTGGTCGGCCTTATCTTCACCAAACCCGATCGAAGAATTCATTCTTCTTCTACCTTCTTCTTTCTTCTTCTTTTCTTTCTTTCTTCTTCTTCCTCCTGCGTTCTTCATCTGTAGATGAATTGAGAGATTGAATTAGTGTTTTTGAGAGTTAGGGATTAAAGGAAAGTCCATCGAGTGGTTATTGGTGATGTTGTTAATTCCAGTGGGCGAATCAAAATAATAAGAAAAGGTATTTTTGAGGAATCAGAGTTAGGGTTTCTGCGTTTTGGAATTGATTGAAGATTTATGAGAGATTGAAGATGGAATTAAGAATTAATTGAGGGGTTATTACCGAATTGATAAAGTGAAGCTATTCTGAAGTTGAATCGAAATGGAAAGATAGTTTAGGGTTTTCTTCATGTTGTATTGGAGTTCAAATTGGGAAAATATTGAGAAGATTTATATAGAGTTGTAAGATAGGTTTTGATTATTGAGAACAAGGAAGAAGAATTTATTGTTAATTTTCAAATCCCAATGATGAATTGAGGAATTAAGGTTTTTGTTATTCAAGTTTGATTGTTTGTAGAACTGGCTGGTAATTGAGTGGTTGATAGACAAAGAATGACGGGTTGTGATTCTTTTTGAGTGAAGATTGAGAAGTTAGAATTCTCGTGTTCTTCCCCAAATAGGAAATTAGGGATTGCTGGTAATTAAAGAAGGTGGTGAAGATTGTGGAGTGTTGACTAAACAGAGTTGATGGTGTACTGTTGGATTCGAGGTGACTGAATTGAGATGGTGAAGCACATGGAGAAAATATTCAGTAAATCATATTCAGCTGAATATTTGTTTTAGTAGATTTGGTAAAGTTATTTGATTCTTACATCGAAGTTATGAGATTATTAATTGAACTAAGAATTGAGATGTTGTAAGAATTGATTTTTGTTTTAGAATGGTTTATTGAGACAGAATAGATGTTTAGCGTTGGATTGACCTAGAAGTGGATTACTTTGAGGTAATTGTTGTTTGAGTTGATTTACAAGTATTTAATTTTATTGACTGAGTTTATAAGTTTCAATAGATTGTGAGTGAACTATAAAATCTGCTTATGTTAGAATGAATGTTGGTTCTGGTAAGTAGTTGAAATGGAGTTCTCAAGTGGAGTTTGGTAAGAGTTGGTGTATTTATGAAAGTAGTGTTATGTTGAATTGAATGGGAAGGATTACTTGAATTGAGATTGAATGTGTTAATTTGAGTTGCAGTTGTTGCTAATGGAACTGGTGGAGATGCGATTAAGGATGGAAACGCAGTTGTAGGTGTCGAAATTGATTTGGTGTTGAAATAAATATGGTTTGCAGGTGGGTATAGCTTGTAATAATTTTAATGAGTTTAAGAAATGGAATGGAGTTGTTGCTGGTGGTGGTGTTAATTTGAGAATAATCTATGTTAAACTGGGTTGCATTTATAATTGAATTGCGGGAGATGTATTGAGCTGTAATATACCGGAATGAGATGTGTTAGTGGAATTACAGGTGGTGTTGGTTTGTTGAATGCAAATAATTGTGTTGAATTAGCGGTGAATTGAATATGGAAGTTGTAGGTGGGTATAGTTTGATAAGTTCAGAGTTTAACAGGGGCTAGTAGACTTGAACTGGTAGTGCTAATATAATGAGTAGAGTGATTGTAGCCATGGAATTCTGGTGGCAAGGCTTGCAACTTCTGGTTGCAGGTAAGTTGAGTTTATTTTTGTATATCAATTTTGAAAGATGTCATGGAATGAATGTTCATATGAATATATGCATTATAGTTGTGATCTGCTAGAACTAAATTGATAAGGAGTGGGTTTGTGCTTGCTGTGTATGATGATGCTGGATATATGAAGTTAAAGTTGGTCTGCATGTTGTGCTTGAATGAGATGTTATGCGACTGAAGTTTTGGAAAGAGAGTTAAGTGAATGAGTTGAGATGATCTGAGTTGGCTTAAAGCTGCAATTACAGGTGAACTTAAATACAGTTGTATTGAATTGAATTGTATTTGAATGTATTATTATTAGATTGGACTGAACTTGAGTTAGAGTGGTTAAAATTTAAAGTTTGGGTGTTGCACAATGGTTGTGCATTAGCATATCTTTGGCCTGTGCAAGTACTTTTGGCCTTGTGCCATTCAGCCTAGTCAGTATCTGACTCTAGCTGACCCAGTCTATCTGACTGAGTCGAATCAGGTTTGACCCACTGAGTCATTAGTCTTGACTCGTTAACCATTGACCATGGACATTGACTTGACCTGGACGTTGACTGTTAGTTGACCAGTTTGATAGTTAGTGACTGTTAGTTGACTGAGTGGACTTGGGCTTGGGGTAGCTTTCTTAGTTAGATGTTTTGGACCTCTCGTGGTCCGAATTAGACTTTGACTTTTTCTACAAGTTGTAGACATTCGTAAAAACTTAGATATTACACTATAGAACCAACCTAAGTGAGTTAGCGAACTTTAGATATGTTAAATATGGATATTGAAAGAAGTGTAAAATAATAAATTGGATTAGAACCATTACAGCTATACTTAAATGATTCTTGTATGAGTCATTCTTGCTAGTTTCTTAGACTGCTTGTGTGATTAACAGTTCGTTATTAACAACGACACTTTTGTAATCATTTTTGTTGTTTTATAAAAGTTTATGCTTAACAAACTCATGCATTGTCTGTCCGTGCATTCCATGCTTTGTTTAAAATGCATTATGATAATCCTGTTAATTATGTGAGTCTTTCCATGATTTGGAAAGGACTTGTAATGTGTTGCCAATATCAATTGTTATGGGCAATGAGAATTTCCACTTGTGGTATATAGGATACGCTCCTTCATATTTATACCTACTTTAATTCAGCTTTTATTTTTTAGAGTTGGTCACCATGGTCTTGGTGGCATCCATAGCTATGTATGTGTGAATTACCGGTATTTAGGGGTTCACAACCATATTAGTACATTGTTTGACGAAGGAGTTTGTTCCATATACATGTATGATTATTTCAGTGACTTAGTCACTGTTTAATGTTTCGGAAAAACATGTATTGTTTTCCAACTCTTGCCTATGATTACTTAGAAGTTAAATGTTAATTATTCCCACTTCAGTTTCTGTGATAGATCAGAGTTGCGCAGCGAAAGCTTCAAGGGTTGACTTCGCTAGTTGATCAACTTATGTTATATTTATTATGTTGTATATTTTATTTAAAAACCAAATGACTATTATATATGTATCATTTGAGAGAAGATATTGTATATATATATATATATATATCTCTGAGCGGGGTTAGCTCTGGGTTAAGTTTTGTATCGTATTTCTTAATTGAATGCTTAAGTGCATGTTTTAGATTTTAGTGCCTCTTTTTTTAGCTAATTTATTGGATTATTCAGCTGCTAGCTTAGGGGGCGCTACAGTCCGCCCAAACTAGCGTGGTCACACTTCCCGATTGCAAACTAATCTCGACCACTCAACTTCACCGGATAATTTGAGTGGATTAGATCACGTTTTCATGGGACATTCAGGTATAGGCGTGAACACCATCCTACCACCTACACGGCAGACCAACCGGCCAAGACCGACCAAGATAGGTCGTCTTGGAACTCTCGCCGGAAGTTGGCACGATCTGCGGATTTTGTGGCACTAGTTTTCTGTCGCAAATTGACCTCGACCACTCAACTTCTCCGGACGAATTGAGTGGCCCATATCACACTTTCATAAAACAATGAGGTATGGGAGCCTACACCGTCATGTCGTCTACACGCATGTACGATCGGCCTGGCCAAAATCGTATCCCAAGATTGGATTCGACCAGGCCGAAGAGGGATGCTTGCGCACCTCTTCTAAAACCCTAATTTCATTAACGGTCGCAGATGAGTGTCTCAAAGATCATCTCGTCCGTCCAACTTCACCGGCATGGTTATACAGCCTTGGTCAGGAGTTAATTGGTCTATGCGGCGTCATGGTGATCACCATCCATCACTCTACCACACCATGTGGTCGGTCAAGGGAGGATTTGCTTGCGCAACTTCCAAACCATCACATGAAGTAGGCTGGATATGAGGTTTTGAGGCGCTCAAACAGCGATGCTTCATACATGCTAAATATACTCGATGCGGTACCTGCATAGAATACACACGATACTTCATACGTATCGACTTTCTAAATAACGTAGTTATTTAATCTAGCATTACATGCTACTTTTTGTGGGTCCCACGATCCACACACTCGAGATATAAATCATGTCACAAACTGGGGGATACATACTGGGGTATTGGTATGGCGGTTTACAGTGTGCAGCGCACAACGCGCCATCATAAGAACGTGTCAGGAAGTCATGGACAGTTAGTGATGATGGGAGAAGTGGGCAAGACTGGTCGTGTGACACTAACACATTACTCCACTACTCCATCACTCCACTTTCTCCACTTCCCACGAGATACGAGGGTTATGCTAAAAGACTTGTATAAATAGGTTCTCCATCCTATTTTTCAAGAGACAAGACAGCAGAGTCAAGTGTTGATACAATCGTGTTCAAACACCGGAACTGATAGCTTACATCATGCAAGCCAGTTCAACCTTCTAATACAAGTCATACATATCCAACACCTTCACAATCTCAACACCTTCTTCGCTTACCTCCCTAAGATCAACCCCATCTCTTTTACTTTGTGACCGAAACAAGTCTGGAACGGCCATTTATTGGTTAGGCCGTACTTGCACAGATTGATCTCCTGAATCTACAAGCACTCACCGCGCGGTGCATTTGTTTAGGGTTTAGATTCATTTCTCATCTACACACCCCAAATTACCAAAACTGGCAGGAGTAGTTTTCACCCATAAACAATTGGCGACCACAGTGGGAGATTGATCTCTCGGTTGCAAAAAATTAAATTCTCAATTTTTCGGTTTTCATCTCACGATGTATCCTCACCCGGAAACCACAGGTGGTTCAGATATCATGGGAAGTGTAGCTAGAATGCTGGAGGATGTCTTGGAAAATCAAGTCGGTATTGCTAGAAGACAAAGCGAAATATTCCGCCTCTTGAATGATATAACAACACAATTACAAGAAGGGGTCGACAGATGTCTACTCAGACAGTGCGAGAAACACTGGATCCTTAACCAGGGGTCACACCTTTACCTGTGGAGAAGCAAAAACAACGCGTAATCGCATGAGAATCAGGAAAGATGAAAAACATGGTCCAGCCGACAATTAAGATTCGAGAAAACTCCATAGATGAAAGGACTTGTCCGGAGTACCACAACGTCTGCCGGATAAAGAAAAGGAGCCTGCAGCTTACGTAGCCCTGCTAGAAGATTTATATCTCAAGACTCTTGTTGAAGCCCGGAAGACTGTCCAATCCACATCGACCTTTCGACCAAGTGAAGAAATAATTGAGGAAGGAGAGATCAATCAAGAAATACGTGAATACAGAGGATGGGAACGTTCAATTCGATCACTCATCAGTGATATTATGACACCTTCCACACCCCTTTACTCAGGCAAGTGATCCGTGGATATGATGGCACTCGCAAATCTTCCAACTTCATCTCTTAAATGTGCTCCACATCAAAGCCATGTAGAGACATCACAACGCCACTAATGCAGGAAAATCTAGACTCAAAGTACCTACACTTTCCCTTTCCAATGAAAAAGATTTTGGAGTTGCTGGAGGCGTGGGTGCGAAGCGGAGAGGTGTAGCTACCTCCGGTATGGCGTCTACCCACTGATCAAGAAGTAATGGATCCAAGGTATTTTAATTTATACCGGTTCCTTCACCACCCCACCAGTGAATGCAACGCTTTGAAGCGCATTGTTCAGGAGAAGCTTGATTCAGAAGGATAGCTTTCCTTCTCTGAGAAATTAATGCGGACGACTTCCTTGGAGGGGCTACTTCGATTTGATACAAGTGAGGTCTCAAAAGCAAGTAAGTTATATTCAACAATCTTACGAGAAAGATAGTTTTAGAATTCACTGGGGACTCATCATCCCACGCGTGGAAAAAAGAGGCTCAATAATCAAACAATATGTTTGTTTCCTTTCATACTTCCCTATTACGCGACATTTTCAATTTCATATGTGCAATCATTCATGATCAAGATGCAAATTCCATTTAAAATAATCCCTTTCAGAAAAGTCGATTCACAAAACTATCTCAAAATAAACCAATTCAATTACTTATTAATTCAAAACCGGAAGTCAAATTGTGAAAGGAAATCCTCACTATCACTCAAAAAGAAGAACATCAAAAAGAAAAGACAAATAAGTTGCGTGAATCCTTCAAGGAAAGTCCTTCAACAACAACTCGTCTTTCTGTGCAGAAACGGCTTTCATTTTATGAAAAACGGCATGTTCCAGCTTCAACTCATTAGACAGCCTTTCAATATTCTCTTCCTGGCGAGTAACACAGTCTACCGAAAGGACTTCATCTTGTAGTTTCTGGAGCTCCTGAATCTCGGAGAACCCTTTGAAGAACCAAGGAGAATTGAAATCATACTGCACAAACACATCTCGATGGCACTTCCAGTCTTCAATCATCTCCTCAGAAACTGTTCGACCGGTCGTGACGCTCATCCCATGGATAGAAAATAAAGCTTCTTGGATGTGATTGACCAAGGCAAGGCAACTTTTGAGCTTCGTAGTGGTAGCAATGTGGTCATGCTTCTCCCATATCACCTTGTATAACCTTTCGAACTGATCCGGCACACTGAATCCTCCAATCAACACATGACCTGGATAAGGAGTAGTGAAAGGAGGATCGAACAAAGCCCTAGTCTGCTGTAGTGATCTACACTACAAACAGATAATCAAGCTCAACCTACAGGATCTACACTGCAGGATTGAAGATAAAACCAACCTCAGAGAGGCGGAAGAGATATAAACTCATGAAAACAACAATTCTATTCACTCATTTTCAGATGGAAATTACATACCACTAAATAGGGCACAACTCCTAGACATGTGCGACACACACGATCACTAACTAATATTAAGACACCCACTAACAAGATAGTATCCACCAACAGGGACATGAAAATACCCACCCCTCCAAATCATCCTTGTCCTCAAGGATGGAAAATAAGGAATGAGATCGATTGAAGATACCCACTGTTGCGGCGGCTTCTGAACACGATAGGAGATGGGATTTTATATAGACTTCAACAACCAGGCCCATAAAATATGAATTCATTCCTCGAACTTCAGTAAGCAAGCCCAATAGTATTACCTTCATCTTCACAGTTTGGTAGGCCTTAATAGCTTTGATAATGACTTCCTGACACCCACAGATAACAACTACATCTGAACTGCTACTGATCGTATAAGAAATGCATTCACACGTAAGGAGTAGATGTCCAGTATTAGTTGAGTGACTTGAGTCATAACTATCACCATCTAGTATGGTCGTAAGTATGTGAACGGATGATAACAAATCTTGAAAAGAGGCCAGAGTGTTATGTTTCAACATTTCCACATGTTTCACAATATTACTTTTACCTATTTCAGCCAAGGCATGAATGGAATTATCTCTTTCTTCATATTTTTAATTACATCCAGGAGCACCTTGAGCAGGATGTAATGATATTTCAAGACTAATGCTGATATTCATACAATTAGCTTGTCACTTTATCCCCTGTAGTACTATTACCTTGCCTTCCTTGACTAAAGTAACTTTTTGGCAGTAGACTTCTCTCACGCTGAAGTGAATTTCTATGCTAGTTACACTGCTCCAGATAACATTTCCTGCACCCCATAAGCCCCACAGAAACAACTTGAATTCACACTTCCAGCATACTACCAGGAACAACATAAATGGAATGTGAATCATTGAGAGCATGAGTTGTATTCTCATTATTCTTCTCTCATAGAAATTCAACTCCATAACTGCCTCTCGAACAGTATGACTCTCATTCAGCACATCTGAAGGCATTCGACCATATACGAAGACACCCATCCTTAAAAACCATAAACAACTTCTGCTAGTTGCGAGAATCCACACAAGATTATAGGCATGGATCCAGATCCAATAATCTTTCGACACATCCAGAAAATTGTGTGAGAAAAGTTCACCAGCTGGTACATAAGTTTCTCTAAATAATATTACATACCGCAGAAAGCGTCTAGGTCGCTCCATAGGGAATTCATGACAGACAGTAGCTACCGCATTGAGTGGGATTAATTCACTGTGACAGTAAGTAATAAAGCTAGGCCATCCAATCAACATGTAACTACCAGCATTTTCCATACTCCTTAAATTGGAGGAGAAAAAAGTGATTCCAAACACAGATAAGAAACCCAATAGGTTAAGCTCTAGACTAGTTACCTTCCATACCAATAGAAAGTCTATGATGACTACGAGCATAATTCCCATAAATCCTTTCGGAATCTCTTTCACCCACTCGTGTCCACTATTTTCACCACCTTTAACCTTCGCAAAAATTTCTCTGATTCCCACCAGCCTTACAAAAGATTTCCCTCCTATATAACCTTTCTTGTGCCGCAAGAGCTTACGACAACTTTCAACAGCTTCATGAGTGACATTAATAAACTGAAAGAAGAAATGCATGGAAGATATAGGTTTCCCATGAATCTACTGTTGACGAAGCACAAAAACAATATCACCATGAAGACTCTAGCTATGAAGAGTAGGTCTGTGATCGACCAGCAGTTGTGCATTGCTAGATTCAAGTTCCTTTATGACATGAAGTCTCGAATTAGTACAGAGAACATTAACTTGCAGCCACATTTCATGATACAACTCGCAAGCATTCTGACTGTCACTGTTTTCAACAAACAAAAACACATTTGAATACCCGAATAACAATTCCACACAGTACCCAAATTCCAGAATTATCTCATATACAGAATTCCCACTTTTAAGCACGTCCAAATATTTACCCCGATCAAACAAGATTCGAGCAAAACCAAAGCCACAGCTAAGACCCAGCTTCTTACCATAACATTTGGCACCATCTTTAAGAACTAAAAATGTATTTAAATTCGCCAACAAAAGTTCTATCCGGCACCAATGAACAAAATTCGACATAATTTCATCAGTGTATCGCTCCACTAAAATAAACCCATCCAAATCTCTTCCTCGATCAAATATCAATCGAGCATACAAAGCACTAGATGAAGTATCACATGCAGAAGTAAATTGAGATAGGTGTATGACGAAATATAACCTGTTAATAGCTTCAAACTGCTTTCCTCTATCAAATAACCTTCTCATAACTTCGCATTCAAGCATTTTATCACACAGATACCAAGCAGTACCAGGAACACCACATTCAGCTAACATACCGATAATTTCTTCACTAAACATCAAAGCTGACCAGTACCCATGTTCACTAACAAACAAACAAGAAGTAATGCAGGATTTGGAAATATTTTCATCATAATAAAAACACCTCATAACAGATTCAACAGCTATACCACGATCAAATACTCTACTTGTATGGTTGAAACAAGGGTGAGAAGCTTTCTCACTAGCCATTTGGTGACTGATAACACATTTGCCATTGAAACACATGGTACCCAATTGAAGCATTTTAACAAGCGGATAATGTCCCTGACCAGTATAACTATAACCATCCTGAGCCAAAACCATTGCAACTGAATTCCTAAACAACGAATTGAGTTTATACCCATGTTTTATAATAAACTCATAAACAATTCTTCCAAGGTAATCATCAAAGGAAATTGACCCATCAACAAACTTTCCACGATCAAATATGGAATGAGTAAAATCAAGATGGAGATAAAGAAAATTCTTACAATTCAGAACGAGGTGAGCAAAGTCCCTCGAGCTTTCAATTTTACTGTCATTCATCTTGGCTACTTTGACCGGATTAAACGTGAAGGACTCAATTGTCACTGGTGTTTCAATTTCTTCAAAGGGTAAACTACTACCAGTAGATAAATCAACATCGCCAGCTTCAACAAAGAAATACCTAGGAATCAACTCCAATTCAAGAGAATAATCACCTTCTTCTTCCAATTGGGTTGACGAATTTCGGCTGAAATCGATGACTAACTCTGAGTTAATTGAGTCTTCAAAATATTCTTCGCTGTCAATTACATCCTCCATCTTCGTTGTTTCTGCACCCTCAGCAACTTCGATTGAAGTTTCCTTCGATGTTGGTACCTGGGTTAATGTTTTGTGAAGCTCTACTTTCCTCTCTGCACGATTGATGAGGTCCAACAAACTTAGGAGATTCTGGTTCCGATTTGGTGAATTATTTCTCAATTCAATTAAGTAATCCAATCGAAGATTAAGTAGTTCATAATTTGCACTCATCGAAGCAAACAAATTATCCATGATCAATCCAAGGAAAGACCTAATCTGATACCAATTGTAGTGATCTACACTACAAACATATAATCAAGCTCAACCTACAGGATCTACACTGCAGGATTGAAGATAAAACCAACCTCAGAGAGGTGGAAGAGATATAAACTCATGAAAACAACAATTCTATTCACTCATTTTCAGATGGAAATTACAGACCACTAAATAGGGAACAACTCCTAGACATGTGTGACACACACGATCACTAACTAATATTAAGACACCCACTAACAAGATAATATCCCCCAACAGGTACATGACAGCTGCATTACCAATACTTCACCAATTGTAGGAGCCTTGTTAGTTGCAGGAGGCCTTTCGGAAGAAGTCACCACAGCTTGATTGATCGGGACCTGTTCAGAACGTGCTTCAAGGGGAGTTATCTCAACAATAACATATGTTGCCTCTCCTACATTTCTCCTGATGTCAACTTCGCTCTGGGTACTGATTTCCATCACCACCTCATCAACAATATCACTTACAGAGGCTCCTTGTCTAGCCGAGATTGCGTCATCTCTGTCATTGTCCAATGAAGGAGCGGTTTCGGTTTTACCAGACTTCCCAGCATGAGGATCAGTATCGCCAGACTTCTCAACACGAAGGCCAACGTCACCGGACTTTTCGTTGTGAATGCGCGCTAACCTTGTGAAAACATTCTCTTTCGGAATTCCCTAAATTCAAGCAAGGATCACTCTTAGAAGAGATCACTCTGGAGAAATGAAGGAGTCGACGGAAAGAGATTTAAATACCTGCATATTGGAGGAATTGAGGATCACCGAATTGCTTGCCTGCCTTTTGGATATCCCTCATGCTTGGGGACTACAGTCATCAGCTCTGGTCCATTTTCCTGGGAGTGGTTTCAACCGGAAATGCTTCTTCAAGATGTCAGAAGATGGTTCACCATGAGAATTTGTCACAACATCCTCTGAGAACTTCTGAAAAGCCAATAGTTGCTTCCTCCAAAATTCCTTATACTGATCGGTTACCACTGGATTTCTCCCAATAGGCCAGAAAGGAAGACTCAGCCGTTCTAAAAACACGTCAGCATTAAAAATATCCGGGAGAAGTTCTTTCGGAGCCTCTGATGGACGGATAAATGGAACTCCCGGGTCAAACCCCATTTGACATGCAACCCTGTAAATATTGTACGGAGTCACAGTAAATGCTTCGTTGAATAGAGACGGAACATATCCCGGGATGCAGCTGTGTAGCTAAACAAGTTCTCCAAATCTCATAGTCTTAGCATCGGTACGCAACGCAATATCAAGACCGTCAGAAGCAATAGCAAAGGTCTTCGGTTGAACAATGGAAGAATAGATCGGCCCCATGGACGGAAATCTACGGAAAATACATTGTCAAAGATATCCACGAGTTTCGCACCGGTTCTGGGACGCCTCCTATGCCAACGGAGTATTCTCAAACCACCATACAAACTGCTGAGCGAATTTGCAGGAGAAGGAGCATAGCTTTTGAAATGTTCCCATAAGAATGCCTGAAGAAAAGCGAAGTGAACGTAGGACTCCACCTTCTTGTACCCGTTGGAAACATGCATGTCCATTGCTAAGGCGTCCAGATGAGAATACAACGATCCAAGGAGCAAGGCACCTAGGAGAATAACTTCACCTTTTGCTAGATTTATAGCAATCCTAACGAGGTCACTTCTTCTGGTCTTCTTTCCAGAACCGTCGTCAAATATATCTCTGGATAGCCACAAAGACAGGAACGCAATCACACTGAGCTCGTTTTCCAACTCTTGATCCATTTCTGGGTCTGCAGGAGACCACTCTGACACCCACCAGGTGTAAAAGCATCTCGTATCTTTTTTTTCCTCCTTGTACAGACTGTCGAAACCTGCCACCTTTTGAAGTATGGCGTCATAATTACGTTGTTCCGTGTCAGAAAGCTCGTAATAAAGACTTCCAGCGACATGCAGGTTCATTAATGTAGGTACACTCTCCAGAGTAATAGTCATCTCTCCCCATCTAGATATAGCTGTATGAGTAGAAGGGCGCCACCGAGAAATGAAGGTAATCAAACCCGCATCGTCTTTCTTAATTTCAAGAGCAGCAGATGCCATGACCGCATTAAGGATTTGCGCTTTGGTCAAATTAGCTTTAACATCCTTATTATTCAACATGCGTCTCATCCATCCTTCATAAGAACCCAGTGGAGTATGGAAAATCTTGAAGTCGATAGGAGAAGGCGGATATTCGTTTCTCTAGAGACAAAATCTCATCACAAGTGCTGAAGAAGAAGATGGATCAACTTCCGTATTTTCTGAACCGGAGAGCAGGACTATCTTGTGAGAAGGATGTCTTCTAATATTTGGAAAAGGCGAGGTGGAAAACTCATCATCGATGTTCGGCATATCTTTGAAGATGTCAACACTTCCTGACTTGGCACCAGCATTATCTCCAGAAGACATCTCAACAGGAATTCTTTTCTTCATTCCACAATGAAATAAAAGACGGGAGTTAGAACTCGTATAAAAAATGCTTGGGATATAGTCACACACGACAAGACACAATTCAATTTTTGAATGCACAAAGATGGGATTGGGTCCAAACGCTTGTATTGCTCAAGCTTCAAGTCTGGTATTGGTTTCAAGTCCAGTATTGCTCATGCTTCAAGTATGGTATTAGTTTCAAGTCCGGTATTGGTTTCAAGTCTGGTATTTCTCAAGTTTCAAGATCGGTGTTGGTTCAGGGCACAAGGCTAGCATAAAGTCGACTTTCAGTCAAGCATATGTGGGTGGGGCCCATATTCGAATCAAACACACATGGTGGGGCCGCATTCATGTGCACGTATTATAACACGATTTTCTTATATTCATGGGAATTATGTTTTCGAAATTCAAGCCAAATTTCTCTCCAAGATACAACCTAAGAAGCTAGGTTTTGCATGCAACAATGGAAGAAGAAGCAAAAGACGGCATATTCATGGGCTCGCGGTACTAAAAAATTCTAGCAAAAATGGGCGATTTTACTATCAATCTTTATGGGAAAGCTAAGCATGATGTATCTATCAAAAGGTTTTTACCTAAGAAATTAGGGTTTTTCCTAAAAAAAAAAAAAAAAAAAAAACCGAAACTTACCTTGGACAGACGGACGGCGGTGGCGGACGTCTGGCGGCAGCAACAGTGGTCGGCGGCGACAGTAGAGGTCACGAACGGGAGCTGACCGAACAAAAAAAAAATCTCGTGAGAAAAAAGGAAAAGGGTTGCTCCTTTTTATAGACAAAATTTGGAAGAATCCTAGTAGAACAAGGATTCCTCTTTTGATTCAAATACCCAAAGAAGGGAACCGGTCCCACCAAAGGATTCCATATAAGCACAACGGCATGGACAACTAGCGGTCGGTCAATACTCTTCCGGGTAAACTTCCTTTATCCTGTCTTTCTCACATATGTATGTCACCATCTCATGCCTACCCCACAATAGTGTAACCATTATGTGATAGGCAAGGGACTTAATGTTGATGGTGGATTTTCATTTAAAGGTTAAAATTATAAAAGCCAAAAAATTATGCGCTAACATCTTGTAAAAGATAAAGCCATTAATAAGTGTTGAATACTTCTTCACTTTACCAATTCACCTAGAATGGAGCATGTGACAACAATCCCATTCTGTGAATTAAATACACGAAATTCATCCAGGTTGGAGCATGTAGAAACAATCCCATATACCCTGTGAATTTGCAGGATTATTAATTAATGCACAACTAGCCTTGTATTTCCTGTACTCATTATCAGTGCGGCATGACGACTGAGTGTTGCTCTCAGTAGAGAAACACGAATCTCCAAGCATTATAATGAAAGCATGTACGAAATACCCGTACAGGATGCAACTCTCGGTATGTTATACTAGACCGATTGAGCAACTCTCGGTGTGCTATACTAGCCCGATTGAGCATACGGACTGTCCGTATCAGTCTGGAAATGATCACGACCATCCAACTCCACCAGCATGATTGGATGACCCAAATCGATCCATAACCCCCAAGCATGTATGGAATATTCGTTGCCGAACCAACGCGGGCCCCGCATGGTCAGCCTCCCCAAAAGATTGGCATAGCTTGCTAAACAATGTCCAAGCCAGAGCAGCATGGACGGAAAACCCTAAATTAGGGTTTGCGACACATTACATGTGTCGCAAAACAGTCTCATCCATCTTCGCAGGTATAGATGGAGGGTGTAGATGTATATTCAAAGGTCCTAGAGCATGTCAACAAAATCACCGTGGGCCTGCCTACATACCTGACCGATCGGTCAGGACCAACCATGGTTGGTCATCCCGATTTGTATGCCCGAACAGAGCATGACGCAGGCCGTGAAACCCAAAATCAGGGTTTTTTTAGCATCACGAGCGTCCATCTTCTCCTGCACGAATGGAGGGTCCAAGATTAGATTAAGCAGGTCCGTTCATACCAACGTGACCACTATGGACCCATCTATCCCCTCACTAGATCGTCCAAGGCATACCATGCCTGGTTATCCCAAATCGTCCGCCCAAACTAGCATGGTCACACTTCCCGATTCCAAACTAATCTCGACTACTCAACTTTGCCGGATAATTTGAGTGGCTTAGATTACGTTTTCATGGGACAGTCAGGTATAGGCGTGAACACCAGCCTGCCACCTACACGCCAGACCGACCAAGATTGGTTTTCTTGGAATGTGCGCCCGAAGTTGGCACGATCTGCGGCTTTTGTGGCACTAGTTTTCTGTCGCAAATTAATCTCGACCACTTAACTTCGTCGGACGAATTGAGTGTCCCATATCACACTTTCATAAAACAATGAGGTATGGGCGCCTACACCATCATGTCGTCTACACGCATGTACGATCGACCTGGCCAAAATCGTATCCCAAGCTTGGATTCGACCAGGCCAAAGAGGGATGCTTGCGCACCTCTTCTAAAGCCCTAATTTCATTAACGGTAGCATATGAGTGTCTCAAAGATCATCTCGTCCGTCCAACTTCACCAGCATGGTTATACAGCCTTGGTCAGGAGTTAATTGGTCAATGCGGCGTCATGGTGATCACCATCCGTCAGTCTACCACACCATGTGGTCGGTCAAGGGAGGATTTGCTTGCGCAACTTCCAAACCATCTCATGAAGTAGGCTGGATATGAGGCTTTGAGGCGCTCAAACTGCGATGTTTCATACATGCTGAATATACTCGATGCAGTACCTGCATAGAATACACACGATACTTCACACGTATCGACTTTCTAAATAACGTAGTTATTTAATCTAGCATTACATGCTACTTTCTGTGGGTCCCACGATCCACACACTCGAGATATAAATCATGTCACAAACTGGGGGATACATACTGGGGTATTGGTCTGGCGGTTTACAGTGTGCAGTGCACAACGAGCCATCATAAGAACGTGTCAGGAAGTCATGGACGGTTAGTGATAATGGGAGAAGTGGTCAAGACTGGTCATGTGACACTAACACATTACTCCACTACTCCATCACTTCACTTTCTCCACTTTCCACGAGATACGAGGGTTATGCTAAAAGACTTGTATAAATAGGTTCTCCATCCGATTTTTCAAGAGACAAGACAGCAGAGGCAAGTGTTGATACAATCGTGTTAAAACACCGGAACTGATAGATTACATCCTGCAAGCCAGTTCAACCTTCTAATAAAAGTCATACATAGCCAACACCTTCATAATCTCAACACCTTATTCGCTTCCCTCCCTAAGATCAACCCCATCTCCTTCACTTTGTGACCAAAACAAGTCTGGAACGGCCATTTCTTGGTTTAGGCCGGACTTGCATAGATTGATATTCTGAATATACAAGCACTCACCGTGCAGTGCATTTGTTTAGGGTTTAGATTCATTCCTCATCCACACACTCCAAATTACCAAAACCAGCAGGAGTAGTTTTCACCCATAAACATCGAGAAGTTCGCATGAGCAAAAATTTCATAAAACAAAGGAAGATTAGGATCATAGAGAGGAATGGGAAGGCCAACGAGAATCTGACCAAGACAAATTTTGATTTCTTTATCACTACAAGAATGATCAGAAAACAATTTAGCAGAAAGAATGGATTTAGATCCTTGATTGGGAATGGTGGCTAATGTAAAACCTTTCTTTTCGAGATCTTTCGGAATTTCTACGAAAGAAGTTTCATATTTACGACCAACTGGAGGCATTGTAAGTATGGGAATGAAGAAGAAACTAAAGATCAAAAGAAAAAGAAGAATGGAAAGTTACAGTAACAAAAGCGGAATTTACGGAGGAATGGTAAAATTGCAGAGAAGTTTAAAGAAGAGTAAAAAGAAGGGAAGAGAAGAATGAGAGGAATATATATAGAAAGAAGAAGTCTCAAAAAGATAAACACATTTAATGCGAAGAGTAGACGTGAACGGTTGAGAAATAGCGGTTGAAAGAGACGTGTCAAGAAATGTATGGAGAAAGAGATACTGTAATAAATTCTACGTAAAATACAAAATCATGTTAGTACAGAAGAAAATGGAAAAATGAACAGCTGCGGCATTTTGAAGTACAAATTATCATGACATTCTCCCCTTCGCAGAGAAGACATGAGAAGAGGAAAGATGTAGGATCAGAATATCGCAATATGCTACTCTTGTGAAATCATCAAATAACAATACACCTGCGAATGTCGCAGGATGATTACAGAAATGACGCAAAAGATGATGTTGGCATAAACATGAGAAAGATGTGAAGATTTTGCGAAATCTAAGAATGTTGCGAATAAAACATTTGTACGTTTGCGATAATCTCGCAAGCCAGATCCAAAAATAAAGGACAACTTAGTTGTCGTCCACTATGTAATCTCCTATATAAAGAGCCGAATAGGCTTAAGGAAGAGAGAGATTTTTTAGAGTAGTGAGAAAGTCTTGAGGAGAGAGAAAGTTTAGAGCAGTGGTTGTATTCTTGATTTCATTTCTTGTAAAACTTCATAAATCAATTAATAAAAGTGTCGTTATTGATCTTAAAGATATGTTGATTATCATGAATTCTTATGAGGGATGTATCGTGGGAATTCCTGCAACTACAAGCATAAGGGGCTATAAATACCAAGCCTCACCAAAAAACTAAAGGCATTCAATATCTAGGAGAGAATATCTAGTCTTAAGCTTATACCTATTTAATGTTTGGAAATTAAGTATTTACTCCAACTTGAGTTCTCTCTATTACTTTGAGAATCATTTAAGATCTTTGTAACCACCATAACTTAATACAAAACAATCACTCATTACCCCGTGGACACAGACAAAAGTCGAACCACATAATCTCTTGTGTCTCATGATAACTTAGTAGCTTTTACATTATATTTGTGTTCTTCGTTATTATTGTGATATTGAGTATCTTTTATTACTTAGCATTATGAGTTCAACAGAGGCATTGATACTACTTAGCACCCGATTCTCTGAGTTGTATACATTACATAGACTATGGGAAAATTAGTAGTCACACTTAACATATTCTGAGACTTCCTCATCAACATCTCTATCAATATCTAAATTACCTTCATCAGAAAGTTCATCCAACTGTGCTTCTAGGCGTGTTTCCCAATCATTAACAGTTTCAACATCAAGAGAATGTTTAGATATTGACTTAGATATGACAATTTTCTCAGGTGAATCCAAGCTATAAAAAACATTAGGTAATTTCTGAACTGGTACGTTATTAGAGATAGACTCATCCATAAATTCAGATTGCTACAAAGACATACTTATGAGGTCTTAGGGTGTTTGCCTTCTCTGATACCAATTGAAAAAGTGGGGATCTAACAACCACACCTAATATTTCGTTAGGCAATCTATATGGACTAACTCCAATATAATTCCGAGGGAATCAACTAGACAGTCAGACTCAATCAAAGATATATATCCAAGAGTTATATCTATGTTTCTCAATGTAATCAGCAAATCAAACAGATAGAATCCGTGAGCCTGATTATTATTAGAAATAAGTTGAACCATACCAAAGGCCAATGTTCAAGTGTCAATCAATTTCAATCAACAACCAAAGGTTGGATTTACCAATTGATTAAACTATGCACAACCTGTGATATTTCAATTATATTGAAAATATAATGCGGAAAAGAAATAACACAGATACCAGAAGTTTTGTTAATGAGAAAACCGCAAATGCAGAAAAACTCCGGGAGCTAGTCCAAATTTGAACACCATACGGTATTAAGATGCTCTAAGCACTAGCCTACTACAAGTTAACTTCGGACTGAAATGTACTTGATCCCTAACCAATCTCACACTGATCAAGGTACAGTCGCATTCCTTACGTCTCTGAATCCCAGCAGGACTCTACACACTTGATTCCATTAGCTGATCTCACCCACAACTAAGAGTTGATATGACCCAAATTCGGAGACTTGATAAAAAAATATGTCTCCCACAAAAAAGTCTATTCTGATAGATAAATATGTCTCCCACAGAAATACCTACGAAGTTTTTATTCCGGCTTTTGATAAATCAAGGTGAACAGGAACCAAATGATAATATGGTCTTATATTCCCGAAGAAAAGCCTAGAAATATCAATCACCTCACCATAACTTAACTATATGGTAGTAGAGCAAGTTATTGTGGAATTACAAAGAATGAGATAAAGAGCTTTGTGATTACTTTTTATTTATTACCTATCTGAGGTAAATCTCGAGCAAATCTTAGAGAAGATAGTACTCAATACGATAGAACAAGTAAGATAAGAACACGCAACTACAGAGAAAATAGTTGTGTCTGGCTTCAGAATCCCAATGAAATATTTAATTCGTTAACCAATAATGGTTTTAAGAAAACCCATTATAGGTTAAAGGAGAATCGACTCTATTCGCAACTAGTATCACACAGGATGTGTGGGGATTTGGTTTCCCAGTTGCTAGAGTTCTCCCTTATATAGTCTTCAAATCAGGGTTTGATAACTTTGTAACAAAGCAATCAATATTCACCGTTGGATAAAACCTGATTTAAGATTCAAGCTAATATCTTTCCACCATTAGATGGTCTTAGCTTGTAAACGAAATATACTTTCATTTAGATATGGGTAACCGTACCTAAACGTGTATATATTTACATAGTCGAAACTTATTGTATTCATAAAGGAGTTTATTAAGATATAAGACAACTCCTATAATATTCCACAACCGCACTCCCCACAAATATTTGGAAATTAAGCACAAGTTCAATTAAGAATTCTCCCCCATAAAATGTCATTCCTGAAAGAACAACAATTAAGAATGTCATTCAATTAATTAAAATGTTCCTGAATGTCATTCTTAATTAAAATGTCATTCAATTAAGAATTCTCCGCCATAAGAATTCTCCCCCATAAAATGTCATTACGAGAAAATAAAGATTTCTTTGGACATTAAAAAATCGCATGAAACATGAATTTGTATCCGGTAAACTCAATTAAATTAACTACAAAGGAACCTTAGTGATTAATTTAATCGAAAATGCTCAACATAAGAAAACTTACGGAGCCATACAGTACTTTCACATAGAAGTGGATAAGGGAAGATCAATACTGCAGAATATTCAAAAGTTCATTCTATCTTTTATCAATATTTGTATAATGACATAATAGACTTAACTTTTGACATATATGGGACAATCATAGTTCACGGACGTAAACACACATATCCCATAACATTATTTGCAATATATGAAACCAATAAAGATTAATACTGCAAAATCATCTTCCAAATAACTTAGAATTTAAATAAATAAATATAAAACATTGTAAGATGAAAAAATTTTGCAATAGCAATGTGTAATCAAAATATATGTTAATCCAAACCCTAGTTATCCTTCTTAAAACACAAGAATAAATTCTCATAAGAAGTTTCCTAGACAACAAAACGAAGAGATAAACAAACTCGTAAAGACCATACAAGATTCAATCTTTTTCGCACGGATTTACACCAAGAATGGATACCAAAGGCATATAAAAAGATTTTCTTAACAAAGAATAAAATACAAAGTCATTAACAACCATGCACCGTAGTTCACATGAGAGAATTGTGAACATTCAATAATCTTAGAGTAATGCGTACTACTGCCCATTCTTGGACTTCTTCTTTGTGATTCACTAACAACATTCTTACAAAAGCTACAAATGAGCTTAAAAGAGAATTACTCAAAGAATCCAAGTTCCCAAGTCCAAGAGAAATGGAACAAGTGCGACAAAACGGAGCAAAACACTCAAAAACAAGAAACGGAAAAAAGACCAATCTTAACTCATCCAAATCCAGGGTTTCTCATCAACATTTTGAAGATAATTCAATGAGGAAAAGAATGCACAAAAAAAAAAGAGGTCATTCCGAGTTCGGATGAAGACATCAAGTTATGTTGAGGTGAAAAATGTCTTGCTCACCATAAGTGACTGAAACAGACTTTTCCGCAACTATGGATTTTTCACCATCTATAGTTTTTGGCTTATTCCGTTTCACTTTTGGATTATCATGAAAGAGATTGCTTTTAGAACCTTTCACATCCAAATCCATCTTTCCATCATGGATACTTCCTTCTCCATAGTCATGGAATTTTCTAGGAGATCATTGCTTTTCACACTCAAAGCATCATTGACTTTCTTTGGTATCCACTTCTGAGTGTGTTTAGGAACAACCAGAACCTTCTTCCCATTACTCTCTTCTGGAATTCTCGGAAGAGAATTGGATTGACTATTCTTTTGCAAGTTAGTCTTTCTCTAATTGGGAGCATCAGATCTTGCCTTCGTCTCTAGAAGTTATCCTTTTGATAACCATTACGATTGTGAAAAGGATTAGTATGACGTTTATAGGCAAATACAGGTTTATCACAACACTGATTCCTTTGCCTAAAGGTTGGATAGTTACAAACTGTAATGTTAAGGGGATTAGCCTTAACATAAGATCTTGGTTTCACAACTTCTTGTGATGCCCAAACAAGAATATCATGAAGTTTCTCATTCCTTATACGAAAACGACATCTCCTTTCCAGGTGACCTTTGTTTCCGCAATAATGACAAATATAAGGAACGTTCTTACCTGGATTCATGTGTGTTATTTTTGGAGGTTGATAAACTTTGTTATTTCGAACCTTAACTGTCGGTGAAGGAATTTTACTTTTGGCATCAGTGGAAACCTTTTGTTGAGAAGAATCACTAGTCTTGACAAATTTTACCTCTTTGCTAGTACTTGGAGCATATATTCCCTTATAACCCAATCCTCGTGTATCACGATGATTTTTACTTGCTTCTAGAATAATGGTTAATTTGCTTGAACTAGTATTGAACTTTTTCAAGTCATCTTCTAACATCTTGATTTTATTAAGAGCAACAATTAAATCAGCCTCACGGCATTTTTCTCGAGGGATATAAGCACTTTCTTTGTCATCAAAACTTGCTTGCTGGGAGTTAATCCTTGCTTCATTTTCTGCAAGTATCTCTTTCAACAAGAAGTATTTTTGATAAACATTATCACATTCAAGTGACTTTCTACTCAGGTTTTCCTCAGAATCTTTGAGAATCAATTCGAAACATAGAGAACTCCGTAATTCCTTTTCAATTTCCTTTTTTTTTCGACAGAGAGAAGTCAGAAGAGGCGTGACAAGAGAAGTTGTCATCTTCTTATTTTCCAATGAATTCAAAAGCTTAACATATTATGAGACTTCCTCATCAACATCTCTATCAATATCTGAATCACCTTAATCAAAAATTCATCCAACTGTTCTTCTAGGCGTGTTTCCCAATCATCAATAGTTTCAAATATAGATACCAAAAATCTATTGTGCCAAGTGGAACAATATTAAAGGTGGAGCAACTCATTATGTTACAACAAAACACACTATATCTCTTCTTAGGATGCTTAGATATGAAGCTATCTCCATCAACGCGTGGCGCACTATTAAAGGTGGGAGTCATAAAGTATGCTAAAATGGAGTACACCAAATCACTACCAAGGTTTCTTAATTGTTAAGCAATAGGCTATAGTGAAAAGGCGGGGGCCTAACAACCACACCCAATATTTCGATTAGCAATCTGTATGGATAAACTCCGAGTTACTTTCTAGAGAATCAACTAGACAGTTAGACTCAATCTAGATAAGAATATCTCAAGGAGTTATTATCTCAATCTCTTAATTTGATCTTTACTCAAGCAAATAGAAATCTGCGAGTTTTTATCAAAGAGAGATAACTTGGATGGTACCAAAGACCAATATCCAAGTGTCAATCAATTTAAATCAACAACCAAAAGGTCGTATATTCTAATTGATTGAACAACACACAACATGTATTATTTCAATTATATAAAAATATAATGCGGAAAAGAAATAACATAGACACCAGAATTTTGTTAACGAGGAAACCGCAAATATAGAAAAACCCCGGGACCTAGTCCAGATTAAACATACATTGTATTAAGCCGCTACAGACACTAGCCTACTCCAAGCTAACTTGGGTCTGGACTGTAGTTGAACCTCAATCAATCTCACACTGATCCAAGGTACAGTTATGCTCCTACGCCTCTGATCCCAGCAGGATAATGCGCACTTGATACCCTTATCTGATCTCACCCACAACCAAGAGTTGCTACAACCCAAAGTCAAAGACTTTAATAAACAAATCTGTATCACACAGAAAAGTCTACAGTAATAGATAAATCCGTCTCCCAAGAATATACCTACGAGTTTTTGTTCCGTCTTTTGATAAATTAAGGTAAACAGGAACCAATTGATAAAACCAGACTTATATTCCCGAAGAACAGCTCAACTTTATCAATCACCTCACAATAGTCTTAATCAACGCATCGAAAAAATATATTGTGGAATTACAAACGATGAGACGAAGTGTTTGTGACTACTTTTGTATCTTGCCTATTGGAGATAGAAATCTCAAGCCAATTATTAAAATTGTACTCGTACGATAGAAACAACAAGATCAGATCACACAACTACAAGAAAAGTAGTATCGGTCTGCCTTCACAATCCCAATGAAGTCTTTAAGTCGTTAACCTGGTTTTAGAAGAAGAAAACCAAAGGTTAAAGGAGAATCGACTCTAGCTTAACACAACTAGTATCACACAGAATGTGTGGGGATTAGGTTTCCCAATTACTAGACTTCTCCCTTATATAGTCTCTCAAATCAGGGTTTGCAATCAATGTTATCTTAGTAACAAAGCATTCAATATTCACCGTTAGATGAAAACCTGATTAGATTCAAGATAATATTTATCAACCGTTAGATCGAAAACATAGCTTGTTACACACACATGAAATGCATGTTTTTAGGCTTGTGAAAATCGTACCCAAACTTGTACATTAGTTGGTTCAACAATAGTTAACCAAATGGTTAGCCATATGATAACTTTCATATCAACCATATTCTTCTTCACCATAACTAGTCCAAATGACTCAGATGAACTATTTAGAGAGTTGTTCAATTGCTTAGATCTTTATGTACTACACAAGATATAATCGAATTAAAAATGATGTGATTCACTCGAATCGATTCATGAACTATAAAGCCACGATTTTCAATAGCATTCCTTAGTTTATTAACATAAGTTCACAAACATCGTTTTTAGACATAACCTACTCAAGTTCGCGGACTGGGTTCGTAGACTCAAGTTTCCGGATGGAGTTCACAAACTCCAGAAGAAATTCTCAAGTCAAGAACTTCTGCCAGTTTGCGGACTGAGTTCGTGGACTGAAGCTCACATACTTATCCGGTTTCACTTGATTGTCAAATTTCGCAAACTTTGGTTCAAGCAATAAGGACTTATACATATATGTGTTTCCACAACAATGCTTATATCCTCCAATGGTCATATTGTCTAAAATCTCATTTCAATCATTAAAACATTCTCAGAGGGTGTTATATAGTTGTTATTCACAAACTATTTTTTGTCAGAGCGATTTTAAAAGTGATTGAAACATAACATGACTTTTGTCACTAGGTAAAGATGAACTTGGCTAAAGCAAAAGCTTTACCAACACATATTTTGAGAAATAGATAAGCGAGATATACTCAGCTCGAAATACCATATGTTTATAATGTTAGTCTATATAGTAATACGAATTTTGTCTCAAGATAGGAGATAGAGTAGATAGACTTTTGAGTGATAGATAAGTTCAAGTCTCCACATACCTTTTATTCAATGAAGATCCACTGGTTCCTTGAGTAGTCCTTCGTCTTGTATGATGATCTCCATGGATTTCTTGAGCTCAACTACACTTTCTATCCTAGTCCGAGACCTTAGCTATAGTAGACTAGAAATCAAGACTTTATAGTTTTGATCACTAATATTGACAAACATTCTTAAGATAGAAACGCATGCGAATTCGACCGAGCAGTTCTCTAAAAATCTTCCCCTTTGTCAATTTTATTGGCAAAATTATTAATACATATGGAATACAAAAAATATATAAATAAACTTTGTAGCTCATATTCCACATGTTGTCTAATCTTCAACATTACTCGAAATCTTCGTCACTTCCAAGTACTCCAATGATCCCAAAGGTTGTAAGTTTAGCATCATCGTTGTTTAAAATCCATAGCTATAACAATGAGAAAACAAGAGTTCTCAATCATTGTTATACAGTGTTATAGTATCATTACATAGTGTCAAAGTCCAATTGCATCACAACTTTAACAACAATACTATGGTGATATGTCACTCCCCCTTAGTCAATACTCCATCTCTCATGGAAACCACTCTCCCTTACATAATGATCCGAAAACCATATGTATTTGTAGTGTGAACTACATATTAATTATCCCCCCTTTTGTCAATAAAATTGGCAAATGTACAAGAACGGGATCCTAATGAAATTTTCGTAAGAGACATTTCATGACCAAAGGTAAATGTGTATCATCTTTTTTAGATGCAATCATAAAGTCGGAGCTAAATGCATTCATCAAGGAGTTTATAAAGATACAAGATAACCCCTATAATATTCTACAGCCGCACTCCCCTCAAATATTTGGCAATTAAGCACAAGTTCAAATAGAACTCTCCCCCATAAAATGTCACTCCTAAGGGAACAACAAGAGCGACCTTAATTTCAAAAGAAAATAAGGATTTTGAACAAAACATACTACAGAAAATCAACCTATGTGAAACAAACACAAACATGGCGGAAACCTACTAAAATTCCAACTCAATTTCCCAAAAGATCGAGATAAGCACAGGGACAAGAGTTACGGAAATAACTAATGAACTAAAACAACACTAATAGACTGTCGTAGGTGCTGAAAAGTGGCAGTATCTAATGGTTTGGTGAGAATGTCAGCCAATTGTTGTTCGGAAGGCAGAAATTCCATATTTATGATACCATTCTCATAAAGATCTTGAATAAAATGGTACCTTATGTCAATGTGCTTCATTCTTGAGTGCTCAATGGGATTCTCAGTGATTCGAATCGCACTAGAGTTATCACAAAAGATATTCATTATTCCATTATCAACTCCATAGTCAGCCAACATTTGTTTCATCCATAGAAGTTGAGTACAACATGACCTAGCAGCAATATACTCTTCTTCGCATGTAGACAGGGATTGTGAATTTCGTTTTTTACTGTGCCAAGCAACAAGATTCAATCCTACATAGTATAAACCCCCTGATGTACTTTTTTTTGTCTTCTACACATCCTTCCCAATCAGCATCAGAATAAGCAAAAAGATCAGTGTTAGTATCAAAAGTGTAGGATAGACCATACCCAACAGTGTGATTGACATATCATATGATCCTTTTTGCAGCTGCAAGATGAGATCTTTTGGATCAGCCTGAAATCTGGCATAACAACCAACACTAAAATAAATATTAGGTCTAGTAGCTGTAAGATATAAAAGTCTTCCAATAATAGATCGATACAATTTTTGATCTACTTTTTCTCCTTTCTCATCTCTATGCAATTTACCAGTAGTAGGCATAGGTGTCAACTTTGGAGAAGACTAATCCAAGTTGAATCTTGTCACAAGATCCCTTGCATACTTTTCTTGAGATAAGTAAATTTCATCCTTATTTTGTTGAATTTCCAATCCTAGGAGGAATTTTAATTCACCAACATTGCTCATTTCGAATTCTCTAGCAAGTGAAACTAGAAAATCCTTTGCAAGTTTCTCAAAGGTTGATCCATAGATAATATCATCTACATAGACTTGAACAATGACCATGTTTTTCCCACTCCATTTGGTAAACAAAGTCTTATCAGCTCCTCCCCTTGAAAAACCTTTCCTAATAAGAGAAGTGGTATGTTTTTCAAAACAGGCTCTAGGTGCTTGTCTTAACCCATATAAAACATTTTTGAGTTTGAGAACATGATCTGGAAAATCACGGTTTTCAAATCCTTTTGGTTGAGCAACATAGACTTCTTATTTTAAAATCCCGTTTAAAAACGCGGATTTAATATCCATGTGGAAAAGCTTAACTTTGAGAAAACAAGCATGAGCTAATAAAAGTCTAATGGACTCAAGGCGTTCCACAGGTGCAAAGGTTTCGTCAAAATAAATACCTTTAATTTGTGAATATCCTTGAGCGTCAAGTCTGGTTTTGTTTCTAATAATTATTCCAAATTCATCAGACTTGTTCTTAAATATCCATTTGGTACCAACAATATTGACATTGGAAG
The DNA here is from genome assembly GCA_023529315.1 of Papaver bracteatum. Classification (NCBI taxonomy): domain Eukaryota; kingdom Viridiplantae; phylum Streptophyta; class Magnoliopsida; order Ranunculales; family Papaveraceae; genus Papaver; species Papaver bracteatum. The sequence continues at coordinate 352,359 of JAJJWX010000433.1, forward strand.
GACAACGTACAAGTTCCCATACATCTTTTATTTGAAATTGATTTAACTCTTCATGCATTGCATTCACCCAAGCGGGATCTCTAAGAGCTTCATCAATATTTCTTGGTTCTACTTGTGACAGGTAACAACTAAAAGTGCACATATTTTGAAGTTGTCCTCTCGTTTTAGCTGTAGAATCTCTTCCTCCAATAATACTGTTGGGATCATGATTTCTTTGAACCCAGAGGTGTCGTGGAGGAACACGTTCTGGTTCATCGGGAGCAGCTTGATCAGTGCTCTTCTCCTCGTCAATAGAAATATCAGGATCAGTAACAGTTGGGATAACTTCAACTGATTCTGGTATTTCTTTGACTTTCTCAATTGTCTCTGTTGGAGGCAATTCAGCAGGAGGATTATCATGATGAAAATTACTAATATCATCAATGATAACATTAGCAGATTCCATCATGACCTGGGTTCTGAGATTAAATACTCGGAAACCACGACTATCAATAGCATAGCCAAGGAAGATACCTTCATCACTTTTGGTATCAAATTTCCCTCTCTGCTCTCGATCTTTTGATGCGTGTCGTAAGTGCAACAAATTAGTTTCAGATATTTGCCACTAATTAACTGGTAATATAGCGGTAGTAAGAGATCGTTCCCACATAGAGCTGTGTAATTGATAGGTTATTTGATCAGCAAAATAAAATAGATAACAAATGGGGGATTGGTTTTAAGATGAATAAAAAGATCATAAGAAACATTATCCGCCACTGAACAAAAACTTGATTAAAAATACTTGTTTATTTCTTGTAAAATTTCTATTGTCACCAACCGTAGAATACCAATAAGCTCTGCTATCCCCGGAATTCATGTCGCCACTGGATACGGAAGCGCTCGACTACCAGATTATATCCAACTAACCCACCAAGAAGTAGCGCACTCAGGATGTAAATTATTCGGATGCTTTACGTTTTTTGAATTAGGTTGATCCTAGCATCAGACGCATAAGATCGGTCTGCTTACTAGTGTCATCTCTATACACAATTGCTTAACATAATCCCTCTGTCAGCTTTTGCGATGTACTACTTGTGTATGGAATTGAGTTACTATTACAGGTATCGCCAACCCCAATACTAGTAGAAGAATTACTATCATGTTAATTCAAATGGCCAATTCAATAACCCAATATTAAACTTAGATACTAAAAACAATAGAGACAATCGACAAGAAAAACCAACCTAAAATAAATTTGTAAAAAGAATTATAATTCCATTATTCAGGACTTTAAAATCACCCTTAATCAATAAAATTACCTACATATGGATTTACTAAAACCCATGAAAAGTAATTTGGAAGAAGAATTAGAAAAAAAATATAAAATATCTCCTATCTCTTCTTTTGTTTGTATTTTTCTCCCTAGAGTTATATTTTTTTCTTCTCCCAAGTGACCGACAATTCCTGATCTGATAAGGAAGCCAAGTAGAGTTTCAAAGAAGAAATAAAGTAATTTTGCTCCAATATGTCGCGAAGTATCTTAATCTTGTGGGTCACGACTTATGATTGGCTGTAATCCTTAGCTGTGCCACGTGTACCATTACCCCCTCACAAGAACTGATCATACATCAAACTCCATGTTCAACTCCTGCATCGGATTCCCAATACACCTACGCGTAAATCTTTTAACTTGATCGGAAATCTTCCCATATTTATCATCAACACAGCATTTTCTCACCTATTCTCTTGGTCAAGAAAAATGGTTCCCAACTTCATCATATCTACCGTAACAGAAACACCGACTCACTTTTGATCCCCAACTCGAGTTTTGCTCCATCTTGACTTTACTCCCAATCATAGCAAGTCAGCATCCATTCATCGTAAATAATCACAACAAAACTCCGAGCACCCATACTCGCAGAGAACCCATTTTCTTCATCTCGTTGCCTTGCATTTCTCATCTTTATCATGAGTCGCAACAACATCGTCTTCTCGTCACCATTATGATCATCACTGCCAATGATTTCTTCTTCTCTGCAATCACCAGCATCATCACTGCCAGTGCCATCAACGGCAGAACCCTCAACTCGTCTTTCACAGCAATCAAACTCCATCACCGCCACCCTGACTTCTCTCATACTCGGCCCCATATCCAAGTCCGGATCCGTAACTCCATCTTAACCTCCTCAATCACCGATCCCAGCAACAGAGAAGAACCATCAGTCCCCATTATCAACAGAAAAGCTCGAGCTCCGTCCATCTCTGTTTTGCTGAAGCTCTCATCACGATCCATCATCTACTGCCGATAATGGTAGCAACCCATTCTCAATCACCGAGACTCCATCACTGTCATTTTCTCCCTTGGTTCCGTCGTGCTCGAACAATCTCCAAAACCCTGTCAAATCTACGAGTTTCAAACTCGTCATCTCTGCCATCTCGATAACCACAGCAACAACAACAGTCGTAGAAGGAAGTTGAGCGCCGGACTGTCGTGCAAATGACAAAGAAGGTAATAGTGGCCCTGAGAAAAAAACCAAGTGCCTTTAGCAGTATTTGAATTACGGCTTCCTCCCAGTAAATGACTCGACTGCCTTTAGCAGTTCCTTTGAAATGGTTCACCCCTCAATAGAATGATTTCCCCTTAACGTACAATGGAGGTGCCAATAACACTTGTCCTCAGAAATGACCATTTTTCCCTTTTAGTTTTCCAAGTTCTTATTTTGCTCATAACTTCATCATACGAACTCAGAAAAACTTCGTTCTTTCGCCGTTGACTTCATCTTCTTGTCCTCTACAAAATGATGACTAGAAATCTTGTACTTGAACGAGTTACAATTTGTCTTTGGCTCTTCTCCACTTGTAGCTAGCTTTTTTTATTGCACAATTAAGTGCTAGTTCACTTCTTTTGGATGATTCATCTAATAAAACACAAATAAGAGAAAACAAGCGTAATATACAATAATTTGCAAGAAAACCAACAAATACTAGCATGGAATTGACACTAAATATATGTGAAATATGCACTTATCAAATTCCCCCACACTTGCCTTTTGCTAGTCCTCAAGCAAACTAAACTAAACTACAACAACTCCATTTCGCCGAGGATACGGTTGCACTTAGCATGTGCAACAAGCCTTTAAACCCCTAGGTGTCCCTAGTGGACGAGTTATAGTCTCGTGAGGGCTTACGAGTGTAGTTGCAGGAATTCCTACATTACACCCCTGATAAGAATCTACAGAAATTGAATTGTGTTTGAGAATGAATTACGACACTTTTTTATTATTTTAACTTTTTAATTCTTTACAAAAGACATAAGAACTCAGAAGTACAAATTTCTTTCTAGAGTTTCTCTCTCCTCAAAATCTTATCAACTCTCCAAAAGACATCATCATTTTCTGAACCTAACGACCCTTTATATAAGATTTTACATAGTGGATGACAACTAAGTTTTCCTCCCTTTTCGGATATTCTTTGCGATCTTATCGTGATTGTTATAATATTCTCCCTAGCAAAATTGATAACCATCGCGGGATAAACATACTCTCTTTGTATTTCTTCTATCGTCAGCTTCTTTTGGATTCTTCTGTGACACTCGCGAAATGTCGTTAATGAATCTTCTGTGATGCTCGCAAAAGTGTTGTTAATATCGCAGAAATATTGTTGTAGCGATATTCTGGTCCTACATCTTGCCTCTTCTCATGTATTTTCTACGAAGAAGAGAAGATCATGAGAATTTTAAATTTCCGCAACTACTTATCTCTTTATTAACATTTCTTCTGACACGTTTCTATATCTTTCGCCAGCTGTTTTCACATATTCTCTCTTCTAATAAAATTGCGACACGTCCCTCTAACCACTGCGATTTGACTGTTCACGTCTTTTCTTATCATTTATTGCGTTCATCTTCTCGAGAAAATTCTTCTTCTATAAATACTTCTCCCATTCCTTTCTTTTTCTCTTTTACTTTCTTCTTCCTTCTCTCTATAACCTCTCTGCAAGTTTACTGTTCTTCCGTAAATTGCGCATCTGTCATCGCTGTGATTTCTTTCTTATTTTTCAACTTTTTCTTTCATTCCCATACTCAAAAATGGTTGTTGCTGGTGCTAAAAACTTGATTGCTTTTAATGAGATGCGAGAAAAGCTCAAAAATAAAGGTTTTACCTTGTCTACAATTCCAGATCAAGATCCTAGATCTGAACTCTCTCTTAAGTTATTCACCGATGATCGATGTTCTCGCGAGAAAATCATTGTATCGCTAGGCCAACTTGAGGCAGGTCTTCCCATTCCTCTATATGATCCAAAACTTCCCTTATTTTATCAAATAATATCTGATGTGAGGTTCTCGCGAGCGATATATCAACTAGGTGGAGATTGTATCAGATTGTTGCTTGAATATGCTTTTCGCGGTGCTAATAAAGGAACTCGCTACCCAGAAGATCCAAAGAATCCTCAATTTAAAGATTTTCCTATTGTCCCTGCAAATTATACTGTGGAGAATTTCTTCAAAAATTACAAGATAGTCCCCATGAAAAGGGATAGTACATGCTGGGGTATCCGTTTGAAGAAAGAAAAGACCGCTGAAGATGAGGCTCTTATGTTAGACATTGATTGGAATACACCTACCAATCAAGGCCCTCGCCACTCCAGCGATGATAAATGGTTTATCTTCCCGTTATGTCTTGAAGGTTCTTATATTTCTGGCTCTCGCGAATTACCCGCGAATCTTTCAGAATATCAACCTTGGGTTTTTAATTGGCCTGAGAGAACTAAAGAGGTACTAATCTCTCTGAATTTTCATATTATTATTCATTATTTTCCTCGCGTTTTTATATTCTCGCTAATTATTTTGATCTTTCTCAGATTGAAAGAATGAAGCTCAGCTACCAAACTCTTAGGAAGCCTAGCACTTTCTTGGCTCTGAAATCTTTCACGGATGAAGTAAGAAATATCTCTTCATAAATTTTAACAATATATTGTTGCCCCTATTTCTTATCTTCATCTGTGCTTGCAGGAAATTGAAGAGTTAGAACCATTAATACCCGCAAAAACCAAGGAGAAATCTTCAAAAGAGAAATCTGGGAAATCTTCAAAGGAGAAATCTACTGCTCCTTCCAGGAGAAAGCCTTATGCCCCTCGCAATGAAGAATCTAGCGATCCTCTACTAAAGAGAAGGAAAACTCAACCTTCTTCTTCTTCAATTCCTCAACCAATTCCAGAAGTGTTGATCTTGATAAGGACAATAATGACGAGGATTTTAATGTTAGCGGCTTTCCTTCAATAAAAAATTCTTCTGATTCTGATTCTTCAATGACTCACTTATCCAGAATTTTTAGCGATATTTCCCATGGTATAACTTGCAATGATGAAGATGAAGTCATTAACAAGACATCCCAAGCTCTCTCCAAAGTCTGCGATGCTCCCATACTAGTGGACAACGATTCTCTTCAAGGAATTTCAAGATCGCTGACTCCTAGTCTCTTAAATTCTCTTGGTACCTTGGTATGTTTTCATTTCTTCAATTTGTTTATGTATTTACTCCATCGCTATATTTCAATTTATATTATTCTCTCGTAGGTTGGAAGAGCTTCTTTCGCTGTTGCTTCTGATTTAGATACAAGACGTGCCAACTCTAAAAAGAAGGCTGCCAAACTTCGCCAAGATAAAGAAAAATTAGAATCTGAAGTTGTTGAGCTTCGCAAGAAGAATAAACAGCTGGAGACTGAAGCTTCAGTTGATAAGCAAAAGATCTCTGATCTTGATAGAACTAACCCAACAACTCTATGGTATGACTGATTTCCCTTCTCTCTTAATTCTTTTTACTCTATCGCGGCTTATTCAAGCAACCACTTTTAACTTGCAGATATTTATGGTCTTACTGACGAGGCTACACTCTTTCAGTCTTTCCCTGAACCTGTAGATGATAATACTCTTCTTGCTCGTCTTAATAATTTTTTAAGTAATTTCTCAGATGATAAGATTAAATCCCTCTCCATAGATGAACTTAAATCCAAGCTTAATCTCTTAAAAATTGAACACATATTCAATTTAGGTTTGACTGACAAATATAAGCGCTTTTATCTTGATTCAAAGAAAGAAATAAATAGATTAATAAAGAGGAATAGTGATCTTATTGATGAGAAAGATCTTGCTATTAAAAATGGTTCCAATACTCTAGCCGATTTCTATAAGACTCTTCTTAATGTTCAAATGGAAAGAGATAAACTTGTTTGCGAGAATGAATATCTTCTTGCGAGGGAAACTCAAGTTCGATCTCGTCTCCTTATAAATAGCGATGATGAGTTTTCTTGGGGTGCGAAGGTTCTTGACAATGCCAGGAATGACTTAGGTGTAAATGTTAGCCTTCAAGTTGAACAAGCGGCCTTAATTAGAGATATGATTTCTGAAAGAGAAGGTTGTTCGTTGTTCTTCTTCTCGCTAGTTTCTTGTTTTTATTATTCTTTTTTACAAAATTTCTAACTTGTCATATTCTCGCAGGAGTTGAAAAAAGATATCTTGAAAGAATTGGGGAACTTGAAAATGAGAAGGATCAACTCGCAAATACTCTTGCTGCTCGCAATAATAAATATTCACGATTGAAAGAGCAGTTTGAAATTACCACCGAGAATTTCAATAGATATCTCATTGTTGTTCGTAATGATTCCGTTAAGTTGGTCTGCAATGATCATGGAATTTATCCTTCTATATATCCTGATCTTGCAAAGGAAATTCCCGAAATAATCCCAAATCTTAACATCTCTGATAGCGAAGCTGAGGATTCTGACGAGGATGAAAATAATAATGATAATGACGAATGAGAAAAATCTGGTGGAGGAGAAGAATCTGATAAGAATGAAGATAGTGATGATAATGATGAAAGGGAGAAATCTGGCGATGAAGAGAAGTCTGATAAATAGGATGGCGATGGATCTAGCTAGTTCCTCTTTTTCCTTCTATCTTCTTTGTATATTTATTTTCTTCTTTCTGTAACATTGCTGTGAGTTTCTCTAATTTTGTGAATTTCTTTTGCTTCTACCTGTACGAATTAGAAAACAGTTCTTTTTCTGCAAGTCAATCAATCAATATAATTATTATCCTTTAATTATCTGCGTGCACTTATCTATGTAATTTTTATATGATAGATAAATAATAAATTCATCGTTCTCATGCATTCCCATACTTGCCTCTATTATTCATCTGCAATATGAAAAAATTGATTAAAGATTAGATATTAGTGGTAAATAAAATTTGCCTTAATATTGGCGATCTTATCGCCCGCTTTAATTGCGTGAAATCGCAATTCTCATAACATCTGCGAGTATTATCGCAGTAATCTTATGGTCTTATTGCACCTCCTTAATTAAAGGTCTTATTTTGCCACGCTCTTTCTTTCTGCGACAAAATCACAGGACGTCTTTACATTTGCATGTATTGACCCATTGATCTTGCCTTATCTGTATTCTTTTGATTGTATTGCGACAATATGACAAGTCTAAGCTCCCTCGCGGGATCAAAGCCTCATGACATTGCCATCTTGCGATGAAATCGCAGGACGTCTTTACACTTTCATGTAAAAACCCATTGATTTCATCTTAAATTTTCTCTTTTGGCTTGTTTCCTCTGTATAATTTATGTCACGCGACAATATGACAGGCTTAAATGTTCTTGCGATTATAAAGCCCCATGACATTGACGTCTTAAGACACTTATCATCTCCCTAATGGAGGGTGCCGCCCTTATCTTACCCCTGGTTTCCCCTTCAAGTGTAGTACCATAATATCGCCACAACGATATTCTCGTGATAAGAAAGACATTTCCACGAGAAGTTTGAATACTCCCACTACAAGAATGACATCTTTCACGAGAGCGTCGTGAGAATTCTCCAACGAAATTTGGTGAGAAACATGAGAAAGCATCAAGATAATTGACAATTGAAGAAGCATGATAAAAGAATGTTGTTTCACGAGGATTACGAAAGATGGCGAAAATAAACAATGTAAATACCACGATGAGATCGCAGAATAGATCCGAAAGAAGGGGAAAGCTTAGCTGTCTTCCATTATGTAATTTCCTATATAAGGAGATTAAATAAGTCCAGAGGAGGATGATGTATTTTTTAGAGTTGAGAAAATCTTGAGGAGAGAGAAACTCCAGAAAAGAAAGTTGTAATTCTGAGTTTGAATATTTTCTGTAAACATTTCTGAGATCTAAATAATAAAAGTATCGTTTAATTCTTTAATCTTCAACTAGTTTCACTTAGATTTTTATAGGATCTTAATAGGGGTGTAGTGTGGGAAATCCTGCTACTACATCAAGGAGGGAACATCGGCCATACAAGACTATCTCCTCCCATCCAGATTTACCAACAACCAGCTGTTTTCGCAGCCTCTTGTCCTTTATGCCTATATGGCTTATAGTTACAAGACTGCACCCTAAGTGGAGTTTTCTTCAGGCCAAGTGCATCATAGCCAAGAATTACCAAGAATGGCAAGGGAGTTTCGTACGCCCCAGGCACTCTTGGCTCAACCGTGTACCTCGGCGCCTTGGTCATACTTTGCACTTCTTGGAAGAGATTCTCAGTCTTCCAACCAGGGTATAACCTTATATAATTGGAAATCCAAGATCTCTCTCCCGGATAGGTTTTCTTTAACCCCAACATCTGCATGACTCAGGATCCAGCAGCGGTATAACCTTACCCCTGAGTCATGTCAAGAGATACCCCCTCATATGACGCACTATTAGGTCTTATATTTGCCTCTTGCGAAATTTTATTCGCGAACTAAGGTGCACGCCATAAAGGTTCGTCCCATTCTATTAGTCTCTGCGAAATTTTATTCGTGCTTCTCGCGAGTGTTGTAACTCTGATAAAATTTCATAACTTTGATCTTCTTTCTTTTTGTAAAACCTTGCAATTCTTTCAAGCAGAATACTCTATTCAATTACATACTCTTCAAACAAATCATTCATAGAGTTCTTTAAAGTTCATCACTTTACCTCTCTACTTACTATTCTTTGGTTCTGCTTTTCTTCTACGTTTTGCTGTTTTTTCATCCGCGAGACGCTCGCCATCACTTCCCTCCTGCCGCTTTATCGTATCAATCATTAACCTTTCACTTCTCTGTCGTTGTTTGATTTTGTTCTTCCAATTGCTATTCTTCTCAGCTCTTTCTTCGCAAGACTTCATAAAAATTTCATAACACTTCTTGCTTTCTCCCCAATCTCCTTTAATTACTCCCACACCATTAGGATGAGGAAACTTAACACACTGGTGGAAAGTAGATGCTACACCTAATATTCCGTGTAGCCAAGGTCGACCAATCAGAGCATTGTAAGGTGATTCAATGTCAACAACACAGAACAAGATCTTAGAAGTTATCCATTTCAAGGGAATTCGCATCTCAATTTCCCTTTTTGGTTTATTGGTAGTACCATTAAAACCATAGATTCTATATGTCGAGGGAATTAGATATTCGTCTCTCCCACCCATTGTTTTATAGGTATGATAAAATAGTATGTCAACGGAGCTGCCTGTGTCTATTAGAACTCTATTGACAGCCCAGGAATCTTCATTTTCATCACCATTTTCTTCATCTTCTTCCTCCATTTGCTTTGGGTTTATCTCTAATCTTACTACCAATGGGTTATCATGCTGCTCACTAGGTTCTGGTACTTCTTGTGCACTAAAAGATATAATTTGTTTCTGCCATTCTTCTAATGGCGAGGCTCTCGTGATATTCATTATCTATCTTCCATCTGTGTCTCTTGCGAAGACTCTTCTTAGAACATTATCATGGAAATCCTCTATTGTTATATGTGAATGTACAATGGAATTACAAAACAAATTCTTTGCTTTAGCCCCAACTTCTATTACGAATGATTCGGCTCCTTTCACAGTATTTACCCTGCGAATTTCTGGTGAAGGAGGCAATCGCTGAGATTGTGGATGTCCTGCTAAAAAGTGATTTAGCTTTTCTTGTTCAATCATCCTTAAAATTATTCTCTTTACATTCCTGCAGTCATTTACTGTGTGGCCATGAAAATGATGGTAAGGACAAAATTCTTGACTGCGATTATTAGGATGTGGTTCTTTTCCCATGTTCCATGGAGATGGTATATTTTCCATTAAAATTATAGCTTCCCAAATTTTTTCTATACTAGCATTGAGAGGAGGCATCTTAATTTCTTCCCATATGATCTTCTGATTCCCCTGACTTCTGAAATTGTTTTGCCTCTGTCCACCATAAGTTTCTTACGGCTGATCAAGCCTTTGAATCTTATTATTTCCACTGCGATTGTAGTAATTCTTCTTGATCTCTACTGCCCATAGCTACCAATTTCTGCTGGTTGTCAGTTTCTACTTTCTCTTGTTGCACTTGCGAGCTGCTCGCCACATTGTTTATCATTTTAGGAAGTAAACTCCCATTTGCTGCTCCGGAATTGGTGTTCGCGATGGGATATGATTCCATATCATTTTGTTTCTCCTCCAAAGCAATGTATTCTTCTTGTAGTTCTCGTAGTTCAGTCATAGTGATTGTATTCTTGACTTTGAAAATTTGTATGTACAGTAGATTGGTCGCGAACATTGCATTGATAAAAGACAAGATAAGATATCTCTCGTCAACTCTTCCTGCCATCTCACTGCACATTGTCTTCCATCTTATGGTTAAATGTTTCAGACTCTCGCCAACCCTCTGTTTTAACCCAAACACATCTTCAATACCTGGTCGCGATGAATTGTTGCTAATGTAAGCTCCTAAAAATGTAGCTTGTAAATGATCAAAAGAAGTTATTGTGTTTTTTGGAAATCCCTCGAACCATTTTAATGCCTCGCCAGTTAAGCTAGACGCAAAATATTTGCATAGTACAGCATCATGGTTTTCCCATTGTAGCATATATCTAACATAATCCTTGACGTGTTGAACAACACAAGTAGTCCCATCAAAGATCTTTGGTTAATCTTTGGTAAGTTGCATTTTGGAGGTATTCCTATTAATTGTACTTCTTGAGTAAATGGAGTTCTCGCAGCTTCTTCAATAGCTTCATCGAGCTGCCTTCTTCCTCCTTCTCTTCTATTGCTTATCATTCCTCGCATTTCTGCTAATTCTCTCAATATTTTCTCATTCTCAGTTGAGTTTTGGTTCATTGGCCTTTTTAATGCAGCTTCCCTTCTTCTGTGTTCTTGCCTTTCTTGTCTTGCGAGATTTTGTGTGTCTTCTTCTTCATTGTCATCCCGTCTTTCTCTGCGATTTTCTCTTTCACACTCCTCTTGAAATCGCAACTGTCTACTTTCTTCTCTGCGTATTTCTTCATTCCTCCTCATTTCTCTTCGTTGTCTATCTAATATCCTCTGTATTCTATCATACTCCTCCTGAATATTATCATTGTAGCGATTTTGTGTACGTCTCCTTTCTCGATTTTCATGGTTATTTTATCGTACTGCCTCTCGGAATTCTTGTTCTTCTACTTCTGCCCTTAATCTTTCCCTCTCGCAAGCCAGGCGTGCTTGTTCGGTGTAATGTCTCTCAATTTCTTCTTCAATTATTCTTCGATTCCTTTGATTCTCTCGCCCATGTAATATCTTCCTACATTCTTCTGGATATTCTTCTTCATTTTGGTTGTTTCTTCCTCCTTGATTTCTATTGTTACGTCTATTATCCAATGCTTCGCCATGCGGATTATAGCGATCTCCAATTATTTCTTCTTCTCTATGACGTTGTTCTCCATTTAAATTTTTCATTTCTTCTCTAACATTTCTCATTGTGGAATTTTGCCTTGGTTCTTCTCTGAATGTTCTTGAATTTGATCTAACAGTACTTCTTGACCTCCTTTGTAACCTCGAATTCTCCATTCTTAGCTCATGATTTTGTCTTGTTAAATTCGCACGCTCTTCTGCCTCTAATCTCCTTTCTTCCTGTATTTTTTGTCTCAAATCATCTACTATTTCATTTTCACGTCCTTCATGAATTAATCCTCCAAACATTTCTTGATTTCTTTCTCCTTCTTCTTCATTTCTTAATTGTCGATTTTCTGCTTCTTCCATCGAATTCGACCTCTAAGTATGCACACTCACTCTATCATAATCCACATTCCTATCTCGTGTTTGTGTTTGTTGATTCGGTTGTTGAATTTAACTTTTTGCTTCATTTCTTATTCTATTTCTTCCTGATCTTATCCTTAAAGATTCTTCCAATTCACATATTCCCTCACCTGCAAGTCTTTTACTTCTCCTCACAGTTGTCGGTGGTTCTGATGTATTTCTTCTTCTTCTAGCCATTTCTTCAACCCTAACAATTTCTTCAAATTTTCAAGTTGTAATTAGAGATTTCTTAGCTTGATTCTCCCTAATTATGGGCGCCAAAATGTAGTTGCGGGAATTCCTACACTACACCCCTGATAAGAATCTATAGAAATTGAATTGTGTTTGAGAATGAATTACGACACTTTTTTATTATTTTTAATTTTTAATTCTTTACAAAAGACATAAGAACTCAGAAGTACAAATTTCTTTCTAGAGTTTCTCTCTCCTCAAAATCTTATCAACTCTCCAAAAGACATCATCATTTTCTGAACCTAACGAACCCTTTATATAGGATTTTACATAGTGGATGACAGCTAAGTTTTCCTCCTTTTTCGGATATTCTTTGCGATCTTATCGTGATTGTTATAATATTCTCCCTCGCAAAATTGATAACCATCGCGGGATAAACATACTCTATTTGTATTTATTCTATCATCAGCTTCTTTTGGATTCTTTTGTGACACTCGCGAAATGTCGTTAAAGAATCTTCTGTGACGCTCGCAAAAGTGTTGTTAATATCGCAGAAATAGTGTTGTAGCGATATTCTGGTCCTACAACGAGAGATATACCCACAAAACCTACTCCAACTTCAAAGCGTTCCAGCTTCCCAAGCATCCAAAGAGCTATGAGGACATAGAATTTCTGCATGCTAGTAATAAGAAGTTAGAAATACCAAAGAACATGTTCTCATTCTTAGATATTGAGTGAGAAATAACCACACCATAATGAGAGAATGCGTTTTTGAGAGCGATCAATAAGAATTTCTCATCGACTTCTTCCTCACTTAAAAGGATTTTATGATAATTGCACTCAATAAGACGACTTTTATATGGGTCTCACATGTGTGCAGGTAGGAATGAAGAGAGAATCCTACACATGTTGAATGGTGGGAAGGAAACCTTCCAAATTATTTCTGGAGACTTCACAAAATCGTGGGAAATAAAGACTTTTTTTTTATGATCTCTAAGAAAGGAAATCAACCATTATTGTGAGGATGGGAGTACTTACCACCTTCACGTCCGATCGGCTGTAATGATAGCACCACTCTCACATCATCCAATAGAAACGTCTTCTTTTGGCTCGTCTTCTTCATCTTCTTGGTCTTCGGTCTTCAACTGTTGATGATAAACTCTTGAACTTCATAAAACTTTGAAATTTTTTAACCCTTTTCCTCTATTCCTTGCTTCTTGAAACTTCTTTATATATTTTTCTTCCCCATGGCCTTTTTGAACAAATAACAACCTAAATGCAAATATTTTTGTATTTTCTTTTCTTTTTTCTTTTTTTGTATTATTTATTTATTTATTTGGTTTTCTTTTTTCAAAAAAGTTTTTTTAACTGTTACAAGAAAAGAAAAAGAATTAAAATTTTACAAGAAACTTGTTGGGAGTCGTGCAACAAGTTGCGCTGCGACCACTTTTTGGATAGCTAAACCTAATCTAATAAAAATAAAATTGCGAACTTTAATATTAACATCATGTCTAGCTATGTAATTTTTCAATCTTAACAAAAATTCTATAGTTTCAATACCAAGCTCACCTAGGGTAGTAAAAGCTAAGGTACCAAAATTATACCCATTGGATCTACATACATCAAGGTATTTACATCTTTTACGCTCTACGGCTTTAGACAAAGCAAGACCCGGTGTAAAAGTGTCTACACCACCTCCAGCGAAAGGAGAAACTCCCGTCACATCTAAACAAGTATCTCGGCCTTCCTCCCAATTGTATACAAGAATGTCCGCTGGTCTGGAATCACCGCCATCACGAGATAAGAAACCTAAGGACTTTTCAACTACAAAAACTTTTGTTTTTTGTATATATATATATATATATATATATATATTTGCGAAAAGATTGCAACTACAAAAAAAATGAAACCAAAATTAAAATGGCCATGAAAGAAGTACTTTACTACTTTGATCTTCACAACTTGTATTGTCTTCGTATCATAAACTTCAATAACTCTAATCTTTTGATTTTCTTCGCTCTTGTACTTAAATCTTCAATAAAATTTCGCTCTTCCTTGAATTGTTGCTTGTAAACCTCAAACGTCTTCAAATTTCCTTGTGGATTTTGATGTCGCTCCACTTGTTGATGATGATGGTGTTTTTATAGACCTGTTGTTGGCAATAGGGAGAATGGTGCTAACTGCAAATCAAACTACAAGAAGGTGGTTTTCATCTATAGATGTCACCCTCATGATTGACAAAATTAGCACTCAAGAGATCAAAAATAGTGCTGAAAATTGGTGTGAAGTTGGGTAGCTCACCATTCTACCCGGAATTAACGTACGGTGACACACACTCAAAAGAAAGCTTTTTAGTCAGCTACTAAGAAAATTTGGTCTGGTGCCTCTGTTGATTTGAAAATAGGTAGTCTCCACTAATGACTGATCATCAACTCTAATAATGCATTTCTCTCTGCACCTCATTTGCATCACCGACATGATTAAATCCATTATTTTACACTCTAACAAACAAGAAATCCGAACGTAGTTCCCTAACACTTCCAAGTTCAGTTATGTCGGTCAGAATCTCTATGTAAACATACCTAGAAGTATGCTAGTGACTCTAAAATCTCTATAAGTTAAAGGTTTTTATGCAAATATATACAAAAAAATTAAAAAAATTGACTCAAAGAGGCTAAAAACTCTATATGCAAAATATCCAAACAGTCCCCCTCACTTAAACTTTACATTGTCCTCAATATAATTGACTCGTCCTAAGTAAAGTTAAGGTGGGAAATCCTAATATGATATGCAATAGAAGAAAACTAAAAACAAAAGGATAGATAATACAAACCAATGGGTTGACTCCCATGCAGCGCTTAGTTTAACGTCCTCAGCCTGACTTGCTGGTTATCGTCCATACACCAACAATCTGCAATTCTAGTAACAACTTCATGAAAACATTAGCACCAGATATAAATATTGAAGTTATCACTTTATTGAAGTTTCCCCCACACTTAGTCCTTTCTACACTCGAAAGTTGATAGAGAACATAGAATTCGGGAACTTCAAAAGGTTCTTCTTGGTGAACCTGTACATCGCCATAATCAAACACACTTAGTGGTGGATACTTAGAAGCAAAATAATCCGTTAAAACTTTGGAAGCACACAAATCCAATCCCAAGTGAGGTATTTTCCTAAAAGCTGGGTAAACAACTCTTTGGGAAGTTACTTCAATTGTATGGAAAGGATCAATAGATATATAATTAAGCAAAGGGCTAGACAAACCTTGTATCAGATCCTCATCTTTCTTAATTAAATCCAGTGAATTATTTACCTCAAGTATATCGTGGTCCTCTATCGAACTCTTAATTTCTGCTTCAACCGAAATCTCAGCATCATTATAATCCCTAGAAAGTTTAACTGGGTCTTCCACGACTTCAATCAATTTGGTTTCTTTCTCAATCTCAACATGTTTAACAACCTCGTCATCCGAATCAGAATCATCTCCTATAAAGTCTAGTTCATTGGTGCAAATCCTAGGGTATTCACCGTTCATAACAATGGTTCGGTCATACCAAGGCTCCTCCTTTTGAATAGGCGAATGATCATTATTAAGATCCGGAGATGGAATAACTTCATCACTATTACATGGAATCTCCAAAGGTTGCTCATCTTCAAAATATTCTTTGTCGTCCATAAGAATTTTGGAATTGTTTTGGTTTTGAGGCCAAACTTCTTCCTCATCCCTATTTTTACCGAGTTGAGCAATTTGTTTGTATAATTTCTCCGAATTCCTTTGAATTTTTCGATATGATTCTTCCCAATCATAAGATTTCTCATGTTGTTCAATGTGATTCCTTTTAGTATCTTCTAGGCTAGGATTATTATCCAAGCTTTGCGATCTCCATGAACCTTCCTCTATAACGTCATCATATTAAGATATATAATGTTGTATTAAATCTGCAAGACTATAAGAAACATGATTAGTAGCATAACTATCCTCCCATCCTTGTGATTTTTCACTTACATGCCCGTCATAAGGTTGTTGACATGTATGTGAATATCCGTAAGGTTCTGTGGAATATTGATCATATCCAAAAGGTTGGTTTTGATTATATCCATAAGATGGTTGGTAGTTATCATAACTTTGAGATTGAAAACCATATTGATTACCACTATCATATGTCTGCTCTTGTGCTCCGTACATGTTATTTCCGTAAGGAAACATGACGACTCACAAGAAATGGAAAATAAAAATAAAAATAAAGATAAGCTAAAACAAATAACAAATCAATTAGCAACTGCTCCCCGGCAGCGGCGCCAAAATTTGATGCGTGTCGTAAGTGCAACAAATTAATTTAAGATATTTCCCCCTAATTAACTGGTAATAGAGCGGTAGTAAGAGATCGTTCCCACAGAGAGCTGTGTAATTGATAGGTTATTTGATCAGCGAAATAAAATAGATAACAAATGGGGGATTGGTTTTAAGATGAATAAAATGATAATAAGAAACAAAAATGATTAAGGAATCATTCTCCGCCACTGAACAGAAACTTGATTAAGAGTACTTGTTTATTTCTTGTAAAATTTCTATTGTCACCAACCGTTGAATATCAATAAGCTTTGTTATCCCCAGAATTCCTGTCGCCACTGGATACGAAAGCGCTCGACTACCAGATTCTATCCAACTAACCCACCAAGAAGTAGCGCACTCAGGATGTAAATTAGTCGGATGCTTTACATTTTGTGAATTAGGTTGATCCTAGCATCAGACGCATAAGCTCGGTATGCTTACTAGTGTCATCTCTATACACAATTATTTAATAGAATCCCTCTGTCATCTTTTTTGATGTACTACTTGTGTATGGAATTGAGTGACTATTACACGTATCACCAACCCCAATACTAGTAGAAGAATTACTATCATGTTAATTCAAATGGCCAATTGAATAACCCAATAGTAATCTTAGATACTAAAAACAATAGAAACAATCGACAAGAAAAATCAACCTAAAATAAATTTGTAAAAAGAATTATAATTCCATTATTCAGAACTTTGAAATCACCCTTAATCAATAAAATTAGCTACATATGGATTTACTAAAACCCATGAAAAATAATTTGGAAGAAGAATTAGAAGAAGAAAACTTGGTTTCCCCCTAAAGGGATAAACCCTAAAATAGAATATAAAATCTCTCCTCTCTCTTCTTTTGTCTGTATTTTTTCCCTAAAGTTATATTTGTTTCTTCTCAGAACTAAGCCTTATATAGGCTTCCGCCTGGGTTGCACGGACGCGGACGCGTAGACGCGGACACGACACAACGAGGACACTACAAAATTCTCAAAAAACTCGGACGCGGACACGTATATACATATTTTATTTATATATACAATTATGTATTTATACAGCAAAGTCAAGTGTTTCGATCATAAAAATTAGAAAATAATACTACATGTGTATAAATTTCAAAAGAAAAGGAAAGATCGTTTGTTTATACACGCCGAAGGTCAAGCAATCAATCACTATTAAACACATGGCGCAATCAAATTGCATTCTTAGAACAACACATGCCCAGCCAAGGGTATATGTGATGTATTTCCAATTACAAAACCCTAATAAAGACTTAAATGATTGATATAAATGTTTGTCTTTCTTCATTTAGTTAAGGAAGAAGTTTAAATGAAAATGGAAAAAAAATGCTTCAAACCCAAGTCATCGGTGCGTCCAAAAAGGACGCGCGCGGGACGCATATTTGGTGTGTCGGACACGCGTTGTGTCAGCGTCAAACGCGCGTCCTGCGTCCGACGTGATTCGGACGCGGACACGACTCCAAAAACGGAGCGTCCGACGATTCCTAATATGATAAGGAAGCCAAGTCGGTTAATGAGAGTATTAAATCTGAGAAATTAAGTAATTTTGCTCCAATATGGCGCGGAGTATCTTAATTTTGTGGGTCACGACTTATGATTGGCTGTAATCCTTAGTTGTGCCACATGTACCATTATCCCCTCTCAAGAACTGATAATACATCAAACTCCATGTACAACTCCTGCATCGGATTCCCACTACACCTACCAGTAAATCTTTTAACCTATCGGAAATATTCCCTTATTTATCATCAATACATCATCTTCTCACCTATTCTCTCGGTCAAGAAAAATGGTTCCCAACTTCATCATGTCTGCCGTAACAGCAACACCGACTCACTTTTGAACCCCAGCTCGATTTTCGCTCCATCCTGACTTTACTGCCAATCATAGCAAGTCAGCATCCATTCATCGTAACCAATGACAACACAACTCTGAGCACCCATACTCGCAGAGAACCCATTTTCTTCATCTCGTTGCCTTGCATGTTGAATAATTAATTAGTAGTTGTAATATTAGTCATCAAGATTGACTAATGAATTAGTAGTAGTAGGTGGAAGTAGTTGTAGGGTGGCTTGTAGGATGGCTTGTTTTTCTTCATCCCTTCCTTATTTTCTTCCTCCATTTCTTATTTTCTTCCTCCCTTTCTTATTTTCTTTGTAGAAGACTTTCTCTTCTCTTGTAACACTATATATATATATCTCTTTTAGAGATTGATTTATAACATAAAAATTATTTTTGAGTTGAACCTTAAGTTTAACATGGTATCAGAGCTCCATGGTGAGTTGAGTGCTTCTTAGTAATAGTGAGTGCTTTGTTACTTAGATTGATCCTTCTTCCGCTGGCTTAAGGTTATTGTTTTTCTTTATACACTTATTGAAACAAGTAAGTTGTACTACCGATTTTATGATAAACTTGTTATGTTTATGATTGTCCTTTTTAAATCCTACTTAAACTTGTTAATCCATTTATCTTGGACTAAGTAAGTTGTACTGCTGTTTTTGTTTCGTACAAACAGTTATCATCTTTGATCAAGATTTTTTTATTGAGTTTGTTTTTCTTAAGCAAACCCCTGTTAAGTTTGTTTTCATATATTTGGTTGATTTGTCAAATTTAATTTCTCTGTGCAAGAGAGAAAACTTGATTTGAATTTAAACTCTTACCGTTTTTACCGTTATAGGACTTGTTCCTCTTATTCGACTACTCATATAATTTTTATCTGCTAGGTAGAATCTAGCCGGTTTGTTTTTCACCCCCCAGAAACAGTTGTGTACACAATCAGTTTCATTTGTACCTTTTTTTGGTCATTTAATAAATAAAAAAAACGCTTTCCAAGTTTTTCGCAAGCTGCTTGCGACCTGTATTCATACTTCATAATTTCTTCTTTAATCGTGATAATGTCTTCCGTTAGACGTTGTGTTTACTGTGGAATCAATTCACACTTCGTGGAGAAATGTTTCAAGAAAATTGGTTATCCCGATTGGTGGGACGCCTATAAAATACAAATAAAGATCGACCAAAAAGGGGTAGATACATGTACTTCAATGATGACTACGACGACCGATACTCATTCTTCCGTGGTGGAATCTCATTCTTTGGTGAACCCGAACCTCTTCCAGCAATCAAGTAAGGTTGACGTCGCTTTACTTGATACTGATTCTGGAAAAGATCATGGTTGGATTCTCTATTCTGGTGCTACGGGTCATATGACGTTCGATGCCTCTATTTTGAGAGATCCGTTGCTACCTGCGTATACAACTATTTCTAACGCCAATGGTGTACTGTATCCGGTTACCGGGGCTGGGAGAGTTGATTTAACACCTTCCTTGTCCTTGGAACACACATTATTGGTTCCTTATCTTTCAAATAATCTCTTGTCTGCGGCACAAGTAACCGCACAGTTAAATTTTTTAGTACTAATCTATCCCACTTTCTGTCTTCTTCAGGATCTCGGCAATGGGGAGATAATTGGGCGAGGTACTAAGAGAGATGGTTTATATTACATCGACGATGTTTGTGAAGGGAGATCTCTTTCAGTTAAAAGGTCTTCTTGTGCATCTAAAAATCAGATCTTACTGTGGCACCGCCGTTTAGGACATGCTTATTTTGGATATTTGGAGCACTTGTTTCCTGATTTGTTTAAGTCTTGCAAACTGTCAGACTTTAAATGTGATACTTCCATTCTTGCAAAGAGTCATCGTACTACTTACCCAGATAGTTTCAGTAGAAGATACGTCCCATTCGATATGGTTCATTCTGATGTCAGGGGACCTTCTCGTATTACCAGTACTTCTGGATTTTTGTGGTTTGTTATCTTTATCGATGATTGTACTCGTATGACTTGGCTCTATTTAATGAAGAATAAAAGTGATGTGGCTGATCGTTTTCGCGCATTTCATAAAATGATTCAGACACAATTTTCGGCTAACTTAAAGGTCATTCGTTCTGATAATGGAGGTGAGTATGTTAATGAAGTATTACAAAGATACTTTGGAGAACATGGAATTATTCATGAAACTAGTTGCCCGTCTACGCCACAACAAAATGGTGTGGCGGAAAGAAAAAATCACCAGTTACTTGAAATTACGAGGGCATGCTTGATTGGGTCAAATATGAAGCCAAAATTCTGGGAAGAAGCCATTACTAGTGCAGTATATCTTCTTAATCGAGTACCAACAAGTGTTTTAAAATTTTAGACACCGTTGGACAAATTGGCTTCGTTTGTAACAATACCTTCTCATCTTAAGCTTCCTCCACGGGTATTCGGTTGTGTTGTTTTTGTACATCTGCCGAAACATCTACGTACAAAGCTAGATCCTTGTGCTATCAAATGTGTTTTTATTGGTTATCATCCATTCCAGAAGGGTTATAGGTGTTATCATCCTCAAAGTCATAAATTTTATGTTACTATGGATGTCACCTTTTGTAGGAGCGGAATATCACAACAAATGATAACTTACGAATATTGTGGAGAGAAAATACATTTTGCGAGCAAAGAATATTTTGCGAGCAAGAAGGACATTTTGCGAGCAAAGGAAACCACGAAGGTTCACAAGATAATCTTCAAATCCGAAATGGCGGGACAACACAACGGTCATCTATTGTAAAATCATATAAATAGCCATTTAGGCATGAGAGGAAAGGGAGAGACACATTTTGAGAGAGAGGATAATTTTGGAGGAGAGAGAAAATGTTAGGAGAGATTTATTATCTTTATCATCTTCTTCCCCAAAAAACTAGAGCTCCAAATATTCATTAATGGAGTCTCAATTGTAAAATCATGTAATCACATACAATCACTAGTGAAGCACCGTGGATGTAGATCACATTGATCGAACCACGTAAAAATCTTTGTGTCTCTTTATAATTTTAGTACTTTAATTCTTAGTCTCATATCAAATTAATTAGGTTTAGGAATCATTTTAATGGATTTTTATGAGGGTGTAGTTGTGAGATAATCCGCAACTACATAATTGGCGCTAGAAACAGGGACCTAACCTTGTTGGTTCAAGAAAGTTCGAAAAATTGGTTATTGATGGTGATGAATTGTACCGGATCTATGAGTCTTGAAGACAGAAATGGAAGTTCTTTTATTGGCATCTTCAAACAACAAACACATTAGTAGTAGTTCAGGAAGAGAGATGTGGATATGGAGAAATCGTCAAGCAAAATGAAATTTACACATGCTACGTCAACAATCGCTTCCAAAAAGGACAAATTTCTTCTCACTTTTCTTATTCTTTGTTTCATTTTTCAAAATTTGGGAATTTCAAAACACAAATTGAAAAATAAATTTTTTGCGATCTAAACTTTGCTTTTTGTAGAAATCTGATTTATTATGGAAATTTTGAATTTAAAAATGTTTTTGCTATAAATTTGTAGTAACCAAATCTCATTTTACAAATTTGTTTAAAGAATTTCTGACAAAGTCAAATTTCAAGATTTTCTGTTGGTTAGAGATTTAGAGATTTACATTTCGCAAGAACAAAAACAAGAAGAATACATGGAAAGTTTTCATTCTTCATACGAAAACATTACTCATCTTAATGATCTATAAACTGCTAACCAAATTTACTAATCGTTTGCAGCAAATTTTTTGCAAAGCTCTGCGTCACTGACGAAGAAATGTCATTCCTACGAAGAAATTGGATAAATGTCATCATGAGTTCGAATCTTACGAACATAAATGTCCAGGGAGAAGAAGAAGAAATTCAGTAGGACGGGGTGAAATTCAGTAGTTCATTTTGCACAAAAAAATTCGAGTTACATAAACTGTTCAGGGAGATATAAATAAGCAAAAGAACAAAAGAAGATTTACGTACAAATGTTCATTTATGTACTTATGAAAGAGATTATCCCCATTACGAACAAAAGAAGAAGTATACGAAGAAGAAAGTTCGCAGCTACTAATTCTTACGAATGAAGTTACTAAAGGATGCTTTAGTCACGTGTGCTGGAAGTAAATACCATCAGCAAGTAAATTTTAAGAGAAGAAACAAAAGTTTAAGCCGGGCAAAAATTTGTGAGCAAAAATCTCATGAAGCTTATACTATCAAAGAACCCGGAGAAGAACACATGGGGAGATCTTAAACAATTTGTATCATTAGATACAAGGGAATAGTTGCGAAGATAGATATAAATAGTTACGAAGAATAAAAGCAAAGAGTGAAAAGAAAATGTCCAGCCAACTAATAAAATGGAACCATCACTTCGAAAAATGGCAAAAGGGAAGTTGAAATTCCTCTAGGGAAGACATAAAGATGATAGGAGGAATATTTATCACTGTTAAGATGAATGGAGGAACATCACATGAAGAAATAAAAGTATCAGGAAAAGATCAAAGATCATTATACGAATTAGATTGCGAATGTTCGCAAGAAAAAAACAAGGAAATACGCATCTCAAAGGGATCTCGACTCAACAGCGTGAAGAAGAGTATAACATGAAAGAAGAACATATTGAAAACAATTCTACAGATTCGCAAAAATTGATGAATGTTATTGCTAGTGTAATTATACTGACGAATGTTCGCAATCTTAGATGGAAAGGAATGTTGATGAGATTATAACATTACCACTACAATCATTGTCAACAATCAGCGAACATGAGAGCGAAAAGACCATAATCCGGAAGCAGCAAGGATATAAACATGATTATAGATTGTGAAGAAACAGAGTTATTGATCAAAGAATATTTTCCAGCGAGAGAACAATTAAAATCCAGCAAGCATGTTCAGGCCAACAAAAAGAGTCAACTATAGCTGAGACTAAAATATTTTCCAGTGATGCAAAAATGCAATGACGTTTCTCCAAATATTAAGTTTATTAGCAAAGAAAGTTAAAAACATCATTTGAGTCAACATCATTTCTGAGAAGAAATCCTAGAAGAACTTCCTGTAGGTGGATGCAGTTCACATCAGCTATAAAGAAATTTCATTCCTGCGAAGAAACATATATACTAAGAACATTTGATGCGTGAAGATATACTTCGCAAATAAATAAGGGAGAAATGAATTAGTCCAACTCACAGCAACCAAGTATCAATTTTTGCGAAGGTGAAAAGAACAGCAGCCAATGACTGTATATTGCTTCCCTAAGGCGATAACCATAATCCATTTCATGAAGAGGGAAGTTTGCAACTATTTAACTTCGTGAACATTTACTTCATGAATATTCACTTAAGTTCGCAAATATCTAACTTCGTAAATGTTTACTTCGCATATATTTTCCAAGACTTGCATCGACATAACCTACTTTGGGAAGAAGCAAACTACTCCGTGAACAACCAACAATCCATCAGAAGCATAAGGTGAACTCTATCACAACTCTCGCGGGCATGTATCTTCGGCAACACACCAGTTCAAAAGTTACCAGTATTGTTTCATTATTTCGCAAACAAGAGACAACAACAAGCCGAAAAAGATAAGTACCATTTCCTTGAATATTTTATTTACAGAAGACAAAAGATTTTTAAATTTATTTACTAAAACGGATATACTCGTAAAATTTCTACAATTTCTAAGATTTCAAAACATTTCAAAGATTTTTTAGATTGGTTAAAAGCGATACAATCGCAAGATTCAAAAATGACTTCATCGCAAAATTTAAAAGATCTCAAAAAAAAAATTTTCAAAGACTTCAAAATTACAAAAAAAAATAATAGAGAAAATTAAATTCCTATATTTCTATAGAACAATTTTGATTAATACTTTTCATACTTCTTATACTAAACATTTCATGAAAACATTCAACATTTTATGTACATGAAAAATTTACGATGAATTTTTAAAAGGCGAAAAAATACCGCCATTTACGATTAACTTGCGAATAAAAGACCGCAATCTGTGATCAGCCTCCAAAAAAGAAAGAGAGCCGCAGAAAATTTTATACAGGCAAACCTTTGTGGCGTACACCCTAGTTCGCGAAGCTATATTTCGTAAGAGGCAAAGTCCTAAAGTACGTCATTTAAGGGGGTACCTATAAACGTGGCTAAGGGTAACCCGAACACCACCAAGGGCCCTTAGTACATGGTAAAAATTTAGGGGTACAACCCAATAATGGGGTACCTATCCGGGTTAGACACCTTGGATTCTCACCTAATCTAGCGACATTACGCAATATAAAATGCGTTGTAAGAAGATTTAGGTTGGGCGACTAAGGCATACTGTCTTTCCCAAGAAGTGCAGAAAACGATCAAGGCGCCGAGGTACACGGTTGAGTCAAGAGTGCCGGGTGAGGTTGAACCACATCTGCCATTTTTTACAAGTCTTGGAAAATGATGCACTTGGCCCAAATATACCCCATAGGGTGCAACCTCGTAACTATAAGCCCTATAGGAAAAAAGGATAAGAGGTTGCGATCAAAAGCTGGTTGTTGGCAGAACCGGATGGGAAGAGCTAACCTTGTATGGTCGATGTACTCTTCCTTGAAGGGGCAACCAGGGGGAAGATAAAGGGCAGCACCCTCCATTAGGGAGCTGATACGTGCTATAAGACGCAAATGTCACGAGGCTTCTTGTTTGCGAAAACATAAAGGCTTGTCATATTTGTGCAACAATTGAACTTCTGCGAGCCTTCTAAAAAAAAAAAAAAAAAAAAAAAAAAAAAAAAAAAAAAAAAGAAAAAAGAACTCGAAGAACATAACAATGAAGATAAGATGAGATCAATGGGTTTTTGCATGAAAGTGTAAAGACGTCTGGCGATTTCATCGCAAGACGATAATGTCACGAGGTTGTATGTTCGCAAGAATGTTCAGCCTTGTCATATTATCGCAAATACAAAAGGTTACTACAAAAGAGGTGGCAAAATAAGACCTTTACTTAGGAAGGCATGATAAGACCACAAAAATTAATGAAATTCATTACAATCATTGAAGAAATTATACAAGAATATACATCATGAAGTTTTGAAGAGAAGACAGCTTCGTCAAGATCATTGAAGAATTTTGAAGAGAATATATATCAAAGAAGATAATTCCATCAAGATCATTGAAGAATTTTGAAGACAATATATATCAAAGAAGACAATTCCATCAATATCATTGAAGAATTTTTACAAGAATATATATCATGAAGTCATAGCAAAAGAGGCGATTTCATTCGCGATCAAAGACGAATTTATATAAGAAAATACACAAATAAACTTGCGAAGATAATTATATGAATGGAGGCAACTCAAAGATATATCAATTTTACTACGGAAAAATGAGCTAAGTAACAGAAACTTGAAATATACATTGCAATAGATAAGTATTCGCATCATACTCGCATCATACAAGCATCATACTCGCATCATTCAAACATCATATTCGCATCATAAAAGCATTGCATAAGCATTTCATGGCATAAACATCGCATATACATTTCATAACATAATCATTACATATATATTGTATTCGCACAAGTATTTTACAAAATTTTACAGGATAATAACGCGAAACTTCGCAGAAACATTCATAATTCGCAGGACTATTCATAGTTCGCAACAATATATTCGCAACACTATGTTCGCAACACTATATTCGCAACATTATATTCGCAACACTATATTCGCAGCACTATTCAGAAGTTTAGAAATTCGCAGAAAACCCCAGAAATTCACGGAAAAATTCAGAAATTTGCAGAAAAATTCAGAAGTTAGCAGGGTTACCACTTGAGGCAGAGGCAAGATAAGAATAGAGACGCAATTTATTTATTCAACATTTTCTTAAGGATTCTCCTTCATAGATAAAGAACAGAGGCAACTATGGATATCCAAGAAATATTTTATGATTCTTTATCTTCTCAGCGAGAATCCTTATCAAAAATGGAATAATAATTTCACATGAACAGAGGGCAATATTTATCACTCTCTTAAGGATACTTCATACTTCTTATATATTTCGAGGATTAAGTACTTCTTATACTTCTTCAAGGATATTTTATATTTCTTATACTTCATACTTATTCAAGATACTTCGCATACTTCATACTTCGCAAGATGATACTTCTAATTACTTCTTAAAGCTTCAGAACTTCGCAAAAGAATAGAGGCAAGTATATACTTTTCAAGACTAGTATTCTTTTGTTCGTTCCTTCATCAACAAAGATCAAAGACTACTACAACAACGGATTTTTTCTTAAAGATCGCTCTTCAAGCAATATTCAAGAAAAAAGAGGCAAGATGTAGGAGCGGAATATCACAGCAAATGATAACTTATGAATATTGTGGAGAGAAAATACATTTTGCGAGCAAAGAATATTTTGCGAGCAAGAAGGACATTTTGCGAGCAAAGGAAACCACGAAGGTTCGCAAGATAATCTTCAAATCCGAAATGGCGGGACAACACAACGGTCATCTATTGTAAAATCATATAAATAGCCATTTAGGCATGAGAGGAAAGGGAGAGACACATTTTGAGAGAGAGGATAATTTTGGAGGAGAGAGAAAATGTTAGGAGAGATTTATTATCTTTATCATCTTCTTCCCCAAAAAACTAGAGCTCCAAATATTCATTAATGGAGTCTCAATTGTAAAATCATGTAATCACATACAATCACTAGTGAAGCACCGTGGATGTAGATCACATTGATCGAACCACGTAAAAATCTTTGTGTCTCTTTATAATTTTAGTACTTTAATTCTTAGTCTCATATCAAATTAATTAGGTTTAGGAATTATTTTAATGGATTCTTATGAGAGTGTAGTTGTGAGATAATCCGCAACTACACCTTTTCTGAGCACGAAATATTTTACTAATCCGATGTATCTTATTCTCCTCTTCATGGAGAGAGTGTTATTGAAGAGTTGAATTGGATGGATTTGTTTCCGACTAATAGTGAAATTAATATGACAGCAAATGAAACAAGCATAAGTACACATCAAACTGTCAGTAGTTCAAGAATTGATGATATACAAGTCATGGAGCCGGTTCAAGAGTTCGATATTCATGTTGCCGAAGAAATTGACACCCCTGATCTTGAAGATCCATCTCTCTCTTCATCAACAATACCTACATCTAATTGTCCTCCAGCCGGTGCCGATGTCCCTGAGGTAAGGATAGATTGTTCGATTAATACTAATGATACTTGTGAACTACCTGACACCGAAAGGTACCAGTTGCCACCAAGGAGTAATCGTGGAGTTCCACCAGATCGTTTTTTACCTGAAGCAATAAGGAAGGTGAAATACCTTATTTCGAATTACGTGTCAACTCATAGATTATCAAAAGAGGGAAAAGCGTTTGTCAATCAAATGGCAGATGTTACTATTCCCAGAACAGTAGAAGAAGCACTATCTAATCCGAAATGGGCTGGTCCTATGAAAGAGGAGATGGTGGCACATGAAGAAAATGGTACATGGGATATAGTCTCACTACCAGAAGGAAAAAAACCAGTTGGCTGCAGGTGGGTATATACTATCAAGCATAATCCAGATGGCTCTATTGACAGGTATAAAGCAAGACTTGTGGCTAAAGGGTTTACCCAGACTTATGGTATTGATTATCAGGAGACGTTTGCTCATGTTGCAAAAATCAACACTATTCGAGTATTATTGTCTTTGGCAGCAAATCTAGGCTGGCCTCTACAACAATATAATGTAAAAAATGCTTTTTTACATGGTAATTTGCAAGAAGAAGTCTACATGACACTACCTCCAGGTTATAATGCTCCAAACAATGTTAATGTTGTGTGTAAGTTAAAGAAGGCTTTATATGGTTTGAAACAATCTCGCAGAGCATGGTTTGGTAGATTTCGCATTGCAATGAAGAAGTTTGGGTATATACAAAGTAATGCTGATCATACCTTGTTCCTTAAAAGAGTAGGTGACAAGGTAACTGCTCTTATTATCTATGTAGATGATATGGTGGTAACAGGAAATGACCCTGAAGAGATGAGTAATCTGAAGAATTGCTTGTATTCTGAGTTTGATATGAAAGATTTGGGTGGACTTAAGTACTTCTTGGGTATTGAAGTTAATCGATCCAGAAAGGGAATTTTCTTGTGTCAGCGAAAATATGTGATTGATTTGTTGAAGGAAACTGGTATGACTGGTTGTACGCCAATCGGGTCTCCTATGGAACAAAATCATGGTCTTGAAGAATGTTCTGATCAAATACCAGCAGACAAAGGACAATACCAGAGGTTAGTTGGTCGCTTGATTTATCTTTCTCATACAAGGCCAGATATTGCTTATGATGTAAGTGTTGTAAGCATATTTATGCATAATTCGGGTCAGCAACACATGGATGCAGTCACCAGGATACTAAGATATTTGAAGTCCTTTTGTGAGTAGGTTTGATGTTTTCAAAACATGGACATCTTGATGTATCAGGTTACACTGACTCATATTGGGGAGGCAAAGGCGATAGGAGAAGATCGACATCTGGGTATGTTACCTTCGTTGGGGGTAACTTAGTAACTTGGAAGTCTAAGAAACAACAGGTTGTTTCCTTGTCAAGTGCTGAATCAGAATATAAAGCAATGGTAAAAGGCATTTGTGAATTATTATGGTTGAAAAGGCTTATGGGAGAGCTTGGGTTCCCATCTGAAAAACCTATGAAGTTGTTTTGTGATAATCAGTCAGCAATCAAAATTGCAGAGAATCCGGTGCAACATGATTGAACGAAACACGTGGAAATTGATAGGAACTTCATTTATGAGAAACTTGAAGAAAAAATTATTGAAGTACCATATGTCCGAACAACACAACAACTGGCAGATATTCTGACTAAGGCCGTATCAAAAAAAAAATTTAACGATTCACTTGTCAAGTTGGGCATCTGTGACATATATGCACCACCTTGAGGGGGAGTGTTGAATAATTAATTAGTAGTTGTAACATTAGTCATCAAGATTGACTAATGAATTAGTAGTAGTAGGTGGAAGTAGTTTTAGGGTAGCTATAGGGTGGCTTGTAGGATGGCTTGTTTTTCTTCCTCCCTTCCTTATTTTCTTCCTCCCTTTCTTATTTTCTTCCTCCCTTTCTTATTTTATTTGTAGAAGACTTTGTCTTCTCTTGTAACACTATATATATCTCTTTTAGAGATTGATTTATAACATAACAATTATTTTTGAGTTGAACCTTAAGTTTAACATTGCATTTCTCATCTTTATCATGAGTCGCAGCAACATCGTCTTCTCGTCACCATTATGATCATCACTGCCAATGAGTTCTTCTTCTCTGCAATCACCAGCATCATCACTGCTAGTGCCATCAACGGCAGCACCCTCAACTCGTCTTTCACAGCAATCAAACTCCATCACCGCCACCCTGACTTCTCTCAAACTCGGCCACATATCCAAGTCCGGATCCGTAACTCCATCTTAACCTCCTCAATCACTGATCCCAGCAACAACGAAGAACCATCAGTCCCCATCATCAACAGCAAAGCTCGAGCTCCTTCCATCTCTGTTTTGCTGAAGCTCTCATCACGATCCATCATCTATTGCCGATAATGGTCGCAACCCATTCTCAATCACCGAGACTCCATCACTGTCATTTTCTCCCTTGGTTCCGTCGTGCTCGAACAATCTCCAAAACCCGGTCAAATCTACGAGTTTCAAACTCGTCATCTCTACCATCTCGATAACCACAGCAACAACACCAGTCGGAGAAGGAAGTTGTGCGCCGGACTGTCGTGCACATAACAAAGAAGGTAATAGTGGCCCTGAGAATAAAACCAAGTGCCTTTAGCAGTATTTGAATTACGGCTTCCTCCCAGTATATGACTCGACTGCCTTTAGCAGTTCCTTTGAAATGGTTCACCCATCAACAGAATGACTTCCCTTTAACGTACAATGGAGGTGCCAATAACACTTGTCCTCAGAAATGACCATTTTTCCCTTTTAGTTTTCCAAGTTCTTATTTTGCTCATAACTTCATCATACAGACTCAGAAAAACTTCGTTCTTTCGCCGTTAACTTCATCTTCTTGTCCTCTACAAAATAATGACTAGAAATCTTGTAATTGAACGAGTTTCAATTGGTCTTTGGATCTTTTCCACTTGTAGCTAGCTTCTTTTATTGCACAATTAATTGCTATTTCACTTCTTTTGGATGATTCATCTAATAAAACACAAATAAGAGAAAACAAGCGTAATATACACTAATTTGCAAGAAAACCAACAAATACTAGCATGGAATTGACACTAAATATATGTGAAATATGCACTTATCATCTTTTAGAATGTAGCACTTACTACCAAACACTCTAAGATAGTGTAAGTTGGGTTTTCTACCGTACCACAACTCATAAGGAATGTTGAGGGTTTTAGACCTAAGTAGACACGGTTGATCAAATAACATGCTATGAAGATAGCTTCTCCCCAAAACATTAACGGTAAGTTTTTGTTATGGAGCATTACCCTGGCCATTTCCTGAATATTTCTGTTCTTTCTCTCTGCAACTCCATTAGCTTGAGGAGTATTTGGTGGAGAATATTGTTGAATAATTCCCAGTTCGTCACAAAATTCAAACACCTTAGTGTCCTTGAATTCAATTCCACGGTCGCTTCTAATTTTCTTTAGTTTGCGACCTTGTTCATTCTGGATTCTATTAACAATAATTTTGAATTCTCCAAGAGTTTCATTCTTATGAGATAAGAATGCCACCCAAGTGAATCTGGTGTAATCATCTACCATAACCAAAGCAATACTTCTTACCAGCAACCGTAGGTTGGTAAATTGGTCCGAAGAGATCCATATGAAATAAATCAAGTGAAGCTTTAGTGAGAATATCTTGAGATGATCAATGGTGAACTTTTGTTTGTTTACCCTTTTGACAGGCACCACATACACCTTCAATCTTTGCATTGATTTTGGGAACGCTTCTAACAAGTTCTTTGTTAATGATCTTAGTTAGGAGATGATAATTGATGTGACCAAAATGTTCATGCCAAAGATGTGTAGATTCCACCTTAGTCAGATTACAATAATTGCTGAACTGAGTATCAAGAAGATAACAGTTATTTTTACCACGAATTCCCTGAAAAATTACTTTCCCAGTTTTGTCTACAATGTCACATCCGTTTGCATTGAAGACAACTCGATGGCCTTTGTCACAAATTTGACTAATAGGTAAGAGATTTTCAGTCATACCTTTTACGTAGACTACATCATGAATTTCAGGTACAGCAGGTAATTTGATCGTTCCCTTTTTTTGCTTATGTAGCAACATCTCCCATCACCGAATATTACAGGTCCACCTTAATAGTCGTCTGAAGAAATAAACCAAGTGAGGTCACATGTCATGTGTCTGCTACATCCACTGTCAATAAACCATTGAAAGGTTGATGTTGATTTTAAAGCAAAATCTCTCATACTATTCGTACTGTTCTGTTTGGAATTTCCCAATAGTTTTGTATGTCTTTTTAGAGACGTAAAGAGTTGGTTAGTTCTCTTATGAAGACTCTTAATATATTTTGAAAAGACACACACTTATGTTGAAAGTGATTCGAAGAATCACAAAACAAACATGGGCTAACATATTTTAGTTTCACAGAACAGTTCTGAGTCATATCAGTTTTCACAACATTTAATCGTTGTTTATCAGCTGATGTGTGACCTTTCTTCAGAGAGAAACTACTGGAATCTCTCATATCCTTTAAAGGATTTATGATTGGTTTTAAATCCCTAAGAAATGCAATCTCCGCAACAATATCAGAATTTATCCGGATTTGTTCATCCAACCTTTTCTAAAGAATTGCCAGTTTATCATAACGCTTTCTACAATTAGTTTTTAATCCTGGTGAAGAGTCATAAGAGACTTTATCATCCATAGAGTTAGATCACTACAAACACATACTTGTAAGGTCTTGAATGTGTTTTCCTGCTCTGATACCAATTAGAAAAGCGGGGGTCTAACAACCACACCCAATATTTCTATTAACAATCTGTATGGACAAAATCCGAGTTACTTTCTAGAGACTCAACTAGACAGTCAGACTCAATCTAGATAAGAATATCTCAAGAAGTTATTATCTAAAACTCTCAATTTGATCTTTACTCAAGCAAATAGAAATCTGCGAGTCTTTATCAAAGAGAGATAACTTGGATGGTACCAAAGGCCAATATCCAAGTGTCAATCAATTTAAATCGACAACCAAAAGTTCGGATATTCTAATTGATTGAACAAAGCACAACTTGTGTTATTTCAATTATAACAAAATATAATATGGAAAATAAATAACACAGACACCAGAATTTTGTTAACGAGGAAACCGCAAATGCAGGAAAAACCCCTGGACCTAGTCCAGATTAAACATACATTGTATGAAGCCGCTACATACACTAGCCTACTCTAAGCTAACTTCGGTCTGGACTGTAATTGAACCCCAATCAATCTCACACTGATCCAAGGTACAGTTATTCTCCTACGCCTCAGATCCCAGCATGATATTATGCACTTGATTCCCTTAGCTGATCTCACCCACAACCAAGAGTTGCTACGACCCAAAGTCGAAGACTTTAATAAATAAATTTGTATCACACAGAAAAGTCTACAGTAATAGATAAATTCTGTTAGAGCATTGCTCCGTCAAAATCACATGCGTTGCTATATCAAGCATGTTTTTCAATGTTAGTGATCAAAACTATAAAGTCTAGATTTATAGTCTACTATAGCTAAGGTCTCGGACTAGGATAGAAAGTGTAGTTGAGCTCAAGAACTCCATGGAAATCATCATACAAGACGAAGGACTACTCAAGGAACCAGTGGATCTTCATCGACTAAAAGGTATGTGGAGACTTGAACTTATCTATCACTCAAAAGTATATCTACTCCATCTCATATCTTGAGACAAAAGTCGTTTTACTATATAGACTAAAGATATATACATGTGACATTTCGAGCTGAGTATATGTCGCTTATCTATTTCTCGAAATGTGTATTGGTAAATCTTTCGTTTTAGCCAAGTTCATCTTTGCCTAGTGACAAAAGTCATGTTATGTTTCAATCACTTTGGAAATTGCTCTGACGAAAACTAGTTTGTGAATAAAGACTATATGACGTCCTCTGAGAATGTTTCAGTGATTGAAATGAGAGTTTAGACAATATAACCATTGGGGGATATAAACATTGTTATGGTAACACATATATGTATAATTCCTTATGTACTTGAACCGAAGTTGGCGAACTTTGTTGATCAAGTGAAAACCGAAACTTGAGCAGTCAACCCAGTCCACGAACGTAGTCCGCGAACGTGCGCAGTTCTTGAACCCGAGAATTTCTGCTAGATTTTGTGAACTCCAACTGGTTACTTAAGTCCGCGAACTT
Source organism: Papaver bracteatum (assembly GCA_023529315.1). NCBI lineage: Eukaryota > Viridiplantae > Streptophyta > Magnoliopsida > Ranunculales > Papaveraceae > Papaver > Papaver bracteatum. The sequence goes on from JAJJWX010000433.1 coordinate 386,203, forward strand.
GAGTGGTTATGTCTCAAAACGATGTTCGTGAACTTATCTAAATTATCTAAGGATTGCTATTGCAAACCGTGGCTTTATAGTTCATGAATTGATTCGAGTGAATCACATCATTTTTTCTTCAATGACGTCTTGTGTAGTACATAAGATCTCATAGCAATTGAACAACTCTCTAACTAGTTCATTTGAGTCATTTGGACTAGTTATGGTGAAGAAGAATATGGTTGATATGAAAGTTATCATTTGGCTAAACATTTGGTTGACTAATATTGAACCAACTATTGTACACATTTGGGTATAGTTACACAAACCCAAAATCATCAAGTACATGTGTGTATGGCAAGCAAAGTTTTCGATCTAACGGTTGAGAGATATTAGCTTGTATCTAATCAGGTTTTTATCTAACGATGAATATTGAATGCTTTGTTACTAAGCTAACATTGATTGCAAACCCTGATTTGAAAGACTATATAAGGGAGAACTCTAGTAACTGGGAAACCTAATCCCCACACATTTTGTGTGATACTAGTTTGCTAATCTAGAGTCGATTCTCCTTTAACCTTTGGTTTTCTTCTTCTAAAACTAGGTTAACGACTTAAAGACTTCATTGGGATTGTGAAGCCAGACCGATACTACTTTTCTTATAGTTGTGTGATCTGATCTTGCTGTTTCTATCGTACGAGTACAATTGTAATAATTGGCTTGAGATTTCTATATCCGATAAGAAAGATATAAAAGTAATCACAAACATCTTCGTGTCATTGTTTGTGATTACACAATATCTTTTTTCGCTGCGTCGATTAATACTATTGTGAGGTGATTGATAAAACTGAGTTGTTCTTCGGGAATATAAGTCTGGTTTTATTGATTGGTTCCTATTTACCTTAATTTATCAAAAGATGGAACAAAAATCATATGTTTATTCGTGGGAGACGAATTTATCTATCTTGTAGACTTTTCTGTATGAGACAGATTTGTTTGCTTAGGTCTTCGACTTTGGGTCGTATCAACTCTTGGTTGTGGGTGAGATCAGCTAAGGGAATCAAGTGCGTAGTATCCTGCTGGGATCAACGGCGTAGGAGCATAACTGTACCCTGGATCAGTGTGAGATTTATTGGGGTTCAACTACAGTCCAGACCGAAGTTAATTTGGAGTAGGCTAGTGTCTGTAGCGACTTAATACAATGAATGTTTAATCTGGACTAGGTCCCGAGGTTTTTCTTCATTTGCGGTTTCCTAGTTAACAAAATTCTGGTGTCTGTGTTATTTATTTTCCGCATTATATCTTGTTATATAATTAAAATAATACAGGTTGTGCGTTGTTCAATCGATTAGAATATCCGACCTTATTGGTTGTTTATTTAAATCGATTGACACTTGGATATTGGTCAATAATACAGGTTGTGTGTTGTTCAATCGATATTAGAATATCCGCATTATATCTTCCACCCATTTATACCAAGATCATCAATAAATTTACCAACTTTACCCGTGGACGTAGGTTAGAATTAGCCGAACCACGTAATCTCTCGTGTGATTTGTTAACTTAGTTGCACTTATATTATCTTCTCACATAGTTATTTATTTACTAAGCCTCTACATACTCTAGCTTACTACAAGTTAACTTCAGAATGGAATGTAGTTGAGGCCTATCCAATCTCATACTGATCAATGTACAGTCACGTTTCTTACATCTCTAAATCCCAGTAGGACTCTACGCACTTGATTCCCTTGGCTGATCTCACCCACAACTAAGAGTTATTACGACCCAAAGTCGAAGACTTGATAAACAAATTTATCTCCCACAAAAAAGTATTCTGATAGATAAATATGTCTCCCACAGAAATACCTACGAATTTTTTGTTCTGTCTTTTGATAAATCAAGGTGAACAGGAACCAATTGATAATCCGGTCTTATATTCATGGAGAACAGCCTAGAAATATCAATCACCTCACAATAACTTAACTATATGGTAGTAGAACAAGTTATTGTGGAATCATAAAGAATGATACAAAAAGCTTTGTGATTACTTTTTATATTTTACCTATTGGAGATAAATCTCGAACAAATCTTAGAGAAGATAGTACTCAATACGATAGAACAAGTAAGATCATAACACGCAACTATAAAGAAAATAGTTGGGTCTGTATTTAGAAGTATCACACAGGAGGTTTGTGATTACTTTTTATATTTTACCTTTAAGTCATTAACCTATAATGGTTTTAGGAAAAACCTAGGTTAAAGGAGAATTGACTCTAGTCGCAACTAGTATCACGCAGGAGGTGTGGGGATTTGGTTTCCCAGTTGCTAGAGTTGTCCCTTATATAGTCTTCAAATCAGGGTTTGATAACTTTATAACAAAGCAATCAATATTCACCGTTGGATGGAACCTAATTTAAGATTCAAGCTAATATCTTTCCACCGTTATATGGTCTTAGCTTGTTACAAAAAAATGAAATATACTTTCGTTTAGATATGGGTAACCGTACCTAAACGTGTATATTGAGTTGGCTCAATAATAATTAATCTAAGTTATCCATATGAATACTTTTGTATTAACCATGTTCATCTTAAAATTTATAGATCAAATGAATCTAATTGTGTTAATCATAGAGTTGTTGAATTATTTATATTCTCATAGAAGTATAAAAGACACAATTGAAGAAAAATCGGATTGATACAAAATAATCAGTTCATGAACATTTTAGCCATGGTTTGCAAAGATTGCATTGCTTAATTAATAAATGTATTTGTTCATGAGTATGAAAACATACTTAGCCGATTTTAGAACTTAACCACATAAGTTTACAAATGGGTAAGCAAAAATAAGTTCCGGACTTGATCCTTTCCGACAGTTCGCAAACAGGTACGGGTATGCATACTTGGTTTCCGGACCTGAATCACTTTTACAACAGTTTGCATATGGATATGCATATTGTGCTATATCCAGATAATGATTAGTTGTTATAAACTCCCATTTCAATCATTGAAACATTCTTAGAAGACGACAGTAGATGTCTCACACAAACTACTAGCTTATAATCAGTTTTCAAGTGGTCGATTGATCAATACGAAATATTCTGAGTCTACATCAAATGACTATCTCACCCAAATCATGTAAGATGTTACCAGGCGATTTTCACATGATCATCTTTTGACTTTCGTCAATAATAATGATTAACGTAGTTAAAGCAAAAATCTTTCCAACACATATTTTGAGAAAGATATATGCGAGTTAAACTCAGCTCGAAATATCAAATGTGTATAATGTAAAGTCTATATAGCTATATGACTTTGTCTCAATAAGAGGTAGAATAGAATAGATTTCTGAGTGATAGATAAGTTCAAGTTTCCATATACCTTTTGTTGATGAAGTTCTACAATCTGCCTTTAGTAGTTCTTCGTCTTCAATCAATGAACGTCGTGAAGTCTAAAGCTCAACTACACAATTTATACTAATCCGAGACATAGCTATAAGTAGACTAGAAATCAAGACTTATAGTTATGAAAACTAAAATTGACAAACATGTTGATATAGAAACGCTTGCGAGTTCTATCGAGCAGTTCTCTAACACATTCTTCTTTCTTTCCTAACGTTTTTAGCAAATCTGTGGGGCGGAGTCTTTGGTCTGGAATATTGAAAGCTAGACAATTTTTTTAAGAATGGAGCAAATCTGATTGTTAAAAATGGAAGGAGAGTTAGTTTTTGGACATATAAATGGGTTGGTAATGAGGTTTTTAAGGATAGATACCCAAGAATTTATGGTTTATCGAGATCTAAAACTGCAACCGCCAATGAAGTTATGACCGGGAATGAAGAGTGGAATATCCATTTTAAATGAGCTTTAAATAAACATGAAGTGGGTTATGTGACTAATATGGTTCATGCTCTAGGAGATATAATTGTCTCCCAAGATAGTACACTGAAATACAACATAAAGTGGGTTTATGGACCTAACTTTACAGTTGATAATTGCTACGCGGCCTTAGATGTTGATGGTCTGCTGACTTTCCCGCACAAGAAAGTTTGTCAATGTCTTTTCTATTCTGCTACACAGGAAACCCAGAGTCACTTATTCCAAAATTAATTGTGTCAAAAAAGAAAATTATGGCATTACTTTCTTGACATTTTTAATTACCATTGGGTTTTCTCGGAGTTGGTTAAGTAAAACGTTTGGGAATAGTCAAGAAATAAGAGTAGGTGCTTCATGAGGCAACTATGGAATATTACCTTTTGCGATTTGGTAAAATATTTGGAATGAACGTAACAATCGTCTTCACAGAGGATATCGGAGGAATCTGGACCAGCTTATCACCTCCATCGAATGTACTATTTATGATTGGTCTTTAAATTCAAAGTTGTTTGAAGGTTACTCTTGGAGTACCTTAGTATGTAACTGGAAGGCTATTATTGGAAACAATTATCTTTAGTTTTATCTTTCTGATGAAGCTCTATTTTTAATTAAATTTTCCTTTTTTCTCTAAAAAAATGTATTAAAACTTAGCTAAATACATTGTTTGAATCTTTCTCTAAATCACCCAACAAGAAAAAAAAAAGGAAAAGATAACTCAGAATTTACTACTCCCTCGGATTCCGGAAAAGAAATATTATCATTTTTTTACTTTAGCTTATATAATTTTTAGCTTAAAAATAAGCCAAATTTAAAAAAAAAATGATAGTATCTCTTTTCCAAAAGCAGGGGGAATATATCACTTCTTATAGATGCATTGCTCGGTTGAATCCACAAGTTTGGTTATCTCAAGCTTGTTGTTAATTTTAGGTGATTAAAATTATATCTTGATTTCCAGTATACTAAGTCAAGTTTCAGATATGTTAGAATTGTAGTTGAGTATCAGAGATTATCCTTGAAGACTGAAGATCGACGAATATATTTGGAGAACTTTTGTATCAGGTATGTGAAGACTGAACCATTCTATTTTACTCACTATACCATCATTATATCAATTGAGACTATGTCATATGACTTATAGTAGATTAACAAATAATATGTTTTGAGTCAAGCTTGTCTTGTGAAAAATCTCGAAATATGATTTAGCAATTAGATGTTCAAAGGTCCTTAAAAATATTAGTTATGCGAATCAATTTGTACATCAATTGAAAATTTCTCATGCAAATGATTGTATCACTATTGGGAATGTTTCAAACATCAAAAGAGGAAAATATAAATATAATGAATTTCTACTCAGGGTAGGTTGGCGAAATCAGTTTGCAAACTATAGATATCTGATATTCAGAACTGCGGGAAGGTTGGCGAACCAGTTCGCAAACCATAAGTTCAGTTGGGAACAATTCAAGAACCTGGTTGGCGAACCATGGTGAACTGATTTTATATGTTGGATTATTTGGCTAGCAGTTAATGAACCCAGTTCACGAACTGTAGTCAACTGAGTTCCGGAGTCTAGTAGGGTTGGAGAACCCGGTTCATGAACCATAGCACCCTGACTCGTGAACAATCCCTACAGTTGGCGAACCGTTGAGCTGACTGTCCCGACAATGTTTAGCAGATTCTCAAATACTTATTATTTTAATATGTTTAGCAGACTTTCTTAAACACGTATAAGACTTTATTGATTTATTAAACACTTTATTGATTTATTAAACACTTATGTGTTTGAATCATGATTCATTTCTTAGTTATTTAAATGAACATCATGTAGCTTTTAGTTATTTGGATAACTTTCCAAACCGAACAGTCATTATACATGGTTCAGTAACTGAACCTATGTGTATAGTCTTTTATTTATTTTTCTTGATTCGAATACTATAAATAGAGTATCTCTGTTGACTAGGAAAATAAATTCCTGACACTTTGTGTCCTAGTTGATTCTATAGTCGCCTCTATTGACCTTTTAGGTCTACGACTAAAAAGACTTCGTTTGGGGATTCGTGAAGCCAGGTCCGACTATATTTACCTTGATAGTTCATGAATCCTGATCTTTCATTTATGTTATCGAGGTTTTCCTAATCTCTTTCAAGCAAGATAGATATTGATCACAAAGTTATCTTCGTCTCAGACTTTGTGATTCCTCAAGATAGATATCTAAAGACTGATCTTAGTTGATCTTTCGGCGATTTTTCTTGAGATGTGGTTAACAATCTAGGCTGCTCTTTAGGATTTGTAAGTTTTGAATTTATAAGGTTTGATAGCTTTCTATTGCAAACAGATTTCCACACCTTGATCTTTGATCTAAACGAAAATCAAATAGGCTTATCTGTTAGAGACAAATTGGTACCAAAAGTATTCACTTCAGCTGAAGCAACTCTTAGGATGTAAAGAACATTAGTTAAGGAATCAAGTGCATGGAACCTCGCGAGGTTCAAGAGACATAAGGAGTGCGACTGTAACTGAATCGCTTGGAAGGTGGGTATGGTCTCAACTATATTCCAGTCCGAAGTATGATAGTAGGCTAGTGTCTTTAGTGTCTTAATATAGTGTGGTGTTCAATCTGGACGAGGTCGCGGGGTTTTTTTGCTATTGCGATTTCCTCGTTAATAAAATTTCTGGTGCCTTGTGTTCTTCATTTTCTGCATTATATTGTTTATAGTTATAATTGGATTTACATAGGTTTGTACGTATTAAATCTAAGTAGATAAGTCATCTTAATTATAATAGATTACGAGACTAGTTTCTTGTAGAATTCGTATCTTGAAATATAGATAAAAAGTTTAATCACTTGGCATAATTCCGATTGAATTATTTGGATACGACTAGATTTATTTTTGATATTGATTTTTGCAGATCTTCCAGGTACTCTTCTTAATAATCAGGTTCACAGACCTTGTGTACATATACATATTGATTGAGTAGAGGTTGAGATATTAACTCTATACATATTGTCAAGGATCATTAAGTTGGTCTACTTGCAATTGTGTTAAGTTTTGTCTATACACAAGTTGCCGAACGAAAAAAGTTGGGTGTTTGGTATCTCATGCATTTCAACTACTAACATGTTTAGCTAGAGTGTCGGCACAAAAGTGTGCATCTCTTTTCATTGAAATGCAAATATATTTCCTCACTAATTTTAATCTAAGTAAACAATCTTGAATTAAACTAGAAGTTTTTCACTTGATATTACTAATAAAGCCATTGATGGCAGCTGCTATTTTTTACTATAAGTATCCAGGTGCAGCTTTTGGATTTCCTTTTCAATTGCACATTCAATTTCTTCTAGGACAGCTACATCCTCTGCATGTCCCTCATTTAAATTTGTTGGAGTTTTTCATTTTGCTACTCCAAAAGTACCTGCACTTTTTTTTCCAATTATATTTGTTCCCACAAGATTATTATTGGAATTCTTATCAAAAGAGACATCCATATTTATTTTCTCAAAGTTTAAGTTTGGAGGTTTCTAATTCTCCTTCGCATTAGTTTGAATGGGTTGTCGTCTTGTTTCAGACGTCAAAAAAAATTACTCACATTCATAAATCTCCTTTTTTTCCATAATTACCAGCTTCATGGGGTTTACCTACAGTTTGTCGAAAACAACATCACATTTGTGCTCCAAATTTGTCCACATAGATAGGCATATAAATCTTAGAGATTTTTGGCGAGTAATATAATTTTAATTATCATCAGTAAACCAAGTTGTAAACCATTTCTCAAACGAAGATTCAATATCCGACAAACTATATCATGTGAGTTATATGACATTCAGTAAAGAGATATTGTATGGTTTCACAAGAGTCATGCATAGAAGACTACATGGTTATTGGAAGCTATTTGGAAAAAATTTATCTCGAATCTCATACTTGCCACGGACAAATATTTAGCATCTTAATAGAGGTACCTCAAAAAAGTCCCAAAAGAATGTTTTAGTAATTTTAAGAGCCACTATTTTGAGATCTCACTTGTAAATGTATATACCAAACATCTACACATATTAAGCATATATAAATGAATAAAACAACATTAATTGCTTTCATACATATTTTCAGTGACAATAAATAATTTTTTACTGAAGCTTTGAAAGAACTAAACAATTGTGAAAAAAATTGGGTCTTATGTACACCTCAAAAAAAAAAAAAAAAAAAAGACCAACTATTAGGTTGGAAAAAGAAGCAAGGAAAAAAAATTATATCAGCAATAATGAGATAGTTACAATATCCTTGTTCCTTTAAGAACCTCCCTAAATATGATAAGTAAAGTATTAACCTTACAAATACGAATATAAGTGACAATGTTACAAATCTTTAATTTTGAGATACCTGAAATTTTAGAGTTAACCCTTAATGAAGCTTCTGTGGAAAATTTATGGACAGATAATAAAAGGGGTCTAATTTCATGTACTATCTTTTGATGGTGTAATGTATCATTAATTTAAAAAAAAATATCTATTTTTTTTTATTAAGTGTGTATAAATATGTTCTACGAAAATGCAAAAAGTACAAAATTTTTTTTATCTTGACTATTCAAGTAAAGTTGATTATATTATAACTGTGAATGTTATAACTAATATGGCTATGATTAGCTCCACATCCGAATAAAGATAACGTGTTATCCGGCCAACATATTTATATGAATTTTCATGTCTGACCGACACCCTTGATAATGACTATAAACTGGATAAACATTTAAAAATCAGTACTTGCATCAACAAATCTAGTTAACAAGAATTTCTATCATCTTATTAATTATCCATATAAGAAAATCATCAGAATCCATGATTGGGGATTATTCTATACGAGTTAACTGTATTGAATAGTCTAGTTAATATTTATTTAGTAGATGGTTAAGCTACATATTTCTCAATTAGTTTAAGAATGGATTATACCAGTAGTGTGCACATGGGTGCATGTTTAGCGGATTTTTTTTGTTTTGCATAATACTTTATCGATGTGCATCAAATGATTGTAATTAAATGAAAATAGGTAAAATATATAAATTGGTTTGGTAATCTGTTGAACAAGCCAAATCGACCAATACCCTATTAATAGGTGCATAATTTAACACATATTACTATCAATTTATCATGTTTTATTTGATGGTTTTAGTGCAAATTTAGTACCTTTGTTTTATATTTTCTGGATTTCGTAGGTTGAACCGTCAAATAGGGGTAAAGATACACATAAATGTACAAGAAATTATATATCAAACCAAGAAGGGAAATGGTCTCTAAAAACAAGCACAAATCAATTCCCAAAAGCCAAGATTCCAGTTACCTTAGCTGCTAAAAAAGTGTTGTTGTAAACTGAAAAATGTTGCTAAACACATTTCCAAATGGGGAGTTCCCGTATTTCAAAAGCCCTTTGGTTCAGGAATAAATTTTACAACAGAACAATTTTCTTAATAATAGGTATCATGATTTATTTATTTTTGGAAGAAATATGGTTTTGGAATCAACTTCAGAAGTATTTTTTTAGGGTTTTCTTATGCACTAAGACTAGTTAGAGCATTGCTCGGTTGAACCCACCAAGCGTTGGTATGTCAAGTTTGGTTGTCATATTTTAGTAAAGCAAAACTCATTTAAGATTCGCTTGATTTATATGTATTAGAGTCAACTTCGTATAGGTTAGCTTGAAAGTATTAGGATGAGACATTAAGTATTGCGAAAACTTGAAGATGTGAAGAAGAATAAGACAGAGCTACAACAATAACATAATCCTTCCACTCGAGGTTAGTGATATTTGACTTGAACTGTTTCATTCCCTAACGTATCTTTCAAGTCGTGCATATTGAAAACATAAAACTGCGAAGCATGAACACTCTAGATAGACATAGTATTAAGGAATACAATATGAAGTTTCTTGCTTAACCATTAAACTTTGTATTTAAGACATCAACATAATTGTATGAATGCTATTGTGATTATGTATGGGTATGAGGTGAGGATTTCATCCTAGGGAACAATGTTTACATATGTTCTAAGGAAGTAAGTTCATGATACGTGTTGTGAACCGAAAGGGAAATCGCCAAGCGTTATTGGGGTTTTTCTTCATTGCATATCTTATGGACGACCAATAAGTGTGATGTGTATAACCGTTCACAACTTGTGTGTGTTCTTGGTAAAACTGTTTACATAAGGCCTGAATTTTGTATTGGTATGACTTTTATTAGTAAAACCAATCTTAAGTAATCACCTGAGGTATGATCGGGTTGTGTATGTCTGAACTTATTACTGGGAAGAGGGGAACCGATCCTAGTAAGCGGTGCAGTGCATCACAAGGGGGAACCGATCCTTTTATGAGGTGCAGCAAGGTTTATGGAAGAAAGGGGAACCGATCCTATGAACATGTGCAGCAAAGTTTTGGAAAGGGGAACCAATCCTATGAACATGTGCAGAAAAGTTTTGGGAATGGGGAACCGATTCTATGGACATGTGCAATGCATACAAGTTAGATACCATATATATTTGGGGAACCGATCCTAGTACCTAGTCAGCCGTTTCTTTGGTAAGCTAGTGTAACTATGCACAATACTCACATGGAAACCCATGAGATGTGATTGAGTGGAACTTGATCAATCACATAGTTCTTGAAAGTCAGATAAACCAATTCTAAACTTGTTTGGAAGTGTGGTAAATCAGTTTCAAGTGAGCAAGCATGGTAAAGACTTGCAAGAGTAAGATGTCGACACTCTTTGAACACGGTGCATTAATGCTTATTCTATTTTGTTCAAAGATATTCCTTAAAGGCTAAGAAGGAAGTTAATCCCAAGATCGAATTTAAATAAGTTAAGAATCTTTTTAATTAATGATTTTTAATTATATATGGAAAATAAGAATTAGTAATGTGCATTTGCTAATTATATTTTCCAAGGAGATTTCGATCACTATTTTTGGACAGTGCATTCACAGGAATTATGAAAACCGAATCTGGTGGAGTAATGAAAATATCTTGAGAATATATTCGGTTTTGGAAATTCCTTGGTGTCTAAAATTCCTTGTCTATAAATATTTTGAGTTTGCATTTCTAGCAAACTAATCACGCGTAACCAAGACTTCCTCATTTGTCTTTGTTACTGGTGAGGCGCCTATCGGAGAGGAGAGTAATCTAATTAGGTGAAATCTCTTACGGCCACTCAGTTTAAAGTATTCTTTGGGATTGAGAAGCTTTAGCGCGGCCCGTTAGTGGGAAACGAGATATTGCGGTTTATATTTTGTTTTCTTATTGATTTGATTGACTAATGGAGGTTGAATCTTGATTGCACCTAGTTTGTTTACGCTTGAGAATCTTCTCTTCTGATATAAGATGCACTCAAACTAGTTCAAGGTTTCGACAGGGATCTTTAGACTGTTGTTAGATCTAAAGACGATCTTGAGATAATCCATTGTTAATGGACTCCATTCTGTGTGCAATTGATCACAAGAGATTCAAGTGATTGTGTGCAGGTATTTATTGAAGATCTAAGAAGATTTGAAGACAAAGAAGATATAGAAGATTTCTTACTTGGTGTTTTTATAATCTTTGGTGTGCACAATACTTGTTTGGGAAAAAGAGGATCCAATTAATAATCGGTTTATCCTTGTGGTAGATTGGATTGACTAATTGAGGAAGATCGGCATCAACACATATCACTTGGTTGAAGAGTGTTGTTGGCTTAATCTTAGTGATTACCTTTGGGTGATTTAACGTAAGATAGATCTTGGAACCTGGCAAAGGAGTTTATGTTAAGATAAACAAGGGAACCTTTGCGCAACTCATATCACTTGGTTGAATAGAGTTGATAACAAACAGATTTGTTGTTCCTTTACTGTTTGGAATATGATCCAAAGGAATTGGTCCAAGTACGTGACTTGTTTTACAGGTTGGAGGCGTAGGAATACTGAGGGAACTAGGTAAACTATAGGTTTAGTTGCTTGATCTCAACTATACGAAGTTGTCTTATTTTGTATAGCGCCTTAATTCTGGATTAGGTCTCGGGGTTTTTCTGCATTTGCGGTTTCCTCGTTAACAAAATATTGATGTGTCATTTACTTTGTATTTCTGCATTATAATTATTTTATTATAATTAAAGTAAATTGCACAAACGCTAATTCCTATTTACTTGATACATGAATCATATTGAGTTTGGTTAGGTCTGAACCTTTATATCAAGTAAACACACTTTTTTGTTGTATTGTCTCGATATAGTATCCATAGACGATCACACAAAGTATGAACCGATTTATTGTATTGTCTCGACTCAGTCTATAGACAATCACTTTCGGGGAAAGGACTTATAGGAAGGAAAAGTTATAGCTTGAGGTATATTTAGGGTACTCTCGCCTTTTCAAGACTTTTCTAATATGATAATACTTGAGGACAAGTATGAAGGTTGTATAAGAAGATATCTAAGGATTAACATTCATAATTCAGAAGACACAATTAGCATATTAGGGATGAATTTGAATTCATAAACATTAAGTTTCAATTAATGAAGTAAGTGTTAAATCACTGCTCGGTTAAACTCGCATGCGTTGCTGTCTCAAGCATGTTTGTCAATCTTAGTGATCAAAATTAGAAAGTCTTGATTTCTAGTCTACTATAGCTAAGGTCTCGGACTAGAATAGAAAGTATAGTTGATCTCAAGAACACCATGGCGATCATCATACAAGACGAAGGACTACTCAAGAAACCAGTGGATCTTCATCGACTAAAAGGTATGTGGAGACTTGAACTTATCTATCACACAAAAGTCTATCTACTCTATCTCCTATCTTGAGACAAAAGTCGTTTTACTATATAGACTAAGAATATGCATATGTGACATTTCGAGCTGAGTATATCTCGCTTATCTATTTCACGAAATGGGTGTTGGTAAAGCTTTCGCTTTAGCCAAGTTCATCTTTGCCTAGTGACGAAAGTCATGTTATGTTTCAATCACTTTGGAAATCGCTCTGACGAAAAATAATTTCAACATTTTCCATATGAATAACAACTAGTTTTCGTCAGAGCGATTTCCAAAGTGATTGAAACATAACATGACTTTCGTCACTAGGCAAAGATGAACTTGGCTAAAGCGAAAGATTTACCAACACACATTTAGAGAAATAAATAAGCGAGATATACTCAGCTCGAAATGTCACATGTGTATTTTCTTAGTCTATATAGTAAAACGACTTTTGTCTCAAGATAGAAGATAGAGTTGATAGACTTTCGAGCGATAGATAAGTTCAAGTCTCCATATACCTTTTAGTCGATGAAGATCCACTGGTTCCTTGAGTAGTCCTTCATCTTGTATGATGATCGCCATGGAGTTCTTGAGCTCAACTACACTTTTTATCCTAGTCCGAAACCTTAGCTATAGTAGACTAGAAATCAAGACTATATAGTTTTGATCACTAAGATTGACAAACATGCTTGAGATAGCAACGCATGCGAGTTTGACCGAGCAGTGCTCTAACAATCTCCCCTTTTGTCAATTTTAGTGGCAAAACTATTAATACATATGGAATACAAAAATTATATAAATAAACTTTGTAGCTCCTATTCCACATGCCTAATCTTCAACAATACTCGAAATCTTTGTCACTTTCAAGTAGTTCAATGATCCCAAAGGTTGTAAGTTTAGTATCATCGTTGTTGAAAATTCGTAGCTATAACAATGAGAAAAGCATTGGTTCTCAATCATTGTTATACAGTGTCATAGTATTATTACACATCGTCAAAATCCAATTGCATCACAACTTCAACAACAATACTATGGTGATACTTCACTCCCCCTTAGTCAATACTCCATCTCTCATGGAAACCACTCCCCCTTACATAATGATCCGAAAACCATATGTATTTGTAGTGTGAACTGTAGTTGCAGGAAATCATACACTACACCCTTGATAAGATCTTACAGTGATCAACACATATTTGATGATTAAAACAACAATTTTCTATTTGATTCTCAGAAGTGTTTACAAGTAATGGAAGAAGATCAAGAATACAACCGCTCACTTGAATTTTCTCTCTCCTCAAGACTTTCTCAACACTCAAAAAATACATCATCCTCCTTTCTGAATCTACTGGATCCCGTAGTTACATAGTGGATGATAGCTAAGTTGTCCTTTAATTTCGGATCTGGCTCGCGGTGCTCTCGCGGTAGTTATAATGTTAATTCTCGCAGGAGTTGCAATCATCGCAGAACAATCACGATGTTCCCGTGTTTCCTGTTTTCGTCATTCGTTACGTCATTCTTTGGATTATTCTTTGAGCTATTTTGTGACGCTCACAGAGTGTTGTTTTAGAATCTCACAGAAATGTTGTAGCGATATTCTGATCCTACATCTTGCCTTTTCTCATGTCTTCTTCATGGAGTGAAGAGGATATGAGGATCTCCGACCCTTCATAATACCACAACTCCCTATCTTTTCGCGTTTTTCTTTCGACAACATTCCGTGAATTTAGTCTAATGGCCTACACGTGTCATGAATTTCCCCTTTTTTTTACTGGCATGTCTTTCCTCAACAGGTCATCTCCTTTTTCCTATAAAAGGTAGAATCTGGTTACAAAACTAATTTTCTTCTTTTACTTTTCTATCTTCTTCGTCCCTTCGTCTATTCATTCTGTTTTCCGTCTGCAACTTTCTTTTCTCAAAGATTCTTCTGCTACTATTTCCATGGAGTCATCAAGGTATCTCTTCTTCTAATGTTGTTAAATTTGATCTTACTTACTTAGATTATGTTCATCATTATTTATTTGATCTGGTTTTATCTAATTTTATATATCTCCCATATTGTGTTTTTGCTTCAGCAGTGCCGTTCCCAACACCAGAGTTGTAGTCCAAAACCCTAATCTTCGGGAAGATTTTCAACAAAAACCCGTCGAGAAGAAAAGGAAGTCTACGAGTAATAAGGTAGGAAGAAACATTTGTCTTCTTAATAACAATATTGTTTCCTCTGTTTCTTATCTATATTATTATTCGCAGGGTAATGAAGATGCTGCTAGACCTCACAAGCAATATCGCAAGGCCAAATCTCTTGAAATTGATATTACTTTTCCCAAATTTACATCTTCAAAACATGTTTCTACTACTTCGCAGATAGAACCTCCATCCTCTATTTGTGAGAATCTTATTATCAATACCCCCAATGCCATCAATCCTCCAATAAATGAGACTCCTAGAACTGTTATGAACAAAGTTTCTTCTTCTCCTATCTTACCCCCAACCGTTACCTTTCCGGACACTCCTCCTCCTGATGATACAATTATCATAAATGATTCAAATCTCCATCTCTCCATCATTACCACTTCACCCTCTACACCTCAATAGGGGTTGATGCTGCTTTTAGAGTTATGTCTGACATTTTAGATGATGCCAGAAAATCTTCCACTGACCCCTTCAAATACGATGTTTGCGAGACTTTAATAAAATATTTTGGTTCTGAACGCACTGCTTCGCAAGCATCTTTAGAAAATGAAATTGAAGCTCTAAAGAGAAGTCTTCAAGCTAAAACTTCAGAATGTGATATCCTTGGTCACAAACTTCGCAATTCTTCATTAGATTGCGAAAATCTTCGCAATAAAAACAAGGAATTAAAAGGTATGTTTCTTTTGCCTCTGCCTCCAACTTTTCTGTTCCTGTAGATTTTCATCTTTGCTGTACTCAATTTCCTTTTAAATATTTAGTGTGCCTATTTAGCTTTAAATCAGAAATGAGTAATGAAGATATTTGAATTAGAATCTGCTGCCGAAGAAGCCCGTGTTGAGAGAGATTCTTGGATGGATCAATATAATAGATTAGATAATCTCTACACATACTCAATCGATCAAATAAATAATCTTACCAATGAGAACGATCAATTAGTGCAAAAGAAAAATCTTTTAAATTGCGAAGCTACTCGCCTCTCATATTTGTTAATTCGAGCTAACTTAGCGATGGAATCTTTACATATGAAAATAAAACTTTATCTCAGGAGAAACGTAGCTTTTTAAACAAGATGGCAATCTCCTCGCAGCGAATAAATGATCTTCAGAAAATGTGTAATGACCAAGAGCAATCTCTTCGTTTACTAAAAGATGAACTCAAGGAATTAACTGAATCTTTTGCTGCTGAGAAAGATAAACTTATCAAAGGCAGGCTAACTCTAAGTTTAAAGGCCAGTAAACTCCAAGATCAATATTCTCAATTAGAAGAATCTTACTCCTTATTAGCGAAAGAAAATACTTATCTCCTTTCCAAAGAAGAAATTATAAAATCTCGCCCGAAGGGTATAGTTAGAGATAATTTCGATGATGCCATAAATCAATGGGATAATTGTTTCTTAACATTAATTCAAAATTTAACTTCTCAAAAGGAAGGTAGTCATTTGATTGCCTTAATTGTTAATTTTTCTATTTAGTTTCTCTGTTATATTTCTTGCAAAATTTTACTTGAATATTTTCTTGTCATGTAGTTGCAGAATAACCTACAACTACACCCTCAATAGAATTAGTAAAAACTCAAGAAGTTCTTGATGATGAATAACAATTTTCTTATTAATGTTCTCAATTGATTACAAAGAAGTATCTAAATGGAACTAGAATAGTTACAACTTTCTCTATTCTCTTTCCTAAGATATTTTCTAACACTCACTAAAAGAACCCCTCGAATTTTACATTTGAACTCCTATTTATAGTAAAACCTATACAGTTGTATATGAGTTGCGAAGTATCGCAACTCATACTCGCAAAAGTATTCCATCCTCGCAAAACTTCATATTTCTCTGCGCTACTTCTATCATCGTATCATTTTATAACTCTTTTCTCCTTTATTTACTACGATACTCGTGAACTATTATCTTGCGATATTCAGTACCTACATCTTGCCTCTTCTCATGTCAATTATACGAAGAAGAAATGTCATGAGAATCCCTATTCTCGTAAATTTAGTGTAGTTATTACCACCCATCAAGTTCGCAACACGTCTTTTTACTTTTCCCTTATCTTTTTGACACGTTTCTTCGTAACCGTTCTTTTCAACCGTTCACGCTTACTCGTATTAATGAGTTTTTATCTTCATCAAACTCTCTTATAAATATTATCCTTTGTTTTTGCTTTTTATTTTCTTATTCATCTTCTTCACCACTTCTGCCTCTGCAATCTCCTTTATCTTTTTTCCTTTCTATTTTCCCTCTTATATTCAATGGCACCAAAGAAGAAAATTATTGAACAAATTAATGCGGAACTTGCTGATAGAGACCTTATTCTCTCTGAGATTGAAGGTTATGATAATAAATCTTCTCTCTGCGTGAAGCTCTTTACCAACTACGTTTGGGATGATCAGAAAATTTTAATCTCACGAGGTCAAATCCTCGCAGGTCTTCCTCTTCCTCTTTATGATGTTAACTTTCCTCTATTCTATGAAATTATTTCCCACCCCAATTTTTCTTGTGCCATTTACCAATTGACTGGTGATTGTATTCGCCTCTTAGTTGAATTCGCAAATCGTGCCGCTTTTGGGAAATCTTTGTATTCAGTTGATCTTAGGAAACCTGGATTTGAAAACATAGAAATTGTTGCTTTGCGAATTATACGATTGAGGGTTTCTTCAAAAATTACACACTAATTCTGCGAGGAAAGAAGATAATCGTTGGGGTGTTCGTCTTCATCGTAAAGCTAATATCGCAGAGATGATCTTCTCATGCACGATATTGATTATGCTTCAGGAAATAATAAGACACCTCATCGTTCTAATGATGAAGATTGGTATAAGTACCCTTTAATATTATCAGGTTCTTATATTTCTGGGATAGTAGAACTTCCTGTGAACCTTCGTAACCGCTATTATCAACCTTGGGTTTTTAGAAATGTATGTACTTCCATCTTCTTATCTTTTTGTTACCCTTTAATTTCAAATGAGGTAAGAAACACTCTTGTATTTTTCTAAACAATATATTGTTGCCTCTGTTTCTTATCCTTATTTGAATTTGCAGGTTCCACTTCTTCCTGAGATTGCTGCGAGTGAAAATAAGAGTTCTACTTCTTCTAAAAGGCTTACTGCAAGACAACAAACTCTTCGTTCTGCGAAGGTTACCCAAGCTTCTGGTAGTCAAGATGATGCTCTTCGCAAAGGAAAAAGACAACTTCAAGATGTTGTTTACGAGAGGAGGAAAAAGAAGAAACTCTCAACCAAATCTCATTCCAATGTAATTTCTTCTAATGAGAACATTGAGGAAGATCTTGGTGATGAAGATGATAAATTTCCTGAGAAGGACTTTAGTTCTAATTCTGATACCCTTTCTGACGAAGGAGATGATGATAATGATGTTGATGAAGGTGGAAATGAAGATTATAGTATCCCAGAAACTTTTGCCTCAGCAATGGTTAGCATCTCTGAGGCTTTCCTCCATTCTTCTCGTGGATTAGGAAATTCTCCTACAGCGAATGCTTGCAAACTTATTGCGAAGGCTTGTAAAGTTCCTACTGTAATTGATAATAACTCCCTCAAAGGAATTTCAAGATTCGTCTCTCCTGCTTCATTATATGCTTTAGGTAGCATGGTAAGTTTCTTCTCTATTCCTTGTTTATTTCCCTTATTTTGTTGATTTCTAACCCCTTTTTTCTTGTTTAGGTTGGAAGAGTTAGTTGTGCAGCTGCTTCTGATTGGGAAAGACGTCATTTTATTGCTGAGAAGAAAACTTTGAATCGTTTTAAGAAGTTAGAGGTTGAAAATTCAAATCTCCGTCAGAAAGTAGAGGATTTAAGTATTGATAACGCATAATTAATATCCCGTCACGAAGATAATTCACAATCTGCGAGCATCGCAATTGATAATTCTTCTCTTCTTGAGGAGAATCAATTAAAGCTTGAAAATTCTTCTCTTCGTAATGATAAGAAGCAACTAGAAGGTAAATTCTTTGCGATGGTAATTATTTTGGTTACTTTTCCTTCGTAATTTGCTAACCAATTCCTTAATTTCTCTCCTTGCTGCAGAAAATTATGCGAAGATGAATAATAATCTGGAAACTATCCTTGCTAATCGTAATAAGAAAATTTCTGACTTGAGATCTCAGCTTCTAATTTCCAAGCATAACCATAGTTTATATGTCAAGCGTTTTCGAGCTAAGTTGACTCGCAAGATTTGCGAAGATAATGAAATTCCTCTCAAGAAGTACCATACGCTCCTTTCTGAAGAAATTCCTGAAGATACTCCATATCTGGAAATCTCTGAAAGTGAAGTTGAAAATGATAGTGAAGTTGAAGAAGAAGATCATTTTGATGGGAATATATCGCCTGAAAAATAACTTCACTCCTTTTTTTTTTTTTTTTTTATATCTGTTTTGTAACTTCACTCTTTTTTTTTTTTTTTTTTTTTTTGTATATCTGTTTTGTAACTTCACTCTTTTTTGTATGTCTGTTCTGTTTCTTTTCAATATAACACTTTCTTCTTGATTGCACTTTGAATCAATCCAACAATTTCTTTTTCAAAGCTTAATTTGAATTAATCTTTCTTTGATGTTTGTTTCCCTTATTCGCATAACTTGATCATGTGGAGAGAAATAATATATCTTAAAGACTTAGCTTAGTATTCCCTTTCCCCTTATTATTGCTCTTCAGATGATCAACTCTTGCTGGAAGTATTAGAATATCCTTCTCAATTTATCTTACGAAGTTTTGTCTGATTGTGATTATGAATAAAAAATCCTCCCTTTGAAGTATAAGAAATATGAGCCTTTTGCCTTTTGCGGAATGTTGCGAGGTAAATAATAAATCTCCCCTTGAAGTATAAGAAGTATGAAGTATACGAAATATGAAATACCCTTAAGAAGTATAAGAAGTATAAAATATCTTTGAAGAAGTATTATCAGTATCCAATTCATGAAGAATTTCCCAATATATGAAAAAGTATAAGAATTGTATGAAGAAGTATAATAAGTACTTAACCTTCGCAAAATTAAATATCTGTTGAAGAAGTATAATAAATATGATATACTCTTGAAGAAGTATAAATAGTATTGAATTTGTAGAAAAATATTCAATATATGGAGAAGTATAAGAAGTATTTAATTCTCGTAACATTTTACGAGTATGAACTTATCTGTATTTGATTACTATCAAAATCGAATCTTTTGTTAAGTCTTCGTGAAAATTCTTCAATGATGTTATCTTCTTTGATAGGACTTCTTGTAAAAATTCTTCAATGGTATTGACGAAGCTGTCTTCTCTTCAAAACTTTATGATGTATATTCTTGTATAATTTCTTCAATGGTTTTGATGTAATGAATTTCATAAATTGCTGTGGTCTTATCATGCCTTCCTAAGTAAAAGTCTTATTTTGCCACCTCTTTTGTAGCGACAAAATCGCAGGACGTTCTTACATTTTCATGCAAAAACCCATTGATCTTGCCTTATCTTTTTGTATAGTATTTTAGCCTCTTCAGGAATTGTTGCGACAATATGACAGGCCTAAATATTCTTGCGAACGTAAAGCCCCATGACATTTCCGTCTTGCGATGAAATCGCAGGACGTCTCTACACTTTCATGTAGTGACCCATTGATCTCATCTTAACTTCTTTGTTATGTTCTGCGAGTTCTTTATTCTTTTCTTTCTTTCTTTTTTTTTTTATTTTTTTTTATTTTTTAGAAGGCTCACAGAACTTCATTTGTTGCACAAATATGACAAGCCTTTATGTTTTCACAAACAAGAAGCCTCGTGACATTTGCGTCTTATAGCACGTATCAGCTCCCTAATGGAGGGTGCTTCCCTTTATCTTCCCCCTGATTTCCCCTTCAAGGAAGCGTACATCGACCATACAAGGTTAGCTCTTCCCATCCGGTTCTGCCAACAACCATCTTTTGATCGTAACCTCTTATCCTTTTTTCCTATAGGGCTTATAGTTACGAGGTTGCACCCTATGGGGTATCTTTGGGCCAAGTGCATCATTTGCCAAGACTTGTCAAAAATGGCAGATGTGGTTCAACCTCACCCGGCACTCTTGACTCAACCGTGTACCTCGGCGCCTTGATCGTTTTCTGCACTTCTTGGGAAAGACAATATGCCTTAGTCGCCCAACCTAAATCTTCTTACACCGCATTTTATATTGCGTAATGTCGCTAGATTAGGTGAGAATCCAAGGTGTCTAACCCGGATAGGTACCCCATTATTGGGTTGTACCCCTAAATTTTTACCATGTACTAAGGGTCCTTGGTGGTGTTCCGGTTACCCTTAGCCACGTTATAGGTACCCCCTTAAATGACATACTTTAGGACTTTGCCTCTTACGAAATATAGCTTCGCGAACTAGGGTGTACGCCACAAAGGTTTGCCTGTATAAAATTTTATGCGGCTCTCTTTCTTTTTGGAGGCTGATCACAGATTGCGGTCTTTTATTCGCAAATTAATGAAATTTTAATCGGAATATAAATTCTGAAATTCGTAACTTTTCCCAATTTCCTGCGAGCAAACAATATTCGTAAAATTTATCACGAAATAAAAATTTTGTTTTGCCACATACCTTATTTCCACGAGCAAACATACTGATTACCTTCTTGTTTTATTATTTTCCTTCTTCTTTCTTCGCAAATCACAATCCCTTATTATCATCGTAAATTTCTTGTATGATTATCATCGTAACTTTATTCTCTTTTTCCTTAATCCTCTGCCATTAAATTTTCACTTCTTTTCACAGCCTTTGCTCTTTTTCTCCAATTTTCCTTCTCAGCAGTTTTTCCTTCGCAAAATTCTACTTCTGTATCGTAACATTTCTTTCCCTCAGCCCAATCACCCTTGATAATTCCAATACCCTTCATATGAGGAAACTTTATGCACTGATGTAGAGTAGAAGATACGCCTAGAATTCCATGAAGCCATGGTCTTCCTATCAAAGCATTATATGGTGATTCGACATCAACAACGCAGAACAGAATTTCAGTTCGTATTCCACTTAATGGAATTCGCATGCTCACTTCTCCTTTGGGCTTGTTGGCAGTTCCATTAAAACCATAAATTCTGTAAGTAGAAGGTATTAAATCTGCATCTTTTCCCCCCATAGTTTTGTAAGCAGAATAGAAGAGGATATTGACAGAACTTCCTGTATCAATCAAAATCTTATTAAGACCAATTGATTCTTCCTCCATATCATCTTCGTTTTCTTCCATATTCATGTAGATTGCTAATCTTACTACCAATGGATTATCATGTGCTTCACAACCTTCTGGAATTTCAGTGGCTTCAAAAGAAATTTCACGTTTCTGCCAATCTTCAAGTCGTGAAATTTTTGCGATGTTCATTACTTCCTTTCCTTCACCATCCCTCGCATATACCCTGCTTAACACATTATCATGAAAATCCTTTATGGTTTTATATGAATGAACAATGGAATTACAGAAAACATTCCTTGCTTTTGTCCCAACTTCTATATGTAGGATTTCTTCTCCCTTTTCTTTTGTTGTGTTCTCCCTGCGAGTTATGGCTGGAGCCTGTGGTAATTATTGCGACTGTGTCTGATTAAGCAAAAATTGATTTAGTTTTCCTTGATCAATCATTCGGAAGATTATCCTCTTGATATTATGGAAATTATTTATAGAATGTCCATGAAAATGATGATATGAACAAAATTCATGACTTCTTGGACCCATTGGTGGTTCCTTTCCCATGTTCCATGGAGTTGGTATATTCTCTACCAGGATAATTGCTTGCCATATCTTTTCTACACTTGTAATCAAAGGTGGCAACTTTATCTCTTCCCTTACCATTCTTTGACCTCCTTGACCGTTGTTATAATTTTGTCTCTGGTTCCCTTGTCCAAAATAATTTTGCCTTTGTCCCCCATAATTTTCTTGTTGTTGATCTAGTCTTGGAATTTGGTTATTTCCTATTTGATTATAGAAATTCTTCTCTTTATCATACTCTTCTTGATCTCTACTACCCATTGCTACCATTTTTGGCTGGCTATCATTGATTTTCTTCTCTTCTGAAATTTGCGAAGAAGTTTGTGAGGATGTTTGCGAAGTACCTGCTACTACATTGATTATTTTGGGAAGTAAATTTGCTCCTCCATCTTGATTGCTAGTGTTTGCTACTGGATATGATTCCATACTGTTTTGTTTTTCCTCTAGTGTAATGTATTCTTCTTGCAATTCTCGTAACTCTGTCATCATTATGGAATTCTTTCTTCTGAAGATTTGAACATATAATTGTTCATTTGCGAACATCGCATTTATGAAGGACAGAATCAAGTATCTCTCATCCACGCGCCCTGCCATATCACTGCACATAGTCTTCCATCGTCTTACCAAATGCTTCAAACTTTCACCCACTCTTTGTTTTAAACCAAATACATCTTCAATACCAAGCCGTGAAGAGTGATTTGTGATATATGCTCCAAGGAAAGTTGCTTGCAAATGACTGAATGACGTAATAGTGTTCTTAGGGAGTCCTTCGAACCACTTTAAATCTTCCCCTGTTAAACTTGATGCGAAGTACTTGCATAACACAGCATCATGATTCTCCCATTGTAACATGCATCTTATGTATGCTTTAATGTGCTGAATAGCACAAGAAGTCCCATCAAAGATACTGGTAAGTGTGGGCAAATTGCATTTTGGTGGAATTCCTCCCAATTGTACTTCTCTAGCAAATGGAGTCCTCATGAGCTTCTTCTATTGCTTCATATAATTGCCTTCTATCTCCTCCTCTTCTATTGTTTATCATCCCTCTCATTTCTGCTAATTCTCGAAAGATTCGTGCATTTGCCTCAGAATTCTCATCCATTGGTCTTTTTAATGCAGCTTCTCTTCTTCTACGTTCTTGCGCTTCCTCCCTTGCGATCCTTCGCATTCTATCATATTCTTCATTAATGTTTTCATTTGCATAATTTTGCAAATATCTTCTTTCCAAATTATCATAATTGTTCAGTTGCAGAGCATCTTGGAATTCTTGTTCTTCCCTTTCTATTCTTCTCATTCTTCTCATGCGAATATCAGGAATTTCTTCTTCTTCATTTCTCCTTCTTCTGTGATTTATTTCTTCTTGATTTGCTTGTACTCTGATTCGAGAGTTTGGTTCATTTCTCTCCATTTCTGTTTGTTGATTTACAATTCTTCTCTTAATTCTTTCATACTCAACATTTTGTTTGTTACAAGCCTCTTCATATCTTCTTACTCCATTCTCGTGATTGTTTTGATGTACTGCTTGTTGTCTCTCAATTTCTTCCATAAGTTGTTGTTCTTCCTCTCGATTCTGATTGTTTTCTCTAGGATTTGGCCTTGTTCGTAAATTCTCCATATTTTGTTCGTGGTTTGGTATTAAAATGAAACGATTCTCTTGATTTCTTTCACCTTGATTCTGCGCTTGTTCTTGCATATTATTTTCATTATTGATTATCGGTGAATTTTTTCCTTCTCTTTCTGTTCTAACATTTGATCTTGCAACACTTTGAGATTTCCTTCTTTGTAGCATCTCATTTTCCATCCTCAATTCTTGATTTTGTCTTGTTAAATTGGCACGTTCTTCAGCTTCGAGCATTCGTTCTTTTTGGATTCCTTGTCTCAATGTTTCTAACATCTCCTTTTCTCTTTCAAGAATTGTTCCTCCCATCAACCTCCCATTTTCTCTGATTTGTGGTTCTCTATCTTCTTCTTCTGGTGTATTAGTTCTCCAAGTGTGTATACTCACTTGATCATGATCTCTTATTTTTTGAGCTTGATTTCTTCGATTACTCCTTCTCCTACTAGGTTCTCCTGTTATATTTGCTTCTCCTCCTGCGAGTCTTACACTTCTTCTTACTTCAGTTAATGGTTCTGATGTGTTTCTTCTTCTTGTCATTTTTCTGGTACAGGAATTCTTCAAATCCCTGTTTCTAGCGCCAATTATGTAGTTGCAGAATAACCTAAAACTACACCCTCAATAAAATTAGTAAAAACTCAAGAAGTTCTTGATGATGAATAACAATTTTCTTATTAATGTTCTCAATTGATTACAAAGAAGTATCTAAATGGAACTAGAATAGTTACAACTTTCTCTATTCTCTTTCCTAAGATATTTTCTAACACTCACTAAAAGAACCCCTCGAATTTTACATTTGAACTCCTATTTATAGTAAAACCTATACAGCTGTATATGAGTTGCGAAGTATCGCAACTCATACTCGCAAAAGTATTCCATCCTCGCAAAACTTCATATTTCTCCGCGCTACTTCTATCATCGTATCATTTTATAACTCTTTTCTCTTTTATTTACTACGATACTCGTGAACTATTATCTTGCGATATTCAGTACCTACATGTCAACCTCTGTTTCTCGCAGAATCTGAAAAAGCCTTCATTCTACCATTTCTGATCTGACTGAAAAATTGGCTAAAGTTCGCAAAGAAAACGGAAAGCTCACTGCCCATCTTGTTCAATCTCGCGATCGTGCTGAGAAGAGATATGACTACCTTGAGTACTACAAAAATATAGAGATTAGAAATGGTGATAGAGGTTTCCTTCGCAAGGTTCATCTTAATGCTAAAGTTCTTGTGAATGATGTTCTGTTATCCCAATATCTTCCTCCAGTATCCATTGATACTCTAGAAGTAGATGATGATAAAATTCCCCTCCCTATCGATAATGACCTATACTATGCTAGTGATCAAGAAAATGAAGAAGATGAAGAAGATATCTCTCAAGAAGACCCAACAGAAGAAGAAGATAGTCCTTCTAGAAAAGTAGCTACTGGTGGTGAAGCAATTGCTGGAGAAAAATTAGGTGAAGAAGAAACTCAAGATGAACGTGATGCAAAGAATACCAGTAAGGAAGATGAAGCTGGCGAGATTAATACAGAAGCCTGAATTTTGCTCTTGTTTTCTTTTCCCTCCTTTTTCTTGAGAGCAATGTATCTTTCCTGCAACTTCAGAGTTCAACTTTGACTATGTTATTTTGAATATTCTCAAGAAAGATAATGATATTTTATTTATTAACTCCCCTATTTTCCCTTTATTATCTTTCTTATAATGATCAAGTGTTTCCTGCATTCTTCCTTTGCGAACTGTGTTGCGATATTTCTTGCAAAATTATGGATGATGTTGCGATATGATGAATATTATGAATAATCCTATTGTGTGATTCTGAATAACATTTCTGAAAAATTCCGTAGGATTCTGATGAATATTTCCTGCATTCTTAAAAGAAAATAGTTAATGTTTGGGATTATTATGTTGGTCTTATCTTTCCTTCCTAGTTAAAGGTCTTATTTTGCCAATTTTTTCTGTCTGCGACAAAATCGCAGGACGTCTTTACATTTGTATGCAAAAACCCATTGATCTTGCCTTATCTGTATTTTGTCAATTTCTCTGCGACAATATGACAAGTCTAAGTTTTCTTGCGAAAATGAAGCCATATGACATTCCCGTATCGCAATGAAATCGCAGGACGTCTTTACAATTTCATGTAAAAACCCGTTGATCTCATCTTATCATTTTCTCTTATGGCTTGTTACCTTTGTATAATATTTGTCACGCGACAATATGACAGTCCTAAATGCTCTTGCGAGTGTAAAGCCCCATGACATTGGCGTCTTTAGACACTTATCAGATCCCTAATGGAGGGTGCCGCCCTTATCTTCCCCCTAGTTTCCCCTTCAAGGAGGGCACATCGGCCATACAAGACTAGCTCCTCCCATTCGGATTTACCAACAACCAGTTGTTTTCGTAGCCTTTTTTCCTTTATGCCTATATGGCTTATAGTTACAAGACTGCAACCTAAGTAGGGTTTTCTTCGGGCCGAGTGCATCATATCCAAGACTTACCAATAATGGCCAGGGTAGGTTCGTCCATCTCGGGCATCCTTGGCTCAACCGTGTACCTCGGAGCCTTGGTCATACTCTGCACTCCTTAGAAAAGACCCTCGGTCGTCCAACCAAGGTATAACCTTATATAGTTGGAAATCCAAGGTACCTCTCCTGGATAGGTTTTCTTTAACCCCAACATATTCGTGACTCAGATTCCAGTAGAGGTATAACCTTATCCCTGAGTCATGAAAAGAGATACCCCATAATATGACGTACTTTAGATCTTACATTTTCCTCTTGCGAAATTTTATTCGCGAACTAGGGTGTACCCCATAAAGGTTCGTTCCGTTCTTTGTTTCTTTTGCGTATATCATAATTTTTCATTCTTTATGTAATCTTGAATAATCTTGCGAATGAACTCGCAGCTGTAAAAATTTGTTTTGCCCATTTTTTATTAAAAGTTATTACTGATAATATCTTTTTAAATATAATATGTTCCATGGTCTACCAAGTATTTGACCAACATCTCTGCCTTCTGGGTCTACCAGCCAGTATGCCCCTATTCCAACTATCTCCTTAATGATATACGGTCCATCTCATTTTCCCGCCAACTTTCCACCACGTTCTCGCTGGTACTCTGGTGTTTCTCGCAAAACTAAATCGCCTGGTTGAAACTCACGTTTCTTGACTCGCTTGTCATATTCGCGGGCCAACATTTCCTGGTAATTTTCCATATGTTGTAATGCTTTTTCTCTTTTCTCTTCTAATTCATTAAGTTCTCTTAGAATCATACTAGCATTAAGATTCTTCTCCCAAACCTCTCTTTTTATTATAGGAATAGCAACTTCTATTGGTAGTAATGCTTCAACAACATATGTTAAACAAAAAGGTGACATCCCAGTTGCCTCTCTCCCGGTTGTGTTGTAGGCCCAGACTGTATTATGTACCTGTTCACACCATGATCTATGGGACCCTTCTAATTTCTTTTTTAAGATGTATGTGATTGTCTTATTAGTTTCTTCAGCCTGACCATTAGCTTGTGGGTATAAAGGAGTAGATTTTCCACATCTTATCTTAAATGCATTGAGTAGCAATTCTATGTTTTTTCCTTCAAATTGTTTTCCATTTTCAGAAACCAACTGTGCTGGAATTCCAAATCTGCAGATGATATTTTCAAAGATGAATGTAAATATATCTTTATCGCGAATGTGTTGTACTGCTTTTACTTCTGCCCACTTTGTGAAGTAATCTGTTGCGACAATTAAGTATCTCTTCTGCCCTGAACCTGGCACAAAGGGTCCCACAATATCTAAGCCCCATTTTCCAAAAGGCCACACACATTTTGAAGATGATAATGGTGCCCCTGGTGCACGTATCCTCTTTCCATATCGCTGGCAATCTTCACAATGCTTTGATAATTGTTTTTCATCTTCATGCATATATGGCCAATAATAACCTTGCATTTTTGTTCTATAAGCCAAAGATCTTCCTACGCTATGATTACCAACATCTCCCCTATGCAAAATTTTTAAAACTTTTTCTCCTTCTTCCCGTGTCAAGCATCTAAGTAATGGCCCATTAAAAGATTTTCGATACAATACCCCATCCCTTAATTCATAATTTGTTGCACGGCTCTTTAATTTATGCGCCTCCAATCTATTTCTTGGTGTTTCTCCTATCGCCAAGTATGCGTGAAGTTCTTCTCTCCAATATGCGATAATGTCGTTGGCTGATTCTTCTGTGTTATTTTCTATTATCATTACATCCGATTTTTCTTCTTCATCTTTATTAATTGAAGGTGATACAAGTGTCTGAATTCTTATGCATCTCGCAGTTGGGTTTGTCATCATACTTGATATGAACGCAAAATCATTTGTGAGTCTATTATCTTTTCTTGATATATGTCTCCATTTTATTTTTGGAATTCTCGCAGACAATTCTTCAACAAGTTTCTTGTATTTCTTCAGAGATGGTTCATTCGTTGTGTATTCTCCTTTTATTTGGCGAATAACCAATTGCGAGTCACTGGTAATCCTTGCGTTCTCCAACTTCATCTCTACGGCGAACTTTATGGCATGCACCACAGCTTCATATTCTGTCTCATTATTAGTGGATGTAAAATTCAAACGAAATGAGAAAGCCATTTTTTCTCCTTCTGACGAGATAAAGACTACTCCAATTCCATTTCCTTCCCCATTTGATGATCCATCCACCAATATTTGCCACATGTTGGGTTCCTTTAATAGATCTTTTGGATTTCCATGTTCTTCTTCTATGTCCATCATTTCTTCCACAACTTCATCATATTCTAGAGGGAATTCTGCTAAAAAATCTGCCACAACTTGTGATTTTGTTGAGGATAGGACTTCATATTTGATATCAAAGTGCCCTACTAGTGTATTCCATCTCTCAACTCTGCCTGATCTTTTTTAGTTCTTCATTACTGACTCAATGGGCACCTTTGTTAACACCTTTACTTTATGTGGTTGAAAATATATGCGAAGTTTAAAGGTTGCATAAACCAATGCCAGAATTAGCTTCTCAATTTTTGAATAATTTTTCTCCGCAGAATTAAACGTTTTGCTGATGTAGTAAATTGTTTTTTCTACCCCTGCATCTATTCTCAATAACACTGCGCTTAATGCGTGCGATGTTGTCGCAAGATAAATTAATAATTCTTCTCCCGGTTCCGCTTTCTGTAAAATAGATATGTTTATTAGATATTCTTTAACTCCTTGAAAATCCTTCTCACATTCATCTGTCCACTTGAATTTTGTACCCTTCCTGAGTATATTGAAAAAATGCTTGCATTTATCTGAAGATCGCGAGATAAATCTTCCAAGCGATGTTAAGAGCCCATTCAACTTCTGTACATCTTTCACTGTTGCTGGCGTTGGCATATCGCGAATTGCCTGTACTTTCTCTGGATCAACTTGAATTACTTCTTTTGATACAATATAACCTAAAAAATTCCCTGATGCTACTCCAAAAATGTATTTCTCAGGATTCACCTTGATGTTAAAGAGTCGCATTTGATCAAAAATATCCTTCAAATCTTGCACATGGTTCTAAGCTTCTTTACTATTTATTAACATGTCATCTACGTACACCTCTAATATTTTGTGTATCCACTTTGCGAACACCTTCTCCATCATTATTTGATATGTTGCACTAGCATTTCGTAACCCAAATGGCATTTTTGTGTAACAATATAATCCTCTTGGAGCAAAAAATGTGGTTTTCTCTTGATCTTATTCAGCAAGAGGGATCTGATTATATCCTTTGTACCCATCAAATGAATATATTCTATCATTTCCTGCTGCTTATTTGACCATTTGAGGAATATCTGGTAATGAAAAGCTATCTTTAGGACAAGCTTAGTTTAGGTCAGTAAAATCTATGCAAATTCTTATCCCTTTACTCTTCTTTGGAACCACTACCATATTTGCAATCCATTCCGGGTATTTTTCTTGCCTTATAATTCCCGCATCGAACATCTTCTGTGACTCTTCTTCTATTTTTGAGTGATAAGTTGTCGCGATTTTCCTTATCCTTTGCTTGAATGGTCTCATATCTTTGTTAATTTCTAACTTATGACATGCAACTGATGGATCTATTCCAGGCATCTCATCCATACTCCATGCGAAAATATCCTTATATTCTCGCAAGAGATTTATGGTTTGTTCTTCTTCATCTGCACCCATCTTAGTTCCAATTTTCATCATTTTAGGTTCTTCTTTACTTCCAACATTTATTTACTTTGTTGGTTCTGCTGTGGTGTAGCTGGCCTCAGGTTCTCCCATTGGCGTTGGTGTTTCCATGACTCTTGTGGGCTCATCATATTCTTGCGAGATCTCGCTGGGTATTCCTTTTCCTTTTCTTGCTCTTATCACGTAAACTTTAAATTCTTCTTCTTTCTTTGCCTGTTTTGCCAATTTTCTGCGAGCTTTTCAATTTTGGATGCTCTTCATAGTTTCTCACTTCAATTTGATAACACAGTTTCGCAAGATCAGTATCTCCTCTAATTTCTCCAATTCCACTAGGCATAGGAAATTTGAGGCATTGATGTAATGTTGATGCTACAGCTTTGATTGCGTGTATCCATGGTCTCCCCAATATCATGTTATATGGTGCCTCCACATCCACCACACATAATGTTACTTGTTTTTCAATCTCTCCTAGCGGAATGCGTACCATTATTTCGCATTTTGGTTTTGTTATAGGTTTTCCAAAACCATGAATGTGATAATTTGAACAAGACATATCTTCATCCTTATATCCCATTTTCTTAAATGTATGATAGAATATAATATCTACAGAACTTCCTGCATCCACCAAAGTTCTATTCATAGCCCATTCTTCTGCAGAT
The DNA here is from genome assembly GCA_023529315.1 of Papaver bracteatum. Taxonomy (NCBI): domain Eukaryota; kingdom Viridiplantae; phylum Streptophyta; class Magnoliopsida; order Ranunculales; family Papaveraceae; genus Papaver; species Papaver bracteatum. Next base: position 417,187 of record JAJJWX010000433.1, read on the forward strand.
CTTGTTGATTTCTTCTTCTTCACTCGCATAGTAGATATTGTGATTACCAATGAAAATGTATGATCCAAATTTTCTTTTGGTATTTCTGCTGTTGTGAATGTGATTTCTTGCTTTTCCCAATCTTTCAGAGGTGATATTTTCTCCACCGTCGTAATTTTTTTTCCTTCAAAATCTCGTTTATGAATCTTTCCTCTAATATTTTCATGGAATTGTTTGATCATTATTTTTGTTATCGTATTGCACTCCAACTTCCTGTAATCCTCCTTTGCTTCAATTTTTTCTTCAACTGCTTCACCAATTTGTTCAATCATCTACTTAACTCGAATATTGATCTTTTATCTTGCTTTTTCCTATAATTTTGAACTTTCAATCCCTGTTTCGGGCGCCAAAATGTAGCTGCAGGAAATCCTACACTACACCCTTGATAAGATCTTACAGTGATTAACACATATTTGATGATTAAAACAACACTTTTCTATTTGATTCTCAGAAATATTTACAAGTAATGGAAGAAGATCAAGAATACAACCGCTCTCTTGAATTTTCTCTCTCCTCAAGACTTTATCAACACTCAAAAAATACATCATCCTCCTTTCTGAATCTACTGAATCCCTTTATATAGGGTAGTTACATAGTGGATGACAACTAAGTTGTCCTTTAATTTCAGATCTGGCTCGCGGTGCTCTCGCGATAGTTATAATATTAACTCTCGCAGGAGTTGCAATCATCGCAGAACAATCACGCTGTTCCCGTGTTTCATGTTTTCGTCATTAGTTACGTCATTCTTTGGATTATTCTTTAAGCTATTTTGTGACGCTCGCAGAGTGTTGTTTTAGAACCTCACAGAAATGTTGTAGCGATATTCTGATCCTACATGAACTATGTAGTTGCAGAATAATCTACAACTACACCCTCAATAGAATTAGTAAAAACTCAAGAAGTTCTTGATGGTGAATGATAACTTTCTTATTAATTCTCTTAGTTGATTACATAGAATTATCAAAATGGAACTAGAATAGTTGCAACTTTTTCTATTCTCTTTCCTAAGATAATTTCTTACACTCATTAAAAGAACCTCTCGAATTTTACATTTGAACTCCTATTTATAGTAAAACTTATGCAGCTGTATATGAATTGCGAAGTATCGCAATTCATCCTCGAAAAATTATTTCATCCTCGCAAAACTTCATATTTCTCCGCGCTACTTCTATCATCGTATCATTTTATAACTCTTTTCTCCTTTATCTATTACGATACTCGTGAACTATTATCTTGCGATATTCAGTACCTACATCTTGCCTCTTCTCATGTAAATTCTACGAACAATAAATGATCGTGAGAACATAACCGTTACTTAGTCTTTTAGAATTTGGACACGTCTTTTGTAACCGTCCTTTTCTAGTTATTCCCTTATATAACTCCTTTATATTCTCTTCCTTTTCTTCTTCTTACTTCTGTAATTTTATCTTCTGTTCATACTCTCCATTACTGTTTTCTCTGCAATTTTTTCTTCTATTATATCTTCATGAGTTCTCCAAGGTAATTTCCTTCTATCTCCGCGCATTTCATTTGTTCTCCTCTTTAATTTCTGTATAATTTGTTATCTGATTTTGGTTTATTTTAGCAAAATAACTCCTCAGATGAAACCTCAACTAAAAAATTCAAGCCCTAATCCACGAAGAAGAAAATCTGAGAATCAAAAGGTAGTTAAAATACTTTGCCTTCTTTCCTGAACAATGTATTGTTGCCTCAGTTTTTAATCTAAATTTTGATTCGCAGGTTGGCGAAAAACCAAACCATGGTAAGATATCTCGAATAACTAAACCCACACCATTAATTCCGATTGATTATTTCCTTCCTAAAGTTGATAGGAATTTTCCTCTCCTCCTCGTGAAAATTCTTCTTCACACACTCCTGCCTCTACTCCATTACCTACCTTTCAATATCCCATCAGTGTCAATTTATCAACACTTCTTCAAGATCAACCCTCGCAAAATATTTCTTCAACTTCTTCTCTTGAAAAACAACCCTCGCAAAATATTTCTTCAACTTCTTCTCTTGAAAAACCTATCTTGTCCCCAAATCCTTTGAGTGCTATTTCTCCAAACAATTTGCAGCTTGCTCTTATTCCTTCAAATTCTTCTCCTCTTCCTCAGGAAATTCGAGATGGAATTTATTCAACTTTCCGAATGTTATCTGAGGTTTTGACCAATACTGCGAAGTCTACTAATGTTCGTTCGCAATATGAGTTTTGCGAAGTGCTAAATAATTTCGTCAATCCAGACATTTTTTCTTCACGTCAATCCTTGGAAAAAGAAATTGAATTGCTTCACCAATCTTTGAAATATTCTCAAGCAGAATGCGAGGATCTTCGTAAAGAAAATTATCATCTTCAAAATGATTCTCTCGACTGCGCGATTCTTCGCAAAAGAAATGATGAATTGAAAGGTATGATTACTATCTTCATATTTTCCCTATTATTTACTTATATTCTTCATATGCTTGAAACATCCATTAAAACCCATTCCCCTTTATAGAATCCATCCAGAAATGTAGAAGATTGGTACTTCACCATGAATTAGATGCAACAGAATATCGAACCAAGCATGAAAGCCTCTCAAACCAATTCTCCCATTTATCTAATCTTTACTCGTGTGCTCTTGACAACTCTGACGCTCTTTTTCAAGAGAATACTCAACTAATATATGATCGAAATTTTTTGAATGATGACATATCTCAACTTTTTTCTTCCTTAACTAAAGCTAATTTGAGAATAGAAACCTTATTAGAAGAGAACAAAACCTTATCAGAAGAGAAATGTTCGTTTTTGAATACAATGATTGTTTCTTCACAAGAATTAAAAACTCTTCAGAATAAATGTTGCGATCAAGAAAATCTTCTTTCTTTGTTGAAAGGTGAACTTGAGGAATTAAAGAAGTCTTGAGATCTTTGAAAGAAATTCTTTTGTTATTGAGAAGAATTCCCTTATTAATAAGAATATAGTCTTGAGTACTAAGAAGAATCAACTTGAAGAAGATTATTCGTCATTAAAAAGTCTTAATGCCAAACTTGCGAAGGATAAAAAATTTCTTCTTTCTAAAGATCAAAAGCTTCAATCTCGACTTAAAGGATTAGTTGGTGATGGTTTTGATAATGCGATGAATCAGATGAAGAACTGTTGTCTATCTTTAGCTCAATCTCTTACTTCGCAAAGAGAAGGTAGTCATTAAAATTTGACTGCCTCTGGTATATCTTTAAATTTCGTTATACTCGCAAATTTTATCCTTTGAATTTTGTTTTATTCGCAGAATCTGAGAACAACCTTCGTAATGCGAAAGATGGATTAGAAGCCTCCTGTTCCGAGCTTCGTAAGAAAAATGCTTTGCTTTCTACCCGCTTAATCAACTCTCATGACCGTGCTACTCGGAGATTCAACTATCTTGCTTATTCCAAAGATATCGAAGATACCAACCATCAAAAAGCTATACTTCGTGAAAGTCATCTGAAAGCTCAAGTCTTTACGAATAACACTCTCTTATTAAGAGCCTTGCCTCCTGTGAAAATTACTCCTCTGAAAATATCTGACGATGAAGTTGCTTGTGAGCCTGATAGTGATTTCGATTATGAGAGTGATGATGAAGATCTTGATGACGAGAAAGAATCTATTCCTCAAGGAGATGTTCATGTTGCATATTCTTCAAAGGATAATATCTCGCAAAAGTTGAAAGCTGCTAATGACCCTACTCATCTTAAAGATCCAGCACAGAGTGTTGATGAAGCATGATAACATTCTTTTTTCAATTTATCATTGACTCTCCTGTCCTCCTTTCTTTTGAATTCCTTCCCTTAGTTACTGTTGGTTTTCTTTTTGCGAACAATTCTGTTTTTTAAGAAGTACATTTGATATTTTTCGAAGATGATTTAACCTTTCTTAAGAAGTATATCTGATATTTTGTGAAGATAATTTAACCTTTGTTTAATTAAATGTTTTCCTTATTTTGCCCCATTTGATCATATGAAGAGAAATAATATATAACTCACAGATAAAGCTTAGTATCTCCTTTTCCCCCTATGATTTCTCTTTAAATGATTAAACATTGTTGGAAGTATTAGAATATCTGCCTCAATTTATCTTACGAAGTTTCAACTTGTTACGATTGTAAATAAGAAATCCTCCCTTCTAAGTATAAGAAATAAAATATATGAAATATCCTTAATAAGTATACTACATATACAATACCTTTGAAGAAGTATTAGAAGTACTAAATCCGTCAAATGAAGAGATATAAGAAGTATTAGAAGTACTCGATCCACCAAATGAAGAGATATAAGAAGTATTAGAAGTACTCAATTCACCAAATGAAAAGATATAAGAAGTATTCAATCTGTGAATAATTACGTAACATATGACGAAGTATAATGATTACTTAACCTTCACCAAATGAAATATCCGTTGAAGAAGTATAATAAATATGAGATATTCTTGAAGAATTATAAGAAGTATTCAACTTTTGGAGAAATATTCAATATATGGAGAAGTATAAGAAGTATGTAATTCTCGTAAACTTTTACTAATATGAACTTATCTGTATTTGATTGCTATCAAAATCGCATCTTTTGTTAAGTCTTCGTTAAAATTCTTCAATGATGTTGTCTTCTTTGATAGGATTTCTTGTAAAAATTCTTCAATGATATTGACAGAGCTGTCTTATCTTCAAAACTTCATGATGTATATTCTTGTAAAATTTCTTCAATGATATCGACGAAGCTGTCTTCTTTTCAGATCTTCATAATGTATATACTTGTATAATTTCTTCAATGATTTTGATGTAATGAATTTCATTAATTTCTGTGGTCTTATCATGCCTTCCTAAGTAAAGGTCTTATTTTGCCACCTCTTTTGTAGTAAATTTTTGTATTTGCGATAATATGACAAGCCTGAACATTCTTGCGAACATACAACCTCGTGACATTATCGTCTTGCGATGAAATCGCAGGACGTTTTTACACTTTCATGTAATAACCCATTGATCTCATCTTAACTTCTTTGTTTCATTCTGCGAGTTCTTTTTGTATGTTTTCCTTCCTTCTCTCTCTTTTTTTTTTTTTTTTTTTTAGAATGCTCGCAGAACTTCATTTGTTTCACAGATATGACAAGCCTTTATGTTTTCACAAACAAGAAGCCTCGTGACATTTGCGTCTTATAGCACGTATCAGCTCCCTAATGGAGGGTGCTGCCCTTTATCTTCCCCCTGGTTGCCCCTTCAAGGAAGCGTACATCGACCATACAAGGTTAGCTCTTCCCATCCGGTTCTTCCAACAACCATCTTTTGATCGCAACCTCTTATCCTTTTTGCCTATAGGGCTTATAGTTACGAGGTTGCACCCTATGGGGTATCTTTGGGCCAAGTGCATCATTTGCCAAGACTTGTCAAAAATGGCAGATGTGGTTCAACCTCACCCGGAACTCTTGACTCAACCGTGTACCTCGGCGCCTTGATCGTTTTCTGCACTTCTTGGGAAAGACAGTATGCCTTAGTCGCCCAACCTAAATCCTCTTAAACCGCATTTTATATTGCGTAATGTCGCTAGATTAGGTGAGAATCCAAGGTGTCTAACCCGGATAGGTACCCCATTATTGGGTTGTACCCCTAAAATTTTACCATGTACTAAGGGCCCTTGGTGGTGTTCCGGTTACCCTTAGCCACGTTTATAGGTACCCCCTTAAATGACGTACTTTAGGACTTTGCCTCTTACGAAATATAGCTTCGCGAACTAGGGTGTACGCCATAAAGGTTTGTCTGTATAAAATTTTCTGCGGCTCTCTTTATTTTTTGGACGCTGATCACAAATTGTGGTCTTTTATTCGCAAATTAATGAAAGTTTAATCGCAATATAAATTTTGAAACTCGTAACTTTTCCCAATTTCCTGCGAGCAAACAATATTCGTAAAATTTTTCATGAGTTTTATGGATAATACCTTTTCAAATATAGTCTGTTCCAAGGTCTACCAAGCCTCAAACCCATGTCTCTCCCTTCTGGATCCATCAGCCGATAAGCTCCGCTTCCTACAACTTCTTTAATAACATATGGTCCATCCCATTTTGGTGCTAATTTTCCTCCATTTTCTTTTTGATATCGAGGTGTTTCTCGCATGACCAAATCACCTGGTTTATATTCACGTTCAATGACTCTCTTGTTGTATTCTCTAGCTAATCGTTCCTGATAAATCTTCATATGGTGCAACCTCTACTGCTTCATCTTCTTCCAAAGGAAATTCTGCCAAAAAATCTGCGACGACTTGTGATTTTTGCGATGACAATACTTCGTATTTTATCTTGTAATGGTTTACTTGTGCATTCCACCTTTCTATTCTTCCTGACCTTTTTGTGTTCTTCATGATTGATTCAATTGGGACTTTGGTTACCACTTTTATCACATGTGCTTGAAAGTATATTCGTAACTTGAATGATGCATAAACCAGGGCTAAGATTAACTTCTCCATTTTAGAATAATTATTCTCTGCTGCATTAAAGGTTTTACTAATGTATTAAATGGGCCTTTCTACTCCTGCGTATGCTCGCAAAAGAACTTCACTTAGAGCATATGGAGTTGTTGCGAGGTATACCAATAATTCTTCGTCTCTCTCTGGTTTCTGTAGTATAGATGTATTTGCGAGGTATTCTTTGATTCCTTGAAAAGATTTTTCACATTCATCAGTCCACTTGAATTTTGCTCCCTTCTTAAGTATGTTGAAAAAATGCTTGCACTTATCTGACATTCGCGAAATAAATCTTCCAAGTGAAGCCAAGAGTCCATTTAGCTTTTGTACTTCTTTTACCGTTGAAGGTGTTGGCATGTCACGAACTGCTTGGACCTTTTCTGGATCAACTTGTATTCCCTCCTTTGATACTATGTATCCCAAGAACTTTCCAGACGAAACCCCAATTATACATTTCTCAGGATTTAATTTGATGTTGAACTTTCTCATTTGCTCAAATATTTCCTTCAAATCTTGCACATGATCTTTAGCTTCCTTGCTTTTTATCAACATATCATCTACATATACCTCCAAAGTTTTATGTATCCACTTCGCGAACACTTTTTCAACCATACGTTGATATGTAGCACCCGCATTCCGCAAACCAAATGGCATCTTCACATAACAATACAAACCCCTTGGAGCAAAAAAGGCAGTATGTTCTTGATCTTCTTCTGCGAGTGATATTTGATTATACCCTTTATATCCATCAAGTGAAGTGACTCTATCATGACCTGCGCTGATTCCACCATTTGTGGTATATCTGGTAATGGAAAACTGTCTTTGGGACATGCCTTGTTTAGATCAGTGAAATCTATGCAAATTCTTATTCCTTTATTCTTTTTCGGAACAATGACCATATTCGCAATCCATTCTGGATATTTTGCTTCCCTTATGATCCATGCATCCAACATCTTTTGTAATTTTTCTTCTATCTGTACATGATAATTTTGTGATATCTTCCTTATTCTTTGTTTGAATGGTCTTACATTTTTATCTATGTTCAATCTATGACACGCCACTGATGGATCAATTCCTGGTATCTCATCTACACTTCTTGCGAAGATATCTTTATATTCTCGCAAAAGATCAATAGTTATTTTTTCTTCTTCTTCATCCATCTTAGTTCCAATTCGCAAGAATAAAGGCTCCTCTTTACTTCCAATATTTATTTCTTTAGTTGGTTCAGCTGCAACATAGCTTGGACTTTGCTCCCCCATAGGTGTTGGTTCTTTGATTATTTTTGCTGGTTCCCCTTCTTTTTCTGGAAACTCATTTGGTATACCTCTCCCTTCCTTTTCTCTTATTGTATACACTCGAAATTCTTCTTCCTTTTTTGTTTCCTTCGCAAGTTTCCTACGAAGCTGTTTCTTTCTTGCTCTTCCTTCGCATTGCGTTACTTCAATTTGATAACAAAATTTTGCACTATCAAGATCTCCTTTTATTTCTTGTATTCCATTTGGTGTAGGAAATTTGATTCTCTGATGTAGTGTTGAAGCAACAACTTTGATCGCATGAATCCACGGCCTTCCTATCAGCATGTTATATGGAGATTCCATATCTATCACACACAAGATTACATGTGTTTCGATTTCTCCTAGTAATATTCGCAGCGCGATTTCCCCTTTAGATTTTGTTGTAGATTTTCCTAATCCATGAATAAGATATTTTGAATTTGTGATTTCTTCATCTTTAATTCCCATCCTCTTAAGTGCATGATAGAATATGATATTAACAGAACTCCCTGTATCAACCAAAATTCGGTTTAATTTCCATTTTTCTACAGCTTTCTTATCTTCTAGCATGATCGGAATTGTGATCACCAATGGTGAAGTGTGGTTCAAGTCTTCATTTGGAATTTCTGCTGCTGAAAATGTGATTTTCCGCTATTCCCATTCTTCTAAAGTTGTTATCTTTTCTTCCTCCATGATCTTTCTTCCTCTACAATCTCGCTTGTATATATTTCCCTTCATATTACTATGAAATTCATCAATCATTGTCTTTGTGATCATATTACATTCTTCTTTTTTGCAATCTCCATCTACTGACTTCATTTGATCTTCAAATTTTCCACAATTCCCTCAAATTTAGGCTACCACATTTCTCAAGTCCCTGTTTCTAGCGCCAATTATGTAGTTGCAGAATAATCTACAACTACACCCTCAATAGAATTAGTAAAAACTCAAGAAGTTCTTGATGGTGAATGATAACTTTCTTATTAATTCTCTTAGTTGATTACATAGAATTATCAAAATGGAACTAGAATAGTTACAACTTTTTCTATTCTCTTTCCTAAGATAATTTCTTACACTCATTAAAAGAACCTCTCGAATTTTACATTTGAACTCCTATTTATAGTAAAAATTATGAAGCTGTATATGAATTGCGAAGTATCGTAATTCATCCTCGCAAAATTATTTCATCCTCGCAAAATTTCATATTTCTCCGCGCTACTTCTATCATCGTATCATTTTATAACTCTTTTCTCCTTTATCTATTACGATACTCGTGAACTATTATCTTGCGATATTCAGTACCTACAAACTATAATTAATTCTCCCCCTTTTTGTCAATAAAATTGGCAAAGGTACAAAAACGGGATCCTAATGAAATTTCCGTAAGAGAAATTCCATGACCAAAGGTAAATGTTCTATCATATTGTTTAGATGAAATCATACATCCGAGGCTAAATGCATTCATCAAGGAGTTTATAAAGATACAAGAGAACCCCTAAAAATTCCACAGCCGCACTCCCCTCAAAGATTTGGAAATTAAGAGCAAGTTCAAAAGAACTCTCCCCCATAAGATGTCATTCCCTAAGATACAACAAGAGCGACCTTAATTTCAAGAGAAAAGAAGGATTTCTTTAGAATCAACAAATTGCATACAAGTATGAATTTGGAATCCAAAATATTCAATCATATTAACCAAAGCGAACCATGATTAATTTGACTAAATATGCTCAACACAAGTAAACTTATGGAGACTTAATTCATCAATTAGACTATTCACAAGAGAACCCATAAATATTCTAACCGGATTACACAATTAAACTAATCACAAAGTAATCAATTCAATTGTCCACACTCGACATGAGAAAAGTTTATGGAGTGCTAACTAAATAATCACACAAGATGATTGATTTAGTTCATTTGGGCTCAACATAAGAGATTATGGAACCCCGACTAAGATTATCATAGGAAATGACAACCTTAACCGTACATGTACTCAACATGAGAGAACTCATGGAATACAAACTAAATAACCACACAAGTTGATTAATTTAGTTCTTAATGCTCAACATATAGCATCTCATGGAACAACCAACCATGCCAATAAAAATCGACTTAGTCGTATCGTGCTCAACATGAGATACACAATGGAACATTCAAGGTAATACATAATAATATGGAACAATTAAGCTCTATACTGTGGATGACAAAACAAGGACCTATTCTATTTTTCCATCAGAAAGTGACATCATAGACTTTATCCTTGAATCACAAAATATTTTAACCTATATTATATCAATATAGGCTTAACTTTTGTGTTATGCCAAAATTCCATTCATTCCTTTATCAATATTTGCATACCAATACGTGAACGACTTTACTTTTGACAAAATATGGGACAATAAAGTTCACGGACGTAAACATACAAATCCCATCAAAATATTGTAATACATGAAATCAAAAAGATTAATACTGCAACCATCATCTTCCAAACCAGATTAGAATTTAAACCAATAAATCTAAAAATAAGAAGATGAAATCATTAGATATAGCTATGTGCAATCACAATCATCGTTATTCCAAAACACTGGTTATTCTTCTAAATAAAACAGAAAATATAGAAGATTTACTATACTAGAAGACTCAGGTTACTAGAAACCGATCATGAGCTATAGTTCACGTCCGACAGCTTCACAGGTTTAAATACCTTTGAGTTTGTGATCCATATCATTAACTGCGTCTTCATTCTCAACATCTTGATGTGAGTAGGCATAGTAGCATAAGGCATTAGGTGCTCCATCTTCCACAAGAGTTCTTTTCTTTCTTCCTTTTGATTCAAAACCAAAACCTTTCACAAGGAATCCCTTTGCAAAACCACCATCGAAAGATGAAGAAGAGGACATTCTTGATAACCCAGAAAAAACTAGAGTATGCGTACGTGACATATGTAACTCAATAGGTCGGTTATTTAAAGGTTTTGTTTAGAATAAGAGCTCTTAGGGTTTCCAAGCTGTAAACTCGAAACAGTAACCCGTGTACACATTTGAACACAGTGCACCCTAAGAAAGAAAAAAAAAAAAAACAAGACACTTAAACAGGAAAACACTAAAAGACATTGCAAATACTTTTTAGGCAATACTGTCTGCTGGCACTAGTTTAGCTATAAACGATAAGAGAAGAGCTCAACTAGGCAAACCACAAATTGCCAAAGTACACCTGACTTTTACACATCTTGCTCAGCAGGATTTTTATGAGCAAGTTTCTAACCTTGTGATTAATTAGCACAAGTATGAGCGTTGAGCTCATCTAAGGAATTATGTCTATGATCAAGTCTCTTTTTCCTCCTGAATCGTGAGAAGGATTCCTTTTGATTTGAGAAATTATCATAAAACTTACTGTCATCAAAATAAGAGACATAGTTTGAGTTCTTACCAGAAGTATCTTGTCTTGAGGAGGATGATAACCTGTCGACAATTTATTTGTACTCTTGAATCATCTTCATTAGTTTTTTCTTTATTACTTATGGATTCTTCTTCAAGTCAAAGAAAACATTATTTTCAAAGAAAGTGACTTGTTCTTTCCTTAGACGATTCTTATCAAGACTTTTGTTCTGCTTTCGATTATTTGAGGAACTTATTCAACCGACCTTCCTGGTAGCATACACAGGGTTCATATAAAAACCAAATAGGTTTCGACATATGAATTTCAGTTACACCTTTGAGGATTAAATCTAAGGTGCGTTGAAGTTGATAAATAGAGTTTTTATTCAACTTAGAGTTCCCTTTCAGTTTAACAAAACCTTTTGATTCGCAAAAGTGACATACTTTCTGATCACAACCGTGATTAGTAAGTTTAGTATTAACATTGTCGTCATGAGATTTCTTCCTTCCATGTGATGTGAGATTTCCTTGATCAGAGGAGACTGGCACATTTTCCTTGCTTGGAAGGGACTCTGTTTTTTCTTCTGGAGCATTTATTGTCGTAGCAGAACCAATTGATGTATTAGACTTCCTAGAGCATCCTTGATTGGAGAGTTTATTCAAGCGACGTTCTATTTCAAAAGCATCCTTTATGAGGCTTGCTTCAAGAGTCATACATGAAGAAAAGTCTTCAGTATTTTCTTTGATTTTGCAGTATTTAATTACACCAAGAAGATTATTGACATGTTTCTTCAACCGATTAAATCTATCAGCTTGAATTCTAATAAGATTTAGAATCAACTTACTCTCTTCAGCTGTTTCTCGTTCATTTAGAGAAGTAACCACTTTTGAAGGGCAATCAGAATGGTGCATGTCAATATCTGCATGTCTGATTTTAACATAGTATTTGTCTAAACTTGAGATTGTAGAATCTTTCTCTTTAATAGACTTAGACATGACAAATCCTTTATCTCTGGTGACGCGTTTATCATAGATACTACTCTTGTCCATAGAATCAGATCGCTACAAACACAGACTTGTGCGGTATTTAATGTGTTTGCCTGCTCTGATACCAATTGAAAATGCGAGGGTCTAACAACCTCACCCAATATTTCGATTAGCAATCTGTATGGACAACTCCGAGTTATTTTCTAGATAATCAACATGACTCAATCAATAGAAAATACTCAAGGAGTTATTATCTCAATCTCTTGATTTGATTTAGTTAAGCAAATATGATTCGCGAGCCTAGTCAAAGAGAGATAACTTGGATGGTACCAAAGACCAATATCCAAGTGTCAATCGATTTAAATCAACATCCAATAAGGTCGGATATTCTAATCGATTGAACAATGCACAACCTGTATTATTTCAATTATATAAAAATATAATGCGGAAAAGAAATAACACAGACACCAGAATTTTGTTAACGAGGAAACCGCAAATGCAGAAACCCCGGGACTTAGTCCAGATTAAACATACAATGTATTAAGCCGCTACAGATACTATCCTACTCCAAATTAACTTCAGTCTAGACTGTAGTTGAACCCCAACCAATCTTATACTGATCCAAGGTACAATTATGCTCCTATGCCTCTGATCCCAGTAGGATACTGCGCACTTGATTCCCTTAGCTGATCTCACCCACAACTAAGAGTTGCTACGACCCAAAGTCGAAGACTTTAGCAAACTAATTTGTCTCACACTGAAAAGTCTACAGGTAATAGATAAATTCGTCTCCCACGAATAAACCTATGAGTTTTGTTCCGTCTTTTGATAAATCAAGGTGAACATGAACCAATCGATAAAACCAGACTTATATTCCCGAAGAACAGCTCAGTTTTATCAATCACCTCACAATAAACTTAATCGACGCAGCGAAGAAGATTATTGAGGAATCACAAACAATGAGACGAAGATGTTCGTGACTACTTTTATCTTGCCTATCGGAGATAGAAATCTCAAGCCAATTATTACAATTATACTCGTACGATAGAAACAGCAAGATCAAATCACACAACTACAAGAAAAGTAGTATCGGTCTGGCTTCACAATCCCAATGAAGTCTTTAAGTCGTTAACCTGGTTTTAGAAGAAGAAAACCAAAGGTTAAAGGAGAATCGACTCTAGCTTTAGCAAACTAGTATCACACAGATTGTGTGGGGATTAGGTTTCCCAGTTGCTAGAGTTCTCTCTTATATAGTATTTAAAATCAGGGTTTGCAATCAATGTTAGCTTAGTAACAAAGCATTCAATATCCACCGTTAGATGAAAACCTGATTAGATACAAGCTAATATCTCTCAACCGTTAGATCGAAAACTTAGCTTGTCATACACACATGTACTTGACGTTTTGAGTTCGTATAACCATACCCAAACGTGTACAATGGTTGGTTCAATATTAGTCAACCAAATGGTTATCCAAATGATAACTTTCATATCAACCACATTCTTCTTCATCATAACTAGTCCAAATGACTCAAATGAACTAGTTAGAGAGTTGTTCAATTGCTATGAGATCTCAAGTACTACAAGAGACACAATTGAATCAAAAATGATGTGATTCACTCGAATCATTAATCATGAACTATAAAGCCACGGTTTGCAAAAGCATTCCTTAGTAATTTAAGATAAGTTCACGAACAACGTTTTCAGACATAACCTCTTGAGTTCGCGGACTCAAGATAACCGGTTGAAGTTAATAAACTCCAACAGAATTTCTCAGGATGAGAACTTCCGTCAGTTTGCGGACTGCACCTGAGCTTCAACTTCAGCAGATATTCTCGGGTTCGAGAACTTACGCCAGTTCGCGGACTGAGTTGCTGCTTATAGTTGCAGGAATTCCTACACTACACCCCTCACAAGAATTCATAATAATCAATACATATTTGAAGATTAAGAACAACGCTTTTATTGATTAATTCTCAAAAATGTTACAGGAAGTGGAAGAAATCAAGAATACAACCGCTCTCTTAAACTCTCTCTCTCCTCAAGACTTTCTCAACACTCAAAATTGATCTCCTCTCTTTCTGGGTCTATTAGTTCTCTTTATATAGGGTAGTTACATAGTGGATGATAGCTAAGTTGTCCTTTAATTTAGGATCTGACTCGCGATATTCTCGCAACAGTTATAATGTTAATTCTCGCAGATGCTATAATCTTCGCAGGGTTGTCATGCTTTTATCATGTTTTAGTTACCGTCATCCGTTACGTCATTCTGCGACGCTTGCAGAGTGTTGTTGAAGAGCTCGCATAAACGTTGTTTATAAATTTCACAAGAGTATTGATGTGGCGATATTCTGATCCTACATCTTTCCTCTTCTCATGTCTTCTCTGCGAAGTGGAGAGGATTATGAGAATCTTCATCTCTTCAGAATGCCGCAGCTTCCTATCTTTCCATATTCTTTTCACGACAAAGCCTCATAAATTAAGTATAACTTCCTACACGTATCAAATATTCCTATTTTTACTGGTATCTTCATTATTATCCGGTCACCATACTTTTGTCTATAAAAGGTAGAATCTGGTACAGAAATAATCTTCTTCTTCTTCTTCTTCTTCTTCTTCTCCTCCGTCTTCCTTGTTTTTTCGTTTGCTTGCACTTTTTTCCATATGCAACTTTCTTCTCCCAAAGATTCATCTTCTACTGCTTTCATGGAGTCATCAAGGTATATGTTCTTCTGATGTTGCTAAATTCAATCTTGCTTATCTAAATTTCGTTCATCAAAATTATCTGATCTGTCTTTATTTGATTTTTATGTAATTCCTATACTGTATTTTTGTTTCAGCGGAATCCCTTCTAACACCGAATTTGCAGTCCAAAACCCTAATTCTTCCAGAAATTCACAGCAAAAAACCCGCTGAAAAGAAAAGGAAGAATGTGAATCATAAGGTAGTAAGAAAAATTTGTTTTCTTAATAATAATATTGTTGCCTCTGTTTTTTATCTAGATTATTATTCGCAAGGTGGTGAGAATACTAGTGCTCCTCGCAAGAAATCTCGCCATGTTAAAGCTGTTGATTTTGCTATTGCTATTCCCAAGTTAATTTCTGCTAATTCTATTCCAACACATTTGCAAACTGAACCTTCAACTTCTGTCTGCGAGAACATCGCCATAAATATTCCTGCCTCAACTGATCCTGTCATAAATGAAATTCCTGAAACTACTGCGAATGAAGTTTCTTCCCCTCCTATTGTAGTTACTTCTCAAGTTAACTCTACTTCAATTCCAGTTATTACTTTTCTAGAAACTACATCTTCGGATGAATCATTCACTACGAACGATCCAAATCTCCAACTTTCTACTGTCATTGTTTCGCCACCTACATCTCTCCCCCCTTCTAAAGAAACTTCAATAGGAGTAGATATTGCTTTTAAGGTTTTGTATGATATTTTAGATGATGCTGTGAAGTCTTCCATTGACCCTGTTAGGCATAGTGTCTGCGAGTTTTTGAGTAAATATTTTGGTTCTGATCGAATGGTTTCGCAAGCATCTCTAGAAAATGAAGTTGAATCTTTAAGGGGAAGTCTTAAAGTCAAGACTTCAGAATGTGATACTCTTCATCATAAACTTAACAACTCTTCACTGAACTGCGAGAATCTTCGCAAGAGAAATAATGAATTAAAAGGTATATCTTTTTCTAAATCTGTCTTTGATTTTCCTTCGTTAATTGTTTTTCTTCTTTTCATACTTCATTTTCTTAAAATTCTTTGTCCGTACCTTAAGCCTTAAGCCAAAATCAATTAATGAGAATATTCAAAGTTGAATCTGTTGCTGAATAAATTCGTGTTGATAGAGATTCTTGGATGGACCAATATAACTGATTAGATAACCTTTATACATATTCCATTGATCAAGTAGAGAACCTTACCAAAGAGAACATACAATTATCACAGAAACAAGATCTATTAAGTAATGAAATATCTCGCATCTCTTATTTGTTAACCAAGGATAATCTAGCAATGGAAACTTTATCAGACGAAAATAAGATATTATCTCAAGAGAAACGAGATCTTCTAAATAAGGTGGCGATCTCCTCGCAGCAACTAAGCACTCTTCAAAGAATGTATGATAATCAAGAACGATTTTTTCATTCGCTAAAATATGAACTGGAGGAAGTAACTGAATCATCTATCACCGAAAAAAATGCACTCATCCAAGGTAGAATAGCTTTAAGTATAAAGATAAGCCAACTTAAAGAAGAATACTCCAAATTATAAGAATCCAACTCTTCATTAGCAAAGAAAAATACTTATCTCCTTTATAAAGAAGAAAGTATAAAATCTCGCCTAAAAGGCATAGTTGGAGATAAATTTGATAACGCCATGGACCATTGGGAGAATTCTTGCATGTCATTAATTCAAAAATTAACTTCGCAAAAAGAAGGTAGTCATTTTGGCTACCTCAACTGTTAATTTCTCTATTAAATTTCTTTATAATTCTTCCTGCGAAATATTCGCCTGAATATCTTTTATGTTTACTCTTGTTTTTCGCAGAATCTGAGAAGAGCCTTCTTTCAACTATTTCTATTTTGAATGGTAAACTGGCTAAAGTTCGCCAAGAAAATGTATTGCTTTCTGTTCATCTTGCCCGTTCTCGCGATCGAGTAGAAAGAAGATATGACTACCTAGAATATCGAAAAGACATGGAGATCAGAAACCGTGATAGGGCTTTTCTTTGCCAAGTTCATCTTAGCGCTGAAGTTCTTGTGAATGAAATTTTGTTATCAAATTCTCTCCCCCCTACATCAATCAAACCTTTAGGAGTAGATGATGATGAACCTCCTCGTTCCCCTGATGATGATCATGAATATGAAAGTGGCGAAGAAAATATTTCTCAAGAAGATTCAATAGATAAAGAAAAAATCCCTCCTGAAGAAGCAGTTGTTGGTGGTGAAGCTACAGTTGGCGAGACAGTTGGCGAGAAATCAAATGAAGAAGAAGTTCGTGTTGATCATAATGAAAGAGATACTGGCGAAGGTGATAACACAAGCAAAGATAACGAAACTGGCAAGGCTAATACTGAAGCTTGAGTTCTGCTTTTGTTTTCTTGAATTATCTCCTTTTTTCCCCTTTCTTGCGAATAATGTACTTTTACACAAATTTAGAATTTAGTTATGTTTCTGTCATTTTAAGTACTTGAGAGAAAGATAATGATATTTAATTTTGCGAGAAATATAATGATATTTAATTTATGAATTCCCATACTTGCCCCTTATTATCTTTCTTGGAATGAACAAATATTTCCTGCATTCTTTAAAAAAATAGTTAATTTTTGGAATTATTCTATTGGTCTTATTTTTCCTTCCTAGTTAAAGGTCTTATTTTGCCAATTTTTGTTTCTGCGACAAAATCGCAGGACGTTCTTACATTAGCATGTAAGAACCCATTGATCTTGCCTTATCCGCACTTTGTCAATTTTTTGCGACAATATGACAGGCCTAAGTTTTCTGGAGAAAGCAAAGCCCCATGACATTGCCGTCTCGCGATAAAATCGCAGGACGTCTTTACACTTTCATGTAAAAACCTATTGATCTCATCTTATCTTTTTCTCTTGGCTTTTTGCCTCTGTATATTTGTTGCACAAATATGACAAGCCTTAATACTCCCGTGAGTAAAAAGTCTCATGACATTTGCGTCTTAAGACACTTATCAACTTCCTAATGGAGGGTGCCGCCCTTATATTCCCCCTGGTTTCCCCTTCAAGGAGGCGTACATCGGCCATACAAGACTAGATCCTCCCATCCGGTCTTAACAACAACCAGTTATTTTCGCAGCCTCTTGTCCCGTTCGCCTATATGACTTATGGTTACGAGACTGCACCCTAGGTGGGGTTTTCTTCGGGCCGAGTGCATCATAGTCAAGACTTGCCAGGAATATCCAGGGTAGTTTCATACGCCCCGGGCACCCTTGGATCAATCGTGTACCTCGGCGCCTTGATCATACTCTGCACTCCTTGGAAGAGTCCCTCAGTCGTCCAACCTAAATCATAAGTTCAGGTTGAAAATCCAAGGTACCTCCCCCGGATGGGCTTTATTGACCCCAAATATTCCAGCAGCGGTATAACCTTATCCCTGATCCATGCAAAGAGATACCCCCTCATATGACGCATGTTAGGTCTTACATTTGCCTCTTGCAAAATTGTATCCGCGAACTAGGGTGTACGCCATAAAGGTTCGTCCCATTCTTATATTTCTCTTGCGAATATCGCCATTTCTTATTTTTATATTATTTCTTGCGAATAATCTCGCAGCTGTGACAAAAAATTTCTTTTATTCATTTCTTCTTTGTTTCATCATATATTATATCATCATCTAGCTTTTCTTCGAATTTGTTACTGGTAATATCTTTTTAGATATAGTCTGTTCCATGGTCTACCAAGTCTTTGACCAATATCTATACCTTCCAGATCCATCAATTTATATGCCCCTGTTCAAACTATCTCTTTAATAATATATGGTATATCCCATTTTCTTGCCAACTTTCCACCATTTTCTCGTTGATAACCTGGTGTTTCTCGCAGCACTAAATCACCTAGTTGGAACTCACGTATTTTGACACGTTTGTTGTATTCGCGAGCCAATCTTCTTTGATAATTTTCCATATGTTGTAAAGCTTTTTATCTCTTCTCTTCTAACTCATCAAGTTTACTTAGAATCATACCAGCACTCAGATTCTTTTCCCAAGTCTCTCTTTTTGTTGTAGGGATAGCAACTTCTGTGGGAAGTACTGCTTCAACACCATATGTTAGACAAAAAGGTGACATCCCAGTTGCTTCTCTCCTAGTTGTGTTGTAGGCCCATATTGCATTATGCACTTGTTCACACTATGCCTTGTGATGTCCCTCTAATTTTTTCTTCAGTATATCTGCGATTGTCTTATTGGTTGCCTCTGCCTGCTCATTAGCCTGTGGATAAAGAGGTGTTGATTTTCCACATTTGATCTTAAATGCATTAAGTAACATTTCTATGTTTTGTCCTTCAAATTGCTTTCCATTATCAGATACCAACTGTGCAAATTCTCAGTGGATGCAAATTCCAATCTAAATGAAAAAGCCATTTTTTCTCCTTCTGGCGAGATAAAGATAACTCCAACTCCATTACCTTCCCCGTTTGATGATCCATCCACCAATATTTCCCACCTGTTGGGTTCTGTTAACAGATCTCTTGGGTCTCCATGTTCTTCTTCTACATCCATCATCTCTTCTACAACTTCATCATCTTCTGGAGGAAACTCTGCTAAGAAATCTGCTACAACTTGTGATTTTGGCGAAGATAGAATTTCATAGTTGATTTCGAAGTGTCTACTTGTGCATTTCATCTCTCAACTCTGCCTGATCTTTTTGAATTCTTCATTACTGACTCAATTGGCACCTTTGTTAATACTTTTACTTTATGTGCTTGAAAATAGATGTGAAGTTTAAAAGTTGCATAAACCAATGCCAGAATTAGCTTCTCAATCTTTGAGTAATTTTTCTCTGCAGTATTAAATGTTTTGCTAATGTAGTAAATTGGTTTTTCTATTCCTGCATCCACTCGCAGCAACACTTCACTTAATGCGTGCGAAGTTGTCGCAAGGTAGATTAATAATTCTTCTCCTGGATCCGGATTCTGTAAGATAGATATGTTCATTAAATGTTATTTAATTCCTTGAAAATCCTTTTCATATTCATCTGTCCACTTGAACTTTGTTCCCTTCTTGAGTATACTGATGATCGCGAGATGAATCTTCCTAGCAAAGCAAAAAGTCCATTCAACTTCTGCACATCTTTTACTATTGCTGGTGTTTTCATGTCGCTAATTACTTGTACTTTCTCTTGGTCAACTTGTATTCCTTCTTTTGACACAATATATCCTAAAAACAAATCCTGAAGCCACTCCAAAAGTACACTTTTCGGGATTCACCTTGGTGTTAAAGTGTCGCATTTGGTCGAAAATCTCCTTCAAATCCTGCACATGGTTTTTAGATTATTTACTCTTGATTAACATGTCATCGACATACACCTCTAATGTTTTATGGATCCACTTCGCAAA
Organism: Papaver bracteatum; assembly: GCA_023529315.1. Lineage (NCBI taxonomy): Eukaryota > Viridiplantae > Streptophyta > Magnoliopsida > Ranunculales > Papaveraceae > Papaver > Papaver bracteatum. The sequence continues at coordinate 437,410 of JAJJWX010000433.1, forward strand.
CACTTTCTCCACCATTCTTTGATATGTTGCAGCAGCATTTCGCAAACCAAAGGGCATCTTTGTATAGCAATATAACCCTCTTAGAGCGAAGAATGCGGTGTGTTCCTGATCTTTTTCAGCGAGAGGAATCTGATTATATACTTTATACCCATCTAACGAAGATATTCTATCATTTCCCGCTGCTGATTCGACCATTTGAGGAATGTCTGGTAATGGAAAACTATCTTTAGGACAAGCTTTGTTTAAGTCAGTAAAATCTATGCAAATTCTTATCCCTTTATTCTTCTTTGGAACCACCACAATATTTGCAATCCATTCCGGATATTTTGCTTGCCTTATAATTCCTGCGTCAAGCATCTTCTGTAATTCTTCTTCTATTTGGGAATGGTATATTGTTGTGATTTTTCTTATCCTTTGTTTAAATGGTTTTACATCCTTGTTAATTTCTAACTTATGAAATGCAACTGACGGATCTATTCCAGGAATCTTATCCATACTCCACGCAAAGATGTCTTTATATTCTCGCAAAAGGTTTATGGTTCGCTCTTCCTCATCTGCATCCATCTTAGTTCCAATTTTCAGCATCTTAGGTTCTTCTTCACTTGCAATATTTACTTCCTTTGTTGGTTCTGCTGCGGTGTAGCTGGCCTCAGGTTCCCCCATTGGTGTTGATGTTTTCATAACTTTCGCAGGTTTATCTCCTTCTTGCGAAATTTCGCTGGGTATTCCTTTTCCTTGTTTTGCTCTTATCATGTAAACTTTAAATTCTTCTTATTTCTTTCCCTCTTTTGCCATTTTTCTGCGAGCTTTTCGCAGCTTTGCACGCCCTTCATAATTCCTCACTTCGATTTGATAACACAGTTTCCCATGATCAGTATCTCCTCTAATTTCTCCAACTCCACTGGGCATAGTAAATTTGATGCATTGATGCAATGTTGATGCTACATCCTTGATTGCGTGTATCCATGTTCGCCCCAATAGCATGTTATATGGTGATTCCACATCTACCACACATAATGTTACTTGTGTTTCAATCTCTCCTAGCGGAATTCGTACCACTATTTCTCCTTTAGGTTTTGTTAGATATTTTCCAAAGCCATGAATATGATAAGTTGAACAAGACATCTCTTCATCTTTGTATCCCATTTTCTTAAATGTTTGATAAAGTATTATATCTACAGAACTTCCTGTATCCACCAAAGTTCTACTCACAACCCATTCTTTCGGAGATCTTTTTGATTTTTCCTTTTCCATTCGTATAGTGGATACCGTGATTACCAAAGGAGATGTGTGGTTCAAATTTTCTTCTAATATCTATGCCGATGTGAATGTGATTTTCCGCTTTTCCCAATCCTTCAGAGGTGATACTTTCTCCACCGTCATAATTTTTTTCCTTCAATATCTCGTTTATGAATCCTGTAGGACCAGAATATCGCCATGATATTACTCTTGCGAGATTAACAACACTTCTGCGAACACCACCGTGAGTTCTTCAACAACACTTTGCGAGTATCACAAGATAATTTAAAGAGTGACGTAATAGCTGACAAATGAAGAAACACGAGAAGAGCATGATTGTCCTCCGATGGTTACAACGCTTGCGAGAACTGACATTATAACTACTGCGATAATATCGCGAGTCAGATCCAAAATTAAAGGACATCTTATCTATCACCCACTATGTAACTACCCTATATAAAGAGACCCAGTAGATTCATATAGAGGATGATATATTTTTTGAGTGTTAAGAAAGTCTTGAAGAGAGAGAAAATTCAAGAGAGCGGTTGTATTCTTGATTTCTTCCATTTCTTGTAAACATTTCTGGGAATCAAATAATAAAGTGTTGTTTTTAATCTTCAAATATGTGTTAATTACTGTAAATTCTTATCAAGGGTGTAGTGTAAGATTTCCTGCAACTACATTTTGTCGCCCGAAACAAGGATGAATTGATGATTATTTGAAGAAAAAGATAAAAATTGACATTGTGATTGGAAGGAATTTGGAAAAATTAGTGAAAGATCTTACGCAATATCCAACAGTTTACTAAGATTAATGGCTAGAAGAAGAAGAAATACATCAGAAGCACCAACAACCGTAAGGAGGAGTAAAAGACTTACAGGTGGAGAAACAGATGAAATAGAAGAATCTTCAAGGGTAAGAACAAGAAGAAATAGAACAAGGGATGATGGAGAAAATCAGTTTCGCCAGCCAAATCAGAAAACACCAATGCAAGATAGTGTTGTGGATTATGATAGAGTAAGCGTGCATACTTGGCGATCTGATTCAATAGAAGAATCAGAAAATCGACAATTAAGAGATGAAAGACGAGAGGGAAGAAAACAAGAAGTAAATGGAGGATTAATACATGGAGATGATGAAAATGAAACAGTAGAGGTTTTAAGACAAAGAATACAAGAGGAAAGGAGGTTAGAGGCGGAAGAACGTGCAAATTTGGCAAGGCAAAACCATGAATTGAGAATGGAAAACATGAGGTTACAAAATAGAAGGTCAAGAAGCACAACAAGATCAAGTTCGAGAACAATCAGAAGTGAGATAAGAAGAAGATCACATATAACAAATATTGAAGAAGAAAATTATGATCCAAATGGAGGACATCGCGAAAGGACATAAATAAGGGAATATCATTACATACCACAAGGTGAAATTCTACAAAATGAACAAAACAACAAAAGGCGGGAGAATGGACAGCATCAGGCATGAAATAACCAAGATGGCGAAGAAGATCAAGAGGAAGGAAGAAGGATATTGCATGGAAGAGAAACTCAAAGAAATCAGCAGATAATTGAAAGAGAAATCAAGAGAAATTATGCTGAACAAGCACGCTTAGCTTGCGAAATGGAAAGATTGAGAGCAGATGTATAAGAGCAAGAATTCCAAGCGGAAATTCGCCAGAATAATCATGAGAATCGAGAAAGAAGACGTGAACAGAACTGTAATAATGGTAATATTAACGAAGAATACGATATGGTGCAAAGAAGAGCAGAAGAAAATCGCATAAGAGAAAATGAGAGATATAATGGTGCGCGTATTCGCAAAAGAAATGTAAGAGAAGATAGCGGAGAAAGACAGGAAGAAAATAATGGAGACGGAAATCAAAATCTCGCAACACAAGATAGGCAAGAATGTGGGAGAATGGAATCTGCACTGAAAAGACCAATGGAGCAAAATTCAGTTGGGAATGAACAAGTTTTAAGAGAATTAGCAGAAATGAGGGGAATGTTAAATGATAGAAGAGAAGGAGGCAGAAGACAACTTGATGAGGCGATTGAATAAGCTGCAAAAACTCTATTCACTCAAGCAGTACAATTAGGAGGAATACCCCCAAAGTGCAACTTGCCAGCATTAACTAGTATTTTTGATGGATCTACATGTGCCATTCAACACATCAAAGCTTATGTGAGATGTATGCTACAGTGGGGAAATCATGATGTTGTGTTGTGCAAATATTTCGCGTCAAGCTTAACTGGCGAGGCGCTAAAATGGTTTGTGGGTTTACCCAAGAATACTATAACTTTTTTCACTCATCTACAAACCACATTTTTGGGGGCATACATAAGTAACAATTCTGCGCGTCCAACAATTGAAGATGTGTTTGGGTTAAAACAAAGGGTTGGCGAGAGTCCGAAGCACTTAACATTATGGTGGAAAACAATGTGCAGTGAAATGGCTGGTAGAGTGGATCAGAGATACCTCATTTTATCTTTCATTAATGCTATGTTCGCAACCAATCTACTATATGTTCAAATTTTCAGAGTCAAAAATACCATCACAATGACTGAGCTGCGAGAACTACAAGAAGAATACATTGCTTTGGAGGAGAAACAAAGTGAGATGGAATCATATCCAGTCGCAAATACCAGCTCAATAGCGGAAAACAGAAGTTTACTTCCTAAAATGATTAATAATGTGGCGAGCACCTCGCAGCCACAACAAGATAAAGTGGTGATTGATAACCAGTAGAAATTAGTAGCCATGGGAAGTCGAGATCAAGAGGAGTATGAAAGGGAAAGGAGTTATTACAATCTCGGTGGAAATAATAAAATTCAAAGACTTGATCAGCCGCAAGAGACTTATGGTGGTCAGAGGCAAAATCATTTTAAAGGGCAAGGGAGTCAGAAGATAATATGGGAAGAAATTAAGATGCCACCTCTAAATGCTAGTATAGAAAAAATTTGGGAGGCTATCATTTTGATGGAAAATATACCATCACCCTGGAATATGGGAAAAGATCCACATCCAAATAATTGAAATCAAGAATTTTGTCCTTACCATCATTTTCATGGTCACTCAATAAACGATTGCAGGAATGTAAAAACAATAATTTTGAGGATGATTGATCAGGGAAAGTTAAATCATTTTCTAATAGGATATCTGCAATCTCAGCAGTTACCACCGGCACCAGATATTCGCAGAGTGAATACTGTAAAAGGAGCAGAAACATTTGTGATAGAGTTTGGAGCCAAGGCGAAGAATTTGTTCTGTAATTCCATCATACATTCATACAAGACTATTGAGGATTTCCACGACAACGTTCTGAGCAGAGTCTTCGCGAGAGACGCGATGGAAGAGAGATAATGAATATTGCGAGAGTCTCGCCATTAGAGGAATGGCAAAAGCAAACTATTTCTTTCACTGTACAAGAGGTACCAGAGCCTGGCGAGATGCATGACAATCTATTGGTGGTAAGATTATAAATAAATCCAAAACAAATAGAAGAAGAAGATGAAGAAAATGAGGATGATGGAGTTGAAGATTCTTGGGCAATTAACATGGTTCTAATTGACACTAGAAGTTAAGTGGATATCTTGTTTTATCATGCCTACAAGACCATGGGAGGGAGAGACGAGGATTTGATACCATCAACATATAAGATCTATGGTTTTAACGGTACTGCCAACAAACCCAAAGAGGAAATTACAATGTGAATTCCATTAAAGGGGTTATCTTCTAAGATCCTATTCTGCGTTGTGGATATTGAATCACCTTATAATGGCTTGATTGGCCGACCTTGGCTACATGGGATATTAGGTGTGGCGTCAATTTTCCACCAATGTATTAAATTTCCTCATCCTAATGGTATTGGAGTTATAAAGGGAGACTGGGTTGATAGGAAGAAATGCTATGAAATTGATATAGAATCTTGCGAGGAAAGGGCTGCAAAGAGAAAAAACTGGAAACATAACATCAAGAAAAAACAAAAAGGTGATAAGCTGATGGTTGATACAATAGAGCGGCGAGAGGAAAGAACACTGCGAAATCAACATGAGATGCAAATAATAGATGGCGAGTGTCTCGCAGATGGAGAGAAAATAACAAAACGCAACAAAAGGGCAGAAGAAGAAAGTAGTAAGTAGAAAGGTAAAATGATAAAAGTTAAGAAATCTATGAATGATTTGTTGAAGAAAATGTTTCAAAAGAATATTTCGTTTGAATGAAAAAGATGAAATTGAAAAATTATACAAGAGTTGAAATGCAAATAAAGAGAAGATCAAAGAAAAGAAATTTCATCAGAGTTGCAATACTCACAAGAGAAATATAAGAACGGGATGAACCTTTATGGCGTACACCCTAGTTCGTGAATAAAATTTCGTAAGAGGCAAATGTAAGACCTAAAGTGCGTCATATAAGGGGGTATCTCTTTGCATGGCTCAGGGATAAGGTTATACCACTGTTGGAACCTGAGTCATTGAGATTGGGGTTATTAAAAACCCATCCAGGAGAGGTACCTTGGATTTCCAACTATATAAGGTTATACCCTGGTTGGACGACCGAGGGTCTCTCCTAAGGAGTGCAGAGTATGATCAAGGCACCGAGGTACACGGTTGAGCCAAGAGTGCCCGGGGCGTACGAAACTACCCTGGACATTCTTGGAAAGTCTTGGATATGATGCACTCGGCCCGAAGAAAACCCCACTTAGGGTGCAGTCTTGTAACTATAATACATATAGGCATAAAGGACAAGAGGCTGCAAAAACAGCTGGTTGTTGTTAAGACCGGATGGGAGGAGATAGTCTTGTATGGCCGATGTGCCCTCCTTGAAGGGGCAACCAAGGGGAAGATAAGGGAGGCACCCTCCATTAAGGAGTTGATAAGTGTCTAAAGACGGCAATGTCATGGGGCTTTATGATCGCAAGAATATTTAGGCCTGTCATATTGTCGCATGACAAATATTATACAGAGGCAACAAGCCATAAGAGAAAGTTAAGATGAGATCAATGGGTTTTTACATGAAAGTGTAAAGACGTCCTGCGATTTCATCGCAAGATGGCAATGTCATTTGTTCTCGTAAGGGAGCTTAGACTTGTCATATTGTCACAGAGAAATTGACAATATGCGAATAAGGCAAGATCAATGGGTCAATACATGTAAGTGTAAAGACGTCCTGCGATTTTGTCGCAGAAAAAAAAAGGTGGCTAAATAAGACCTTTAACTAGGAAGGAAAAATAAGACCACAAGAGATCATAAGATTATACAGACATGACCTGCGATATTTACGCAGAAGTTGAGGTAAAGTTTACAAATAGTTTTATTCAACATTAATCTGCTCAATCTTTCATATTGCAGATGAATAACAGAGGCAAGTATGGGAATGAACAGAATGATAAGATTATTATCCATCTTTATATGAAAGATTTACGCAGATGGATAAAAATTAATAATCATGTTGATTAACCATATTGCAAAAAATAATTGTTTTATAATTTATACAGATAGAAGCAAAAGAAATTTATACATCAAGGAACCTTGCAGTAATATCACAAGAAGAAGGAGATAAATGTACAAATATTACAAGGAGATTAAAAAGAGGAAACAAAACTAGTTAGATCCATCATCATCCTCGCCAGATTTTTCTTTTTCTTTGTCTTCACCGTCATCTTCGTTGTATCCTTTATCTCCGCTAGATTCCTCAACTTCATTGTCAGAGATAACAAGATTTGGAGTATTCTTTGGAACTTATTCCGCGAGGACAGGATACAAAGAGTGAGGAATGTTGTGATCATCGCAGACCTTCTTGGCAGAATCATTGCGAACACCTACAAAGAGATTACTAAAATTGGTAGCAGAAATCTTTAATTGGGTCTTCAATTTTGAATATTTCTCATTGCGAGCAATAAGAGTCTTTGCGAGTTGATTCTTATCAGCTTCAAGTTCTCCAATTCTTTTAGCGTATCTCTTCTCAGCTCTTGCGAGTATGTAATAACAAGTTGGAAATTTTACAAAAAACTATAAAAGACAAGAAATTAAAAGGGAAGAACAATTAACAACCTTCTCTTTTAGAAATCATGTCTTTAATTAAGGCCGCTTGTTCAACAGGAAGACTAACATCTACACCTAAGTTAGCTCTGGCATTGTCAAGAATCTTTGTAGCCCAGGAAAATTCGTCATCATTATTAATAAGAAGACGGGAACGAATTTGGTTTTCTCTTTCAACAAGATCCTCTCTCTCGCGGATAAGTTTATCTCTTTCAATTTGGACTTCAAAAAGGGTTTTATGAAAATCCGCTAAAGTTTGAGCTCCTTGCCTAGAGATGCGATCTTTTTCATCTATAAGATCACTTTTTTGGGCTCTTAGAGTCTTGATTTCTTCTTTAGAGTTAAGATATTGACGCTTGGATGTATTAGCCTCTCTCAAACTAGATCTGTGATCAATTGCTAAAAGATTAAATTTGGATCTAAGATCATCTACAGAAAGGGATTTAATCTGTTCATTTGAATAGTTGTCTAAGGATTCATTAAGGTGATTGAGAAGAGTATCATCGTCTATTGGATTTGGAAAAGAACGAAGGAATACATCTTTGTCAGAAAGGCCGTAAACATCTGCAAAGAAGAAAAATAAGAAAAAATGCAAAGGAATACAAGGTTAAATAAAAAGAGAGAGATTTCTTACCATAAAGTTGATCATTCGCAGCTTGGAGGCTTGCGACCTTATCTTGCGAGAAAGAAAGTTCAGTTTCCAACCGCTTGATCTTTTCTTGAAGGTCAGCAGACCCAGATTCCAATTGCCCGCGAATACTAGCGGACTCAGATTCCAACTCCACATTCTTCTTGCAAAGAACAATATTCTTCTTGTGAAAAGATGCGCACCTCTTCTCCAGGTCTGAGGCAACATCAAAGGAATCTCTTCCAGTCTGCGAGGTAAAAATGTAAATTAAAACTTGGCAAGAAAATGAATACATAAATGTGGTGAAGAAATGAAAACATACCAGAATACCAAGAGAATTTAAGAGACTGGGAGTAATTGATCTTGAGATTCCTTGGAGAGAATCATTATCAACCAATATGGGAGCATCGCAGATCTTGGCAAGAGCCTGGGATACCCCGTTAAGAGCTTTATTTCCATAATAATTTGCGATACCATGTGTAATATCGCCAAATATGTTAGATAGTTGGGCCATGGAAGATTCAGATTGGGAGGATTCCATTGCGGAAGGGATATCAGCATCAAAATCATCATCATCATCATCATCATCATTATCAGTATCATCATGAGAATTTTCTTCATTAGACTGGGGTGATAAAGGGGAAGTAGTTTGGATCTTTATTTTCTTCGAGAGAGGACCAATGGATTTTTCCTTGCAAGGAGCATCAGATTTCTCCTTGTGAGGAGCGTTAGATTTCTCCTTGCGAGAAGAATCTTTGCTTTTCCCTTTGGTCCTCGTAACCACAATAGGTTCTCTTTCTTCAATAACCTGCGAACACAGATAAAGATAAGAAATAGAGGCAACAATATATTATTAAAAATCATAAAGGAATATTTCTTACTTCATCTGTGAGAGATTTAAGGGCTAAAAAGGTGTTGGGCTTCCCAAATTTCTGGTAGTTAAGTTTCAGCCTGTTAATTTGGAAAAATTGGAGTAGTCAGCGAGAGTATGAAAACATGAGGAAGATAATAATGATAATTATGCAAAAAAATTGAGGGAACGTACCTCTTTATTCCTTTCAGGCCAGTTGAAAACCCACGACTGATATTCTGCGAGATTCACAGGAAATGCATGAGGAACTGAGATGTAGGGACCCTCTAGACATAATGGAAAAATGAACCATTTGTCTTCACGGGAGTGGCGAGGGCCTTGATTATTACCCGTATGCCAATCTATATCTAACATAAGAACTTTATCTTCAACGATGTCATCCTTCTTTTGTAAGCGGACACCCCAACAAGTGTTGTCCTTCTTTATAGGGATTATATCGTAATTTGCGAAGAAGTTCTCCACAGTATACTTCGCGGAAATAATTGGAACATCTTTAAATTTAGGATTCGTCGCAGTATCAAGGTAGAAATATTCTTTACCAGCACCGCGAGTAGCATACTCAAGCATTAAGCGAATGCAATCCCCACTCAACTGATATATCGCACGCAAGAACTTCGCGTGAGAGAGTATCTCATAGAATAAAGGAAGTTCAGGGTCATAGAGAGGAATGGGAAGACCAGCCTCAAGCTATCCTAGCGAGACTATGATCTTCAATTGGGTCTCTTGTAATACTTGGGATCTCATTGCAATTGACCAACTCTCTAACTAGTTCATTTGAGTCATTTGGACTAGTTATGGTGAAGAAGAATATGGTTGATATGAAAGTTATCATTTGGATAACCATTTGGTTGACTAATATTGAACTAACCATTGTACACGTTTGGGTACGGTTACACGAACTCAAAACGTCAAGTACATGTGTGTATGACAAGCTAAGTTTTTGATCTAATGGTTGAGAGATATTAGCTTGTATCTAATCAGGTTTTCATCTAACGGTGAATATTGAATGCTTTGTTACTAAGCTAACATTGATTGCAAACCCTGATTTGAAAGACTATATAAGGGATAACTCTAGCAACTGGGAAACCTAATCCCCACACATTCTGTGTGATACTAGTTTGCTAAAGCTAGAGTCGATTCTCCTTAACCTTTGGTTTTCTTCTTCTAAAACCATGTTAACGACTTAAAGACTTCATTGGGATTGTGAAAGCAGACCGATACTACTTTTCTTGTAGTTGTGTGATCTGAACTTGCTATTTCTATCGTACGAGTACAATTATAATAATTAGATTGAGATTTCTATCTCCGATAGGCAAGATAAAAGTAGTCACAAACATCTTCGTCTCATTGATTGTGATTCCTCAATAATCTTCTTCGTTGCGTCGATTAAGTTTATTGTGAGGTGATTGATGAAACTGAGATGTACTTCGGGAATATAAGTCTAGTTTTATCGATTGGTTCCTGTTCACCTTGATTTATCAAAAGACGTAACAAAACTCATAGGTTTATTCGTGGGAGACAAATTTATCTATTACCTGTAGACTTTTCTGTGTGAGACAGATTTGTTTGCTAAAGTCTTCGACTTTAGGTCGTAGCAACTCTTGGTTGTGTGTGAGATCAACTAAGGGAATCAAGTGTGAAGTATCCTGATGGGATTAGAGGCGTAGGAGCATAACTGTACCTTGGATCATTGTGAGATTGGTTGGGGTTCAACTACAGTCCAGACCGAAGTTAATTCAGAGTAAGCTAGTGTCTGTAGCAGCTTAATACAGTGTATGTTTAATCTGGGCTAGGTCATGGGGTTTTTCTGCATTTGTGGTTTCCTCGTTAACAAAATTATGGTTTCTGTGTTGTTTCTTTTTCGCATTATATTTTTATATAACTGAAATAATACAGGTTGTGCGTTGTTCAATCGATTAGAATATCCGACCTTATTGGTTGTTTATTTAAATCGATTGACACTTGGATATTGGTCTTTGGTACCATCCAAGTTATATCTCTTTAATTAGGCTCGCGAATCATATTTGCTTGAGTAAATCAAATCGAGAGATTGAGATAATAACTCCTTGAGTATTTTCTATTGATTGAGTCTTGTTGATTCTCTAGAAAACAACTCAGAGTTGTCCATACAGATTGCTAATCGAAATATTGGGTGAGGTTGTTAGACCCCCCGCATTTAAAATTGGTATCAGAGTAGGCAAATACATAAAAACCTCACAAGTTTGTGTTTGTAGCGATCTGACTCTATGGACAAGAGTAGTATCTCTGATAAACGCGTCACCAGAAATAAAGAATCTGTCATGTCAAAGTCTATTAAAGAGAAAGATTCTACAATCTCAAGTTTAGACAAATACTGTGTTAAAATCAGACATGCACCATTCTGATTGGCCTTCAAAAGAGGTTACTTCTCTAAATGAACGGGAAACAGATGAAGAGAGTAAGTTGATTCTAAATCTTATTAGAATTCAAGCTGATAGATTTAATCGGTTGAAGAAACATGTCAATAATCTTCTTGGTGTAATTAAAGACTGCAAAATCAAAGAAAATACTGAAGACTTTTCTTCATGTATGACTCTTGAAGCAAGCCTCATAAAGGATGCTTTTGACATAGAACGTCGCTTGAATAAACTCTCCAATCAAGGATGCTCTAGGCAGTCTAATACATCAACTAGTTCTGCTACGACAGTAAATGCTCCAGAAGAAAAAACGTAGTCCCTTCCAAGGAAGGAAAATGTTCCAGTCTCCTCTGATCAAGGAAATCTCACATCACATGGAAGGAAGAAATCTCATGACGAGAATGTTAAGACTAAACTTACTAATCACGGTTGTGATTAGAAAGTATGTCACTTTTGCGAAGCAAAAGGTTCTGTTAAACTGAAAGGGAACTCCAAGTTGAATAAAAACTCTATTTGTCAACTTCAACGCACCTTAGATTTAATCCTCAAAGATGTAACTGACATTTGTATGTCGAAACCTATTGGTTTTCATATGAACCCTGTGTATGCTTCCAGGAAGGTCAGTTGAATGAGTTCCTCAAATAATCGGAAGCAGAACAAAAGTCTTGATGAGAATCGTCTAAGGAAAGAACAAGTTGCTTTCTTTGAAAATAATGTTTCCTTTGATTTGAAGAAGAATCTAGAAGTAATAAAGAAAAAAATAGTGAAGATGATTCAAGAGTACAAAGAAATTGTCGACAGGTTATCATCCTCCTCAAGACAATATACTTCTGGTAAGAACTCAAACTATGTCTCTTATTTTGATGACAATAAGTTTTATGATAATTTCTCAAATCAAAAGGAATCCTTCTCACGATTCAGGAGGAAAAAGAGACTTGATCATAGACACAATTCCTTATATGAGCTCAAAGATCATACTTGTGCTAATTAATCACAAGGTTAGGAACTTGCTCATAAAAATCCTGCTGAGCAAGATGTGTAAAAGTCAGGTGTACTTTGGAAATTTGTGTTTTGCCTAGTTGATCTCTTCTCTTATCGTTTATAGCTAAACTAGTGCCAGCAGACAGTATTTCCTAAAAAGTATTTGCAATGTCTTTTAGTGTTTTCCTGTTTAAGTGTCTTGTTTTTTTTTCTTTCTTTTTTGGGGTGCACTGTGTTCAAATGTGTACACGGGTTACTGTTTCGAGTTTACAGCATGGAAACCCTAAGAGCTATTATTCTAAATAAAACCTTTAAATAACCGACCAATTGAGTTACATATGTCACGTACGCATACTCTAGGTTTTTCTGGGTTATCAAGAATGTCCTCTTCTTCATCTTTTGATGGTGGTTTTGCAAATGGATTTCTTGAGAAAGGTTTTGGTATTGAATCAAAAGGAAGAAATAAAAGAACTCTTGTGGAAGATGGAGCACCTAATGCCTTATGCTACTATGCCTACTCACATCAACATGTTGAGAATGAGGATATGGTGTCTGCTGAAGTGGTTCATGACTTTCTGAAATACTTTGAGAAAGCGAAACTGCAACTTGTTGATACAATGAAGGATCTTGATGTGGTTAGAAATGAGTTGGAAAAGGTTATTGTTGACCTTGGTCTCATGAAGTCACATATTAAAGAACTTCTCAACAAGGATATCTTCTCTGAAGATGCATTTAATGATATGGATCACAAACTCAAAGGTCTTGAAACCTGTGAAGCTGTCGGACGTGAACTATAGCTCATGATCGGTTTCTAGTAACCTGAGTCTTCTATTATAGTAAATCTTCTATATTTTCTGTTTTATTTAGAAGAATAACTAGTGTTTTGGAATAACGATGATTGTGATTGCACATAGCTATATCTAATGATTTCATCTTCTTATTTTTAGATTTATTGGTTTAAATTCTAATCTGGTTTGGAAGATGATGGTTGCAGTATTAATCTTTTTGATTTCATATTGCAATATTTTGATGGGATTTGTATGTTTACGTCCATGAACTTGATTGTCCCATATTTTGTCAAAAGTAAAGTCGTTCACGTATTGGTATGCAAATATTGATAAATGAATGAATGGACTTTTGGCATAACACAAAAGTTAAGCCTATATTGATGTACAATAGGTTAAAATCTTTTGTGATTCAAGTATAAAGTCTATGATGTCACTTTGTGATGGAAAAATAGAATTGGTCATTGTTTTGTTATCCACGGTATATAGCTTAATTGTTCCATATTATTATGTATTACCGTGAAGGTTCCATTGTGTATCTCATGTTGAGCACGATACGACTAAGTCAATTTTTATTGGCATGGTTGGTTGTTCCATCAGATGCTATATGTTGAGCATTAAGAACTAAATTAATAAACTTGTGTGGTTATTTAGTTTGTATTCCATGAGTTCTCTCATGTTGAGTACATGTACGGTTAAGGTTGTCATTTCCTATGATAATCTTAGTAGGGGTTCCATAATCTCTTATATTGAGCCCAAATGAACTAAATCAATCATCTTGTGTGATTATTTATTTATCACTCCATACAAGACGAAGGACTACTCAAGGAACCAGTGGATCTTCATCGACTAAAAGGTATATGGAGACTTGAACTTATCTATCACTCGAAAGTTTATCTACTCTATCTCCTATCTTGAGACAAAAGTCGTTTTACTATATAGACTAAGAATATGCACATGTGACATTTCGAGCTGAGTATATCTCGCTTATCTATTTCTCGAAATATGTGTTGGTAAATCTTTCGCTTTATCCAAGTTTATCTTTGCCCAGTGACGAAAGTCATGTTATGTTTCAATCACTTTGGAAATCGCTCTGACGGAAACTATTTCGTGAAAACAACTATATAACGTCCTCTAAGAATGTTTCAATGATTTAAATGAGAGTTTAGACAATATAACCATTGTGGGATATAAACATTGTTGTGGCAGCACATATATGTATAAGTCCTTAACACTTGAACCGAAGTTTGCAAACTTTGTTGATCAAGTGGAACCAGAACGTGAGCAGCAACTCAGTCCGCGAACCCATTCCGCGAACTGGCGTAAGTTCTCGAACCAGAGAATATCTGCTGAAGTTGAAGATCAGGTGTAGTCTGCGAACCCAGTCCGCGAACTGACGGAAGTTCTCATCCTAAGAAATTCAGCTGGAGTTTATTAAATTTAACCGGTTAGCTTGAGTCCGCGAACTCAAGAGGTTATGCCTGAAAACGTTGTTCGTGAACTTATCTTAAATTACTAGCGAATGCTTTTGCAAACCGTGGCTTTATAGTTCATGATTAATGATTCGGGTGAATCACATCGTTTTTGATTCAATTGTGTCTCTTGTAGTACTTGAGATCTCATAGCAATTGAAAAACTCTCTAACTAGTTCATTTGAGTCATTTGGACTAGTTATGGTGAAGAACAATATGGTTGATATGAAAGTTATCATTTGGCTAACCATTTGGTTGACTAATATTGAACCAACCATTGTACACGTTTGGGTACGGTTACATGAACTCAAAACGTCAAGTACATGTGTGAATGACAAGCTAAGTTTTCGATCTAACGATTGAGAGATATTAGCTTTGTTACTAAGCTAACATTGATTGCAAACCCTGATTTGAAAGACTATATAAGGGAGAACTCTAGCAACTGGGAAACCTAATCCCCACACATTCTGTGTGATACTAGGTTGCTAAAGCTAAAGTTGATTCTCCTTTAACCTTTGGTTTTCTTGTTCTAAAACCAGGTTAACGACTTAGATTTTTTTATTAAAGTCTTCGACTTTGGGTCGTAGCAACTCTTGGTTGTGGGTGAGATCAGCTAAGGGAATCAAGTGCGCAGTATCCTGCTGGGATCAGAGGCGTATGAGCATAATTGTACCTTGGATCAGTGTGATATTGGTTGGGGTTCAACTACGGTCCAGACCGAAGTTAATTTGGAGTAGGCTAGTGTTTGTAGCGGCTTAATACAGTGTATGTTTAATCTGGACTAGTGATGAGCATGTAAGTGCACCATTTTATACCCATATTTATATTAGCTAGGTCTCAATTTTATCACTAATAAACTTCTTTGTAGGTATTTTTAAGAAATAAATGTTTTTAGAAGAATCGGCTCGAAAAACTGTTAAAGGCACCCCGGAGGGCATTTGATATTCGAACCCTAATTTTGGATATGGAGCACATCAGTGGATAAGGGGCACCCTCGGTTATTGGCACCCCACGAATTTGGTTAAGGGGCACCTTCTTCTTCATCGGCTTGAAGCATTTTTTTTGGCGGGAAAATTTTCTTTTACTGCGTAATATTCTGGATGATCTTTTGATGAGATTTAATGAGATATTTTCGTTGGGAGAGATTGATATTTCCCTGTTTAATTAAGACAGGGAAGGTAATATCTTCAGAAACGCTAAAAAGGGAAGATTACTCGCGACTTGCATAAATAGAGGAGTGAGAAATATTCTCGATATTTTGAGAAAATTGTGTATAGGAACGTGTTGGAGAGAGTTTGACTCTTACTAAAACGTTATTCTTGCATGAATGAGGATATACATGGAGATAATGCGAGAATATATTCTCGTGTATTTGGTAGTTACTTTAAAACAGGAAAGGAGATGATTCTCGGGCCTCTTTTTGATTTCATGGTTACGTATTTGGAAACTCTGTGTGTGGAAAGATTATGTTTCATGTGAACTTAGCTATCTTGGAGTGCGTCAACAGCTGCAGAGCATATAAAGATCAAAAGCAGAGAAGAAAAGTAAATAAAATCCGGAGAAGTTATGGCAGAATTTTGGACAGTTAATTCAGAGATCTCTTGGGGCTGTTAAGTATAAAAGATGTGTGTTGGGGCATAGAAAGGGATATAGAGAGTTTGGGGGTCGAGAATAGAGAGTGGAGAGCAACTTCTCTGCTACTGCAGAGAAGAAGAAGAAATACAACGTCCACTGACTGTCGCAGAGAACTGTCGTTCATCAACAGTACTCGTAACAGTCAGTTTGGCACGTTTATTTCAAATTTGCAACACCCTTTGTAACAGTGAACTCTGTAACGCCAATACAACGTTGCATATTTATTGTATTATTAGTTTTCTTGAATAAAAACACCATTTGATCCATAAATTATATTTTTAAGTGTGTATTTATCATGAGAAGCTAAACCCCTACACTGGGTCGACGGAGAAAACCGAGCTATGCACATGGGTGAATTTATTCTATTTTCTATTTGACTTTTCCACTTATTTTGAATTGATTTATGATTCGATAAAATTAGTTGTGATTCAATTAGATAGGTTATGCGTTGAATTAAGATAATCTATGCTTAGGGGATACAATTAATGTTTTGAGGATCTATTTTGGCAAAACCAGAGTCGATGCTTTATTTATTTACTGAGTGATTATTGTTGGGAATAAATAATTGAACCTCGTGTTGTGAATTCGGTGGAATCTTAAACCCAGTGACTCTCTTCTATTTATTATTTTGTTTAAACCTTTAATTTTAATCTTAACAACATCCGAGAGAACGAATCTTTATTACTACTACGAAAATTGAGAAAAAATCGTAAATCAACTAGGTCCCGGGGTTTTTATGCATTTGCGGTTTCCTCGTTAACAAAATTCTGGTGTCTGCGTTATTTATTTTTCGCATTATATTTTATATAATTGAAATAATACTGGTTGTGCGTTGTTCAATCGATTAGAACATCCGACCTTATTGGTTGTTGATTTAAATCGATTGACACTTGGATATTGGTCTTTGGTACCATCCAAGTTATCTCTCTTTGATTAGGCTCGCGAATCATATTTGCTTGAGTAAATCAAATCGAGAGATTGAGATAATAACTCCTTGAGTATTTTCTATTGATTGAGTCTTTTTGATTCTCTAGAAAATAACTCGGAGTTGTCCATAAAGATTGCTAATCGAAATATTGGGTGAGGTTGTTAGACCCCCGCATTTTCAGTTTATATCCCACAATGGTTATATAGTCTAAACTATTATTTCAATCATTGAAACAATCTCAGAGGGCGTTATATAGTTGTTATTCACAAACTATTTTTCGTTAGAGCGATTTCCAAAGTGATTGAAACATAACATGACTTTCGTCACTAGGAAAATATGAACTTGGCTAAAGCGAAAGCTTTACCAACGCCCATTTCGAGAAATAGATAAGCGAGATATACTCAGCTCGAAATGTCACATGTGCATATTCTTAGTCTATATAGTAAAATGACTTTTGTCTCAAGATATGAGATAAAGTAGATAGACTTTTGAGTGATAGATAAGTTCAAGTGTCCACATACCTTTTAGTCGATGAAGATCCACTGGTTCCTTGAGTATTCCTTCGTCTTATATGATGATCGCCATGGAGTTCTTGAGCTCAACTACACTTTCTATCCTATTCCAAGACCTTAGCTATAGTAGACTAGAAATGAAGAGTTTATAGTTTTGATCACTAAGATTGACAAACATGCTTGAGATAGCAACGCATGCGAGTTTTACCGAGCAGTGCTCTAACACTTACTTCATTAATTGAAACTTAATGTTTGTGAATTCAAATTCATCCCTAATATGCTAATTGTGTCTTCTCAATTATGAATCTATAAGCCTTAGATGTCTTCTTATACAACCCTCATACTTGTCCTCAAGTATTATCATATTAGGAAAGTCTTGAAAAGGCGAGGGTACCCCAAATATACCTCAAGCTATAACTTTTCCTTCCTATAAGTCCTTTCCCCGAAAGTGATTGTCTATAGACTGAGTCGAGACAATACAAAAAATCGGTTCACACTTTGTGTGATCGTCTATGGATACTAGATCGAGACAATACAACAACAAAGTATGTTTACTTGATACAAAGGTTCGGACCTAACCAAACTCAATAGGATTCACATATCAAGTAAATAGGAATTAACATTTGTGGAATTTACTTTAATTATAATAAAACAATTATAATGCAGAAATATAAAGTAAATGACACAACAAGATTTTGTTAACGAGGAAACCGCAAATGCATAAAAACCCCGGGACCTAGTCCAGAATTGAATACTCTCAGAATTAAGCCGCTATACAAAATAAGACAACTTCGTATAGTTGAGGCCAAGCAACTAAACCTATAGTTAACCTAGTTCCCGCAGTATTCCTACGCCTCCAACCTATAAAACAAGTCACGTACTTGGACCAATTCCTTTGGATCGTATTCCAAACAGTAAAGGAACAACAAATATGTTTGGTATCAACTCTCTTCAACCAAGTGATATGAGTTGCGCAAAGGTTCCCTTGTTTATCTTAACATAAACTCCTTTTCCAGGTTCCAAGATCTATTTTATATTAAATCACCCAAAGGTAATCACTAAGATTAAGCCAACAACACTCTTCAACCAAGTGATATGTGTTGATGCCGATCTTCCTCAATTAATCAATCCAATCTACCATAAGGATAAACCGATTATTAATTGGATCCGCTTTTTCCCAAACAAGTATTGTGCACACCAAAGATATAAAAACACCAAGTAAGAAATCTTCAATATCTTCTTTGTCTTCAAATCTTCTTAGATCTTCAATAAACACCTGCACACAATCACTTGAATCTCTTGTGATCAATCACACAAAGAACGGAGTCTGTTAACAATGGATTATCACAAGATCATCTTTAGAACTAACAACAGTCTAAAGATCCCTGTCGAAACCTTGAACTAGTTTGAGTGAATCTTATATCAGAAGAGAAGATTCTCAAGCATAAACAAACTATGTGCAACAAAGATTCAACCTCCGTTAGTCAATCAAATCAATAAGAAAACTAAAGATAAACCACAATATCTAGTTTCCCACCAACGGGTCGCGCTAGAGCTTCTCAATCCCAAAGAATACTTTTAACTGAGTGGCCGTAAGAGATTTCACCTAATTAGATTACTCTCCTCTTCGATAGGCACCTCACCAGTAACAAAGACAAAAGAGGAAGTCTAGGTTACGCAGGATTAGTTTTCTAGAAATGAAAACTCAAAATATTTATAGACAAGGAAGTTTGGACACCAAGGAATTTTCAAAACCGAAAATATTCTCAAGATATTTTCATTACTCCACCAGATTCGGTTTTCATAATTCCTGTGAATGCACTGTCCAAAAATAGTGATCGAAATCTCCTTGGAAATCTAATTAGCAAATGCACATTACTAATTTTTATTTTCCATATATAATTATAAACCCTTAATTAAAAAGATTCTTAACTTATTTGAATTCGATCTTGGGATTTACTTCCTTCTTATCCTTTAAGGAATATCTTTGAACAAAATAGAATAAGCATTAATGCACCGTGTTCAAAGAGTGTCGACATCTTACTCTTGCAAGTCTTTACCATGCTTGCTCACTTGAAACCGATTTACCACACTTCCAAACAAGTTTAGAATTGGTTCATCTGACTTTCAAGAACTATGTGATTGATCAAGTTCCACTCAATCATATCTCATGGATTTCCATGTGAGTATTGTGCATAGTTACACTAGCTTACTAAAGAAATGGCTGACTAGGTACTAGGATCGGTTCCCCACATATATATGGTATCTAACTTGTATGCACTGCACATGTCCATAGAATCGGTTCCCCTTTCCCAAAACTTTGCTGCACATGTTCATAGGATCGGTTCCCCTTTCTAAAACTTTGCTGCACAGGTTCATAGGATCGGTTCCCCTTTCTTCCATAAACCTTGATGCACCTCATACGAGGATCGGTTCCCCCTTATGATGCATTGCACCTCTTACTAGGATCGGTTCCCCTCTTCCCAGTAATAAGTTCAGACATACACAACCCGATCATACCCCAGGTGATTACTTAAGATTGGTTTTACTAATAAAAGTCATAACAATACAAAAGTCAGGCCTTATGTGAACAGTTTTACTAAGAACACACACAAGTTGTGAATGGTTATACACATCACACTTATTGGACGTCCATTAGATATGCAATGAAGAACAACCCCAATAACGCCTAGCGATTTCCCTTTCGGTTCACAACACGTATCATGAACTTAATTCCTTAGAACATATCTAAACATTGTTCCCTAGGATGAAATCCTCACCTCATACCCATACATAATCACAATAGCATTCATACGATTATGTTGATGCCTTTATATACAAAGTTTAATGGTTAAGCAAGAAACTTCATATTGTATTCCTTAATACTATGTCTATCTAGAGTGTTCATGCTTCGCAGTTTTATGTTTTCAATATGCACGAATTGAAAGATACGTTAGGGAATGAAACAATTCAAGTCAAATATCACTAACCTCGAGTGGAAGGATTATGTTATTGTTGTAGCTCCGTATTCTTCTTCACATCTTCAAGTTTTCGCAATACTTAATGTCTCATCCTAATACTTTCAAGCTAACCTATACGAAATTGAATCTAGTACATATAAATCAAGCGACTCTTAAATATGTTTTGCTTCACTAAAATATGACAACCAAACTTGACATACCAACGCTTGGTGGGTTCAACCGAGCAATGCTCTAACAAGTCTTAGTGCATAAGAAAACCCTAAAAAAATGCTTCTGAAGTTGATTCCAAAACCATATTTCTTCCAAAAATAAATAAATCACGATACCTATTATTACGAAAATTGTTTCGTTGTAAAATTTATTCATGAACCAAAGGTATTTTGAAATACGGGAACTCCCCATTTGGCAATGTGTTTAGAAACATTTTTCAGTTTACAACAACACTTTTTCAGCAGCTAAGGTAACTGGAATATTGGCTTTTGGGAATTGATTTGTGCTTGTTTTTAGATACTATTTCCCTTCTTGGTTTGATATATAATTTCTTGTACATTTATGCGTATATTTACCCCTATTTGACGGTTCAACCTACGAAAGCCACAAAATATAAAACAAAGGTACTAAATTTGCACTAAAACTAACAAATAAAACATGATAAATTGATAGTAAGATGTGTTAAATTATGCACCTATTAACAGGGTATTGGTCGATTTGTCTTGTTCAACAGATTACCAAACCAATTTATATATGTTACCTATTTTCATTTAATTACAATCATTTGATGCACAGCGATAAAGTATTATGCAAAAAAAAAATTCGCTAAACATGCACCCATGTGCAAACTACTGGTATAATCCATTCTTAAACTAATTGAGAAATATGTAGCTTAACCATCTACTAAATAAATATTAATTAGATTATTCCATACAGTTAACTCGTATAGAATAATCCCCAATCATGGATTCTTATGATTTTCTTATATGGATAATTAATAAGATGAAAGAAATTCTTGTTAACTAAATTAGTTGATGCAAGTACTGATTTTTCAATGTTTATCCAGTTTATAGTCATTATCAAGGGTGTCGGTCAGACATGAAAATTCATATAAATATGTTGGCCGGATAACACGTTAGCTTTATTCGGATGTGGAGCTAATCATAGCCATATTAGTTATATCATTCACAGTTGTAATATAATCAACTTTACTTGAATAATCATGATAATATTTTTTTTTGTACTTTTTGCATTTTCGTAGAACATATTTATTCACACTTAATAAAAAAAATAGATATTTTTTTTGAATTAATGATACATTACACCATCAAAAGATAGTACATGAAATTAGACCCCTTCTAATATCTGCCCATAAATTTTCCACGGAAGCTTCATTAAGGGTTAACTCTAAAATTTCAGGTATCTCCAAATTAAAGATTTGTAACATTGTCACTTATATTCGTATTTGTAAGGTTAATACTTTGCTTATCATATTTAGGGCGGTTCTTAAAGGAACAAGGATATTGTAACTATCTCATTATTGTTGATACAATTTTTTGTCCTTGCTTCTTTTCCCAACCTAATAGTTGGTTTTTTTTTTTTTTTGTTGAGGTGTACATAAGACTTAATTTTTTTTCACAATTGTTTAGTTCTTTCAAATCTTCAGTAAAAAATTATTTATTGTCGCTGAAAATATGTATGAAAGAAATTAATGTTGTTTTATACATTTATATATGCTTAATATGTGTAGATGTTTGGTATATACATTTACAAGTGAGATCTCAAAATAGTGGCTCTTAAAATTACTCAAACATTCTTTTGGACCTTTTTTGAGGTACCTCTATTAAGATGCTAAAGATTTTTCCGTGACAAGTATGAGATTCGAGATAAATTTTGTCCAAATAGCTTCCAATAACCATGTAGTCTTCCATGCATGACTCTGGTGAAACCATACAATATCTCTTTACCGAATGTCATATAACTCACAGGATATAGTTTGTCGGATATTGAATCTTCGTTTGAGCAATGGTTTACGACTTGGTTTACTGATGACAATTTAAATTATATTACTCGCCAACAATCTCTAAGATTTATATGCCTATCTATGTGGACAAATTTGGAGCACAAATGTGATGTTGTTTTCGACAAACTGTAGGTAAACCCCATGAAGTTCGTAATTATGGAAAAAAAGGAGATTTATGAATGTGAGTCATTTTTTTTAACGTCTGAAACAAGACGACAACCCATTCAAACTAATGCGAAGGAGACTTAGAAACCTCCAAACTTAAACTTTGAGAAAATAAATGTCGATGTCTCTTTTGATAAGAATTCCAATAATAATCTTGTGGGAACAAATATAATTGAAAAAAAATGCAGGTACTTTTGGAGTAGCAAAATGCAAAACTCCAACAAATTTAAATGAGGGACATTCAGAGGATGCAGCTGTCCTAGAAGAAATTGAATGTGCAATTGAAAAGGAGATCCAAAAGATGCACTTGGATACTTATAGTAAAACATAGCAGCTGCCATCAATGGCTTTATTAGTAATATCAAGTGAACAACTTCTAGTTTAATTCAAGATTGTTTACTTAGATTAAAATTAGTGAGGGAACGGATTTGCAGTTCAATGAAAAGAGATGCACACTTTTGTGCTGACACTCTAGCTAAACATGTTAGTAGTTGAAAATGCGTGAGATACCAAACACCCAACTTTTTCGTTCGGCAATTTGTATAGAAAAAACTTAACACAATTGCAAGTAGACAAACTTAATAATCCTTGAAAATATGTATAGAGTTAATATCTCAACCTCTACTCAATCAATATGTATATGGACACAAGGTCTGTGAACCTGATTATTAAGAAGAGTACCTGGACGATCTGCAAAAATCAATATCAAAAATCAATCTAGTCGTATCCAAATAATTCAATCGGAATTATGCCAAGTGATTAAACTTTTTATCTATATTTCAAGATACGAATTATATAAGAAACTAGTCTCGTAATCTATTATAATTAAGCTGACTTATCTACTTAGATTGAATACGTACAAACCTATGTAAATCCAATTATAAAGATAAAAACATAATGCGGAAAATGAAGAACACAAGACACCAGAAATTTTGTTAACGAGGAAATCGCAATAGCAGAAAAACCCTGCGACCTCGTCCAGATTGAACACCACACTATATTAAAATGCTACAAACACTAGCCTACTATCATACTTCGGACTGGAATATAGTTGAGACCATACCCACCTTCCAAGCGATTCAGTTATAGTCGCGCTCCTTACGTCTCTTGAACCTCGCGAGGTTCCATGCACTTGATTCCTTAACTAACGTTCTTTATTGCCTAAGAGTTGCTTCAGCTGAAGTGAAGACTTTTGGTACCAATCTTCCTCTAACAGATAAGCCTATTTGATTTTCGTTTAGATCAAAGATCAAGGTGTGAAAATCTGTTTTCAATAGCAAGCTAGCAAACCTTATAAATTCAAAACTTACGAATCCTAAAGAGAAGCCTAGATTGTTAAACCACCTCTCAATAAAAATTGTCGAAAGATCAACTAAGATCAGTCTTTAGATATCTATCTTGAGGAATCACAAAGTCTGAGATGAAGAGAACTTTGTGATTACTATCTATCTTGTTTGAAAAAGATTACGAAAACCTCGATAACATAAAAGAAAGATCAGGATTCATGAACTATCAAGGTAAATATAGTCGGACCTAGCTTCATGAATCCCCAAACGAAGTCTTTTTAGTCATAGACCTAAAAGGTCAATAGAGGCGACTATAGAATCAAATAGGACACAAAGTGTCAGGAATTTATTTTCTTAGTCGGCAAAGATGCTTTATTTATAGTTTTCAAAGACCAAGGTTAGCTTAGAATTCAATCTAAGATAACTTGAGAATCAAGAAAACTAAATAGAAGACTATAAACATAGGTTCAGTTACTGAACCATGTATAATGACTGTTCGGTTTGGAAAGTTATCCAAATAACTAAAAGCTACATGATGTTCATTTAAATAACTAAGAAATAAATCATGATTCAAACACATAAGTGTTTAATAAATCAATAAAATCTTATAAGTGTTTAAGAAAGTGCTAAACATATTAAAATAATAAGTATTTGAGCATCTGCTAAACATTGTCGGGACAGTCAGCTCAACGGTTCGCCAACCGTAGGGACTGTTCATGAGTTAGACTGCTATGGTTCATGAACCGGGTTCTCCAACCCTACTAGACTCCGGAACTCAGTTGACTACAGTTTGTGAACTAGGTTCACTAACTGCTAGACAAATAATCCAACATATAAAATCAGTTCACCATGGTTCGCCAACCTTCCCGTAGTTCTGAATCTCAAATATCTATAGTTTGCAAACTGATTTCGCCAACCAACCTGAGTATAAATTCATTAAGTTTATATTTTCCTCTTTTGATGTTGAATCATTCCAAATAGTGATACAATCATTTGAATGAGAAATTTTCAATTGATGTACAAATTGATTCGCATAACTAATATTTTTAAGGACCTTTGAACATCTAATTGCTAAATCACATTTCGAGATTTTTCACAAGACAAGCTTGACTCGAAACATCTTGTTTGTTAATCTACTATAAGTCATATGACATAGTCTCAATAGATATAATGATGGTATAGTGAGTAAAATAGAATGGTTCAGTCTTCACATACCTGATACAAAAGTTCTCCAAATATATTCGTCGATCTTCAAGGGTGATCTCTGATACTCAACTACAATTCTAACATATCTGAAACTTGACTTAGTATACAGAATTCAAGATATAATTTTGATCACCTAACATTAACAACAAGCTTGAGATAACAAAACTTGTGGATTCAACCGAGCAATACATCTATTATAAGTAATATATTCCCCTGCTTTTGGAAAAGAGATACTATCATTTTTTTCAATTTGGCCTATTTTTAAGCTAAAATAAAAATTGATATAAGCTAAAGTAAAAAAAATGATAACATTTCTTTTCCAGAATCCGAGGGAGTAGTAAATTCTGAGTTATCTTTTCCTTTGTTTTCTTGTTGGGTGATTTAGAGAAAGATTCAAACAATGTATTTAGCTAAGTTTTAATACATTTTTTTAGAGCAAAAGGGAAAATTTAATTAAAAATAGAGCTTCATCAAAAAGATGAAACTAAAGCTAATTGTTTCCAACAATAGACTTCCAATTACATATTAAGGTACTCAAAGAGTAACCTTCAAACAACTTTGAATTTAAAGACCAATTATAAATAGTACATTCGATGGAGGTGATAAGCTGGTCCAGGTTCCTCCAATATCCTCTGTAAAGACGATTGTTACGTTCATTCCAAATATTTTACCAAATCGCAAAAGGTAAGATTCCATAGTTGCCGCATGAAGCACTTGCTCTTATTTCTTGACTATTCCCAAACGTTTTACTTAACAAACTCCGAGAAAACCCAATGGTAATTAAAAATGTCAAGAAAGTAATGCCATAATTTTCTTTTTTGACACAATTAATGTAGGAATAAGTGATTTTGGTTTTCCAGTGTAGCAGAATATAAAAGAAATTGACAAACTTTCTTGTGCGGGAAAGTCAGCAGACCATCAACATCTAAGGCTGCATAGCAATTATCAACTGTAAAGTCAGGTCCATTAACCCACTTTATGTTGTCTTTCAATGTACTATCTTGGGAGACAATCATATCTCCTAGAGCATGAACCATATTAGTCACATAACCCACTTCATGTTCATTTAAAGCTCATTTAAAATGGAGATTCCACTCTTCATTCCTGGTCATAACTTCATTGGTGGTTGCAGTTTTAGATCTCGATAAACCATAAATTCTTGGGTATCTATCATTAAAAACCTCATTACCAACCCATTTATATGTCCCAAAACCAACTCTCCTTCCATTTTTAATAATCAGATTTGCTCCATTCTTAAAAAATTTGTCTAGCTTTCAATATTCCAGACCAAAGACTCCGCCCCACAGATTTTCTAAAAATATTAGGAAAGAAAGAAGAATGTGTTAGAGAACTGCTCGGTAGAACTCGCAAGCGTTTCTATCTCAACATGTTTGTCAATTTTAGTTTTCAAAACTATAAGTCTTGATTTCTAGTTTACTTATATCTATGTCTCGGATTAGGATAAAATGTGTAGTTTAGCTTTAGACTTCACGGTGTTCATTGATTGAAGACGAAGAACTACTAAGGGCAGATTGTAGAACTTCATCAACAAAAGGTATGTGGAGACTTGAACTTATCTATCACTCAGAAGTCTATTCTATTCTACCTCCTATTGAGATAAAGTCGTATAGCTATATAGACTTTACATTATACACATTTGATATTTCGAGCTGAGTTTAGCTCACTTATATCTTTCTCAAAATATATGTTGGAAAGCTTTTTGCTTTAACTACGTTAATCATTATTCTTGATGAAAGTTAAAAGATGATCATGTGAAAATCGTCTGGTAACATCTTACATGATTTGTGTGAGATAGTCATTTGATGTAGACTCGGAATGTTTCGTATTGATCAATCGATCACTTGAAAATTGCTTATAAGCTAGTAGTTTGTGTGAGACATCTAATGTCGTCTTCTAAGAATGTTTCAATGATTGAAATGGGAGTTTATAACAACTAATCATTGTCTGGATGTAGCACAATATGCATATCCGTATGCAAACTGTTGTAAAAGTGACTCAGGTTTGGAAACCAAGTATGCATACCCGTACCCGCTTGCGAACTGTCGGAAAGGATAAAGTACGGAACTTAAGTTTGCTTACCCATTTGGAAACTTATGTGGTTAAGTTCTAAAATTCGCTAAGTATGTTTTCATACTCATGAACAAATACATTTATAAATTAAGCAATGCAATCTTTGCAAACCGTGGCTAAAATATTCATGAACTAATTATTTTGTATCAATCCGATTTTGCTTCAATTGTGTCTTTTATACTTCTATGAGAATATAAATAATTCAACAAATCTATGATTAACACAATTAGATTCATATGATCTAGAAATGTTAAGATGAACATGGTTAATACAAAAGTGTTCATATGGCTAACTTCGATTAATTGTTATTGAGCCAACTCAATATACACCTTTAGGTACGGTTACCCATATCTAAACGAAAGTATATTTCATTTTTGTGTAACAAGCTAAGACCATCTAACGGTGGAAAGATATTATCTTGAATCTTAAATTAGGTTTCATCCAATGGAGAATATTGATTGCTTTGTTATAGTTATCAAACCCTGATTTGAAGACTATATAAGGGACAACTCTAGAAAGTGGGAAACCAAATCCCCAGACCTCCTGTGTGATACTAGTTGCGACTAGAGTCGATTCTCCTTTAACCTAGGTTTTTCCTAAAACCATTATAGGTTAATGACTTAAAAGACTTCATTGGGATTCTAAATACATACCTTACTATTTTCTCTGTAGTTGTGTGTTCCGATCTTACTTGTTCTATCATATTGAGTACTATCTTCTCTAAGATTTGTTCTATATTTATATCCAATAGGTAAGAAATAAAAAGTAATCACAAAGCTCTTCGTCTCATTCTTTATGATTTCACAATAACTTGTTCTACTACCATATAGTTAAGTTATTGTGAGGTGATTGATATTTCTAGGTTGTTATCCATGAATATAAGACCGGATTATCAATTGGTTCATGTTCACCTTTATTTATCAAAAGACAGAACACAAAAATCGTAGGTATTTCTGTGGGATACAGATTTATCTATCAAAATAGACTTTTCTATGGGAGACAAAATTTTTTTATCAAGTCTTCGACTTTGGGTCATAACAACTCTTAGTTGTGGGTGAGATCATCTTAGGGAATCAAGTGCGTAGAGTCCTACTAGGATTTAGAGATGTAAGGAACGCGACTGTACATTGATCAGTGTGAGATTGGTTAGGGCTCAACTACATTCCAGTCCGAAGTTAACTTGTAGTAGGCTAGTATCTGTAGAGGCTCAGTAAATAAATAACTATGTGAGAAGATAATATAAGTGCAACTAAGTTAACAAATCACACGAGAAATTACGTAGTTCTGCTAATTCTAACCTACGTCCACGGGTAAAGTTGGTAAGTTTATTGATGATCTTGGTATAAATGGGTGGAAGAACTCCATCAAAGAGAGTATGAAGTTCCTAAAGTAAAAAGAGTAAAGAGAGAGTCCTTCCCTAATTCATAACCAACCCCAAAAATGTCCCCACTTCTTGAGATAAGGATGGGTATTTATAGATTGATATGCACCATGGATATCTTTGATGTATTCTGTTCCATCGAGATATGATAGTCCTTAGTCAAACTGGTACCTTCGTTAACTGTTCACCATCTCCAGTCAGACTATACCACCTCAGCTTCACCCACGTTCCCTCGTGAAATGTGAATCCTCCGTAAAAGTTGTACCTTCATTGACCGCATACCTTCCCCAGTCAGAGGATGACACCTTAGCTTCCTTCATGTGCCATCGTGAACTGTGAATCCTCCTTACAAGTTGTACCTTCGTTGGTCGCGTACCTTCCCAGTCATATGATGCCACGTACCCTGAGCCCACGTGGTTGAAGAGCACGCATTTGCATTAAATATTATGCAGACTGCTCAGCTACCTCTGACAAACAAACGCACCCACATGCTAATATTATATGTTAGAGCACTTCTCGGTCGAACTCGCATGAGTTGCTATGTCAAGCATGTTTTTCAATATTAGTGATCAAAACTATAAAGTCTTGATTTCTAGTCTACTATATCTAAGGTCTCGGACTAAGATAGAAAGTGTAGTTGATCTCAAGAAATCCATGGAGATCATCATACAAGATGAAGGACTACTCAAGGAACCAGTGGATCTTCATCGACTAAAAGGTATGTGGAGACTTGAACTTATCTATCACTCAAAAGTCTATCTACTCTATATCCTATCTTGAGACAAAAGTCGTATTACTATATAGACTAAGATTATAAACATGTGGTATTTCGAGCTGAGTATATCTCGCTTTTATATTTCTCGAAATATGTGTTGGTAAAGCTTTCGCTTTAGCCAAGTTCATCTTTACCTAGTGACGAAAGTCATGTTATATTTCAGTCACTTTGAAAATCGCTCTGAGGAAAAATAGTTTGTGAATAATAACTATATAACACCCTATGAGAATGTTTCAATGATTGAAATGAGAGTTTAGACAATATAACCATTGGAGGATATAAGCATTGTTGTGGAAACACATATATGTATAAGTCCTTATTGCTTGAACCAAAGTTTGTGAACTTTGTTGATCAACTGAAACCGGAGAAGTACGTGAGCTTCAGTACGCGAACTGGTGGAAGTTCTCGACCCGAGAATTTCTGCTGGAGTTTGTGAACTCCATCCGGGAACTTAAGTCAGCGAACCCAGTCCCCAAACTTGAGTAGGTTATGTCTAAAAACGATGATTGTGAACTTATCTTAATAAACTAAGGATTTCTATTGCAAACCGTGGCTTTATAGTTAATGAATCGATTCGAGTGAATCACATCATTTTTGCTTCGATTATGTCATGTGTAGTACATAAATATCTAATCAATTGAACAACTCTCTAACTAGTTCATCTGAGTCATTTGGACTAGTTATGGTGAAGAAGAATATGGTTGATATGAAAGTTATCATATGGCTAACCATTTGGTTAACTACTGTTGAACCAACTAATGTACAAGTTTGGGTACTGTAGTTGCAGGAATTCCTACACTACACCCCACACAAGAATCCACAATTATCAACACATATTTGTAGATTAAGAACAACACTTTTATTGATTGATTCTCAGAAATGTTACAAGAAATGGAAGAAATCAAGAATTCAATCGCTCACAAATTTTTTTCTCTCCTCAAGACTTTCTCAACATTCTAAAAATTATCTCTTCTCAAGTTTGCTCATCCCCTATATATAGGGTATTACATAATGGATGACAGCTCATAGACAACTAAGTTATCCCTTAATTTCATATTTGATCTTGCGATACCTTCGCGAATACATAAATGTTAACCCTCGCAAATACTCTATTCTTCGCTGGATCTTTACGTTTCTTCATGTTTCTACCATCGTTATTTGTTGCATCGTTCTTTTAATCTTTTCTGCGATGCTCGCCAGTGTCTTTAATGAAAACTTTGCAAGAATGTTCTTGCTGCGATATTCTGATCCTAAATCTTGCCTCTTCTCATGTATTGTCTGCAAAGTAGAGAATATCATGAGAAATTACTCTTTAAAATATCGCAACTGTTTATCTTTCCATATTCTTCTCCCGACAGGATTCCATGAATCACGCTTAATTGTCTACACGTGTTGAATATTCCTTCTTCCACCGACACGTCTAAATGGTCACCTTCTTTTCCCTATTTAAGAGAGGTTTAGAAAAGATAATTATCTTTTTTCACTTTTTCTTCGTCTTCTTCATCTTTATCTTTTATGTTCTGCAAATCTTCATCGTCTGTGATTCTATTTTTTATCAAGTTCATCTTCTTATTGCTGTTCTTCCTTACCTTCATGGAGTCTACAAGGTTAATTTTCTTTCTGCTATTGTTAATTTCTGCTAAAACTGATTTTATTTTCCTGGAATCATCCTATTTGTTTGTTCCTCATTTAATTCCCATATTGCTTTTTATTTCAGCAAGAACACTTCTGGTTTGGGAATTACAATCCAAAACCCTAACAATTCTCAGAATTCACCACCCAAAGAGGGTGCGAGGAGGAGAAAGTCTGCGAATAACAAGGTAGTAAGAAACACCACTTCTTCAAATAACAATATTGTTGCCTCTGTTTCTTATCTTAATTGTCATTCGCAGGATGGCGG
Organism: Papaver bracteatum; assembly: GCA_023529315.1. Classification (NCBI taxonomy): domain Eukaryota; kingdom Viridiplantae; phylum Streptophyta; class Magnoliopsida; order Ranunculales; family Papaveraceae; genus Papaver; species Papaver bracteatum. The sequence continues at coordinate 468,691 of JAJJWX010000433.1, forward strand.
AAATTCCAATAGGCCTCCTAAGAAACCTCGTCAACAAAATAATCAACCAAAGATTGTTGAAACTGCTATTCCTTTCCCTTGTCTTGGTTATGTACCCGTTTCTTCATCATCTTCATAGAGTAATCCTTCCCCTTCACAAAATGTACTTATTCCTTCTAGCTGAGAGAGTGTCGCAACAGACTCTACTGTCTTACCTTATGCTGCGAACGAAATTCCTTATTCTCCTATAGCCAATTCTGCTCAGCTTAATGTCATTCCAAGCCCTACTGTTAATTTGCCTCAAACTTCTCCTCTCGCTGATGTTTCTTTTGTGAAGGATGATAATCAACTTTCTATTATATCTACTACTTCACCCGAATCTTTTCCTCTTTCGCAAGAAGCTGCGAATGGGATAAATATTGCTTTTAAGGCTCTGGTTGATATCTTGGATGATGTTAAGAGATCTTCTACTGATCCTATTAAGTCTAGCATCTACGGGATTTTAAGTGGATATTTTGGTTTTGGTAAGATGGATTCACAAGCATCTAAGGAGAAAGAAATTGAAGTCTTGAAAGAAGCTCTCCAAGCCAAGTCTCTAGAATGTGATACTTTTCGTCTTGAAAACCAAAAGATGGAAAATATCTCACTTGATTGCGAGCTTCTTCGCAAAAAGAATGGTTAATTAAAAGGTATAATCTTCTTTATTTATTTTATTTTATTTTATTTTTAACTTTGTCAATTCCCTTTTCAAATTTCTTAAAAAAAATTGTTCGCACATTAAGACTTAAACCAGAAACGATTCTTGGAAAGATTTCAATTTGAATCAGCTGCTGAAGAAGCCCGCGATGATAGAGATGCTTGGATGGATCAATATAACCAATTAGACAATCTTCACACGTACTCCATTGATTATATAAATAATATCACTGCAGAAAATGCTCATTTAATGCAGGAGCTCAATTTATTAAGTAGTGAAATATATCGAATCTCTTATTCTCTAACCAAAGCTAACTTGGCGATGGAAACTTTATCAGATGAAAACAAAACCTTATCCCAAGAGAATCAGAATTTGTTAAGTAAAGCAGCGACGTTCTCGCAGAAATTAATTACCCTTCAAAAAGTGTGCGATAATCAAGAACAATCTCTTCATTCACTGAAAAATGAACTTAAAGAAATAACTGAATCATCCATCACTGAGAAGAATGCTCTTATGCAAGGTAGAATAGCTTTAAGTACAAAATCAAATCAGCTCCAAGAAGAATACACCAAATTAGAAGAATCATATTCCTCTCTCGCGAAAGAAAACTCTTTTCTCCACTCTAAAGAGATGAATCTAAGATCTTGCCTGAAGGGTTTAGTTGGAGATAAATTTGATGATGCAATGAACTAGTGGGAGAATAATTGCTTTGCCTTAATTTAAATCTAATTTCACAAAATGAAGGTAGTCATTTGGACTGCCTCAATCATTCTTCCTCTGTTTAATTTTTCTTGTGATTTTCTTATTGCGAATTTTAAGGCATGTATTACTACTTCATATTCTGTTTCATTATTAGTAGATGCAAATTCCAATCTGAATGAGAAATCCATTTTTTCTCCTTCTGGCGAGATTAAGACAATCCCAATTCCATTACCTTCTCCATTTGAGGATCCATCTACCAGTATTTCCCATCTATTTGGTTCTGTTAACAAGTCTTTTGGATCTCCATGCTCTTCTTGTATATCCATCATATACTCTACTGCTTCATCATCTTCTAAAGGAAATTCTGCCAAAAAGTCGGCTACAACTTGCGATTTTGTTGAAGATAAAATTTCATATTTGATTTCAAAATGATCAACTTGCGCATTCCACCTTTCAACCCTGCCTGACCTCTTTGAGTTTTTCATCACTGACTCAATTGGTACTTTTTTTAACACTTTGATTTTATGTGCTTGAAAATATATACGAAGTTTAAATGTTGCATAAACCAATGCTAGAATCAGTTTTTCAATTTTTGAGTAATTTCTTTCTGCAACATTAAACGTTTTACTGATGTAATAGATTGTTTTTTCACTCCTGCATCTACTCGCAACAATACTGCGCTCAATGCATGTGAAGTTATCGCAAGATAAATTAACAATTCTTCTCCTGGTTATACTTTTTACATAACAGATGTATTTATCAAATATTCTTTTATCCCTTGAAAAGCTTTTTCACACTCATCTGTCCATTTGAATTTTGTCCCCTTTTTAAGAATGTTGAAGAAATGTTTGCACTTTTCAGATGATCGCGAAATAAACCTTCCTAGCGAGGCTAAGAGTCCATTTAATTTCTGCACATCTTTCACTATCGCAAGAGTTGGCATACCGCGAACTGCTTGTACTCAGATAGTTGATATGAAAAATAAGTATAACGCGGACCGTCGCCTTTTTAATGGCACTCTGTTGTGGACGCGTGACAATCTTCGTGAAGCGAGAGAACTTTCTTCGTCTTTGTTGGCTAAGATGAATCTTATGGAGGAAGAGATACGGCAGGCTCGTTCCTCCCGTGATTCCGAAGTAAGGGGGTACATACAACGTCTTGCCAAAGAAAGATACTATGCTCGGGCCGAAGCCTCTGCCCTTGGAAAGGCCTTAGCCGCATCCCGTGCCGACGTAGCTCTTCAGGCCGAGTCTGAGAGAAATATCGAAGTTAATATGTACAGACTCAACAAAGGAATGGAGGAGCTAAATAATGAAGTCAACCATCTTCGTCATTTGGACTCAATGAAGCAGGTAGAATTAGACGCTAGTCAATTTGCTCTTTCCACTCTTCAAATGGATTATAAGAAAATATCCGAAGAGTATGACTTTCTTGACGAGGCTCGAGATGCGGTTGTTAATGAGTATGAAATATCTTCGGCTAGAGTCGATGGTATATATTTGCTTTACCGGGTGTGATTTTGTGTTTCGTGGCCCTAACTCTTCGTTTTATTTTTCAGAGATCCAGGGACAGCTTCTCGCTGCAAATGAAAAGCTTGAAAAGGCTCAATCTGAGCTAGAGAAGGCTCATACTTCCTTGGTGCAACAGGAGGGTCAGACCTCGTATTTCAAAGGCTTGGTTATGTCTAACGAACATGCAGCTCACTTGGCCTCTTCGGAAGTGAACCGTCTGTCTACTCTGTTGTCCTAGGCCGAAATGTGAAACACCGCTATTACATACAAGGCTCGTTGTCAACTTGCAGAGGAGATGAACAAGGTTTTGGCCAATATAGAGTATGACCTTTAAACTGAGCATGGCATCATCAAAGACTATCTTCGCCATCCTAAACCTCCAGTCCTATCTGGTTCTTCGGGGCCCTCTTCAGGTGGGAGAGTACCTTCGTCGCAGAGGGAAGACCCCGCTGGTGGAGCTGAGTTATCCAAGTAGATTTTCTTGTTAGTTATAGAGAGTTGATCCTTGTTGATTATAGGGTTTTTGTAGCATCTGTCGAACTTCTTTTGCTTATTTTGTTTTTCTTTTGCTTATTTCGTCGAACTTGTAATCAACTTTCATGGAATGGATCATCGTTTGTTGGCTATGTTCGCCCTTGGTCTCCTTTTAGCTGAATTATTTAGTTAACCATATGAGGTAGTGAAAATAAAAGAACGAAGTGTTTGAGTGCGATGCCGAAGGTGTGTACCTTCGTGAACATATTGAGACCTGTCACCCCGCTGGCTAATCCTTGGCCAGAGAATTCCCAGATGGTGAGGGTCGATGCAGCGTTCTAGGATATGGGTTATTACTATATATGTCCCCATTCCGTCGACCCGCTGACTTAGAATAGTTGGATATCTCTTTCTGCTGGATGCCTTCCCCATGGTCTTTACACTTATAGACGCTGATAGGGGAGTCCTGAGAGATCTTTCTAATATAGGTGTGTCATTTTGGTAGTATGTTCGTAAATGTATTTACAAGTATTGGTTCTAGTAGTACGCTGACCCTTGTATTTCCTTAGGTTAATTGATATCCAAAGATATACGCAAGAAAGTTTGTTTGATTGATTCGTTGAGGTTTGCTATTCCTCGTCAAGAGATAGAAACATATTGACGAGAAGCATCGTCTTCTTCTTCTGGAATTCTTCGCGCAGTTGCAACATTGCGCTGTAATTTAAGGATGGTATGGCTTGAGATATTTAGCGTTCCATGGATGTCGGAGGACTTCCCCTTTTAGGTTGCGCAAGTAATATGATTCATTTCTCGCGATATCTTGTATAATAAAAGGTCCTCCCCATGTTGGTGCCAATTTTCCCCACTTCTTTTCTCGTTGGTATTGGGGTATGGTTCTAAGCACATACTGTCCTTCTACAAAATTTCTAAGTTTAATCTTTTTATTGTACTCCCTCGCTAATTTTCTTTGATAATTTTCCATTTTTTGCAACGCTGTTTCCCTCCTTTCCTTGAGATCATCGAGTCTTTCTAGCATCATGTCCGTGGTGAGGTTCTTTTCCCATGCTTCCGTATTCGTGGTTGGCATGACGATCTCTATGGAGATGACAGCCTCAGCTCTGTAGGTTTGAAAAAAGGGAGATTCCCCTATGGATGACCTTCGGGTTGTTCGGTATGCCCATAAAACGTTATGTAGTTGTTCGCACCATCTTCCTTTGTGCTCGTCTAATTGTTTCTTGAGAATGAGAGCGAGGGTCTTGTTTGTGGCTTCTGCCTGGCCATTGCTTTGAGGGTATATCGGTGTTTACTTGTTCTTTCGAATTTTGAAAGTATCAAATAGTATATCGATGTTTTTACCCTGTAGTTGCTTACCATTGTCAGAGAAGATCTCTGCTGGGATTCCGAACCGGCAGATTATATTCTGAAAAATAAATGTGAAGACATCCGAGTCGCGGATTCTAGCCATGGCTTTAGCTTCTACCCAGTTACTGAAATAGTCCGTGGAAACTATCAAAAATCTTCTCTTACCTGATCTTTTGATCAGGGGTCCCACGATGTCTATGCCCCATTTTGAGAATGGCCAAGGACTATCTACTGAGTTTAACGTCGTTGCGGGTGCGTGGACTCTTCTGGCGAACCGCTGGCATTCTTCGCATCTTATTGACATCCTGGCAGCGTCTCGTATCATTGTCGGCCAATAATACCCTTGGGTCTTTGCCTTATCATCCAGGGACCTCATCCCGCTGTGATTTCCCGCGTCTCCTCGATGAATATCTTTTAGCACCAGGTGACCTTCGCTTCTGGATAGGCAGCATAGCAAAGGTCCGAGGAAAGATTTTTTGTATAAAATCTCTCCCCTTAAGTCGTACCTTCCTGCTTTTGATTGTACCTTCCTGGCCTGCTTTAGGTCCGTGGGAAGCGTTCCTTCCTTGAGAAAGCGGTGGATATCGGACCTCCAGTCTTCTTCTTTGCTGAAGTCTTAGTCTTCATATGCTCTTGCCATGATGTCATCCTCTTAAAAATCGTCCGTGATGTATTCTCCGACATCGTTGTCTGTTATGTCTCATCCCGTGATACCCTTTTGGCTTGCAGTGTAGAGCTACCGGGAGGGGATTGAGGGTTCGTAAACCCTGGTGATTTTAATTGCCTCTACATCTCCGTTTTTCAACATATATGAGATGTATTCCAAATCATCTGCATGCCCGAGCTCCTTTCTGCTTAAGTGTCGGAATATAATGTTTGGTATTTGATGTGCCAGTGTCTGGACTAAAGTCATGTATGCTGAAAAAGTTTCGTCGTATACATTATATTCCAGCCCTATTTGTCGGATGACCAGTTGTGAGTCACTGGTCAAGCGTACATTAGTTAAACCCATTTTTATTATTAGACGCATAGCATGTACAACGGCTTCATACTCGACGATGTTGTTAGTGTGTTCTTTGAACTCTAGTCTGAAAGCATGTATGATTCGGTCTCCGGAGGGGGTAGTGATTACGATGCCGATGCCTGCTCCTTCCTTGTTCCTCGAGCCGTCGACAAAGACTTCCCATTGTCTTGGGTTAGCCGGTTCGAGTATATCGACGGGATATTTGATTCCGTCGCCTCCTGGTAAACCTGTTGTGTTGAGCCCATCGATGAGGATTTCTTCATAGTTGTCTAGTGGTAGGTCAGCCAGGAAATCTGCTAAGACTTGGGACTTCTGAGAATGTTGGAGCTCATGTATGATGTTGTATTGGTCTAGATGAGTGTTCCATATTACGATTCTCCCAGTCTTTCCCGTCCTTTTAAGGACAGCCTCTAGCGGGGCTTTGCACAGAACGCGGATGTAGTGGGTCAGGAAGTATGTCCTTAGCTTCTGGGTGGCCCATACTAACGCCAAGATGAGTTGTTCGATCTTTGTGTAATTCCTTTCTGCTGTATTGAGAGTTTTGCTGACGTAGTAGATGGGCTGTTCTATCTTCGTGTTGGTTTTAACCAACACCACGCTGACTGCATTCTCCGTTACTTCCATGTACAGGGCTGAAGATGTAGTGTGTTTTTGCAAAATGGGGATTTCAGCAAGGTAGTCCTTGATTTCTTTGAAGGCTTCCCCGCACTCTGATGTCCATTCGATCTTTCTCCATTTTTTAAGGATGTTAAAAAAGGGCTTGCATCTGTCTGAGGACATGGATATAAACCTCCATAGCGCTGCTAGGGAGCCATTGAGTCTTTGGACATCTTTCAGGTTCCTTGGAGACGGCATTCCTGCAATGGCCTGAATTTTGGCAGGGTCCACTTCAATGCCCCTTTTTGTTACCAGATATCCGAGGAATTTTCCCGAAGTAACACCGAAGGTGCATTTATCCGGGTTTACCTTCATGTTATGTTCTCTCATTGCCTGAAAGGTATCCTTCAGATCTTGGTGGTGATCTTTCCGCAGCTTGCTTTTGACTAGCATGTCGTCCACATAGACTTCTAAAGCGTTTCCAATCCATGGCTTGAAAATAGCGTCAACCATCCTTTGGTACGTTTCCCCTGCGTTTCGGAGCCCGAAGGGCATCCGTACGTAGCAGTAGAGGCCATGCGGGGTGTAGAATGATGTATGTTGTTGATCTTCTTCTGACAAGAATACTTGGTTGTACCCGGAGTATCCATCCATGAATGACATCTATTCGTACCCTTCGACCGCTTCGACCAGTTGGTCGATGCTTGGTAAAGGTTAGTTGGGGCACGATTTGTTTAGGTTGGTGAAATCGATGCATATTCTCACCCCGCCGTTCTTTTTAGGTACGATGACCATGTTTGAAATCCATGTTGGATATTTGACTTCTTTGAAAAATCCAGCTTCTAGTAGCTTACAAAGCTCTACCTCGATAGCTTTGTGATATTCTGGGGCTACTTTTCGTACCTTTTGCCTGAAAGGTGGCATGCCTTGCTTTATGCAAAGCTCATGATGGATAGTCTTAGGGTCGATTCCTGGCATGTCTCCTAGTTTCCATGCGAAAACATCAGCATACTCCGTGAGCAATTTTTTTAAGGATGCCTAGCGCTCCTCATCCATCAGCGTTCCGATCTTGATCATTCTTGGTTCTCTTTCAGTTCTTATATTTATTTCTTTCACAGCTTCTACAGGTGTAAACGTGGGTTTTGATTCCCCCAGGAGAGGAATCTTCTTTGATTGCTATTTGGTAGGCTCCTCGCCTTTCTTCATGGCTGAGGTACTTGCCTCCGTGTTCCCAATCGTAGGTCCCTTTGAAAGGATTCTTCCGAAGATTTCTTCTAGGTAAGCGTCGATTTCTTTTTCTTTCGCGGCTTTCTTATTTCAGGATCTTCGGTTCTTTCGATGCTCATCTTGTTCGCTGTTGAGGGTGTTTTGAAGATTTTGACACTCCCGTGACGTGACTTGATCTCCTTTTATCTCCATTACCCCTAGGGGGTTGGAAACCTGAGGTACTAGTGGTATGTAGCAGCCACTCCCTTGAGTTTATGCACCCATCTTCGGACGATTATGGCATTGTATGGTGAAGGTGCGTCTACCACGCTGAACCAGGTGTCGACCTTCATTGGCCCTGCATCAACTTGTAAGAAAATATCCCCTAAAGGTTTTGTGGCTGCTCCATTGAATCCGTAGATAGTGTAATATGAAGATAATAATTTCTCATCATTAAGTTTCATTCGTTTGAATGTATCGTAGAATAGAACATTAACGGAGCTTCCCCCGTTAATGAGGATTTTCTTGATATTGCATCTTGCAATTGGTAGTGTGAGAACCAGGGGATCGTTATGATCCTCCATATATTCTTCTACATCGTCCATGTCGAAGATCATGGGTGCGTCCATCCATTGTTCGTGTTCGTCCACTTCTTCCCCATCGATTTTGTATAGCTCACAATAGTCTTCAAACTGCTTCCTAACTCTCTTCCCTATCTGAGCCGTTAGGGAGGGTCCATAACATGAGATGGTGTTAAGGGTGCGGTTGCCTTCGGGCAGTTGGACCTGCTTGCTTCGTTTGGATTTATCTTCATCGCCCGTCTTTTGCACATATTGCTTGAGGTCTCCCGCATCTACCAACTTTTGAATCATCATCTTTAGATTCTTGCATTTCTCTGTCAAGTGACCGTTGAAGCAATGATATTAACAGTATTCTTTGGAATGTTCTGATCTAGGGGGTTGCTTCCCCTTAGACCATGGACAATCGAGGTTTTCGCGGCCCTTGATTTATTTCAAGATGCGCGAGTAACTGGGGCTCATCTTTGTGTAGACCTGGTCTTTGAATTTTCGATTATCCCCTCGTTGGTTATCCCTGCGCTCTCTTCTGTCTTTGTTAGGCCGTTCACCTAAGTTGCCATTTTTTTGGTCCGCTGGATTGTTCCGCGGAGTTTGTGTGTGATGGACGCTGGGTCTGAGCTCTGGGATTTTCCCGTTGGATTTCTTCTAGCCTGGCATGCTTTTCTATGATTACTCGAAGGTCTCTCTCAGTAGCAGGGACGATGCCGTGGATCTCGACAAACAGGGGGCTCATCCCGTCGAGACCCCACTTGTAGCAGTTAATGCTGACCACAGGGTCTACGTTTCCGATGGCTTGGCAGATTTTGTGCCATCTGTATGTGTATTCTCTGATCGTTTCTTTGTACTTGACTGCTAGTGAGAAGAGCTTGTCCATTCCGGTGTTCACAAATTTGTTGTATATATAAGTTGTCAAGAACCTCTCGGTAAGTTGATCGTATGAGTTAATGAAATTTGGTGGCAAGTTGTCGAACCAAGAGAGGGCAGATCCTTTCAAACTCGAAGGGAAGTATCTGCACAATATGGATTTGTCATAATTCCATCGTGCCATCATTCGATTATAATAACGAAGATGGGCGGCGGGATCGCTGGATCCATCGTAGCATTCGAAGGCCGGGACTGGGCATTTCTGGGGAATGAGATCCTTGGATAAGTGTTGTGTTAGGGGGGTAGTACTTGCTTCCTTCATCACTTGCTCCAATCCCCCCCCCCCCTTCCTAGCTTTCAGTTGTTTGATCTCCGCTATCATCTCGGCGCGAAGATCTTCCATTGCGCGCTGATGTTCTTCCTGAGCAGATGATTGCTCCGTCCGCGGGGCATCGCTGTCGAAGTAGTCCAAGTTATGGGGGTTGTAATATGGGTCGGATCTTTGTATTTTTCTCGTATCTTTTTGGATCGATGGGTCTGGGTTGTTTCCCAGTAACATCCTGCGATCCCGATTCGGTCTTGGTTCCATTGAGCTAGCCTCATTGTGCTGGACTCTCATATCCATGCTGTGGGTAGCTCTATCTCTGAGTTGCTGATTTTCCTGTGCCAACAGATCTACCGCATCCGCGTATGTATTTTGAGTTCTTCTCAACTCTTCTAGCTCTATCCTCATCTGGGCAGATTGATTTGAATTCTGATTAGGGGTTCCTTCATGTATCTGCCCTCCCGCTGCTATCGTTTTATCTTCGTCGATAATTTGAATCAAGGGTTCGGGTGGATTCGCCTGTGTTTTTTGCTGCTCTATTGGATGCTGAACGTGTTGGCTCGTTATTAGGAGCGGTTGGTTGACTTGGAGTGGCACATTTTGTTCGTTGGTGAGAGGTATCCCGTGGAGAGGCTGCCGTATTCCTGACTCTGCCATCCCTTCATGTGGTTCGTGCAGTCGGGTGGCAGCGGTCAGTTTGGAGGCCCCTCCCTTGGATGCCCCAGTCTTGGAAGCTACGACTTTTGAAGCCGCGGCCTTTAGAGCTTCCGCTGCAATAGCGCTGGAATCCAAAGGCCTCGAGCTTTCTGCTCCATTCTGCGTTTTGTATGCGGCTTTGAGCTTTTCGCCCTTCTGCTTGCTTCGGGTCATTACCGGTGTTGTCCTCGGTGTTTCTTTTGATGAGACCCTTGTTTTTCCTGTATCTTTGTTCTTCTCCATTTCTGATATTTTCTGAAAAGGTTGCCACGTACAAAAGAAAGGAATGGTTCAAGGGGAGCCCGTTAGTAGAGTCCTGGAAATCAAACACCGGAGGTTTGAAGATATTAGCCGGCTATTCTTTCCCTTTTAAGGGGTATCAGATCTCTTTATTTCACTAGTTTATTCCACAAAGTTTGACCGCGAGCAGGTGTGGTTTACACAAGAAAAGTAGATATGATGAAAGGTATATCCGCGCAGGGACTTATTTGTTAAACGCTTTCGAAGATGTAGATCTACCAAAATATACGTGGATTTAACCATACATTTCATTTTTCGAAGACAAAAGCTTAAAAACGCTTTCAAAGATGTAGATCAACCAAAATATACGTGGATTTAACCATACGTTTCATTTTTCGAAGACAAAAGCTTAAAAACGCTTTCAAAGATGTAGATCTACCAAAATATACATGGATTTAACCATACGTTTCATTTTTCGAAGACAAAAGCTTAAAAACGCTTTCAAAGATGTAGATCTACCAAAATATACGTGGATTTAACCATACGTTTCATTTTTCGAAGACAAAAGCTTGAAAACGCTTTCAAAGATGTAGATCTACTATATAATACGTGGGAATACCCATAAATAGGTTATCTGCGTGTTTTCTACGAGTGTTTAAAGGGACAAACAAAACGCTCAAATCACTGCTATTTTCAGAGAGCGATGCTTGGAGCGGCCGGAGTGTTCAAATCACAGGATAAGATAAATCTTTTACCAGGATAGAGTCCCTGTTTCTAGCGCTAGATTGTAGACACGAAAATCACGGGCGGATTTACATGTTTACAAACAATGTTCGCACATAGTGGAAATCATGGATTAGATGAAATAAGCGTAAAGCGAAGTGATTATACCGATTCATTGACTCCGATTCTTCGGACTCGTCCTTGTCTAATCGTATGTTATCACTAAAAATGCACATATAGCGAAGTAGATATCAACCTGCAGGTTGTACGAAGCTAATCGGGGATAAAACTGAATATAACGTGCGGAATGTAAATGAGACAGAATGTAAAATGCGAAATGTAAAGTGAGGAATGTAAATGAGATAAGTAATTACGTGGTTCAGCACTGAGGCCTACATCCACGGGGTAAAAGGGGGTTTTTATTATAGGCAGATTGGTTACAAGCATAGTCAAGTGACTTCAGGGGTTTTAATTGAGGCAGCGGGATTATGGTAGCTACTTACTCTTCCTAATTCTCTATCTTCCCTTCTCTTTTTCGAACCAACTTGCCCCTCTCTCTTAGTGAGGAGGGGTATTTATAGGGGTTCTGACGTGGGGTCCACTGAGGGAGTCGTTGCAACCTTATCGTCTTGTGCTTTGTGCCAGTGCGCGGAGCTTCCTAAGTTTCCACGATGCCCCCATCGTTTCTTCATTATTGCCGAAGAGTCATGGTTGTTTCTTCCGTTGGCTGGCTGACAAGTGTGCTGCTGAAGGTGTTTATTGCGGGTGGTTGGGTCTGTGCACATGCCAGACCACGGTCTTCTGCTCCAGTCACGTCCGTGTCAGTCAGCTTTGTCCTAGCCGTCGATCTGGGATATGCCTCGAGATGGGATAAAGTGAGCCCGAGGGTGTTTCCAGTCCTTCGCAACAGTGCTTTATTTCGGTGCTTCTTGATTCGGAGCCATCGGATCTGCTAGATGAGGGCTCCTTCTTGATCGTACACGTCTCTTGGATGTGTGCCAACGGCATCATCTTTTGATGCCTCGCGTCACATGCTCTCCACGTATTTACCCGAGGACACATGGCAAGTGGTGAAAATATGTGCATATAATAAGTTTGGGTCCGCCAATTTTTATAAACGTCCAATGTGATATGCTCAAATGGCGCGTACTATGTTAACTTCGCATCTAGGAAGGAACTCTATTTTTTAATTGGAAAAAAAAAACAGGCTAACCCTGAAATTACATAATTTGGTTGTTATCTCCCCCATTCGTTACAGCACAAGGCAAAAAAGATCTTAGCGCCTGTGGATCCCATTAACTGAAATAGCAAAGTTGGAGACATTTATCCGCAAGAGTGCTAGCTAAAACGTTTTCGTTAGCCGGAATTAAAATAAGGTTGCAAATGCTGTTAATACATAATATAAAGTTTTTTGATGTTCCTCCATGAAGCTTGATTCTGTCCCTTTTGTAGGCGTAAATCGCCCGAGAAACTGCTTCCAAAACTTTCTCATCGTCGCTTTCAATAAGCACACTAGGATGATTCGATTGAAGTAACCACTGGATTGTAGTAGAGGCTGCCTGCTCCTCGATGTCCTCCCCTTCAATTTTTTTTGCTGAGTAGGTCCTCCCTCCCATAAAAGCCCCTGTATGGTTAGAGTTGATTAAATCCACAACATCATTATTCGAATTTTTAGGATGGTTCAAACTTCAAAGCAATCTTTATTCTTATTGTGAAAAGATCTGGTTGAGAGAATATTCTAGAGTGTTTAATAACTATGTGATGGTTGTTGTCATTGTTATATTTAGTATGCCTATTACTGTTTATCGTAGTGATAATCAGGTCAGCCGTTCTCCTGTTGTTTAATTTTTTCTTTTTAAACACCCAGTCGCATCTAGTCTTCTAGATTCCCCACAGAACAGTAGCTAGGATCTCTAACCATTCATTTACATATTCATTAGAGTTTGTGAGTCTCTTATACCAGGTTGAGAGCCACCTGTGAAAGTCTAAGTTGTTAGAAAGCATGTGAGTCGTGTCGATATTCAAGCAGTTATAAACAGAAGGAAGGAAGGAACTCAAAGACCTTAATCATATGGTTGTGTCTCGAACGTGTTAGCAACTTCGAGGCTTTTTAAAGATGGATTTATATCACTTTTTTCTCCTTAAAAATGATAAAGCCAAATATTTGTCAGTGGACCCACAAAAGAAGAAGAGAATGTGGTTTCTGGTAGGAATTTGTAAGCTGGTTGGTAAACGAAAATGATTGGTACACCGAAAAAGGGGACCGAAGTTTTGCACCGAAAGATTCAGACCGTGCGATTCAGAGAGTGGCGGGACCCACGAATGCTCTTACCATATCTTGCAAGCTTATTATAGGGGCGGCATGTTTTATTAGAGGGGCGACATTCTAATAAGACAAAAGGGTCATTACATGATCATTCAAGGTGCCCCTTATAAAAAAAACTGGAAATGACAATTTAACCCTCATTATTAATAATTTAGTTTAGTGATGATAATCAAGTTTAGTGTTAATGACTAATTTCACTTATATTAACTCATAATCAAAACAAAATCAGATTTTTGGAGTTAAAAAAAAAATAGAAGAGAAGAAAAAGAAATTTTTTTGTGATATTTGTGAAACCCTAGATTTTGATTCACTCAACCAAAATGAGTGATTCCAGTTGAAAATTTGAGATGGGTGAATCTCTATATGATAGAGAAAACAAGTACTACATACCTCTTGATGGAGATCCTGATATGGAGTATTTGTTAGATGGTATAGATGTTTTAACCCCAAGTGAAGGTCAATCTCAACCAATTGATGAAATTAACCAACAAAGTGAAGAACCCAGCAGTGAAAATGACCAGGTATACTTCTAAATTAGTTCCCATTAGCTTTTTGTTGCTCAAAATTATCTAAAGTACGTTAAACAATCAAATTTTTAAAGTTTTCAGAAGAACATACGGTTGGAATTCAGCTCGTGACCAACCGTAACTTTATGTTACGGTTCATAAAGTAGGATATACCAACCGTAACTGGTTCAATTTGGGGGAAAACCCAAACATAATACCAGTTACGTTTGGATTAATTTGTGACATTACGAACCGTATATGAATTACGGTTGATTATTTCCTTAAGTAGTTACCAACCGTAATTCATCATGTGCATGGCACTATTTAGTGCACTATTTACGGTTGGTAATCTGTTAACATAAATAAACCGTAATCATGTTACGGTTTGTTATTCACTTTTCGTATCTAATCGTAATTTACTCTGTGTGTTTAATTTTTTTTTGCTGTATTTACGGTTTCTTAGAAGATGACAATTTCTAACCGAATATCTGTTACGGTTGTATAGGATTATAATTATCAACCGTAACTGGGTTATGGTTTGTTTATATTCTTTCGTTAACAACCGTATCTTTATATATGTTTTCGTTTAGTTGCCTCGTTTAGACTAATGTTGGTATATTTTTTCCCAGGTCGTTGATGTACCTCCCCTAATGAATGAACAACCTTTAGCAAATTCAATTCTCACCCAAGATTCTAGCTTTCACTATTTAACCGATGAGACATGGAAAGACAAAGAAGATGCAAAGAAGTGGGATAGAGAACGAGGCAAGTTGATTAAGTGTATCATAGTTTGTAATGGTACCACTAGTAATATTTCCTTTCAAATGGTTTGCGAGTGTAGTGGACAACATATAAGTCACGCAAAAAAAAGGTATCGTGCATGAAGCAAAGACAAAGAGGAAGATGACTACTTTCTCTAAGAAGACCCGATGCCACTTAAAGCTTCAATTTAAAATAAACGCGGCACAAAACTGGTTTTTGGAGAAAGTTGTATGCGGTAGTCATAACCACCCTATACCGGAGAGTTTTCTAACATACTCTTATGCTGGACGCCTTACTGAAGAAGAAAAGAAGATCGTAGAGTCATTGACACAAACTCGTATGAAGCCCATTGATATCCTCGCTCACTTAAAGGAAAGAAACCCACAAAATGCTTCTACTTTGCCTAACATATACAACGCAAGAACAAAATTGAAGAATCAGAAATGGGAACAAAGGAACTAAATGCAACAATTAAGGCATTTGGGGGAGACGCATAATTACTCGGTTTTCCACGATGAAGATGATAAAGGACGAATAAAACATCTTTTATTGGCTCATCCCGAGTTTGTAAAATTGGAACGGTGCTCTCATCAAGTGCTTCTAATGGATTGCACATACAAAACCAACAAGTTTGAGATGCCGTTGTTGAACATTGTCGGGCAAACTTCTACCAATTCTCCTTTTAGTGTTGGTTTTTGCTTCTTGAAAGATGAGCTCGAAGAGATCTATGTGTGGGCACTAGAACAAGTGAAGTTATTCTACGTAGAGGGATATACTCCAAAGGTGATTATTACCAACAAGGAGCAAGCTTTGTTGAATGCAATAAGGAGGGTTTTCCCGGAAGCTCATAACCTTCTTTGCACGTTCCACTTGTGGAAAAGTATTGAAACTAAGTGCATGCGCCTTGTCCGTCCAACCCGAAAAAGTGAAATGGATAGAATAAAGGAACTACCGTTACATAAACAAGATGAGGCCAAAGAGAAATTTAAGAACGATGACAAGTTGGCGGAACTAAAATGGGAAAGTTTCAAAATGGAGTGGAGAGCCTTGACCTATTCTATCACCGTGGATGAATATGAGGATAGAGCTCGTATGTTAGTGGCTCATTGGAAAAGAGGTTATCCAAGTGTTATGAAGTATTTGTTTGATAATTGGTTGGATCCTCACAAAGAGAAGTTCGTATCGGCGTTCACTAACCAATATAGGCACTATGACAACCAAGCTACAAGTACGGCGGAGTCATCTAACAACCAGTTGAATAAAAACTTCATAGTTGTAATGGTGGGTTAGTTATGTTATTTGAATCCATGCATTCGTATTTCCTCCGTGATCACAATAGAGTTACGGAGTCTTTTGAAAAAAGCCGAAGTAAACATCACACTAAATGGAAACACAATGAGTGGCTAAGGGGAATTACACATCAAGTTTCGCACCGCGCAATTGATAAGATAATGTATGAAGTACAACATTATGAATTGGGGGATTATGAAGAAGAGTGTGTTTGTCCAAACATGACAAGTTTGGGACTCCCATGTCGGCATGTTATAGCCACATACCAAGACAAAGTGATCACGATTGAAGATATTGATCCCTTTTGGAAAAAATTATCATTCCGTGAAACAATAATTGATCGAGATTTTGGAAGAACATTTGGCGATACCGAGATTGGAAGAGCTCTAGCCGAGAAATATGCTACACTAAGCAGGGGCCAAAGGAAAATATGGTTGAGTAACTTGAGAGATTTTGTATATCCACAATTTAGGTTTGATATCAAGGAACCACCAAAGGGGAAGAGTAAGGGGAGGCCTCCTACCAAAAAAAAGAGGTACGTAGGAAATAAAAAAGCAAGGGAATTTGCGGAAGAATCAAAGAAAAGAGATCATTCGGGTTATGAATGGTTGAGAAAGCAATATGAAGCGGAGGATGAGATAGAAGAGGATGATGTTCAAGGTAGAAACAAATGAAAAATAGGTCAAGCGGATAAAGGAGAACCAAGCCGTCGAAATGTACAACAAAAATGTATCGAGCTTCCTACTCAAGAAAGTGCAACAACCAAAGTTGGCAAAGTTGATTTTAAAGGAAAAGGTCCGGGATTTCGCTACAAACAAGAACAAAGAAGTAGAGTTGTTGCTAAAGGAAATGGTTGCAAAGAAAGTGGAAAAAAAGATGATGGAGTTAAAGGAAAAGGTTTATATGAAACCGGATCAAGCCATAAAGAAGTCAAAGTTGTTGGTTCCGTGGTTTCCTTCCAAGAAAGTTCAGTAAAAAAACTT
Source organism: Papaver bracteatum (assembly GCA_023529315.1). Lineage (NCBI taxonomy): Eukaryota > Viridiplantae > Streptophyta > Magnoliopsida > Ranunculales > Papaveraceae > Papaver > Papaver bracteatum. The sequence continues at coordinate 485,536 of JAJJWX010000433.1, forward strand.
GGTCGTAACGTCGGTGTTAAACAATTGGCAAGGAACAATGGAAAGACTCCGATGGTTGAAACATTTCCGTCAAGTGATGAGAAGCCGACGCTTCGACTAAAAGGAGTTCCTAAACCACCACCTAGAGATGAGAATGGGCGATATAAAAGGAACTATTACATTCTCTATGATTATTACCTTCCAAATTTCCCCGACTATATTCGTGATTATATCAAGGCCACGGATGATGTTGATGGTGATGGGAATTGTGGTTACCACGTATTTTTGGATCAACTTGGACCCTTTAAGGACGCGAAAGAATGGGGTTGTGACGAAGTTACTTATGTAAGGCAAAAATGCTTAATGGAACTACGTGGTCACCGCGACTTCTATAAGCCAATGATGATAATCGAAAGATATGAAACTGATGCGGTGTTAAACGAGAGATTTGCAGAATGGGAAAAGCGGTTAAATGGCAATAAATGGTTGACAAGTGAATATTGGATGAGCATGCAAATAGGTGGTCAACTACTCGCCAACGCCTTCAGTTGCGTCATTCATTTGATCTCCAGAGATATGAATTTTACATTTGCACCAACAAGAATACCGTTTGACGAAGTTTTGTCAACAACAAAAACAGTTGTAATGGGGCACGTGATAGGAAATCATTACATCGGCCTCCAATTAAAAGAAGGAATCCCATTACCTCCATTGAGGATAGGATTTGATTGTGACGGTGAACTCCCCAAGACTTGGTGCAATCGATTTGAGGAAAGAATAGAATTATGGAATGCTATACTATTGTCGAGGCCAACCCAATTCTTAGTTATGAGTGATGAAGAGGATGCGTATATGTTCCTATGGGTGGTAAGATACATTTTATATCTTGTATTTTGGTATTTTGACTAAATGTTGATGTGATTAAAATTGACAATATCATATCTATTTGATTCACGTTATGAATGAAGTTTTTTGTTCAATCTATATATCAAATCCAAGTATGTTGAGCTAATATCAGCAGAATTCAAGGTTTCAGGGTTATTTACGGTTTGTAATAATATTCACTTACCAACCGTAACAAACCTCGCAAACACATTTAACTGCCATTATTATTTACGGTTGGTAACGATAATATATTTAACAACCGTAACTGTAGAAGCAAACAAATTTTCAGTTTCATTGTTACTTACGGTTGATAACTATCATCTGGTTACAAACCGTAAATAAATATAGTGGAATCAACTGGTACAGTTGACATGAAGAATAAACAAGAATGGTTGAGTCAACTGGTACAGAGCTCTCTAAAACTTAAAAGGATACTTTGATATCAGATGTTCTACACATTACAAATATAAATGACATTATAACTCATTCATTCATGCGACTTAAAAGGATACTAATATCCGGGTTTACGAGTGCGATAGAAGTCGTTAAGGATGTTGAAATGATGTAAGTATTGAAAATTTGACCTTTTCCATCGTCTCCATTCTTGAATAGAGCTCTCTAAAACTTCAGCATCAGTTTCACCCCTTAATCGTATTTCACCCATAATACGAACTAATGCCATAAATTCTTTGACGTTATCCCGGATAGTTCCATATCGAACATACAACATAATTCCATCGCGGTTATAAGGGTTACCTATTTCGGAAACAAATTTTTCAAAAAGAGTTCTCAAATAACTTGTACTCACTAAACCACATCGACGTCGTTCTTCTCCTCTTTTTGGATAGCATAGAACAAAGTTGCGGCAAATACATAAATCTTCTTCCAAAGTGAATTCAGGGTTTGGAGCCATAATCTAGGGTAAGGTAAGAGATGATTCATGTGTATGTGTAACTTCTAGCAAGGAGGATAAGCATATATATATATCAAGAACAAAAAAAAATCACCATTGACGGATCTATTTTTTGAAAAAGAAGTTGTTGAACGGCTATATTTTGAAATTGCAAAAGGACATGTCAATGTGATAGAAGTAAAGTTACGTTTGGTAACTATAATGACTATACCAACCGTAACTATGAAGAAGTTTGAAATCCAGAGTTACGGTTTGTATGTATTTATCAATTACCAACCGTAACTCTGAAGCATTTTGAATTCCAAAGTTACGGTTGTTAACCATTTATCACTTACCAACCGTAATTGGCCACGTTCTAAACTCGAACCATCCAGGATGATTTACGGTTCGTAATTATAATAAGTAAACCAACCGTACCTTGTGATAGTCACCTACGAATTGTTAATGTGAACCGTAACTTCAGTTACGGTTTATCCCTAGATTCAGTTACCAACCGTAACTATGAATTCAAATTTCAGCCTAACTCTGTAACTACACAAACACACATATACATAACTGTTACACATAACTGTCACAAATAAGTTCAAATTCATAACTAACACAAATAAGTTCAAATTCCATAACTAACACAAATAAGTTCAAATTCATAGATAATATCCATAAGCTAAAATACATAACTAACACACAACTATTAATTTGCCATAATATCCATAAGTTGAAATTCATAACTAACCACACACAACTAACGCATATCCAAAACTAACACAACAACCATAACTAAGCACGGCGACCACCACGACCCCTTTTGTTGGCGCTACCACCACCACGAGTGTTAGGACCATCAGAACGACCACTGCGGCTACCGCGACCACGACCACCTCTTTGGCCAGCACCCACTCCGTGCACCTCCTCTTCAAGATTTGTCTCTTCGCTACTAGGTGAAGGTTGACTATGGCTACTACTCGCACCTCTAAGAGAGTTTCTACTCCTCTTTAAGACTCTTTCTTCCGTGACCAACCCCTCATAAAATTCTGCCATGTTTGGATTATGCATGTTCCTTATTTGCTCTTGTAAGATCTTTTGTTGAGGAACTTTGATCACACCATTACTACGGATGCATGTAGTCAAGCTATTTGCCAAACCTTGGGCTCGCTCTTTCTATTCACATATAAAAAAGAGTGTTAAGAGACTATTTCATAATATACATTAATCTTAAAATCCAAAGTCATGAGGATAAAAAAATTACGTACCGACATGAAATATAGCTTCTTCCAAGTCAAACCAAATAGACCCTTTTTCTCTTTGGTCTCGTCGACCGACTTCCTTTGTGATGTAGCCTTTTGAATATATGGCTGGGCCTCCGGATCAATATTGATCACATGTGGATGACCAAAATTATAATACCAACCCATGTAATTAACAGATGATTCTTTCATGTTGTTACAAGCCCTTGCCTCTCCATCTGCGAGTTGGTATCTTGCTTGATGGCGGTTGTTCCAAGCATCAACCGTCGGAGTTGGGAGGTAGTTGAGTACAATTGTGGGGCCTTTTGTCTCGGATCCTTTCTTGGATAATGTGAAGTTTTCCTTGATAACCCTTTGTTGAATATGACCAACTTGGCGTAGAGTTCGACGAGGATTGGTCATAACGTAACCGGTGGGATGATACAATGGCCCGTTGTATCCTGCGGTCTCTGTGAACCTACGAGCATCAACTCCATTTTGGATCCTTGAATAAGGGTCAAAGATAACATCTTCAACGGTGAACACATCTATTTTCTCCCTCATTAGAATGAGCTTCTCCTCTTTGTACCTTTGTTGTCTACCAGTGAACTTGAACTTCTTTCCCGTAGGGCCATAATCATGTTCTTCCCATTCAGTATGAGGTCTTAGGCTCGGAAAGTGGTCATAAACCCATGCCTAAAAGAAGAAAAAAAGGTATAAACAATTGCCACATGACTAAAAATATAACAAACTATCATATAATAAAAATGTAACCAAACTTACCATTAGAAGCGCAACATTCCCTGCAATTTCAGTAGATCCAACCCTCGAGGCCTTTCTTAGGCTCTCAATTAAATATGCAAGGGTGGCAGTGGCCCATGAATAATTTTTGGTGTCGTCCAAATTCTTCAACAACTGTAGGTAATGAATATTTACCCTATTTCCTGAGTTATTGGGAAAGAATACGGTCCCAAGAGAATACAACAAATAAGCTGTGGATGTACGCCTAACTCTTGTTTCATCCATCACCTCACCTGCCGCTTCCTTTTTCAGTGTTCCTTTAAACTTTTTCCTAAGATTCTTCAACAAAAGCTTTTTGATGATACGTGGTTTATGTGGTTCATCAGGGTTATAACCACCAGCCAACTGAAACTCCATCTCGGTTTCATCTTTCTCCCAACCAAGTGTTTCTTGAACAAGGGTGTAAAGGTCAGCCCAAGACATGTTGTTGTCGAAACCTTCAAACACCAATGTTCCTTCAACTTCAAGGTCAAGAATACTCTTCACATCGTCCGGTGTTATTGTCATCTCTCCAAATGGAAGATGAAACGTATCGGTTTCAAGCCAAAATCGTTCCCTAAAGGCAGAGACAACAACACTATCATACTCTGATTGGGAATGAAGAATTCCAGGCCCTAATCCTGTACTAACAACTATATTGCGAACCGCAACACATTCTTTACTTAATGGCCAATGTTTAGCCCTTTGACGCTTGAGAAATTTTGTGCATCTTGCATGGTCCTTAAAAAACAAATATACCAAAATATAAACATATACACATATGTTGGTGAACTGAAACAAACAAACAAAATGTACCAAAATAAGTTATATAAATTGAATGTTTTAAGAAAAGTAAGTAAAATCATACCCTTGTTTCACAGACTTTTGCGACCCAGGAATCTTTATAACTAAATAAGATTGACGTCTTATCTTGGGCCTCACCCCAAGGTCTTCTATTCCTCTTCTGCGGCAACAACAAGTCTTTACCTTTAGGAATATGCATCCCTTTTGGTGCGGGTTCCTTCCTCGGCTTCTTTTCTTTAACTCGAGGTGCAGCTACAACAACCTGTTTTCCCTTGGCATTTTCTCTATCTTCATCATTTTCTTCCTCTTCTTTCTATTCATCATTTTCTTCATCTTCCTCCTCTTCATCATTTTCTTCCTCTTCCTCCTCTTCATCATTTGGTTCCTCTTCCTCCTCTTCTTCATCATTGGATTCTTTAGATACTTCTTCATATTCATCATAATTAGTTTCTTCCTCTATAATTTCATTTTCGTTGCCTTCACGGTTAGTTTTGACTACGACCCCTTCTTGATCATTATGTTTCACTCCTAACTCAACTCCAGATTCAGCCACAGGTTCTTCTCTCAACTTAATTTCAAACTTATTCTTCCTATTCTCATTCTTGTGGATACCTCTATTATCTACCCCTAAATGCTTGTCACCGCGAGGGGTGGGCTTATGATCAATCGGGGTTAAGTTGTTTCCTCTCTTTTTATTCACCCTATCAGGATTCCTACACAAGCATTACAATTGATTGATTTAGTAAGTGTATAACAAATAATATAGAAAACGAAATACAAAAAAAATTTGGTGAGCATGCATAGTTACGGTTTGTAACTAATGAATCGATACCAACCGAAACTAAACTACGGTTTGTAACTAATGAAAATATATCAACCGTAGCTAACTTGTCAATTACTAATCAATTACGGTTCGTAACAAAAGAATCGAGACAAACCGTAACTAAACTACGGTTAGTAATTCTGTTACATTTTTGAACCGTACGTCACTACTTCAAATTTCTTAACATACAGGATGATGTACGGTTGGTAACTTTCATTAAGTTACAAACCGTAAATAAGTTACGGTTCGTAAGTGAGATGCAAATATGAACCGTAACTATTTCGGTTACTAACTTGTCAATTACTAATCAATTACGGTTCGTAACATAAGAATCGAGACAAACCGTAACTAAACTACAGTTAGTAATTCTGTTACATTTTTGAACCGTACATCACTACTTCAAATTTCTTAACATACAAGATGATGTACGGTTGGTAACTTTCATTAAGTTACAAACCGTAAAAAGGGTACGGTTCGTAAGTGAGATGCAAATATGAACCGTAAAAAAACTTTGAAACATACAGAAGGAATTACGGTTCCTAACTAAGGTTTCGATACGAACCGTACCTGAACCTAATTCTAAAAAATAAATAAGTTACGGTTCGTATTTGGGTTGTTAGCAACCGTATGTTCTTCAAATTATACAGTTACGGTTGGTATCTGGGTTATTACGAACCGTAAGTCACATGCAACAAACAAATTCCAGTTTCAATTTCGATCCAAAACCCTAATTTTTGATACAAAACTAACTTAAATCATACACAATAGACTAAACCCTAACTGGGTTTTCCGAAACATACCTCATATAAGTCATTGGGATTGATTTAGACGGTTGAGGAGTTTCAAATTGATGTTCTTGACCTAATGGAGGATGTGGTTCATTAGAACGGCTACAATCTTCGTCAACCTTTTTCTTCGGCATTTCTAATATAGGTTTCAATCAACGATTATCAATTTTTCAAATCGCCGATTAATCGAATACGATGAAAATTTCAGTTTTAATGGGGTTTACGGTTGATAGAGGATGAGAAGAGAGGATGAAGATGAAAAAAAGAAAACTGATTTGGTTTATTGATTCATTAGGTTTATAAATAGGGGAGGACAATTAGGTCTTTTTATCTTATAAAATAAGGGTAGATTAGTACATTTAATGTGAAAAGGGTAATCTAGTCAATTGACATTCCCTTTAGGACATCCCCTAACCAACTAGAGGGACATTACTATCACAATGCCGCCCCTCTAATAAAACATGCCGCCCCTATAATAAGCTTGATATCTTGATGTTAAGCACGCTGGGTTAAACTTCGGTGGGTCTATCAAGGTTCGTTGGTAAAAGAGCGGACCAATTTGGTGTGCCAGTTTTGGTTCTGTTAACTAAAAATGGTTGCCTCCTACAGTGGCGCATTCTAAGTTTAGAACCCATACAATAATACTCTATAGAATTGGGACTAAAAAGACAGTTTGACTATTAGGTATGAACTTTTAATAAAATGATCATCACTAGTTTTTTTTTTTTTTTTTTTTTTTTTTTGATAAACAAGGAACCTTTTCATTAATGGGATTTCAAGGTTACAATGAGTTTAAGATCGAAGATAAGAGAATATAAAGTAACAAGAACATACCGTAAGAGTACAATACCGAGAAATCCGACAAGAGAAAGAGAAGGATTACCGGAGTAAGTCAAATACAAGTATGAATAAGATCTGATTAAATCGGAAGAATGATGGTTTTTCTCGGAATTAAATTCCAACCATTTAGTTTGTTTTTCTTCTATAGAAAGAAATGCTCCCAAAATAGGAGTGATTTGCTCAAATCTCTTATAGCTAGTGATGAAGCTTCCGTCGTCAAAAAGACCATCTATGGGGATTCCGTCGCCGGATAAGTTGACCATGAAGATTCCGTCGCCGAAGATAACCAAGATGAAGATTTCGTCGTTGGAGAACTTGGAGAGCATCACTATCGATCTAAAAACCCAACCCAATAACCAAGAATCGCCATTAAAGCGAAGATAAACCTCAAAAGAGTAGATAAAACCACCAAAATGGTGTAGATAAGTAGAAAACATAATAAAACCAAACTAATCTACCAACTAACCTAGAAATCAAGGAAAAATGAAGAAATCTGCTCAGATCTAGTCCAAAAATGGACTACATCTGAGCAGGGAGAGTTATTTTTGATGGTTTTGTTGGAGAAGAAGGAGTGAGAAAGAGGAGAGATCATCACTAGTTTTGCATTTCCACGGCACATCCAAATAATACCTTACTTTTACAATCTTGGTAAAGGGGCGTCAAACTAATAAGACAAAAAAGGTCATTAGAAGTAAAATCAAGTGCCCCTTATCAATGAAAATATGTAAATGACTAATTAGCCCTTATTGTTAATAATCAAGATTAGTAATGATAATCAAGATTAGTGTTAATTATCAAGATTAGTTTTGATAATCAAGATTAGTGTATTATAACTCTAAAATCAGATTTTTAGAGTTATAAAAAAAAAAATTTTGAGGAGAAGAAAACTTATGTGATATTTGTGAAACCCTAGATTTTGATTCACTCAACCAAAATGAGTGATTCCAGTTGCAAATTTGAGGTGGGTGAATCTCTATATGATAGAGAAAACAAGTACTAGTTCCATTAGCTTTTTGTTGCTTAAAATTCTCTAAAGTATGTAAAAAAATCAAAATTTTAAAATTTTCAGAAGAACATACGGTTGGTAATTAGCTGGTTACCAACCGTATATGTGAGATACGGTTGGTAACCATCTACCAAACCAACCGTAACTGGTTCAATTTGGGGAAAACCCGAAATAATACGATTTACGGTTGGTAATTAATGGTTACCAACCGTATATGTGAGATACTGGTTGGTAACAGCTACCAAACCAATCTGTAATCTGGTTCAATTTGGGAAAACCCGAAATAATACCGATTACGGTTGGTAAAATTTATTCTATTACAAACCGTAGGTTAATTACGGTTTGGTAACTTTAATATCATCCTCAACCGTATGTAGATACGGTTGGTAACTAACTCGAAAATATGAGCCGATCGGAAAAAAACTAACATGCGGGACAAAATACGGTTCGTAATCTGTTTAAATTACCAACCGTATATCGACCAAAATTCTCAGAACCAAGAACATACGGTTAGTATTTGATATTTATTTAATTGTTACGAACAGTAAAGCATAGATACGGTTAAGTAACATAACCAATTCTAACCGTATAAAGAAAAAATGCAGCATTCTAAAATTTGATTTTTAACCTAAAACTCCAATTTTTGATGGAGAATACACTTCAATTGAACACAACAAAAATACTAAATGGGTTTTCGAATATAGACTTCAATCAACAATTATTAATGTTGCGAATCACCGATTAATCACGATGAAATTTTCGATCGATTTTAATGGAGCTTATGGTTAGAATGGAAATGGAGGAGAAGAGAAGATGAAGAAGAAGATGAAAAAAAATCGATTTGATTTTTTTTGAATCATTAGGCTTAAAAAAAATTGATTTGATTTTGGTTGATTTAAGGTGAAAAGGGTAATCTAGTCAATCTACACCCCTATAGGACACCCCCTAACCAATATAAGGGTCATTGCTATCACACTTGACGCCCCTTTACCAAGCTTGTACTTTTAATCATCTTTCCTAAACGAAACCAAATAATTAAAATCCATCCATCCACCAGAATGGCATTTAAAGTCTTTTAAATGGGTGGGGTGAAAAGATCATGCTAGGTGGTCTCACAAAAAAAATATAAGGATTAATTAGAGATACTTTTATTAATTGGGGATATGAAATAATAATGTTATTGTTCATATCGTCATGATTTTTCTACACAAAAAATAATAATTTACTATGCCGGTATAAACAGTAATAATACTATTCATATCCCCGATTAATAAAAGTATTCCCAATTACATGTTCAAAAAATATGCTACCACTGCACTGTCCATCAAAGATGCATTTTGCAATGCCTCTCAAATAGTGATCATCGGGTGTTAATAGTCATCTTTCTAATTCGTTCGCAGTTCTCACCACCACCACCTACTTACACAGTAAGGTTCAAAATTCTTCATCATTACCAGAATTAAAATAATTGGTCATTGGGATATTTTTCAAGGGCCAACTCCTAGTTTTCAAGGATTATTTGGTGGCCACAAAAAATAATCGGGGCCTCACCAGTTGGTCTCCCAATAATATTTTGGGACTACCCCTTATTTGAATTTTTCGAAATGGTTAAACTACTCCCAAACCATTAGTGTTAATTTAGTTAATTAGTTAAGTTAGATTAGTTGTAAATTAGTTAAGTTAGATAAAATCAGTTTTCTCCCTCTCTCTCAACTATCTTCGGTTCCATTGACGATACTAAGGAGAAAAAAAATCAGTTACAGTTAAAGGGTCGTCCACCCAAAAATCCTAAATCCTAACGATTTTTCATATACATGTAGAGACTATGAAAAATCGTTAGGATATATGAGGAGGGAGAGAACGACCCTAATTATAGTTTTTAATTTCTACTAATCAGGAATGAATTTGTTATTGTATTGGCCCTAGTATTGACGACTCAAACCTTCCAATTTGATGTTTTGTTTGCAAAATTCGGTTTTAACTGAAAATTAGCAATTCTGAGAATAAATTAAATCAACCTCGATAGTTATATGCCCTAACGATTTTTCATCTGCATGTTATTTATATGAAAAATCGTTAATGTATAAAGTGCAAGAGATAACGACCATTTTTTTGGGTTTACGATTTTTTTCCCCAGAATAGAATCGTCAATATATTATAGAACCAATTAACGACCCCTTTTTATACACTAACGATTCTATATGACTAAAAACTATTTCTCTGACCAAAAAAATGGAAGGATCGTCACCTTATAACGGAAGGATAGTCATTTTAAAATGAAAGGGTCGTCATGGTATAACAAAAAAATAATAACAACTATTGGCTGAGTCGTTTACGTGGCTGAGTCGTTTATATATGGAGAAAAATGATAACGACTCATGTACATTACTTATCCGACAAATGACAAAAATGTTAATGATAACGATCCTTTTATCAAAATGACAAAACAAGAACAAAAACCAAAACAAAGATAACGATCCACTTATCTTTGAGTTATCAAAATGATAACGATCCACTTATCTTTGAGTTATGGAATCAAAGATTCTTTCATCTTCGTCACTACTACTACCTGAATTACATAGCCAAAAACTGTTACTACCAGCTCGGAAAATGAAGATAAGCAACAAGAGGAAATCGATTTCAAAGATAAGCGCAATGGGAGGAGATTCTTCTCAAGATAATAACAGGTACTACTATGGTGGAAGATTAGTTGATGAAAACATGATTGTGTTACGAAAACGCATACATGAAACAAAAATGATCGAAAGAAATTACGTACCACCTTCGGATTGGATGGATTGGGAGAAGAAGTATTATACTAGTTATGATGCGAGTATCTGTAGTGTTGTTGGAGTTTTACAAGCGAAGTTGATGAATATGAGGCCTAGTGTTGCTTTGGGTACTATTGCTATTGTCACGTTAAGTGTTCCAGTTTCGACTGCTATGATCGGATTTCATTTGTTCCAGTTTGCTAATACTGTTTTATCTGCTGGTGTTCGTTAATGTATTCAAATGTAAAGAGATGGTGTATATACTTGTAGTAATGTAGAAATTTCTCATAAAAAAAATGATAAAATGATAATTATAGTCGTTATCTATAAAATAGTATCTTGACTAACAATAACAAAACTCCTAACGACCCACAAATTGAAGTTGACGACTCTATGTATACATGGTGACGATTCTACTAATTTTAAGGTGTCGTTAACGACCTTATTAATTCTAAGGAAAAGATAAAATGGTACTTTCAATTTTATTTTGGAAGCTCCCTAAATTTTTTTGGTGTGGGTATAAAAATCGTCAGGCCGCAATTATTTTTTCTGTCCCCCGATCAATCCTTGCTAGTTTTCTCTGTGATTGCTTCTAATTTCTAAATCAAGGTTGGAGTAAGGAAGACAGACGGACTATGGGTTTTTTTTTGTTTTTTTGTAAGAATTTAAGAATTAGTTTCCGCAAATCATGGTTTGCTGACAACGTGCTCTCCTTTACTCTCCCTAGTCCTTATTATTGATTTGTGTTGTCCCTTCGACCTTTCTTCATCGACAATACTCTCTCTCTCTCTCTCTTAATAAGCCTCTCTACCAACTAAACTAGTCCTTCTATTCCTCCAACTTTACCAGAATAATAACTTTATAAAAAATCTCTACATCAACATATGAGGCTTCATAGTCTTTGTTTCTTTAGCTTTTTTAGTAGTATCGGCTAGCTTACTTTTGACAAGAGTATATCTCCTCATGAATAATAGGTGGTGGGTTTTATCTTTTATGTCTTCAAATTTTGAAGCGGCTTAGAAGAAAAGAAGAAATAAAGATAAGTAAGACCTTAAGTAAGTTTTCTTCAATCATATATCATCATCTCCTTTTTCTTTTTATTTTAAGGAATTATAGTATCTTTTCTGGTTTCATGTTACTAATGAAGTCCAGCGGAATTGTTTGTTAATCAATGAAGAGTCTTGGTTAGTTGCAGAACACCCACCCATTGAATGTTTTTAACAGACCCGTTGTTTGATGAGAATTTTAATGCATTTTTAGAGTTTATTTTGAAAATATGAAAATTTTCATGCTTTGCAGAAGAAGGATACCCCAAAGTAAGATTTCCCTTCTCATAATGAAGACTACCATGTCTTCATCTACTTCTTCTACGATATCGATTCCTACGCAATCATCAAACTGTGAAGATGAAATGTTTATGAGCAAGAATTCGCTTTTCTCTGATAGTGTCAAGGTAAATTTACCCTTTTACTTTGTTAACTTGGTAATAAATGGTGCCAATTTTTGTTTGTTAAGGAGAATTGGATTCTCAATGTGTCCATATTGGATTATCTCTATGTATGGCTCTGTTTCCACCAGTGAAGTAGCTTAATCAGTTTGTTTCTTTGTTTTACTGTAATTGGTAATGAGGTTTAGGACTTGAGAAATTTGAGATCACAGCTGTACTCAGCGGCGGAATATTTTGAAGCAGCTTATCCTAATGACAAGCAGAAACCAATGTATGCTGTTTTTTTGATGCAATGTTTACAGATTTTTTCCACTTTTATAGTATGTGCACTGGTTTAAAACCTCTCATTTCTGGTATCATACAGATTGGTCAGCAACTTGAAAGATTATACTATTAAAGCTCTTGTTAATACCGTCGATCATTTGGGCTCATTAACAAATAGAGTGAACCTTCTTGTTGATGAGAAAGTTGATGAAGTTTCCGCGACACAATTACGGGTCTCTTGCATTGAGCAGGTACTTAATTTTATGCATTCAACTCTCTTCTCGTATTTGATGTCTAGTCTGAAAATTGTGTTGTTTTTTTTTCACTGAAGAGCAACAGTGGAAAAAACAAAATTTTAGAGCCCTGAAGTAAATTTTTTTTTTTTTGACTTCTAACTTATTCCATGCTGTTAGAGATTAAGAACATGTCAGGCGTACATTGATCATGAGGGATTTGCTCAGCAGTCCTTAGCAATAGTGACTCCAAAGCATCATAAGCGGTATATCTTGCCAGGCAAATACAAATTCCCTGTATTCTTATTTCGTGTATTTTGATATAAACCGCGCAATATAAACAATAGATAATGCTAAATATGTTGGAATTTTGAACATCTTGAGCAGTTGGGGAATCTGTTTTCTCTGCTGGACATACTATATCAGCTTATCAAGGGAGTAGCTTAGGAGATGAAGATAATTGGGATAAGTTGAAGAATGGTATATATTGTTATCCCAATCTTTGATTGTTTGGTATTATTTTGGTATATTGAATGCACTTTTTTTAAACATTTTGACAACCATTGTTCTATTGTTTTAGCTGTTCGAACAACATTCAGAAACGCTCCACCATCTTCACTTGGGTAAATTGCCTCTCTCTAGCTTATACCACCAACTGCAAACTCGTCCATGCTGCCAAAAAACCTACAAAAACTTAGTTTGATTCTTGTTTCAGAAATGTGTATACTCCTATACCCACTAAACCGACACATCAAGGACAAGCACAAGAAGATGAAGAAAATGGGAAAAAGTTGAAGAACTGTAAGCGTAACTTTCACCATTCCCTGGTATCTCAATATATTCATGTCATTTGATTGTGTGTTCTGATGATTTACTTTTTATTTGTTTGTCATTTGAAGCTGTTCAAGTTGCAGTAAAAAATGCCGAACCTTCTTTAGTCAGGTAAGAAATTTTATTATGTGCAATCGAAGTCTAACGTTCAGTGGTGTTTATGTTATTGTGAAAAGCATTCTCCTAAATTGACGTGTTTGTTTTTTTCTGCAGAAGAACGCGTTCTCCATCACCTACACGTAAAACACCACAACCTCCAGGGCACAATCATGAAGATGAAGACATTTGGCAAAAATTTAATAATGGTACTTAACTCGTTCATTTTAGTTTGTTGGTCAACAAAATAAACGAAGCTAGACTTGTCTAATTACGTGATTGTTTTTCTCTAGTGGTTCGAGGGACAATCAAAACGCAACCATCTTCGATCGGGTACTTCATACATATGTACAATTTAGTTTGTAGCAATTATTAGTATTTAACGCAATGGAAAGTTGTAAACTTCTTCTTTTTTTATTTGCAGAAAAGGACATTCACCATCGCCTACATTGCTTTCTATGCAACACGGTCTGTTTTCTTTCAGAGGTATTTGTCCAAACAAAAGTACATTGCATGTGTGGATGAAATAGAAATATAAAGCTGATATTCCAATGACACTGATAACGTATTACTAATCGGCTTCTTGTTTCCTATGCACTGGCGATAAGCAGATAAACAAAAAGTGTCTGATAAAGAACCAGACTCACCTCGCTCTAAACTTCCACTCTTACGTTCTGGATCTACCTCCGCTAGATCGAGCCCAAAGATTTTGAGTAGATCAACAACTCCTATCCCTAGTAGGTCGATAACTCCTATCCTGAGTAGATCAACAACTACTAAAATCCCTTCTGGTAATACAAGCAAACGGGTAAGTGAATCCTACCTTTACTTGGTGCAAAACAAGAAGAAAATTGATTCTAGTATATTTTTGTTTTTTGTTTTTCTGAAAAGAAAGACGAACCTTATTACCTATACAAACCATTACATTATTTTGCTTAAGAATCTTAGACGATACGCATGGGTTCATGGGTGTTTGTGAAGCAAGTTTTTCTATTTCTTAGCTATATGATCAGCTACGGGATTGCGTGAAAGAGTAAACTGCATCTATTAGGCAATTACACTCACTGTAGACGTGAATTGAGCTTTAGTTCCGATAATAAATGAACTGCCTGCAACAGGCCAGAAGCTTCTGCTTGTCAACTACTGTTAATGTGCTTGCTCGAGCTCCATAATCTACCTGCAACTTTGTAACTAACAGTACCACTATCAGCAAAATTGGCATTAGGCTTCATTGATGCATGAACATAAATTTGTTTGGATGGCCATTAGTAGTCCTTATGACTAAACTGAAAATTGTGTCCATAGGTAAGGATAATCAAATAATTCCCCCTTGTTATGACTATGGCCGTGATCATTGCTGTTCAGTTGAGGTGTCCTGGTTTTGACTTGGTTTATGTTTAAGTGTTTTGTTTCATAAACTTTCTGATAGATGTACGACGTTTATAGGAATGGTAGGTTTGTTCTCAGAAGTTTCTTCGCCTGCAGTGCACTCCTCCTAGATGTGCTAACAAGCTTTGTCAATTCACCTTGTCGAAGTTATTTATGTGCTTGTTACATACTTAATTCTGGGTTCACCAAAGATCTATTACAGACTATGCCACAATTAAAAGCTGTCATAATTTCCTAGGGAAAGACTATTCACTAAGGGATTAATCTCTTTAACTGTGTCATGTACAGTATCCTTCAGAGCCTCCGAAGTCATTTATAACACGTGCCTATGCTGATACGGACAATCAAAAAGCCAGTGCTGATAAGGACAACCACAGAGATATTGAGCAGCATCCAAGTAAAAGCAAGCGCATACTCAAAAACTTACTCAGTCGGCGCAAGTCAAAGAAGGCCGATTTGTATACCTTCTTGGATGAATATTAAAAGGAACAGAAGTTGTAAACTGACAGCGGCAAAAACACTGCCAAGTTCCATCCCGATTGGTCCATGGCGTCGAAAATATGTTCATTTTTTATTTGTCAGTGTCCACTGTCCAATGTTTTCTAAGAGGATAGAGTCAGTGAAGCATCAAAGTAGATACCTTGTCTATAGATTTCTCTTTTATACTTGTTTGATACCCAAATTGTACTTAACATGTAGCTTTCTTTCGGCACAATACCCTGACTAGTTTGGCTTTTGCATCCCGAACACAATTGTATTTTACACGCCAGAAATTTTGTACTAAAGCAGTGTGAATCACTCTATTACTCCATGAGTACTGTCTTAAACATATATCAGAAGTTTGTATTAGAGCTCAAGTGCAACCAGATCAAACCAGATATAGAGGAACTGTGTATTCACAAGCCAATGTAACAAGGTACAAAAATAAGGGAACACGGGATGTCCACAAAGTACTGACGCAAGAGACTTTAAAGGTAAGAAAGCATAAATAGGATGTTCATCTGCAATATAGTCGCAGAGACAAGTTTCCAGACGCCACCATTTCTTACAGTTAACATCATCAGTTTGCACGCAAATAAATTTTCATTTAGAAGCCCCACTGGTTCGAACAGCACCAAAAATAACATTACAGTAGGCACCCATAACTAAAGAGATTGTTCTGTTTTGAAGTATGTTACAGTTACCCCATATATACACATTTACATTTGTACATAAATTGTACATAAAATTCATGCATAAGAACCTTTTTTTTTATCTACACCAACATGCGAGAACCAGTCATATGATGGAAGGAAAAACCATCTTCATTTTCGAATTACTTAATCTTCACCTTCGGGAAGTACTTCCTGTCGGACCCCACACCCGTTACTATGACTAAACTACAACTATGGTGTGCCAGGAGCAATGCTGCACCCATAGAGTAAAACTACTACAATGCAACAGCTGGAGCAACCATGTGCCCATGCTACCAGACTAGAATAATGGTTTGTCAGTAGCTGCACTGCACCCATTTATATTATAAGATCCATACTCCAAAGTAACCCTGCACCGGTTTAAAATATCGGTAGCAACCACCCCATGGTCCATCCTAGTAGCAAGCCTGCACCGGCAAGACCCAACCCCACAGCAAAAGCAAAAGCATATCTACCAATGTATTTTAGTGGGTTCCTCTTGCCCTTCTTGGGCCTTTGTTTATCCTTCTTTCCTTGCGTCCCGATGTTTGGCATCCATGGAAGGTCCATTGGAAAAATCGGCTGGTCTTTGTTCTTGAGCTGGAGGCAAATGTTTTCTACCTGTAGCAGTTGAAGCCATTGTTTGTATGCAAAGAGATGTGAAGCTTGTTTAAAGAAAAGCTTGACGATGTCTTCCTTCTCATGGTAAGCTTGCTGGGCTGCCTTCTCAGCTTCTCTTGCCCGTGTTTGGGAATGACGAAGTGCCTCTAACAACTCTGCCTTACTTGGTTCGCTCTCAGAGGTTCGATGTAATTCTGCTGAATCCTTGCTGGTGTGACTATTGCTGTTGGTGCTACTGTAACTGACATGCATTGCTCTTAATATTTCTGAATAACAAGAAGAAAACATATACCAATATTTCCACGCATATTGTTTTATGGATTGAAACAAACTCAATTATCAGGAGCGAGAGAAGTAGAAGAGTCATATGACCAGCATACTCATGACTACTAAGAATACAAATGCTGGATAATCTCAAAACTTTAGTTTGATATATGTTGAACAATGAACATGTGTTCCTATCACCCTCTTCAAAATAATTATATCTTCCAGCACTCCAGTTATAAATTGCAATTCAATAAACTTTGATGGCTGGTTGAACCTATGTTTACGTCTGATAAAAATAGTTAAACCAATTTACTCCTGCTCTACATTTTTCACAATTGCAAATCAACAGGACACCAAATTCATGTATTTTTTATTCTACATACTCGGATTCTGTGAAACAGGCACATTCGATCCCTGAATATGTACAGTGGCATGTTAATTGGCGACTGCTGCAAAACCTAGAGCTCTTAAATTGGCACTTATCCCATGAAAATTGACACTTCACTACCAACACACAAGAAACTTAAAACCATAAAAAGAGGAAGAAGAGAACAGAAAGAAAAGAAAAGCCTTTAAAAGAAAATGAAAGTCTACAGAAATACCTGAAAGATTTCTCTGAATTGTAAAGTGAGTGCCCTTTTCCACCAAAGGCACATGTGGGACTACCATTGCGAACAGTTGTGCTTCCCTTCAGATCCAAAGATGAAGAAAAGATCCCACCATGATCAAAGTTTTCAAGACCACTAAATGGGCCTCTCCTTACTTTCGTGCTCTGTGGTGGAGGGAGATCGCAATTTTCAATGTGCTCTGTAGATTTTTGAGCAACCAAAGAAGCCAATTCGTCTTTATCCACAGTGCGCCACCAAGGTTCAGACTTCTCACCTCCTATCCAAGGAGTTTCAAAGTCAAAATTTTGTTTCAGTATTAACTGATCAATTGAGTCCAAGTCCACTAACTCATCATCCTTGTACCAGAAGTCACCGGCATCTTTACGTTTCAGAGGCTTTTGTGTGCTGTTACTATTTACAGCTTTAAGCTCTTGATGTTTAGCCTCTGCATCATTTTTCATGCAAGTCGTAGATACCCTCCAGTGTGGATCTATGTGTCTCTTATTTTCTTCGATTATAGGTGGATCTCCTATATATTTGGTGGTGTTGACCTCCTCAGTTCTTGAAGACTCAAGCTCAGTTTCTAAGGAACTTAGCTGTTCACCGGCAAAATCCTTTTGGTTCCCATAGTTGGGTTGTAGCTGAAGCCACCATTTTGTATCAGGAGGAAGATTTGAATTCGACAAGTTCCAGTTCAGATGCATAAAACCAGCATTAGAATGATCTGAACCATTTGATGTATCACCAGAACCCGCATCAGCCTGTGATTCAGAAGAAGAAGAGCAGCAACCTAGTTTTGGTGCTCTCTTAGCATCTTCTTGGACCATGCAACGATTAGCTGTGTGCTGCCATGCTGCCCTTGTTTCTGCTGCCGCCATCATGTGCACATTTCCTTACACATTCTACTGTTATGTAAAGACATCTATTTGGTGAGAAAGCTAAAATATGTTAATATGGGTTAGACGTAAAGCATATAACGACACCTTTGAAATTTCCCTCAGAGAAATGAAATTGAAAACAACAAAAAAAAAAAAAAATCAAATTTCACAAAATGCACAAAACTTAAAGTAAAATATACATATAAGAATTTGACAAACTATTAGAGCTCTGTTGTTCTGCATAATTTCACATTGTAATGGTGCAGAATATGCAAATTTCTACTACCTTTCGCATTTGAATTGTCACGGTGCATGAAAATCCAAGTTTCTATGAATTCCTAGAGAAAGAGTAAAATATAAAAATAAAAGACTTGGTAAATAAATGAAAATTAAAAATAATTAAACCATCTTGTTATTGGAGTCAGCAGAATAGCAAATACATGCTCTGACGATGCGCATGCGAGAAAAAACAGAGTGAGACAAGCCAAACACTAATGCAGATACAAAATATAGGCAAAAAGATCTAATGCTAATTAAGGTTAAAAAATTATGAGGTCTCTCTCTAACTCATGATTGAAAAGTTATAGAGACATGCGGAAAGCATGACTAAGACTCTCTTCTAGCCTCCTCTATCTCTAAAGACATGATAAAGTATGGATTATGATCATATTTATGATGATTTGAAACTGAAATTCCAACAAATGTTTCTTAAAACACATTTGATACCAAGTTAAGATGTTCTACTTAATCCAATCTCGACCATAGCAACAACACTAACAACAAAATAGGATTCATTCAGGCACCATATAACCATTTTGGCAGTAAGAAATCCAAATGAAAGAAGTAAAAACCTCAATTCCCAAATACACAGAAACCATACTTGAACAATTATTACTTATGAACAACATCATCAAAACTACTGTCAATAATAAACTGATCCTTAACCGTCCTAAATCAAAACTAGAAACTCAGAACCTACTTCGCTATTTCCTGCGGAATTAGTACATAAACTAAAAATAGGAAAAGAGGGGTTTCCACCATAAAAGACCAAAACAAGACCCAGATCCAATATCACCTAAGAAGCTTCAATTAGACATCAAAACCACAACAAAAATAAACGAAACAGAAAACCCATCTCTTCAATTTCTTAAAAAACCATATGCTATAAACTTAAAACCCTTGAAACCTCACTTAATCAACTAATGATCTACAAAAGTCGAACCAAGTTTCAATTTTGAATGAAACCCGAGAAAGTAAATATAAACTAAATTCGCAAAATCGAGTAAAAGGAAAACATAATACTACAATTGAAGAAAATAAGTTAGAAAAATAAAACAAAGATTATACCTGTTTAACACTGATGAATACTTTGATTGAAGAGATCAAAAGATACGGGGCAGTCGGAATTTCCTTGACGCGTAATATAGAATCAATTTATGTTTTTTTTTTTGAAAGATTACAATAAAATCCACAGACGGGAGAGAAGAATGACGCTTGTATGCGAGTCTTCTTCTTCTACTACTCTACACTATTTTTTCTTTTTCTTTCAGTTATTATTTTTTACTGTTTAAATATCCAAACTTTTGCCTGTTGTTTCTGTGAAATCCAAGGGGGCTATTGTTTTCAGTTATATAACTTACTCCGTCGGTCATAATTTAGATGACAAAATAGGATTTTGCACAAAAATTAAGAAACATAAAGACAATAAATTTTTTTCCAAATTATACTAGGTTGGTATTTAATGTTCCTAGTTTTTAGATGTCTAAGTTTTGTTGTTTAGTTGGAAAAATTCAAATTAGAGGAAATATATAGAGAAAAATATTTAAGAGTATGTCTTGAAAATTGAAATACACAATTCTCCATGTTATGGTATGATTCCAAGTCAGGGGTAAATCAGGATAAAAAGTGGAAAAGTATGAAGTATAGTAGGACAAAAAAAATCCTCAATTTTAGCATATAAACTAGGACGGAGGGAGTATAACCTACTTTGGTGGCTTTTTCTTTCTTTTTCTTTTGTCTGTTTGATTTTTAATACTTTTGATTTAACACCATTTGACTTAAGTCAATGTAGTCTTCACTCAAATTATTTTTCTTGGCATTTTATTTGATATCTTTTATTTATCACGTGTCGAGATTACAAGGTATTTGATGATCTGGGATAACAAAAGCATGCACATCACACCAAGAAGCAAGATACCAAGATCATAGAGCTTGAAGTTGTTGGTTAATTTAACCTCATTTCACCTCTTTTTAGGGGAAAACAAAATATATGCTCAATTATCCAAATTTGCGTCGTTGGTTAATTTAATCATATTTTGTGCTGTTGTCCGCAATGTGAAGTATATGATACCTAGAATGTTACTGGATTTCATGGGATTTCAAGTGGTAACCTGGAGAAGCTGGAGTTGGTAATGTTGTTAGCCGGTGGAGATGACTGCGGCTTCGGAGTGCTCAGACCGGAAGTGATTACTAGTAAAGATATATGTTGTTATAGTTGTATTAGAGTGCGTTGTGAGGTTTGAGTTGAGACGAATTCTAGTTCGTTCTGATTCTGCTAGTGTGGTCTAAGCACTCAAAAGTGACAATATTCCTTGTTTGTTAAGCAAAGATGGTTAGTTGCTTATAGATTGTATGATAAGTGGTCGTACCAGGATTCCTAATTAGTGGGGGCTAAAAAAAAAAGTGATATAGCTAAAAAATATTGTGTTCGTTATGGACTATTAAACCTTGCAGTTCAAGCAAGATTCTTGCAGATCATAAAGTTATTACTGTCTCAGGTGAACCTTTAGAGAAGTTGTACGATCGAAACCTCAAGGATCTGCTGAGTGAGAACCCCCGAGATGTATGATAAATGAAGAACCGGTACAAGACCGTGGACTGCATCTAGCATATATCATCACGTTTAGGTCTTTAACGACGAGCAAACATGTTAACCTGGAAGCATAGCCATGACCATAACATTCAACCATAACTCTAGTAAAACCACCTAAATTTATGGGTAAAAATGTTCAAACTTCATCAAAATTAAAATAAGTTGTATAGCACAATTTTAACAAAACCCAAATCAATGATTTAGTGTCTTTGTTTCAATCTTAGAAAAAACAATAATTCTCATCTCTCAAAAATCAGTTCTTAAAAATCTTTACAACCTAACTAAGTGAAAGAGAACAAAAATAGGTTTTTAGGAATTGCTCTTTTGAATGAAAATTACTTACTTTAATATGATTGGTCTTGTTTCAGAGTGATCAGAGTAAACTTCCTTCTATCTTTTCTCTTTCCTTTTTATTGAGCAACCACCGAAACAAGAAATAGTGATTTGAATGTTTGGATTCCACCCCCAAACTCTGTCATCAAGTTGAATGTTGATGCAGTATGGGAAAACGGTTCCTTTGCCAGTGCTGCTATTGCCAGAGACAGTAACGGCCTTTGTTGTGGTGTTGCGACGAGAATTGGTATATCTGACTCAATTGTCTATGCCGGGGCCGACGGATTTCTTCTTGCATCTGAATTGGCTAGATGGCTGAACCTTGACACTTTCATCATAGAAAACATTCAAGTGGTAGTGAACTGCCTTACAGGAAAATCGAAAACCACTCCCTGGAAAATTTGGAAACTGAAGGACGACATCCTCAAGCTGGTGTCCAACACGAATAGCAACAATATTTTCAGCTATGTGCCAAATAAGATGTTACTCTCTGTAATGTAACAACGTAGTCTCTCTTTGTTCTCTTTTTGCATACCAAAAAGAAAATAAAAAAGATGGACTAAGTTAATGGACTGGTGGACTAAATCATTTGACTTGGTGGACTAACTAATAAAATTTGTTTGGACAAAGGGTTAAATTTTGGATTGTTGAAATTTTTAAGGAAAAGTTGGGGAGGGGGGGCTACAGCTAGGTGTAGCCACTTTTAGTTCCGCCACTGTGTATGAATATATTTGTTATGAGCGTGCTTCTAGAGATATCTACTTTGCTTCAGATAATATGGCACACCGTGGATGTGACATTGATGCAAGTCTAGCAGTCGCTATGAAGGAAGACCAAGTTCATACATAATGTGGAAGGATTGGGTACTCCCTATTTCAAATTTAAATTGTTAAGTTTTTTTGGGTCACCTTAGGCCTCTCTTTTTCTTGTAAATAACTTTTATAATTATCTTTTGTTATTAATGGTAAGTCTGGATGTAGAATTTCAAAGGTGGGATTCGTGGGTTCTGGGGATTTGGTGGAATTACGATTCTCTTCGTACATTTGGTTGCCCAAATAAAGCCAAAAATTCTAGGTATTTTTAGTTAGTTACCAAACATACGATCAATCTATATAAATCCCGGTGCTTGTAATCTCATGAAATTATATATCCCTAGGAATTGTGAGTTTTGCAACCAAACACACCATAATATAACTTTTTGATATTAACAAATAAAATCCAAATTTCTAATTATCACTTACCTATTATTTTTTGAATCATATAATCTTGCTACGATGTGAACATGCCACATACTTAAAGTATATGAATATTTTACTCCTTTTGACACATCTTATTTTAACAATGAAATTTTCCAAAAACGCTTTTACAATTAAATTTTTTTAACTAGCTAAGTGAAAAACCACTGATTACTTAAACATGAGTTATTCTTTCTTAGTTTTATTGATGGTATATTTTCCTTTCTTAGATCACAATATCTTTTGCTTTTTTAGATACTAAGAACTCATACACGAAAAAGTAAAAATGTTTCGCTATCATGGGTACTTTTTTATTTTCTTCTTCTTGTTGTTTTTTTTAATAGAAATCCCTCGTATAAATGACATCTTAAAAAAAAAAAAAAAAAAAGTGTCAATCAAATGAAACCTCAAACATATTTCTGGTGCAAGCATGAAGAATCTTTGAAAGGAATCAACCTAAATACAATCATAACAAAACTTATGTCATTTTTTGTATCTTAATTCTTTGCTAGTCTGAGGGTAAGTTAGTCTCGGTTTGGTATTTCGTGGGTTCGGGGACTGGAGCCTACTTGTTATGTTGTCTTTGTTTTTGGGTTAAACTTTGTTTTGCTCTTACTTTTCTGTATTAAAAACATGAGATAACTCTTAGGATAAATCCAAAGCATGAGATTTTAAAATTGTTAAGGATTTAATTAAGTCCAATAAGATAGTTAAAGAAATTTTGCACAAAAAAAATAAATAAATAAAAGGAAATAAAAGATATTATGAAAGTAGGAAATAATTTAAAATTGGAATAAGTTAGGACAACATGGTAACTGTGAAAATGGGTGTTTGATTTTCTACAATCAAAACTGCACGATTTATAAAGGGGGATACCAGTATTACTTAGGCGATACCAGTATTACTTGGTGGTGATACCATTCCATATAGGACAAACAAATATTAACAGATCCCGACCGTCGGATCGCTCAATTGGTATCATCCATGCTAATAGTGGTATCCCCTTTATAAATCATGCAAAACTGTTTCTATTTTGAAGGGTTGTTAGAGGTGTGGAAGAACCCAAGACTAATTGGTTGGTGAATATGCGACTAATAATTTCCTTCAACTTGTAGAGAATGAAAAAAAAATCAACGAACCAAGAATCAGTTATTATAACACAGAACGAAAAGTTTATGAGCAAAACAGTGAAAGCACTTCCAAATGATCCATATAAGTGATGCTAGAAAAGAAAAAAAACTAGGTTATCCTGAACTCGCCTTACTCATTAGAGAAGACGACGCCAGAATAACTCCGGCCTAAAATAATTACGCCATTGACACGAAATTACCATACACCCTCTTGATTCAAGAAACTACCACTGAAGTATAAAATATTTTACAATCAAGCATAATATCTACTCGGATTGATTGTCACAAGAAAATGTAAAGATAATATTGCGAGTCCACCTCCTATTCATAATAATGAAGTCCAACCCATATTCAGCATAAAATAATTATATCATTTTGATATCCAAACAATGTATACCACACGACATACCCATCCAATTATACACAAACATGCTCACATATAGTAAAGACACATAATGCTCGCAGTTAAAATGAAACTTAACGATTATAGTAAGGTTATAAGAGTTCCCACCCCTTTTAATGACAATTCACTCCTACCTCGTAGTTCTTTCTTGATCGTTGTTAATACAGATTAACTATAAATCACACA
Source organism: Papaver bracteatum (assembly GCA_023529315.1). Lineage (NCBI taxonomy): Eukaryota > Viridiplantae > Streptophyta > Magnoliopsida > Ranunculales > Papaveraceae > Papaver > Papaver bracteatum. Next base: position 510,313 of record JAJJWX010000433.1, read on the forward strand.
AGCACTTTAAGAATCATACCAATAAGATCATATGATATCCATAATATCATATGAGTTCCTAGTTATTAGCTAAGTGAAATAACCAATACATTTAGTTTTATTTAATGGTTTTATATCTTGGTATTTTCTAATTTTATCATAAATAAATATCTACTCGTCCAAATCATATGAATTATGTATCATTATAGAGATCTCACAAAATCTTACTACTTTTGCATAAGGAAGCGAAAGCTAATTCGATCTCTAAGTGGTCCAAAAATCCAAATTAACGAAACTGGACCTAAATTCAAACCAAAGTCCAACAGACCGACCCACTAACCCATGGACGCGCAACCTAATCCATCGACCAAGACTGAATAGTTCTTACGAATATCTGACTTGACTAACAATTTAGGTTGGTGTTTGTGGGTGAAAATGATTTCTACTGATTTCGATAATTTCGGGTGTATGGGTGAGAAACGAATTTAAACCCTAAACAAATGTACTGCAAGGGAGTACTTTAGATTCGAGAGATCAATCTGTACAAGTCTAGCCTAAACCAACAAATGGTCGTTCCAGACTTGCCTCGGTCACGAAGTGAAGGAGAATGGGTTGGTTTTAGGAAGGGAAGCAAGGAAAGTGATAAGACCAGAATAGTTGATTTCTGGACGAGTAGTTGTTTTCTACGACTTGTATCAAAAAGTGGGAAGCTAACAAATGGAAAGCTAGAAAATGTTTTATGAGTGTTGTATGCTCCTGACTTAACTTGTTATTCGGTGGAAATATGTAAGACCTATTTATACAAGTCGAAGTGAAACGTACTCTGGTCTCATTAAGGAATGGAAAAAATGGGTGAGTAAATGGGAGGAGGTGGTAACCGTTAACGCATAACTCCCTTTATTTACTAACCGCCTCATCTTTATGATACTTCCTTATGATGGGCGTAATATACGCCGCACACTGTAAACTTCCAAACCAATACTCAAAGAGGATCCCCCAGTTTGTGATATGTGTTGATGTCTCGAATGTTTTCGTGGAAAATATGTAGCATATTGTTGTTGCCTGGAAAGTCATGCTTGGGAAACTTGCTAGCTTGGTGACCTTCGACGGTCGATATTTTGCATCTTAAGACGAAAGGTAGCCATTGATCGTCGCACGCTTTCGTTTTGGTGGCCGCATAGGGAAGGATAGCATGGTGGCGTGGCAAGGTTGGCATGCCTTGGCACGGTTTGGCGTGGCCAAACTAGGGTTTCGGGCCAAAGGTTACTATGTGTTGTCTGGTAACCTTGGACGGCTAGGATTTTCTCCCGTGATTGAAAGTAGACCGTTGATTATCGCACGCCTTCGTTTTGGTAGTCGCATAAGGAAGGCCATTATGGTGGCACGGCAAGGTGCGTTTGGCATGTCACAGTGGGGGCCAAGGGCTTGGCATGCCATGGGCGCATGGTGCGGCTAGCATGATTAAGTCCAAGGCAAGGTGCGGTTTGGCTTGGCATGGTGGGGCCAAAGTTTTGGTATGCCATGGGCGCATGGTGCAGCTAGCATGGATAGGGCCTAGGCAAGGTGCGGTTTGGCTTGGCATGGTGGGGCCAAGGGTTTGGTATGCCATGGGCGCATGGTGCGGCTAGCTTGGATAGGGACAAGACAAGGTGCGGTTTGGCTTGGCATGGTGGGGCCAAGGGTTTGGTATGACATGGGCGCATGGTACAGCTAGCATGGCTAAGGCCAAGGAAAGGTGCAGTTTGGCTTGCCTTGGTGGGGCCAAGGGTTTGGCGTGACCAAGCTAGGGTTTTGGATCAAAGGTTACCATGTGTTATCTAGTAAATATTGTGATGCCACAACAACTTAACAATCAGGAAGGATAAAAATGTGATGAAAATGAAAGATAAATCTAAAATCCGTGAGGATTGAGCCAAATCTGTGTTCTTCAGAACGCAGCCAAAGGGGGATTCAGTTTTATTAAATTTCAGATGAGAGAAAACAAAACTCTCTTACACAATAAGTACCCAATTAGTAACATTATTCCTGCCCCACGGATGGGGGCCACGCGGCTACATCAAACGGTCATCAACTACCAAATAGATAACACACAAAATTAACTAACTACACTCATACAATTACTAATAGCAGTCCTAAAAGTGATACCCCTAACTGTTACACTGTGATAGTAACCTTGGATGGCTAGGATTTTCTCCTGTGATTGAAGGGCGACCGTTGATTGTCACACGCCTTCGTTTTTGGAATCCAGCATTGTGCATGGCGTTTCGGGACGGCAAGCATGGTTGGCATGCTTTAGCGAAGAGATGTGGCTGGCACGGTTTGCCATTGGCACAGTGGTGCGGCTAGCATGGTTGGCATGCCTTGGCGCGGTAGGTGTGGCTGGCACGGTTTGCCATTGGCACAGGGGTGCGGCTAGCATGGTTGGCATGCCTTGGCGCGGTGGGTGTGGCTGGCATGGTTTTCCATTGGCACAGGGGTGCAGCTAGCATGGTTGGCATGCCTTGGCGCGCTGGGTGTGGCTAGCACGGTTTGTCATTAGCACATGTGGCTTGGGAATTAGGGTTTTTGCACCCTTCAGAGAAAAGCTTTGGAATTGACGAAAACTAGTTTTCTTCTTATGAGGATGCGTTAGATATAATTGAATCTCTGTTCCATGAAGCTTGCAGAATTATTCAGGGCCTACCTTCCACCCATCTAGGTGAAGTGCGGGTGCGTATTCATACCTTCTTGGATTTGGTGAACATGGAGGAGGAATGGGAGAGTGACGAAGTGCACCGGTATGCTGAGAGACCTCAGTGCAGTAAAAATTCTTCTCGGCCTAGTGCTAGGGCGGAACGGACCGCTTCTAGGTTGAAACAACGAAAGACCGAGTCTGTGAAACTTTTAGGGGAAAGCCAACGCAACCTTTTTGTTCAGGACGACATCATAATTCTCAATTCTGATGCGGGTGAATCAGGAAATCCCCCTCGAAAGGTCGCTGAGAAGACCTTCGAGGAAGACGTTGCGTTTGATGAAGCTGAAACACCCTTCTGAGTAGACGCCGAAACTGTTGTCGGCGACATTGGGGAAGTCATGGTGGAATATGATGGATCGGTTGTTGAGGCGGCTTCGGGGTGGGATGTTGAGGTAGATACTGCTGATGTGGATGTCGGATGAAACCTTTGCTTCCCAAAAGATTATTTGGGAAAGTGCTTGAAAAGAGTTTTGACCGAGGCGACTCGCGCGTCTGCTTTTGATGACTAGCTTCTCCTTCTTATTGTTTCTATTCATTGTGTAGTTGTCTTGATGCTCTGTAGATTCATCTTTACCTTATTTGTATTCGTGGCGAAGTTAGGGTTTCGCCAATTAGTATCCGCTTGATGTTTCTCATTTTTGAATAAAGCTTCTTAATTGAAAGACTCGAATTTTCTTTTCGTCTTTCCATGTCCTTACATTATTCCCTCTGGAGTTTTGAATAACTGAATAAGGTATTTCTGACGTTGTTTCGGTTTTCTTTTTTGGTTGTGATGTGATGGTTAATGGCTTCTTAATGACTTGGGATTTATTTGCTAAATTTTTCTGAGATTTGGAAAACTCATTTGGAAAGAGATGTATGTTTTTTGAAGAAAAAAAATGAAACCCTAAAGAAGAACACAAACGGTGCGTTCATCTTGGGGAAATACAAATATCAAGCGGAAGGAAAAGTTGTTGAAGGAAATACTAAAGGGAGAATGGATGGAAGAGGGTAGTACAGCGTTTTTTTAGGGATTGAAAAGCTTGAGCCATCGCGAGTGAACTATCACACCTCCCAACTTGTCTGTGTTGATGAGCTTGCAGTAACCTCCCAAAAGGACGTCTGCCACCAGATATGGCTCATGTTCTTTTTCCTTCGGTGAATCGGTCTGAACAGCTATCTTTACCGTCATCTTCCCAACTTGAAACGAGTTCACTTTGACCACCATATCTCCGATTTGAAACGAGTTCGGGTGTTGTATAACCGTTTGGATATTGGTCTCGTCGGTTTCGATTGCAGCTTCTAAATTCTTTGCAAAGCGTTTGAATGGCCCAGCGCCCGATTTAATGAAGAGACAGGAAGTTCTTGCCAAAACTTAGACGGACATAGCCACAACTCAGAAGGAGCAAAATAACAGACATCCGAATGATTATGTCAAGGGATTCAGAATTCTTATCATGATCCAAATGTGACTGAACGCCAATTGGTGGAGTTGTGCATTAATGATTTCTGGGGACTCTGTTTACAAAACCGTGTAATCTATGATGGAGCATGTATGTGAGATTCTCTATTTCTCAAAGGTGCAGCGAATGTAACTGGGGACTCCTAACCACTACTCACCTGAAAGGTATCGAGTTTGAAAGCACACTGATTGACTAGGCCTCCGACTTCAACATTGTAACCGTCAAGACTCATAGAGTTGTCGAACAGAAGAATCTAGTACTATTTGTGTGCCGTCTTCCCATCTGCCATATCGTATCAACTCATTTTTCGAAGTCAAGAGTTAATGGCGCCCTCACTAGAGTTCTCTTCAGGAGACATTTCAACGTCGCCCACAGGAGCCGCTTCAACGATTGCCCCAGAAGTTTCTCTGCTTCAACGTTCGCTCCAGGAGACGCTTAAATGTTCTCTTCAGAAGCCGCTCCGCTTCAACGTTTCGCTCCAGGATCCACTTCAATGTTCTTTTTAGAAGCCGCTCCACTTCACCATTTCGCTCCAGAAGTCGCTTCAACGTTCGCTCAAGAAGCCGCTTTAACATTTTGCTCCAGGAGCCGCTTCAATGTATCGCTCCATGAGCCACTTCGATGTTTTCTCCTGAAGCCGTCGCTTCACCAAAAAAAAATATAAAAAAAAAATCGCATGCATGAGTTACCAAAACCCGTCAATGTTCATGGACGTGGTCATCCAAGGTTCATGCTTGTAGCCTCCGCTCATTCCTTCCAAGATCTATGGTCGTAGCCACCACTCTTCCCTGCCAAGATCTGTGCCCGTAGTTACTACTCCTCCCTGTCAAGGATCGTGACCGTAGCCATCCAAGCACCAGCCAGCTTGTTTTTGTTCCCACGAAAACGCAATCTCTTCTGATCACATTTGCTGCAATGAACTTTTGCTGCTCGTTTGTTGATACTAGTCGGATCTTCATCATAGCAACAACCAATATATACAAAGGTAATCAGAACTTGTGCATATTTTACTTTCCCATGGAGGAAGTAATGGATCCACCAATACATAGGCAAGATGGTGACATCTTTATCATAGTTAACCCACCAACCATACAAGATAGAAACATATAAACCGCACTTGGGGACTGAGGCTCTTCATGGAATCCCTTTACTGTCAAAGCTCAGAAGACACGGTCAAATCACATTCTATCCAGAAGCCGCTATGCTTCAACGTTCGCTCCAACAGCCGCTTCAACATTCGCTCAAGAATCCGCTGCTTCAACGTTGTCTCCAGAAGCTGAAGCTGCTCTAACGCCTCAGCAAGCCAAACATACCAACCACATCATGTCTGTAACACCGCCGACAAAGTCAGATTCGGTGAAAATAGGCTCAGGATAATTACACATGGGACTACCAACATGGGATGCCTTCACTTCCCTCAATCAGGTTATTTTTGATGTCAACATCGTCACTGTCAAAGCTTTACGAGACGCATAAATTTCTCAACGTGAAGCCGTACACGTGCATCAAAGACTCCAAAAGTATGTCAGAGATATATTAACATATCCGACCACGTCATTGGATCTATGACCAGACAGAAGTGTAACTGGGGATGCTCATCGCATCCCATTTAATACAATATTCCAATATCCAAAAGATGGTTCAAAGGATGTCTCTTGGAATGAAGTCCTTGAAGATTTTATAGCATCACGTCGGCAGCGGAACGCCTCTCAGCTCGTCTACTTTACCCAGCGGTTCTGGAAGATTTCGATCATACAAGAATCCATAGCATATCATCACCACAATCAGAAAGGCAAGAATAAGCCTTCCAGACATCGGCTCAGCAGTCTAGATACCAAATAACTTAAAGTCAAGGACAGATCAACAACGCAGCTACACTCTCCAAGGTTATCCCTGACATTATCATTACCGAGCATGTATTTCATCCATCCATCCCAGGAGTGCAATGGAGTTTAGTAAATTTTGAAATCCACTGGAGAGGTTAGATGCTCATTATTCTGGAGTCAGAACCTTATTACACATTCTGGAGAAGATCGATGGTATTGTTGGGTGGCTACATGCGCAAAATAGAAAAGAGCACCTACCTTGATTTCTCCTGGATCGCCTTGCTGCTGATTATAACTATTGGAGATTATTTTGTTGTCGTTGACGTCGCTAACAAATGAAGTTGTTCACACCAAGATAAATTTCCAAGATTGGATATTACACCCACAGATAAAATATGAAGACAATATGAACTTACCTTTCCGCTAACAATTGGCATGCCTATGATCGATTTGCTTCAAACGAACATAAGAAGAAAATGAGCGAATAATAAAAGGGAAGGAAGTTAGCACACCCTTTAATATGCAGAGCGCTTTTGGAATTCGAGTAGAGGAGGGTTTTCCTTTTGTACCATGCACATAAGAAGGCAGCTGGGCCCACATCGCAAACGCTTTATGTCACCAACCTCCATGACCGAAACAGCAACACGCCAGCATGAGAAACTCCAACCACTCAACCTGCAATGCTCCGTAGCCAAGCCAGTCGCTCAACCTGCAACGTTCTGCATCCAAGCCAGCCGCTCAACCTGCAACGCTTCGTGGACAAGCCAGCCACGCAACGCTCCGTGGCTGATGTGATTTTATATAGTGGTAAGAAGGTTGTCGTTCACTCGGACTTGATGAGATTGGTTTAAGACTTAAAATATATTCACAAAATGGTCACAAAATATCGAGAGAACTGGGATTCGAGTTTCCACCATTAATCACATTCAATTGGTTTGTATATTGATTCATAAAAATTCTAGTTCTTTTATGGACTGTATTTCTTTGCCGAATGTAGATTTTGTAAAAGATTAGTTATAAATCATAAGCATGACGCATCAAAAGCTCTAATCTAAGCATACATCATCATAAAAAATCATAAACTAATTAATATAAATCATAAATCAATGCAAAAAGTCATGACGAACCATTATAGTTACCAAACAATTGTGAAACATGGCTTCCTCCGCCATCTCAGTGTTGGGGTTTAGCTCATCATGCTCAAAACACACTCATAAGATAGAAACATGGCTCAAAAGGTGTTTTTATTGAAGAGGAATAATAATACAGAGAATCTGCAACACTTAATGATCGTTATAGAAGTCACAGATACAATTTTATAAGACTGTAGAAGAACGATAGTTTACTGGTGTAGCAGAACTGCGACTGTATTTGTTGGTCCAATGTTCTTCGTCTCCTCCTTCCTCAGCAGCAGCAGAAACTCGATTCCTGCAACCTCTCCTGTAGATCCAACCTCTCCTATATTTTACCCCAAAGTCTCCACATCCCCCCAATTACTCGGGTACACCTTATATATATCACAGCCTCCAAAAATCCCGATAAAATCTTTGATTTTTTCTTCTCAGCAAGCCACGATATTCTCTCACTATTTTTGGTTTCTTCTATACGTCCGCTGATTTGTTCGTATCTTCTCTAGATGATTTGACTGCGAGAATAAATCTCCTCCCAATCCTGACTTCACTTCCATGTAAACAGAGAATAAAACTCTCAAGGAAAACTCAGTTCCCTGTTTTAACACGACCACCAAATATAACGAGATCTTCTTCCTTTTTAGTCTTCAAAACCCGTTATCTTCCCTGCTAAATTAGGTGTTAATATAATCCAACCCTCAAGACCTTTAGAATCTCCGAAACATTACCTATTTCATATCCAAAATGTCCGAGAATATCATGATCCCTGATTCACCGAGATATGCATGGAAACTTGTTTTTCTGCGTATTTAAATCCTATATCATCCCTGTTTGACCGGACTAGTCCCAACCAATTCTATCCAGTGAGAAAATCCGACAAAAATCCACCAAAGTCGATCCAACAAATTCATGCAGACGTGAACAAAATTTCCCGCTAAACTGATATTTAAATGACGAAGAAAGAGGGTGTCCCCCTAATAGAGTAGGGGTGCCTTTAGAATACGCCTTTGGGGATGCCCTGAGGTGCAAATAATGATGGGTTACCCCTTATCGAATGGACTCCCCTTATCCATTTGATAGTCCCTTTAGCAGATGTCCTCCGGAGGTGCCTTTAGTAACTTTTAGAGCCGAATTTTCCAAAAATATTTATTTCTCCAAAAACACCTACTAAAACATAAAAAGCCATAATAAATACAAAATCGAGCACTAACAATATATACAATTGAGATTATATCAGACACAAAAATGTGTCTATCAAATACCCCCAAACTTATTATTTGCTAGTCCTCGAGCAAATCAAATCTAGAAAATAAAATCCTAACTCACTGTCGCAAGCATAGTCGGTTTCATTTAGCGTATGCAACAAGCCTTTAAACCCCTAGGTGGCCCTAGTGGCCGAGTTATAGTCTCGGGAGGGATTACAAGAGATATACCCACAAAACCTTTACTTCAGACCCTAGCTATCTACGTAGAACCTTGGAAGGCACTAAAGAATCTCCTTGGTTGGCATACTTATTGACTACAGGAGGAAGTACCCTGATGCGAAATTCCAATTGTTGTACACGAGTTTGCACTCAAGCATACTAAAATTCATATATAAGTGACAGAGCTCTACTCAAATAGTCGCACTATGGACATCAATATCCGGAGTCAACAAATCACATGGATGGATTAAGAGATGGATATAGAGAAAAACATAGATGGTTTTGATGTTGACTAGGTGAACGATGTTTCTCATATCTGTCTGAAGGCCACTGCCAAAATGAACCTATCCTAATGTACTAAGATGAGGGTCTGACTAATATCAACGCAACTGGCATATACAAGTGAACCATTGGTCGACAATCCTAATTCTAGATTAACTCGTCTGGCATATACAAGGGAACCAGCGGTTAATTTATTCACTGAACAATTAACTTTTTTTTTAATAACATGTTAGATATTGCGGATCCAAGCACATGATTCTTGTCAGTAGATTACATGGTAATTCCCGTGGATCCTGCATTCCACACTTTTTTAGGCGACGGAGACAGGAGAACACACACATATTGTTATCCAAGTGTTAATTTTTACTTATTTTTGAGAATTATTCCATTTGGTCTGATTGGTCTGGGTTTTTTTTTTTAGTAACTCAATCACTCTATTTCACCCTAGCAGTGGTAACAACTTGAATCGTGAGCCCCATCTAATCACTTAGAGAAACATATTTTAAAAAGAAAACAAAATAAAAACAGAAGTGAAAAGGACTCAACGAGATATGGCGAAACTACCATGTTATTTCTAACACCTGAGCTCTGTGCTTTTATGAATAGACTCTTTAGATGTTTCCATCTACTCAGATTGGTTCCTCAACTCCTACAACCAAGATGCTTCCATCCACTTAGCTTAGTTAGTGCCATCCTTAATAAGCTTAAATTTCTAGGCTATGGAGTTTAACAATGCAACTAAAAAGTTTCTCCCATACCCCCAAACTTAAATCTAACATTGTCCTCAATGTTCTAAAGATAAAATTTAAAACATGAACACGGAGAAACTGTTACCATTTGAAGAAAAAGAGTTAAGGAAAGATATTACCGTGTTGGATGAGCATGGGTTACCTCCCAAGAAGTGCTAAGTTTAATGTCTTCAGCCAGACATAAGAAAGAATTAATCACCTCGAATCATATAACCATAGCCGGAACAACTGTGGGTCGTCTGCATCAAAAAGTGTTATCACAGACAAAAGGAAACTAGAACAAACCAAGAAAGTTAACGAATAAAGCACACCCTTGCCTAATTTTATGTTTAAGACAACTACATCTAGTTGTGGTTTGGGTTCAGGTTCAATAAAGGGGTCTAAATAAAATATTTTTCATGGGTTGTACCTCCTCATAAGTAAGATCTGAAAGATCAGGTTCTAAGGTCTGGAAAAATTTAGAAGCATATAATAATAATCTAAATAATTGAGGATCCTTTAAGTAAATCAGATTTGACTCACCCAGTTGACCACATTGAGAGTGGTGGTCATTTTTAAACAAATGTGTCAATTCTATTCTCCTAAAGTACTTAGGTTTAGTCTCAAAACTTAATAACTGACACATTCAAAATTCATATGTTCCCACATTTGGAAGAAAAATATTTGGTGGGAAAACAAAATAAATCTCGATATCATAGCCTGGGTCAACCACATCAACCATGGGATGGGTTTCTAACAACTGAACTTCCTTATGGACATCACTAGGCTCATGAAAACGTGTATGAAGATAATCTTTTAAAATGGTTGAGGCACATATGTCTAGTCCCAAGTGATGGACATTTCTAAGAGTTAAAGCACATGGAGAATGATAATCACCCCCAAACTTAGAGTTTTCGGTGTCTCTAGAAAGACTAGTCACAACTTCCCTAATTTCAAGGTCATCAGATTCCTGAAAATGGTCAATTGACTCTTCTAAGTCAGGTTCATCCTCACTCATATCGATGGGTTCATATTCTTTTTTCTAAGTCTATTGTTTCTAAATCGCTAGACTCAAAATATACCCGTTCCTCTAAACCATCTTTGGCTTCGTAATCAAAAGGAAATACTACATCATCTAAGGAAATGTTATCTTTAGTCAAATCCTCGTCCTTTTAAATAGGTGAATAATCACTAAAATTATTTGGATTTGAACTAGAAGTAACATTATCATTGTCAAGCTCAATTGGAATAGAAAATTCCCGATCAATGTGCCTACATATTTCAAATTCTTCATTAACACTATCATCATCATCATTAGTACTATCCTCATCATCATAATATGAATATGGTTGAACCTTATCCAAAGTATTGCTTCCAATTATAACCTCGTCGTCTTGATTATGTAAATAAAAAATTTCCTCATTTTCAAGGGTGATTTTTGAAGCAATGTATTGGCAATTCAGTGTAATTCGAGCAATTCTTTCTTCCGTATCTAACTCAAGCCTACGTGTTGACTCAGCAAACTCACGTGTTGACTCAGTTAACTTACATGTTGACTCAGCTAACTTCCTGAGGATATATTCTAAATAAATTTCACTCATTGTTACAGTTCTTTCGTCCATAAATAAGTCATTTGTGTCCGCTAACTTGTGTGTCGACTCAAGTAACTTACGTGTTGACTCAAGTATCTTACGTGCCTCTTTTAGTTGAGGATAAGTATAAGAATCTTGCTCGTATGACCGGTATGCATGTGGATAGTAATTGGGCTCACCATGGTATGACCCATATTCTTCAAAAGGGCGTTCCCAACCACTATTTACACTATGGTCATAATAAGGATAATGTATGTTTTGAAAATCAGTCGGGTATTCACTATACTGGCTATTATAATACCAATTCGACATTCTATTGTGCGCGTGCAAATGCAAATGCTGGGGTTGACTATATAGGGTAAGCTCAGGTTACCTTTAGCAAAATATACCTACAGTCAAGGACTGGTCAAAGGTACAAGGCTAAGGCTTGTGGTGTTTTGGATGATAATGCCCAGAGGGTTCACCGTACTAAACCACGTGTTTTCCTAATAATCGGTGCCAAACGATGCAATATGAAGTGCACGTGTGCTTTCATGTTTCGTGTTTTTTTTTATATGTACAAATAAAATATATACAAACAAGCAAACCAAATATAAAGTTCCAAAAATAAAAACTAACAAAAAAAAAAGGATTTTCTGCTATTTTAGGCACGTCCAACTTTCCACCTTTAGCTTCCAGCAAAACCTGCACACCAAAAAACAAATACATAGAGTAAAATTTAACCAAAGAAACAAAATAAATAAAAAAAAAACTAAAAAAAAAAAATAATAATAAAAAATATCTAAAACCTAACCTAAAAACAAGTCCGCGTCGGCGGCGCCAAAAATTGATGTGATTTTATATAGTGGTAAGAAGGTTGTCGTTCACTCGGACTTGATGAGATTGGTTTAAGACTTAAAAATAAAATATATTCACATAATTGTCACAAAATATGGAGAGAACTGGGATTCGGCGCGGTTGGAGGCTCGATTTCGTCGATCTGGTTTCGAAAGGCTTGGGCCCAGGGAGTTTCCACCGTTAATCATATTCAATTAGTTTGTATATTGATTCATAATAATTCTAGTTCTTTTATGGACTATATTTATTTGCCGAAGGTATATTTTGTAAAAGATTAGTTGTAAATCATAAGCATGATGCATCAAAAGCTCTAAGTCTAAGCATACATCATCATACAAAATCACAAACTAATTAAGAAAAATCATAAATCAATTAAATCAATGCAAAAAGTCATGAAGAATCATCATAGTTACCAAACAATTGTGAAACATGGATTCCTCCGTCATACCAGTGTTGTGGTTTAGCTCATCATGCTCAAAACACACTCATAAGATAGAAACATAGCTCAAAAGGTGTTTTTATTGAAGAGAAATAATAATACAGAGAATCTGCAACACTTAATGGTCGTTACAGAAGTCACGGTTACAATTTTATAAGACTGTAGAAGAAAGAGGGTGGCCCCCTAACAGAGTAGGGGTGCCTTTATAATACTCCTTTAGAGATGCCATGGGGTGAAAATAACGATGGTTTACCCGTTATCCATTTGAGAGTCCCTTTAGCAGATGTCCTCCGGAGGTGCCTTTAGAAACTTTTCGAGCCGAATTTTCCAAAAATGTTTATTTCTCCAAAAACATAAAAAGCTATAACAAATACAAAATCAAGCACTAACAATATATACAATTGAGATTATATAATACACAAAAATGTGTCTATCAGTGGCCAAGTCAGAAGTACGCCAACAGAAGGATCATGGACCGCTCATGCCCCTTTGCCAAAGGACAATCGAATTTTCCTGGTAATCTCCTCATGTCTTGCCCTTTCGATTTTTTATCTTTGCCTGTCACCATCTCATGCTTACCCCGCAACAACGCCACTTTTACGTGCTAAGAAGGGGACTTGCTGTTGATGGTGGTTTTTAGTATAGGGCAAAAATTGTAAAAGTCTATCTACCTGACCCGACATCAGATGTAGTAGACATTGATATGTCTATATTCTGCAAGGAATTTGGAGACTATATCAAAATATGATGAGTGCCCATGTCTCTCTTCATATATTATGTTTAAACTCAAGATCCTAGATGAATTTTTCACTAGTATAGATACTAATGAGTATATAAGCTCCTAGGTGCATTACTCACTAATTCCGGAGCCTGCCGAGTATCTTTCCTATACTATGTTCCCCGGCAGAACCCTTAATATCAATATGGCATGACAATTTGTGTTTACTCGCAGCAGAGTAGCACGAATTTCCAAGTATCAAAGTTAAGGTCCTTGCATAAAAATACTCAATCGGAAAGCATATTGCTCTCTGGAAATAAACTTAAAGAACTTTGTGTCAACACACAGAATTCAATCAATTTTGTGATAATTCACAAGATTTGAATATTAACCTGATTTGAAAAATTAGGGTTTTGCGCCCTACGCAGTATATTAGACCTTCCATGTCGAAATTAAGCCTAGGTGAGCTAGGTAATTAATCCACCATGGATTAGTAGGTGCAAAATCCTACCCAAAATCAGAAAACAAGGAGCCGCGGGGAAGGAGCAGCAACAAAAGAAGATGTGGCCACGATATAGGCCAGTCGGCCCTTATCTCATGTCGACCAATCAGATCGCTTTAAACCTGCCACACTCCCATGAGTTGTGGCTGGGCCCATACTTGTTGGCCCTATTCCCCATCGACCAATCAGGTCACGTTAAATCTTCTACATGCACCAGAAGTGTGGCCACTCCCATGCTTGGACGGCCCTCTCTTTTTATTGACCAATCAGGTTGCTCTAAACCTTCCACAACATTAAAAGAGATGGAATTGCGTCAAGTTGCCACCATGCTAAACTGGCTTCAAAAAGACCGCACTAACATGCCAAACGCACATGCCAAATGCAAACGCGTCGTGAATAGCACCTACATGACAACCCACTTTTTGTTCGTGGCCAACGCCATAACAGACTTCAACGTGATTATCCTAGCAAGAAGCACGACCTTACTTTAGTGGCGATAGATAAAACCCTAATTTCCAGCCGTAGCAGAAACTATGCCACTTTGGGTCCCACAACATGCCACGAGCCGTGCGTACTTAGGAAACCCTAATAAAGGCGCCATACCATAGCCACTTGTGGAAATACTTATTCTTGTGGCCATTTCCACATGGTGGCCTGAATATGGTTCCTTTAGTGTGTCTCTAGCATCGTTTGCACAAAACGACATTGTACCACGGTTGCATGCCACATGTAGTATGCACTAATTAGGGTTTCGGCATGGCAAACCCTAATTTAGGCAAAGTTTCTACGCCAACCAAGCCAAATAATGTTCCACAAAATATTGGAATTGATATGGATACTGGAACTGATATTTCCATACCACATTTGAGTCCAACACCAATGTGCCAAAATCTGGCGGCCATGGATACGCCAAGCGCCAGTTGCACCATCGTGCCACTGGCGTGCGCTGACCATGCCAACCATACCTCCATGCCACTATCATGAGCTAAAAACATTATTACACTATTTGCATGTACCAATGGTGCCACTATGCCATTATCAGGCACCAACAGGCCTGTGGAAAGTTTTAGGTGACCAGCCAAGACAAGCCTAATAACATCACATGTTATTTTCCTGTGGCAAGTATCTTGAATTTGACTTGACACACGTAGAAAGCTCCTACACGTTTTTCACGAAAACACTCGAGACATCAAACATGTCATAAACTGGGGGATACTCATCAGGGTATTGGTCTGGCGGATTGCAGCGTGCGGCGTACAACATGCCCATTATAAGAAAGTGTTAGGAAACATGGAAGTTAGTGGTGGCAAGAAGTAATGGGTGTAAACAAACTTGTTTCTTTCATCGTGTAAACATGGTTTTTGGCGGTTACACATTACTCCACTCTTCCATCACTCAATCACTCCAACTTCCTACGAGACCAGGGTGCGTTCAATTATGACTTGTATAAATAGGTTTCACATATTTCCACCAAACAAGAAGTTTTGGTTAGAACAACAACACGGTATCCAGAAATCACCAAAGAAATGATAGCTTACATTCTGTAAGCCAGTTATATATTCTAATACAAGTCAAAAAACAACCACACCTTCAAAATTAACCATTATGGTCTCAACGCCTTCTTCGCTTCCCTCCATAAGACCAACCCTTCTCTTTTACTTTGTGACCGAAACAAGCATGGAACGGCCATTCTTGGTTTAGGCCAGGATTATACAGATTGATCTCTCGAATCTAAAGTACTTTCGTGCAGTGGATTTGTTTTAGGTTTAGATTTGTTTCTCATCCACACACCCAAATTTACCAAAACCAGCAGAAATAGTTTTTACCCATAAAAAATTGGCGACCACAGTGGGAGATTAAATCTCTCGATTGCAAATTCAATTCTCAATATCATTTCCATCCCAATTGGTCTTATGCCTAATTCAATCATTTATTGAATCCCATTTCAGTCAAAGATTCTTTCCAGATGTATTCGGGTCATTCGAACCTTGCAGAAGCAATGAATAGTTGGAAGCCAACTACCATGGAGGATATGACAAAAAATGCTAGAGGATATGGTTTCCATCCAAGTCGATATTATCAGGCGGGAAAACGAGACGCTTCGTATCTTGAAGAGTATAATAAGATGATTATGGAAAGAATCAACAAATGGTTATCTGAAGGATCCTGCCAATTTCAAGAGTAATACGAAGTATGTTAAATCTTTGGTTAAAGCCTACGCCTCTACCAATGAGGATGCTGAAGGAGAATGTAGCCACATCATAAAGGATCATCATAAGAGCATCCAATTGGATTCTCTCAACACAGAGAGACAGGATAATTTCACAAGACCAGGGGAAGAGACTTTCCAGGTGCGCCACAACATCTGCAAGACAAAGGTAAAGAGCCAGCCTATGAAGCCTTGCTGGAAAACATTTATCTCCAACCCTCGCAGAAGTTCAAAGAGTTGTCCAACAGTCCGCAACCATGACTGCTTTACTGAAGAGAGAAGCACCTGAAGAGGGGGAAATCTACCAAGACGCTTATAGAAACGAACACTGTGCCAATGAATAATATCCAGCTCAGCCACCGCGTGTCGCTGTCGCTGACGCAGGACCCTCAAGAGAAATTACCTTTCAGTAATACGGTAGAAGTAAACGGTCCGCTCATGAATTAATGATCGCTCAAGCATCTATTCTACCCTCAAAGAAATCTTCATGCCAAAGCCTGCAAGAATTTCTACCACAGCAACTACTGATGCGGGAGAAGCCAGACTCAAAATATCCATGCTTCCCATTGCCTATCAGAAGAGTTATAGAGTTACTGGGAATTTGGGTACAAGAGGGAGTAGTCCAACTACCCCTGGTAGGGCGTCCACCAACTGATCGGAAGATGCTAGATTCAAGATATTTCCACTATCATAGGTTGATTCATCATCCTACCAGCAAATCCAACGCTCTGAAGCGCATTGTCCAGGAAAAGATTGATTCAGGGGAATTAGTCCTAGGAACTGGAGGTTCTCCGCATTTCCGCGGATCGATATAGAGATGTTACAGAGATAATAAAGGATGACTGGGGACTTCTTGTGTCCAGGATTGCGTCGCACAATAAACTCGGATTTGCAACCTGAAAATTCAGTTTTATGGAGAGACCCCTAAGCGAATAGAGTATGTGGCCATATCGGACGAGAGCAAAAAAGGAATGACCAGCACCAATGTACCATCCGCAAGCTCATTCAACACGTCCCATGGCATTACATCCTCTACCACCAACACCAGCAGCACCAGAAGTATCACATCTGACGTGATGCCTCTTATTACCAGAGCCAGAGCCACCGCTACTCCTAATATTTCTTCGAGCATGACGCATCTAATCATTACCAGGGCTGCCCCCACTTCTTCGTCAAGATGATAGACTGAAGGAGCCAGAGGAAACCAATATTTCCACGACCATTATCGATTTAATAGAGAGACAGAAAGTTCTTTCCAAAACTCAGACGAACATGGCCACGACTCAGAAGGAGCCGCTTCCACGTTTCTCTCCAGGAGCCTCTCCGCTTCAACGTTTCGCTCCAGGAGGCGCTCCGCTTCAACGTTTCGCTCCAGAAGGAACTCCGCTTCAACACTTCATTCCAGGAGCCGCTCCGTTTCAACGTTTTGATCCCGGGGCTGCTTCAACGTTTCGCTCCAGGAACCGCTCCGCTTCGATGTTTCGATCCAGGGGCCACTTCAACCTTTCTCTCTAGAAGCCGCTCCGTTTCAACATTTCTCTCTAGGAGCCGCTTCGCTTCAATGTTTCGATCCAAGGGCCACTTTAACGTTTTTTTCCCTGAGCTTCTCCGCTTCAACGTTTCGATCCAAGGGTCACTTCAATGTTTCGCTCCAGGAGCCGCTCCGCTTCAACGTTTTGCTCCAGGAGATGCTCCGCTTCAATATTTCGCTCCAGAATCCGCTTTAATGTTCTCTCTAGAAGTCTCCACTCCTTCATGTCAAGGATCCCGATTATATCCATCCAAGGTTCGTAGTTGTAGCCACCTTTTGATCCATCTCGCCAAAGCTCGTGGTCATGGAAAGTTTACTCGCTTATACATCTAGACAATCCCTTTGCTTCCATGGAAGCCCATGCAATTCTAGCCAACCTATTTTAGTTCCCACGACAATGTAACCTCTTCTGATCACATTTGATGCCAAGAACTGTTACTGTTCATTTGTTGATACCATCCAGAGCTTTACCATAGCAACAACCACTACAAAGGTAATTTTTAGAGAATTGCTTGATCGAAATCGCATGCGTTTCTATCTCAAGCATGTTTGTCAATATTAGTGATCAAAACTATATGTCCTGATTTCTATTTTACTTATGACTAAGTCTCGGTCTAGGATAGTTAATTATAGTTAAGCTCCAGACTCCATGGTGATTATCTTACGAAGACGAAGAACTTCTCAAGGAACCAGTGGAACTTCATTCGACCAAAAAGGTATGTGGAGACTTGAACTTATCTAGCACTCAAAAGTCTATCTATCTCCTACTCTTGAGACAACATTCATATAAGTATGATAGTTTTCATACATACACATTTGCTATTTCGAGCCGAGTTTACTCGCTTATCTTTTTCTCGAAATATGTGTTGGTAATCTTTCGCTTTAACCACCTTTCATCTTTACCAATGAAGAAATTCATGATGACGTTTTAATCTTGAAAATAACTTTAATGATGATAGTCGATTCTTATGTCTAACGACTATTATAACATTATAGAAGAATGTTTCAATAATTGAAATGTAGAGTTGAGATTACATAACCACCTATGGAACTAAGCATATATAGTATGTTCGCACATTAGTGTATAAGCCCATGTACCGGAAACCAAGTGCATGCATATGTGTGCATGCGGTATTTGTGAAGGAGACAGGTTGGGTACGCGTACTGGAGGAAGTTCTTGAACCGAGAATTTCTGTTGAGTTTGTAGTTTAGAAACTAGTAAACCAATCACCTTAGGTACACGTACCCATATGTGTACCCACAGAAGTTTTCGAACCAAAAATTTATGCTGAATTTGTAAACTCAAGTCCGGGAGCTAAGGTACGCATACCCGTACGCGTACCCAAGCTGGTTATATTTCTCAAATCGGTTATCTCATGAACTTAAACAATAAATAAAAAAGAGGGGGTCAAACAACCACACCCAATATTTCGAATTAGCAATCTGTATGGACAAACTATAATATACTTTTATGAGAATCAAATAAACAGTTAGACTCAATCAATAGAAAAGTATATCAAAGAGTTTAATCTCTATCTCTCGATTTAAATCTTACTCAAGCAAACATCGAGTCTTAGTTTAAATATAAGAGAGATAAACTTGGATGGTACCAAAGACCAATATCCAAGTGTTAATCAATTTAAATCAACAACCAAAAGGTCGGATATTCTAATTGATTTAACAACGCACAACCTGTATTATTTCCATTATATAACAAATATAATGCTGAAAAGAAATAACACAGACACCAGAATTTTGTTAACGAGGAAACTGCAAATGCAGAAAAACCCCAAGACCTAGTTCAGAATTGAATACTCTTAGGATTAAGCCGCTATACAAAATAATACCAACTTCATATAGTTGAGACAAAGCAACTAAACTATAGTTCACCTAGTTTCGTCTGTATTCCCACGCCTCCAACCTGTAAACAAGTCACGTACTTGGACCAATTCCTTTGATTCGTATTCCAAACAGTAAATGAATAACAAATCTGGTTGGTATCAACTCTCTTCAACCAAGTGATATGAGTTGCGCAAAGGTTCCATTATTTATATTAACATAAGCTCCTTTGCCAGGTTCCAAGATCAATCTTATGTTCAATCACCCAAAGGTAATCGTTAAGATTAAGCCAATCAATACCTTTAATCCCGAGGAAATGTATTGATGCCGATCTTTCTCAATTAATCAATCCAATCTAACATAAGGATAAACCTATTATTAATTGGATCCTCTTTTTCCCAAACAAGTATTGTGCACACCAAAGATTATAAACACCAAGTCAGAAATATTCTATCTCTTCTTCGTCTTCAAATATTCTTAGATCTTCAATAAACACCTGTACACAACTACTTGAATCTCTTGTGATCAATCACACACAGAACAGAGTCTGTTAACAATGGATTATTACAAGATCGTCTTTAGATTTAACAACAGTCTAAATATCCTTGTCGAAACCTTGAACTAGTTAGAGTGAATCTTATATCAGAAGAGTACCACACCCTAAAGCGGGGGTTAAATTGATTGACACTTGGATATTGGTCTTTACATCTAACAACAGTCAATCAATTAGAATATCCGACCTTTTGGTTGTTGATTTAAATTGATTGACACTTGGATATTAGTCTTTGGTACTATCCAAGTTTATCTCTCTTGTATTTAAATTAAGACTCGTTATTTGCTT
Source organism: Papaver bracteatum (assembly GCA_023529315.1). Lineage (NCBI taxonomy): Eukaryota > Viridiplantae > Streptophyta > Magnoliopsida > Ranunculales > Papaveraceae > Papaver > Papaver bracteatum. The sequence goes on from JAJJWX010000433.1 coordinate 530,366, forward strand.
GAGTAAGATTTAAATCGAGAGATAGAGATTAAACACTTTGATATACTTTTCTATTGATTAAGTCTAACTATTTATTTGATTCTCATAAAAGCGCAATCTTCCCCTCCTTCAACTTTTCAATCTGGCGAGGATTATAACAATGATAACAATGATGATGATGGCAATAGTGTTGATGCTTATTTTACTTCTGTGAAGGAATCCTCTCATCATGAGTCTTCTGTGTCTCAGCTTTCTAGTATATTCTCTGATAATATGCTAGGGATTGGTGATACTCCTCTTGCTGAAGCTTGCAAATTTATGGCAACTATCTGTGATGCCCCTCTCTTGGAGAACAATGAATCTCTTCGCGGGGTTTCTAGATCCATATCTCCAAGTTTCTTGCATTCACTTAGTGCTCTAGTAAGTTCTCATTTCCTATCCACGCATATGTATTCTTATTTACTCGCAAGGCCTTAATTTATATTTATCTTAACAATTTTCTTTTGTTTCCTTTCACAGACTGGAAGAGCTTCCTTTTCTGTTGCCTCAGATTTGGAGCGGAGACGTAAAATCTTTGAAAATAAAAACGCTATTCTTCGCCAGAATAATGAAAATTTGGAATCTGAGTCTGCTAATATTCGCAAAGAAAATGAAGAATTAAAATCAGAATCTTCTAATCTTCGTGGACAATTGGAATCTGGGTCTGCTGAGCTTCATGACAAAATCAAGCGGTTGGAAACCGAACTTTCTTCTTCGCAGGGTAAAGTTGCTAGTCTCCAAGTTGCGAACAATCAACTTTATGGTAAGAAATTTTTCTTCTTTCTTTTATCCCTCTGCCTTAAAACTTCATCTTATTTGATCAATCATTCTTGCAGATATTTATGGTCTCTCTGATGAGGCTTCAACTCTTCGTTCTTTCCCCATTTCTATGGATGATAACACTCTTCTCGAATGTCTTAACAATTCACTAAATAGTTTTTCTAATGACCAAGTTACCCCTCTCTCTATAGATGAAATCAGATCAAAACTTCGCCTTTTATAAGTTGAACACAGATCCAATTTGAGTTTAACCAATAAATTTAAGCGCCATTACCATGATTCTAAACAAGAAATCAAAACTTTAAAATCTAAGTATAGTAAGCTTTCAGACGATAAGGACCGCATCATTAAACAAGGTGCTCAAGCTTTAGCAGATTTTCATAAGACTCTTCTCGATGTTCAAATTGTAAGAGATAAACTTATCTGCGACAATAGAGCTATTGTTGAAAGAGAAAACCAAGTTCGCTCCCTCCTTCTCATTAATAACGATGATGAGTTCGCTTGGGCTGCAAAGGTTCTTGATAACGCCATAAATAACTTAGGTGTAGATATTATCCTTCAAGCTGATCATTCTGCCTTAATTAAAGATATGATTGCTGAAAGAGAAGGTTGTTACTCTTGTTTTTCCACTAATCCATTTTCTAACTAAATCTCTACTATTTTATTAATTTTTTGTCATTTGTTCGCAACATCTGAAAAGAATCTTCGCAAAGGATTGGAGAACTTGAAGAAGAAAAAGGTCAACTCGCAGAACTTCTGTCTTCTCGCAATGAGAAAGGCTCTAAATTCAAAAAACAACTTCAGATTACGCTGGCGAATTTTAGCAATACTCTTGTTGGTGTTCGCAATGATTATATTAAAATAGTCTGTGATGATCATAAAATTCCCCATTCTACATATCCTTATATCGCGAAAGAAGTCCCAAAGAACGTCCCTAACCTCATCATCTCTGATAGCGAAGCTGAAGAATCTGAAGAAGATGAAGAGCATAATGAAGATGAAGATGAAGGGGGGAAACTCTGGCGAAGATGATGAAGAACCTAAATAGATTTATCTTTTCTTAAAATCTCTTTGTAATATTTGTACATTTATCTTTTCTCCTTGTAACATATTGCTCTGCGAATTTCTCTGACTTCTCAAGTTCCTTGATATATAGATTATTAGAAAACAATTCCTTTTTGCAACATGGTTAATCAATATGCTTATTAATTTTTAACTATCTGTGTAAATCTGTCATATAAAGATGAATAATAATTCTATCTGCGTAAATCTTTCATATAAAGATGAATAATAATTCTATTATTCTGTTCATTCCCATACTTGCCTCTGTTATTCATCTGCAATATGAAAAATTGAGCAGACCAATGTTGAATAAGATCTGTTTGTAATTTGTTGCCTCAGTTTCTGCGTAAATATCGCAGGTCATATCTTTATTATTTTATGATCTCTGCATAAATATCGCAGGTCATATCTGTATAATCTCATGATCTCTTATGGTCTTACTGTGCCTTCCTAGTTAAAGGTCTTATTTAGCCACGTTATGTCTTTGGTGACAAAATCGCAAGATGTCCTTACACTTGCATGTAAAATCCCAGTGATCTTGCCTTATCCATGCTTTGTCAATTTCTCTGCGACGATATGATAGGCCTAAGTTTTCTTGCAAAAACAAAGCCCCATGACATTACTGTCTTGTGATGAAACCGCATGACGTCTTTACATTTTCATGTAAAAATCCATTGGTCTCATCTTATCTTTTTTTGTTATGGTTTTTTGCCTCTGTATAGTTGTATTCTTAAGACACTTATCATCTCCCTAACGGAGGGTGCTGCCCCTTATATTCCCCCTGGTTTCCCCTTCAAGGAGGCGTACATCGGCCATACAAGACTAGCTCCTCCCATCCGGTCTTAACAACAACCAGTTATTTTTGCAACCTCTTATCCTTTATGCCTACATGGCTTATAGTTACGAGACTGCACCCTAAGTGGGGTTTTCTTCGGGCCGAGTGCATCATAGCCAAGACTTGCCAAGAATGGCCAGGGTAGTTTCATATGCCCCGGGCACCCTTGGCTCAACCGTGTACCTCGGCGCCTTGGTCATACTCTGTGCTCCTTAGGAGAGATCCTCGGTCTTCCAACCAGGGTATAACCTTATATATAGTTGGAAATCCAAGGTACCTCTCCTGGATAGGTATCTATCATGGAGATGAACCCCACTTCTCCATGACTCATGTTCTAGCAGCGGTATAACTTTATCCCTGAGCCATGCAAACAGATACCCCCTTATATGACGTACTTTAGGTCTTACATTTTCCTCTTGCGAAATTTTATCCACGAACTAGGGTGTACACCATAAAGGTTCGTCCTATTCTTATATCTCTTGCGAATATCGCCAGCTCTTGTATAATTTTTCAATTTCATCTTCTTTATTGAATAAAAACAAATATTTTTTGTAAATTTTTTCTTCAACAAATCATTCATATATCTTTTGTATTTATTACTTTAAATTTTTTTATCTTTTCTACTTACTATATTCTGCTTATGCTTTTTTGTTGCGCTTTGCTACATTTTCTCCATCTGCAAGACGCTCGCCATCTATTGGTTGCATATCATACTGATTTCGCAGTATTCCTTCTTCTCGCCGCTTTACTGTATCAACCATCAACTTATCACCTCTTTGCTTTTGTTTGATGTTATGTTTCCAGTTTCTGTTCTTCGCAGACCTTTCCTCGCAAGATTCCATATCAATTTCATAACACTTTTTTCCATCAACCCAGTCTCCCTTTATAACTCCAACACCACTAGGATGAGGAAACTTAATACACTGGTGGAAATTTGACGCTACACCTAATATCCCATGTAGCCAAGGTCGTCCAATCAAGGAATTGTAAGGTGATTCAACATCAACAACGCAAAATAGAATCTTAGAATATATCCCCTTCAATGGGGTTCGCATTGTAATTTCCCATTTGGGCTTGTTGGCAGTACCGTTTAAACCATAGATCTTATAGGTTGATGGTATCAGATCTTCGTCTCTTCCTCCCATGGTCTTATAAGTATGATAAAATAAGATATCCACTAAGCTTCCAGTGTCAATTAGAACTCTGTTAATAGCCCAAGAATCTTCAACATCATCATCCTCATTTTCTTCATCTTCTTCTTCCATTTGTTTTGGATTTATTTCTAATCTTACCACCAGTGGGTTGTCATGCATCTCACCAGGTTTAGGTACTTCTTGCGCAGTGAAAGAAATAGTTTTCTTTTTCCATTCTTCTAATGGTGAAGCTTTCACAATGTTCATTATCTCTCTTCCATCTGCATCTCTCGCGAAAACTATGCTTAGAACATTGTCATGGAAATCCTCTATAGTTTTGTACGAATGTATGATAGAGTTACAGAACAGATTCTTCGCCTTTGCTCCAACTTCTATTACAAATGTTCTCCCTCCTTAGTTGTATTTACTCTGCGAATTTCAGGAGCTGGAGGCAATTGTTGATGCTGTAGATGTCTTATCAAAAAATGATTTAATTTTCCTTGATCTATCATTTTCAAGATGATTCTTTTTACATTCCTGCATTCATTTATTGAGTGACCATGAAATTGATGATAACTGCAAAATTATGAACTTCGATTATTTGGGTGTGGCTCTTTTCCCATATTCCATGGTACGGGTATGTCTTCCATTAGAATTATAGCCTCCCAAATTTTCTCTATGCTAACATTTAGAGGTGGCATCTTAATTTCTTCCCATATTATCTTATGACTTCCTTTCCCTCTATAATGATTTTGCTCCTGACCACCATAAGTCTCTTGTGGCTGATCGAGTATCTGAATCTTATTATTTCCACCTCTACTGAAGAAATTTCTTTCTCTTTCGAACTCTTCTTGGTATCTGCTTCCCATAGCTACTAATTTCTGTGGATTATCACTCATATTCTTTTCTTGCTTCACCTGCGAAGTGTTCGCTACTGTATTTATTAATCTTGGAAGTAAACTTGCATTTGCTGTAACTGAACTGGTGTTCGCAATGGGATATGATTCCATCTTGTTTTTTCTCTCCTCCAATTCAATGTATTCTTCTTGTAATTCTCGCAGCTCCGTCATGGTTATTGTATTTTTGATTCTGAAATTTTTTACGTACAACAGATTTGTTGCGAACATTGCATTAATGAAAGATAAAATAAGGTATCTCTCATCCACCCTTCCTTCCATCTCACTCCACATTGTCTTCCATCTTATGTTTAGATGTTTCAAACTCTCTCCAATCCTTTGTTTTAACCCAAATACATCTTCAATACCGGGCCGCGAAGAATTGTTGCTTATATATGCTCCCAAAAATGTAGCTTGCAGATGGTCGAAAGAAGTTATAGTGTTTTTAGGTAAACCTTCGAACCATTTTAACGCCTCACCAGTTAAGCTAAATGCAAAATATTTGCACAATACAACATCATGGTTTTCCCACTGTAGCATACACCTAACATAAGCCTTGACATGTTGAACATCACAAGTAGTCCCATCGAAGATACTGGTTAATGTTGGTAAATTGCATTTTGGGGGTATTCCTCCTAATTGTACTTCTTGAGTGAATGGAGTTCTCGCATCTTCTTTAATGGCTTCATCAAGTTGCCTTCTGCCTCCTTCTCTTATGTTATTTAACATTCCCCTCATTTCTACTAGCTCTTTTAAGATTTGTTCATTCCCAGCTGAATTTTGCTCCATTGGTCTTTTCAGTGCAGATTTCCTTTTCATACGTTCATGTCTTTCTTGCCTAGCGAGATTTTGTGCATCTTCTTCTACATCTTCATTCTGCATTCTTCTGCAATTTTCCTCTCCACTTCCTTCTTGAATTCGCAGTTGATTACGCCTTCTATTTTCTTCTCTGCTATCTTCTTCATTTCTCATTGTTTCTCTTCACTGTCTTTCTATTCTCCTTTGTATTTTATCATATTCCTCATTGATATTACCATTTTGGCGATTTTGTGTGCGTCTCCTTTCTCGATTATCATGATTATTCTGCTGTATTGCTTCCTGAAACTCTTGTTCCTCAAATTCCGCTCTCAATATTTTTCTTTCGCAGGCTAGACGTGCTTGTTCAGCATAATGTCTCTCAATTTCTTCCTCAATTATTCATCGGTTTCTTTGAATTTCTCGCTCATGTAATATTCTTCTCCCTTCTTCACGATTTTCTTCACCATCTTGGTTATTTCCACCCTCTTGATTTCTATTATCACGTCTACCATTCAAAGTTTCTCCGCGCGGAATGTAGCGATCATTAATCATCTCTTCTTTTCCATGATGTTGCTCTTCATTTGGATTTTGCATTTCCTCTCGGATATTTTCTCCAGTATGTCTCACAGGGGACTTTCGCCTTGGTTCTTCTCTAAATGATCTTGAACTTGATCTTGCAGTACTTCTTGATCTCCTATTTTGTAATCTCAAATTCTCCATTCTTAACTCGTGATTTTGTCTTGTTAAATTCGCACGTTCATCCGCTTCTAATCTCCTTTCCTCTTGTATTCTTTGTCTTAAATCCTTTACTACTTCATTTTCGCCATCTCCTTGAATTAATCCTTCAACCACTTCTTGATCTATTTCTTCTCGTCTTTCATTTCTTAATTGTCGATTTTATGCTTCTTCCATTGAATCCGATCGCCAAGTATGCACACTCACTCTGTCATAATCCACAGTTCTATCTTGTATTGGTGTTTGCTGATTTGATTGTTGAATTTGATTTTCTCCATTATTCCTTTTTCTGTTGTTCCTTGTTCTCAATCTTGAAGATTCTCCTATTTCATTTGTATCTTCTCCAGCAATTCTCCTACTCCTCCTTATGGTTGTTGGTTGTTCTGATGTGTTTCTTCTTCTTCTAGCCATTAATCTTAGTAAACTGTTGAAAATTGCGTAAAATCCTTCACTAATTATTCCAAATTCCTTCCAATCACAATGTCAAATTTTTACCCTTTTCTTCAAATAATCCTCAATTCATCCCTGTTTCGGGCGCCAAAAATGTAGTTGTAGGAATTCCTACACTACACCCCATACAAGAATTCACCATGATCAACACATATTTGGAGATTAAGAACAACACTTTTATTGATTAATTCTCAGAAATGTGACAAGAAATGGAAGAAATCAAGAATACAATCGCTCACAAGAATTTTCTCTCTCCTCAAGACTTTCTCAACACTAAAATTGATCTCTCTCTTCTGAGTCTATTGGCTCTCTTTATATAGGGTAAGTACACAGTGGTTGACAGCTAAGTTATCCACTAATTTCGGATTTGGCTAGCGGTGCTCTCGCAGCAGTGGTAATGCTAATTCTCGTAGATGATGTAATCTTCGCAGGATCGTCATGATCTTCTCGTGTTTCTGCTACCGTCATCCGCTACGTCATTCTTTGAGTTATTCTGCGACACTCGCAGAGTGTTGTTGAGAGGCTCACAGAAATGTTGTTAATAAACTTTCGCAAGAATACTGCTGTGGAAATATTCTGATCCTACACATACACTGTATTAAGCCGCTATAGACACTAGCCTACTCCAAGCTAACTTTGGTATGGACAGTAAGTGAACCCCAACCAATCTCACACTGATCCAAGTTACAGTTACGCTCATACGCCTCTGATACCAGCAGGATACTGCGCACTTGATTCCCTTAGCTGATCTCACCCACAACCAAGAGTTGATACGACCCAAAGTAGAAGACTTTAGTAAACAAATCTATCTCATACATAAAAATCTACAAGGATAGATAAATTCGTCTCCCAGAATAAACCTATAAGTTTTTAGTCTTTTGATAAATCAAGGTGAACATGAACCAATTGATAAAGCCAGACTTATATTTCTGAAGAATAGCTTAGTTTTATCAATCACCTCACAATAAACTTAATCGACGCAGCGAAAAAGATTATTGAGGAATCACAAATGATAAGACGAAGTATTTGTGACTACTTTTATATCTTGCCTATCGGAGTTAGAAATCTCAAGCCAATTATTACAATTGTACTCGTACGATAGAAGATGCAAGATTAGATCACACAACTACGATAAAAGTAGTATCGGTCTGGCTTCATAATCCCAATGAAGTCTTTAAGTCATTAACCTGGTTTTAAACGTAGAAAACCAAAGGTTAAAGGAGAATTGATTCTATCTTAGCAAACTAGTATCACACATAATGTGTTGGGATTAGGTTTCCCAGTTGCTAGAGTTATTTCTTATATAGTCTTTCAAATCAGGGTTTGCAATCAATGTTAGCTTAGTAACAAAGCATTCAATATTCACTGTTAGATGAAAACCTGATTAGATACAAGCTAATATTTATTAACCGTTAGATCGAAAACATATCTTGTTATACACACTTGTAATGCATGTTTCTAGGCTTGTGAAAACCGTACCCAAACTTGTACATTAGTTGGTCCAGCACTAGTTAACCAAATGGTTATCCATATGATAACTTTCATATCAACCATATTATTCTTCACCATAACTAGTCCAAATGACTCAAATGAACTAGTTAGAGAGTTGTTCAATTGCTTAGATCTTTATGTACTACACAAGACATAATCGAAGCAAAAACGATGTGATTCACTCGAATCGATTCATGAACTATAAATCCACGGTTTGCAATAGCATTCCTTAGTTTATTAAGATAAGTTCACAAACATCATTTTAGACATAACCTACTCAAGTTTGCGGACTTAAGTTCCCAGATGGAGTTCACAAACTCTAGCAAAATTTCTCGGGTTCGAGAACTACGCCAGTTCGCGGACTGGGTTCGCGGACTGAACTTGTATGCAGAGTTCGCGGACTAAGATCATGCACTACTTCGTTTTCACTTGATCAACAAAGTTCTCAAACTTCAGTTTAAGCAATAAGAACTTATACATATATGTTCTGCTACAACAATGGTTATATTGTCTAAACTCACATTTCAATCATTAAAACATTCTCAGAGGACGTTGTATAGTTGTTATTCACAAACTATGATTCGTCAGAGCAATTTCCAAAATGATTGAAATATTACATGACTTTCGTCACTAGGTAAAGATGAACTTGGATAAAGCGAAAGCTTTACCAACACATATTTCGATAAATAGATAGGCAAGATATACTCAGATCGAAATATCATATGTGTATATTCTTAGTCTATATAGTAATACGACTTTTGTCTCAAGATAGGAGATAGAATAAATAGACTTTTGAGTGATAAATAAGTTCAAGTCTCCACATAACTTTTAGTCGATGAAGATCCACTGGTTCCTTGAGTAGTCCTTCGTCTTATATGATGATCACCATGGAGTTCTTGAGCTCAACTACACTTTCTATCCTAGTCCAAGACCTTAGCTATAGTAGACTAGAAATCAAAGACTTTATAGTTTTGATCACTAATATTGATAAACATGCTTGAGATAGAAACGCATGCGAGTTCGACCGAGCAATGCACTAAAAATCTCCCCCTTTGTCAATTTTAGTGGCAAAACTATTAATACATATGAAATACAAAAATATATAAATAAACTTTGTATCTCCTATTCCACATGTCATCTGATCTTCAAAAATACTCGAAATCTCCGTCACTTCCAAGTAATCCGATGATCCCAAAGGTTTTAAGTTTAGCATCATCGTTGTTGAAAATCCATAGCTATAACAATGAGAAAACAAGAGTTCTCATTGTTATACAGTGTCATAGTATCATTACATAGCATTAAAGTCCAATTGCATCACAACTTTAACAACAATACTATGATGATACTTCACTCCCCCTTGGCCAATACTCCATCTCACATGGAAACCACTCCCCCTTACATAATGATCCGAAAACCAAATGTATTTGTAGTGTGAACTACATATTAATTCTCCCCCTTTTTGTCAATAAAATTGGCAAAGGTACAAGAACGGGATCCTAATGAAATTTCTGTAAGAGACATTTCATGAACAAAGGTAAATGTATATCATCTTGTTTAGATGCAATCATAAAGCCTAAGCTAAATGCATTCATCAAGGAGTCCATAAAGATACAAGATAACCCCTCTAATATTCCACAGCCGCACTCCCCAAAAATATTTGGCAATTAAGCACAAGTTTTGTAGTAGCAGGAAATGCCACACTACACCCCTCACAAGAATTCATACAATCAAATCATTTTTTAAATCAACCAACACAATTTTTATTGATTAATCTCACAAATTTTACAAGTTAGAAAGGAAATAAAGCTAAGGAATTAACAATCGCTCTGTACTTTCTCTCTCCTAATGACTTTCTCAAACCTCGAAAAAAGATCTCTCTCCTTACGCCTGTTCAACTCTTTATATAGGGAATTACATAGTGGATGACAGCTAATCTGTCCTTTATTTTAGGATCTGACTTGCGATATTCTCGCAAGAGTTCTATTGTTAATCTTCGCAAATACTCTAATCATTACAGAGTCATCAAAATTTTCTCATGTTTCTGCCATCATCATCTGTCACGTCATTCTTCAAATCATTCTGCGACGCTCGCAAAGTGTTGTTGATCAAACTTCGCAAATGTGTCCTTCTTGCGATATCCTGATCCTACATCTTGCCTCTTCTCATGTCTTCTCTGCGAAGGGGAGAATGTCATGAGAAACTATTTTTCAAAATGTCGCAGCTGTTCATCTTCTCATTTTTCATCTTTTTATACCGACAAGGCTCTGTGAACTAAGCTTAACTGTCTACACGTGTTGATTATTCCTTCACTCACCGGCATATTTAACATTAATCGGTCACCTTCTCTTTCCTATTTAAAGAGAGATCTGGTGGAAGGATAATCTTCTTCTTTTACTTAATATTTATCTTCTCCATCTTCATATTCTCTGCATATCTTCATCATCTGCAATTTTTCTTCTTTTATCGAATTCATCTTTCTGCTACTGTTCTTTCCTGCTTTCATGGAATCACCAAGGTTAGTTTTTCTTTTTCTTTTTCTTCTTTTGATTTTGATTTTGCTGAAACTGATTTGATTTTGTTTTACTGAAATCATCTTGTTTGTTCTTTGTGTAATTCCTATACTGCTTCTGTTTCAGCAAAAGCACTTCTAGTACTAAATTTACAGTTCAAAAACCTAATGCTCCCAAAAGTTCGCAACTCAAGGTTCCTGCGAGAAAAAGAAAGTCTATGAATGACAAGGTAGTAAGAAACACGGTTCTTTTCAATAATAATATTATTGCCTCTGTTTCTTATATGAGTTGTGATTTGCAGGTTGATGGAGATGCCACTAAACCTACCAAAAAATCTCGCCAACCTAAAATCGTTGAAACTTTGGTTTCCTTTCCCAAACTTGCTCTTTCAGTCTCTTCTTCGCAAAATGAACCTCTACTTCCTTTTTGCAAAAATATCGTAACAAATTATGATGTTTTAACTAATTTTTCTATGGATGAAATTCTCATTGCGAAGCCTATCGCGAATGAAATCTCTTTTCTCCTGTGAACAACACTTCTCAAATTCATTCCACCACAATCTCAACCATTGATCTGCCTTAAACTTTACCCTCAAATGATATTTCTCTAACAAAGAATGACGATCATCAACTTTATGTTATTGCTACTTCTTTATCTGAGTCTCTCCCCTTTTCTAGGGAAACTATGGACGGAATGAATACTTCCTTCAAGATTTTATCTGATATTTTAGATGATGTCAAGAAATCATCTGTGGACCCTGCCAAATCTGGTGTCGGCGAAATTTTAGGTAAATATTTTGGTTCTGATAGAGTAGTTTCACAAACATCCTTAGAGAAAGAGATTGATGTTTTGAAGGAGAATCTTCAAGCCAAGACTTTAGAATGCAACAGTCTTCACTTTGAAAATCAGAAACTTCAAAAAATTTCTTTGGACTGTGAACTTCTTCGCAAGAAGAATGATGAATTAAAAGGTATGAACTTCTCATCTTCGTTCTTAACTTGCCTCTTAACAAATTCGTTCTTTCCATGTTGTTTATTCTTGAAATTCCTTTTTCGCTTGTTAAGCTTTCAACCAGAAACGAATAATGGAAAGATATCAGTTTGAATCTGCTGCTGAAGAAATTCGCGTTGATAGAGATATTTGGATGGATCAGTATAACCAATTAGATAATCTTCATACATATTCTGTTGATCAAATAGATAATCTTACCAAAGATAATACTCAATTAGTTCAGGAGCAAAACTCATTAAGTAGCGAAATATCTCGCCTTTCTTATTCTTTGACTAAAGCTAACTTAGACATGGAAACTTTATCAGATGAAAACAAAACTCTATCTTAGGAGAAGCGAGCTCTCTTAAATATGGTGGCGATCTCTTCGCAGAAATTAATTTTTCTTCAAAACGTGTGTGATAATCGAGAACAATCTCTTCGCTCACTGAAAAATGAACTTAAAAAAGTAACTGAATCATCTATTGCTGAGAAAAATACACTTATGCAGGGTAGGATAATTTTAAGTGTAAAAGCAAATGAACTCCAAGAATAATATTCCAAATTAGAAGAATCTTATTCTTCTCTTGCGAAGGAAAACACTTTTCTCATCTCTAAGGAAAAGAATTTAAAATCTCGACTGAAGGGTTTAGTTGGAGATAAATTTGATGATGCGATGAATCATTAGGAGAGTAATTTCTTGGCATTAATTCAAAATATAATTTCGCAAAAGTAAGGTAGTCATTTTGACTGCCTCAACCATTTTTTCTTTGTTAAATTTCCTTGCAATATTCTCTTGCAAAGTACTCGCCCAGATAATTTTTGTTCTTACTTTTCGCAGAATCTGAAAGAAAGCTTCTTACTTCCATTTCTACTTTGGATTCTAAACTTGCAAATCTTCGCAAAGAAAATGGATTACTTGCTGCTCACCTTGTCCATTCTTGTGATCGAGCATAAAGAAAATATGACTACCTTGCTTACTTCAAAGACATGGAGATTAGAAACCGTGACAAAGCTTTCCTTCGCCAGGCTCATCTTAGCGCTGAAGTTCTTGTGAATGAGATTTTGGTGTCCAAATCTCTTCCTCCTGTATCAATCAAACCTCTGGAAGTAGATGAAGATGAAATTTCTTGTGCTGCCGACAGTGACCTTGATTATGAAAGTTGCGGTGAAGATAGTGTTTCTCAAGAACATTTAGAAGAAGAAGAAGAAATCTATCTTAAAGAAGGAGCTGCTGGTGATGAAACAACTGCTGGTGATAAGCCAAATGAGGGAAAAGCTGGAGTTGGAGTCGACCAGAATAAGGAAAATACTAGAAAAGAGGATAAAGCTGATTAAGATGAGAAAATTGGCGAAGAGGAGAAAGCTGGCGAAGAAGATACTGAAGTTTGAGTTCTAGTTTTATTTTTTTGAGTTACTCTTTATTTTCTTGCGAACGATGTACTATAGACCATTTTTGAATTCAGTTATACTTTTGGTATTTTAAGTACTTGCGAGAAAAATAATGTCATCTTGTTTATTAATTCCCATACTTGCCTCTCATTATCTTTCTTGCGATGAATGATCTGCATAAAAAATAGTTAGTATTTATAAATCTTTTGTTCTGTTATGTGGTCTTATTTTGCCTTCCTAATTAAAGGTCTTATTTTGCCATCTTTTTTATTTTGCGACAAAATCGCAGGACGTACCTACACTTTCATGTAGAAACCCATTGATCTTGCCTTAACTTTTTGTTCTTTTGTATTTTTGCTGCGACAATATGACAGGCCTAAATTTTCTTGCTAAATTAAAGCCCCATGACATTGCCGTCGTGCGTCGAAATCGCAGGACGTCTTTACACTTTCATGTAACGACCCATTGATCTCGTATTATCTTCTCTTTTGTATTATTGCCTCTTCAGGAATGTTGCACAAATATGACAAGTCTTAATACTCCCATGAGTAAAAAGTCTCATGACATTTGCGTCTTAAGACACTTATCATCTCCCTAATGGAGGGTGTCGCCCTTATCTTCCCCCTGGTTGCCCTTTCAAGGAGACGTACTTCTTCCATACAAGACTAGCTCCTCACATCCAGTCTTAACAACAACCAGTTGTTTTCGCAGCCTCTTATCCCTTTTGCCTATATGTCTTATGGTTACGAGATTACACCCTAAGTGGGGTTTTCTTCGGGACGAGTGCATCATAGCCAAGACTTGCCAAGAACGGACAGGGTAGTTTCATACTCCCCGAGCACTCTTGGATCAACCGTGTACCTCGACGCCTTGGTCATACTCTGTACCCCTTAGGAGAGATCTTATTACCTTAGTCGCCCAACTCTAGTCATATGCTCAAGTTGAGAATCCAAGGTGTCTCTCCTGGATGGGATTTCATTGACCCTAAATCTCCATGACTCGGGTTCCAGCAGCGGTGTAACCTTATCGCTGAGCCATGAAACAGATACCCCCTTCTATGACGTACTTTAGGTCTTACATTTACCTCTTGCGAAATTTTATTTGCGAACTATTGTGTACGCCATAAAGGTTCGTCCCATTCTATTTTGATTTTCTCTTGCGAAATTTTCGCATATTCTTATTTTATTTTGATCTTGAATAATCTCGCAGTGAATTTTTCATAAAAAAAAAATAAAAAAAAAAAGATTTGTTCATACTTACTTTGTTGCATCATACATCATTTCATCATCTAAGGATTCTCAAAGTTTCTCACGAGTAATATCTCTTTAAATATAGTCTATTCCATGGTCTGTCAAGTCTTTGACCAACATATCTACCCTATGGATCCATCAACTTGTATGCCCCTGTTCCAATTATTTCTTTTATAATGTAAGGCTCATCCCATTTTTTCTATAATTTTCCACCACCTTCTCACTGATAATTTGGCGTCACGCGAAGAACCAAATCACCTGGCTGAAATTCACGTGGCTTGATATGCTTATTGTATTCTCGGGATAATCTTAGTTTATAATTCTCCATATGCTGTAAAGCCTTTTCTCTCTTCTCTTCTAATTCATCCAGTTTGTTTAAGATCATGTCAGCACTAAGATTCTTCTCCCAAGATTCTCTTTTTGTCATGGGAATAGCAACTTCTGTTGATAACACTACCTCAACCCCATATGTTATGCAGAAATGTGACATTCCAGTAGCTTCTCGCCTAGTTGTGTTGTAGGCTTATACTGCGTTATGTACTTGTTCGCACCATGCTCTATTATGTCCTTATAATTTCTTCTTTAATATATCTGCGATTGTCTTATTTGTTGCCTCTGCTTGCCCATTAGCCTGTGGATATAAAGGAGTATATTTTCCACATTTTATCTTAAATGCATTAAGCAACATTTCTATATTCTTCCCTTCAAATTGCTTCCCATTATCAGATACCAACTGTGCTGGAATTCCAAATCTGCAAATGATATTTTCAAATATGAATGTAAATATGTCTTTGTCGCGAATGTGTTGTACCGCTTTTACTTCTGCCCATTTTGTGAAATAATCTGTTACGATAATTAAGTATCTTTTTTGTCCAGATCCTGGTACAAATGGCCCAAAAATATCTAAGCCTTACTTTCCAAAAGGACATACACTAGTTGAGGATGATAAGGGTGCTCCGGGTGCATGTATTTTCTTTCCATGTCGCTGGAAAACTTCGCAACGTCTTGATACCTGTTTTGCATCTTTATGCATATATGGCCAATAATAACCTTGTGTTTTTTCTCTATATGCCAAAGATCTTCCTCCGCTGTGGTTGCCAGCATCCCCACTATGTAGCATTTTTAACACTTTATTTCCTTCTTGTCGTGTTAAACATCTGAGTGATGGTCCATTAAATGATTTTCGATACAATATCCCATCTCTTAATTCATAATTTGTTGCACGACTCTTTAATTTATGTACTTCCAATATGTTTCTTGGTATTTCCCCTCTCGTTAAATATGCATGAAGTTCTATTCTCCAATCTGCGATATTGTCTTTTGGCCCTTCTTCACCACCTTCTACTATCATTATATCTACCTCTTCTTTATTGACTGATGGCGATAAAAGTGTCTGTATTTTTATGCATCTCGCAGTTGGATCTATCATCATGCTTGAAATGAAAGCATAAGCATCTGCGAGCCTATTATCCTTCCTCGATATATGCCTCCATTTTATTTTTGAGATTTTCGCTGACAATTCTTCAACAAGTTTCTTGTATTTCTTCAAAGATGGTTCATTTGTTGTGTATTCCCCTTTTATCTGGCGAATGACTAGCAGCGAATCACTGGTAATTATAGCATTTTCTAATTTCATTTCTATTGCGAATTTTAGAGTATGTACCACAGCTTCATACTCTGTTTCATTATTTGTAGATGCGAACTCCAACCTAAATAAAAAATCCATCTTTATTCCCTCTAGTGAAATTAAGACAATTCTAACTCCATTACCTTCCCCATTTGAGGATCCATCCACCAATATCTCCCATCTATTTGGTTATGTTAACAAGTCTTTTTGATCTCCCTGTTTTTCTTCTATATCCATCATATCCTCCACAACTTCATCATCTTCTAAAGGAAATTCTGCTAGAAAGTCTGCAACAACTTGTGACTTTGGTGAAGATAATACTTTATATTTAATTTCGAAATGTCCTACTTGCGCATTCCACCTCTCAACTCTGCCTGATCTCTTTGAGTTCTTCATCACTGATTCAATTGGTACCTTTGTTAACACTTTAACTTTATGTGCCTGAAAATATATGCGAAGTTTAAAGGTCGCATAAACCAATGCTAGAATCAGTTTTTCAATCTTAGAATAATTTCTCTCCGCGGAATTGAACGTCTTGCTAATGTAGTAAATTGGTTCTCCAACTCCTGCATCTACTCGTAATAACACAGCACTTAATTCATGCGAAGTTGTCGCAAGATAGATTAACATCTCTTCTCTCGGTTCTGCCTTTTGTAAAATAGATGTATTCACCAGGTATTCTTTTATTCCTTGAAAAGCTTTCTCACATTCATCTGTCCACCTGAATTTGTCCCTTTTTTAAGGATGTTGAAAAAAATATTTGCATTTGTCTGATGATCGCGAGATAAATCTTCCTAGCGAAGCCAAGAGACCATTTAACTTTAGCACATCTTTTACTGTTGCTGGTGTTGGAATATCGCGAACTGCTTGCACTTTTTCTGGATCAACTTGTATTCCTTCCTTGGATACAATGTATCCTAAAAACTTTCCTGATGCAACTCCAAAAATGCATTTTTCTGGATTCACCTTGATGTTAAAATGCCGCATCTGTTCAAAAATCTCCTTCAGATCTTGTACATGGTTTTTATCTTCTTTACTTTTTATCAACATGTCATCTACGTACACCTCTAATGTTTTTTGTATCCACTTTGCGAATACCTTCTCTACCATTCTTTGATATGTTGCTCTTGCGTTTCGCAAACCAAATGGAATTTTTGTATAACAATATAACCCTCTCGGAGCAAAAAAGCAGTATGTTCTTGATCTTCTTCAGCGAGAGGAATGTGGTTGTATCCTTTATACCCATCTAAGGAAGATATTCTATCATTTGCTGATTCGACTATTTAAGGTATATCTGGTAATGGAAAACTATCTTTAGGACAATCTTTGTTTAAACCAGTAAAGTCTATGAAAATTCTTATCCCATTATTTTTATTTGGAACCACAACCATGTTTGCTATCCACTCCGGGTATCTTGCTTGTCTTATAATTCCTGCATCAAGTATTTTCTGTAGCTCCTATTATATTTTGGGATGGTAAGTTGTTGCGATTTTTCTTATCCTCTGCTTAAATGGTCTTGCGTCTTTGTTGATCTCCAATTTATGACATGCAACTGATGGATCTATTCTAGGCATCTCATCCATGTTCCATGCAAAAATATCTTTATATTCTCACAAGAGATTGACGGTTCTTTCTTCCTCATCCGTATCCATCTTAGTTCCAATTTTCAACATTTTAGGTTCTTCTTCAGTTCCAATATTTACTTCTTTTGTTGGTTATGCTGCAGTGTAACTTGCTTCAGGTTCTCCCATTGGTGTTGGTTCTTTTTTAATTTTCACTGGTTCATCTCCTTCCTGCAAAATTTCACTGGGTATTCCTTTTCCTTCTTTTGCTCTTATCATGTAGATTTTAAACTCCTTTTCTTTCTTTGCCTCTTTCGCCATCTTCCTGCGAGTTTTTCGCTTCTTTACTCGTCCTTCATAATTTTCTACTTCAATTTGATAACATAGTTTCGCACCTTCAATATCTCCTCTAATTTCACAAATCCCGCTTGGCATAGGAAACTTGATGCACTGATGTAGCGTTGATGTTACAGCTTTGATTGCGTGTATCCATGATCTTCCCAATAGCATATTATATGGTGACTCCATATCCACCACACATAGCGTTATTTGTGTTTCAATTTCTCCCAGCAAAATTCTCACCGCTATTTCCCCTTTTGGTTTAGTTGTGGACTTACCGAAAACCATGAATATGATATGTTGGACATGACATTTCTTCGTCTTTGTACCCCATTCCTTTGTATGCATGATAAAATATTACATCCACTGAGCTTCCCGTGTCTACCAAAGTTCTATTCACTGCCCATTCTTCCATAGATTTTGCTGATTTATCCTTTTACTTTCGCATAGTTGTTACTGTAATTACCAAAGGAGATGTGTGGTTCAATTTTTCTTATGGTATCTCTGCCGCTTTGAATGTAATTTTCTGCTTTTCGCAATCCTTCAACGGAGATATTTTTTCTACCGTCATAATCTTCTTTCCTTTAAAATCTCGTTTATGTATCCTCCCTATAATGTTTTCATGGAATTCATTAACCATTGTTTTTGTGATTACATTACACTCCAATCTTATTTTATTCTCATTGATCTTAACCATCTTTTCTCCAACTGATTTGTTGTTTTCTTTTATTATTTTCTCGATTTAAATAGTTTTCACAATAATCTCCACAATCTTTAGCCAAATTTTCTTGATTTGATAATCTTCAGTCCCTGTTTCTGGTGCCAATATGTAGTAGTAGGATATCCCACACTACACCCCTCACAAGAATTCATACAATCAAGTCATTTTAAGATGAACAATCACAATCTTTATTGATTAATCTCACCGATTTTTGAAGAAAGGAAAGAAATCAAACTAAGAAATTAACAAATGTTCTGGACTTTCTCTCTCCTAATGACTTGCTTAACACTCGAAAAAGATCTATCTCTTCCTTACGCTTATTCAATTCTTTATATAGGAAATTACATAGTGGGTGACAGCTAATTTGTCCTTTATTTTAGGATCTGACTTGCGATATTCTCGCAAGCTTGTTAGCGATACGTCATCGCAAACCTCTTTCGCTCGCAAGATTATCACACTTTCTTCATGTTTCTGCAATCTTCATTTGTTATGTCATTCTTCAAATCATTCTGCGACACTCGAAAAGTGTTGTTGATCAAGCTTCGCAAATGTATCCTTCTTGCGATATTCTGATCCTACACAGATAAAGATAAGAAATAGAGGAAACAATATATTGTGAAGAATCATAAGAGAATATTTCTTACTTCATCTGTGAATGATTGAAGAGCTGATAAAGTACTGATTTTCCCACTCCAATCTTCTTTTATTCTCATTGATCTTAACCATCTTTTCTCCAACTGATTTGTTGTTTTCTTTTATCATTTTCTTGATTTAAACAACTTTCACAACAATTTCCACAATCTTCAATCAACAGATCCCTGTTTCTAGGGCCAATATATAGTAGCAGGAAATCCCACACTATACCCCTCACAAGAATTCATACAATCAAATCATTTTTTAGATCAACCATCATAATTTTTATTGATTAATCTCACAAATTTTACAAGTTAGAAAGGAAATAAATCTAAGGAATTAACAACCGCTCTGGACTTTCTCTCTCCTAATGACTTGCTCAACACTCGAAAAAAGATCTCTCTCTCTTTACGCCTGTTCAACTCTTTATATAGGGAATTACATAGTGGATGACAACTAATCTGTCCTTTATTTTAGGATCTGACTTGCGATATTCTCGCAAGAGTTCTATTGTAAATCTTCGCAAATACTCTAATCATCGCAGAGTCATCACACTTTTCTCATGTTTTTGCCATCGTCATCTGTCACATCATTCTTCAAATCATTCTGCGACGCTCGCAAAGTGTTGTTGATCAAACTTCGCAAATGTGTCTTGCGATATCCTGATCCTACAAGTTCAAAAGAACTCTCCCCCATAATATGTCATTCCCAAGGGAACAACAAGAGCGACCTTAATTTCAAAAGAGAAAAGAAGGATTTCTTTAGACTCAACAAATTACATACAAGTATGAATTTGGAATCCAAAAAGAAATATTCAATCATATTAACCAAAGCGAACCAAGATTAATTTGACTAAATATGCTCAACACAAGTAAACTTATGGAGACTTAAGAAACCAATTATATTTATCACAAGAGAACTTGTAAACAATCTAATTGTTATGCACAACCAAACCAATTACAAGAGTAATTAATTTAATTGGCCACACTCGACATAGGAAATTATATGGAGCAATGACTAAGTTAATCACAAATAACCAACCCAGTCAAAGAGATGCTCAAACATAAGAAAACTTATGGAGTGATAAATAAATAACTACACAAGATGATTAATTTAGTTCAACATGTTCAACATAAAGTACTTTACAGAACAACAACTAAGCTAATCACAAAAGCAATCAACTTTTGCTGTTTTAGTGATCAACATAAGACACTTCATGGAACAACACAGTATTTACACAAAAATTGTGGATCGGAGAATCGACCTTATACCATGGAATAAGAAAGGATTTATTCTATTTCCATCACCATTTGTCGATTGGAGAATCGACCATTTGCACAAGGATTCATTCTATAGCCATAATCCTTGAATCACAAAAGATTTTAACCTATCTTTCATCAAAACTTGACAATATAGGCTTAACTTTTGTGTTTGCCAAAAGTCTATTCATTCTTTTATCAGTATTTGCATACCAATTTACGAACGACTTTACTTTTGACAAAGTATGGGACAATCAAGTTCACGGACGTAAACACATATCCCATAACAATATTGCAATATATAAAACCATAAAGATTAATACTGCAAAAATCATCTTCCGAAACAAGTTTAGAATTTAAACCAATAAATCTAAAAACAAGAAGATGAAAACTTTGGATATAGCTATGTGTAATCACAATAATGGTTATTCCAAAACACTAGTTATTCTTCTAAATAAGACAAGAACAATAGAAGATATACTAGGAAAACTAAACCCGGTTTATAACTAAAGATTGAACAAGAATAAGTTCATAATATGCTTTCTTCAGTTCATTGTTTAGAAACTCAAGATTCCTTGTTGCTATTCCTTGTTGTTCACGAAAGACTTCAAAATCTCGAAGAAGATTTCCTACCAGTTGTGAAGACATCTGAACTGGTAGATTGTTTTCATGATTAATATCCTGATGACAAATAATGAAAATAAGATCTTCATGGAACTCGATAGTGTTTCCCTCCTTGATCACATCTTTGTTGCTTTCCTTCATTATTCTAAAAATTCAGTAGAATCCTTTTAATCCTTATAGAATAAAGTGTCAATTAATGACATATATATAAGGAGGTTCATATAAAATACTAGGAAACAAGATGTCCGTGTGGGTCTTGTGAACGTGCACAAGTAGTCATAGATGACTAAAACGTGGAGAAGAAAACAAATAATGGAAGGACGGTTCAACAAGGAATTCTCTCCCATAAACACGAGAACAACCTTCAAAAAGAAACTCAATTTTTTTTTTTTAGGTCAACAAGAGAAGGGCATACACTTTTGATAGCTTTCTCAAAACATTTTCTTGAGAACACAAAGCATCCTTCTTATTCTAAAAGAAGGATGATACATGAGGTAGTCATGGTGTATTAGGATGAGCATTTTTCTCATCATTATTGACTTCTTCTTTTTCTCCTTTATGGGAATTTAGAGACGAACCACTGAACAGAGTTGAAAATGTTTTACTAGGAGAAGAACAAGGAGTACCTGAATCAACTGCTTTCCATGTTTTTCAGATGCCCCGTTTGAGTCTGTTTATGTTTATCTTAAGTTCTGAGACTTGATTATTAATATGTAAGGAATCCATGATTGAATTGTTGGATTTGCAGCCTTCTTCAGAGAGAGACAAGTAGCTTGAACCTTTCTTCTTTCTCATGTACCTTTTTTTCTTTTCAGTGTTGTTAGGGAAATAAGTTACCCTTCTATTACTGAATACATTTTTTGTTTCAAAGACACATTTAGAAATTGATTTACCACGAATGTTGACTGTGTCTTTTACTCCAATGAAATGAGAAACATGTTTGATAACTTCTTTAGACATCCACTCAAGAATGTTATGAAGTTTTTTATTCCTTAAACGAAGATGACATTTATGCTCAGAATGTCCCTTGATCCCATAATAGTAGCAAATATAAGGAATGTTCTTACCTCGATTCGCATGTACTGGCTTTGGAGGTTGATAGACTCTGATCACTTTGTCTTTAACTGCCGGTGAAGGTGTTTCACTTTTTCCATTAGTGGAAACCTTTTGTTGAGAAGAATCAATAGCCTTAACAAATTTTACCTCTTTGCTAATACTTGGAGCATTTATTCCCTTATAGTCGAATCCTCGTGTATCACGATGATTTTTACTTGCTCCTATCATAGTGGTTAACTTGCTTAAAATAGTATTTAACTTTTTCAAGTCATCTTCCAACCTCATGATTTTATCAAGAGCAGCAGTTAAATCATCCTCAAGGCAT
Source organism: Papaver bracteatum (assembly GCA_023529315.1). Lineage (NCBI taxonomy): Eukaryota > Viridiplantae > Streptophyta > Magnoliopsida > Ranunculales > Papaveraceae > Papaver > Papaver bracteatum. Next base: position 552,849 of record JAJJWX010000433.1, read on the forward strand.
TTTTCTCGTGCAAGACATGCACTTTCTCTGTCATTAAAACATTTTTGCTGGGAGATAACCTTTTCTTCAGACTTTGCAAGTTTCTCTTCCAACAAAAAATACTTTTGATAAAAATTATCACATTCAAGTGATTTCATACGTAGGTTTTCTTCAGAATCCTTGAGGATCGATTCGTTAGAACGATTTGAAGAATAAACACCTGCGTAGAATCTTCCCAGTTTCTTGTTTTCTCGACAGAGAGGAGTCAGAAGAGGTGAGATATGAGAAGTTGTCATTTTTTTCATATTCCACGAATCCAAAAACTTGATATACTCTGAGACTTCCTCATCAACATCTCTATCAATATCTGAATTACCTTCATCAGAAAGTTCATCCAACTGTTCTTCTATGAGGGTTTCCCAATCAACAGTTTTTGCATTAGGAGAATGTTTAGATACTAATTTAGATGTGACAGTTTTCTCAGGTGAATCCAAGCTTTTAGACTCATCTGGTAATTTCTGAACTGGTACGTTATTAGAAATATTACTCTTGTCCATAGAGTCAGATCGCTATAAATACATACTTATAAGGTCTTAAACGTGTTTGCCTTCTCTGATACCAATTAAAAAAGCGGGGGTCTAACAACTACACCCAATATTTCGATTAACAATCTGTATGGACAAACTCCGAGTTACTTTACTAGAGAATCAAATAGACAGTCAGACTCAATCTAAATAAAAATATCTCAAGGAGTTATTATCTCGATCTCTCAATTTGATTTACTCAAGCAAATACAATCTGCGAGTTTTAATCAAAGAGAGATAACTTGGATGGTACCAAAGACCAATATCCAAGTGTCAATCAATTTAAATCAACAACCAATAAGGTCGGATATTCTAATTGATTGAACAACGCACAACATGTATTATTTCAATTATAAAAAAAAAATATAATGTGGAAAAGAAATAACACAGTCACCAGAATTTTGTTAACGAGGAAACCGCAAATGCAGAAAAACCCCGGGACCTAGTCTAGATTAAACATACACTGTATTAAGCTGTTACAGACACTAGCCTACTCCAAGCGAACTTCGTTCTAGATTGTAGTTGAACCCCAACCAATCTCACACTGATCCATGGTACAGTTGTGCTCCTACGCCTTTGATCCTAGCAGGATACTGCGCACTAGATTCCCTTAGATGATCCCACATCCAAGAGTTGTTACGACCTAAAGTAGAAGACTTTAGTAAACAAATCTGTCTCACACAGAAAAGTCTACAAGGATAGATAAATTCGTTTCCCATGAATAAACCTATGAGTTTTGTTCCGTCTTTTGATAAATCAAGGTGAACAGGAACCAATTGATAAAACTAGACTTATATTCCCGAAGAACAACTCAGTTTTATCAATCACCTCACAATAAACTTAATCAACGCTGCGAAGAATATTATTGAGGAATCAAAAACGATGAGACAAAGTGTTTGTGACCACTTTTATATCTTGCCTATCGGTTATTACAATTGTACTCGTACGATAGAAAATACAAGATTAGATCACACAACTATGATAAAAGTAGTATCGGTCTGGCTTCACAATCCCAATGAAGTCTTTAAGTCGTTAACCTGGTTTTAGACGTAGAAAACCAAAGGTTAAAGGAGAATCGACTCTAGCTTAGAGTAACTGCAGTCATACGACTATAACTAAAGACTAAATACCAAATAAAAACTAAAAAATGGGTTTAGTCAGTGGTGAGATGTTACGGTGCTGGAGTAAATTTGGTGGAGCGGATGTATAAGAGTTCGTCTGATATGGGGCGTAGGTATAAAATGCGCTCAGGTGGGACGTAACTTTAATTTACGCCTGATGTAGGGCGTATCCTAAAATTGTGTTTGGTGTGGGGAGCACTATATAAAACCGCCCGATGGAGATACGTAATCACAAACTACGCCCGACGGGGCGCAAATACAAAATACGCCCGGTGGGGAGCAAATAAGACAGTACGCCTGATGGGGCGTAACTTTGAATTACGCATGATGGGGCGAGACTAGGAATTACGCCTGATGGGGTAAAGTGTTCTCACGGGATATAGTTTAATCCCCAAGCACCATTGATAGTTCGTAGTTCTCATTTTGGATCACCATTTGAGAGTTTCCTCCAAGGGAATTGATAATCTACAAACTGTGTCAAGTTTGATTAACTAACCATCTATAATCACTGTATGGGATCCGTGAGGCTTGACTGCGCATTGTTTTTCTTTTTATTTAGTATCATTCCTCTGCAACTATGATATGCAATCATTTTCTGGTTTGAGTTAACATTATCAGTTGTCTACACACATTTTTCCATTTTCAATGACGTTTACTTACCGTCATCATTGAAGTTTCCGGTCTAGTTGGTGATTGAGTGCAACTTTGCTTAACAGGCTAACGAGAATCTTAGGAGGAAGCTGAAAGAAGCTTCTCGAATCAACAAGAAATTGGTGGAAGGATGGGGCGTAGATTTAAATTACGCCCCATGTAGTAACAGGCGGAGCTAATAATTGCGCCCATATTCAGGCGGATTTTAAAGTTACGTCTGGTCAGACGTAACTTGGAACTACGCCTGGTTGAGGCGCAATTGAAATGTACCGCATGGTAACATGTGCAAATGTAAACTACGTCCCATCGGGCGTAGATTAAAGTTATGTTTGAAACAGACGAAGCTATTATTTGCGCCAGACTACCGAGCGCAAATTAAAATTACGCCCACTTGAAACGCAACTAATATTTGCGCCTGATGTCGGGCGTAGTCTTAAATTACGCCCGACCAAAACCAAACTATCGACCAAATTTAGTTTGGTTTTTGGTTATAGTCTGGTATTTCATCGATACTTTTCTCCGTAGCGTATGGGTTTTCGACCAAATTTTTAGTTATAGTCGATGACCGTGGTTGCTCTTAGCAAACTAGTATCACACAGAATGTGTGGGGATTAGGTTTCGGAGTCTTCCCAAATCGACAACTAGATATCTGCATGCAACAAAACAGACGAAGTTAAATCCCTGAAGCATATACACAGTATTTCCTACAACAATATTATCTACGGATTCAAGCACATATACGATATTCTTCTTCGGGATTCGTATACAATATTCTTCTCTGGGTTCATGGGATACGGTATTTTCTATGGATTCAAATCGTATATGCGGTATTCTCGGGTTCGAAATGGATGAGCAATATTTCTTCTTCAAGATTCACATGAAGCATATACGCAGTATTTCCTACAGAAATATTATCTACGGATTCAAGCACATATACGATATTCTTCTTCGGGATTCATATATAATATTCTTCTTCGGGATTCATATACAGTATTTTTCTGGGTTCAAGAGCATATACAGTATCCTACTTCGGGTTCAAAATTATATGCGCAGTATATTTTCCGGGTTCAAGAGCATATACAGTATCCTACTTCGGGTTCAAAATTATGTGCGTAGTATTCTCTACGGATTCAAAATCATATGTGCAGTATTTTCTTCGGGTACATATACACAATATTTTATACAAGAAGCACGCCAACCTACTTTGTTACCACGACAACATACTCTCTTCGGATTACATCCCCTGCCAAGAATTGTTGCCGCTCATTCAGAACTTTACCACAACAACAACTACTACAAAATGGAAGCATGTAAACCATACTGGAGGACTGATCATATACACGGGATCCCTTCACCGTCAAATCTCACAAGATACGGTCAACTTCAGAAGAATCAGTTTCTACTATCCTCGATTCGGGTTCTACCATCTGAGGCTCAATTGGGATTTCTGCCACTTCCACTGAATTGGCAATCAATACTTCATAACCTAGATGCGCAATTGATTCATCGTCAAAAACTCCATGGTTTCTCATACTAATGGACCCATGATTCCCAATTTCGTTGTTAAGCACCTAATACGAAGATTACATGGGATTGGGATGGATCAAGCGTGGAAAATCAGTACGATCATAAAATAAATAAAGTAAGTGAGATAACATCATTTAAGTTCCTTATTATGCTTCCACGACATGTGAAAGAAGTACCAAAGTCATGAAACGCGTTTTCCGAACAAGCTCAGCTAAGGGAAACCTACACTTCCCTATGTTCAATTACGAACTGGGAGAAATTTGTGTGGAATCTATCATTGGGTTATGTACCATTCTCTTCGTATGGAAGTCAGATACATTTTTTCAAAATATCACGGAAATGGATGAACGAGCAAGGGGAGATGACCAAAACATCAGACAACACGCAACTTGGAAAAGTACTGAAAACCTCCTGGAAGTTTACTATTTCGCGCTTATCACCCCCTAAACAAGCTCAAAATCCGAAAAGCTTCCTTGTTAAAGCTTGGAAATTTTCTGGGCTTAAAGATACATATGCGGACTGTCAAAATCCGGGTTCATATGAGGATTCTATAGCAATTCCAATGACGGACGCCAATTAGGGTTTCGGAGTCTTCCCAACCAGCTAGGACGCTCCCCTTTGCACCGGTCCCACCATTCCAGCCTTTCAACCTTGCACCAGTACCGCCCAAGCTAGCACGCTCACTTTGCGTCGGTCCCACCGCGCCAGCTTCTCAAACCTTGCGCCAAATCCTATCATCTAGCACGCTCAGCTTCTCAACTCGCGCCAACTACCCAATACTTCAAAGCTTCATGTTTCCGCCAATTTGTGCCAACCTCCCGATTCACGCAAAATTGCCAGGGATAAGGATTTCGAATCCAGTTCGCATCTTAGAAAAAAGGTCAGATAAATCTTCCCACTTCTCTTTAAGATTTTGTCTTGGCACCATCTCATGCTTACCTCCCAACAAATCTCATGTTCTGAGCTAAGCAGGGGACTTAATGTTGATGGTAGATTTTATACAAGGGGTAAAATTGTAAAAACCCATGACCTAATGTTTCCCGCAACACATTTACTGAGAGCATTTAATTCAGATGTAAATAATTAATAGGGGTATTTTTTCAAAATACTGGATTAGGGTTTTCGACACATAACCCTAATCCCAAACCAAGCCGCATACTGTGCACCATGGAAACAACGCCAAAACCAACCCGCATACTGCGCAACATGGCTACGATGCCAAAAACAAGCTGCATACTGCGTACCACGGCTACGACGCCAAAACCAAGCCGCATACTGCGCACCATGGCAACGATGCCAAAACCAAGCCGCATACTGCGCACTATGGCAAAGACGCCAAAACCAAACTGCATACTGCAACCACGCCAAACTAAGTCGCTATGTCATTGGCACATGCCAAAGTAGCGCCCTAGGCTTGCAAACCGTGCAACCTAGGCCAACATGGCCGTGCATCCCATTGGCACATTCCAACACGTACCACTAGCCATATATTCTATTGGCACATGCCAAAAGTAGCGTTCGCCACTTGGCCCAAATGGCCGTGCGAGCCATTGGCACATGCCAACACGCACCGCTAGCCAAATTCCTATTTTCAAACCGCTATGCCCAGCTAGCGCTCACAACTTGGCCCAATAGCCATGTGTGCCATTGGCACATGCCAAACGCACCGCTAGCCACTTTTACTTCCTGAGTTTCACTTACGGTCTATTTTCACACCTTAAGCGGTCTCAAAACCTAAATACTCCCTCGTTTGGGTATAGGAAATTCTTTTCCCGTCAGATGGACAGGCTGACCGTCAAAATCCGAGTTCGTATGAGAATTCTATAATAGTTTTAGTGAAGGGTGTAAATTAGGGTTTCAAAACCCTAAACCGCGAGCACTTCCTTGCAGCTTGGCCACGCGTGCCATCCTCACATGCCAAAACGCTCACTAGCCACTTTTTCTACCAAGCCGCTAAACTAGCGCCCTCAACTTGGCCCAGATGGCATGCGTGCCATTGGCATATTCCAACACGCACGCTAGCCACTTTCTCTTCCAAGCCGCTATGCTATTGGCACATGCCAAAAAGTAGCACCCGCAACTTGGCCATAGTGGCCGTGCGTGCCATTGGCACATGCCAACACGCAACCACTAGCCAATTCCCATTCCAAAGCCGTTATACCATTGTAGCGCCCGCGACTTGGCCAAAGTGTCCCTGCGTGCCAATGGCACATGCCAACACGCAATTACTAGCCAATTTCCATTCCAAAGCCGCTATGCCATTGTAGCGCCCACGACTTGGCTAAAGTGGCCGTGCGTGCCATTGGCACATGCCAACATGCAACCACTATCCACTTTTATTCCCAACCAGCTAGCCAATTTCCAAGGCATTCCACACATGCCATTGGCACATGCCACATGCTCCACTAGCGACTTTGGCATTGCCATTCGCACTCAAAGTGCAACTTGCGGCCAAGGCATTCCGCACATGCCAAATGCTCTAGTAAGCGACTTTGGCATTGCCATCCGCACTCAAAATACAACTCGCGGCCAAGGAATTTCGCACACGCCAAATGCTCCACTAAGCGACTTTGGCATTGCCATCCGCACTCAAAGTACAACTCGCGGTCAAGACATCCCGCACATGTCATTGGCACATTCCGCAATGCTTCACTAGCAACTTTGGTATTGCCACTTGCGCCCAACTCTCGAGACATCAACACAAATTGGGGGATACTTTCTTGTGGTTTTGGTTTGGCGGTCACAGCATGCAGCGTACACTACGCTCGCAATGAAGCAAGGCGTGAAAGGAATGAATACGGCCAATTAAATAAGGAAATTTATGTGAAAACGTTTTTCACCATAAAGCCAACGGTTTCCACCTCATCTGTTTTAATTGACACATTTACTCAATTCCTTAATGAGGCTAGGGTACGTTCAATCTCACTTGTATAAATAGGTTTCACCTATTCTGCCAAAACACACAAGTCTTGGTCAAGCAAAATACAACACTATCAGATAGCAACTTTGCAAGCTCTCTCAAAAGCTTCCATCACTAGCAAGCTTCCGCAAGCTTCTACACTTCTGATACAAGTCGAGATACTACCTAGCCAGAACTCTCAGGTCTCATCACCCTTCTTCGCTATCCTCCCAAAATCAACCCTTCTCCTCCACTTTGTGACCGAAGCAAATATGGAACGACCATCTTCTTGGTTTAGGCCAGAGTTGTACAGATTGATATCTCGAATCAAAAGTGTTCACGTGCAGCACATTTGTTTAAGGGTTTAAACTAGTCTTTCCACCATCGAATTTACCAAATTCGGCAGAGGCGATTTTCTCCCATAAATAGTATTTTATGTCTAAAATGATGTTTGTGAACTTATCTTTATAAATTAATGGATGTTATTGCAAACCGTGGCTATATAGTTCATAAACAGATTCGAGTGAATCAAATAGTTTTTGCTTCAATTATGTCTTGTGTAGTACATGATATTTCCTTGTAATTGAACAACTCTCTAACTAGTTCATTTGAGTCATTTGAACTAGTTATGGTGAAGAAGAATATGGTTGATATGAAAGTTATCATATGGCTAACCACTTGGTTAACTATTGTTGAACCAACTAATGTACAAGTTTGGGTACGGTTACACAAGCATACAAATGTGCATTACATGTGTGTATAAAAAGCTATATTTTCGATCTAACGGATGATAAATATTAGCTTGAATCTAATCAGGTTTTCATCTAACGGTGAATATTGAATGCTTTGTTACTAAGCTAACATTGATTGCAAACCCTGATTTGAAAGACTATATAAGGGAGAACTCTAGCAACTGGGAAACCTAATCCACACACATTCTGTGTGATACTAGTTGTGCTAAGCTAGAGTCGATTCTCCTTTAACCTTTGGTTTCTTCTTCTAAACCAGGTTAAATACTTTATTGGGATGGTGAAGCCAGACCGATACTACTTTTCTTGTAGTTGTGTGATCTGATCTTGCTATTTTTATTGTACGAGTATAATTATAATAATTGTCTTGAGATTTTTATATCCGATAGGCAAGATAAAAAGTAATCACAAATATCTTCGTCTCGTCGTTTGTGATTCCATAATATATTTTTTTCGCTGCGTCGATTAAGACTATTGTGAGGTAATTGATAATATTGAGTTGTTCTTCGGGAATATAAGTCTGGTTTATCAATTGGTTCCTGTTCACCTTGATTTATCAAAAGACAGAACAAAACTCGTAGGTATATTCGTGGAAGACGAATTTATCTATTACAGTAGACTTTTATGTGTGATACATATTTGTTTATTAAAGTCTTCGACTTTGGGTTGTAGCAACTCTTAGTTGTGGGTGAGATCAGCTAAGGGAATCAAGTACGTAGTATCCTGATGGGATCAGAGGCGTAGGAGCATAACTGTACCTTGGATCAGTGTGAGATTGATTGGGGTTCAACTACAGTCCAGACCAAAGTTAGCTTGGAGTAGGCTAGTGTATGAAGCGGCTTAATATAATGTATGTTTAATCAGGACTAGGTCCCGAGGTTTTTTTTCATTTGCGGTTTCCTCATTAACAAAATTCTGTTGTCCGTGTTATTTCTTTTCTGCATTATATTTGTTATATAATTGAAATAATGCAGGTTGTGCGTTGTTCAATCAATTAGAATATCCGACCTTTTGGTTGTTGATTTAAATTGATTAACACTTGGATATTGGTATTTGGTACCATCCAAGTTTATATCTCTTGTATTTAAATTGAGACTCGCAGTTTCCTTGAGTAAGATTTAAATCGAGAGATAGAGATTAAACTCTTTGATATACTTTTCTATTGATTGAGTCTAACTGTCTAGTTGATTCTCATAAAATTATATTGGGTGTGGTTGTTATACCCCAGCTTTTTCAATTAGTATCAGAGCAGGCAAACACGTTCAAGACCTTACAAGTCTGTGTTTGTGGCAATCTGAGTCTGAGGACAAGATCTCTTGTATGCATACCTAGATGTCTCCTAAAGCTTTCGATTACGCAAAGTGTCTTGGAAACACCTCAAAGGATTGCTCCTTAGTTGATTCTTCTGAATCCCGAGGTAGAAAGATTATTCAATCAGATGTTGACATCTCTTTCTCTTCTCATGAGGCATGCGACACTCTGGAAAAACCTGAAAAGGAACTCACCAGAATTTCAAAAAATTCTGCTGAGATTATTGATTTTCGGGATCATGATCAGCTTGTTGATGAATTTAAAAAGTCTCTTGATCGAGAATGTGAACTCTATAACATTATTGAGTCTTTCTCCAAAAATATTGAAAAACTTCTCCAAGAAACTACTGTACAACGTGAAAATATTAGTGCTCTTGAGAGAATTGTTATGGAAGACTCAATTAGAGAAAAACGTTTGATCGAGACTCATTCATCAGATCTTAACAAAATTCATGTCAAAAAATAGAAATGTAGTTGTAGGATTTCCCACACTACACCCTTGTTAAGATCTTGCTATAATCAACTCACAATTAAAGATGAAAAACGACACTTTATTATTTTGTTCTCAAAAATGTTTACAGAAATGGAAGAATTCAAGATTACAACTATTCTCTTGAATTTTATCTCTCCTCAAGACTTTTTTTAACTCTCAAAAATACATCATCCTTTTCTGGACACATCGGGTCTATATTTATAGGGTAGTTACATAGTGGATGACAGCTAAGTTTTCCTCTTATTTCGGGTTGATTCTGCGATTGTACCGCGATTAGTTACAATGTTCACTCTCGCAAGTTTTGAAACCATCGCAGGACAAACATGCTTTTCTCAAGTTTTCTTCACTCGTCATTTATTACATCTCTCTTTTGACTGCTTTTGTGACACTCACAAAGTGTAGTTGAAGATCTTGCGATGATGCTCGCTGGGAAGTGTTGTTAATCTCACAGAGAAGTATTGTAGCGATATTATGGTCCTACATCTTGCCTCTTCTCATGTCTTCTTCGCAAAGTGGAGAGGATATGAGAATCTTCAATTCTTCAAAGTGCTCGCAGCCTCTCTTCTTTCCATATTTTCTTCTCGACATTGCTCCGTTAATTTAGCTTAACCGCCTACACGTGTTGTAAATTCATCTTTTTACTGACACGTCTTTGCTCAACAGGTTACTCCCTTTTGCCTATAAAAGGTAGAGTTAAACTTCAAAACTAATTTTCTTCTTCTATTTCTCTATCTCCTTCATCTATTTATTTTATCTTCCGTCTGCAACTTTTCTTCTTCTTCATATTCTCCTGCTACTGTTCTAATGGAATCATCAAGGTATGTTTTTTGATTATAATCTTTATTTGATTCAATTTTTACTCATATTCTTAGATCTTCTCTATTTGATACTTCATAACTCCCGTATTATGTCTTCTCTTCAGTGGAACTATCCCTAACACCCAGTCCTCAGGTCAAAACCCTAATGCTCGCAAAAGACCGACTGAGAAGAAGAAGAGAAGTTCTGCGAATGATAAGGTGGTAAGAAACACATCCTATTTCTTAATAACAATATTGTTGCCTCTGTTTCTTATCTAAGTTATTATTCGCAGAATGTCGAGAACATCGCTAATCCTCCCAAAAGACCTCGTCAGTTTAAAGCTCTTGAGGCTGATTTCTCCATCCCCACATTAACATATGCAAGAATTACTCCCACACCCTCGCAACTGGATCCTCTTTCTTTTACCTGCGAGAATATCGCCGCCAACACCTCTACTTCTTTTGATTCATTGACAAATCAAGCTCCTGAAATTGATGTGACTGAAGTTCCTTCTAGACCTTTATTGCCTTCAACTGTTGTTTTTCCCAACACTCCTCCTTCTGATAATACAACCATCGCAAATGACTCAAATCGTCAACTTGTCCTCGTTACCACTTCACCCTCTGCATCTCTTCCTCCATCGAATGAAACCTTAGCAGGAGTTGATGTTGATTTTAAAATTTTATCTAATATTTTAGACGATGCTATAAAATCTTCTACTGACTCTCTCCAATATGAAGTTTGCGAGGCCTTACTTAAATATTTTGGCTCTGATAATACTGCTTCACGAGCATCTTTAGAAAATGAAGTTCAAACTCTGAGAAAAAGCCTTCAAGTCAAAATTTCTGAATGTGATACTCTGAACCATATGCTTCGCAACTCTTCTCTTAACTGCGAGAACTTTCGCAGAAAAAATGACGAGCTGAAAGGTACAATTTTCCTGCCCTCTATGTAGAATAATGGAATTTGGCGGTCCTCCTACATAATTTTTTAAAATTACATTATTCTATCAAGAATACAACCGCTCACAAGAATTTTCTCTCTCCTCAAAACTCTCTCCTGACTTCAAAAATTGATCGCATCTATGAATCTATTGATTCTCTTTATATATGGTAGTTACATAGTGGATGACAACTAAGATGTCCTTTATTTTAAGATCTGACTCGCGATACTCTCGCAGTAGCTGTTAATGTTAATTCTCGCAGGTGTTTGTGATCCTCGCGGCATTATCACACTTTTCTCATGTTTCAGTTGTCGTCATCTGCTATGTCATTCTTTCAATCGTTTTGTGACACTCGCAATGTGTTATTGAAGAGCTCGTAGAACTGTCGCTGTAAATCTCGCAGGAGTATTGTTGTGGCGATATTCTGATCCTACACTATCGATGTAATCTTCCACTTGGATGAATAAGACTTCCTAAGGAAAAGCACGGACATAGCCGCCATAATTTTACGCTTCCCAGTTTAAGGTTATTGTACCAGGTAAATGTCGTATCCGTGAGTAATTTGGGGAATTCTCTTAAACATAACTTTCCGTTGGAGGTATGATCGTTCATGGTTGATAGGAACCGGCTGAGATGCTCGCGCGCGTTCCCTTTTCCGTCATATACTTTGAATTGTGGCGATGTGTAGTCCTCCGGGTATGGATACTCGGCGATGTTAGGGGAATATGGGATGTTCATGAAACCATAATTGTCTTGTTTTACCATGCGGTAATTCATTTCTAGGTACTTTGCTATTGCTTCTTGTGTCATTTTTGTTGGCACATTCTCCTTGCTTTCATTGTCCTTTGTCAATTATTTGGTAGTGCCTTGCTCCGTTGTTGTTACATGTTCCATCAATTTTCTTAACTCTTCTTCGGACGTGGGTTTCTAGTTCTTTCTGCATCTGTCCTAAATTTAGTAGTGTTAAGCATGTGTTGCTAGTTTCCCGTTGTTTGTCTTTTCCCTGCACAAATTTATTTCCTTCCTGAGATTTTTATGTGATCGGATTCGTGACTAAGCCTCGTGTCAATGTTTCTTCATCGCTCTCTTCGTGCTCATCTTGTATTGTTACTTTATCGAGGTTGATTGGTCGATCGGTTAGCTGATTTTCTGACGCGCCTATGTTGGTATTTGTTAGGTGTGTCATGGTGGATAAGAGATAAGCCTCCGGGTGTGGTCGCTAAATATTATGAGCTAAAGATGAATTAGGTACTGCACATCCTAGTCACAACAATGACTACACCTTTTCCTAAAATATTATGAGAGAGAACTTGCTTTCCATTGTACTTTGTCCTTCATTTTATAGGCTTTCCCCAAAATCTCTTCTTTTCATTACATCATGCCACATGTCATTATATCATTCTTATTTACTATTATTTCCATTCCCCTTACTATGACCTCTAGTTTCTTATTAATTCCTTCTTTATCCTTATTATTCTATGGACATACTTTATTAGACTTGGGCTTTAGTCCCCAAGTCACCATTTCATTAATGGACCTAATCACTCCCTTGGGGATTCCCTAGCCCTACTAAGGGGTAATTATTTTCATGTATCAATAGCAGTGACTTTCTCTATAATTTTTAGCCCGATACCTTGTCCAATTCAGTGAACAGTACGTATCATACAATTTTTATTTATCTTAATCTCTAAAATCCTTTTTTCTAAATCTTCTCAGGAACCCACCAGAATTGATAGGATGGATGAGACAGTCTCGTGCAAGAACTGGCCATGCGGAATAAAAATTGAGCTGGTATTCTTGGTTCGACCTAGTTTTAGGATTATAAGTTGAGACGGTGGTCCTCAACGAACTATAGTTTTTCCTATATAATGCTCACCATAATTTCTTTGGAAGCCCTAACTACCATCTATCAGGTGATCCTAGAAATCTCTTTTTGACACATTGGAGACTCATGTCCTTCATGCTTTGATTCCAATAACACCCAACATTCCAAAGTAATGAATTAATCCCATGTTTCTCTTCTTTCGATTTATATGACTCCAAAATACCTACAAATATAAAACAAGCGTAATATACACAAAAGATAAGAGAAATAACTATGAAAAACTTAGAAAATGGTACTCGAATTAGGTTTATTAGTAACCTATCAACAACGTACATCTGTATGATATCGAACATATTGTGGTGTACTTGGTGTTAGAGCATTGCTCGGTCGAACTCACAAGCGTTACTATCTCTATCTTGTTGTAAAATTCAGTAGATCAAACTATATCTCGATTTCTGGTCTATATTCAGTCAAGTCTCGGATTAGGATAAAAGTGTGTAGTTGAGTACCAGACATCACTGCGTTCTACCATTTGAAGGAAGATCAACCGAAGCTTTTGGATAACTTCATCTGTTAGAGCATTGCTCGGTTGAACCTACCAAGCGTTGGTATGTCAAGTTTGGTTGTCATATTTTAGTGAAGCAAAACTCATTTAAGAGTCGCTTGATTTAAAAGTACTAGAGTCAACTTCGTATAGGTTAGCTTAAAAGTATTAGGGTGAGACATTACAAGTATTGCGAAGACTTGAAGAAGTTGGAAGCTACAACGACAACATAATCCTTCCACTTGAGGTTAGTGAAATTTGACATGAACTGTTTCATTCCCTAACGTATATTTCAAGTCGTGCATATTGAAAACATAAAACTGTGAAGCATGAACACTCTAGATAGACATAGTATTAAGGAATACAATATGAAGTTTCTTGCTTAACCATTAAACTTTGTATATAAGACGTAGACATAATCGTATGAATGTTATTGTGATTATGTATGGGTATGAGGTGAGTATTTGATCCTAGGGAACAATGTTTACATGTGTTCTAAGGAAGTAAGTTCATGATATGTGTTGTGAACCGAAAAGGAAATCTTCAGGAATTATTGGGGATGTTCTTCATTGCATATCTTATGAACGACCAATATGTGTGATTACTATAACTTCCCATGACTTGTTTGTGTTCTTGATAAAACTATTCACATGAGGCCTGACTTATGTATCGGTATTACTTTTATTAGTGAAATTGATCTTAAGTAATCACCTGGGGTATGATCGGGTTGTGTATGTCTGAACTTATTACTGGGAAGAGGGGAACCGATCCTTGTATGAGGTGCGGCAAGGTTTATGGAAAAAAGGGGAACCGATCCTATGAACATGTGCAACAAGTTTTTGGGAAGGGGGAACCGATCATATGGACATGTGCAGTGCATACAAGTTAGATACCAAATATATGTGGGGAACCGATCCTAGTACCTAGTCAGCCGTATCTTTGGTAAGCTAGTGTAACTATGCACAATACTCACATGGAGGTAGAACCAAAACTTGTTTTGGTAGAAACGTAAACCCATGAGTTGTGATTGAGTGGTACTTGATCAATCACATAGTTCTTGAAAGTCAGATGAACCAATTCTAAACTTGTTTGGAAGTGTGGTAAATCGGTTTCAAGTGAGCAAGAATGGAAAAGACTTGAAAGAGTAAGATGTCGACACATTTTGAACATAATACATTAATACTTATTCGATTTTGTTCAAAGATATTCCTTAATGGCTAAGAAGGAAGTAAATCCCAAGATCGAATTTAAATAAGTTAAGAATCTTTTTAATTAAGGGTTTTTAATTATATATGGAAAATAAGAATTAATAATGTGCATTTGCTAATTAAAGATTTTTCAAGGAGATTTCGATCATTATTTTTGGATAGTGCATTCACAGGAATTATGAAAACCGAATTTGGTGGAGTAATGAAAATATCTTGAGAATTGTTAGAGCACTGCTCGGTCAAACTCGCATGCGTTGATATCTCAAGCATGTTTGTCAATCTTAGTGATCAAAACTATATAGTCTTGATTTCTAGTCTACTATAGCTAAGGTCTCGGACTAGGATATAAAGTGTAGTTGAGCTCAAGAACTCCATGGAGATCATCATACAAGATGAAGGACTACTCAAGGAACCAATGGATCTTCATCGACTAAAAGGTATGTGGAGATTTGAACTTATCTATCACTCAAAAGTCTATCTACTCTATCTCCTATCTTGAGACAAAAGTCGTTTTACTATATAGACTAAGAATATACACATGTGACATTCCAAGCTGAGTATATCTCGCTTATCTATTTCTCGAAATATGTGTTGGTAAAGCTTTTGCTTTAGCCAAGTTCATCTTTGCCTAGTAACGAAAGTCATGTTATGTTTCAATCACTTTGGAAATCGCTCTGATGAAAACTAGTTCATGAAAACAACTATATGACGTCCTCTGAGAATATTTCAATGATTGAAATGAGAGTTTAGACTATATAACCATTTTGGGATATAAACATTGTTGTGGAAACACATATATGTATAAGTCCTTAACACTTGAACCGAAGTTTGTGAACTTTGTTGATCAAGTGGAACCGGAACGTGAGCAGCAACTCAGTCCGCGAACTGGCGTAAGTTCTCGAACCCGAGAATATCTGCTGAAGTTATAGCTCAGGTACAGTCCGCGAACCCAGTCCACGAACTGACGGAAGTTCTCATCCTGAGAAATTCTGCTGGAGTTTATTAACTTCAACCGGTTAGCTTGAGTCCGCGAACTCAAGAGATTATGTCTGAAAACGTTGTTCGTGAACTTATCTTAAATTACTAAGGAATGATTTTGCAAACCGTGTCTTTATAGTTCATGATTAATGATTCGAGTGAATCACATCGTTTTTGATTCAATTGTGTCTCTTGTAGTACTTGAGATCTCATAGAAATTTAACAACTCTCTAACTAGCTCATTTGAGTCATTTGGACTAGTTATGGTGAAGAAGAATATGGTTGATATGAAAGTTATCATTTGGCTAACCATTTGGTTGACTAATATTGAACCAACCATTGTACACGTTTCGGTACGGTTACACGAACTCAAAATTTCAAGTACATGTGTGTATGACAAGCTAAGTTTTCGATCTAACGGTTGAGATATATTAGCTTGTATCTAATCAGGTTTTCATCTAACGGTGAATATTGAATGCTTTGTTAGTAAGCTAACATTGATTGCAAACCCTGATTTGAAAGACTATATAAGGGAGAACTCTAGCAATTAGAAAAACTAATCCCCACACACTTTTCTTGTGTTATACTAGTTTTCTCTAAGCTAGAGTCGATCTCCATTAACCCTCGAGTTTTCTCTCTAAATTTGGGTTAACGACTTAAAGACTTCATTGGGATTGTGAAACCAGACTAATACTACTTATCTTTTAGTTGTGTGATCTGATCTTGCTCTTTCTACCGTACGAGTACAATTGTAATAATTGGCTTGAGATTTCTATCTCCGATAGGCAAGATAAAAGTAGTCACAAACATCTTCGTCTCATTGTTTATGATTCCTCAATAATCTTCTTCGTTGCGTCGATTAAGTTTATTGTGAGGTGATTGATGAAACTGAGCTGTTCTTCGGGAATATAAGTCTGGTTTTATCGATTGTCTCATGTTCACCTTGATTTATCAAAACAAGGAATAAAACTCATAGGTTTATTTGTGGGAGACGAATTTATATATTACTTGTAGACTTTTCTGTGTGAGATAAATTTGTTTGCTAAAGTCTTCGACTTTGGGCCATAGCAATTCTTGGTTGTGGGTGAGATCAGCTAAGGGAATCAAGTGTGCAGTATCCAACTGGGATCAGAGGCATAGGAGCATAACTGTACCTTGGATCAGTGTGAGATTGGTTAGGGTTCAACTACCGTCCAGACCGAAGTTAATTTGGAGTAGGTTTGTGTCTGTAGCGGCTTAATACAGTGTATGTTTAATCTGGACTAGGTCCCAGGGTTTTTCTGCATTTGCGGTTTCCTCTTTAACAAAATTCTGGTGTCTGTGATATTTCTTTTCCGCATTATATTTTTATATAATTGAAATAATACATGTTTTGTGTTGTTCAATTGATTGGAATATCCGACCTTATTGGTTGTTGATTTTAATCAATTGACACTTGGATATTGGTCTTTGGTACCATCCAAGTTACTTTTCTTTGATTAGGCTCGTGAATCTTATTTGATTGAGTAAATCAAATCGAGAGATTGAGATAATAGCTCCTTGAGTATTTTCTATTGATTGAGTCTTTTTGATTCTCTAGAAAACAACTCGGAGTTTTCCATACAGATTTCTAATCGAAATATTGGGTGAGGTTGTTAGATCCACGCATTTTCAATTGGTATCAGAGCAGGCAAACACGTTAAAGACCTTACAAGTTTGTGTTTGTGGCAATATGAGTCTGTGGACGGAATCTCTGTTGCGCATACCAAAATGTCTCCTAAAGCTTTTGACCATGTCAAGTGTCTTGGAAACACCTCAAATGATTATTCCTTAGTTGATTCTTCCGAATACCGAGGTAGAAAGAATGTTCAATGTGATAATGAAATTTCTTCCTCTCATGAGGCATGTGACACTGTGGCAGAAGTTGAAAAGGAACTCACCATAATTTCAAAACATACAGCTGAAGATATTGATTTCAATGATCATGATCAGCTCATTGATGAATTTGAAAAGTCTCTTAATCGAGAACGTGATCTCTATCATATCATAAAGTCCTTCTCTAAGAACATTGAGAAACTTCTACAAGAAACTACTCTACAACAGGAAAAAATTAGTACTCTTGAGGAAGCTGTTAAAGAGGACTCAATTAGAGAAAAACGTTTGCTCGAGACTCATTCATCAGTTCTCAACAGAATTCATGCTGAAAAAGAGAAACTTTGTGTATCTCTTACTCTAGCTTATGAACAGTGTAAATCCTTGGAAAAGGAAAACTCTGTCTTAAGGAGAAAATCCTCTGTACAAACTAACTCACGTGATGTTCTGTACAAGAAAAATTATTCTCCAGAAGAAGATTGTGTCGAGAAAAGTTTACATAACTTGCAATCTTCTCGTAAGGCTATGGAGTATAATAAGGTGCCAGGTATTGCTTCTCTTCCACGAACCTGTACTTTTTATGGGAAACAGAATCACTATGATATCCATTGTTTTGCAAGAAGAAAACAAATTTCTAAGATTCGTAATTTTCTTTTCTTCACTATCAATGGAATAGATAGTCAGTCGACTAAAGCAGTGAATCGTAGGCCCATAAGAAATCAGAAACCGTATGAGAATGATTTCTATTCTAGATATCATCACAGGGATAAAGTTCTTTCTGGAAATTCTTTTTGCAGTATTAATAAGAACATTCCCTGTACTTATAAGGATGTTTCTGATAAATCTAAATCTAGAAAATGGATTCCTATCCATTCCTATTCTCTTGATCCTATTGCAAGAGGCCCTAGATTTAGTCCTTCTGATAAGAAAAATGATCAATTAGTGTCTTATCTCACTAGAAAGAGTACATATCAGAGACAGAAGGATAGAGATGAACAACATTCATTTGATGAGATAAAGGCTCATACTTGTGTGAATTAATCACAAGGTTGAATATCTCACATACAAAAAGCCTAGTTGTGAGAGAATTGGATATGTATACTCCATAACTATGTGACTCTAATTATCTAGCTAATCTCTTATCGTTTTTAGAAAGATAATTGTTCAGACACTGGTTTGTGAGTATTTTTTCCTTTTTTTGTTCATTTTCTAAAACACCTTTGAAAAATAAAAGTGTTTCCTTTTTCCATGTAGAGATTTGTGAAAAACCATCATATGGGTTCACGTATGATCGCTGTCGTATGCGTCAAAAATAAATTACACTTTCTCACTACTCAAAATATAAATATAGCAAGGGCAAGAAAGGGTCGTTCCCACAGAGAGGTCTAGGTTGTCAAGTTGTTTCGGTTTCCTATATAAAACACCGGGAGTTTTCTGATTTTTAATAAAGCAAACTAAAATAAAAGCAAACAGAGAAAAGTAAACAAATCAAGCAAGGAAAAATATTGGTTAAGGATTCATCTTCATTCACTAACATATTCTTGTCATAATAATTTGAATTGATATTTTAATCTCAACTTTTATCAAAAGCCCTAGGATACCTTGATCGCAAGTTTATCCTGCAAATCTCCTCTTGTCATCAACAAACACATTAAAAGATGCGAATATGAATTCTATCTTAAAGAACAACCTAACGTGTAAAAGTACTAATCAAGTTTAATTCCATAGATGCATTATGTTCTATGAAATCAGGCCAATCAAAGCAATCGAACGTGGAAAACGCACTAATCCGATTTAACAAAGGTTATGGTTCACATATGATCATAAGGATGCATCACTAAAAGCTATAACCATATTCATGCTACTTGTAATAAGGAATCTATCACTTTTGCGTATAACAAACCCTAATCTATCAATAGAGATGAAAACAAACTCAACCGATTCGCGACTCGATCAAACAAGCATTCAAATCATGTAACAATATAAATAGTGAATCATAATCGATAATATGGAGACAAAACTAATTTATCATATCAAAAAGCATATTATGTGAAATCCAATTATTCCATAACCAATAATAAAATTAAGTACTCATATTCATGGAGTTCATAAAAAGAAGGAAGAGAAAACCTATCTGTTTCTAAACCCTAGAACAAAAGTAAAGGAAGAGATATATGTGTTTAGAGAAAAGTCTTCTCTTTTATATGTTTCTCAATTTCCATAAAGGATACTCCTTCCAATATTAGGTATTCTCAAAACCCATCTCCAAGTGGTCCACCAAACCCATGTGTGGAAATAACCCAACAAAGCTCTGTCCAAAATACGTCGCCGGAAAAACGGGTTTTTCGCCAGAAGTTCGCCGGAATTCGGCACTGTCATTCGCCTGAGATTCTATTTCGCTGACAGAATATTCCGTCAGGGCACCGTTATATATAACTGTCAAACTAACAGTCTTCGTTAGTCAACCAGGTCAAGGTCCGAGTGAGTACCGAGTCAGCTCTCTGACTTGGATGGATGGGCTGAGTTGGAGTTGGCCAAGGCCATTATACATCCTGAACTTTTGTCGCGCCATCATGGCCCTATACAGCTTCAAACCCTATTTCAGCTGCACTCTGCACATCTAACTCAGCTTTCCTTTCAATGAGCATTAATCTGCAACTGCAACTCCAACTTCAATTATCACCAGCGCTACTGCATCATTCATGCACTTCTTGGGTCAGTCTCTATTTCAGTCACAGCTGTAAACATCACCACCTAAACATACATCTATGCCTTCTTTGTAATTATAACACCATTGCAACCTTCAAATCCACCTGCAATGTACCACATTCCTCTGCTCTTTCTCAGCATAATCAGTTAAGCTCACCACCTGTGCTTCTTCCATTCATCATTCGAGTACTTACAGATAGCTAGATTTCAACCTCCTACGCTCCTACGCTCTGCAACGCCAATTATCCAAACACCACTTCACTGCATCAGTTAGCACCATTTATTGACAGTTGCATCAGTAGCTCCATCCATTTCTAGCTACATCATCATGCAGCTCATTGCACAACTATTTCCATTGCATTACAGAAACATCATTCATTCCACCATTCTCAGTTCAAGCACATATTATCTCCCTATATTTCATTCTACTAGATGACACTGCAACTTCATATACCACATGTCATTGAACCACCAGTTCAACTTTGAAATCTCCATCTCAGTCATAGCTCACAGTCTTGTACTTCTTCAAATTCCAACTCCTCTTCATGTCAATAGCACCACTAGCTTACCCTTACCATGGTCACCACAACATCACATTTTCAATCACTTATCCTTCCTCTCTGCATTAACAACATCATCTCATTCTTTGTTGCTCTAAATTTCAACTCCAGTAGCAGATACAATCTTCCAGTAACTTGTTCTTGAGCTCATACAAATCCATCACCTTCAAAGCAACCTCCACAGAAGCAAATCAACTTCTCATTTGAATCACAATCTATTCTTCCAGTTCCAACGGCAGCAAATTCAATTTCATTTCTAATTTATTCTCAATTCAGAACCCATCTCTTTATAATCTTTTAATCAACAGTAAACCCTTCCATCGAGGTCCACCCCAAGAACATCAACACAAATATATTCCTTCCAATCTCTCCCTGTAATCAACAGCAACATCAATCTTCAATTCCCAACAATCGTCAAACCCATCTTTTAAGTCCTCTTCTTCTCGGCTTCAATTGCTTCCTTGGATTCAATCACCAATATCACTAGATCCTATTTCTTCTCATGACCCATTCTCTATTACTCCACCTGATTCCACTTCTCAATCTACAATACTTAATTCAGACAGAACCCATTTGTAAAACCATATGAACTCCTAGAATCTTTCTTTAATCTCCACCGATCCAAACCAAACCCATGTCAAATTTCTCTTGCACTCAATAGCATCAGAACCCATCTTCAATCAATCTCTTCTTCAATCATCTCGACCCTAATTCGATCCCAGCAAAACCTATTTCTGAATTACCACCTCTTCCAGCAGAATCATCTCTCAATTTCTCTGCATGTTTCTCTCTAAATCTCTCGGATCCAACGACACATCCACTGCTCCTCTTTTCTTAGTTTCAGGTGTAAAATGAGATGGATTGAATGAGAGACAAAATCTCTCGAATTTAGGGTTGTAGGAATGATTGGGTGGATTTATGCACCCAACTGTAGAAGATCCACTCAGCTAGGAGCCCCTTTTAACCTTGGCTGGCCTGTCTATAGTGCTCCTCCAAAATAGTTGCCCCTTAACCATTACTGGGCTCCAGATAGTGTTTGCATGTGAAATAACCTTTCTGCCCTTTCGGCTCAAATTGAACGATTTCTTCTTATTTTCCTTTGTATGACTCCAGAGTACCTAATAACTCAAAAACACACTTAAAGTACATAATTTACATGAAAAATAGCAAAGAACGCATAAACTCTAGATAGTAAATACGGTGTATTCTACACCTATCAACGTACGGTTCAAGTTTTCCCTTAAACCTATCCCGTAACCCTAAATCTCTTGAGTTTTTCTTTATATACCTATCCTATTGAGTTACTCTTTTACTCTAGGTTTTATGTTATCAATGGATTCTTCTTCGTGCTCTTCGGACTTGACTAATGATGTCATTGATAAGGCGGTATATTGCAAACTCGATAAAGAAAAGGAATATCTTATTCAAATAGAAGGTTCTCTTCCTCAATCCTCTGATTCACTCTCGGATATAGAATAGATTGAAGATATTTCATCGGATGTAGTTCTTGACTTCCTAATGGAGTTTGAGAAGGCTAAGAAACTACTTGTTGATACAATGAAGTGTCTTGATATGGTAAGAATAGAGTTTAAAAAGGTTAAGTCTGAGCTTGTTCTCATGAAAAACCATGTTAAAGAGCTTCCCAATAAGGATATCAACATAAGATGATGTTATTCACAAGCTTCAAGATCTTAAGACTCAATAAGGTCCCGAACTGTCGTTTTGAACATAGCTCTGTATGACATGGAAGATTTTCTGTTTGGTTCTTATTGTCTAGTAAATCTTCTATGTTTTCTGTTTTATTTAGAAGAATAACTAGTTTTTTGGAATATCAATGATTGTGATTACACATAGCTATATCCAATGATTTCATCTTCTTGTTTTTAGATTTATTGGTTTAATTCTAAACTGGTTTGGAAGATGGTGGTTGTAGTATTAATATTTTTGATTTTTATATATTGCAATATTTTGGTGGGATATGAGTGTTTACGTCTGTGAACTTGTTTGTCCCATATTTTGTCAAAAGTAAAGTCGTTCACGTATTGGTATGCAAATATTGATAAAGGAATGAATTGACTTTTGGCAAAACACAAAAGTTAAGCCTATATTGTCAATTATTGATGTAAGATAGGTTAAAATCTTTTGTGATTCAAGGATAAAGTCTATTATGTCACCTTGTGATGGAAAAATAGAATAGGTCCTTGTTTTTTAATCCACGGTATAGAGCTTAACTGTTCCATATTATTATGTATTACCGTGAAGGTTCCATTGTGTATCTCATGTTGAGCACGATACAACTAAGTCGATTTCTTATTAGCATGGTTGGTTATTCCATGAGATGCTATATGTTGAGTATTAAGAACTAAATTAATCAACGTGTGTGGTTATTTAGTTTGTATTCTATGAGTTCTCTCATGTTGAGTACATGTACGGTTAAGGCTATCATTTCCAAAGATAATATTAGTCGGGGTTCCATAATCTCTTATGTTGAGCCCAAATGAACTAAGTCAATCATCTTGTGTGATTATTTAGTTAGTACTCCATAGAATTTTCTCATGTCGAGTGTGGACAATTGAATTGATTACTTTGTGATTAGTTTAATTGTGTAATCCGGTTAGAATATTTATGGGTTTTCTTGTGAATAATCTAATCGATGAATTAAGTCTCCATAAGTTTACTTGTGTTGAGCATATTTAGTCAAATTAATCATGGTTCGCTTTGGTTAATATGATTGAATATTTTGGATTCCAAATTCATACTTGTATGCAATTTGTTGAGTCTAAAGAAATCCTTCTTTTCTATTGAAATTAAGGTCGCTCTTGTTGTTCCTTTTGGAATGACATCTTATGGGGGAGAGTTCTTTTGAACTTGCGCTTAATTTCCAAATATTTATGGGGAGTGCGGCTGTGGAATTTTTAGGGGTTATCTTGTATCTTTATAAACTCCTTGATGAATGCCTTTAGCCTCGGCTTTATGATTGCATATGAACAAGTTGATAGAACATTTACCTTTGGTCATGAAATGTCTCTTACGGAAATTTCATTAGGATCCCGTTCTTGTACCTTTGCCAATTTTATTGACAAAAAAGGGGAGAATTAATTGTAGTTCACATTACAAATACATATGGTTTTCGGATCATTATGTAAGGGGGGGTGGTTTCCATGTGAGATGGAGTATTGACTAAGGGGGAGTGAAGTATCACCATAGTATTGTTGTTGAAGTTGTGATGCATTTGGACTTTGACGATGTGTAATAATATTATGACACTGTATAACAATGATTGAGAACTAATGCTTTTCTCATTGTTATATCTACGGATTTTCAACAACGACGATACTAAACTTACAACCTTTGGGATCATTGGACTACTTGGAAGTGACGAAAATTTCGGGTATTGTTGAAGATTAGACATGTGGAATAGGAGTTACAAAGTTTATTTATATAATTTTTGTATTCCATATGTATTAATAGTTTTGCCACTAAAATTGACAAAGGGGGAGATTGTTAGAGAATTGCTCGGTCAAACTCGCATGCGTTGCTATCTCAAGCATGTTTGTCAATCTTAGTGATCAAAACTACATAGTCTTGATTTCTAGTCTACTATAGCTAAGGTCTCAGACTAGGATAGAAAGTGTAGTTGAGCTCAAGAACTCCATGGCGATCATCATACAAGATGAAGGACTACTCAAGGAACCAATGGATCTTCATCGACTAAAAGGTATATGGAGACTTGAACTTATCTATCACTCAAAAGTCTATCTACTCTATCTCCTATCTTGAGACAAAAGTCGTTTTACTATGTAGACTAAGAATATGCACATGTGACATTTCGAGCTGAGTATATCTCGCTTATCTATTTCTCGAAATATGTGTTGGTAAAGCTTTCTCTTTAGCCAAGTTCATCTTTGCCTGGTGATGAAAGTCATGTTATGTTTCAATCACTTTGGAAATCGTTCTGACGAAAACTAGTTCGTGAAAACAACTATATGTAGTCCTCTGAGAATGTTTCAATGATTGAAATGAGAGTTTAGACTATATAACATGTAGGATCAGAATATCACCATGACATTATTTCTATGAAATTAACAACACTTCTGCGAGTACTTCTGCAACACTTTCCGAGCATCACAAGATAACTTAAAGAGTGACGTAATAGATGACGATGGGAAAAACACGAGAAGAGCATGATGATCTTGCGAGGATTACAACACCTGCGAGAACTGACATTATAACTGTTGTGATAATACCGCGAGTCAGATCCGAAATTAAAGGATAGCTTAGCTGTCATCCATTATGTAACTACCCTATATAAAGAGACCCAGTATATTCAGAGAGAGGAGGATGAATTTTTGAGCGTTAAGAAAGTTTTGAGGAGAGAGAAAATCCAAGAGAGCGGTTGTATTCCTGATTTCTTCAATTTCTTGTAAACATTTCTGAGAATCAAATAATAAAGTGTTGTTTTTAATCTTGAAATATGTGTTGATTATTGTGAATTCTTGTGAAGGATGTAGTGTAGGTTTTCCTGCAACTACATTTTGGCGCCCGAAATAGGGATTGAATTAACGAAAATCATAGAAAAAGTGAGGTTGAAGATGAGAATTATTCAAGATTAAGAAGATAATTGAAAAAATCGGTGAAATAGTTGAAGGAAAAATGATTAGAGACAAAGAGAATCGTAGGAAATTGGAGTGTGGTATGATAACAAGAACAATGGTCGACAAATTCCATGAAAAAATTAAAGGGAGGATACATAAACGATATTTTGAAGGAAAGAAAATTATGACGGTGGAGAAAATATCACCGTTGAAGGAGTGAGAAAAGAAGAAAATCACATTTATAGCAACATAAATACCAACAGAAAATTTGAACCATACATCTCCTTTGGTAATTACGGTATCCGTTATACAAATGAAAAAGGGGAAATCAACAAGATCTACGGAAGAATGGGTTGTAAATAGAACTTTGGTGGATGCAGGAAGTTCTGTAATTATAATATTTTATCATGCATTTAAGAAAATGGGATACAAGGATGAAGAAATGTCTTGTTCAACATATCATATTCATGGCTTTGGAAAATATTTAACAAAACCTAAAGGAGAAATAGTGGTACGAATTCCGCTAGGAAAGATTGAAACACAAATAACATTATGTGTGGTAGACATGGAATCGCCGTATAACATAATATTGGGAAGACCATGGATACATGCAATCAAGGTTGTAGCATCAACATTGCATCAATGCATACAATTTCCTATGACCAGTGGAATTAGAGAAATTAGAGAAGATACTGATCTTGCGAAGCTGTGTTATCAAATTGAAGTGAGGAATTATGAAGGGCGTCCAAAGCTGCGAAAAGCTCGCATAAAAATGGAGAAAGAGACAAAGAAAGAAGAAGAATTTAAAGTTTACATGATAAGAGCAAAAGAAGGAAAAGGAATACCCAGCGAAATATCGCAAGAAGGAGATGAACCCGCGAGAGTTTTGAAAACCTCAACACCAATGGAAGAGCCTGAAGCCATCTACACCGCAACATAGCCAACAAAAGAAGTAAATATTGGAAGTGAAGAAGAACCTAAGATGCTGATAATTGGAACTAAAATGGATGCAGATGAAGAAGAACAAACCGTAAACCTCTTGCGAGAGTATAAAGATATTTTCGCGTGGGGTATGGATGAGATACCTGGAATAGATCCATCAGTTGCATGTCATAAGTTAGAAATTAACAAAGATGTGAGACCATTCAAACAAAGGATAAGAAAAATTGCGACAACTTATCACTCCAAAATAGAAGAAGAGTTACAGAAGATGCTTGATGCAGGAATTATAAGGCAAGCAAAATACCCGGAGTGGATTGCAAATATGGTGGTGGTTTGAAAGAAAAATAAGGGAATAAGAATTTGTATAGACTTCACTGACTTAAACAAAGCTTGTCCTAAAGATAGTTTTCCATTACCAGATATTCCTCAAATGGTTGAATCAGCAGCGGGAAATGATAGAATATCTTCATTAGATGGGTATAAAGGGTATAATCAAATTCCTCTCGAAGAAGAAGATCAAGAGCACACCACATTCTTTGCTCCAAGAAGGTTATATTTCTACACAAACATGCCTTTTGGATTGCGAAATGCTGGTGCCACATATCAAAGAATGGTGGAGAAGGTGTTTGCGAGGTGGATCCATAAGACATTAGAGGTGTATGTAGATGACATGTTGATCAAGAATAAAGAAGCTAAAAACCATGTGCAAGACTTGAAGGAGATTTTTGGTCAAATGCGACATTTTAACATCAAGGTGGATCCCGAAAAGTGCATTTTTGGAGTGGCTTCAAGAAAAAATTTAGGATATATTGTGTCAAAAGAAGGAATACAAGTGGATCTAGAGAAATTACAAGCAATTCGTGACATGCCAACGCCAGCAACAATAAAAGATGTGCAGAAATTGAACGGGCTCTTAGCCTCGCTAGGAATATTTATCTCGCGATCTTCAGATAAATGCAAGCATTTCTTCAATATACTCAGGAAGGGTACAAAGTTCAAGTGGACATATGAATGTGAGAAGGCTTTTCAAGGAGTTAAAGAATATCTAATAAACATATATATTTTACAGAAAGCGGAACCGGGAGAAGAATTATTGATTTACCTTGCGACAACTTTGCATGCATTAAGTGCAGTGTTACTGCGAGTAGATGCAGGGGTAGAAAAACCAATTTATTACATCAGCAAAACATTTAATTCTGCAGAGAAAAATTATTCAAAAATTGAGAAGCTAATTCTGGCATTGGTCTATGCAACCTTTAGACTTCGCATCTATTTTCAAGCACATAAAGTAAAAGTATTAACAAAGGTACCAATTGAGTCAGTAATGAAGAATTCAAAAATATCAGGCAGGGTTGAGATATGGAATGCACAAGTAGGGAACTTTGAAATCAAATAAGAAATCCTATCCTCGCCAAAATCACAAGTTGTAGCAGAATTTTTTAGCAGAGTTTCCTCTAGAAGATGATGAAGTTGTGGAAGAAATGATGGACATATAAGAAGAACATGGAGACCCAAAAGATCTATTAAAGGAACCCAACATGTGGGAAATATTGGTGGATGGATCATCAAATGGGGAAGGTAATGGAATTGGAGTTGTCTTTATCTCGCCAGAAGGAGAAAAAATGACTTTTTCATTTCGTTTGGAATTCACGTCCACTAATAATGAGACGGAGTATGAAGTTGTGGTGCATGCCCTAAAATTCGCCGTAGAGATGAAGTTGGAGAATGCTCGAATTACTAGTGATTTGTAGTTAGTTATTCGCCAGATAAAAGGAGAATACACCACGAATGAGCCATCTTTGAAGAAATACAAGAAACTTGTTGAGGAATTGTCTGCGAAAATTCCAAAAATAAAATGACGGCATATATCAAGGAAAGATAACAGGATCGCAGATGCTTTTGCCTTTATATCCAGAATGATGACAGACCCAACTGCGAGATGCATAAAAATTCAAACACTTATGTCACCTTCAGTCAATAAATAAGAAGTACAAGAAGCAGATGTAATGATAGTAGAAAGTGGCGAAGAAGAACCAAGAGAAAATATCGCAGATTGGCAAGAAAAACTTCATGCATATTTGGCGAGAGGCGAAACACCAAGAAATAGATTAGAGGCACACAAATTAAAAAGTCGTGCAACAAATTATGAATTAAGAGATGGAGTATTGTATCGAAAATCTTTTACTGGGCCATCACTTAGATGTTTGACACGAGAAGAAGGAGAAAAAGTGTTAAAAATGTTGCATAGTGGATATGCTGGTAATCACAGCGGGGGAAGATCTTTGGCTTACAGAACAAAAATGCAAGGATATTATTGGTCGTATATGCATGAAGATGCAAAACAACTATCAAGACGTTGCGAGCATTGTCAGCGACACGGAAAGAAGATACACGCACCAGGGGCACCATTGTCATCTTCAAGAAGTGTATAGCCTTTTGGAAAATGGGGTTTAGATATTGTGGGACTATTTTTACCAGGATCAGGGCAGAAGAGATACTTAATTTTCGCGATAGATTACTTCACAAAGTGGGCAGAAGTAAAAGCAGTGCAACATATTCGCGATAAAGACATATTTACATTCATCTTTGAAAATATCATCTGCAGATTTGGAATTCCAGCACAGTTGCTTTCTGATAATGGGAAACAATTTGAAGGGCAGAACATAGAGATTCTACTCAATGCGTTTAAAATAAAATGCGAGAAATCTACTCCTTTGTATCCACAAGCTAACGGGCAAGCTGAAGCAACAAATAAGACAATCGCAGACATATTAAATAAGAAGTTAGAAGGATATAATAGAGCATGGTGCGAACAGGTACATAATGCAGTCTGTGCTTACAACACAACCAGGAGAGAGGCAACTGGGATGTCACCTTTTTGTTTAACATATGGTGTTGAAGCAGTACTACCAAATTCCTACAACAAAAAGAGAGGCTTGGGAGAAGAATCTTAGTGCTGGCATGATTCTAAGTGAACTTGATGAATTAGAAGAGAAGAGACAAAAAACTTTACAACATATGGAAAATTATCAGTGAAGATTGGCTCACGAGTATAACAAACGAGTCAAACAACGTGAGTTTCAACCGGGTGATCTAGTGCTGCAAAAAACACTAAATTATCAGCGAAAAAATGGTGGAAAGTTGGCGAGAAAATGGGATGGACCATATATTATTAAGGAGATAATTGGAATAGGGGCATACAAGTTAATGGATCCAGAAGGTAGAGATGTTGGTCAAAGACTTGGTACACCATGGAATAGATCATATCTGAAAAGATATTATCAATGACAAATTCTGCGATATTTGAGATGCTAGTATTATATGATGAAATGGATAATAAAAAAATTTATCACAGCTGCGAGATTTTTCAAATTACAGAGAAAATAAGAAACGCGAAAATATCGCAAGAAACGCGAATAAAATTTCGCAGAGATTAATAGAATGGGATGAACCTTTATGGCGTACACCCTAGTTCGCGAATAAAATTTCGCAAGAGGCAAATGTAAGACCTAAAGTACTTCATATAAGTAGGTATCAGTTTGCATGGCTCATGGATAAGGTTATACCGCTGCTGGAACCTGATTCATGGAGAGCTGGGGTCCATCTCCATGAAACATACCTATCCAGGAGAGGTACCTTGGATTTCCAACTATATATATAAGGTTATACCATGGTTGGACGACTGAGGGTCTCTCCTAAGGAGTGAATAGTATGACCAAGGCGCCGAGATACACGGTTGAGCTAAGTGTGCCAGGGGCGTACGAAACTACCCTGGCCATTCTTGGCAAGTCTTGGCTATTATGCACTCGGCCCGAAGAAAACCACACTTAGGGTGAAGTCTTGTAACTATAATCCATATAGGTAAAAAGGATAATAGGCTGCAAAAACAACTGGTTGTTGTTAAGACCAGATAGGAGGAGCTAGTCTTGTATGGCCGATGTGCCCTCCTTGAAGGGGAAACCAGGGGGAAGATAAGGGCGGCGCCCCCAATTAGGGAGCTGATAAGTGTCTAAAGACGGAAATGTCATGGGGCTTTATGTTCGCAAGAACATCTATGCATGTCATATTGTCGCATGACAAGTATTATACAGAGGCAACAAGCCATGAGAAAAAGTTAAGATGAGATCAATGGGTTTTTATATGAAAGTGTAAAGACGTCCTGCGATTTCATCGCAAGACGGCAATGTCATGAGGCTTTGTTCTCGTAAGGGAGCTTAGACTTTTCATATTTTCGCAATACATTGAAAGAATAAAGATAAGGCAAGATCAATGGGTCGATACATGCAAATGTAAGGATGTCCTGTGATTTTGTCGCAGAAACAAAAAATTGGAAAAATAAGACTTTTAACTAGGAAGGCAAAATAAGACCAACAGAATGATCCCAAACATTAACTATTTTCTTTTAAGAATACAGGAAACATTTGTTCATCACAAGAGAGATAGTGAGAAATAAGTACTATTTAGAATTTCTCAGAAGTATAATTCAAATTCTCTCAGAAGGATTATTTACAATTTCGCAGCACTATCCATAATTTCGCAGTCCTATTCGCAACACTGTTCGTGGGAATATACTAAAATACAGGAAACACTTGTCCATTACAAGAAAGATAATGAGGGTCAAGTATGGGAATTGATAAATAAAATACCATTATCTTTCTTTAAAATATTCAAAATAACAGAAATGAAATTGAATTCCTAAGTTGCATAAAAGTACATTACTCGCAAGAAAGAGGAAGTAAAGGAAAACAAAACTCAAGCTTCAGTATTGGTCTCGCCAGCTTCATTATTTTTGCCAATGTTATCAACTTCACCAATATTTTTCTCGTTATGATTGATTCGAGCTTCTTCTTCTAACTCTTCACCAGCAATTTCTTCTCCACCAGTAGCTACTTTTCTAGGAGGGCTTTTTTCTTCTTCTGTTGGGTCTTCTTGAGAAATATCTTCTTCACCGCTTGCATAATCTAGATTATTATATATATGAAGAGGAATTTTATCATCATCTACTTCTAGAGGCTCGATGAATACAGGGGGCAGAGACTTGGATATCAGAATGTCATTCACAAGAACTTCAGCACTAAGATGAACTTTGCGAAGGAAACCTCTATTACGATTTCTAATCTCCATATTCTTGAAGTATTCAAGATAGTCATATCTTATCTCTGCTCGATCACGAGATTGAACAAGATGAGAAGTGAGAACTCCATTTTTTGCGAACTTTAGCCAATTTCTCAGTCGGATCAGAAATGGTAGAATGAAGGCTTTTTTCAGATTCTGCGAGAAAAATAAATTAACAGAAAAGATATTCAGGTAAAGATCTCGCAAGAAGTATACCAAAGAAATTTAACAGAGAGATTAACAATTGAGGCTGTCAAAATGACTACCTTCCTTTTGCGAAGTTAAATTTTGAATTAGTGTTACGTAACAATTCTCCCATTAGTTCATGGCATCATCAAATTTATCCCCAACTATACCCTTCAGGCGAGATTTTATATTTTATTCTTTGGAGAGGAGATACAAATTTTCTTTTGATAATAAAGAGTAAGATTCTTCTAATTGGGAATATTGATCTTGGAGTTTACTGGCCTTTAAACTTAGAGTTATTATACCCTTGATAAGTTTATCTTTCTCAGAGGCAGATGATTCGGTTACTTCCTTGAGTTCATCTTTTAGTTAACGAAGAGATTGCTCTTGATTATCACACACTCTTTGAAGAATACTCAATTGTTGCGAGGAAATTGCCATCATGTTCGAAAAACTATGTTTCTCCTGAGACAAAGTTTTATTTTCATCTGATAAAGATTCCATTGCCAAGTTAGCATGGGTTAACAAATATGAGAGGCGAGTAACTTCGCTACTTAATAAATTTTTCCTTTGCAATAATTGGCCATTATCATTAGTAAGATTATCTATTTGATCGATCGAGTATGTGTGAAGATTGTCTAGTCTATTATATTGGTCCATCCAAGAATCTTTCTCAGCACGGGATTCTTAAGCAATAGACTCAAATTAAAATCTCTCCATGAATCGTTTCTGATTTAAAACTAAATATGCGAACCAAGGATTTAAAAAGGGAACTGAGTATAGAAAAGATAAAAATTTGCTAGAACAGAAAAACAAGAGACAGAGGCAGGGAAATTATACATTTTAGTTCATTTTTTTTACCGAGAATATTTTCGCAATAAAGTGAAGAATTGCGAAGCTTTTGGCAAAGAGTGTCACATTCTGAAGTCTTGGCTTGGAGACTTCTTTTTAAAGTTTCAACTTTATTCTCTAAAGATACCTGTGAAGCCATTTGGTTAGAACCAAAATACTTACCTAAAACCTCGCAGATACCCTGCTTAACAGGATCAGTAGAATACTTCCTAGCATCATCTAAAATATCATACAAGATTTTAAAAGCAACATCTACTCCTACTGAGTTTCCTTAGAAGAAGGGAGAGATGTAGATGGTGAAGTAGTGATAGTAGAAAGCTGTAGATTTGAATCATTCATAATAATTGCATCACCAGAAGGTGGAGTGTCTAGAAAAGTAACAGTTGGAAGTGACATAGGAGTGGAATAAGTTTTGTTCACAACAACTTTAGGAGTCTCATTTGTCAGAAGATCAGCTGAGACAGGATATTGGTAACGATATTCTCACAGATAGAGGATGGAGGTTACATTTGCGAGGTTGTAGGAACAGAACTCGCAAATGTTAATTTGGGAATGATAATGTCAATCTCAACAGTTTTAGCTTGGCGAGATCGCTTGCGAGGTTTAGCAATACCTTCGTCATCCTGCGAATAATAATTTAGATAAGAAACAGAGGCAACAATATTGTTATTAAGAAAAAAAATGTTTCTTACTACCTTATGACTCGCAGGCTTCCTTTTATTTTCAGCTAGCTTTTTCCGCGAATCTTTAAGAAGATTAGGGTTTTGGATTACAGACCGGGTGTTAGGAGTAGTTCCACTGAAAATAAAACACAGTATGGGAATTACGAAGAATCAAGTAGAAAAGATTGAATAATATGGATGAACATAGTTCAGACAAGCAAAATCGAGTCTAATAACGTCAGAAGAACACATACCTTGGTGATTCCATTAAAGCAGGTGAATTTGTAAAAGAAGAAAGTTGCAGGTGGGAAAAGTTTGCGGAGAACGAAGAGGTGAACAAGACGAAGAAGTAAAAGAAGAAAAATATTTCTTTGACAGATTCTCTCTTTTATAGACAGAAGAATGGTAACCGGATAATAAAGGATTAACCGGTAAAGAAAAGAATATTCGATACGTGTAGCCGGTTACACTTAATTTACGGAGTTTTGTCGGAAAAATAAGATGAAAAAATGGGTAGATGCGGCATTCAGAAGCGATAAATTTCTCATGATCTTCTCTTCTTCGCAGAGAAAACATGAGAAGAGGCGAGATGTAGGATCAGAATATCGCCATGACATTATTTCTATGAAATTAACAACACTTCTGCGAGTACTTCTGCAACACTTTGTGAGCATCACAAGATAACTTAAAGAGTGACGTAATAGATGACGATGGGAAAAACACAAAAAGAGCTTGATGATCCTACGAGGATTACAACACCTACGAGAACTGACATTATAATTGCTGCGATAATACTGCGAGTCAGATCCGAAATTAAAGGACAGCTTAGCTGTCATCCATTATGTAACTACCCAATATAAAGAGACCCAGTAGATTCAGAGAGAGGAGGATTAATTTTTGAGCGTTAAGAAAGTTTTGAGGAGAGAGAAAATTCAAGAGAGCGGTTGTATTCTTGATTTTTTTCATTTCTTGTAAACATTTCTGAGAATCAAAGAATAAAGTGTTGTTTTTAATCTTCAAATATGTGTTGATTATTTTGAATTCTTGTAAAGGGTGTAGTGTAGGATTTCCTGCAACTACATAACCATTGTGGGATATAAATATTGTTGTGGAAACACATATATGTATAAGTCCTTAACACTTGAACCGAAGTTTGCGAACTTTGTTAATCAAGTGGAAACGGAACGTGAGCAGCAACTCAGTCCGCGAACCCAGTCCGCGAATTGGCGTAAGTTCTTGAACCCGAGAATATCTGCTATAGTTGAAGCTCAGGTACAGTCCGCGACATTCTGCTGGAGTTTATTAACTTCAGCCGGTTAGCTTGAGTTCGCGAACTCAAGAGGTTATGTCTGAAAACGTTGTTCGTGAATTTATCTTAAATTACTAAGGAATGCTTTTGCAAACTGTGTCTTTATAGTTCATAATTAATGATTCGAGTGAATCACATCGTTTTTGATTCAATTGCGTCTCTTGTAGTACTTGATATCTCATAGCAATTGAACAACTCTCTAACTAGTTCATTTGAGTCATTTGGACTAGTTATAGTGAAGAAGAATATGGTTGATATGAAAGTTATCATTTGGCTAACCATTTGGTTGACTAATATTGAACCAACCATTGTACACGTTTAGGTACGGTTACACGAACTCAAAATGTCAAGTACATGTGTGTATGACAAACTAAGTTTTCGATTCAACGGTTGAGATATATTAGCTTGTATCTAATCTGGTTTTCATCTAACGGTGAATATTGAATGCTTTGTTAGCAAGCTAACATTGATTGCAAACCCTGATTTGAAAGACTATATAAGGGAGAACTCTAACCATTGGAAAAACTAATCCCCACAAACTTTTCTTGTGTGATACTAGTTTTTTCTAAGCTAGAGTCGATCTCCATTAACCCTTGAGTTTTCTATCTAAATTCGGTTTAACGACTTAAAGACTTCATTGGGATTGTGAAGCTAGACCCATACTACTTATCTTTTAGTTGTGTGATCTAATCTTGCTCTTTCTATCGTACGAGTACAATTGTAATAATTTGCTTGAGATTTATATCTCCGATAGGCAAGATAAAAGTAGTCACAAACATCTTCGACTCATTGTTTGTGATTCCTCAATAATCTTCTTCGCTGCGTCGATTAAGTTTATTGTGAAGTGATTGATGAAACAGAGTTTTTCTTCGGGAATATAAGTCTGGTTTTATCGATTGTTTCATGTTCACCTTGATTTATCAAAACACGGAACAAAACTCATAGGTTTATTCATGGGAGACGAATATATCTATTACCTGTAGACTTTTCTGTGTGAGACGGATTTGTTTGCTAAAGTCTTCGACTTTGGGTCATAGCAACTCTTGGTTGTGGGTGAGATCAGCTAAGGGAATCAAGTGCGCAGTATCCTGCTGGGATCAGAGGCGTATGAGGATAACTGTACATTGGATCAGTGTGAGATTGGTTGGGGTTCAACTACAATCCAGACCGAAGTTAATTTGGAGTAGGCTAGTGTCTGCAGCGGCTTAATACAATGTATGTTTAATCTGGACTAGGTCCCGGGGTTTTTCTGCATTTGCGGTTTCCTCGTTAATAAAATTTTGGTGTCTGTGTTATTTCTTTTCCGCATTATATTTTTAAATATTTGTAATAATACAGGTTGTGCGTTGTTCAATTGATTAGAATATCCGACCTTATTGGTTGTTAATTTAAATCAATTGACACTTGGATATTGGTCTTTGGTACCATCCAAGTTATCTTTCTTTGATTAGGCTCGCGAATCTTATTTGCTTGAGTAAATCAAATCGAGATATTGAGATAATAACTCCTTGAGTATTTTATATTGATTGAGTCTTGTTGATTCTCTAGAAAACAACTCGAAGTTGTCCATACAGATTTCTAATCGAAATATTGGGTGAGGTTGTTAGACCCCCGCATTTTCAAGAATATTTTCGGTTTTGGAAATTACTTGGTGTCCAAACTTCCTTGTATATAAATACTTTGAGTTTGAATTTTTAGCAAACTAATCCTACGTAACCTAGACTTACTCTTTTATCCTTTTTAATGGTGAATCCGCCTATCGGAGAGGAGAGTAATATAATTAGGTGAAATCTCTTACGGCCGCTCAATTTAAAGTCTTCTTTGGGATTGAGAAGCTCTAGCGCGACCCGTTGGTGGAAACTAGATATTGCGGTTTATCTTTAGTTTTCGTATTGATTTGATTGACTAATGGTGGTTGAACTTTGATTTCACCTAGTTTGTTTATGCTTGAGAATCTTCTCTTCTGATATAAGATTCACTCAAACTAGTTCAAGGTTTCAACAGGGATCTTTATACTATTGTTAGATCTAACGACGATCTTGTGATAATCCATTGTTAACAGACTCCGTTCTGTGTGTGATTGATCACAAGAGATTCAAGTGATTGTGCAGGTGTTTATTGAAGATCTAAGAAGATTTGAAGACAAAGAAGATATTGAAGATTTCTTACTTGGTGTTTTTATAATCTTTGGTGTGCACAATACTTGTTTGGGAAAAATAGGATCCAAATAATAATCAGTTTATCCTTGTGGTAGATTGGATTAATTAATTGAGGAAGATCGGTATCAATACATTTCATTTGATTGAAGAGTGTTGTTGGCTTAATCTTAGTGATTACCTTTGGGTAATTGAACATAAGACAGATCTTGGGACCTGGCAAAGGAGTTTATGTTAAGATAAACAAGGGAACCTTTGCGCAACTCATTTCACTTGGTTGAAGAGAGTTGATACCAAATAGATTTGTTGTTCCTTTAATGTTTGGAATACGAACCAAAGGAATTAGTCCAAGTATGTGACTTGTTTACAGGTTGGAGGTGTGGGAATACATACGGAACTAGGTGAACTATAGGTTTTGTTGCTTGGTCTCAAATATAGTTGTTGGTTTAGCGGCTTAATAATGAGAGTATTCAATTCTGGACTAGGTCCCGGGGTTTTTCTGCATTTGCGGTTTCCTCGTTAACAAAATCTTGTTGTGTCATTTACTTTAAATTTCCACATTATAATTGTTTTATTATAATTAAAGTAAATTGCACAAACGTTAATTCCTATTTACTTGATACGTGAATCCTATTGAGTTTGGTTAAGTCCGAACCTTTATATCAAGTAAACACACTTTGTTGTCGTATTGTCTCGATCTCGTATCCATAGACGAGCACACAAAGTGTGAACCGATTTGTTGTATTGTCTCGACTCAGTCCATAGACGATCACTTTCGGGGAAAGGACTTATAGGAAGGATAAGTTATAGCTTGAGGTATATTTAGGTTACCCTCGCCTTTTCAATTGGTATCAGAGCAGGAAAACACGAAAAGATCTAATAATCTGTGTTTGGTGCGATCCATCCTATAAGAAATGAATCTCTTACATGGTTTAGTTAACGTAGAGCAATAAGATGATATACTTTATAATGGATATTTGTTTCAAACTCTGATAAACAGCCTTGTACTGTTAGTTCACTAGTTGAACACAACTCAGGAAATATTAACCACGATGAGTTAATAAGAAAACAAATTGTTCTGTCAAACAATTCATATTCAGATGACATTGATGAGATTAAATTTTTCAGAAAGCTCGCTGAAAAGTATAATCGAAAGGATAATTTATTTTATTCATCTGCTGAAAAGGTCATCAGAGAATTCTTGATTCATGAAGATACTGAATCTAAAGGACTTGAATCTATCCAATCCAAAAGAGATATATTAGTTAAAAAAAAAACGTGATTCTAACTCCCAGAATCTCTTAACTAGTATACAAGCTCTTGATTCTAATATCTTAGCCATCTATAAGACTCAAGATGAATGTGATTTAAGGGATAATTCTTTGACTTGTATCTAGTCAATATTATCTGACAATTATTATCTCTCTAACAGAGAAAAAGATCAACTCATGTATTCAAAAACAAAGGATTTCAAGTCCTGCTGTTCTGTGGTTGATCTACACAAGAGTTCTGATTATTTCAAAACTCACAAAACTTCAAATCACGCTAATGTTATGGCTTATAGAACTGATCACTCTGGTAAACCGGATCATCTTAGCTGTGACTCTGTGAAAGAAGTTTATTTTTGGAGAAACTTGAAAAATAAAGATATTAAGAAATATCATGATTCCATGAATAAAGATCTTTCACTAGCTCACACCAACAACTTATGTTGGCATTCGGAATTTCCCCAAGAAATGCTATTTTCAAATAAAAAGAGGGGAAGTTCTTAAAAGGAGCACATGAAAATAAAGATAGTCTAATCCTATTCTGAAGTGTATTTATTTTCTTGGATTATCTATGAGTAATATGCAAAAGTTACTTCTGTCAGAACTCCTAGGACAAGTTCGAAAATTCTACTGTTAAATATGTGTATTTTCACAAATAAATATACTGTATTTAGGTATCTCATTCTTGGAAACCAAGTTTGAATTCTTTTATAAGCCATCTTTTGAACCGATTTCTCTATGTCCTATACACGGTCAGAGATGGGTGGAAATAATATTGATATTGAATCTCAGCTTCGAAAGCTTGAAATCTTTACGGTTGAGTTTAAGTGCTACTTCTCTGATGAACATAAAAAGAATCATATTTCTTTCGAGCTTATGTTTATGTTAATGAGAGACTTTGAAGTCGCTCGTGAGCTTTTGGAATCTGCTGTAGCGAATGAAAAACTGCTTGAGTCAAATCTCTTGAAGTCAATTGTGGAATTGAATCTGCTGAAACAAAGACTCAATCATATGAAACAAAATAGGAGACTCAAGAATCAAAACACTGAATAATTCTCAGTAAACAACAAAAGCAGTTCTAGAGATTAAGTTATATGTTGTAATACTTAATCTAGAATAATATACATCAATTTTTGAGTGCTTTCATTGATTGTATGAGTATGTTGAATAAAACTATTATGAATAAAGTTATTTGATTTATAATTTTTCTTGTGATAGTTTTTGATTTACATAGCCGGTACTTTTATGCTTTATTTATTTGCTATATATGTGTATGAGATGTTTGATTTCAGTTGTATGCCTTGATATTCGATCTCATAATATGTTGTGAACACTTATGGTTTGGGTGACTTTTTGATTTAGTAGGATTAAGTTCTATCCCAAGTTGGTAGGCTTTTCAAAGGATCATGAGGGATTCATGTAGAAACAATATGAGAAAAAGTCACAATATGTTGAATCGGTTTTGGTTTAGCATAAAAGCATATGTGTTTCGATGGTTTTCAACTTTTGCTTGCAATTGTTAAAACTGATTTTCACCCTTTCTCTGGTAAAGGTTGGTTGTTGTTATTCTTTTGTTTTTGGCATGAGAATGACAACATGAAGGTATTTTGATATCAATTCTCCCGGAAGAAGAAAGCGATGGAATCATATTTGGAGAAGTTGGATGCGAAATTGAGGTAACAATCTTGTTAGTTAATTGTTTTCCTGTTTTAAGAAAAGCCTAATTTTATTTGATATATATATTGCTTTTGCTTAAAAGAAATTATTGGTACAATTGATGTGTTTATTCCATTATGAATGTATGGATGTGTGTGTTATTCAATTGTTTCCGGTTAAGTAAAACTTTTGTTATCTTGCTTTGTTGTGTGATATCAATAGTTTACGCTTACAAAATTTGGTGCAATTGTGGTGCTTTAATGTCTATGTTAATTCAATTGCTTCCAGTTAAGTAAAACAATTGTTATTTTGCTTTATTGTGTAGTATCAATTGTTTAAGCTTACAAAATTTCGGTGCAATAATGAAACTTTGGTTTATATATGTTGTTTCTATTGTATCAGGTTGAGGTGAATAATTATGTAAGTTGATTTATTAGTTTGTATGAATTATTTATGGCTTAACGAATGAATATGTTGACGGACGAGTTATTTAGTCCAATTTGATTCCGGATAAGCTAAGCTAAGTTAATTCTGATCTTAGTTAGACTTATCAAAGTAGAGGTTTCGGTTATTCAAGTCTAGCCAAAAGCCTAAACAAGGAAATGCTAGTTAACTAACCTAGTATTTTGCTTGTTTGAAATCTAAAGGTCTAAGTTATATGGATAATTAGAACCTGATGAGAAAAATAGAGTTTATATTTGTTTTGGTCTTATCGAATGAAGCGGTTATATTTATACAATCGGTTTAGCAAAGGGACTAACTTGCTTAGTTAATTTTTGGTTTGCTAAACTAGTTGGGAAAATTGCTTCGGGCAATTATTTCCATGATAACATATCAAAAAGTAATTACTTGTAGTTTCGGTTTTGATATTGGTTATCAAAAATGGTGTGTAAAACCCTCGCGCTTGACTCAACAGGTTGAAGTCTATTTTGAGATTTGTAAGATCCTTTTCGTGTTGTCCTTTGTTTGTTCACTTCTTTGTCATTTTTGTGGCAAAAAGGGGGAGAAATATATGGAGTAAACAAGTGATGTTGGTATCAATTTATGGTTGATTGGTGTCATTAGGGAAGAGGAAAATGGTGCTTGAACGTTTAGCTAACGAATGAGGAAAAGCATAGACTAAGGGGGAGTAACATATCATATGAATGGTATAACAAAGATGTGGGGATTGAAAATATACCTAGATCACCTTTAGGGGGAGTATAAGCTTTTTTATTATAGTGCAGCTGCTGTATTTTTGAGGATTGAATGAATGCAGGTTATGTGTTGTGGATTCGGGAATTAAGCGTATGTGTAATGAATTCTTGTAATTTGTTTATCCATATGATTGTAAGAGTTTTATCACTAAAATTTACAAAGGGGGAGATTGTTAGAGCATTGCTCGGTTGAACCCACCAAGCGTTGGTATGTCAAGTTTGGTTGTTATATTTTAGTGAAGCAAAACTCATTTAAGAGTCACTTGATTTAAATGTACTAGAGTCAACTTCATATATGTTAGCTTGAAAGTATTAGGGTGAGAAACTACACGTATTGCGAAGACTTGAAGAAGTGCGGAGCTACAACGACAACATAATCCTTCCACTTGAGGTTAGTGATATTTGACTTAAAATGTTTAATTCCCTAACGTATCTTTCAAGTCGTGCATATTGAAAACATAAAACTGTGAAGCATGAACACTCTAGATAGACATAGTATTAAGGAATACAATATGAAGTTTCTTGCTTAACCATTAAACTTTGTATATAAGACATCGACATAATCGTATGAATGCTATTGTGATTATGTATGGGTATGAGGTTAGGATTTCATCCTAGGGAACAATGTTTACATGTGTTCTAATGAAGTAAGTTCATGATATGTGTTGTGAATCGGAAAGGAAATCGCCATGCGTTATTGGGGATGTTCTTCATTTCATATGTTATAAACGACCAATATGTGTGATTACTATAACCGCTCACGACTTGTTTGTGTTCTTGGTAAAACTATTCACATGAGCCTGACTTATGTATTGGTATGACTTTTATTAGTGAAACCAATCTTAAGTAATCACCTGGGGTATGATCGGGTTGTGTATGTCTGAACTTATTACTGGGAGGAGGGGAACCGATCCTAGTAAGAGGTGTAGTGCATCACAAGGGGAGCCGATCCTTGTATGAGGTGCATCAAGGTTTATGGAAAAAAGGGGAACCGATCCTATGAACATGTGCAACAAGTTTTTGGGAAGGGGGAACCGATCCTAGTACCTAGTCAGTCGTATCTTTGGTAAGCTAGTGTAACTATGCACAGTACTCACATTGTAGGATCAGAATATTGCAACAGCAATATTCTTACGAAAGTTTATTAACAACATTTTTGCGAGCCTCTCAACAACACTCTGCGAGTGTCGCAGAATAACTCAAAGAATGACATAGCGGATGACGGTAGTAGAAACATGAGAAGAGCATGACCATCCTGCGAAGATTACATCATCTGCGAGAATTAGTATTACAACTGTTGCGAGAGCACCGCGAGCCAGATCCAAAATTATAGGATAACTTAGCTGTCATCCACTGTGCACTTATCCTATATAAAGAGAGCCAATAGACTCAGATGGGGGGAGATTAATTTTAGAGTGTTGAGAAAGTCTTGAGGAGAGAGAAAATTCTTGTGAGCGATTGTATTCTTGATCTTTTCCATTTCTTGTAACATTTCTAAGAATTCATCAATAAAAGTGTTGTTCTTAATCTTCAAATATGTGTTGATAATTGTGGATTCTTATGTGGGGTGTAGTGTAGGAATTCCTGCAACTACACACATGGAGGTAGAACCGAAACTTGTTTTGGTAGAACCGTAAACCCATGAGTTGTGATTGAGTGGTACTTGATCAATCACATAGTTCTTGAAATTCATATAAACCAATTCTAAACTTGTTTGGAAGTGTGGTAAATCGGTTTCAAGTGAGCAATCATGGAAAAGACTTGCAAGAGTAAGATGTCGACACACTTTGAACACGGTGCATTAATGCTTTTTCTATTTTTTTTTAAAGATATTCCTTAACGACTAAGAAGGAAGTAAATCCCAAGATCGAATTTAAATAAGTTAAAAATCTTTTTAATTAAGGGTTTTTAATTATATATGGAAAATAAGAATTAGTAATGTGCATTTGCTAATTAAAGATTTTCCAAGGAGATTTCGATCATTATTTTTGGACAGTGCATTCACAGGAATTATGAAAACCGAATTTGGTGGAGTAATGAAAATATCTTGAGAATATTTTAGGTTTTGGAAAATCCTTGGTGTCCAAACTTCCTTTTCTATAAATACTTTGAGTTTGCATTTCTATCAAAGTAATCCTGCGTAACCTAGACTTACTCTTTTGTCTCTCTCACTGGTGAAGCCGCCTATCGGAGAGGAGAGTAATCTAATTAGGTAAATCTCTTACGGCCGCTCAATTTAAAGTCTTCTTTGGGATTGAGAAGCTCTAGCGTGATCTGTTGGTGGGAAACTAGATATTGCGGTTTATCTTTAGTTTTCGTATTGATTTGATTGACTATGGTGGTTGAACTTTGATTTCACCTAGTTTGTTTATGCTTGAGAATCTTCTCTTTTGATATAAGATTCACTCAAACTAGTTCAAGGTTTCAACAGGGATCTTTAGACTTTTGTTAGATCTAAAGACGATCTTGTGATAATCCATTGTTAACAGACTCCGTTCTGTGTGTGATTGATCACAAGATATTCAAGTGATTGTGTGCAGGTGTTTATTGAAGATCTAAGAAGATTTGAAGGCAAAGAAGATATTGAATATTTCTTACTAGGTGTTTTTATAATCTTTGATGTGCACAATACTTGTTTGGGAAAAAGAGGATCCAATTAATAATCGGTTTATCCTTGTGGTAGATTGGATTGATTAATTGAGGAAGATCGGCATCAACACATATCACTTGATTGAAGAGTGTTGTTGTCTTAATCTTAGTGATTACCTTTGGGTGATTGAACATAAGATAGATCTTGGAACCTGGCAAAGGAGTTTATGTTAAGATAAACAAGGGAACCTTTGCGTAACTCATATCACTTGGTTGAAGAGAGTTGATACCAAACATATTTGTTGTTCCCTTACTGTTTGGAATATGAACCAAAGGAATTGGTCCAAGTACGTGACTTGTTTATAGGTTGGAGGCGTGGGAATACAGACGGAACTATATGAACTATAAGTTTATTTGCTAGGTCTCAACTATACGAAGTTGTCTTATTTTGTATATCGGCTTAATCATGAGAGTATTCAATCCTGGACTAGGTCCCGGGGTTTTTATGCATTTGCGGTTTCCTCGTTAACAAAATCTTTCTGTGTCATTTACTTTATATTTCCACATTATAATTTTTTTATTATAATTAAAGTAAATTGCACAAACGTTAATTCCTATTTACTTGATATGTGAATCC
Source organism: Papaver bracteatum (assembly GCA_023529315.1). Classification (NCBI taxonomy): domain Eukaryota; kingdom Viridiplantae; phylum Streptophyta; class Magnoliopsida; order Ranunculales; family Papaveraceae; genus Papaver; species Papaver bracteatum. Next base: position 596,741 of record JAJJWX010000433.1, read on the forward strand.
TATTTCGTTTGGTTAAGTCCGAACCTTTGTATCAAGTAACACACTTTTTTGTCGTATTGTCTCGATCTCGTATCCATAGACGATCACAAAAAGTGTGAATCGATTTGTTGTATTGTCTCGACTCAGTCCATAGACAATCACTTTCGGGGAAAGGACTTATAGGAAGGAAAAGTTATAGCTTGAGGTATATTTGGGTTACCCTCGCCTTTTCATCATCAATAAAAGGTAAGTGAAGACTGAACCACCTATTACTCAAGTTTTCACCTTTCTATCTATGATACTAAGTCTCATGATGAAAGTGGACTTCACATGCACAACAAAAATTTCTAGTTAAGGTTATCTTGTTAATTATTCTCGAAATATGTTGACTAAGATTAAGAACATTTGTTCAAAAACTCGATGAATTTGGTTAAAAATATTTGATTGTTTATGACCTAAATCGTAATTCAAGTTAATCATTTGAAAATATCCTGAAACAGTAATATGTGTCATTGACGTTATATGGGAATGTTTTAAATTAATTATTAGAGAGATATAGAACTACGGTAAATCTGTATACAAGACAATACACGTACCAGCTTACATACTGGCGCAACTGTTGTAGGTCCGGAGCCGCAATACATTTACCCAGTACACGTACCGACGTATCTATAGTTCAGCAACGACTTTTGGTACACATACTGAGTATGCAAACCCAAAACTTTTTGTTGACTTGTGAACTCAGGATGGTACCATACCTAGTATGCATACCTAAAAAGTTCTGCAAAGTCATGAACTTGTTTTGTCTTAAGGGTATAAAAACTCGGTACACGTACCAAGACAAAATAACTCACGTACTGGAAAGTAAGTACACGTACTTACCCAGTCGAATATTTTCAGATGCATCAAAATTATTTCTATGAAATAATCGGCATTTGAACAAGTCTATAAAAACATATCTAGACATATTTGATCACATTATAACCTATGGTTGTGACTCAAGATTAAAGTCTTAATGTGTTATATGAAATAGTTAAGCTTATAGTTCTCCTGGATAGTTTCGGCTAACCTTTCATGAACAAGTCATTATACACGATTCGGTAACGGTTCATCCTAACCAGTTTGTATATTTTGTTGTGTTAATCTCAAATCAAAGATCCGTCTAACGGTGGATATTGATTGCTTGAATCCAAAGATACCATAGCTTAAATCTAAAGCAACCTTTGATTTTGAAAGTCTATATAAGGAGAACCTCAAGCAACTGGTATCTTTGAATCCACGATACTCTTCTTATGTATCCTAGTTATAAATTATAGTCGTCATCTCCTTTAAACCTTTTTAGGTTCAGCGACTAAAAACACTTCATTTAGGGATCCGTGAAGCCAGGTCCGACTATCTTTATCTTGATAATCCTGATCTTACTACTGATAGTAGAGTCTCACTCCAATCAAGCAAGATATATAGAAATCACAAAGTTTCTTCGTCTCAGACTTTGTGATTCCACAAGTATATTGGTTTTGTAAAGATTCTTTGTTGAAATCAGAGTAGGTTTTAATTGTGAGGTGAATAATAATCTAGGCTTCTCTTCGGGACTCGTAAGTACCGGATTTTGAGGTTTGTTAGACTTTGTCTATTACAAAAAATTTCCTATCTCACCTTAATCATTTAATCAAACAGAAATCACATATATGCTTATCTGGGGGAGGCAGATTAGTTTAAAGTCTTCAATTGAGTTGAAGAAACTCTTAGGATGTAAAGGGCATTAGCTAAGGTAATCAATTACGCAGAGTCTTGCGAGATTCAAGAGGCGTAAGGAGTGCGACTATAACTGAATTATTGTGATGGTGGATTCTATCTCAACTACACTCTAGTATGAAGTATTGATAGTATGCTAGAGTCTGTAGCGGCTTAATACAGTTTGGTGTTCAAATATGGACAAGGTCCCGGGGTTTTTCTGCATTTGCGGTGTCTGTGTTATTTCATTTTCTGCATTATATTATTTGTATTTATAATTGAAATATCACAGGTTGTACTTAAATCAATTAAAGTAAATACCTCCATCTTAATTATTGAATACGAATTGATTGATCTTGGATATTGATCTTCGGAATTTTCCAAGTACTTTTCACGGTATAATTCGGTTCACAGACTTGTTTCCGTTTATATATTGATTGTGAGAGAAAGAGATATAAACTCTTAATATAATTATTGATTGAGATTCATTAAGTTATAACTCTCGAAATTGTATTTGAGTTTAGTCCATACATGTTGCCTAAAAAAAGTTGGTGATGTATTTTGGTACCCACGCATTTTCACTTGGCACCCTCGTTATTTCATAATGTGAAGATAAATTTGATTTGTTATCATATATTTAGTGATGGATAATGATTCTTTAACCATTATCTTTGTTTTGTAATTTAATTGTTTAGTCCAAATCTCAAAATTCCCCTTAAATCAATTAACTTATAACATACAATCAATGAATCATAATTTCAGTGAAACAAATATAGATTAATACTCACTGCTGTAAAAAATTTAGGAAATATTTTCCTGGTTTACACCCATCCACAGTTGTGGATGCATCAGTTCAATCCAAATTTTCTAATTTTGGATATGTGCATGTTTGATTGGTCTAGATCCATTTTGAGTTTTAAAATAAAATTTATCTAACTAATATAAAGACAATTAGGATTAGTTGAAAACGTGGGGAGTACCAAAATACACCACCAACATTTTCTAAGGCAACCTGTATGGACTAAACTCGAATATAATTCCAAGAGTTCAACTTAAAGAATCCTAATCAAGGAATTATATAAGGATCTTATATCTCTTTCTCTCACAATCAGAAAGTTTACATAACCAAGTCCGTGAACCTGACTATGTGTGAGAGTACTTGGACGATCTCAAAAATAAATATCCAAGAATCAATCAAGTCGTACCCAGCAAACAAGGATGGATGTATCTACTTTGATTAATTTACGTACAACCTGTGATATTTAAATTATAAAGATAAACAATACAATACATAAAATAAATAACATAGACACCTGAAATTTTGTTAACGAGAAAACCGCAAATACAGAAAAACCCCGGGACCTAGTCCAGATTGAACACCAAACTGTATTAAACCGTTACAGACACTAGCCTACTATCAATTAACTTCAGATTGTAATGTAGTTGAAACCGAATTAAACCCTCACAACAATTCACAGTTACGCTTCTTACATCTCTTGAATCCCAATAGGAATATACGCAAATGATTCCCTTAGCTGACGTCCTTGACAACCTAAGAGTTTCTTCAACTCAATTGAAAACTTTTAACCAATTCTCCTTCCACAGATAAGTCTATATATGTGATTTCCTTTTTGATCGTAGATCAAGGTGAGACTGGAAATCGATAGCAATAGACAAAGTCTAGCTAACCTAAAAAACCGGACTTATGCTTCCCAAAGAGTAGCCTAGATTATTATTCATCTCACAAGTATTAAACCCGTGAAATCACAAAGTATGAGACGAAAAGAACTTTGCAATTTCTATCTATCTTGTTCGAGTGAGCATCTCAACAATCAAACAAGATCAGCATACACGAACTATCAAGATAAAAGATAGTTGGACCTGGCTTCACGAATCCCAAGATAAAATTTTTTTACTCGCTAAACCCTAGAAGGGTTTTAGGGAGATGACGACTTTAGTTTACAACTAACACAAAGAATAGTGTTAGCGATTCAAAAATCTCAGTTGCTTAAGGTTCCCCTTATATAAACTTTCAAAGTATAAGTTGCTTTGGGTTTAAGCTAAGATAGCTTTGGAACCAGGCAAACAATATCCATGTTAGATGAATATTGATGCGTGTCGTAACCACCACAAATTAATAAAGATATTTCCCACTAATTAAATAATAATATAGCGATAGTAAGAGATCGTACCCACGAAGAGCAGTGTAATTGATACGTTATTTAGATAGAAAAATAAGATAAAGCAAAGGGGGATTGGTTTAAAGTAAGATAAATAGAATAACAAATAAAAGAAAGAGATGACCAAGGAATCCTTTGTCGTTACCAAGCGATAACTGGATTAGTATACTTATCTATCTTCGTTAGAACCATTCATCACCAACCGTAGAATAGCAACTAGCTCAGTGCTATCCCAAAAACTCCTTTTACCACGGATACGGAAGCTCTCCAATATCATATTATATTCAACGAACCACCAAGTAGTAGCTCACTCAAGGTGTAATCCAATCGAACGCTTTAGGATTTGTGAATTAGGTTGATCCCAGTAGTTAAACTCTTAGCTCAAGGTCCACTTGCTGGTGTTTTCTTCACTCACAATTGCTCCATAGAATCCCCCTGCAAGGTCTCGCGATTTCTACTTGTGTATGAATTATTCAACGATTACTTATCTCCTAACCCAACACTAGCAATAGAACAATTAATAGATCAATCTAACGTGCACTCCAAATCAATCCAATAATCACTCATAAAGATCAAATATGGTAAATACAAACGATAAGATGATTAAAACTCCGAATAAACTTGTATAACAATAGAGCTTCACGCTAGAACATTGAATTCATCCTCAATCAATAAAGTTTAGCCTCTCATGTTTACACTATTTCCCGGTTTTCCCCTAAAGGGGTAAACCCTAAAATATTTTATGAAGAACAAAAGTGTTATGAGAAGTGTAGAGATATATGATATCCCAAAAATATTAGAAGTTATCTTATATAGATGTCCCAATTGTAGTTGTGCCCGTGCTCGAATCTCGGTTGAATGGTTGCCAAAACTTGGCCAAATTTCCATCAAAACCAAGCCAAAATCGTGTAAAAGAGTAAAACCCACGTTTAACAGCCTTTATGGGCTTCTCATGAACAGTAAAGCCTAGCCCAAATCCAACTTCTCAGCTACATTTAGCTTGTCAGTTTCAGGAGACTGAGCTTAATTTTTTTCTTCTCTCATTACGTATGGGATTTTCCGGTCGTATACTCTCCTGGATGTTTCATCAAAATTTCCCTTTCCAATCACGGCTGGGTTTCCATCCGTAACTTCTCCTCAGCTAAACTCGAGCTCCAACTCTTCATTGCTTCCAAAACTCCATCTTTCTCTCTTGTCCTGGCTCGAGCTCGTTCCTTGTTCTCATTCCCTCCTGTACTATTCTTCACTGCCAACAACATCCATCTTGGCTAACTCTTTCCAGCACCAAACTTATTTTATGTCTCTGACCATTAGCTTCTTCTCACAACTCCAGCGAACCATAGCGCATCACCACTTCAGACCCGAGCTCTCCATTACTGATAGCATCAGAAACTCGAGTTGTTCATCATCACAGCACACGCCATCAATGGCAGCAGCCAATACATTCTTTCTTACTGCTTTCGGTTCCATCTTATTTTCTTGAACTCCAACTACCAACAGCAACCCTTCTCGGTCTTCATCACAATATCTTCATTCCCTGTTATACATTGTTCCAGTCACCATTCTACTTGAACTGTTATCACAACAAGCCATTAATCCCAGCAGATTCGATCACCACTTCCTTCCTGAACTTCTCTGTCAGGTTCCACCATTCCCTGTTCTTCTTCATTACTGCCAGCAACAGCATCCAGCTCAACTTCTTTCTCGTACTCCCTGTCAAGCTTAAGAAAGACACCAGCATCGACCTAAAAAACCTGAACTCCATCGACTACCAGCACCTTCTCCATTTTCTTAAAACAGCGACACAACTCTCACTGCCATCGACCGAGCTCAAACCAATATCGTATCAATGACAATGATCAAGATTCAACTGCAAACACATCTCCATTTCATCTCTGTTCAACTGCAACATTACAGTGTCACCATTTGCGAAACTAGCAACAACCAGTTCTCGACTGAATCACTACCAAAGCCATTCCATCACCGATGCCAAATACCACCATTACTGCCTTCTCCTCTCCGTTACCTCTGCTAATCTCTCTAAAGACGCAAACCAACACGGCTTCCTCCCTGAATTCTCGAGCATCAAACCATCGGTGGTCTCCTTCTTCATCAGCGTCATCACCATTTAACAACAGCAACAGCCAAACCATCTCCATAACCACGGCCAAGCTCTATAAGTTTGGGTTCTAGTTCTTCTCGGATTCACAGTTCACGCTATCTTGTTCTCAAGTCCCCCATCGGCAAAGCAACATTACGTACCAACTCCATCGTCAGCTGCAACGCATTTGAACTCCAGCAGCGAAATCCTTCTTAGCCTGTCAGATTTGGATGACTGACAATGCAATTCATTATCCTTGGGTGTCTTAAGTAATTCAGTCGGGCGCCTTTAACAATTCTGTGTTGTCTCAATTGTCACAACTTTAACTTGCATCGAACGCCCATAATTTCCTCGTACGATGTCGGAATAACTCCATTCTTTCGCCATTAGCTTCGTCTTTTCACCCTCTTTGAGATAACATCAAGGACCCCTAGATTCGAACGAGTTCCATTTGGTCTTTGGCCCTTCTCCTCTTGCGGCTAACTTCTTTTATTGCCCAATAAAGTGCAAATTCACTTCTTTTGGATGATTCACCTAGCAAAACATAAATAAAACAAAATAAATGTAATATACAATAATTTGCAAGAAACTAAGCAATTACTAGAATGGATTCGACACAAAATATATGCAAAATATGCACTTAAAAAATTCCCCCACACTTGGCTTTTGCTAGTCCTCGAGCAAACTATCTAAAATACAACAACTCCATGTCGTTGAGGAAACGGTTGCACTTAGCTTGTGCAACATGCCTTTAAACCCCTAGGTGTCCCTAATGGACGAGTTATAGTCTCGTGAGGGCTTACGAGAGATATACCCACAAAACCTACTCCAACTTCAAAGCGTTCCAACGTCCCAAGCATCCAAAGATCTATGAGGACATAGAATTTCTGCATGCTAGTAATAAGAAGTTAGAAATACCAAAGAACATATTCATTCTTTAATATCCAGTGAGAAATAACCACACCATAATGAGAGAAACGCGTGTTTGAGAGCGATCAATAAGCATTTCGCCTCGACTTCTGCCTTACTTAAAAGAATTTTATGATAATTGCACTCAATAAGATGGCTTTTTTATGGGTCTCACATGTGTGCAGGTAGGAATAAAGAGAGAAATCCTACACACGTTGAATGGTGGGAAGGAAACCTTCCGAATTATTTCTGGAGATTCCACAAAATCGTGGAAAATAAAAGACTTTTTCTGATGATCTCTAAGAAAGGAAATCAACCATTATTATTAAAAATAGAGGATGAGAGTACTTACCACCTTCACATCTGATTGCAATGATGAAAACACCACTCTCACAGCATCCAATAGAAACGTCTTCCTTCGGCTCGTCTTCTTCATCTTTTTGGTCTTCGGTCTTCAACTGTTGATGATAAATTCTTGAACTTCGACAATTTGTACTCTTTTCCTTAATTCCTTGTTGCTTGAAACTTCTTTATATATTTTTCTTCCCCATGGCTTTATTAAATAAATAACAACCTAAATGCAAATTTTTTTTTTTTTTATAACAAAAAGATTGCAACTACAAAAAAAATAATGAAATTAAAATAACATGGCCATGAAAGAAGTACTTTACCACTTTGATCTTCACAACTTGTTTTGTCTTTGTATCATAAACTTCAATAACTCTTATCTTTTGATTTTCTTCACTCTTGTAAATAAGTCTTCCACTTTGATATAAATTAGGCTCCTTGTGTGTAAGTCTTCAACATGTATAAAAATCTTCTCATTGTATGTTGCTTTACTTGAATATGAAATTTTGCTCTTCCTTGTACTATTGCTTGTAAACCTCAAACGTCTTCAACTTTCCTTGTAGATTTTGATGTCGCTTCATTGTTGATGATGATGTGTTTCTATGGATCTGTTGTTGACGAGAGAGAGAGAATGGTGCTAACTGCAAATCAAACTACAAAAAGGTGGTTTTCATCTATAGACGTCACCCTCATGATTGACAAAATTAGCACTCAAGAGATCAAAAATAGTGCCCAAAATGGTGTGAAGTTGGGTAGCTCACCACTCTACCCGGAATTAACGTACGGTGACACACACTCAAAAGAAAGCTCTTTAGTCAGCTACAAAAAAAAAATTGGTCTGGTGCCTTGGTTGATATGAAAATAGGTAGTCTCCACTAATGATTGATCAGCAACTCTAATAATGCATTTCTCCCTGCTCCTAATTGGCATCACCGGCATGATTAAATCCATTATTTAACACTCCAATTCGTAAGAATTCCTAATGTAGTTCCCTAACACTTCCAAGTTCAGTTATGTCGGTCAGAATTCTCTATGTAAACATACCTAGAAGTATGCTAGTTATAGTTGCAGGTTTTCCTACAATACACCCCTTATCATATCTTGATATTAATTTCTAGATCTACATATAAAATTGGTAGTAAAATTGCTAAACTTATAAAAGGACGCCAAGATTTTTTACATGGTTCGATCAATTTGATCTACATCCATGATTCTTCACTATGATTGTTAAAATTTACATTTAATTTACATTGATAATCTCCATTAATGGAGTTCTAAATCTGGTTTTGGTGAAGAAGATGATAAAGAAAAATACATTCTCTCTCTAAAAATCTCTCTGCGAAATATCTCTCTCCCTCTCTCCTAAAATTGTGTCCTCTCCTTTCTCTCTCCTGCTCTTCTATTTATATAGGTGTTTACATAAAGGATGACAACTCACACTTCCCCTATTTTAGGATCTCTTGCTATGTGCTCACAGGATTTCTCTTCAACTACAAAATCTTCATTTCTTGCCTTGCTCTCGCGAGCTCCCGCCTTGTGCTCGCGAGCATTCTCTCCAACTACAAAATCTTCACATCTTTCTCATGTTTTATGTTGTCGTTGTCTATTATGTTATTCTTTGAATTATTCTCTGACACTCGCAGAAGTGTTGTTAATCTCGCGTGAACATAGTTGTAGCGATATTCTGGTCATACATCTTGCCTCTTTTTCCTTGAATATTGTTTGAAGAGCGATCTTTAAGGAAAAATCAATTGTTGTAGTAGTCTTTGATCTTTGTTGATGAAGGAACGAGCGAAAGAATACTGGTCTTGAAAAGTACGTACTTGCCTCTATTCTTTTGTGAAGTTCCATATAAGAAGTATTAACTCTTGAAGTATGCGAAGTATGAAGTATCCTTGAAGAAATATAAGAAGTACTCAATCCTCAAAATATAAGAAATATCCGTCCTTGAATGAAAATCATAGCCTCTGTTCATGCGAAATTATTACTTCATTTTTGGTGAGAAATCTTGTCCATTTTGGAAATAATTCTTGCTGAGTAGATAAAGAACATAAAATGTTTTCTTGGTAATCCATAGTTTCCTTTGTTCTTTATCTATGGAGGTAGAATCCTTGAGAAAATGTTAAATGAACCAATTGTTTCTTTATTCTTATCTTGCCTCTGCCTCATGTGATAAAAGAATCATATTCTGCGAAATAACCACATCTCCTGCGAAATTCTGGAAGAGTCTACGAGATGCTGGATGAGTTTGCAAGTTTCTGAATGTGTCTGCAAGATTCTAAATGTATCTGCGAGTTTCTGAATAACCATGCGAAATTACGAATAGTGTCGTGATGAACAGTGCCTCGTGCTTAGATGAATAGTACTGAATAACGCCTCGATGAATAGTTCCGTGATGAATAGTGCTGCGAGATTGTAGATAATTCTCTTGAGAGACTCTGGATAATACTTCTGAGAAATTCTGAACAATACTTCTGAGATATTCTGAATAGTATTTCTGAGAGATTCTAAATAGTACTTGTTATCTCTCTTGCGATGATCAAATCTTTCCTGTATTCTTAAAAGAAAATAATTAATGTTTGAGATTATTCTATTGGTCTTATTTTGCCTTCCTAGTTAAAGGTCTTATTTTTCCAATTTTTCTTCTTGCGACAAAATCGCAGGACATCTTTACATTTGCATGTATTGACCCATTGATCTTGCCTTATCTTTATTCTTTGATTGTATTGCGACAATATGACAAGTCCAAGTTCCCTCGCGAGATCAAAGCCTCATGACATTGCCATCTTGCGATGAAATCGCAGGACGTCTTTACGCTTTCATGTAAAAACCCATTGATCTCATCTAAATATATCTCTTATGGCTTGTTGCCTCTGTATAATTTACGTCACGCGATAATGTGACAGGCCTAAATGTTCTTGCGATCATAAAGCTCCATGACATTGCCGTCTTAAGACACTTATCAGCTCCCTAATGGAGGGTGTCTCCCTTATCTTCCCCCTGGTTTCCCCTTCAAGGAGGGCACATCGGCCATACAAGACTATCTCCTCCCATCCAGATTTACCAAAGAACCAGTTGTTTTCGTGACCTCTTGTCCTTTATGCCTATATAGCTTATAGTTACAAGACTGCACCCTAAGTGTGGTTTTCTTCAGGCCAAGTGCATCATAGCCAAGACTTACCAAGAATGTCCAGGGTAGTTTCGTACGCCCCGTGCACCCTTGGCTCAACCGTGTACCTCGGCGCCTTGGTCATACTCTGCACTTCTTAGAAGAGACCCTCGGTCGTCCAACCAGGGTATAACCTTATAAAGTTGGAAATACAAGGTACCTCTCCTGGATAGGTATCTCAAAGATATGTACCCATTTCTCTCCATGACTCAGGATCCAGCAGCGGTATAACCTTACCCCTGAGCCATGCAATCAGATACCCCCTTATATGACGCACTATTAGGTCTTACATTTGCCTTTTGCGAAATTTTATTCGCGAACTTGGGTGCACGCCATAAAGGTTCGTCCCATTCTTATGTCTCTGCGAAATTGTATTCGCGTTTCTTTATTCTTTCATTCAGTCAATTCTTTATATAATCTTGAATAATCTCGCGATTACACTCGCAGCTCTGATAAAACTTTGTTTTGCTCATTTCTGTGAGTTCTTCTTTCATTTCTGTCATTTCTTCTTTCATTCTCATAACACCATATTTGAAGTAAATATTCTTTAAAATCTTTTGAAATCTTATAAATATTCTTTGAAATCTTGCGATTGTATCGCATTGTTAAATCAAAAATCTTTTTCTGTAAAAGAAATATTCTAGAGAAATCTGTGAAAATTTCGATTGTATCGCTCTTTGTAAATCTTAAATTTTTGAAATTTTTGCAATAATTTCGTTTTCTGTAATCTTGGAAATCTTTGAAAATTTTGGAGATCTGTATATTTTTTGTGATGATTTCATTTTTTGTAATCTTTTGAAAATTTTGAAATCTTGCGATTGTATCACAAATAGAATATTTTTTGTAAATTAAATAAAAATCTTAGAAATCTTCTTTGAAATCTTGCGATTGCCTCGCTTCTAGTAAATTATTATTTATTTATTTTTTTGAAAATATTAGAAATCTTAGAAATTTTCTTTGAAATCTTGCGATTGCCTCTCTTAAATCAAAATTTTTATTTTTTGTAAGTAAAATATTCAAGGAAGTGGTACTTAGCTTTTTATATGATTTTCTGTTGCTGTCGTTTCTCGCGAAGTATATGGTTTGCTTGCGATATGAGAAACAATGAGAAATGAACTCTTGACCTGCCTCTTGCACCATACCAATTGTTCTAACCCTCTCTTGCGAAATTCTCGTCAACTTTCTTCATTCTTGGCGAGATAATCACCAACTCTTTTCTTTGCCTCGCAAAAAATTCTTTGCGAGGAGGGAGATTTGAACTCAAGTCTTCTAGTTTGCATACTCCTTCTCTAACCGTTTGGGATAATTGTTGATTGCAAAAGAAAGGCCTAGTTCTGATATACTATTCCATTTCTTTGCTCCTTGAAATTCAAAAATGACTAAAAGAAAAAGTATGCTTGGCGAGGGACTCGAACCTGCGATACTGAACTTCTTAACTTCGCTATTGACCATTTGTTCTAGCTTCTGTTTGCGATAGAAAGTTATACTATCGTCATCTTACTATTATTATCCTCTCGTTAGGCAACTTTAGAAAAATCGTGAAAAAATATTGCTACGGTGAGACTCGATCCCGCGATCTGCTGCTTGCATTCATGCCTCCCAACCAACTGTGCTAGTTCTCTTGCTTGCGAGATTTATCTGCGAAATAATCAAAGGCTAACTTGCAAATCTCGCTGAATAAAAATAAACTTGCGAGGAGCAAGAATTGATCCCGCGACCTTAAACTTGTATGCTTCTGGTTTTACCAACTGTACTGTCTTCAACTTGTGAAAGAGTGGCGAGATTCATGTGACTTATTCTTTTTAGTTGTCCTTTGTATAAGCTTTCTCTTTGGCCCTTTCTATTCTCTTTTCTAGCCATGCTATTTTATCTTTCTTTCTTGCGAGAGTTCATTCCTTGCAAGAAATCACTATGAGTAATGCAAGTTTTATATCAACTTCATAAAATTTAAAACAAGGATAATCATCAATTTTGCAAACAGAAGCTAGCACAAATGGTCAATAGCGAAGTTAAGAAGTTCAGTATCGCAGGTTCGAGTCCCTCGCCAAGCATACTTTTTACAATGAATTTACATTGTCCTCAGCACAAGGGGTTCAACAGGAAGACCCCCTTGGCCCCCTCCTTTTCTCCTTGGTTTTATACCCACTGGTGGGGAAAATTGCACTTCAATGTAAACTGGATCTCAATGCTTAGTACTTAGACGACGGAACATTGGCTGGAGACACCACTGAAGTAGCCAAAGCTTTACATATTCTACATGCAGAAGGACCATCAAGAGGGCTGTGTTTAAATCTCCGGAAAACTGAAGTCTTCTGGCCACTGACTGACCTAAGAAGTACCGTTGCTTTTCCACCTAAAATTGGCAGACCATCTGACGGTGTTCGTTTACTCGGAGGCCCGGTAAGTCCTGTGGAAAATTTTTGTAGCGATGTTATTTCTGCTCGTGTCTCAAAAACTATCCACCTGATGGAATGTGTTAAGAAACTCAAATGTCCACAAGCAGAGCTCTTACTTCTTCGAAACTGTGCTGGTGTTTCGAAACTGTATTTCGCGATGAGAACTACCCATCCACAAGTCATGCTTCCTGCACAATCTCAGTTTGATGAACACATTCTTAAATACCTGCGTTATCTGATCACAAGTGATGGCCCTGGATTTGGTCAGTTATAACAAAGACTTGATACTCTTCCAATCAAAGACGGCGGCTTAGGAATATATATTATGGCAGACGCAGTTAACTATGGGTATTTAGCATCATGTCTGCAAACATCGCACCTTCAGAATTCTATTCTACAGGGTACTGTGGAACTCAACCCCCATTTTCAGTCGGCACTTGATCGTTACATAAATATATGCGGTCTTTCTCCTTCATATTTCAACCTTAGTGACGTCGCCCCACAGCCTATGCACATTTTGGCGACCCGTTACTATGATGCTATCATGAGGGAAATTCTGTCCACCTATGTATTCACAGAGCGCGACTCCATATTATGGCAGTGCAACAGGAAACCACATGCACATGACTATCTTAAGGCTATCCATATCCAAGGCCTTAATCAGACCATTGGGCCGCGGCAATTCAGGTCCATCCTTCAATACCGGTTAGGGATACCTCTCTTTGATACAGACAGCACCTGTACATGTTGTAAAAGAGCGATGGACCATTTCGGCGATCATGATATTCACTGTGCGAGTGAGGTGGGGTTAAAGTACCGTCACGATATGGTAAGGGATCTTTTTGGCGAGCTGTTTTATAAAGCTGTAGTTGCAGCCAGAAAGGAAGCGTTATTGGGTCTTATTTTTGATAGGAGTACCCCCCTCTTAAACCGGCAGATATCATGGTGTGCAATTGGGAAAATGGTCAAAACATTTGTTTTGATGTCACCGGCGTTTCACCATTCTCCAAAGGTGGAAATCGATCCTTCACTCCTGGACATGCCATCTCGGCTGCTATTACCCGTAAACGCAACAAGTATGCTGCACTGTGTTCATCCCATGTATATGTTTTTGGTGTTTTAGCATTCACCACATTAGGGGAACTCAGTGAAGACATTATTACCCAATTGAAAAGATTGAAAAACTATATGGCTAGTCATGATGTTAACAATAACTTAAGCAGTTTCCTTTTTCATAGGTTGGGTATCATTATTTAGAAAGGCATCGGGGCGCAACTTGTTGCACGTCTCCCGGCCAAATCTTTGTAAAATACTTACGTTTTATCGTCTTAATAAAAGCCTGTGTGGCCTCCTTTCATTTTATTTTTAAAATCGCATAACTTGAAAAGTACGTTTTTTTTAAAAAAAAAAAAATTAGAAAAGAGAAGAGATTTTGTCCTGTAGAATTATTTGTTGGTGTAACTTCATTTGATTTCTTCGCGATTGTTGATGGAGTACTTGGTGAATAAATCATTAGTCTTCTTCGTTTATTCATTGTGATGTCTTTGTCCTTTGTGCTTTTTCCTCCGTTGGAATCTAAATTTTCTGTTAAAATGTTGGTGTTGGTTTAATCCATTTATTCGCTGACGTTGTATGTTGATAAGTTGGTGGATGTATCTTATCGCAAAAGAGAAATTTCACTGTATCTTTTGATTCCTTCATCTTTGACTTCAATCACAATATCATGTTCACATTAGTTGTCAAAATTATGATTAAATTCAAGGTTTATGGACGTAAATTTATGATCAAAACTCTTTTGAATTCAAAATATCAACTAAACAGCAATTTTTGTGAAAAACAAAGATTAATAATCTAAAATTCAAAATCTTCTAGATCTATACTATGAACATATAATTTAATAAGATAAGAAATAATTTTTCCTGTTTGAACAATTAATTGATCCAAATTCATTAGATTTCTCCCCGCGAAGAATGAAAACTTTCTTACGAAATGTAAATCTCTAATCAACAGAAAATCTCGAAATTTGACATTTTTAGAGATTCATTAAACAGATTTGTAAAACGAGGTTTGGTTACTACAAATTCGTAACAAAAACATTTTTAGATTCAAGACTTCCTCAATAAATCAAATTTCTACAAAAAGCAAAGTTTAGGTTTTATAAAAAATCTACTTTCCAGTTTTTGTTTTGAAATTCTCAGATCCGAAAAATGAAACAAAGAATAAGAAAAGTGAGAAGAAATTTGTCCTTTTTGATGATTTGTTGACATAATTTTCTTGGTCTTTTCTTCATTTGCCTCTTAATATATCTCCTTCTCTCTATTTGTTGTATAATCATGAGTTTTCGTTGTAGCTTCCATATTTGATCTTGAAGTTTTTAAATCCAGTGAGATCCAATTCTAATGATAGCCAATTTCTTTGAATCTTCTTCAATTTGACAAGTAGTCCCTGTTTCTAGCGCCAAAATGTAGTTGTAAGTTTTCCTACAACACACCCCTTATCATATCTTGATATTAATTTCTAGATCTACATATAAAATTGGTAGTAAAATTGCTAAAATTATAAAAGGACACCAAGATTTTTTACATGGTTCGATCAATTTGATCTACATCCATGATTCTTCACTGTGATTATTAAAATTTATATTTAATTTACATTGATAATCTCCATTAATGGAGTTCTAAATCTGGTTTTGGTGAAGAAGATGATAAAGAAAAATAATTCTCTCCCTAAAAATATCTCTGCAAAATATCTCTCTCTCTCTCCTAAAATTGTGTCCTCTCCTTTCTCTCTCCTGCTCTTCTCTTTATATAGGTGTTTACATAAAGGATAACAACTCACACTTCCCCTATTTTAGGATCTCTTGCTATGTGCTTGCAGGATTTCTCTTCAACTACAAAATCTTCATTTCTTGCCTTGCTCTCGCGAGCTCCCGCCTTGTGCTCGCGAGCATTCTCTCCAACTACAAAATCTTCACATCTTTCTCATGTTTTATTCTGTCGTTGTCTATTACGTCATTCTTTGAATTATTCTATGACACTCGCAGAAGTTACAAAAATCTCTACAATTTGAAGGTTTTATTATGCAAAATTTTGAAAAATCTATATGCAAAACACTCCCCCACACTTAAACTTCACATTGTCCTCAATGTGTAAAACCGAAAGTTCTGAATTCTGACGTAACAGCAGATAAAACACAAAAACTGTGTAAATTGGTAAGGAATTTGGAAAAACTCCATTTCACAAAAGTTGTTCATCTGCGTGTTTTCTACAAAGTGTAAAGAGGAAACAGTGTTTAGATAAATCGTCTGACAGTTATGGTCTCTGGACTGAAATACGTGCAGTCTGAATTTTTCTGACGAAAAGGTATTCGTCATAATTTTCTTCTAAAATAGATTTAGGACTCAATGAAATTAAACATGGGGATGAAAATATGATATGAAAACAATAAAAATAAAAAATAAAAGGGTTTAAGATACAAAACCTATGGGTTGCCTCCCATTTAGCGCTTGGTTTAAAGTCGTCAGCCAGACTCTTTTGTTATCGTCCATATACCAACAATCTGAAAATCTGGTAGTCCTCCCAGAAAACAATCTGTAATTCTAATAACAACTTCACACAATGATTAGCATAACATATAAATATTAAAGCTATCAATTTATTGAAGTTTCCCCCACACTTAGTCCTTTCTACACTCGAAAGTGGATACAAAACATAAAACATGGGTACTTCAAAAGGTTCTTCAGCTTGGTGAACCTGCAAACTATTAGAATCAAACACATAAAGTGGTGGATACTTAGAAGAAAAATAATTCGTTAAAACTTTGGAAGCACACAACTCCAATCCTAAGTGATGTAGATCAAAAGATTTAAAAATATGCAAAGGAATAGACAAACCTTCCACAATCTCTTTTATTACAGGATCTTCATCATTCTTAAAGAATTGCAATAAATTATTTACCTCGTTTGTACCGTGGTCCTCTATCAAACTATTTAGCCATTCTTCGTCTGCTTCAACCGAAATCTTAGCATCATTATAATCCTTGGAAATCTCAATTGGGTCTTCCACGACTTTGATCA
Organism: Papaver bracteatum; assembly: GCA_023529315.1. Classification (NCBI taxonomy): domain Eukaryota; kingdom Viridiplantae; phylum Streptophyta; class Magnoliopsida; order Ranunculales; family Papaveraceae; genus Papaver; species Papaver bracteatum. The sequence continues at coordinate 613,632 of JAJJWX010000433.1, forward strand.
ATTTGGTTTCATTCGCAATCTCAATCTCTTCAATAATCTCTTCATCAGAATCATAATCCTCTCCCAAAAAGTCTATTTCGTTGGTGCAAATCTTAAAATCTTCACTTGTGTACGTTACACCATTGATAACAACAGTTATGTCATATCCACTCTCCTCCTTTTGAATAGGCGAGTGATCGTTATTATGATCTGGAGTTGGAATAACATTACCATTATTGCAAGGAGTTTCCAAAGGTTTCTCATCTTCATCAGTGTCTTCGTCATAATCTTCCATTTCGAAGCGGCGTTCAAGTTCCAATTCTATGACCTTGTTAATTTCATCAAGAGTATTTTGTGATGCATCGGCTTCTTCTAGCTTCTCGTGTTGCTTAAAAAGTTTTCTGACATTAACACGCTTTCCACCATTATGCTCAATAGAGTTTCTAGACAGTATCTCTTCTTTAAACGAAGGAAAAACACGATAAAGAGGAGTATATCTTGATTCGGTCGTATTTAGTTCCAAACTCTTTGGCATCTGCACAATACTAGAAAAAAACTGATTAAAAGTTTAACTATCCTTCCATCCCTGTAATTTCTCACTTACATACCCGTCATAAGGTTGTTGATATGTATGAGAGTATCCATAAGGATCCGTAGGGTATGGTTGGTAGTTGTGATATGAATGAGATTGAAATCCATATTGATTACCACTGTTGTATGTTGATTGGTCTTGTGCTCCGCACATGTTATTTCCGTAAGGAAACATGACAACTCACAAGATAGAGAAAATCAAATCAAAAATAAAATAAAATCTAAACAAATAACAAATCAATTAACAACCGCTCCCCGGCAACGGCGCCAAAATTTGATGCGTGTCGTAACCACAACAAATTAATAAAGATATTTCCCACTAATTAAATAATAATATACCGGTAGTAAGAGATCGTTCCCACGAAAAGCAGTGTAATTGATTTGTTATTTAGATAGCAAAATAAGATAAAGCAAAGGGGGATTGGTTTAAAGTAAGATAAATAGAATAAAAAATAAAAGAAAGAGATGATCAAGGAATCCTTCGCCGTTACCAAGCGATAACTGGATTAGTAGACTTATCTATCTTTGTTAGAACCATTCATCACCAACCGTAGAATAACAGCTAGCTCAGTGCTATCCCCAAAACTCCTTTTACCACGGATACGGAAGCTCTCCAATATCAGATTATATTCAACGAACCACCAAGTAGTAGCTCACTCAAGGTGAAATCCAATCGAACGCTTTAGGATTTGTGAATTAGGTTGATCCCAGTAGTTAAACTCTTAGCTCAAGGTCCACTTGCTGGTGTTTTCTTCACTCGCAATTGCTCCACAGAATCCCTCTGCAAGGTCTCGCAATTTCTACTTGTGTATGAATGATTCGACGATTACTTATCTCCTAACCTAATACTAGCAATAGAACAATTAATATATCAATCTAACGTGCACTCCAAATCAATCCAATAATCACTCATAAAGATCAAATATGGTAAAGACAAACGATAAGATGATTAAAACTCCGAACAAACTTGTATAACAATAGAGCTTCACGCTAGAACATTGAATTCATCCTCAATCAATAAAGTTTAGCCTCTCATGTTTACACTATTTCCCGGTTTCCCCCTAAAGGGGTAAACCCTAAAATATTTTATGAAGAACAAAAGTGTTATGAGAAGTGTAGAGATATATGATATCCCAAAAATATTAGAAGTTATCTTATATAGATGTCCCAATTGTAGTTGTGCCCGTGCTCGAATCCCGGTCGAATGGTTGCCAAAACTTGGCCAAATTTCCATCAAAACTAAGCAAAAATTGTGTAAAAGAGTAAAACCCACGTTCAAAACTTGGCCAAATTTCTCATGAACAGTAAAGCCCAGCCCAAATCCAACTTCTCAGCTACATTTAGCTTGTCAGTTTCAGGAGACTGAGCTTAATTTTTTTCTTCTCTCATTACGTATGGGATTTTCCGGCCGTATACTCTCCTGGATGTTTCGTCAAAATTTCCCTTTCCAATCACGGATGGGTTTCCATCCTTAACTTCTCCTCAGCTTAACTCGAGCTCCAACTCTTCATTGCTTCCAAAATTCCATCTTTCTCTCTTGTCCTGGCTCGAGATCGTTCCTTGTTCTCATTCCCTCCTGTAATATTCTTCACCGCCAACAACATCCATCTTGGCTAACTCTTTCCAGCACCAAACTTATTTTATGTCTCTGACCATTAGCTTCTTCTCACAACTCCAGCGAACCATAGCGCATCACCTCTTCCGACCCGAGCTCTCCATTACTAACAGCATCAGAAACTCGAGTTGTTCATCATCACAGCACACGCCATCAATGGCATCAGCCAATACATTCTTTCTTATTGCTCTCGGTTCCATCTTATTTTCTTAAACTCCAACTACCAACAGCAACCCTTCTCGGTATTCATCACAATATCTTCATTCCCTGTTATACATTGTTCCAGTCACCATTCTACTTGAACTGTTATCACAACAAGCCATTAATCCCAGCAGATTCGATCACCACTTTCTTCCTGAACTTCACTGTCAGGTTCCACCATTCCCTGTTCTTCGTCATTACTGCCAACAACAACATCTAGCTCAACTTCTTTCTCGTATTCCCTGTCAAGCTTAAGAAAGACACCAGCATCGACCTAAAAAACCTGAACTCCATCGACTACCAGCACCTTCTCCATTTTCTTAAAACAGCGACACAACTCTTACTGCCATCGACCGAGCTCAAACCAATATCGTATCAATGACAATGATCGAGATTTAACTGCAAACACATCTCCGTTCCATCTCTGTTCAACTGCAACATTACAGTGTCACCATTTGCGAAACTAGCAGCAACCAGTTCTCGACTGAATCACTACCAAATCCATTCCATCACCGATGCCAAATACCACCATTACTGCATTCTCCTCTATGTTACCTCTGCCAATCTCTCTAAAGACGCAAACCAACACGGCTTCCTCCCTGAATTCTCGAGTATCAAACCATCGGTGGTCTCCTTTTTCATCAGCGCCATCACCATTTAACAACAATAACAGCCAAACCATATCCATAACCACGGCCAAGCTCTATCTGTTTGGATTCTAGTTCTTCTCGGATTCACAGTTCACGCTATCTTGTTCTCAACTCCCCCATCGGCAAAGCAACATTACATACCAACTCCATCGTCAGCTGCAACCCATTTGAACTCCAGCAGCGAAATCCTTCTTAGCCTGTCAGTTTTGGATGACTGACAGTGCAATTCATTATCCTTAGGTGTCTTAAGTAATTCAGTCGGGCGCCTTTAACAATTCTGTGCTGTCTCAATTTTCGCAACTTTAACTTGCATCGAACGCCCATAATTTCCTCGTACGATGTCGGAATAACACCATTCTTTCGCCATTAGCTTCGTCTTTTCACCCTCTTCGGGATAACATCAAGGACTCCTAGATTCGAACGAGTTCCCTTTGGTCTTTGGCCTTTCTCCGCTTGCGGCTAACTTCTTTTATTGCCCAATAAAGTGCAAATTCACTTCTTTTGGATGATTCACCTCGCAAAACATAAATAAAACAAAACAAATGTAATATACAATAATTTGCAAGAAACTAAGCAATTACTAGCATGGATTCGACACAAAATATATGCAAAATATGCACTTAACAAATATTTGAAATGAGATTAACGTAGCAAGATATACACCCTGGTTAGGATGAACCGTAACTGAACCGTGTACAAAGACGTTGTTCATGGATGGTTAGCCGGGAGTAGACGATTGAACCATAAGCTTAATCATTTTCATCAATACTTAATACTTTTAAGCTTGAGTCACAACCATAGGTTATAACGTGAAAAATCACGTCTATATTGTGTTTTTAGAGATTTATTCAAATGCTAATTATCTCACAGAAATAATTTTATGTGCATCTGAAAATATTTGACATGGCAAGTACATGTATCAGGTACGTGTAATCTACCTTGTTCGTGACTATTTTTGTCATGGTACATGGGTATGTGTACTCTTAAGATAAAAAAAAAAGTTTCGGATCTTACAGAACTTTTCCAGTTTGTGTACCGGGTATGGATACCACGCCGGTTTCAAAACCAACAGTTACTTTTCCGTATGCATATTAGGTATGCGTACCAATCCATGTTCAAGACTTAACAGGTTTTTTGTGGTATGGATACCGGGTATGCGTAACACTAAGTCACTGTCGACATATAGATACACCAGTACGTGTTTTCATACATGTACTATGGCTCCGGACCTATAACAGTTTTTACCAGTATGTGAACTGGTATGCATATTGTCATGTATCCAGATTTAGAATAGTTCTATATTTCTCTCCAAATCAATTCGAAACATTCTCAAATAACATCAATGATACATATCATTGTTCTAGGCTATTTTGGAATGATAATCTTGATTCACGATTTAGATTATAAACAATAAATTTCTCAACGTCTCATAGATAAAAAGATGAATATAATTTGAGAAATAAGTGGTTCAGTCTTCACTTACCTTTTGTTGAAGAAATTCTCCAAAAGATTCGGTTGATCTTCGACTTCAAATGGTAGAACACAATGATGTTAGATTATCAATTACACACTTTTATCCTAATCTGAGACTTAACTAATTGTAGAATGGAAATCAAGATATAGTTTTGATCAACTAAATTTGACAACATCTTGATATAGCAACACTTGTGAGTTCGACCGAGCAATGCTCTAAGATTAGTGAATCTAGATTTTTTTCTTCTTTCAGTTTATGTTATAGTATTGCCTGGTTGAACCTACAAGTGTTGATATGCCAAGCTTGTTGTCAATGTTAGTTGACCAAAACTATATTATCTACTAAAATGAGTTTCAAACTAGGATTAGATTAGGTAGTTGAGACTCGAAATTCACCGAATACCCTTGAAGATTGAAAATGAAGATTACACAAAGACATCAGCGAGAACTTGATCAATAAAGGTATAAAAAGACTGATTTCTTTTGTAATCTAGTTTATCCTACCTTTATATCTGTTGAAATAAAGTACTGACTCTTTGGAACAATATCTATGACAGTAAGTATACACTTGTGTATACACCCAGGGATACTTGAGGCTAAGACTTTAGTGATAATGATTGTAAGTACCCTCAAGCTCGTTAATGCTATTAGACTAGTCTAGCAATGATCAAAAGACGTCTTAGCAGATAATAATTCGATTAGTTTAACATGAATGTTAATTAATAAAAATTAATCTAACAATGATTTAGATATGAAACTAATACTGTTGGATATATCTCAAAAATTTAAGCAGAATTAACTACTTGAACGCGTCAATCGGATATCAGATGAAGAAGATATCATCAGTTTTGTGAGAATGGTAAAATAGTCATGTTATAGTTTAGCCGCCTTGGCAGCCCTTATCCAATTCTTGGGTACTCATTATTTCTCGTCAGTCTTATCTCTCACTCGAGAAGATAAACTCAGTTTTTTATTTTCTTTATTCTTTTTCATTCTACTTCATTATTCTTCTGCTCTTCTCCTCTTTTCTTCTCCGGTGATTCTGAGAATTTCTTGGGTACTTGAGATCGACCATCACCGGAGTTATATTAAGGATTGATAGTTGGTGGTGGTGTTAATGTTTATCGAGTTCGGGGAAGAAGAAGCTGATGCTGTTAATCATAATTAAGTTTTATATAACTGATTGATGTTCTGAAGATTTACAAGATGAATTATGGAGCTATTATTGATAAAGATTCACAGGTAGATGTTTAATTGAAGTTCTGAAATTATTCTGAAGATGAATCGAAGAATCAAAGAGTTAGGGTTTCTGTTTTTCCCCAAATTAAGAATTGGGGTTTCATAAGAAGTTCAAAGAAGAATTTGAAGATGAAATTAATGTTATAGAAAGGTGATTAGAGATGGGTTTAACCTGAATTAGAGTATGAGGTTGAAGAATAACTCGTATTTGAGGGTAAGGGTTTGATTTTCTTTTAATGAAGGTTGTTGGAAGTTGGCTGTGGTGAACTGACAGATAAGGAAGGATATTGTGATGGATTGCTCGAGTAGAATCATGGAGGTAATTGTTCTTTCCAATAAAAGTCAGTTCAATTTCTATATTGAGTTTATAAGTTGTCAATGAACTATGAGATATGTTTGAGATTAAATTAGTGGTTTATTGTTAAGGTCTTGATTGAGTGGCAATTGGCTGGAGTTATAAGTGTAATTGAAGTGTTGTTGGTTGATTCAAGTTGTTGCTGAGATGAGTTTGGTTGTGTATGGTGAGGGTTTGATGAGTACAAGGTCTGAGATGTGTTTAAAGTGGGTAGAAGTGATTTCAGGGGGATTGAATAATCATCCAAGGCATGTTATGTAGTCACAATAATAGAAAAGAGATAGTGTTGTTATATTTGATTGTGCAATGGACTGAGTTACATGGATTGTAGAAGGTTGAATGTGCGGGCAGTGTAGGTACTGAGATGAACTCAGATTGGTGTAGGAGCTGAGGGAAATGAAGTTAAGGATGGTTTTGTTGTTTGTGTAGTCGTTAATGCAGAACTGAAGTAGTAGGTGATGCATTTTTGATTAAGTTCAGAGTTTAGAGTCTCACTTATTTGATTTGACTTGGATATGAACTGAAATGGTAATTGCAGGTTGGAGTGCAATTGAGGATACAGAAGAGGTCATAGGGGGGTTTGCGTTGAGCTGAACTATGAGAAGTAGTTTGTGAATTGTGTGGAACTCTTGGAGTTTGTGTTTGTATAAGCTGAGTTGAGTTGTATGTTTTGAGATTGATTTAAAGTTGGGAATGAGGGTTAGATGAAGGTGTTGAATGAATCTTTAAGGGAGAGCTTGTTACTGCTTTTGCAGGTAAGCTTAGATTTCAGTTGTATTAAATTGTAGAATATTGTTAGAATAATTATTTGTGTAATGATCAAATGAATAGAACCAGATTAGTTTTGTTCTTGTAGATGCAATAGAATTAGTCATCCTAGTCAGATGTATGACTAGTTTTTCTTAGATGACTAAGTTAATCTGACTGAGTCACACGTGAACCTGACTTACCTGAATCAGTCTTACTGACTGAGTTGACCAGACCGATTCCTGTTTAACTCGTTGGCCGAGTTAACCCTTTGATTTGACCATTGACTGGACTCTTGACCTTGACATGGACTTAGATGTTGACTGTTAGTTGACCTGTGACCGTCATTTTGACCGTCATTTTGACCGTTAGTCGACTCAAATGGACTGGACTTTAGGTTATTGGGATGGTTTGGTGGACTTAGACTTAGACTTAGGACTAGTTATCCAATGTTGTTGATTTGGACCCTTTATGTTCCGAATTAGCCTTTGGTCCCTTGTACAAAGTTGCACATCTTCTTAAGACTTATCTATTGGAATATACAACCAACCCAATTCAATTAGTAAACCTAGCTATGCTAAAGATAGAGAGTGAAAATGTGTAAAGTCATAAATGGGATTAGAATCATTAGATATACTTGTATGATTCTTGTGTGAGCCATTTTGGCTAGATTCTTAGAGTTCTTATGTGATTAACAATCAGTCTATATTAACAACGATCGATTCAAACGATAAACCAGTGGATCATGGATCTCGAGGTAGGCATGCCTTGTCATCAAAAGAGGTGGGAATTTACATTTAACTCTTTTGTGATTATTGTTGTTTTTTTTAACAAAATTTTATGTTTAACAAATTCATACATTTCCTGATTGTGTATTCCATGCATTGTTTTATTTTAAATTCCGAAAGTACTGTTGATTCTTGTAATCTTTCCATTTCTTGGAAAGGAATTGTAATGCTTTGTTTGTCTTTATGATTATTTAGGAAATAAGAATTTCCATTGATTGATTGGAAAGTGAGAATTTCCATCTATGGTATAGAGGATAATGCTCCTTCATTTATAACTACTTTCTATCGAGCTTTTATGCAATGGCTATGGCGATACACCACAATATTACCTAATAGGTATGGGACGCGTCATCAATATTATACATTGTTTGAAGGAGTTAGTTCTATAAACGTGATTTTTTTATTTATGTGAATTGATTACCTTTTTAATGTTTAGGAAAACCATGAATTGTTTTCCAAATCATTCGAATGATTACTTGAAAATTAAACAGTTTTTTGGTTAAAAAGGACTTATATGTGAATTCGTGGGTGTACAAGACACGTAAAATATGGCTCTAGTTCATATACCTAAGATTCTTCAAGATACTTTTTTAATATCCAAATTGGATATATCACCCAATTATTACAACTAATTTTTAGGACAAAAGACGAAAACACCCTTTCTTCTTATTTCCATCCTTATATCGTCAAGTCAAACCAGATGCGCTTGAGTTTTCTCCTCTACCACCTCCGGTTAAACAGAACATGATCGATCGTCGTCTCTCAACATGATTTCGGTAATATATTTCAGCTAAAAACTCTAGCATCTCGTATACCAGTTATTGCATCTCAAAACCCTATGTTTTTTATGAAATTTTTTGATTCCAGATTTGATAGATTGAGATAATTCGACCTATGGACTTTGTTTTTGGATCGTTATCAGCAATGAGTTTGTGATTGATGTGCTTGATTAATGATTGATTGTCGAAAAAGTTGAGAATTTTAAATAGTAAACGAGACTCTCTGCTATTTAAAGATTTTTCACCATAATCTTTCCCGATCTTGTTTTGCATCGTCTGTATCGACTTAGACCTACTTTTAGCAGCACATTTCTTTTTGGAGGAGGAATGGGTTCTCGATTTCACAGGAAAGGTTATAAATCAAGACAAGTTGATGAATCTAGGGGTTCAAAAACTGCAAATTAAGGTTTGAATTAAACACAAGAATTGATGTTTTTTGAGTTCAAGAAAGAATTGGGTTTCTTCTATAAATGGATTTGAATGAATCTGTGGTGGAAATAGGAGTTAGGGTGTTGAATATGGTGGCTGCAGAATGGATTCAGTGAACAAGAAGAATAATTTGTTGTGTAAGTGGGTTGGCTTGAACACATGAAAGAGGAGATATCATTTTGGCGGAGATTTGAGTTGATGGCTGAGCAGTTGTTGTAGGCTATGAAACTGCAGGTGGTGATGATTCGGCCTAATGATGGGGGGGAATGGATGGTTTGTAGTGTGTATGCTACCGATGACCGTTTAAGTGTGTTACTGAATTGCAGATGCTTAGATAAGGATGAGATAAGTTGCTGCCAAGGATTGTTGGAAAAAGAACACATAGTTGTTGTTGGTGGAGTCTCTGATGGAAGGTGTTTGTGTTGGTGGTTGAAGTTAAGACAAGAAATTATGAAGTTCAATGAGATGATGTGGATATGAGATGGTATAAGAATGAAGCCGCGGCTAAATTATGAAGTCATAAGAATCCATCAAATGGCTGGTGCTAAGGTCTGACGAGTGATGAATGAATGTTGTGTGTGTGCTGATGTTGCCGAGGCAATCTGATACACGAAAGGAAAGATTGGTTATGGGTGAATCAAGCGCCAAAAAAGTAGAGGAGTTATTGGAATTGGGACTGGTATCGTCTTATCCACGAAATATATAAGATGCACCTGAGTGTATAATGCTTATTTGGGCAACAAAATATATTTTGGTCAAGTTGCACCCGAGTGCATAATGTATATTTGTTTTGAAATTTTTGTTGTTCCTCTTATTTTTTTTCTTTAATATTTGTTTTTGGGTGATGTTATGATGGTGAATGTGATGGAAATGGTGGTGGATATATTGCTCGAGATCATTAATTATCGATTTTGGTTGTGTATAATATATTGCAGGTGATTAGTAGGATAAATCTAAATTTATCCCCGAAATACACATGATGCACCCGAGTGCATGATGCATATTCTTTAGAGGAAATAGGTTTTGCCCAGGTGCACCTGGGTGCACAATGTATATTGTTTTGATTCGTATAGGAAAAAATATTTTGGCCAGGTTGCACTTGGGTGCATAATGCATATTCCTATAAACAATAAACTTTGATCAGGTTGCATTTGGGTACATAACACATATTTCTATAGAAGATAAATTTTAGCCAAGTTGCACCTGGGTGCATAAGGCATATTTTTTATAGGAAATAATTTTTGTCCAGGTGGCACCTGTGTGCATAATGTATACTCGGTCTGGGTTAAAATAAATTTTTTTTTTCGAATTTCATAACAACAATGGATCTTGTTTTGTAGAGATTTTCGAGCCCTTTCCAAAAATATAAATTTTATTAAAATTGGAATTATATTTTGGAAGTTAAGACATTTCTCGTGATTAATTTTATATTGGAGTGAGAAAATAAATTGGGGAGAGAAAAGAATATGATAAAGAATAAAGTTTATAGTTAAGGGTACATATGGCTAATTTTTCTTATGTTTTTTTTCACCCAGACCTATATTTTACAAGTCCATTGTTACCAGCCTTTAGGGGCCTATGGCCATATGACCCATTTTCCGGAAAACTAAATGTTATTTCTACCGAGCACCACTTTTAGGGATGATGTGCTCACCCATTCCCACTTTCAGTTTCAGAGACAGATCATAGTTGGGCAGCGGAAGCTTCGAGGAGTTGAGTTCGTTAGTTTGGTTAACTTCGACTATGTTATTATGTTGTGTATTTTATTTTTAAACCAAATGACTATTGTATATGTATCATTTGAGAGGAGTTCTTGTATATATATATATTTCATAGCGGGGTTAGTTTTTGGGTTAAGTTTCGTAGCAGATTTCTTAATTGAATGCTAGTATATGATTTAGACCCTTAGTGACTCTTTATTTAGTTAATCTCTTGGATTAGTCATCTGCTACCTTTGGGGACGCTACGATGACAATCGACCTTGAAAATGTCTCTATATTGTATAGAATTAAAAGATGAATTCAAAGAACCAAGAATCACACAATTCTGATGTATAACGAAGAAGTTATGAGTGAAATACTAAAGTTGAAAAGCATTACTAAAAGTTGATTTCGGGTTTAGGAGATAGAAGGGTTTCTAAACTTTTATGTTTGTCACATTTCTCTAACACAAAAACCACGATTCCTAAAAAAAAGTGGTTGAAGTCTATCTTAGTCAAGTTTTTTATGTTTCCTTTCCTAGGCAAGGAGGCCACTCTTCCGCATGCAATCTATTGCCATATTTGGCTAATTTCTAAACCATGTGATGATTTTTACCCTTCCTAAGCCAAGTTGTAATTAATCTTATTTTATTAGGATATAATTGCAACTTAAGTAAATACAATTTATGCTGATAATTTTAATTGTCTAAGTTATTATTGTACCACTTAAAACTCTTAATAAAAGGAAAAGTTATAACTAAGGGTTTTTAGTTTTCCTCGTTAACAAAATTCTCTATGTCCTGCTTTACTTTTTACTTACACATTATAGTCATGTTTTTTGTAACTGAAGTAAAAGTAAGTGATTTGATAATCAACATTGTATAATTCGGTCCTTGGAAAATAGAATAAATAACTTATTCTTATTGGAACTCAGATCTTTAAAGAAATCATTATAGTTTATCCTTGGATGTTGATATTTGAGATTGTCCAAGGAATTTGTCATATAATTCACGAACAAAAAAGTTGGTGGTGTACTTAGTACCCTCTCCTTTTCAGTTTACCCCTTCCTTTATATAATCGATTATAAAAGTGTATAACTCATTTGAGGGTATAATAATAATTGGCGAAGCTGAAAACTGTCTTTTCTATGTAGCCCATATTCTCACGCTCAAAAAGAAAGAATAATTATGGATTTGTTTTAGGTAGTTATATTTAAATTCTTGTTGTGATAACATAATTTATATTTATGTCGTGTGATACTGGAGTATTTTTTCTCTGTTATGTTAAAGGTAACATAATTTTACAAAATAACATTAACTTTACCCGTCGATTTTTGTATCTTCGCCCGCACATCAAACTCTATCGACACTTTAGTGTTACCAAAAAAGTAGCACTAAGTTTTCTGGCAGCAGCGAAAAATCCTACAACCAAGTTACAAAATGGAATAACACGAAGTAAACATGTTAATGCAAAACACAAGTTATCATATCATTCCTAAGTCAAACACACTCAAGGGTATACGTGGTTTGGTGTCAAAACCGAGGAAAAAATGGGTGGGGATTTTATCATGATTCTTATGAGGTTAATGGCTTGATCTCTTGAGAACTAGATGAGTTAAGCTACTAGACTTATAGGGTGTTATTTTTTGAATTTTTCTCTATATAAGTGTACACTTTCCCTTCTCCAATGCATAACATATTATCTCTCATATTTTTTATTGGTTTTTATCATTTCAAATGCCAATGATTGGGTGTTATCTTGTGCACCCATGCACAAGATAACAAAACCCGACTTTATAGTCTCTCTCAATCTTGTTCTATCGAGTATTTCCAACTTAATTTTTTTTGAAGTGCTTCTTTTATAGTTTAAGGAGTTACAAAATCGATGTGTAATTACTTTTACCACTTTATGGTAATTCGGGAGCTTGTCCGAGCTCAGGTGATAACTGGTATTCCATTGACATCCTCATTAGTTGAGTGATAAATCGAATCCCCTGTCAGCGCGTGTGGTTCCATCAACGAGGTCTGTTGTTGTGACTAGGTTGTATCACATTTAATGCTTTGTCTCTTATTTCAAACTCATTTATCCATTTTCTTCTTTGTACTTTCCACGCGCCGCTATCCTAACTTCATGGGCAGATATCTTGAACACGGTAAAGCAAGGTGATTATCGGGATGACAATATCAGTCCGATATCCGGAATTCGTTTCTGAGAATTCGAGATCCTGTAGAATTTTATTCATTTTCATCGAGCATCAGATATCAGATAAGATTATTTATCGGATATTTCTTCCCTAACATATCAAAAATCGGATTATGCTCCATCCATTTGTTAACATCCGATAGAAACATAACATTAACCAGAAGCACACTCATTTTTTCTACTTAAACCACGTCTGTAGGTACCGAATATCGCAAGAGTTTGGGTTGCGAATATAGAAACCACTATAAGAGGAAGTGTCAAGAAATAACACGATGATGGAAGAAACACGGGAGAAGAATGAAAAGTTTGCGAGCATAAAATAATCTTGCGAAGATATGTTGCGATACTTCGCAACGCATATACAGTTGTACAAATTTTACTATAAATAGGAGTTCAAATGTAAAATTAGAGAGGTTCTTTTAATAAGTGTTAGAAAATATCTTAGGGAAGAGAATAGAGAAAGTTGTAACTATTCTAGTTCCATTTAGATACTTCTTTGTAATCAATTGAGAGAATTAATAAGAAAAATTTCATTCCTCACCAAGAACTTCTTAAGTTTTACAAATTCTACTGAGGGTGTAGTTGTAGGTTATTCTGCAACTACATAATTGGCGCTAGAAACACGGATTTATGTTGATCATCATAGCAGAAATTTGAAGGAAGTTTGGAAATTTGAAGATCAAATGGAATCAACAGATGAAGATTGTAAAAAAGAAGAATGTAATATGATCACAAAGACAATGATTGATGAATTTCATAACAACATAAAGGGAAAGATACACAAACGAGATTATAGAGGAAGAAAGATTATGGAGGTAGAGAAGATAACAACTTTGAAAGAATGGGAAAAGCAGAAAATCACATTTTCAATAGCAGAAATTCCAAATGAAGACTTGAACCACACTTCACCATTAGTAGTCACAATCCCGATCACTCGAGAAGAGAAGAAAGCTACAAAATCTATAGAAAAATGGAAATTAAACCGAGTTTTGATTGATACAGGGAGTTATGTTGATATTATATTCTATCATGCACTTAAGGGGATGGGGATCAAAGATGAAGAAATTACAAATTCAGAATATCTTATCCATGGATTGGGAAAATCTGCAACAAAATCCAAAGGGGAAATAATGTTACTTAGTATCATAGGGGAAATTGAAACACACATAGTTTTATGTGTAATAGATATGGAATCTCCATATAATATGCTGATAGGAAGACCATGGATTCATGAGATTAAAGATGTTGTTTCGACATTACATCAATCAATTAAGTTTCCTACACCAAGCGGAATACAAGAGATAAAAGGAAATCTTGATAGTGCAAAATTTTGTTATCAGACTGAAGTAAAACAGTGTGGAGGAAGAGCTAGAAAGAAACAGTTCCGCAGAAAACTTGCGAGGGAAGCAAAAAAGGAAGAAGAGTTCAGGGTGTACACAATAAGAGCAAAAGAAGGAAAATGAATACCAAGTGAGATCCCAGAAAAAGAAGGAGAGCCAATGAAAGTAATCAAAGAGCCAACACCTATGGGAGAGCAAAGTTCTAGTTATGTCGCAGCAGAACCAACCAAAGAAATAAATATTGGAAGTAAAGAGGAGCCTTTAATCTTGCGAATTGGAACTAAGATGGACGAAGAAGAAGAAAAAAGAACTATTGATCTTTTACGAGAATACAAAGATATATTCGCAGGAGGTGTAGATGAAATACCAGGAATTGATCCATCAGTGGCGTGTCATAGATTGAAAATAGATAAAAGTGTGAGACCATTTAAGCAAAGAATTAAAAAGATTTCGCAAAATTACCATACACAAATAGAAGAAGAATTGCAAAAGATGTTGGATGCGGGAATCATAAGAGAAGCAAAATATCCAGAATGGATTGCGAATATGGTCATTGTTCCGAAGAAGAATAAAGGGATAAGTATTTGCATAGATTTCACTGATCTAAACAAAGCCTGTCCAAAAGATAGTTTTCCATTGCTAGATATACCACAAATGGTGGAATCAGCTGCAGGACATGACAGAGTTACTTCACTTGATGGATATAAAGGGTACAATCAAATATCACTCGCAGAAGAAGACCAAGAACATCTGCATTTTTGCTCCAAGAGGTTTATATTGCTATGTGAAGATGCCATTTGGTTTACGAAATGCAGGTGCTACTTATCAACGAATGGTTGAAAAGGTGTTCGCAAAGTGGATACATAAAACCTTAGAGGTATATGTAGACGATATGTTGATAAAAAGTAAAGAAGCCAAAGACCATGTGAGGGACTTGAAGGAAATATTTGAACAAATGAGAAAATTCAACATCAAATTAAATCCTGAAAAATGTATAATTGGAGTTGCGTCAGGAAAATTCTTGGGATACATAGTATCAAAGGAGGGAATACAAGTTGATCCAGAAAAGGTACAAGCAGTTCGTGACATGCCAACACCTATAACAGTAAAAGAAGTGCAAAAGCTGAATGGACTCTTAGCTTCACTTGGAAGGTTTATTTAGCGAATATTAGATAAGTGCAAACATTTCTTCAACATACTTAAGAAGGGAGAAAAATTCAGGTGGACTGATGAATGTGAAAAAGCTTTTCAAGGGATCAAGGAGTATCTCACGAATACATCCATATTACAGAAACCAGAGAAATATGAAGAATTATTGGTATACCTCGCAACAACTCAATACGCTTTAAGTGCAGTTTTGTTGTGAACGGACGCAGGAGTAGAAAGGCCCATTTACTACATCAGCAAAACTTTTAATACAGCAGAGAGGAACTATTCTAAAATGGAGAAGTAATTTTAGCTCTGGTTTATGCATCATTCAAATTGCGAATATACTTTCAAGCACATGTGATAAAAGTGGTTACCAAAGTTCCAATTGAGTCAGTTATGAAGAACACAAAAAGATCAGGAAGAATAGAAAGGTGGAATGCACAAATAAACCATTACAAGATAAAGTACGAAGTATTATCATCGCAAAAATCACAAGTTGTCGCAGATTTTTTGGCAGAATTTCCTTTGGAAGAAGACGAGGAAGTAAAAGAGATGATGGATATTGAAGAAGAATTTGGGAATCCAAAAGATTTGTTAACAGAACCAAATAGATGGGAAATTCTAGTAGATGGATCATCTAACAGTGAGGGGAATGGAGTAGGAGTTGTGTTCATTTCACCAGAAGGAGAAAGAACATCATTTTCATTCAGACTGGAATTTGCATCTACGAATAATGAAACAGAGTACGAAGCTGTAGTGCATGCATTGAAGATCGCAATAGAAAAGAAGCTTGAAAGTATAAGAATAACAAGTGATTCTCAGTTAATAATATGTCAAATTAAAGGGGAATATACCACGAATGAGTTTTCCTTGAAGAAATACAAGAAACTCGTTGATGAATTATCTGCGAAGATACCAAAGCTAAAATGGAGGCATATCACAAGGAAATACAATCGACTCGCAGATGCTTTTGCATTCATTCCAAGTATGATGAAAAACCCTAATGCAAGAAATATCAAAATCCATACAATTCAACACCCATCAGTAAATAAAGAGGAAGAAGAAATTGAAGAAGCAATTGCGATGGAAGTAGAAAGGGAACTATTAGATAACATCGCAGATTGGAGAAAGGAAATTCATGCATATCTCGCAACAGGATAAGTACCCAGGAACATACTAGAAGCACATAAATTAAAGAGTCATGCAACAAATTATGAACTACGAGAAGGGATTTTATACAGAAAATCTTTCAGTGGACCACCTCTAAGATGTTTAACTCGTGAATAAGGAGAAAAAATATTGAAGATGTTACACGGAGGAGAAGCTGGAAATCATAGTGGGGGAAGATCTCTGGTGTACATGGCGAAAATACAAGGATACTACTGGCCATATATGCATACAGACGCAAAATTGTTGGTAAGACGATGTAAGGAATGCCAACGACATGGGAAAAGAACTCACGCACCA
This sequence comes from Papaver bracteatum, assembly GCA_023529315.1. NCBI lineage: Eukaryota > Viridiplantae > Streptophyta > Magnoliopsida > Ranunculales > Papaveraceae > Papaver > Papaver bracteatum. The sequence continues at coordinate 630,335 of JAJJWX010000433.1, forward strand.
GGAGCAACATTAACCTCTTCAACAAGCTGTTGGCCTTTTGGGAAATGGGGATTGGACATTGTTGGCACATTCTTACCTGGATCAGGGCAGAGAAGATTTTTAATAGTCGCAACGGATTATTTCTGAAGCTCATGAAGTAAAAGCAGTACAACATATTCGTGATAAGGATGTTTTTACATTTATATTTGAGAATATCATTTGTAGGTATGGAGTTCCAGCACAATTAGTATCTGACAATGGGAAACAATTTGAAGGGCAGAATATAGAGATGTTACTCAGTGCTTTTAGGATAAAATGTGGGAAATCAACTCCATTATATCCACAAGCTAATGGACAGGCAGAGGCAACAAATAAAACAATCGCAGACACGATCAAAAAGAAATTAGAAGGACATCTCAAAGGGTGGTGCGAACAAGTACCTAGCGCAGTTTGGGCATACAATACAACTAGAAGAGAGGCAACTGGAATGTCTCCATACTGCTTAACATATGGAGTAGAAGCTGTATTGCCAACAGAGGTTATAATTCCGACTACAAATAAAGAAGCCTGGGAAAGAAATTTAAGCGCAGGGGTGATATTAAGTGAATTGGATGATTTAGAAGAAAAAATAGAAAAGGTGTTGCAATATATGAAAGTTGATCAAGAAAGATTAGCTCGAGAATATAACAAGAGAGTTATCGAACGTGAGTTCAAGCCAGGGGATTTGGTTATGCGAGAAACACCTCCATACCAGAAAGAAAATGGAGGAAAATTAGCACCAAAATGGGATGGACCATATGTCATCAAAGAGGTTGTAGGAAGTGGAGCTTATCGACTGATGGATCCAGAAGGGAGGGACATGGGTTTAAGACTTGGTCGACCCTGGAATAGATTGTATTTAAAAAGGTATTATCCATAAACCTCATGAAATATTTTGCGAATATGGTTCGCTCGTGCGAAGCTTAAATTACGAATTTTTAACTCTTATTGCGATTAGCTTTCATTAAAGAGAGACGCAAAAATTACTTGCGAATAAAAAGACCGCAAACTGTGATTAGCTTTCAAAAAAAGAAAGAGATCCGCAGAAATTTTACACAGGCAAACCTTTGTGGCGTACACCCTAGTTCGCGAAGCAACATTTCGTAAGAGGCAAAGTCCTAAAGTACGTCATTTAAGGGGGTACCTATAAGCATGGCTCAGGGAAACCGGAACACCACCAAGGAACCTGAGTACATGGACATTACGGGGTACAACCCAAAAGCGGGGTACCTATCCGGGTTAGACACCTTGGATTCTCAATCTAATCTTGCGAAGTACCAAGATATAGGTTGGGCGACTACGGCATACTGTCTTTCTCAAGAAGTGTAGAAAAAGATCAAGGCGCCGAGGTACACGGTTGATTCAAGAGTGCTGGATGGGTTTGAAGCACATCTGCCATTCTTGACAAGTCTTGGAAAATGATGCACTTGGCCCAAAGATACCCCATAGGGTGCAACCTCGTAACTATAAGCCCTATAGGCAAAAAGGATAAGAGGTTGCGATCAAAAGATGGTTGTTTGCAAAACCGGATGGGAAGAGCTAACCTTGTATGGTCGATGTACGCTTCCTTGAAGGGGCAACCATGGGGAAGATAAAGGGCAGCACCCTCCATTAGGGAGCTGATACGTGCTATAAGACGCAAATGTCATGAGGCTTTTTGTTCGCAAGAACATAAAGACTTGTCATATTTGTGCAACATTCATATTTCTGCGAATAAAAAAAAAAAAGATATATATATACATATTCGCAGAGTTACATATAATAAAGTTAAGATGAGATCAATGGGTTATTACATGAAAGTGTGATAACGTCCTGCGATTTCATCGCAAGACGATAATGTCACGAGGTTGTATATTCGCAAGAATGTTCAGACTTGTCATATTATCGCAAAATATCATCACAAAAAGAGGTGGAAAAATAAGACCTTTACTTAGGAAGGCATGATAAGACCACAACAATTAATGAAATCAATACCATCAATATTATGGGAAATTTTTTACGAGGATATATGTTAAGAATTCATAAGCATAGAAGCAATTTTGTTCGCAATCATAAGATTTCAATACTTCTTTTAATTTTAAGAGATTCAATACTTCTTATATTTCTTCAAACAGTGAATGTTTCTTCATGAATTGAAATTTTTTATACTTTTTCAAGGATGCCTCATACTTCGTATACTTCTTTAAGGATGTTTCATACTTCTTATGCTTCTTTAAGAATATTTCATACTTCCTATACTTTTTCAAGGATGTTTCGTAATTATTCACGAAGATTTCATACTTCTTATACTTCAAAGGGGAAATTTATTATTTAATTCGCAATAAATTGAAACTTCGCAACTTAGACTGAGGCAGGTATTTTAATATCTACAACAATAATTGATCATCTGAAGTGTAATAATAAGGGGAAAGGGAATACTAAGTTAGGTCTTCAAGACATAGTATTTCTCTTCATATGATCAAGTCATGCAAATCTAGAGAAAGATCAAAGTAGTATCACAAAGTACAAAGTATGCTTCTTAAGGAAACAAGCAGTAAGCATGATCGTTCAGAGAAAAGAGAATCAACAAGTAACCAAGAGAAAGAATTCAAAAGAAAGGAAAACAAAGTTGTTAAAAAGAAGAATAACAGTAGAATAATCCATCATGCTTAAAGCTCCTCATCAACGTTTTGTACTGGATCTTTAGGAGGGGTAGGATCATCAACGGGAATATCTCCTTGAGGGATAGATTCTTTTTCCAAATCAAGTCCTTCATCGTCACTCTCATAATCAAAATCACTATCAGGATCACGAGCAACCTCATCATCAGATATTTTCAGAGGTGTAATTCTCACGGGAGGCAAGGACCTTGATAAGAGAATGTTATTCGCAAAGACTTGAGCTTTCAGATGACTTTCACGAAGTATAGCCTTCTGATGGTTGGTATCTTCGATATCTTTGGCGTAAGCAAGATAGTTGAATCTTCTAGTGGCACGATCACGAGAGTTGATCAAACGATTAGAAAGCAGAGCGTTTTTCTTGCGAAGCTCAGAACAAGAGGCTTCTAGTCCAACTTTAGCACTCATGAGGTTGTTTTCAGATTCTGCGAGTGAAACAAAATTTAAAAAATCAGTTTTGCGAATATAACAAAATTGAAAGGTATACCAAAGGCAGTCAAATTTTAATGACTACCTACTCTTTGTGAAGAAATAAATTGAGCTAAAGATAGACAACAACTCTTCATCTGATCCATCGCATTGTCAAAACCATCGCCAACTAATCCTTTAAGTCTAGATTGAAGCTTTTGATCTTTGGAAAGAAGATAATTTTTATCCTTCGCAAGTTTGGCATTAAGACTTTCTAGTTGAGAGTAATCTTCTTTAAGTTTATTTCTCTTAGTACTTAATATCATATTCTTATTAAGAAGGGATTTCTTCTCAAGAACAAATGAACTTCTTTCGGCATCTGAAGACCTTTTCAATTCCTCAAGTTCACCTTTTAACAAATAAAGGAGATTTTCTTGATCGCAACATTTACTCTGAAGAATATTTAATTGTTTCGAAGAAGCATTCATTGTATTCAAGTACATACATCGTTCTTTTGATAAGGTTTCATTGTCTTCTACTAGGGATTCTATCCTTAAATCAGATTTAGTTAAAGAAGAATTGAGCTGAGATATTTCATCATTCAAAAAATTCTGATCGTAAATTAATTGAGTATTCTCTTGGAAAAGGGCATCAAAATTATCAAGAGTACATGAATGAAGATTAGACAAGTGGGAGAATTGATTCAAAAGACTTGCATGTTTGGCTTGAGATTCTTGTGCGTCTGATTCATGATGACGTACCAACTTTCTACATTTCTGGATAGATTCTATAAAGGGGAATGGGTTTAAATGGATGTTTCAAGCATGTGAGGAATAGAAGTAAACAAAGGGAAAGAAAATATAGAGATAATAGTAATACATTTTAATGCATCATTCCTCTTGCGAAGGATCGCACAATCTAGAGAATCATTCTGAAGCTGATGATTCACTTTACGAAGACTCTCACATTCCGCTTTCAAGGATTCCTGAGATTGGCGAAGCAATTCAACTTCTTTTTCCAAAGATTGGCGTGAAATAGAAATATCAGGATTGATAAAATTATTAAGCACTTCACAAAATTCAGATTGCGAACGAACGTTTGAAGACTTCGCAGTACTACTTAAGACCTCGGATAGCATTTGGAAAGTTGAGTAAATTCCGTCTCGAGCTTCTTGAGAAAGAGGAGAAGAATTTGATAGAGCAAGTTGTAAATTGCTTGGAGCAATAGCATTCAAGGGATTAGGGGTAAAAATAGGTTTTTTGGGAGGCGAAGTTGAGGAAGTATCTTGCGAAGGTTGATCTCGAAGAAGTGTTAATAAATTGACATTGGTGGGAGATTGAAAACTGGGTAATGGAGTAGAGGCAGGAGTCTGCGAAGAAGTATTTCCACGAGGGGGAGAGGTAAACTCTTCATCAACTTCAGGAAGGAAGTCATCGATTGAAATTAATGGTGTGGGTTTAGTTACTCGAGATCTCTTATTGGGTTTTGATTTCTCACCAACCTACGAATCAAAAGGTGGATTAAAAACTGAGGCAACAATATATTGATTAAAAAGGAAAACATAGTATTTTAACTACCTTTTGATTCTCAGATTTTCTTCTTCGGAGATTAGGACTTGAGTTTTTGGTTGAAGGTTTCTCCTGAGGAATAATTTTGCTGAAATAAATCAAAATCAAACAATAAATTAGAAGGAAATCAAAGAGGTAAACAAGTGAAAGACGCGAGAAATAGAAGAAAATTACCTTGGAGAACTCATGATGAGGTAAAAACATAGAATGATAACTGAAAGTGTAATAAGAAGATGAAGTTATAGAAGTGAAAAGGGAAAGTGAGAGAAAGATAAGGAAAGAAATAAAATGAGTTTATATATAAGGAAATAGTTAGAAAATAACGGTTACAAAAGACGCGTCCAAATAAAAAGAATAAGTAACGGTTATATTCTCACGATCATTACTTCTTCGCAGAAATGACATGAGAAGAGGCAATATGTAGGTACCGAATATCGCAAGAGTTTGGGTTGCGAATATAGCAACGACTATAAGAGGAAGTGTCAAGAAATAACACGATGATGGAAGAAACACGGGAGAAGAATGAAAAGTTTGCGAGCATAAAATAATCTTGCGAAGATATGTTGCGATACTTCGCAACGCATATACAATTGTACAAATTTTACTATAAATAGGAGTTCAAATGTAAAATTAGAGAGGTTCTTTTAATAAGTGTTAGAAAATATCTTAGGGAAGAGAATAGAGAAATTTGTAACTATTCTAGTTCCATTTAGATACTTCTTTGTAATCAATTGAGAGAATTAATAAGAAAATTGTCATTCCTCACCAAGAACTTCTTAAGTTTTACAAATTCTACTGAGGGTGTAGTTGTTGGTTATTCTGCAACTACAACGTCTCTTTTAGTTCGACATCTCTTTTACTAAATACAAGTTGTCACAAGTTCCTACATATTTCCCTCCAACATGTATAATACACTGACATCTACCCAATCTAAGTACAGAGAAACCAAATAAATAAAACTTTAAGATGCTAGGATCAATTGAGAGCGTAAAACACTACATAAATCTCATACAAGATTACCAACTTTCTATAGAACGATTCAATGAAACACTATTTATCGAATAAATATATATCAAATTCATTAGAAATCCCAATTTATAACAAATGGCACCTTACCAAACAAAGTACAGAGAAACCGTATTCGATAGCTTAGCCTATCGATATCGATATCTAATTTTCACATCCTATAGGATATTATCGGATATTCGATAGCGATTAACTTATCAGATACAGATTTCTAAACATCCGACGGATTTATCCGTTGACAGTCCTGTTAGGAGCCATTTTCGTAACCCGCTTAATGTTCCGGCCTCCGGTTTACAAAGTCAACTCTTTTTGCAAATATATGAGTTTTTAGAAGTCAAAACTCCAATTAAGGTCAAAAGGATGTTATTGGAGTTGGTGGAAAGATGTAAAGGCCCGAACGAATGATTCGTACCGTGTATAAGGCGTATGCCGTAAGGGAAATTCCTATGAAAATCAACAAATATTGTTTTTTGTTGAGCCACGTGGAAGAACAAACGCGTTATGGTAAATCAGTGCAAGATGAAAAAATTTGGTTTTTGTAACTTTTTTTTTAATATAAAATGTTTTTCAAGATAAAGTTAAAATATAAAATATTATATTTGGTGAGATAAAATAGGATAAAGTGAGATAAAATAGGATAAAAAAATAGTAAAGTAATCAGGAATTGTACTTGGCGTGAGTGGAAGAGCGGCGGGCGTGTGATGATGGTCCGCGCGTTTTTGGTTCAACCGCCCGGTTTTTCATCAAGCGCGCATGAGATCTTCTGCCTCACTCTACAAACCAACAATCTAACTCCTTTAGTGGAAAATCAATTCAGTTCTATCTCATCCGATTCTGCTCTACAAATTGGTCTTTTTTCTACTTTCCTTTTTCTACTATGCCTGTCTCATGTTTACCGATTTGTCTCAGTTGTTAATCGCTCATCTTGCTTCCCTCATTGTTAGTTATCTAATTTACAGTATCTAGTGCTATTGTACGCGTGTCGTAACCACAACAAATTATTTAATACTTTACTACCTAATTAACAAGTAATATAGGGTAGTCAAGGTCGATCCCACGAGGAGCACGAGATTCTAGTTGTAGAATTGTCACACAAAAGGGGGGGTATTGGTTAAGGATTTAAGAAAGTAAATAAAATAAACAAAGCAATTAAAAAGATAAGAGAAATCAATAAGAGAGAATAGATCAAGGAATCCTTCTTCGCTGCAAAACAATGATTAAAGTTATGTTCTTTTCCACTTCTTATTAGTCACAGATTATCACCAACCGTAGGATAACAGGTTCGCTTAGCTAACCCCAAAATTCCTTATTTCATTGAGTAACAGGTTCGCTTAGTTATCAGATTCTATTCAAAAGAACCACCTTGAGGTTCGCTTATGTAATTCCCCAAACGCATTAAGATTTATGAACTTAGGTTTAGTACTAGTAGTTAGACTCGGTTCGCTTGGTCCACTTTCTAGCGTTGTTTTCATACACAATTGCTCCACGGAATCCCTCCGCAAGGTCTTGTGTTTTCTACTTGTGTAAATAGTCAAGAAACGATTACTTATCCCCTAACTTTCACTAGATTTAGATTAATTAACAAATTAATTTAGTATGCACTCCAAACAACCTATCAATCAATCATAAACATTAATATTAGTAAAAACAAACGATAATCATGTGAAAATTCAAAGTAGATTAAAACAAAACTCAAAACATGTTAAGAACTAGGAATTCATCCTCAATCAATTTAGTTACTCATGCTAAGAAGTTCACACAAAGATAAAAGTATTGTGTGTGTAAAAGTGTGCAAAAGATATGCAAAAGATATATAGAAGTGTAGAAGTTCTTCTCTATTTATAGGCTTCAATGTTCTCCATATCTTCTAAGGAATAGAATCCCTTTCCTTTTGTAGCTCAATTTCCAAATCCAAGTCTTTCTCAAATCTTCCATCTCCTCTTTCCAAATTCAAGCCAAATTCTTCATTCAATTCCAAGTCCAACTCTTCACATCCCATGAGAGAAATCCACACAAAATTCTGCAACTTTTGCTCGCCGGAAAACTGTGTTTTTGGCCGGAAATAGGCCGGAATCCGTCACCGCCGGCAACCTGAGATTCTCTCCCGGTGAGGGAATATTTCGTTGGTCAACCGTTATGACTAACAGTCAAACAAGTCAACCGTCAGTCAAACTGTTAGTCAGCGGGTCAAGATAAGGTAAAGTCAGACACCGAGTTAGCTCGAGTTAGCTGTCTTTATTGGCTGACTGTCTGAATTGCTGGTTTGGATCAGTCATCGGGATCGCTGAGTCAACTCGCCGGAATAAAAATCCGGCCGAGTTCCGTTTAATTACAGGACTTCCCGGCCAAATTTCAGGCCTCAATTCTTTCACTCCCTGCATACAAATTCATCATACATTCATTCCCTAAAACATTCATCTATAACCCTTTTTAACAACAATCCCAATTCTTGAATGAGCAGCGACAAGAGCTTCAAATCATCACCAACAGACTCATCTCTTCCAACCCTAGCATTATCAGTTCTTGATTTCCTCACTGAGTTCTTCATATCATCACTACATCTCTTCTGGTTCTCTGAAATCTCATTCGACAACTTGACACAGCCACAACCATCTCCGACGTCATCAATTTGAAGCAACAGCAGAAAGACCCTCGAATAAACTCACTATGACGAAACCCTAACATCAATTTCTTCTTCTGTGTACCACGGAAGCAACCATTATCTCCAATCATCTCTGAGTTTGACATCAATTCCAGCTCCAGAAACCGATTCCACCCATCTGAATCTCACCTGTCAACAAACACTAATTAAGTTCATCATCGATTTGTTGCAAATTGGTTTCAACCCATCGATCGTCACCAACCCATCTCTCTGTTCTTCACCTAAAACTTCAAACCCTATCTGACTAACATTAATTCCATCACTGTATCATCAATTCATCATTCTTCTTCTTCCATCTAACCCATTTCTTAACTCCTGTAAATCTTGGATACCCTTTTTATCTTCGAGAATACCAACCCTAATTTCTTTCTTTGTCTTCAGCTCTGTTCGATCCCATGACTGCTGTTCTTGAATCCAGATTCAATTCTCAGAACAAAAGAAGAAAGAGGAGAGTCGACTGAATTTAGGTTATAAGCCTTGGGTCGGATATTTGCACCCAAGCTGGGATGTGGCCACCCAATGAGTTTCCCCTTATCCTTATTTGAATTGTCTTTAGTTATTATCCAAATATGACTTACCCTTAACCTTGACTGGGATCCGTATAGTGTCCGCCCCTGTGAAATGACAATTATGCCCTTTTTACTCAAATTGGATGATTTCTCCTTCTTTTCGTCCGTGAGACTCCAGAGTACCTAATAACTAAATAACACATGTAAAAATACATAATTTACTAGAAAAATAGCAAAGAAAGCATAAACTACTAGATAGTAAATACGGTGTATTCTACACCTATCAAATTCCCCCACACTTAGACTTTGCTAGTCCTCGAGCAAATCAAACTAAAACTTACAACTTCAAAGCTTTCCAGCATCCCAAGCATCCAAAGAGCTATGAGGACATAAAGTTTCTGCATGCTAGTAATAAGAAGTTATAAATACTAAAGAACATATTCTCATTCTTAAATGTTGAGTGAGAAATAACCACACCATAATGAAAGAACACGTGTTTGAGAAACGATCAATAAGCATTTCGCCTCGACTTCTTCCTCACCAAATAGGATTTTATGATAATTGCACTCAAAAAGACGGCTTTTTTATGGGTCTCACATGTGTGCAGGTAAGAATGAAGAGAGAATTCCTGCAACACGTTGAATGGTGGGAAGGATAACTTCCGAAATTTTGAAAAACCCACATCTTTTAACATTTTGAAAAACCATTTTTTTAACGATCTCTAAGAAATGAAATCAACCACTTATATCGAGGATGAGATTACTTACTTACCTTCACATCCGATTGCCAATTATGATAACACCACTCTCACGGAATCCAAAAGAAACGTCTTCCGCTCCTTGTCTTCATCTTCTTGGTCTTCGGCTTCAACTATTGATGATAAACATTAGAACTTCATAAATCCTTGACAATTTGTAACCTTTTTCCTCAAAATCCTTGTCGCTTGAAACTTCCTTATAGATTTTCCTTCCCCACGGCTTATTCAAAACAAAACAATAATAGATATTTCTCTTGTCTCATATATATATTTTTTCTTTTTTTTTCTTTTTCTATTTTTTTTTTCTTTTCTTTCTTCTATTTTTTTTTAGACAAGAGAAACAAAATACAAAACAAAGTGAAAAATAAAATAAACCATGGCCGTGGAAAAGTACTTTACCGCTTGATTCTTCATAACTTGTATCGCCTTGAAATCATCTTTTTCAATAATTCTCACCTTTTACTTTCTTCGCTCTTGAAAATAATTCTTAATACTTGGATATAGAATTACCTCATTGTATTTTAAGTCTTCAACGTGTATATAGAATTATGCTCTTTGTATGTTGCTTTACTTGGATATAAAAATTTTCTCTTTTTCTTGTCCCATTGTTGCTTGCAAACCTTGAACCTTTTCAACTTTCCTTGTAGATTTTGATGTCGCTCCTTGTTGATAATTGTGATGTTTCTATGGACCCGTTGTTGTCGAGAGAGAGAATGGTGCTAACTGCAAATCGAACTACAAGAAGGAGGCTTTCATCCATAGACGTCACCATCATGATTGACAAAAATTAGCACTCAAGAGATCAAAATAGTGCTGAAATTGGTGTGAAATTGGGTAGCTCACCATTCTACCCGGAATTAACGTACGGTGACACACACTCAAAAGAAGCTCTTTAGTAAAGGAAGAATTTCTGGTTTGTGCCTTTCATGATATGAAAATGGGTAATCTCCACTAATGATTGATCAGCAACTCTAATAACGCACTTCTCCTTGCACCAAATTTGCATCACCGGCATGATTAAATCCATTATTTAACACTCTAACAAGCAAGAAATCAAACGTAGTTCCCTAACACTTCCAAGTTCAATTATGTCGGTCAGAATTCTCTATGTAATCATACCTAGAAGTATGCTAGTGACTCTAAAATCTCTAAAAGTTGAAAGTTTTATGCAAAAAAAATTTCTTTTATTTTTTTTTATTTTTTTTTTTGATGCAAAAATATATGCGTAGCCACTCCCCCACACTTAAACCTTACATTGTCCTCAATGTAATTGAATCCTCCTAGTAAATTCAAGGTGGGAAATCCTAATATGATATGAAACAAGAAAAATAAACACACAAAACAAAAAGCAAATAAAAAAAAAACAAAAGGATAAGAAATACAAAACCGGTGGGTTGCCTCCCACTTAGCGCTTGTTTTAAAGTCGACGGGCCGACATGGCTCTTGCAAGATTCATTAGCCCGCATCAATCTCTTCAACGTTAAAACGTGACTCCGCATCACTTGGGTATCTCCTTGTCTCAAAGATATTGAAGTGGATGACCGCACCATCAAACTCCATAGTCAAGTTGCCATTTTGGACATCAATCTTCGTTCCGACGGTACTCAAGAATGGTCTACACAATAGCAAAGGTGTAGACTTGGAAGAATTCTCATCATTCATATCTAAGACATAGAAATCAGTAGGGAATACAAGCCCATTAACCTGCACCAAGACATTCTCAACAATCCCTTTCGGGTAAACATTAGATCGGTTAGCAAGTTCAAGAACTACCCCGGTCTCCTTAAGAGGACCAAGATTCAAAGAATCATAAATTGAGGATGGCATAACATTAACCGATGCTCCTAAATCTAGCATATCTCGAGTAAACCTTGTTTTACCAATTGTGCAAGGTATAGTGAAACTACCGGGGTCTTTCAATTTAGGTGGGAGTTTCTTGAGAATGAACGCCGAAGCATTATTCCCCACACTCATGACTTCATTACCTTGCAACCTTTTCTTTTTCATGCATAACTCCTTTAGGAACTTCGCGCAGCGAGGTATTTGACGAATAGCTTCAATGAGTGGAATGTTAACTTGTACTTTCTTAAGGATGTCCCAAATATCCTTGTATTCCAACTCTTTCTTCGACTTAGCAAATCGACTAGGAAACGGGGGTGGAGTAGTGAAAGTAGGAACCGGTTTCTTGGATGGGATGGTTGGTGTTGAAGTTTCCCTTGGTTCGGCATCCTCCTTCTCTTTGACTACCTCTTCACTAGCTTCTTCATGATGAGTTGGACTCTCCACTTGTCTTCCACTTCTTAAAGTAATCATATTCACACTTTCTCTTGGATTCACAAATGGTTGTGAAGGAAGCTTTGTAGACATTTGAGCTTTCATTAAGTTCATATCGGTTGCCAATTGTCCCATTTGAGTTTCTAGAGCCTTGATTGCCGAGTCGGTCTTTTGTTGATGTTTTTGTATCATAGAAGTGAGACCTTGCATGCTTTGCATTATCACATTCAACTTGTCATCATTCGAAGACCCTTGTTCCTTTGCTTGAGGTTGGAATTGTTGTTGAGGTTGAAAGCGTGATTGTTGGAAACCGCCTTGTTGCTCATAAGGATTGGGAGCCGCCGCTTGCTTGTTTGCATAGCTAAAGTTGGGATGATCCTTCCAACCGGGATTGTAAGTATTGGAATATGGATCGTACCTTGGCCTTGGATTTGGATATAAAGCATTTACTTGTTCGGTTTCATCATCCGGAATAATTACCGCGGCCAACCGTTGCACTACCCTCTCTATGTTATTTAACCGTTGATCGGATTGTGAAGACGAGTCACTAACCTCATGCACCAACTTAACCATTGAATCACCTCTTGCATAGAATTGTTGCGAGTTTTCCGCCATACTTTCAATCAACTCGGTAGCTTCGGCCACCGTCTTGTTCACTAGTGCACCACCACCGGCGGCATCAAGAAGATATCTATCACTTGTTTGGAGACCTTCATAGAAGTATTGGATTATCATGGCGTCACTAAATTGATGGTGTGGACAACTTGCCACCAATCTCTTGTATCGGTCCCAACATTCATATAATGACTCTCCCACATGTTGCTTGATCCCACAAATTTCTTTGCGAATTTGAGTAGCCTTTGATGCGGGAAAATATCTCTCGAGGAAAAGTTTCTTCATCCCATTCCATGTTGTGATACTTCCGGAAGGAAAATAGTATAACCATTCCTTAGCATTGCCCGCCAAAGAGAACGGAAATGCTTTCAACATTGCTCCATCCGCATTAGTATTCGGTGGAAGCATGGCCGTGACTATGGTATTGAAGTCCATAAGATGTTTGTTTGGATCCTCATTCACCATGCCATGGAACTTTGGTAATTCTCTAATCAACCCCGGCTTGATCTCGAAAGTTGAGTTAGTTTGGATACACCATTGTTGTGTATCGAGCTTGTGAGAAGCTAGGTCCTTGAGTGTACGATCACCCATTGCCTCTTGATGTAGAACGAGGAAGCGGAGTGTTAACCGCTCGAATGAAGTCTCTTAGTTGAGTGCCGGATCGAAGACGTATTCTAATTGGACTCGGTCTTCCCCCTTGAAGCATTCACCAAAGATATAGTACCTACAACAAGGTTCACAAAACTAAGTTAGATACGGTATAGAATCTAACAAAGCAATAATAAAGCAAAAAGAAAAATAAAAACAACTAAAATCGCCCGTTGCTCCCCGGCAACGACGCCAAAATTTGTACGCGTGTCGTAACCACAACAAATTATTTAATACTTTACTACCTAATTAACAAGTAATATAGGGTAGTCAAGGTCGATTCCATGAGGAGCACGAGATTCTAGTTGTAGAATTGTCACACAAAAGGGGGGGTATTGGTTAAGGATTTAAGAAAGTAAATAAAATAAACAAAGTAATTAAAAAGATAAGAGAAATCAATAAGAGAGAATAGATCAAGGAATCCTTCTTCGCTGCAAAACAATGATTAAAGTTATGTTCTTTTCCACTTCTTATTAGTCACAGATTATCACCAACCGTAGGATAGCAGGTTCGCTTAGCTAACCCCAAAATTCCTTATTTCACCGAGTAAGGGTTCGCTTAGTTATCGATTCTATTCAAAAGAACCACCTTGAGGTTCGCTTACAAGATGTAATTCCCCAAACGCATTAAGATTTATGAACTTAGGTTTAGTACTAGTAGTTAGACTCGGTTCGCTTGGTCCACTTTCTAGCGTTGTTTTCACACACAATTGCTCCACGGAATCCCTCCGCAAGGTCTTGTGTTTTCTACTTATCCCCTAACTTTCACTAGCTTTAGATTAATTAACAAATTAATTTAGTATGCACTCCAAACAACCTATCAATCAATCATAAACATTAATATTAGTAAAAACAAACGATAATCATGTGAAAATTCAAAGTAGATTAAAACAAAACTCAAAACATGTTAAGAACTAGGAATTCATCCTCAATCAATTTAGTTACTCATGCTAAGAAGTTCACACAAAGATAAAAGTATTGTGTGTGTAAAAGTGTGCAAAAGATATATAGAAGTGTAGAAGTTCTTCTCTATTTATAGGCTTCAATGTTCTCCATATCTTCTAAGGAATAGAATCCCTTTCCTTTTGTAGCTCAATTTCCAAATCCAAGTCTTTCTCAAATCTTCCATCTCCTCTTTCCAAATTCAAGCCAAATTCTTCATTCAATTCCAAGTCCAACTCTTCACATCCCATGAGAGAAATCCACACAAAATTCGGCAACTTTTGCTTGCCGGAAAACTATGTTTTTGGCCGGAAATAGGCCGGAATCCGTCACCGCCGGCAACCTGAGATTCTCTCCCGGTGAGGGAATATTATGTTGGTCAACCGTTATGACTAACAGTCAAACAAGTCAACCTTCAGTCAAACTATTAGTCAGCGGGTCAAGATAAGGTAAAGTCAGACACCGAGTTAGCTGTCTTTATTGGCTGACTGGTCTGAATCGCTGGTTTGGATCGGTCATCGGGATCGCTGAGTCAACTCGCCGGAATAAAAATCCGGCCGAGTTCCGTTTAATTACAGGACTTCCCGGCCAAATTTCAGGCCTCAATTCTTTCACTCCATGCATACAAATTCATCATACATTCATTCCCTAAAACATTCATCTATAACCCTTTTTAACAACAATCCCAATTCTTGAATGAGCAGCGACAAGAGATTCAAATCATAACCAATAGACTCATCTCTTCCAACCCTAGCATTATCAGTTCTTGATTTCCTCACTGAGTTCTTCATATCATCACTACATCTCTTCTGGTTCTCTGAAATCTCATTCGACAACTTGACACAGCCACAACCATCTCCGACGTCATCAATTTGAAGCAACAGCAGAAAGACCCTCGAATAAACTCACTATGACGAAACCCTAACCTCAATTTCTTCTTCTGTGTACCACGGCAGCAACCATTATCTCCAATCATCTCTGAGTTTGACATCAATTCCAGCTCCAGAAACCGAGTCCACCCATCTGAATCTCACCTGTCAACAAACCCTAATTAAGTTCATCATCGATTTGTTGCAAATTGGTTTCAACCCATCAGTCGTCACCAACCCATCTCTGTTCTTCACCTAAAACTTCAAACCCTATACAGCTAACATTAATTCCATCACTGTATCATCAATTCATCATTCTTCTTCTTCCATCTAACCCATTTCTTAACTCCTGTAAATCTTGGATACCCTTTTTATCTTCGAGAATACCAACCCTAATTTCTTTCTTTGTCTTCAGCTCTGTTCGATCCCATGACTGCTGTTCTTGAATCCAGATTCAATTCTCAGAACAAAAGAAGAAAGAGGAGAGTCGACTGAATTTAGGTTATAAGCCTTGGGTCGGATATTTGCACCCAAGCTGGGATGTGGCCACCCAATGAGTTCCCCTTATCCTTATTTGAATTGTCTTTAGTTATTATCCAAATATGACTTACCCTTAACCTTGACTGGGATCCGTATAGTGTCCGCCCCCGTGAAATGACAATTATGCCCTTTTTACTCAAATTGGATGATTTCTCCTTCTTTTCGTCCGTGCGACTCCAGAGTACCTAATAACTAAATAACACATGTAAAAATACATAATTTACTATAAAAATAGCAAAGAAAGCATAAAATACTAGATAGTAAATACGGTGTATTCTACACCTATTAGCTATCAAATTAAGCTCAAAATCAAAGAAAAACATCAAAATCACTTCAATTCTATCAAAACCAAGTGCCAAATTGCCTCCAACATCAGTAAGAGACAATATCAAAGTCCCCAAACAACATTAATCATAGATTTAATAGTTCAGAATTCTGAAGACACCATAACGCCTACCTCAAAATCTTCATACAATAAAAAAACTAGTACCAAACACCATTTACATCACCAGAAGTTCAAATTTTCAGATACCTTCACTGCTGAACAAAAACATTCCAACACTCTATCCGATAATACTAATACTTCCATCCAACACCCAAACCTACTGAAACAAAAAGTTTTTCAACACAACAAAAAGAGCTTTTGCCTAACTAAAGAAAGAACAGAGAGTAAACAATATTCCATCACCTTCACAAGCAGTTTTAATAAGTGGGGTGGACAAGGAAATCACCAGAAGAGCCTATGAAAAAAAAAACAGTTAATATTCTTCAAACTATTTCATACGTCAAAAAAACTGGCTCCTCCCGATAACTCTGTGGAGTTAACCACACATCTTGTCCCCCCTGCTACCTTTACCGCTCGCTATCTTCACTGCTTGATGGGGCTGGAGAGGTACCACTGGAATCTGAATCCTCATCTGAGTATGGAACCCTGGCACTTACGCTCAACTGGAAATGCTCCCCCTCGTTCATGGTCCGAGAATATTTCTTGGGAATGGATATCTCCTTCTCAAATCGAACCTTTAGATGATCAGAGTCATACACAAGTTGCTCAAAAACCATTTCCTCACTACTCTCCCCATAATCATATTCCATATCGCTTGTCTCCATTTCCTCCTCACCTTCTTCATCTGCCTCAAATCCCTTGGAAGAATCGGTGTCTTCATCAGTTGCACTCCTATATTGTGGTCCCTTGGCCCTCTTTTCTGCCTTCTCCTCCTGCTTTACTTCCCACTCATGATCCTTCCTCTTTCGTCTTCTTAAGTACTGAGGCACCCATTCTGCATACATCCTCTCTTTCCGACGTTCATCTCTTTGCCTGCGAATCTCCTTATCCATTTGTCGTTGTCGATCTGCTTCACGAAGATCCAACTCGGTCTGCGCATCTTTCCTTAACTGTTGCAATTCATCAATACTCAAATTGCATAACAATGTTGTTAGCATCCGATATTGATCTGACAAAGGAGGGGGTACGGGATTGGAACTAATGGAAGCCATCTCTCAATCTTTACCTTTATCTTCCCTTTTTCAGTAAAAAAAACTAATGAGTTTCTTAATCATGTTCAAAACCCACCTTTTAAAGGCATAAATTTCTTCATTAACTGTCATTTATGGCGGTTGGTTTATCGTCAAATCTCTTCGTTCTCTTCGCCCATGCAACCTCATGCGTGTACCTTTTACCCAAGTATTCATAATTATCTTATGTTGTGTAGAGACTAGTGTCTGTGCCAACCCCTTATTTTCATAATCACATCAAAGTTCACCTTTTTAAACATCCCTTAGCAATTATCACGGACATGCCTCACCCAGGCGTGTTAAAGAGGAGACTTGGTAGGTTACCAGCATTTGACTATTATCTTTGGGGACTAATTTACATTTTATGTCGCATGCATATTTGGATACAGCAGCATCAGTTGGGAGGCACCATTGCAATTAGGGGTATGATGTCCAGGAACAAGTCTATTTCACCCACCAAAAAGGCCCGCCAATTTTTTACCCAAATACCATCACCCACCCAGTCTCACACAAATGTTTACCTCCCTCAAGTTGCTACCATTATTACCTTTGGAAGGTTATATCATCATCCTAACGTCACTACAAGTAATGACAAGTGCAATAAATTTTCAACAAATCAGTATAAAAGTACCCATTCCCTCATTTATTCATATCAATATCTCACCCTGTCGAGAAACTCTCACCCTAGTACTCACGTGAATACTTCTCATACAAACCAAACAAAAAAGCCTCTTATTGAGTTGGATGTCTCATATGTTAAACCTCTCTCCAAAAGTACCATTTTCAGTCTCAATCTTGTTACCTTACACCAAAGCCTCCTTAAAACCTGCCTTGACTTTGGTCATCAGGATTCTCATTCTATTTTTAAGGTTTATACATACAAGATAACAAACTTTACTATCTCTTCCATATGGTACTCTGTTGGTATCACCACCTATCAGCTTAATAATCAAAAAAATTTCATTCTCTTAACCATCCTTTTTATAATAGCTTCTGAGAATCCCAAAATTACCATCACTTTTGAAATATATATTCTTATACCCCTCACTATGGAAAAACAATTCTCTTCTGCTGAATCCAATACTCTTAACCTTGAGATCCAAGCTCTCTACCCAAATGTCTGATAAACTCAATCTTCCTGCAACCCTCACTAAACCTGTTTTTATAGACAAGAGAGTCATTCTAGCTGAAGATGATACTAATTGGAAATGGTGTATGTCTGCCTACATCTGCTATGAAACCCTCATCCCAACCTCTTCTATCAGATATTACATCTGCAACAATTGGCCCCTGGTTCAAAACCCTACTGTTTCTACTTTCAATGGTCAAAGAAATAAGGTTCTCATCCGTTTTCTTTCTAAAGAAGATTTCAACAGAATTAACTCCCAAAAACCCTGGTTCATCTGTGGTTATCTTTCTGTCCTAAAAGTGGTACCAAAGGATGGATGGCCCCCAAACCATCATATTGTTTTTGAAGAAGAGATCATGTAGTTTATATTGTGTAATATTCCAAACGAATGTACTGGGTACGAATACCTAAAGTTACTTACTATAATTATGGGTGAACTGATTGAAGCTCAGAATCCTTTTGGCAAACATCCACACAAGAAAAGTGTCAGAGTCTGCATCAAAATTCAAGTACACAAAGCTTTACCAACTGGTATACCTCTCTTTACCAATGGTAGAAATGAACCATTCCTAATTGAATGTAGACATATCATTGTCCCAAGATACTTCTGTACCTCGTGCCGAGTTCTTGATCACAAGGATCAGAATTTCCCTGCTTGGAAACTCAAATAGAAGAAGCTCAAAGAATTAGATTCAAGCTATAACAGTTATAAACTGCCCAGTGTTTCAAAGCTTATGATGCCCCCACCAGCAAAATAAAAATGTACCTCCTCTTCCGGTATAGCTGATACAAATACTCAATTATTTAAGGACATCCAAGACACTCCGATGAGCTCCTCACTGCAATAAAAGTCATCAGGCAAGTATGTTGCTATGGATAATGGCTCACTGGATCCTACCAAGTTTTTTCTATCCAATTATTTCCAGATGGGCCCCTTTGTTAATAGATCGCCATCTCTGAAGATCTTATATGTTGGTCCTATACAACAACAAACTAGTCAGATGGATAGAGGGTTACCAGTTATTGGTAAACAAAGCACTTTCCAGACTAATTCTGTTACTATTACTGGATCTGTATCAAATCCGAGTGGGCCTATTCGGACTAATAAATATTCTAGGCGATTCAAAATAGCCACAACTTCTAATGCCAGTCCCATTATTACTAAAGGATCTACTCTCTCTGCTGAAAAAGATGCCATTGCTAATCTCAAAAGGAAGATTAGTCCAAGAGCTGATTTAAGAAAACGTACCAGAGCCACACCTGCTGCTGTTTCTTTAGGTTTCATTCCTGAAGAACAAACCATAAATGAATCATATTACGCTCAATTATGTCCCCCCATCACCAAATTGTATGATCTACCTGATATTGATCTATCCAACTGTTCTCTCAATACCCATGCCTTGTTTAATTCTATGGGTAACTTCACCGTTCCTGCTGGTCATTCCCCTACAAACAATGATGTCTGCAATAATTCTCCTCTTAATGTTGCTGATCCCAATCTGCTCTCTCCCCAAAGTTCTACTCAGAATGCTGATACTGCTAATTCTCCTCTTGGAAGTGATCTTGGCACTCCTACCCAGGTACATACCATTCCTAACAACCCTATTTCGGATATTCCTAATCTCAGTCTAAATCAATTCCATGTTAATAATATAAATCTTATAGCTTGGAACATCAGAGGTCTAGGAAAAAAATCTGCTAATAAAGAACTTGGCATGCTATGTAGAAATGTGAACCCTGATATTATCTTTCTATCTGAGACAAAAATGGGGAAAGATATGGCTTCAAGAAAGCTGAAAAATATGGGTTTCCCATGTACCTTCAATGTTCCTAGTATTGGCAGAAGTGGTGGCTTGGTTCTGGCTTGGAAAAAGGAAATTCATTTGTCTATCATATCTTCTAGTTTGAGGGGCATCCATGTGACTACTACTGATATAATCCACTCAAAAATTTGTCATATTCATTTTGTGTATGGTGAACCTAATAGTGCTCTTAGAGCCTCCTTTTGGGAGCAATTCACACAACAAATCATAGCCCCTGTAAGTGAACCAGTTTTTGTCATTGGTGATTTTAACACACTTCTAGGATATGAGGATAAGAATGGTGGCTTAGAAATAAATAATTCTGACTGTGAATTTCTAAAAAACTTTTGCGTGCTTCATAACTTGCATGACCCAGGTTTCTCTGGTCCTAGGTTTACTTGGTCTAATAGGCAACAGGGCCCTGACTTGATTCTTGAAAGACTTGATAGATGTCTCATAAATCAGCTGGATGATGACCTTTGCCCTAAGTTTTGTGTTAATAACCTTCCTAGAGACTCTTCTGATCACTGTACCATGCATGTTGGCTTCAATTATGAAGATATTTGTATGCCTAGACCTTTCCACTTCATGGCAATGTGGATAGAGGATCCCACTTGTAGAGATGTCATTGCTAATTCGTGGTCTGTAAATGTCATAGGCTCCCCAGCATATAAGCTTAAAGCTAAACTCCAAAATACCAAGAATGGCCTTAGAAATTGGAACAAATCTTCCTTTGGTAATATTCAATCAGATATATCTACCACCAGGAAGGACCTGTTAAATCTACAAACCTCCAATCCTACTGATGCTATTACCTCTGCTAGACTTATCTCTAAACTTGAGTTTCTGTACTCCCTTGAGGAACTTTACTGGAAAGATAAGTCCAAAGAAGTTTGGCTGATTGAAGGAGACAGAAACACCCCCTACTTCCATAAAGTTACCCTCTTTAGAAGGAAAAGAAATGCAATTAGCTGGATCAAAGATTCTAACAATGTTACTCTAACTGATAGAGATAGCATTGGAAAATCTTTCATAGATTATTTCAACAGTCTTTATTCTTCTCAACCCCAATTTTTTCAGGATGAGATCCTAAGGGATCTCCCAGTTAAATTCTCTGCTGGTGACAATGATTTGCTTAATATCCCTCTAACTGCAGAGGAGATAAAAAATGCGGTTTTTAAAATGAGAGGGAAGAAAGCTCCAGGGCCTGATGGCTTCACTGGTCTTTTTTACCAAAAGCATTGGGATATTATGGGCGCTGCAGTTGTTGATATGACTCAAACTTTCTTTAGGACTGGTCAGATTGCTAAAGTTTTCAATCATACTAATATAGCCCTTATCCCTAAAGTCCCCTTAGCTGAATTAGTCAACCAGTACAGACCCATTGGTTTATGTAATTTTATTTACAAAATCCTTTCCAAAACTCTGGCTAACAAGCTCAAACCTTTTATGGATAAAGTTATCTCCCAAAATCAAAGTGCTTTCATTCCTAAGAGGAGTATTTCTGATAATATTCTTCTAGAAAATGAAGCCATATATTTTGTCAATCATAATGATAGAGTGGAGGGTACTGCTGCCATAAAACTTGATATGTCCAAAGCTTATGATAAACTGGAATGGACTTTCCTAGAAAAAGTCTTGAGGAAAATTGGTTTAGCTGAAAACTGGATAAAACTTATAAACCAGTGTGTGTCTACTGTCTCTTATTATGTTCTGTTTAATGGTAGCCCCACTGGTTTTTTCAAACCTAAGAGAGGCCTTAGACAAGGAGATCCTTTATCCCCTTACCTATACATTATCTGTGCTGAGGCTCTTTCTTCCTACATAGATAGCCTCCAGAGAAATGGCTCTCTCCATGGGATAAAAATCTGTAAAAATGCCCCTGAGATGACTCATCTTTTGTTTGTTGATGATTCCCTCCTTTTTTCAACTACCACTGCTGAGAATTTTAGTGTCATAAAAAATTATCTTCAAAAATACTGTCTTGCTTCTGGTCAGGAAATTAATTTTGAGAAGTCTGGTATTCTTTTCAGTAGGAAGGTACCTGAACATAGGAAAGCTATGCTAGCTAACATTCTGGATATCCAAAGCAGAGACCTGGGAGATAAATACCTGGGTACCCTAACTGTTTTTCAGTCTTCTAAACTCATATGAGTATTTTACAAGATGTGGATGCTAGGATTACTTTCTGGTTACATAAACTTCTTTCTCAGGCTTCCAGAACTACCTTAGTCAAACACATTGGTCAGGTCATTCCTCTTTACCAAATGGGTGCTTTTCTCATCCCCAAACATCTTTGAAGATTGATGGATGCTCATCTCTGTAAGTTTTGGTGGGGAGAATCCCTGAATCCCAAGGATAGGAAACTTCATCTTCTGGGGTGGGACTCTCTCTGCTCTCCTAAATCTTAGGGTGGTTTGGGCTTCAAAAAAGATGAGTTAAACAACTTGGCTATGTTAGCTAGAAATGCCTGGAAACTTATTGAAAATCCTGATTGCATGTTAGCAAAAATTCTAAAAGTCAGATATTTCCCCAAAACCGATTTTTTGAATGCGAAATGTCCTCCTAAGTGTTCTTGGACCTGGAAATGCCTTCATGTTATTAAAGAGTTAATAAAACCTTTTGTATCCTGTATTGTTGGAGATGGGAAGTTTATCAACCCTTGGTGTGATAAATGGATTCCTTCTTTAGGGTCGGCCTCTCCTAACCCTGATACTCCTCTTAATCCTAGTTTGACTGTTGATTATTTCATTGATAATTCCTCTAGAACTTGGATTGTTTCTAGACTTGCTACTCATTTTGATGATGCTTCTGTTAAGAAGATTATCACTATTCCCTTAAGCCAACTTTGCACTCCCGACAGGAGGGCTTAGGACCTTTCGAAGAATGGGAAATTTTCTTCAAAATCTGCTTACTTGGGACTCAGAGGTTCCTACCCCTCTCCCTTTAGGCCCATTTGGCTTCATATCTGTAAAATTAGAGTTCCTTACAGAATTCAACTTTTTCTGTGGAAGTCTGCTAAGAATGTTCTTCCAGCTAGAACTATGCTTCATACCAGAATGCTTATGCAATCTGTTGCTTGAACCAGGTGTAATGAACCCCTGGAAACCATTATGCATGCTTTGGTGCTTTTCCCCTTTGCCTCTAAGGTTTGGTTTCTTTCTAAGTTTTGCATAAATACAACTTTCTTTTCTCAGAAGACTTTTCAACAATGGCTTTATTTTTGGTTGCTGGATTCTAATTCTAAGCTGGTTGATGATGATCAGCAGCTTTTTGTTGCTATCCTCTGGTCTATTTGGACCAGTAGGAATAATTTGGTTTTCCAAAACTTGTCTGAAATTCATAAATCTGTCCTTGAAAGAGCTAAAGCCATGCTTTTGACTAGGAAAAATACCTTTGTAGATCCCTATACTACCAATATCAGTTTTAATCATAAATGGATGACCCCATTGACTGGATGGATTAAATGTAATACCGATGGTGCTTATGATGATATATCTGGAGACAATGGTGCAGGTTTTGTGATGAGAGATCACACTAGCAAAGCATCTATCTGTGCTGCCTTGGTGTTTGAGGTCTCTTCTGTAGAGGAAGATGAAGCTAGAGCAATTTGGGGTGGCCTGAAGAAAGCTGTGGATCTGAATCTCACTCATCTCATTATTGAAAGTGACGCTAAACTTTTGATAGATCAATTCTCTTCAGGCTGTTTTGAGGGTGATTCTAGAACTGATGTGATCTTCAAAGACATCAAGTTGTTTGCCTCCTCTTTAATTTCTTGTATCTTTTCTTTTCAACCTAGAACTTGTAATTCAGTAGCTCATGAGCTAGCCAACTGGGAAAAATTGAGAAAACTTTCTATGTCTTGGTCCATGCCCCCTGCTTGGCTAGTTCCAGCGGTTGAGGCGGATCGTTAGCATGTTCTCAGGCCTTTGCTTATAAAAAAAAAATCTAACTCCTTTAAAATCCTATCTCATATGAGTCCCCACGTTGAATAGTGAGCGTCACCGTTCGCTTAGAGAAGAGAATTGCTTTGAAGAGAGTATTTGAATTGCTTAGAGAAGAGTTTCTAGAATAAACCTGGAGAGGAAACTTGGCGAGACTCTATTGGTAGGGTTAAATGTTAGAAAATAAAAATATTTTCACTAGTGGAGGCATATACCATGAAAGTAAAACCCTAACGCTTCGTTTTAACAGCACAAAGATTATCTTCTCCCTATTCTTCTTCTTTCGCTTTTGCAACAACATCCAAAGATTATTAACCGGTTTTTATATTTACCTTAGCTTTTTCTTTGTTTTCTTTCCAGGAACATGCTATGAAAAAATAGGATGAATAAGTCGTAAGCCATTAATTCTTTGTTCTAGGTTTTTTCTAAAACACATCCCATAAAATTCATGGAATGAAATCAACACAGGTAAATATTTTTTTCATTTTAATAGTAGCTCACTGAAACAATTCATTGTTTTGTTTTTTTATTTGGTTCTTAGGGTTATATGATTTCGTGTTAATATCTCTCTTTTTTTTTCCCGTTTATATGATTTCATGGTTAAATATCCTACACTATCATATCGCAACTGATGAGCATGTACAAACAAGTACCATTTTGCCAAAAAAATGGTACTCTTATCTTTAAACACCATAATCCTAGAAGTTACGAGCATAATGTTTATTAAAATCAAATGAACCTGTTCGGAAACCTGGATTCCTTCTGATAAGTCATAGGATTAGATACTTAAAACTCAGCTTCTACTTCATCTTTTTTTCTCTCTTTCCAGAACTAAATGTCTATCTTCATGCCTAATATCATGGAGAAAGATACTATAGAGGATGTCGGGAAGGGGTTGATTGTCCATCTAAAGTATATTTGATGGTGTCACAGGTGTGAGTATGACTAGACTGAGCATGGCCTTTTATGGTACAATGATCAAATACAATAGGTTGATTAAAATTGCAAGTTCAAGTATTTAATTTTCAAGATTTTATTACTAACAAGCAAGATGCGCAATTTAATAAAAGGTCCATTTAAAGAGTTGCTGGAGCTCAAGGATATATGAGTCGATGACCGCATACTGGGTGTAGATATTCTTGCCATCTTAGAATTCAGAAGTAGCACAAGATGGGAGTATAGACCACGTAGCAATTATGTAAGTAGATATTTGCACATTTTGAAATGTGGTCTTTTAGATTGTAAACACGACTCACCTGTTTTAACAATATGAACTTAATTCGACTTCATTGCTATTAACGAACAACTTAGATTCGATACTATTGCGAGGTCTTTAACCATTTAATAATGTTTTATGAAAATGGAAATATACATGAAACTTGAATTGTGGACAACATTACTACTTGCATCTTGCAGGGTTCTTCTTTAATCTGAGTAGTTATATGGTCTGCTTTCTACGTTCATTACATTTTTGCTTAAATGAAAACATTGAAACATCTGTATGCATACTTTATATGTTCTGATTTTTGGATATTTGATAATGCAGCTCTTGATTTTTAATTTATCTCACCATGGTGTAACTTTGCAAGCGAGGATTAATTTCTATGAACCAAATGGTAAACGTGGTGAACAAAAGTGAGAGACATAGTAAGTTCCAACCCTTGAAAATGCTATTAAGTTCTTTCATTTTCAGATTGCTTCTTGCAGTTGTAACAATTTTTTTTCTCTTTTGATTGAAAGTAATAATGGTGAAAGCGAAGGTAAAAAGCGTGATGCCAATGAATAAGGATCAAGAGGCGGAGATTGGACACCACAATCCTCAAGAAGTGGTGATTTCCTATAGGTTGTTTAACTATTTTAAACTTATTCTGATAATAGCTTTTGATTCACATATATATACATATCGAATAACCCCAAGTACATAATATAATTTTCATCCAATAATGTTTTCTAAAGCTTTCAGAGTGCTTAGCAGAAATAAATACTCGAACGACAACACTGCTTACAAGAGAATAAAGAAACAAATGTACTCTGATGATTACATGAACATGGTTCATGTTTCAAATGATGCATTCTTTTCAATTGAAAAATATGGCACAAACTGTCCCTTGGATTAAAGGGGTGAAACTAGATAGCATTAATGATGATTTGTAGTTTATTTTTTTAAATCTTAGTGATCTGGATAGCATCATTTTTAAATAATTCAGGTGGTATAGATTAATATCAATTTTCAACTTATCTTCTTCAGTCTCTTCTCTTAAACTTATTACCATGTTCTTCATGCTAAATTTACCATGTTCTTTTTTGAATACGTTGCATATTCATAAAAACGGCAACCCTTTCTGTGATAAGCTTAATCCCATGCAAAGTACGGGCGAGACATTAGAAAAAGCTGAAACGTAGACACCTGAATTTGATGCAAAAAAAAATCATTAGTTATTTGTGTTAACAAGTTTTAATAAGTTATTGTTGTTCCAGAGAGCTCTAACTTTATAAGGATACAATTTAGACTTGCTAATGGCTAATGTTTGACATTGAAGTTTGAACGTGTAGTTGTTGTATTACTTGTGTATTAAAACATGCTAGAAAATTCTTAATGTTTGAGATTCTCACTATAACACGAACATTCAATACCCCTGGCAAGCAATTTTTAAGGTTGAATTGGTAAGTGTTGGGTTTTAATAAGAAAGTCAGTAACAATTTTTTGATGCCGAGGCATCAGGGACACTAGGCTCTACTATTTCCCTATACATCGTAGTGAATACATTTTATAGCCAAATTTTTGTTTTTGTCCTTAGATTGGGAGTCTCTGATACATTTTTATGATGTTCAGTTTGTAATGCAAAAAGTAATTGGTGGGCGTGTTTTTTTCTTTTCTTTTTTTGGCCAGGAGTTTAAGGAGTTGAGATGGATTTAAATAATCAAGTTGTAGTAATCCTTGGTTCCTCTTATGTTAAGAAAAATGTCAAGGCTTTGGCTAGAAGAGACGGGAAAGAAAGTTAGATTAGTTAGTCAAGGGATCCCTATAAGTGTTTTTTAAATTTATTCTTTTTAGGCATATGTTGTTACAATTGTGAAAAGGGTGTTTGTTATCTTTTTCACTGTCAATAGGGCTTTGATGATGTCTTGAAAAATCAACCTGGTATATATGACGATAAAAGTTTTTTCCTTCAAAAATTAGGGGGAGATATTTAATTTACCATGTGGAATAATACTGCATTAGGGGCTTGGTATGGTATTAATCCATGCAAGAAAGGTGTGTTTTGTGAAATTATTAAGATTTTAAACTACCAAAAGATAAAATGGAACTTTTTAGTTGAATGTTGTAATCCGATTGAAAATTGGATTTAGATGTCAACCTCAATACTGTAAATTTGTATTTAGCTGCACGATTTAAATTATTAGTTATGACCCAATAATAACTAATAACAATGAAAGGTAGCCAACAAATTTGATAGTCTGGCACTTCTCAATTTTATGTAACTTTTGAAACTTTTAGATCACTGGGTTGATCTAAAATGATTAGTATTTGAGCTTCTGCTTATTTAAATTTTCGGGTTGGTCATTTGGTTTGGTAGTAACACATTTTCTAAGCAATAACAATGTTTTTCTAATCTGATGTTGTTGTGATTACTCTCTACAGTTCACCCAAATCAGCAGCGCGATGGGATGAGACGAAACCACACCACACCAAACTAAAATTCCTAAGACCAATCATAAATACACACCAAATTAAAAATGCAACACGACGGGGAGAGGTAAAGTCGAACCATACCCAATCAAAAATGCAACACGATGGAGTAAGGCGAAGCCCCGCGAAACTAAATCAAAAGTTCACGACGGGGCGAGACATAGCCGAGCCACACCCAAACAAAAATGAACGATGGGGCGAGGCGGAGCCGAGCCACACCCAACCAAAAATTCTAAGGGACGGGGCGGCCGGAGCCGAGCCATGCCAAATCAAAAATCCTAAGTGACGGGGCGAGGCGGAACCGAGCCACCCCAAATTAAAAATGCACGATGGGGATAGGAGAATCCCCACGACACCAAGTCAAAAATGCACGACGGGGGGAGGCAAAGCCACATCACACCAAACCACGAAGGGGCGAGGCGGAACCGAGCCACACCAAATCAAATCGGGACGGGGCGAGGCGAAGCCGAATCCCGAGCTTTACCAAATCAGAAATACGGTTAAAATAAAAAGATGCCCGATGCATAACAAACATGGACCAAATGATGGTGGATGGTTATGGGGTCCGCCCAGTGTGTAGCACGGGCACAAAATCTAGTTTTGTTGATTTGTCCATCCTTTTTTCATGTTTGTTGAGTCCATAGTGGGAACAAAATAAAGAAACTACAAGTTTGTTGAATCCATAGGAACTGCTCTAAGGCTGGGTCTAATGGTACGCCAAGATTCAAGTTTCTCACTGGATCCACGTCACCAAAACTAAACTCTCGGCCGCAGTGGGGATCCAAGATTCCTATCATATACGCATTTTGAAGTGGCACAGCACACCCTTAGAAACGACATTTCATTGGAAAATTCAAATGCGCCTTTCCTAAGGGCGTATTGACCATGTTGACCGGTCCACGCGCCGTTCCTAACCTAAAACACATAGAAGACGCACTCCTTCTTCTTCTCTTTTTTTTTCTTCCTCTCTTCTTCTTCAACCTAAACCCGTAGAACCTAACTTTCCATGGATTGATTCAAGATGATTTAGTGTGTAATTAGCTAAAATCTTTCAAGGGTTTGTTGTAGAAGCCGTGGGGAATCTATTGGGGGTATTTTTTGGAGATTTCATCAACAAAGCAACACTAGGTATGAAATTTTAATTTTGATTGATTTTTGATTTTAGTTATAAAGGATTGATTTTGATCCTATTGAATGCATAA
Source organism: Papaver bracteatum (assembly GCA_023529315.1). Taxonomy (NCBI): domain Eukaryota; kingdom Viridiplantae; phylum Streptophyta; class Magnoliopsida; order Ranunculales; family Papaveraceae; genus Papaver; species Papaver bracteatum. The sequence goes on from JAJJWX010000433.1 coordinate 659,110, forward strand.
TCTTGATTATATTGTCATGGAGCAGTAGGTTAATTTTTGAATTCGTTTGAAAAAAATTGGAATTTCAACTTAGGGTTTTTGCTATTAGGGTTCATTTAGGTGAAACACAAATTGATATCATGATTCATTAATTCATAATTGTAGTTGAATGATTTAATTGTCTTTATGCAGGGATAAATGTATTTGTAATTTGTAATTTGATAAGCATGTCAACAAATTTGTTTTGAGCATTTTTCAATGAGTTTGAGGATTAACTCATGTGTTGTTTTGAGTTGATGTTGAGATGATTATATGGGTGAAATTGATGTTGTTAATATGATTTTGTTGGAGGTTTTCATATGAGCATTGCGCATACCTCAATGTGATGTGAATTTGATTGTGGGAATTCATACGTTGATTATGCATAGATTAATATATGTGGATGATTGTTTGTTATTCACATGTTGATTGTGCTTCCCTTAGTCTTTGTTTTTTTAGATAATGGAGCATATCGATTGGTCTAGGTATGAGAAGTTATTCCAACTCTCTCAAGGTGTCGGACGGATAGAACATAAATGTGAGGACTTATCTAACATGAAAGAATTTATGGTTAGGAGTTCTTGGACTAATGTAAATAAATTTTACGAGATAGTGGTTCATAACAACCCTCGTGCACTGCTAATTCTTCATATGTGTGGTTTTGAGTCCGTATTCCAATTTAAATTTAAGTATGCGGATAAGGGATTAACCGAAGCTTTATGTGAGAGGTGGTGGAAGAAGACTAAAACTTTTCACTTCCCTAAGTTTGAGATAGGTTTGACACCTCTAGATTTCTTCCTGTTGACTGGTATTCCAATTGGAGGAGGTAAGCCAATCCCAGAATTACCTAAGGAAATAATGACGTCGCAAGAAATTATTGCTATGGATGATAAGTATTTCCGGGGTGTGTTAGATGTTATGGGACAGAAAAATTGAGGGTCTTAAAACTGGAGATTATGATTTCAAGGCATGTACGATGCGAATTTCTCACTTGGCTAATTACATTTTAAGTAGGGGAAAGGCTGACAACACCGACATTGCCGATGAATTGACAAGAATCTTCTTGCTTTGGTGTATTGGTGCTTTTTTGTTTGCAGACTGTAGTCTTAGAGTAGATAAACGATGGTGTGTAGTGTTGGATAATTTGGATGTTGTTGGGTCTTATGATTTGGGTACTCCATTTTCGGGTGTGTTTTATAAATAGCTGGATGATTGGATTTCGTGTACACAAAAGGAGATATGTGGCATATCGGTGATCTTAGAATTCTGGTATTATTTTGATTTCCGTAACTGTCAACCGATTTTGAAGGAAAACCTAAGAGATGATGAACTTGTTCCACACCCTGCTATTCTTCTATTTCGTGAGTCGAACCTTCAGGATAAGGGACATGTAGATCTTCACAAACACTCTGTGACTGATGCATGCACCCAGATAGACATGAAGATGACAGATACGGTTATTTGGGACCCCTTGTTCCATGATAGTGAATACCAACACACTGACGCATTTCAAACAGCACTTGAGATGTGAAAATACGGGGGTCTAACAACCTCACCCAATATTTCGATTAGCAATCTGTATGGACAACTCCGAGTTGTTTTCTAGAGAATCAACAAGACTCAATCAATAGAAAATACTCAAGGAGTTATTATCTCAATCTCTTAATTTGATTAACTCAAGAAAATATAATTCACGAGCCTAATCAAAGAGAGATAACTTGGATGGTACCAAAGACCAATATCCAAGTGTCAATTGATTTAAATCAACAACCAATAAGGTCGGATATTCTAATCAATTGAACAACGCACAACCTGTATTATTTCAATAATATAAAAATATAATGCGGAAAAGAAATAACACAGACACCAGAATTTTGTTAACGAGGAAACCGCAAATGCATAAAAACCTCGGGACCTAGTCCAGATTAAATATACAATGTATTAAGCCGCTACAGACACTAGCCTACTCCAAATTAACTTCGGTTTGGACTGTAGTTGAACCCCAACCAATCTCATATTGATCCAAGGTACAATTATGCTCCTACGCAACTTATCCCAGCAGGATACTACACACTTGATTCCTTTAGCTGATCTCACCCATAACCAAGAGTTTCTACGACCCAAAGTCGAAGACTTTAGCAAACAAATCTGTCTCACACAGAAAAGTCTACAGGTAATAGATAAATTCGTCTCTCACTAATAAACCTATGAGTTTTGTTCCGTATTTTGATAAATTAAGATGAACATGAACCAATCGATAAAACTAGACTTATATTCCCGAAGAACAGCTCAGTTTCATCAATCACCTCACAATAAACTTAATCGACGCAGCGAAGAAGATTATTGATGAATCACAAACAATGAGACGAAGATGTTTGTGACTACTTTTATCTTGCCTATCGGAGATAGAATCTCAAGCCAATTATTACAATTGTACTCGTACGATAAAAAGAGCAAGATCAGATCACATAACTACGATAAAAGTAGTATCGGTCTGGCTTCACAATCCCAATGAAGTCTTTAAGTCGTTAACCCGAATTTAGAGAGAAAACTCAAGGGTTAATGGAGATCGACTCTAGCTTAGAGAAAACTAGTATCACATAAGAAAAGTGTGTGGGGATTAGTTTTTCCAATGGCTAGAGTTCTCCCTTATATAGTCTTTCAAATCAGGGTTTGCAATCAATGTTAGATTACTAACAAAGCATTCAATATCCACCGTTAGATGAAAACCTGATTAGATACAAGCTAATATCTCTCAACCGTTAGATCGGAAACTTAGCTTGTCATACACACATGTACTTGACATTTTGAGTTCGTGTAACAGTACCCAAACGTGTACAATGGTTGGTTCAATATTAGTCAACCAAATGGTTAGCCAAATTATAACTTTCATATCAACCATATTCTTCTTCACCATAACTAGTCCAAATGACTCAAATGAACTAGTTAGAGAGTTGTTCAATTGCTCTGAGATCTCAAGTACTACAAGAGACACAATTGAATCAAAAACGATGTGGTTCACTCGAATCATTAATCATGAACTATAAAGCCACGGTTTGCAAAAGCATTCCTTAGTAATTTAAGATAAGTTCACGAACAACGTTTTCAGACATAACCTCTTGAGTTCGCTGGGATCGAGTTCGCGGACTCAAGCTAACCGATTGAAGTTAATAAACTCCAGAGAATTTCTCGGGATGAGAACTTTCGTCGGTTCATGGACCTGGTTTATGGATCGCACCTTAGTTTCAACTTAGCAGATATTCTCGGGTTCGAGAACTTACGCTAGTTCATGACCGAGTTGATGCTCACAGACGGTTCCACTTGATCAACAAAGTTCGCAAACTTCGGTTCAAGTGTTAAGGACTTATACATATATGTGTTGCCACAACAATGTTTATATTACACAATGGTTATATAGTCTAAACTCTCATTTCAATCATTGAAACATTCTCAAAGGACGTCATATAGTTGTTTTCACGAACTAGTTTTCGTCAGAGCGATTTCCAAAGTGATTGAAACATAACATGGCTTTCTTCACTAGGCAAAGATGAACTTGGCTAAAGCGAAAGCTTTACCAACACACATTTCGAGAAATAGATAAGCGAGATATACTCAGCTCGAAATGTCACATGTGCATATTCTTAGTCTATATAGTAAAACGACTTTTGTCTCAAGATAGGAGATAGAGTTGATAGACTTTTGGGTGATAGATAAGTTCAAATCTCCACATACCTTTTAGTCGATGAAGATACACTAGTTATTTGAGTAGTCCTTCGTATTGTATGATGATCGTCATGGAGTTCTTGAGCTCAACTACACTTTTTATCCTAGTCCGAGACCTTAGCTATAGTAGACTAGAAATCAAGAATATATAGTTTTGATCACTAAGATTGACAAACATGCTTGAGATAGAAACGCATGCGAGTTTGACCGAGCAGTGCTCTAACAATCTCCCCCTTTGTCAATTTTAGTGGAAAAACTATTAATACATATGGAATACAAAAATTATATAAATAAACTTTATAGCTCATATTCCACATACCTAATCTTCAACAATACTTGAAATCTTCGTCACTTCCAAGTAGTCCAATGATCCCAAAGGTTGTAAGTTTAGTATCATCGTTGTTGAAAATCCATAGCTATAACAATGAGAAAAGCACTGGTTCTCAATCATTGTTATACAGTGTCATAGTATTATTACACAACGTCAAAGTCCAATTACATCACAACTTCAATAACAATACTATGGTGATACTTCACTCCCCCTTAGTCAATACTCCATCTCTCATGGAAACCACTCCCCCTTACATAATGATCCGAAAACCATATGTATTTGTAGTGTGAACTACAATTAATTCTCCCCCTTTTTGTCAATAAAATTGGCAAAGGTACAAGAACGAGATCCTAATGAAATTTCCGTAAGAGACATTTCATGACCAAAGGTAAATGTTCTATCATCTTGTTTAAATGCAATCATAAAGCCGAGGATAAATTCCTTCATCAAGGAGTTTATAAAGATACAGGATAACCCCTAAAAATTCCACATCCGCACTCCCCACAAAGATTTGGAAATTAAGCGCAAGTTCAAAAGAACTCTCCCCCATAAGATGTCATTCCCAAAGGAACAACAAGAGCGACCTTAATTTCAAGAGAAAGGAAGGATTTCTTTAGACTCAACAAATTGCATACAAGTATGAATTTGGAATCCAAAATATTCAATCATATTAACCAAAGAGAACCAAGACTAATTTGACTAAATATGCTCAACACAAGTAAACTTATGGAGACTTAATTCATCGATTAGATTATTCACAAGAAAACCCATAAATATTCTAACCGGATTACACAATTAAACTAATCACAAAGTAATCAATTCAATTGTCCACACTCGACATGAGAAAAATCTATGGAGTGCTAACTAAATAATCACACAAGATGATTGATTTAGTTCATTTGGGCTCAACATAAGAGATTATGGAACCCCGACTAAGATTATCATAGTAAATGACAACCTTAACCGTACATGTACTCAACATGAGAGAACTCATGGAATACAAACTAAATAACCACACAAGTTGATTAATTTAGTTCTTAATGCTCAACATATAGCATCTCATGGAACAACCAACCATGTCAATAAGAAATCGACTTAGTTGTATCGTGCTCAACATGAGATACACAATGGAACCTTCACGGTAATACACAATAATATGGAACAGTTAAGCTCTATACCGTGGATTACAAAACATGGACCTATTCTATTTTTCCATCACAAGGTGACATAATAGACTTTATCCTTGAATCACAAAAGATTGTAACCTATCTTACATCAATAATTGACAATATAGGCTTAACTTTTGTGTTTTTCCAAAAGTCCATTCATTCCTTTATCAATATTTGCATACCAATTTGTGAACAACTTTTCTTTTGACAAAATATGTATGTACTTCTCATGAATTTATCTTAAGCACTCTTTTAATAAAAGACATATCACTCAAGATAAATGTGCGATAGAAGTTAATACATCAAAAAGACATAACCATCTAAATCCAATCATATAAGTTTAAAAAGATAACAAAGCAGAAATTTACACAACACTGAGTGTGTCAGTCACTCTATTCAATATGATCTCTCTCAATCTCATAGAATTTTTCTATTAGTCCTGGAACATCATTACCAGCATAATCTACCTGCTCTCTGAGAACTGTATTTTCTTTCCGTAGTTCTGCAAGTTCCTCTCTGAGGCGTGACAGTTCTCTAGCAGCTGAACTTATACGAGCTCTTGAATCACTTCTGGCAGTAGATGGCCTCATCTTATCAATGCTTGACATAGTCATAATAGTTGGTCCTCCAAGATTAGAGCCAAAAACAGGAAAAAGAAAATTAGCACAAATTCTTGAGATAAGACAGGGAAAACCTGGTTTCTTCCCTGTGTTATGTCTTACACTTATCATTTGATCAATGATAATTCCACAGAAATCAATATTTCTTTCCTCAACAATGTAGTAGATGAGTTCAGTAAACCCTCTGGTCCAAGAGTTGCTGTCATAAGTGCTCGGCATCATATTTGCCACAATAAATTTTGCTGCAACTTTGAGAAATAGACTTGCGCCTCTTACATACACTTTTCCATCATTTCGAGAAAGGTCTTTATCAAATAACCTGTTTGATAAAACCTCTAAAGGTAATCTACAAAGTTCAGGAGGTGGAAATCTATCACCACTTAGAGGTACATTAAGTAGATTGGAGATGACAAATCGATCTACATAGAAAATAATACCTCCTACCATGGTTTTGAAGGAGCATAGAGCAATATCTTCATCATGAATAAAATAGAGCCACCATATCAATACGTACACCACCTAATGGTTTATGGATTAATCCCCAGTTGTGCTTGTTGAAGAACTATACCAACCCTGGGACATCCATCTTAGATGCATCATAACACCTTTCATATATAGGTTTTTTATTTTTGAGTACTAGATATAGCTCACGAGCGGCAGGGTTTATAAACCCAGCCCCAATGCTAGAGTCAAATAAAGATTCATCTCTGTTTGATTGACTAGAATTCCCTATATTTCCAGTTCTTCTTCTACTCATGATTCAAAAATTACTAAGATGGATAAGGTACGAAAACTTACCTGGTTTGCGAACTATTTCTAATGGCAACAGAAAGCACACTTGAAAATCATACAAACCGTTTGTGACCCAATATTTGCGAGCTTCTCCTGACTCTCCTGAGACAAATCAATCTTGATTTGGTTCGAAAACGAAGGAGGGAAGAAGCAAGAGGTTAAGAACTGGTTGGGTTTCTCAAGGGTTCACGGAATGATAAGAGGGAAGTTGATAGAACCGAAGATGGTTTTCTCTTTTTATGCGTAGTCAACCTATATTGACACGTTTGAGAACGATATTCGTTCGTGGAACGGTTAAAGGCTTAGAGTGTGCATTCCACACATGTGCATTAAGGGCCTGTTTGGCATGAACATGAATACAAGCTCATGTTTTTCACTTCCGAGTATGTTTCGGTCGACCTAACTTTTGCACATCATGGCACCAAGAAAGGGTTTCTTTCCAATAACTCTTAAATCTTGTAGTGTTGAGAAACACCCAAGAAACCGTTTTTATAAGTCTATCACAGAACTTCAAGAGAACCCAAAAGGATTTGTGTTTCTGATTTCTTGTCTTCCATTTTATAAAAAAACAGTTTCCGCAGATAGTCTTTAGTATTGCGGAAGGAAACTCTTTTGGTAAGAAGAGACATCCTAGATTCTTTACAAAAGAAGACAATACTACTATCTTGATATGAAGTATCAGGAGTTGAGCAATGAATCAATTCTTGCTGTGAGGTTATACACTGCGACTTAAACTCATCTTTTAATTCGCTTAGTTTATCACAACTAATTGAATTACGCAGAGGAAGAGCATTGTTCTCACTGATTAGTAAATCAATATCAACCTCAACATGAACATTATTCATCATAACTTGATTTAGCTTGTCAAGTGATTCTTGCTCTTTCTGGAGATATAACTCAACATCAAAAGATAAGCTCTGAAGCTTCTTTTCAAGCCCTGAAAACACTTCAAGGGATTTTAAACCTGGTGGAGGTTTAAATAGAATTTCTTTATAGATTTTATAAAATCATACATGGAAGAGAAATCTGAAATCCCTGGATCTGGTGGTGCATTTATTGAGATAACACTCTTGTCCATAGAGTCAGATCGCTACAAACACAGACTTGTGAGGTTTTTAACTTGTTTGCCTGCTTTGATACCAATTGAAAATACGGGGGTCTAACAACCTCACCCAATATTTCGATTAGCAATCTGTATGGACAACTCCGAGTTGTTTTCTAGAGAATCAACAAGACTCAATCAATATAAAATACTCAAGGAGTTATTATCTCAATCTCTCAATTTGATTTACTCAAGCAAATATAATTTGCGAGCCTAATCAAAGAGAGATAACTTGGATGGTACCAAATACCAATATCCAAGTGTTAATTGATTTAAATAAACAACCAATAAGGTCGGATATTCTAATCAATTGAACAACGCACAACCTGTATTATTTCAATTATATAAAAATATAATGCCGAAAAGAAATAACACAGACACCAGAATCTTGTTAACGAGGAAACCGCAAATGCAGAAAAACCCCGGGACCTAGCCCAGATTAAACATACACTGTATTAAGCCGGTACATGCACTAGCCTACTCCAAATTAACTTCGGTCTGGACTATAGTTGAACCCTAACCAATCTCACACTGATCCAAGGTACAGTTATGCTCCTACGCCTCTGATCCCAGCAGGATACTGCGGACTTGATTCCTTTAGCTGAACTCACCCACAACCAAGAGTTTCTACGACCCAAAGTCGAAGACTTTAGCAAACAAATCTGTCTCACACAGAAAAGTCTACAGGTAATAGATAAATTCGTCTTTTACGAATAAACCTATGAGTTTTGTTCCTTCTTTTGACAAATTAAGATGAACATGAACCAATCGATAAAACTAGACTTATATTCCCGAAGAACAGCTCAGTTTCATCAATCACCTCACAATAAACTTAATCGACGCAGCGAAGAAGATTATTGATGAATCACAAACAATGAGACGAAGATGTTTGTGACTACTTTTATCTTGCCTATCGGAGATAGAATCTCAAGCCAATTATTACAATTGTACTCGTACGATAAAAAGAGCAAGATCAGATCACATAACTACGATAAAAGTAGTATCGGTCTGGCTTCACAATCCCAATGAAGTCTTTAAGTCGTTAACCCGAATTTAGAGAGAAAACTCAAGGGTTAATGGAGATCGACTCTAGCTTAGAGAAAACTAGTATCACACAAGAAAAGTGTGTGGGGATTAGTTTTCCAATGGCTAGAGTTCTCCCTTATATAGTCTTTCAAATCAGGGTTTGCAATCAATGTTAGATTACTAACAAAGCATTCAATATCCACCGTTAGATGAAAAGATCAAAAACTTAGCTTGTCATACACACATGTACTTGACATTTTGAGTTCGTGTAACCGTACCCAAACGTGTACAATGGTTGGTTCAATATTAGTCAACCAAATGGTTAGCCAAATGATAATTTCATATCAACCATATTCTTCTTCACCATAACTAGTCCAAATGACTCAAATGAACTAGTTAGAGAGTTGTTCAATTGCTGTGAGATCTCAAGTACTACAAGAGACACAATTGAATAAAAAACGATGTGATTCACTCGAATCATTAATCATAAACTATAAAGCCACGGTTTGCAAAAGCATTCTTAGTAATTTAAGATAAGTTCATGAACAACGTTTTCAGACATAACCTCTTGAGTTCTCGGACCCAAGCTAACCGGTTGAAGTTAATAAACTCCAGCAGAATTTCTCGGGATGAGAACTTCCGTCAGTTCACGGACTGGGTTCGCGGACAGCACCTGAGTTTCAACTTCAGTAGATATTCTCGGGTTCGAGAACTTACGCCAGTTCGCGGACTGGGTTCGCGGAGTGAGTTCACGAACTGAGTTTCTGCTCACGTTCCGGTTCCACTTGATCAACAAAGTTCGCAAACTTCGGTTCAAGTGTTAAGGACTTATACATATATGTATTGTCACAACAATGTTTATATCCCACAATGGTTATATAGTTTAAACTCTCATTTCAATCATTGAAACATTCTCAGAGGATGTCATATAGTTGTTTTCACGAACTAGTTTTCGGCAGAGCGATTTCCAAAGTGATTGAAACATAACATGACTTTCGACACTAGGCAAAGATGAACTTGGCTAAAGCGAAAGCTTTACCAACACACATTTCGAGAAATAGATAAGCAAGATATACTCAGCTCGAAATATCACATGTGCATATTCTTAGTATATATAGTAAAACGACTTTTGTCTCAAGATAGGAGATAGAGTTTATAGACTTTTGAGTGATAGATAAGTTCAAGTCTCCACATACCTTTTAGCCGATGAAGATACACTAGTTTTTTGAGTAGTCCTTCGTATTGTATGATGATCTCCATGTAGTTCTTGAGCTCAACTACACTTTCTATCCTAGTCCGAGACCTTAGCTATAGTAGACTAGAAATCAAGAATATATAGTTTTGATCACTATGATTGACAAACATGCTTGAGATAGCAACACATGCGATTTTTACCGAGCAGTGCTCTAACAAGATGTCTAAGAGGAGATACCTTTTCATGGATGATAGTAAGGGAATAAGAATTTCTGCTTATCTGGCCGAGAGGTGTATAAGTAAGGTGTTAGGTGCGATAGTTATTCCATGCAACCCGTGATGGTATTTTCAATGATGTTGTAGTAATAAGATTCGTTCAAGACTTGTGAAAGCAGATTTTTATACTTAATTTTAAAGCAAAAATATAACAAACACAAAATTAAAAGTGTTGTGAGAATTATGGAGAGACTGGGGCTAGGATTCTAATATTTACCAATTCCAAAGTGATACTAATTACAATCATGCAATTTCACACGTTCAATTTGATTCTCAACTATTGCAAAAGTAGATTTTTAGAAACAACAAATGTTAATCCAAAGCATGGGATATCAAAACCCTAGGCTAAGCATATTCCATCAATATAAAATACAATTGTTTAACAAAAATCATAAAATCTATTTTCAATCTAGGCAAATAATCATAATAAAAATTGCACAAATTAAATAATTAAGAATTACCACTTTTTCATTGGCAAGATAGCTTCCTCCATCTCCCCATAGGATGGGTCTAGCACATCATGTTGGACACACGCTCAAATTTATTTTTCATTGCTCACAATATGTTTACAAAGATGAAATATAGAGAAAATGTTTAAAACCGGGTATTTGCAACGCTTATAATTATTACAGAATACTATTACAGATAGCGATAAATGTGAACTGTCGATGTTAATGTAGTTCTGCGACCCTAATTGCTCTGTCGTTGATGCTGTTGAAGAATGACGGTTTTGGGATGTATGTTCTTCGTGTTCTTCGTCTTCCACATGAGCAGAAAAATATTCTATGCAACTCCCGATTCTCACTCTATTGTTGCTCTAAACTATCCCCAAACTCTCTGTAACCTTCTCCAAACTCTCAGCACCCCTTATATACCATTTAGCATCTCAAATACTTGATAATAAATCCATATAATCTTCATTAATTTCGATTATTCTCTTCTCTCTGTCACTGGAATAATTTCCTTTTGCATATTCTTCACGCATCTGCATGAACTCTGTAGACTCCCAATAGCATTATACACGCTCCAAAATAAGTTTAGCACGACGAAAACACACACAAGCCTTCCCAAAATAACTCAGAAGTTTCCCGAGAATGTGATTGCCCTGTTTAGTAGAGATTACATGAATCTTTCTCTCTGATCGAATTCAACGCATTTACTAATCCTGTTTTGATATAACAGGCTGGTATATATCCAAACCAAGCGAAGAATCCGACCAAATCTTGTCCAAATATGAATCCAGGGAAGTTTGCGTACACTGTGACATATTTTATCCCACCATTTTTGGAATTTAAACAAATAAGGTGGAGTCCCCTTAACCACTGGTGGGGTGCGAATAGCAGGTGCCCAACTGAGGTGCCCCTTATCCAAAGGGAGGGTGCCTTAGTACTTTTCTCCCGGGGTCCAAATAACACTTTTTGAGCAACCTTTTCCACACAAGTGTATTTTTCCAAAAACACCTACACAAACATAAAAATACCAAAATTAGTACAAAAATCGAGACTAACAATAGAGACAATGAGGACAATTCAGAAACAAAAATGTGTCTATAAAATACCCCCAAACTTATTATTTGCTAGTCCCGAGCAAATCTAATCTTAGAAAATAACACTTAGCACGTGCAGCAAGCCGTTAAACCGCTAGGTGGCCCTAGTGGCGGAGTGTTTTCTCCGGATGGTTTACCAGAGGTGTACCCACAGAACCTTTACTCCATACCCTAGCTATCTACGCAGAACCTTGGAAGGTACTAAAGAATCTCCTTGGTTGGCATACTTATTGACTACAGGAGGAAGTACCCTGATGCGAAATTCTAATTGATGTACACGAGTTTGCGCTCAAGCATACTAAAATTCATATAAAGTGACAGAGCTCTACTCAGATAGTTTCTGGACATCATAAACCGGATTCAACCAATCACATGGATAGATTAAGAAGATGGATGTAGAGAAAAACGTGGATGATGTTGACTAAGGTGAACCTATCCTAATAGACTGAGATACTGGTCTGGACTAATATCAACACACTGGCATATACAAGGGAACCAGTGGTCGATATTCCTAACTATAGGTCAACTCAGCTGGCATATACAAGGGTACCAGTGGTCGAATTTATTATATTTATTCCGGTTAGTCTAGTGGTCTGGTCTCTTTATTGTATATTTTTTTTGTATATTTCTTAGTCACTCTGTTTCACCTTAGCAATGGTAAAAAAAAAAGAAAAATAAAAGAAGTGATCAGGATTCTTTCGATGTTTCCATCACGAGGATATGGCGAAACTACCATGTTTTATTTTCTAACACCTGAGCTCTGTGCTTTTATAAATAGACTCTTATAGATGTTTCCATCTAATCAGATTGGTTCCTCAACTCCTACAACCAAAATGTTTCCATCCACTTAGATTGGTTAGTGCCGACCTTAATAAGCATAAATTTCTAGGCTTTGGAGTTTATTTATTGCAACTAAAAGCTAGCAAAAAGTTTATTCCCCACCCCCAAACTTAAATCTAACATTTTCCTCAATGTTCTAAAGATAAAATTAAAAACATGAACAAGGAGAAACTGTTACCACTTGAGAGAAAAGAAGGAAGGATATTACCGTAAGCATGAGCGTGGGTGCCTCCCTGAAAATGCTAAATTTAAAGTCTTTAGCTAGATATCAAATACCTCAAAAAGTATTGTCACCTTCCAAAGTCATATACCAATAGCCGAAATAGCTGTGGGTCCTTGGAACCAAATAGAGCAGACACAAATGAAAGACTACCATCTTGGATTAGAAAAATGAGCAGACAGAGCATAACTTGATCTAGGGCTTTTATCAAGGAAACTAGATTTATATGGGGTGTCTCTTTGGGCTCTATATAAGTGTATAGGGAAATAGGTTCAACCGAATGACATGTCTCTAAGATATGGGTTTCTTCATGGACAATATCTGGAGGATCGGGTAGCAGAGTTTGAAGAAACTCAAGTAATATCTTAGACGCACAAAGCTCGAGTCCCAAGTTAGGGACTTCAATTAGGGATACATGACAATCACTAGAATTATCATTATCCCCAAATTTAGGGTGAAAATTATCCTCAAATGGACCAGGATCTATGGGATGGGTTCTAGGGTCCATAAAGTCACCACAATAACTAGCTTCTTTGGGAGACTGGTCATCTAAACGAACAACATCATCATATAAAGGATTATCAAAGAAAATCTCTAGCATAGGCTCATTGTTCGTCATGGTTACCTCCTCTGAATCACTGAAAGGTTCATCAAATAATGGATTATCAAACATAGTGCAGGCTAAAGGATCATGAAATAGAGTGCTAATCATGTTCACCACTTCTAAATCATCTATATCAGAAGACTTAATGACATTAAAGACATTTAGCTCAGTAGTCATGTTACCAAAAGATATGTTCATAAGTCCGGTTCTACAATTGATGACAGCATTAGATGTGACTAAGAATGGGCGACCTAAAATCACCGGGATTTGAGCACTTGGGTCCTGAACATGCTGGGTATCTAGAAAAACAAAATTTACTGGGTATATCAACCTATCAACCTCAATAATAACATCTTCTATGACACCACGAGGCACTTTGACAAACCTATCAGCTAATTATAGTGTCATTTTAGTCGGTTTCAACTTACCAAGACCTAGATGGGTGTATACATGATACGTGAGTAAGTTAACACTAGCTCCTATGTCAAGTAAAGCTTTATAGACCATGTGATTACCAATCTCACAAGAAATGGTAGGTCATCCAGGGTCCTTATACTTAGGGGGTGTTTGGTTTAGAATAATTGAACTTACTTGTCCAGCTAAAAAGGATTCCTTATGGACATTAAGCTTATGCTTTCGTGTACAAAGATATTTAAGGAACTTGGCATAAGCAGCCATTTGCCTAATTGCTTCTAATAACGGAATGTTGATGTTCACCTGCTTAAATATTTCCATTATCTCGTTGAAAATCGACTACTTCTTTGTTGGGGCCAACAACCGTGAATATGGGGCTCTAGGCACAAAGGTAGTCCTATCAGGAATTTCTTGGGACTCCTTAGGAACTGTTTCAGTTTCCTTAGCTACGGGTTCCTCTTGTGAAGAAGAAGGTGGAACTACAGTATGTCCACTAGGCATGGCTACCTTATTGTCTACTGTTTTACCGATCCTAAGGGTTGTTATATAATTCACATGATTGTACGATTTCTCTCCTTTGTGATTAGGATCAGTATGACTAGGGAACCTTCCTTCTTCTCTCTCACTTATAAACTTAGCTATTTGGCTGACTTGAAGTTCTAATTTAGCAAGAGACTGGGAATTATTCTTAAAATTTTGCTTGGTTTCCTCTTGAAAATTAACCTGGCTCTTTATTAACATTTCCTGGCTTTGTGATAGCATATCTTGGCTCTTCTTTAATATACCAAAATATTCCTCTAAGCTAGTCATTCTATTCTCATAAGGGTTCTGGAACTGGGCTTGACCTGAAGAATTCTTATTATAACCAAAACCTAGGGGAGGCTGAGAATTACTGGACTGACCTTGATTCTGTCCCTTAGACCAAGAGAAATTAGGATGGTTTCTCCAACCAGGATTGTAGGTTTCCGAGTATGGGTTAAACTTCAGACTGTTTTCAAACCTAGCATTGTTATAAATAGCATGGGCTTGCTCTTCACTAACGTGACCTTCCCAAAACGAGCTATTGGGTTCTATTCCACAACTAGAGACTTGAGAGTCTCTAATTCTATCATTAGGTTCAACAAGGGACCTATTTTTTGACTGACCCATTTCCAAAGCTTCTAACCTTCTAGACAAAGCAGCAAACTTAGCATCTGACCCAAAGCTTGTATCGACCACATTGGTGCTACTTCTATTGACCAAGAGTCTTTTAGGGGGTTCAACACAAGATTCCCACTGTTGGGATTTTTCAGCTACATCTTCTAAGAAAGAAAATGCATCATCAGCGCTTTTACTAATAAACCAGCGCACATAGACTCGACCATGGCTTTGGTCGAATAGTCTAAACCTTCATACAAAATTTTAACTAGTTTCAGTTTTTTCGAACCCATGGTGAGGACATTGCGACAAAAGATCATTAAATATCTCTAAAAACCTATTAAGGGATTCTCCTTCTTGTTGCATACTGGCACTAATTTTCTGCCTAAAAGATGCGGTTTTATGCTTAGGGAAAAACTTTAAGTAGAAAACAGCAGTAAGTTGGTCCCATGTTTCTATAGACCCAGATGGTAGGTTGTTCAACCAGGACTTGGCTTTATCTCTTAAGGAAAAGGGGGACATCCTAAGTTTCAAGACTTCATCAGTAAGGTCCTTAATCTTAATTGTTCCACATATTTATTCAAAGTCCACAATGTGAAAGTAAGGGTTTTCATCATCTTTTCCTAAGAATATAGGGATCATCTGAAGAATACCAGGATTCAACTCATAAGTAGCCGTAGAGGCTGGCAATTTAATGCACGATGATCGGTTGGTCCTAGTTGGGTATTTGTAGGCTTTCAAAGTAGCCATTGCTGGCACAACTGAAGTACTAGGGGCACTTTCTTCACGAAGAGACAAATTCTCAAAACTGAAGTTTCCAAAAACGGGGCTCTCAAAAGAAGAGTCTTCGAGCTCCCTGTCTTCACAAGAAAAACTACTAGGTTTGTCACTAATCAAACGACCTAGAGTGTTTATTTTCCAAGCCCGTTTTCTAATTACCTCGGGCATACACTAGAAAAAACAAAAGAAAAAGAAAAGAAAAATCCTGAAAGGAAGGGAAGTTTTATGCAAACACAAACAAGGCTGACTCCACCAAAACAAACCTAGAGACTTCTAGAAAACAAAAATCATGATGGATCCACTTAGATTATTTTCTAGATCAGCTTCTAATCCTTCGAAAGGGAATTCGTTACAATCTGAGCAAACCCATCTGGAATCAATCCGAGTTTAAGTAAGTTGAATAGAGGCGAGGGAAGCTGCGTGGAGCTTTGATACCCAAGGCCTCACCGCATTACAAGGCGGCATATTCACGCATTCAACTCACAGAAACCATCATGAACTTCGAAGTATGCTTAAAGAGTAACCAATATTTTTCGAATGACTTTCCTAGTAAGCTCGTTACCCTATCGGTCTCGTTCTATTCCAAATTTTAAGCTTAGATTCGCATTTGATATCGTTTTCCTAAGGCATACAAGAAGGGAACGGTGATGAAATACGAACCCTTATCTTGTATGGCCAGTCCTTTCCCTTTACTATGAATTTAAAACAGCCGTATTCAAGTCCTCAACATATATGCAAACGAAGGAATACAATAACTCACTGACAGGGGATTCACGAGTGTTTCGACAAACTTACCTCCCGTTCCAGACGGGGGATGAACCATTGTAGTCGACTGGGGCCACGACTCCTATGTCATGTACGAATCCGAGGGGCCGAGGTGATATCGTAATCACCGTCCTTCTCTACAAACAGTTTAATATTTAATTTTACCATTCCTTAGGGTTTAAAAATAAAAGAATGTCCAAATGTTTAAAGTCCAAAGTCCAAAGAGTAAAGTGAAAAATAAAAGAAATTACAAGAATAGAGAAATCCTAATACAATCTAAAAAAATAAACTCTCTTTTTTTTTTCCTCTTTTTATAAAAAAAAAATCTTCTTCTTTCGCTCCTTTCGCTTTGCCTTTTACTTCAAGTCTTTAAGTATTACCAAAAGCTTTGGCACAATTTTCTTTCGCTCCAAATTCTGTAAGGAAAAGACAAAAACACAAAAAAGTAAAGAAGAACAAATAAAATAAAAACAAATAAAAACCTAAAAAAGAAAAAAAATCTAAAAACTCTAGCCTAAAGACAAGTTCGTGTCGACGGCGCCAAAAATTGATGGTATTTTCAATGATGTTGTAGTAAGAAGATTCGTTCAAGACTTGTGAAAGCATATTTTTAGACTTAATTTTAAAGAAAAAATATAACAAACTCAATATTAAAAGTGTTGTGAGAATTATGGAGAGACTGGGGCTAGGATTCCAATATTTACCAATTCCAAAGTGATACTAATTGCAATCATGCAATTTCACACGTTCAATTTGATTCTCAACTATTGCAAAAGTAGATTTTTAGAAACAACAAATGTTAATCCAAATCATGGGATATCAAAACCCTAGGCTAAGCATATTCCATCAATAGAAAATACAATTGTTTAACAAAAATCATAAAATCTATTTTCAATCTAGGCAAATAATCATAATAAAAATTGCACAAATTAAATAATTAAGAATTACCACTTTTTCATTGGCAAGATAGCTTCCTCCATAGCCCCAGAGGATGGGTCTAGCACATCATGATGGAAACACGCTCAAATTGATTTTTCATTGCTCACAATATGTTTACAAAGATGAAATATAGAGAAAATGTTTAAAACCGGGTATTTGCAACGCTTATAATTGTTGCAGAATACTGATACAGAGAGCGATAAATGTGAACTGTCGCTGTTAATGTAGTTCTGCGACCCTAATTGCTCTGTCATTGACGCTGTTTAAGAATGACGGTTTTGGGCCGTCTGTTCTTCGTGTTCTTCGTCTTCCACATGAGCAGAAAACTATTCTCTGCAACTCCCGATTCTCACTCTGTTGTTGCTCTAAACTATCCCCAAACTCTTTGTAACCTTCTCCAAACTCTCATCACCCCTTATATACCCTTTAGCATGGCAAATACTTGATAATAAATCCATATAATCTTCATTAATTCTGATTATTCTCTTCTCCCTGTCACGGGAATAATTTCCTTTTGCAACTCCTTCACGCATCTGCATGAACTATGTAGACTCTCATCAGCATTATACACGCTCCAAAATAAGTTTAGCACGAAGAAAACACACACAAGCTTTCTCAAAATAACTCAGAAGTTTCCCGAGAATGTGATTGCCCTGTTTAGTAGAGATTACGTGAATATTTCTCTCTGATCGAATTCAACGCACTTACCAATCGTTTTTTGATATAACAGGCTGGTATATATCCAAACCAAGCGAAGAATCCGACCAAATCTTGTCCAAATATGAATCCAGGGAAGTTTGCTGTGAGTACGCTGTGAAATATTTTTTCCTGCCATTATTGGAATTTAAATAAAGAAGGTGGAGTCTCCTTAACCACTGGTGGGGTGCGAATAGCAGGTGCCCAACTGAGGTGCCCCTTATCCAAAGGGAGGGTGCCTTTAGTACTTTTCTCCCGGGGTCAAAATAACACTTTTGAGCAACTTTTTCCATACAAGTGTATTTTTCCAAAAACACCTACACAAACATAAAAACACCAAAATTAGTAGAAAAATCGAGACTAACAATAGAGACAATGAGGACAATTCAGACACAAAAATGTGTCTATCACCCCTAGATTGGAGGACATATCTGATAGGACAGTGCTTGATATCCCCAACCACTTCCTCCCTGTCGACGAAGAAGTGTATTCTTGGTTTTGGATAACTCATAGCATGGGATCTCTTAGGACATAAACAACTCACATAAACACACGTGATGATATTGGGGTTGGTCACTGCGGTGTACCCCGTAGTTTTATGCCCCAATACCCACCTCCTACCATGTCATCCTAGACATACACATACAACCAACCCGGACAGTCCATGACCCAACTCCTGAACCTACAATGGGACATGCCTTTCTATAAAGATTCATTTTAAGATCTAGTTGCAGTCCCTAGGAAAGCACCCAACCCGTATAATTTTAACGATATCAACGCCTTGGAGGTTAGTCCTTTTATATCTCATTTTCATTTTCATTTAGAGATTATTTATTATTACGCCAGTTTGCGGGGAGGCTTACTGGCTTATCCAATCTACCAGATAGGGAATATATGATGAGTCTCGTCGTCGAGCGTTGTATGACACCCCCACAACGTATCGTAGTTCTGAAACATCTGATGGCCTCTTCAATTCAAGTCAGGAAGAACAAACATTTTCCAGCACTTATAGCGCAGGAGTATCTTTGCCGAACCCTTCACCGTCGCAAGTGTCC
Organism: Papaver bracteatum; assembly: GCA_023529315.1. NCBI lineage: Eukaryota > Viridiplantae > Streptophyta > Magnoliopsida > Ranunculales > Papaveraceae > Papaver > Papaver bracteatum. The sequence continues at coordinate 678,357 of JAJJWX010000433.1, forward strand.
GGCTGCAGACCCCTCCACATTGAATACTTATTATGTCCCTTACGATGTTAAGAGTAACCTTCCTGTAGAGCCCAACCCGTCAATGGCGCATGCCTCGTCAATGAATAGTGATTTACCAAACTCTAGTGAGTTTTTAGGGCTGAGCTTGGGTGGTAGTTGGCAGGGTAGTGTTCATGGTAGTGGTCAGAGAGGTGATGATGGTGCTGATACGGAAGTTGTGCCAGAAAGTCAGTTTTTTCCTTTAGTTTAGTAAAACTGGTTAAAATGGTGTTCATTAGCAAGGGTGTAGTAGATGTTTGTTATTTTGTTCTTGTATGATATATTTAGTTTCTCCTAATATATGCTGGACATCGTATTATCCATATTATATGTTCTTGATATTTCATGTTTATGTGCCTTTTATTTATTTTTTCTGAATACATTTACGAAATAATATACAGTTTTAAATCCATGGAGATTTCGCAATCATATATCAGGCAATTTTGCAGGAGGCGCATGATTTTCACCAACCCGAACCGATATAGGTTTTGAGCATAGGAACCATTAACAGATGTCGTGTGGATGCAGATGCCACGATGATGCAGGACTACTTCAACCCCGGTTGCAAATACGGACATGAGCATTTTAAGGGACGTCATGGTTTGCCCCGAGATCTTTTTCTTTAAATATTTCCTCAAATTTGCGTTCGAGATCCTGATTTTTTACAGCGGAGAGATGCTTGTAACATCCCGGGTCACTCTCCTCATATGAAAATGCTCGCCGTCATGAAACACCTTTTAAATGGTGTAGTTGTAAATAGCCTTGACGATTACACTCAGATGGCTGCGGAAACAATATACATATATGTTAAAAAGTTTATGGATACCCTACTTTGTGTTTTAACGACCACTACATGAGGCAACCAACAACCAAAGATACTAAGAGTCTATTGGCTCTGAACGAAGCTCGTGGTTTTCCTAGAATGCTTGGAAGCCTCGATTGCACCCATTGGGAGTGGAGGATATGTCCTACTGAAGAAGCCGACCGACATGTAGGACACATTAAGAAACCAAATTTTGTTTTACAGGTAGTGGCATCATACGATAGATGGTTCTGACACTATTATTTTGGCGAGGCCGGGGCTAACAATGACTTGAATGTGTTAGCGCAGTCGGGATTATTTGATAAAGAGAATGACGTGTTAGCCCCTATTTGCAATTTTCGCATCAACGGTCACGAGTACAACCATGGATACTATTTGGCCGATGACATCTACAATGAAATGCCAGGGATGGTCCATGGCTATAAGAGACGCGACACAATGCCGTCAAACCATAAGAAATTTAGTGAATACCACTCCACAAAGAGGAAGTACGTGGAGCGTACTTTTGGGGATCTAAAGTCCAAATGGGGTATAATTAGGAATCCTTGTCGTTACTGGTCTCCTCGTGACGTACATACAATTATGAGAGCATGTTTAATAATGCATAATATGTGTGTGGAGTTTGAGTATCATGATACGGAATGAGAGAGCTACCATGGACAAGAAGAAACACCTCCAATACAAGGTAACGTGAGAGAAGCGCGTGCGTATTATAAGAGACGTGCCCGATGGAGATTCTTAAAAGCAGATGTAACCGAGCATATTTGGCAGTATCACGTTCTAGGATTGCGAGACCAAACTCTATTAATAGCATGTGTAAAAAAAGAATGTTAGGATTCATTAACGGTATGTTGATGGCAACCATCGGATCGATTGTTCTGTTGGCGATCCAAAGGTTCTGAATACGCACGACCTTAGAAACAGCACGGCACGCCGTTAGAAACAGCGTGGCACACTATTTCAAACTGCGTGTTGCGTTTAACCGTTATATCAGTAACGGTTGGCAGAATCGGATGATGTGTATCATTGGATAGTTTCTAATTTTTGAAGTGTGCCTTCAACGGTTTTTTCAACGGATCAAGCAATTTTCACATACTCTATAAAAATTGAGTATGGTAGCTTAGTAATTGAGACACAACAATACAATTTTTTGGTCGTGGTTTCATAATGAACATGCCAGTGTTAATTTTTTTTTGATAGAGCTCAGGATGTCTCTCTTATCAGTGTTTTTTGTGCGGTTATGAGTGATCCTCTCATGCCAAGGTCTGAGGATTCGGGGATACTGTGGGAGAAAATACATGCAGAACATACTGCGGCAATGAGAGGGTGTCCGTTAAGATCTACGATGTCGTTGCGGACCAGAGTTAGTTTTTTGAAAAACGAGGTTAAAAAATACGTTTCACATATTAGGCCTTACTATAGGGGTATAGTAGAGGGAGGATACAGCTTGGAAACATCGGTTAGTATATTTATGACAATAATTTTTGCCATTCTATTAACAACACCCCACCACTAATATTATTTTTGTATTTGAATGAAGTATCGAGAAGGTGAGGCTAAATATGAAGAAGACGGAGTTCGTAGGAAGAGATGGAGACATGAAGAGGTATTCCAGGTTTTGAAGATGCATTTTCTAGAGGAATTTGATTCGAAAATTAATGGAACAGGAAAATGTTAATCCCCCAGCAAATGACGCCGAACATTAGCACAAGTTCAAAAGGCTTGTTACACGGGTTAAGTGTAATCGCGGGTCAGGCGACAATGACATATATTTATAATATTTACGTCATCTAATTGTTTTTTAATGTGTGAATGTATGTGGTTTTTGGGTTCAATAAACATTGTTGTGGTGTTACGGCCAGACGTGATTACGTTTAAATTAGACTCCATTACCATCTTGGGATTCTAAACCAATAATACTGCTTTATTGGAATGCTCAGCCGAATTCAATGGATGTGGACTTACTGGAACAAGAGAAACCCCACCTGAGCTTCAAATAAAAAAAATAGTTTATCCAAACTAGTATTATGTTAAAGAAATAACTTTATTATTTTTTTAATTTTTTTTGCCATCTTTAGTGTGATGTTGGCTAGACGTATTTGGACATTTATATATCTTTATAATTTGGTTGTAATACACCTTATGGTAGGGGTATACCGTTGTTATTTTGTGTGGTAGGGGACACTCATTTCTTCCCAGCTTGCGTTCACTCAGATTCCTTTAATAGTGTTTGCAGGGTATCCAACACAGTATTATAACCAATAATGCATACATGGTTTATTGATTTTGCAAAACAACCAACTTTTAGTGTTGTTGTTTTCCCAATAAAAGTGTTGGCTCCCTGCGCTTACCGGCTTTCAACGTCTGTTGTCTTGTCTTTGATTCCTTTAATAGTGTTTGCAGGGTATCCAACACAATATAGTAATCAAAATTGCAGACACGCTTTATTGATTTTGCTAAACAACCAACTTTAATTGTTGTCGTTTTCCCAATAAAAGTGTTTGCTCTCCGCGTTTTCCGGGTTCCAACGTATCGATCATCTTTTATAGCTTTGGAGTATTCCAAAAATAATGTAGTTATTCAATTTAAAACAAAATTGTCGTTATCCCAAATAAAGTATTGGGCCTTCAACATTTTGGTTTTCAAACGTTTCTTCTGTGAATATTGGTTGTCAATACGACAAAATTGGGGAGTTATTTAATTTAAAAATATAAACAGTGTTCCAAATAACCTTTATAGTATTAAAGATACTTTAGTTATGAATTTAAAATATAGCCGTTTTTCCCTTGTGTGTATACAAAGAGGATAACCTATTCAGTATCATACGGTACCTTATTAAAAGTAATATTTCTCCACTGTTAATTTTTCATTTGAAGATGTCAACTCCGTCATCATCAACCATCGAAAACATACTTAGAAGATGCAATCGAATAACCAAATCAATTACCGAAATGGAAGTGGAGATACGGAATAGAAGCAAACAGGCAGCTTCAAATGAAACTTTGTATTCATCACCTTACCAACGAATTCCCATAACTTATGAAAGCAGAAAATCTCCAGAGGCTATCAAACAATATGAAGAGAAAATGGCGTCAAAGAAACGAGGTAAAGATCAAGGTAACCTAAGGGAAAGAATGAAGCAAGTTGAGGAAGAGACCTAATGGGTTAAAAATTATTTCATAGTCAAGGATCTTCCCTAAGAACATCAACATGAGGATTTTTTTGGGGAAAATGTAAGGGATGGTCCTTTCGTAGGAAGGTTGGGCGATAACAGGAAAAAACACAGTTTCATTATGAAGCTTCCCTCGTCTGTGGTAGATTTGTTCATGTTAGGAAATTGTGCACCAAGTACAATGAGTTTCTCGCCAGGCACAGAGATGACCGGTATGCGGCACATGATGCTTATACCAAATAGAGAAAAGAGTCGTTTTATCATTTCGAAGCCGCTTTGATATTTGATTATAGAAGTAAGAAATAGAGTACTTTTTGGTAACTTTTTCCAGTATGTTAGTATAATCAAAGGTTTTGTCGATGTACCTCTATGTAAGCCCTCACGAGATTAAACTCGTCCGTTAGGGTCGCCTAAGTGTTTAAAGGCTTATTGCACGTGCTAAATGTAAACGTGATTCCTACGAAAGTGAGTTAGGTTTTTGATTTATTATTTATGGTGTACTAAGCTGTTTATAATAAAACTCGTCATTAAAATAGTTATTTATTACATCAAACAAATTAAAAACATTACAACAGAATCATACAAGCACACTGAACATACTACGACACTTAACAACATATACCACTCTTCACCAAACTAAAAGACATGATAAAACATCAAACCACAAGTTATATCACCAACCTCACCTACAATGATCTGTATCATAACGAAACATATTCGGTCCATTCCACCGACTTACATTCTGGACATTTCCAGAAATGTTTCCCAAAGGTTCTATCATCTTTTGAGCGGTGGAGTTTCATAAAGAACCTGCAGTCAGGGGTCGAGCAAGAGGCCAATCTTTTGGTTTTCGATCTTAATTTTTCCCTTTTTCTTCAAGTTTTTGCAAAGTGCGTCGATCATTTCATCTTCCTTGGCCCTCATTGCATCTTCCAGGAGTTGGGGTTCTTCACAACAGTTTTCATACATACACCTCAAATACCGTATATTCTCGCTAGGTGACTCCATTACCATCTTAATGCCAGTATAATTTATCTGGGTACACTTTGAGTACATCCACTTGCACTGAAGTAAGCTATGGTTATCATTGAAACCCAATGGACATATTTCTCTGGCTTCAACACAAACTATTTGTTTTCCTTTAAGATTAGAACTCATTTTTGAATTATTATTTCTGACTTGGGTTATTTTTTTGTGGGAATGTTATTTATGCCCCTACTATCCATGGGTCATGCAAAAATACCCTTATCCTTTATGTATATACCCCTGCCTTCTAAAAATGAAATTAAAATAAATAAATATTCCATTTTTACCCAGCACAGAAAAGAGGAAATAATTTTATTTCATTTTTCAGCTATCAGATCTAAAAATTTACTCTCCGCTCTCTCGTCTATTTCATCCTCCTCCTCCTCCACTACATCAGTCGTCACCAACACCACCACTAAATTGATCAAACCAAACTCCACCACCATCATCTCCACCATCAACATCTCCATCTCTATCTGCTTTTTCGATTTAAATCATCAACTACTTTTTCGATGAAATTGAAATCATCATAAGATGCAGTAGAATTTTATAATTGTTCTTCATCTTCTTCGTCCAGATTTTGATAATTGATCCATTTTAGAGATTTTTCGATCAATTAGTTTCGATTTGAAGATTCATAGAGTTATATGAGTTGATCTACAAATTAACAAGTACAATTGTTGTAGGTTTAGGTATTTAATTTTGATCCTGAGGAACCACCCATGAATGAAATTAACGTGGTTGTTAAATTCGAAATTGTCATATCGGTTTCAGATTTGATAGATTCGATGTTTGAGAAGAAATGAAAGGTAAATAATCTAGATGAAGAAATAGTTTGTGAAGAGATGATGGTCGTTAGTATCAGATAAGATATTGGAATTGATCAGGGAAATGAGCAGTGAATATAAATTAATCGAGAGATTCATAATCAGGTGAGAATGAACCAACGAGTTTGATGTATTAATTTGGATATGTTAGTTATCTTTATTTTTATTCAGATGTATGATTAGGGATTTTTTTGATTTGTTGGTGAAATTTTAGGAGTTTTGTGAATGATTTTTGTTGGTCATTAGGTATTGTAAGATTATCAAATGCAAAATTTATTTTTCAATTCAAGCTTATGGTGGTGCTGATAGTTTGTATGGTTGCAGAAATTGATGTTACGGTGGTGATTGTTGTATTTGCAGCAATGTTTGTGGTAGTGGATATTTTGGTGGTGGTGATTTTTGTGTTTACAACAACGTTTGGTGGTGGATTTTGGTGCAGTGTATAGAAGGTGATAACAACGTTTATGTTGGTGTTGGTGCAGTGGAGGCGGTGGTAGTGTAAATGGCAGCAGTGTATTGAAGTTGGGTTTCTGCTGAAATTGAGAACGAGAAAAAGTGGGTGTTATTCAATTAAAAGTTCATTCAGACTTGAGGTATATTACTCAAAAATTTAGAAAGAGCAACTTGGGAGGTATGTTGCTCTAATCTAATCTTTATGATGTGTGAAGATAAAGTAAAGTAATTGCAACCATGGACACCCTCATCAAGTTGCTTTCCAACTTTGGAAACAACTTGACCAAGTTGCTTCCACTATTGGAGACAACTTGAGCTAGTTGCTTCCTTTTTCTGAAGGAAACTTGACCAAGTTGCTTTCACTTCTGTAGGCAACTTAAGCTAGTTGATTCCATATTGGAGGCAACTTGAGCTAGTTGATTCCAGTTCGGAGGCAACTTGGTTATGTTTTTGGGTCCATTTATTCATCTGAAATTATCTTATACATATATCTTAGAGTAGTTATGACGAATTTGTGGTGCAATAGTAACTCAGGGTTGTGTTGATTTGCTGATGATGGTTGTGCTACTGATGCTCATGCTTTAAATTCAAGAGGATAGATGAATGCTTAGGAACTTGAGCATGAACTCAATATGTATCCAGGCAGTGAAAGAAAAACAAGAAGTTGTTACTTCTTGTGTGTTGCTGATGGTGTTTGAGTAGGGGCATAGAAGTGACTGCAGCTATTGCCTCATGTTGCAAGTGTGCATAGATGGTTGTGGTCATGAAGCTGTTGCAAGTAGAGTTTGCAGTAGCATAAATGAAGGATATGGTGTTTGTCTGGTGGTGGTTTGAATTGTTGGTTGAGCACTGATGGTGTGGCGAACCTGTGGTGCAATGGTAGCACAACTGACTATATGTCAGAAGATGTGTGTTCGATTCACACTAGGTTCACTTATTTGTGTATAATTTTTATTTTATTTTAGAGACAATTTGTGCAATTTTCCTCCATATATGGAGACAACTTAGGCTAGTTGCTTTCACTTTTTGAAGACAACTTTGTGCTAGTTGCCTTTATTGTTGAAGAAAACTTGAGCTAGTTGCCTATGATATGGACACAACTTCAGCAAGTTGACTCTACATGGTGGTGGTGGTTGGTCGCGGCGATGGTGGTTGACGGCGGTGATGGTTGGCAGTGGCGGTGGGTGTCGGTTGTTGGAGGCGGTGGTGGTAGTGGACAGTGGTGGTATTCGTTAGCGGCGATGGTGGTGGTGGTGGTCGTAGGTGTCGGTGGTGGTGGTCGTCGGTGGTGGTGGTCATCGTCGTCGATGGTGGTGGTGGGAGGCGGTGGACAGTGGTGGTGGTTGGTGGTGGAAAGTGGTGTGGGCATTAGAATTATTTTTTTTTTTTTTTGAATAGTGGTGGTGGTGGTTTTTTATATTCACTATATAAAAGAGGGTATTTTAGTAATGTATTAGGCTTACGGGTATTTGTAAAGTTCATAAGGGTATATTTTCAAGGGGTCTCATAGTAGGGGTATATAGATAATATTCCCTTTTTTTTTTAAGAAATCTTATCTAATATGCGGATATTTTCTTGTAACCTTACTGACGTTTTTATAGTGGGGGTTAGCAACGAAACAGACGCTTATGAACAGGGATGACCTTTGATAAAAAAAAATTTGTGACGTTTTAGCCTAGTAGGGGGCATTTGTAAATAGCGATAATACTCTCTCAAAAAAGTTATGGTCATTTACTGTTACCGTTTTTGTTCTTTATCAGCTGTAAATATGGTACATAGGAACCATTGCGGACTCTCGACTATTGAATACATTAATAGAAGTTTTTACTGTTGCAGGATGTGCCGAATTTAGCTTGTAAATAGCCTTCATTAGAACCAGTATAAACAATTGCCAATACAAATTAGAAAATTTCTTTGGGATATAACATTTATACTTTTATTATTATATTTTGTAGGTTAACCCTACTTCTATCTACCAAGAAATGGTGACCAAGTACACGTCACAGGAAGATAAATCTCTAACACGGCTTACTGCAACATTTCTAATGATCCAGACGTATTAACAGATAAGAAATCTAAGGAGTTTTGGATGTCTGTTGCGCAGGAGTTTACCGATATAATTGGAAATCACAACCTTCGTACTTGGAAATCTATACAATCATGCCTCTTCACCATAAAGAAAGAGGTGAATTTTTTTGTTGCAATCCAGATACCAATATATCACAATGTTCCCGAAGGGTGGTCCGAACAAATGATTGTAGGTTTCCCGATGTTAATGCATACATGCTGTTGATTGTGGATTTTCAACAAAGGTCAAAGCCATAAAATCATGATACTGCATGTTTCTGATACGGCTTCAGGCATGTGACGATTCATATTTTACGAAGCTATGATAAACATGTCTTTCGAAAATCCTCCACTAGCTGAGCGTTCGATCCCTGGCATTTCATTGTGACCTCTATGTAGAATAATAGAATTGGGCGGTCCTCCTACATAATTGTTTGTTGTGAGGGATTAACGCCTTCAGGACGTCGGTGATACTCACTGTTCCCTGAATACAAGAGAGAGAACCACCTCTACATAGAAGAACGATTGGGAGGTTCTCTGTAAGATTGAGAGAAACAACGCCTTCAGGACGGTGACACTCACTGTTCCTGACTATGTAGAGAGACTGTGTATAGACTCAGACGATTCTCCGTAAGATTGAAAATGCCTTCAGGATATCAGCCGTCTCCTGACTATCCGCATAGATTAGTTCTACCGTGACATTCACCACTAAATTCCTAGAGCATAATCTATTTTATCTAATTACTCTGATTTCATGATCGAATCCACGGATGATCTCATGGAATGGTAATAGGTAATCTCATTACTCCGATTTCATGATCGAATCCACGGCTGATCTCATGGAATGGTAATACACAACTTTATTACTCCGATTTCGTGGTCGAATCCACGATCCCACAGAATGGTAATACTCGCTTTACTATTCTGAATCCATGGTCGAAACCACGGTTGATCCTATGGATTGATAATAAATAATTACTCACTTTTATTACTCAGTTCATGAATCATTCTCCACTGAATTTCATGATTAGTAATAAATACCCAACAACCGAGCATCTGAACTATCACTAAGTAAGCCCCATAAAAATGATGCAAGTGTACTCGACAATAATTCACAACTAACCACCTGGATACACAAACGATCATTCAAAAATATGGACAAATGAGGAATCCTACACAAAACAGGAGAAAATAATAAAATAATAAGAGGCGCCATGGGCCGGGCCCACCGGCCGGCCGGCCATGCCCTAGCCATGGCCGGTCCCATGCCTCTCCCATTATTTTTGATTTTTTTTTGATACTTATCAAACCCAAATTTATTAAAAGAGAGGGAAAAAAGAAGGAGGGGGACTAGGCCTTACCTCCGAAGACAAGAAGAAGAAAACAAAAGACCACAAGCAAAACAAAAGAGGACCCACCAAGCCCGGGACTCAAGGCTAAATATTGCAAAAACGGTATAAAGGAAGATCCAAGTTGTCTATTCCAATCTTATGATTTACAAAATCAGGAGAAGTTCTCCACCAACGCGACTCCACAGCCGCTCCGTGCTTTGCCAGCGAATCAGCCACCGAGTTTCCTTCCCAGAACACATGAGTGCAATTCATCTGGATAGAATTAGAGAAATTCAAGTAATTATCCAGTTAATCGACAAGATCCAAGGAACTAACTCAGGATTTTTGAATGCTTGTAGCACAAAAATAGAGTCACACTCTATCTACAGCCTACGTATGCCCATAGTATTCTCCAAATGCATAACAAAGATGGCGCCCCAAAGCTCCGCGAATACACAGTTATTGATCCCCAGTATTTGTGCCAAACAGCCCCGAACTCGACCCTCCGAGTCTCGAAACACCACTCCACATCCCGCAGGACCCGGATTACCAATGAAGCAACCATCGATATTAGCTTTGATCCAGCCTTTCTCAGGAGTATGCCATTTAACCATTAAAGCTCTAGGCATTTTAGGAGCTAACCTTTTAATTCCCAAATAGTCCAGAATTTGCTTATTTGCTGAAGTATAAAACGAGTAGCCTCCGCTGTTTCTACTCGAATCCACAATGAGCATAGCCATCATCTTTGTAGCTTGATTTAAGGAGATTTCCTTATGCTCGAATCTCATATTATTTTGGCAGAACCAAATGATCTAGATGAAGGTATCTTCCGCAATCCACATCATCTTCTTTGTTTGAGAGCAGCCTTTAAAACGTCTGATCGAAGAAAATATCAGTTGCATACTTCGACAGTCGAGTCTGTGACGAAACACCTGCATTATCCAATTCCATAGCGATCTAGAAAAAGCACAGGTCAAGAATAAATGCTGTTGAGTTTCACCACAGTAAGAAACTGTGCACAAATTGCAGCAGTTTACTGTGTCAACCCCATAGAATTTCACGTTGTCATCCGAAGCTATTCGATTATGAAGTACCTTCCACACCGTGCAAGCCTTACGCGGAGGAATTTTTATTGTCCATAGATCTCTGAAATCCACCTGCTCCACCTTTCTCGGCCTATTAAAGTCATATGTAGTTTTCATACTGATGTCACCCGAGCTGCAACCTGTCCACACCTGCCTTTCCTCCATATGAGATGTAAAAGGTGTTTCATTAATCAGTTGTTTGATGCTACCCTCTAGTCCAGGCATGTAATCTGGAAAGCTCCATTTACCTTCCACTATGAAGTTTTGTACCCTGTTATGAAAATTTGAGTTGTCGATCTCCAGAAAGTCCGCAATATACTGATCCATATTAGTGTACCATATATCAATCCAGAAGTCTATTTTATTCCCTTGACCAACCAACCAAATCATCTTGTCTTTGATGATGTTCCACTGCTCTTTGTAACCATGCCATATCGACGATTTTTTGTATGTTGCCCCAGCGAAACATACCTTAATGAAATCGCCAAAAGTCGGTTGACCTGTCATTAGCTTCCAGGACATCTTCATAAGAGAGGCATCGTTCAATCTATTGAGAGATTTTATACCTAGACCTCCTTCAGTCACCGGCAGACACACCTTTTCCCAAGCTACCATATTATGATGCCTGATATTTATGTCACCAGACCATACAAAATTTCTAATCCATTTTTCTAAAGTTTTTATGTACTCTCTAGGACATTTGTATATGTGGAAGTTGTACAGTGCTTTACTCGATATTACCGAGTTTACAAGCTCCACTCTTCCCATCATTGATAGCAACTTACCTTTTTTGAGTTTTATACTATCTATAATTGACTGAAGGTGTATTGATCTCGGCTTACCTCGAAAGATAGGGACTCCCAGCTAACGGAACAGAATATTACCCATCGGAATGTTATAAGAAGCACCAATATCAGAGATCCTGTTCTGAGCATGCTTGCTAGAGTACATTGTACATTTGGCTGCGCTAATTGTCTGACCCGAGTTCTGACCATGTTCTTAGAAAATTTGCATTATTTCCTTTACATCTCTTTTGGTACCTCTACAGAAAACGATAATTTCATCCAAATACATCACATGAGACGGAAAAACAGTACCTCTCGGAGACGAAATGTGATGAATCTCCCCCTGTCTGAATGCATTTGTAATAACATTACTTAGAACTTCTTCAACCATGCAAAAGAGGATCGGAGATAGAGGATCTCCCTGGCGCACCCATCTTTTGCAGTTAAAATAACCCATAGCTTTTCCATTGATCACAACTAACAGTCTAGCAGAGTGCAGAATTGACCTAATCCAGCCCACCACCGTATCACAGAAGCCATACTCTTGCAGACTCCGAATAAGAAAATTCCAGTTCAGAGTGTCAAATTCTTTATGAATATCTAACTTGAGAGCAATGTTAACACCAAAGCATTTGTAGTCTAGCAAGTTTATATCCTCCAACGTAGTACCAATGCAGTCAAAAATGTATCTTTTCTTCAGAAAACCTCTTTGCTGAGGGGATATAATTTTCGAAGCAATAGGGCTCATACGCGTAGCTAAGATCTTTCCAATTATTTTGAAATGAAAGTTGTTGAGGGCAATTGGACGAAATTTCTCAATGACATCAGCTCCCTTTTCTTTCGGTATTATAATGACATTACTCGGATTTGCATTTGGCATTAGCCAACCATTCTGAAAAAAGAAGTTCACAGAGTTTGTAACATCCGTACCTACTATGTCCCAGAAAGACTTGAAGAAAATTCCACCGAAGCCATCCGGCCCAGGAGCTCCGTTAGTATTCATAGCATCCACCGCCGCTTTGATTTCCAGGCTGTCCGGCATCACAGTGAGAGCAGCATTGTAATTTATAGAAACCTTTGTTAGAGCATTTCGTCTAATGAAGTCTGTGGAAGGGTTCACATCATCATTATCATAAATATTCTGAAAATAAGAAAGCACATGATCTGAAATTTCCTCATGAGAGGTCAGCAGCGCATTATTATGTTTTAGATGAGTTGTTTTATTAGTAGAAGCTCTAATCTTCATATAATTATGAAAAAACTTTGTGCAAGCATCTCCATCTTTTACCCAGTCGAGCCTTGACTTGTCTCTCCAAAAAACTTTTTGAGTCTTTAGAGCATACACAAGTTTATTTGATGCCTCCATTTCGATTAAGTGAAGTTCATCAGAGTATCCCTCCTCCACCAAACGATTTTTCACATTTTGCAGCTCCTCAGTAGCCTTATTTACATTCAGATTGATATCACCAAAAATTTCCTTATTCCAATGCTTAAGCACTGACTTCAGAAATTTTAGTTTTTGAATGAGCATGTACATCGGTCAGCCGAAGAATTGTTGTTGCCAAAACTGAAAAACCACTTCTCTCAGCCCCGGGTGATCCAACCACGCGCTCTGGAATTTGAACAAAGAGGTGAAAGTTCGATCACCCTTGCACGCTTTAAACAGTAGAGGGTAGTGATCTGACTTTACCCTTGCCAAGGTGCTGCAGACCGTTAAATTCCATGACACCAGCCAGTTTTCGTTGCACAGTGCTCTATCCAGACGAAGCTCTGTGTTGTGTCTACCCCTGCAGCCATTCATCCAGGTGAAACGAGCTCCCCTAGTATCCATATGGTGGAGATTATTGGACTCTGAGAAAGCTAAGAAATCTTCACAGGAGGTACGGTTCGGAGGAGGGCCGCTAGACTTCTCATGAGCCCCCAGCACCGCATTGAAATATCCAATTATACACCAAGGATGCATAGCATTGTTCATCAAGCCGGTCAGTCTAAACCACAAATCCTTACGAGTTAGATAAGAGGTTGAAGCATAAACCCCTTCCATGAAGTACTCCATGTCTCCAATATCGGCTTTGCAAGCAATCAACTGCGCCGAATTAGACACCACATCAACCTACATATGAGTAGCACAAAGACACCATAAATTCGAATGGTGTGCCCCTCTGTCATTTAGAGCCACCAGCTTCAGATTCAGACTAGTCCAGTAATTCAAAGAATTAGAAGAAAATGTGATCCAAGGTTCTGCAATAAAGACCAAATCCGGGGAAAGTTTACGACAATAATTGTAAAACACGAGCTGTGTATCTGCGTTGCCAAAGCCACGCACATTCCAATATATTGTTCTCATTAGGAATAGTTTGTATCATTTCTTATACGCATAGTCCAAGGTTTATACATCGTTTCTTTCATTTCCAACTTATTCTTTTTTTTTCTTTTTCTGGGATTTGGACATGACAGCTTCGAAGGCAGATTCCTTAGTGTTCTCCTCATCCAATATTTCCTCATCTAAGGTTTCAACACTGACATCGTCATCCACCCTGTTATTTTCCATTGTAACATCCTTACCAGCTTCTACCTCTTGAGTAGTATCTTCACTAGCCTTCATATTAGCTTCTATTATAATATCCTTTCGACTAGTTTCAGTAGCCTCTATTGTCACCTCCTTATTGCCAGTTACCGGATTCGTAGTATCTTTTTTTGCAGTCTCCTTTCGACCAGTTTCAGTCGCCTCCTTTGACGCCTCCATGTTACCAGGTTCCAGCTTATTTTTGCTATTTTCATGAACTTTTGAAAAAACTCCTTCAATTTAACAACTTTCCTTGTCTGTGCAAAACTCATGAATTCTCAATAACTTCATGGATTCATGAAAGATAATAATATAAGATTAGGAAAGGTGTGCGGGACTGGGCAACCTAGCCGTCCGACCATGCCTAAGTCGTGGCCGGTCCCACACCTTACAATCCTTAGCCTTTTATTATTATCTTTCCCCAATTTCATGAAACTCCTCTGTTTCAACAAAAACTCATGGATTCTCCATAACATCACGGTTTCATGAAAAATAATGATATAAAATTAGGGAAAGTGTTATGGGACCGGGTAACATAGCCGGTCGGCCATGCCCTAGCTGTGGCCGGTCCCACACCTTGCAATCCCTAGTTTGTTATAATTATTATTTTCCTCAATTCATGAAACTCCTTGGTTTGAGCAAAAATCATGATTTCGTCATAATTTCTCAAATTTTGCTCAAATCATGAAAAACCAAAAGCCAACATGGTCACACGACCGGCTAGCCTCTTACGAAAATTTTAAATATTAAAATACTCTTATTCTAATATTTACAAAATATTAATCAATTGAGCATACATGCTCATTCCAACAAAAATCAAGAATTTCAGTCAAGATAAAACTCTTCTGAAAATTCACAATGTTGCTCGAACGCATATCATAAAATACTGAAACTCTCAGTATGGAGACACGAACACCACGGAAACACGTGCATGCCTTCATGACCGACCAAAGTCATCCCTAGGGCTTGCATAAATCTGGTCCCACACGTTTTCATAATTCTGACCTAATTTACTCAATTGCTCATATTGGGCCCAAACTCTCTCCAACCAACCTAGGGATTGCTCAAACGGCCAACACTGGTCCCGTGACCACCAAGATCCAGTCCAATGCTCTCTTGGCCGGTCATATCTTTCATACATAGGTTTTATCACCTAATGTTGAACCCAACAATATTTTAGTAAATGATGAAATCGGCATTTAATCATCATTCTTTCACCAACTGGTCAACTCAAGACCCTAGTGCTCACTCGAGTATCAAGGAACCACATGTTCATCCATCATCCCATGTGGTCGGTCCCTCTTCACTCATGACCAATTTTCAGCAATTCGTCAATTAATGAAGGATTGATCAAAAATTAGGGTTTCGAACAAACGCTCCACAAATCACCATTCTGAGCAAGTTCAAACACTAATAAATTTATGTTGATCCAGCAATCAGCATTCAAATTAATTATATAATATTAGGCAATCTACCAATATTTTTAATTAATATTTTATTAGGTCACATCACCAGTAAATAATTCATCGAATCGAGCAATACTTGCTCAGTTGCTCGAATATCAATATTCAGTAATTTATCAGTAATTCGTCAAATTGAGCAATACTTGCTCAGTTGCTCGAATATTGATCTCTTCAGTAATTTATCAGTAATTCGTCAAATCGAGCAATACTTGCTTAGTTGATCGAATAATCCACGTATATTCAGTAACTCATCAATATTCAACTACCCGTCGAATAATATTTGCTCAGACGAGCAATGTTAATATCCATGAATCGCTGAGCATTTGTCAATCATGCTCGATTCAACAAAATCTAGACATATTGTCTAATCAGTCAACAACTGATTAACTAAATACACGTCTGTCATGCAGACCCCATGATTCGTGAGATATCAATCATGTCACAAATGGGGGGATATCAATTAGGGTTTTGGTCTGGCGGCCTACGGCACGTGGATTCATCCACGATGAGAATGTGAGAAAGTCGTGCAATGGTTGAAGGAGTTAGCAAAGTAGTGGGTGGATGGTTAACCAAGTCTCCGCACAACTTGGAACTGGTTTCACCACTTTTTTCCACTTTCCCACTCTTTCACTCGAGAAACCATCACACTTACAGGGATCAGTGGTTCATCATTCTTGCAATTTAAATAAGTCAAAATCGAGGACAACAGATTATTATCATCATCTGTCAACAACTCGATTAAAACTTATTCACATAACTCACATTCAACAGTTCTTCAATTTGCAGAAACCTTCAATACATCCACAATCCTTGATCATCATTGATCCCACACAATTCTCAGCTTCCCTCCTACAGATCAACCCATCTCTCTCTTTGCGACCTAATTGACTCTGGAACGGCCATTGACTTGGTTTAGGCCGGAGTCCTATAGATTGATCTCTCGAATCTAAGCAATCCTTTTGCAGTGCATCTGTGTGAGGTTCAGCAGTTTTCTTAGTTGAGGAGTCTCGACGACACGCTCGTCTCTTCATTTCCCTAAAAAATCAGCAAACTGTTTTTCCCCATCTACAGATTGGCAACCACAGTGGGAGATTAATCTCTCGGTTGCAATCTCAAATTCATACAAAATGGTTGATCTTAGGTCAAGTTCAGTCATAAATCCTAACCCAAACAACGTTAGCACCAACAACAATGGTGGAGCTCCAGAAACTATTCCTGTCGCCAACAACCACACTGACAATACTAATCCTCCACAATCTAACATCGGAGACAACCTTCTCTTTGGAAGGAATCCCGAAGAAATCAGAGAAAATCCACCTATTATTGCTGATCTCATGAAGGTCTAGGAAGTTCTTGCCAAAAATCAGACTGACATGGCTGCGACACAGAAAGAGCTATGCAACTACCTCAAGGCTCTCACTGACAAAATATCAGAAAAAACTCTGAAGAAGGGAAAAGACAAGGAAACTTCTCCAACTATGGATCCCGAATTTATTCTGGTCCCTGATGACGATGATGCCCGCAAAGATGTAGAACCTGAACCTGCCGGTTTCATCACTCGTGAAGACAGGGAATGTTTTATGGAGAATCGGGGAAAGGTCCCTACATCGTCCGTGCGCTGTCATCATCCTCCGTACCCTGTTGCTACGCAAAGAATCCCTCTCCCAAAAGGCTATACTTTTCCAATGTTTACACTCTACAATAGAACGAGGAATGCTCGAGAATACGTTTCTCGATTCTTAGAAGCACTAGGAGAGCATGAACATAACCATGTTGTCCGTTTGAAGGAGTTTTTGAAATCACTGACAAGCCGAGCATATACTTGGTACAACAACATCACACCAGGGAGCATAACCAATTGGGGAGAAATGATTAACGCTTTCTATAATAAATACTTCTTTGTCTCTGAGAAAGTTACTCTCTCCAACTTGGGAAGAATATCTCATAAGAATAATGAATATTCGAACGACTACGTGAAGAAGTTCGGACTCCGGGCTCTGGATTGTCACGATCCAAATGTTACTGAACAACAACTGGTGGACTTGTACATCAACGGGATGATCCCAGTCTATAGAGCCTTGCTGGAAAATCTTTGGTTTCAAACTTTTTCAGAACTTCATGAAGCATCTAAGCGATCAGCAACCACTGCTCCATCTTTGTTAGAAAGAACTAAAATTGTCAAAGTCGAGGAACCGAATGCTCGAAGCAACACCAACTGGCACCTAGTCAACAAGCAGTACAATGTTTAAGCTTCCATGAATGTTTCTGAAGGGAGCAAGAGAAAATATGATGCACAGCAACAACGTAAGGATGCTCCTTCGACGTCTCACCCACCAAAAGTGCCAAGGAAAGACAATCGGGCTAGAAACGCGCAACCACCAGTTCAGCATCAACAGAATGACCAGGATGTGCCTGACTTCCATTTCCCTATTGAAGAATTGATTGAACTATTGGAAGTCTGAATTCAAGATGGTGCGATCAAACTACCTCCTGTCAAAAAGGAACCAACCGAGGAACAAATGGAAAATGCACGCTACTGCCATTTCCATAGATATGTCAGTCATACAACAAGTGATTGCAGAATCTTGAAGTGCATATTCAAATAAAAGGCTGATTTAGGGGAACTAGGGACTGAAGGAGTGCACATAAATCTTCTCCCAATCAGAACATTTTCACTCTCTGAGAAGCTGGTCAAAGAAGCAGTTCAGTCCCTAATTGAGTATGCATGTGAGTTACTGTACTTGTCGAAAGCTCAAAGAAATGATATGTTTGCTGTATTGAACAACATTGTGTCTGGGAAACGGTTATAAATTCAGTAGATACTCCCTGAACCTCCAGCAATAGACAAGATGATGTACGACTAGGGACTTTTCACCATAGTTCACCTCAAAGGAAATGAATTCAAGCGAGCGTTGGTCGATGATGTCACTGTTGTTAACATCATTCCTTTGAAAACCCTCAGAGCCGCTGGTATTACCCGACAAGAAGCAACTCACGCTCCTGTGTAAGTCAGAGACCATGAAGGAATCCCCAGAGATGCTTACGGTTACATCATTCTCAAAGTGAAAACTGACTCAACTTGGACTGAAACCAAGTTTTTCATAATTAGAGAAGATCCAGGATATGACATGGTTCTTGGGCGTGTATGGATTCATGATGGAAAGGTCACTGTTATTAGAGCATTTCTCGATCGAACTCGCATGCATTGCTATCTTAAGCATGTTTGTCAATATTAGTGATGAAAACTATAAAGTCTTTGATTTCTAGTCTATTATAGCTAAGGTCTCGAACTAGGATAGAAAGTGTAGTTGAGCTCAAGAACTCTGTGGTGATCAACATACAAGATGAAGGACTACTCAAGGAACCAGTGGATCTTCATCGACTAAAAGGTATGTGGAGACTTGAACTTATCTATCACTTAAAAGTCTATCTACTCTATCTCCTATCTTGATACAAAAGTCATTTTGCTATATAGACTTAGATTAAATACATGTGGATATTTCTAGCTGAGTATATCTCACTTATCTATTTATCGAATATGTCTTGGTAAAGCTTTTGCTTTAATCAAGTTCATATTTACCTAGTGACGAAAGTCATGTTATGTTTCAATCATTTTGGAAATCGCTCTGACGAAAAATAATTTGTGAATAACAACTATATAACGCCCTTTGAGAATGTTTTAATGATTGTAATGAGAGTTTAGACAATATAACCATTGGAGGATATAAGCATTGTTGTGGTAACACATATATGTATAAATCCTTATTGCTTGAACCGGAGTTTGCAAACTTTGTTAATCAAGTGAAACCGGAGTAGTGCGTGAGCTCAGTCCGCGAACTCAGCATACAAACTCAGTCCGCGAACTGACAAAGTTCTCGAACCCAAGAATTTCTGCGGGAGTTTGTGAACTCCGTCCACGAACTTGAGCAGGTTATGTCTAAAAACGATATTTGTGAACTTATCTTAATAAACTAAGGAATGCTATTGAAAACCATGGCTTTATAGTTCATGAATCGATTCGAGTGAATCACATTGTTTTTTATTCAATTATGTCTTGTGTAGTACATGATATTTCCTTGCAATTGAACAACTCTCTAACTAGTTCATTTGAGTCATTTGGACTAGTTATGGTGAAGAAGAATATGGTTGATATGAAAGTTATCACATGGATACCCATTTGGTTAACTTTTGTTGAACCAACTAATGTACAAGTTTGGGTACGGTTACACAAACCTAAAAACGTCAAGTACATGTGTGTATAACAAGCTATGTTTTCGCTCTAACGGTTGATAATTATTAGCTTGAATCTAATCAGGTTTTCATCTAACGTTGAATATTGAATGCTTTGTTACACTACACCAAATTTAGTGATTAGAAACGGTAAATGGCAATTGCAAAGTGGAGTCGCAACAGTTCAGCTCTGTTACAAAAGTCGATGTTGCAATGTTTCGCAACGGCTTTGTTGCCGTTGCAAATGTTTGGTCGCAACAGTTTTAAACTATTGCAACGTCAAAATGTCGCAACTGTTTTAAACTGTTGCAAAATTAAATGCTCGCAACAGTTTCCGACAAGTGCGAAACTGGACCTTCGCAACAGCTTTCTGCAGTTGCGAAATATTTGTAACATCGAATAAATAGTGGTTTTGACCGGTCAAAAAATCCCTGTATAAAAATCAAGTTTCTCCATTTCATTTCGAAATCAAAATTTACCTGCATTCTGAAACTAGAAGCATACAATCATTAATACAGTTCTTTTAGAGCGAGAACGTACACATTAAAATTGGCAAATAACAAGTGAGAACTTGTACATTAAAATTTGGCATCTCTGTGAATAACTAAACAAGAGAAGATAGCCTACACTTGACAGTTTTTTGAATAAGCTTGTCACTTGCACAACCATTTTACGTTTTTCATCATTTTACATATGACAAAGATCTAGCGCAAAAGCTGCTAAGATAGAGATGCAACTGAAAGCAAATTAAGGAAACTATTGTTAGGGTAGTATCTATCAGGTACACAGGTTGCTGACTCTTAACACCACCAATAAAATCACAAGGAATCACGCGACCCAGAAAGTTTCAAGAAAACTTGATCTATGATATAACTCTACTATGGTTTTGGGAATAAACTCAAGCAAGCATGAGAATTTAGAAGTAACATTTAGAGTACTATGGATACGAACATCCAATTTTACCTGGTGAATTAGCTGGTAAAAGCTGTGCTGTCATTCGTATCTAGCTCACCAAAATAAATTTTGCCTTCCTCGGAAGAAAGAGGAACACCATAAATTGATATGCCCTTCCCTTTGCTCTTCATGCTAACCTGCAAGAGCAGTCACACCATCACATTAAGTAACTGGAGAACAACCCTAAAACACTGTAAACACATGCATGTTGGATATGAAGAGTGAACTTGAGCCATAAAAATAATCATTAATGATCACAAGAAAAGTATAAAATTGAGTACTTGAGCCATAAAATCCCATCTGCAACATGAAATTCTACAGTTGTTCATCAGATGTTTGCAAGAATAAACGAAACTAAAAGTAAACATGACTCGAATTAGTCAGCAATATAATGAAAGTGATTTGGTAATGCATTTATCTCCATTCTCCATTGATTTTCTTTCGACTATTCTGGTTGTGTAGTGTATACTCAGATCACCTCTTACTAGCCCAACCAAAAACGCTCAGATTAATTCTAAGAAGAAATCTGAGCACCTAAGATTGTTCAGTCAAAATCATCTTTTATACATCATATTTATCATAACTATTTCATGTAATTGAGAGTGACTGAGTTAGTTCAAGGTTAGAGGAAGTTTAACCGCTTCATCAAAGTTGTCTGTTTTATTATGTTTAACTTGTATGCTTAGACTCTTTGAATTCATAAATTAAGAAAGTTCTAAAGCTCTTACACTTAAAAGAGGTTGACATCAACCATGCATCATATTAGCTTTCGAAATTACAATTACACATCTGCATCATTGAAGCAATGTCCTGCACTAGGAGTTAAATAAAAAATTAATCATATGAGCAAGTTGACAAACATATATACTCTTCTGAAACTGGTAAAGCATGTAACCAATATAGAAAATTTAAGAACTTTGGAAAAATATGAAAACCTGATTAGATCAGATGTGTCGGATAAGGAACTAATCAATAAATAAGGGTCCAAAACTCCAATTCCCAAATATAAATAGACCGTCAAATGTAGACATACCTCATCAGCAATCATAGAAATGAGTGCTTAGAAGCAGTTCATCTATCGCCATCTAAAGATTGAATGGATTATATATATTTCAGCTGAAATTGAAATAGGAGAATAACACTTGTTAGAGCATATGCTGTCCAAATGAAAGCAGTTTAATTTTTCATTTTGAAAGACTGATAGTTGAGTAAGCTTAGAACGCAACAAGATAGCAGGCAATATTCAAGCGAGCAAGAAACCAAGATGCATATATACATACAACATACATACACATCAGTCTACAACAAATTTTCCCTCTCTAGCATGCAATTCAGCTCATCGTGTTCAAGTCCGAGTTGCAGCATGTCAGGATCCTGAAGTAAGACCCTTCAGGATCCCACTGAATTCAAAGGCTCCTACACTTTCAAGTTTCAAGTTTCAAATTCCAAAGACATCACATACTTCTAATAGTTTCAAACTTCAAACAATTACGAGACATTCACATTATAAGAATTTTTAAAGGATACCGTGTATAGCCTATATGCACCCATCTCTTGTCGAACAAAATGAACCAGACTTTCAGTTGCTGAGTTAATCCACTGATCCAACACGTTCGATGACTTTTGGATCGTGAGTTGATCAATATGAACGAATGGTGCAAGGCCCTCAAGCTCAATTCTTTTGGCATTCTGAACAAGGAACCTATATGCATTATACCAAGGAAGAAATACATCTTTTACCTGCGAAGGTCAAAGTCGAAAGATTTAAGATTAGTGAAATCAGTAAAAGGAGAACGACCACACCAATTTACAACAAACTACAAGAAGCAAATTCCGTAAAACAAGATAATGTTCACAAATAATCTTATACTCACAACACTATAAACTCCCTCCCCTTTGAACCGTAACGGTTCCGCGCGCACAACTGGAGAATTAATCAAGTATAATCGCAGTGCGTCCTGAGAAATGGAAAAATATCAAAAACCTCTTCCGCAAAAGAAAAGAAGAATAAGCAATCTACAATGCAAGCTTCACGTGCCAAGGAACAAAGAAGTCGAAGGGGTTTGTGGCATACAATCACAGAAGCTAATCAAAAAGCAAAAGTATTAACTTACTGCTCCGTAATCATCTATGATATCTGTAGGACGAGGATAATTTTTAAGCCTTTTACTCATTTTCTTCCCATCCGCAGCCAAGACAAGACCATTGCAAATGAGATTCCTAAACGCTGGTTTTTCAAATAATGCTGTAGACATAACCATAAGAGTATAGAACCTGCAAATAGGTGGAAAGACAAGAATATCACGTATCCAAATAATAGATAAATTAACATTAAAGAAAGTATAATTCCTTAACATTTTGGAGTACAATCAGATTAACAAGGACTAAAAGCAACGCAGTATGCCGCAAGATTTCTTTTTTATTCATCTAAAGTAGAACACTATGAAATGGGAACGAGGAAGAAGAAAAAAGTTGACTCTTAAGAGAAGACATTTGGACATGAGACACCAACCATCCACGAGTTTGATCTAGACCTTCAGCAACAAAATGTTCAAGGAAGTTATTCTCAAAGAAATCTACATTCTCAAATGGGTAATGAATGTACGCATAAGGCATGGACCCACTTTCAAACCAGCAATCAAATACCTGCAAAGATATCCAGGGACCAATAAATTATAAACCATCGGGATAATTAATTACTACAATATCACGAAATCAAGCGAAAACTTTTCACTACCAGGTTTCAGTTAAACATACATCCTCAACTCGTCGAAGCACTCCAAACTCAGGACCACGACTGGATGGAATTGTTATATGATCAATCTTATGATGGTGCAGATCAGTCACCTGAAAAACATAAAAGGAAGTCCATAAGAACAGCATAGTTGGCATTTCTTGAATCCTAAACGAGGAACAAATGAGGAAAAAAAAACTCAACTCACTAGGAATAGTAAACAAAGATGTTAGTTACAAGTAAAAAAGGCATTCATTTTACTATATAGGCATGTGAATAAATAAAAGTGATGTCTTCTATATTGCATTTCTAGTTAGGCTTAACACTATAAATTCGTTCTTTGGTCAAAAACACATTTCTAGTTAGGCTTAACACTATAAATTCGTTCTTTGATCACAAACATATTTTTCTAGCAATTTGGACGCTGTAATTGAACTGGAGTTATATATATGCACTGTGACTATATTCAACAATTTGTGGATCATGCTAGAGAATCAGGTTATCCTCTATCTCCAACCAATACAAGAAACACTAAGAAGGAGGTGTAAAGCAGGATTACTGAATTGGAAAGGACAAAGACAAACCTTAACTCCAGAGAGTTTTTCTAGCTTGTCAATGGAGTTCATGACTACTCTTTCCTCGCCATCGTCACTAATCCAGATAGGAAGAGGAGTACCCCAGAATCTACTTTGGCTTACAGCCCAGTCTCTAGCATTTTCCAGCCAATTGTGGAAACGTTTTTCCTGCAATATGACATGGATAAGGTAAATAAGCAAACACAAATAGAGATGCTTATGAACATATAAAGGTTTTGACTTCTAATAGAATTGTCTCACCAGCGGAATAGAGACCTACCGACAATTTCACATCGAAATATTTGATCTAGCAACTGACTTTCAATCAAGGTCACTATTAAAGGCTCCAAAAGGTTGGGTTTATTTCATTCTTGTATATGTTGCAGTTACATATACATTAACAATATGAATGTAGAATGCTCCAACCATATTTGGTCGTGTCTTCAAGCTGAAAACCATCTCTTGCTTATGCAAAGCATCTGATAGTCTTTGATCTGATTTACTGAATTCCAATGGCAAATTCAAATACTTGACATGTAATCACAAAAAAGAGAGGGGCTTTGAATTGGAAGAATATTCCAATAATGATGAAAGAATGATCCATTTTCAAAACAAACAAATGGCATGTTTAGGTCAACTCTGTGATAATGGGAAAAGGCAATAAGCTACTCTAGAAAGATAAAGACCTTGACAAAATCAGGAACCCAGTAGGTCTGTTTGTTATTTTCAAGCAATTGGTCCTTCAGCTTCTCCACTGCAACAAACCTGCAATAAGAACACTTCATACCCTTCCTATGCACGAAAGCTCTATCATGGATGTCATAAAAGTAGTAGCAGTGAATAATTTTAAAGTTGCTTACAAATGAACAGAATATGAAACACATAGTGAAGATCAGGGAGTGACAAGTATATCATGACACTATCTAAACACAATGATATGTCAATTTCTATCGAATTGATTGCATGGGATGTCTGAAACAACTACTAGATTCTAACAATGACATAAATGAAGATAACCCACTTGGAAAAGTTATTGCTATCTGGTTTTGTTTGAGGAAGGCTATAGAAATGAAGATAACCCACTTGGTAATACAAAGTGATAATGAAGATTTAATGACTCGATTGCAGAATGGAGAATTTGAAGGAAACTCAATGACAGACGCAAGATTGAATGATATCAAGTATTTTACTACTTTAGTTACTTATTGTAAGTTTATATTTCTTCCTAAGAATTGTAATGGAGGTGCCAATTCCTTGGCTAGTTGGGCTACCAAAAACAACAACTCTATGTTTTGGAGAACCCCTCCAGTTTGGCTTTCGGCTAAGTCTTAATATAATTTGATTTGCTTAAAAAAAGCAATAACTATTTCATACATAAAAAAAGAAAGTCCAGTTTTCCCATAGTGTTCCGTACTTAGAATAATTTCAAAACTTGTAAAAAGACTATCAAATAACAAAGAAACAAGTCATATTAAATAACCATTCAGACTGCTTTTAGGAAAGAAGCTTAGACACCCTTGGACAAGTTGTGTCAACTTTTTGTATGCTTAACACTCCATCAACTGTTTGTAAGCTTAGTCTTAACACTCCATCAACTGCAGCTCCAAAAGAAGGTAAATCACAACATCACAGGGAGGATGCAATACAACTTATTTTTTGTTTAAAACCCCCTTTAATACTGCCCAAACACTTAGGTTACCTCCTTAAGAAAAAACCAATACCCTGTAGCTTTAAATTTTTGGTCTCTTCTTGCTTGAATTTTATCGAATCAAAATTTGTAAATTCAAATAATGGTAGTCAGGAAAGGAAAAAAGAAAAAATACAAGCCCAAACCTTGATTCACAGAAAAATCCAAATACATCTTCTAAATTTATCTAATACAAATATAATAGATCTGTAAATTTATGAATATTATCATCATACCTTGTATATAATCAATCTCGACTCTTGAAGGAAAACCCTGATTCATCTCATAACATCACCTCAAGCCCTAACTTTCAGTTTCAATGTTATCCACCCTAACTATCAATCTCAAACCCTAACTTTCAACTCACAGCTTTTGAATCTTGCAGCAAAAACCCCGATTCATCTCTCGAAATCACCTCGAACCCTAATTTTCTTTCAATTTCAAATCATAACTTTCAACTCACAGTTTTTGATTCTTGCAGCAAAACCCCGATTCATCTCACGATATCACCTCGAACCCTAAATTTCAATTTCTGTAGTAGGAATATCAAATCTGTTTGAAGTAAACCTAGGATTAGGGGTTAGATATTAGTTTTCCATTGAAAAGATGTAAGACAGTGATGAAGGACGTAGGTTTCCTTTGAAACTGATATGTAAAGAGAGAGAGATGAGAAAAAGATAGAGAATGACTGAATGAGAGGTCTGGTCGATAAAATAAGATACAGCCGAGTCAGTTTTCAAGCTGAATAGGATGAATACAGAGTCAGCTTAAACTGTGCCCACCCACACAGACGAATAACACATGTGGAATACCAAACTGTTGCGATCCACAACTGAACACAGCAGTTGCGAGTTTCGTAACTGTTGCGACTTTTTTGCAAATAAATTAGCAACTGAAAATTCGCAACAGCTGCTAAGCTGCTGCAAATTTGAGTTGCTAATCCTTGAATCTGGTGTAGTGTTACTAAGCTAACATTGATTGCAAACCCTGATTTTAAGACTATATAAGGGAAAACTCTAGCAACTGGGAAACCTAATCCCCACACATTCTGTGTGATACTAGTTGTGCTAAGCTAGAGTCGATTCTCATTTAACCTTTGGTTTTCTTCTTCTAAAACCAGGTTAACAACTTAAAGACTTCATTGGGATTGTGAAGCTAGACCGATACTACTTTTATCGTAATTGTGTGATCTGACCTTGCTATTTCTATCGTACGAGTACAATTGAAATAATTGGATTGAGATTTCTATCTCCGATAGGCAAGATATAAAAGTAGTCACAAACACTTCGTCTCATCGTTTGTGATTCCTCAATAATATTTTTCGCTGAGTCGATTAAGTTTATTATGAGGTGATTAATAAAGATGAGATGTTCTTCGGGAATATAAGTCTGGTTTTATTAATTGGTTCATGTTCACCTTGATTTATCAAAAGACGGAACAAAACTCATAGGTTTATTCGTGGGAGACGAATTTATCTATCCTTGTAGACTTTTTTGTGTGATACGGATTTGTTTATTAAAGTCTTCGACTTTGGGTCGTAGCAACTCTTGGTTGTGGGTGAGATCAACTAAGGGAATCAAGTACGTAGCAACATGCTGGGATCAGAGACGTAGGAGCATAACTGTACCTTGGATCAGTGTGAGATTGGTTGGGGTTTAACTACAGTCCAGACCGAAGTTAGATTGGATTAGGCTGGTGTCTGTAGCGGCTTAATACAGTGTATGTTTAATCTGGACTAGGTCTCGGGGTTTTTCTGTATTTTCGGTTTCCTCGTTAACAAAATTCTGATGTCTGTGTTATTTCTTTTCCGCATTATATTTTGTTATATAATTGAAATAATACAGGTTGTGCATTGTTCAATCAATTAAAAAATCCGACCTTTTAGGTTGTTGATTTAAATTGATTGACACTTGTATATTGGTCTTTCGTTCTATCAAAGTTATCTCTCTTTGATAAAGACTCGCAGATTTCTATTTGCTTGAGTAAAGATCAAATTGAGAGATTGAGATATAAACTCCTTGCGATATTTTTATCGAGATTGAGTCTAACTGTCTAGTTGATTCTCTATTAAAGTAACTCAGAGTTTGTCCATACAGATTGCTAATCAAAATATTGGGTGTGGTTGTTAGACCCCCGCTTTTTTAATTGGTATCAGAGCAGGTAAACACGTTCAAGACCTAACAAGTCTGTGTTTGAGCATTTCTTTTACTAGGTTGGTTATTCATGATTAACTTAGTCATTTCTCCATAGATTTTTCTTATGTTGAGTGTGACCAATTAAATTGATTACTTTTGTAATTAGTTTGGTTGAGTATGGCAATTAGATTATTTGCGAGTTTTCTTGTGATTAATCTAATTGATTTCTTAAGTCTCTATAAGTTTACTTGTGTTGAGCATATTTAGTCAAATTAATCTTGGTTCGCTTATGGTTAATTTGATTGAATATTTCTTTTTGAATTCCAAATTCAAACTTGTATGATATTTGTTGAGTCCAAAGAAATCCTTCTTTTCTTTTTGAAATTAAGGTCGTTCTTGTTGTTCTTTCGGGAATGACATTTTATGGGAGAGAGTTATTTTAAACTTGTGCTTAATTTCCAAATCTTGGTGGGGAGTGCGACTGTGGAATATTATAGGGGTTATCTTGTATCTTTATGAACTCCTTGATGAATGGATTTAGCTTTGGCTTTATGATTGCTTCTAAACAAGATGATATACATTTACCTTTGGTCATGAAATATCTCTTACTGAAATTTCATTAGGATCCCGTTCTTGTACCTTTGCCAATATTATTGACAAAAAGGGGGAGAATTAATATGTAGTTCACACTACAAATACATATGGTTTTCGGATCATTATGTAAGGGGGAGTGGTTTCCATGTGAGATGGAGTATTGACTAAGGAGGAGTGAAGTATCACCATAGTATTGTTGTTAAAGTTGTGATGCAATTGGACTTTAGTGTTGTGTAATGATATTATGACTCTGTATAACAATGATTGAGAACTCTTATTTTCTCGTTATTATAGCTATGGATTTTCAACAACAATGTTGCTAAACTTACAACCTTTGGGATCATTGGATTACTTTGAAGTGACGAAGATTTCGAGTATTGTTGAAGATTAGACAACATGTGGAATAGGATCTACAAAGTTTATTTTTATATTTTTTGTATTCCATATGTATTAATAGTTTTGCCACTAAAATTGACAAAGGGGGAGATTGTTAGAGCATTGCTCGGTCGAACTCGCATGCGTTGCTATCTCAAGCATGTTGGTTAATATTAGTGATCAAATCTATAAAGTCTTTGATTTGTAGTCTATTATAGCTAAGGTCTTGGACTAGGATAAAAAGTGTAGTGGAGCTCAACAACTCCATGGCGATCATCATACAAGACGAAGGACTACTCAAGGAACCAGTGGATCTTCATCGACTAAAATGTATGTGGAGACTTGAACTTATCTATCACTCAAAAGTCTATCTACTCTATCTCCTATCTTAAGACAAAGGTCATTTTGCTACATAGACTTAGATTATACACATTTGGATATTTCGATCTAAGTATATCTCGCTTATCTATTTATCAAAATATGTGTTGGTAAAGCTTTCGCTTTAATCAAGTTCATCTTTACCTAGTGATGAAAGTCATGTTATGTTTCAATCATTTTGGAAATCGCTCCGACTAAAAATAGTTTGTGAATAACAACTATATAACGCCCTCTGAGAATGTTTCAATGATTGAAATGAGAGTTTAGATAATATAACCATTGGAGGATATAAGCATTGTTGTGGTAACACATATATGTATAAATCCTTATTGATTGAACCTAAGTTTGCGAACTTTGTTTATCAAGTGAAACCGGAGTAGTGCGTGAGCTCAGTCCGCGAACTCAACATACAAACTCAGTCCACGAACCCAGTCTGTGAACTGACGAAGTTCTCGAACTCAAGAATTTCTGCTGGAATTTGTGAACTCCATCCGCGAACTTGAGTAGGTTATGTCTAAAAACGATGTTTGTGAACTTATCTTAATAAACTAGGGAATGCTATTGCAAACCGTGGATTTATAGTTCATGAATCGATTCGAGTGAATCACATCGTTTTTTCTTCAATTGTGTCTTGTGTAGTACATGATATTTCCTTGCAATTGAACAACTCTCTAACTAGTTCATTTGAGTCATTTGGACTAGTTATGGTAAAGAAGAATATTGTTGATATGAAAGTTATCACATGGCTAACCATTTGGTTAACTATTGTTGAACCAACTAATGTACAAGTTTGGATACGGTTACAAAAACCTAAAAACGTCAAGTACATGTGTGTATAACAAGCTATGTTTTCGATCTAACGGTTGCTAAATATTAACTTGAATCTAATCAGGTTTTCATCTAACGGTGAATATTGAATGCTTTGTTACTAATCTAACATTGATTGCAAACCCTGATTTGAAGACTATATAAGGGAGAACTCTAGCAACTGGGAAACCTAATCCCCACACATTCTATGTGATACTAGTTGTGCTAAGCTAGAGTCGATTCTCATTTAACCTTTGGTTTTCTTCTTCTAAAACCAGGTTAATGGCTTAAAGACTTCATTGGGATTGTGAAGCCAGACCGATACTACTTTTATCATAGTTGTGTGATCTGATCTTGCTGTTTCTATCGTACGAGTACAATTGGAATAATTGGATTGAGATTTCTATCTCCGATAGGCAAGATATAAAAGTAGTCACAAACACTTCATCTCATCGTTTGTGATTCCTCAATAATCTTCTTCGCTACATCGATTAATTTTATTGTGAGGTGATTGATAAAGCTGAGCTGTTCTTCGGTAATATAAGTCTGATTTTATCAATTGGTTCCTATTCACCTTGATTTATCAAAAGACGGAACAAAACTCATAGGTTTATTCTTGGGAAATGAATTTATCTATCCTTGTAGACTTTTCTGTGTAATACAAATTTATTTATTAAAGTCTTCGACTTTGGGTCGTAGCAACTCTTGGTTGTGGGTGAGATCAACTAAGGGAATCAAGTACCTAACATCATGTTGGGATCATAGATGTAGGAGCATAACTGTACCTTGGATCAGTGTGAGATTGGTTAAGGTTCAATTATAGTCCAGGCCAAAGTTAGCTTGGAGTAGGCTAGTGTCTGTAGCGGCTTAATATAGTGTATGTTTAATCTGGACTAAGTCCCGGGGTTTTTATGCATTTGCGGTTTCCTCGTTAACAAAATTATGGTATCTGTGTTATTTCTTTTCCGCATTATATTATGTTATATAATTGAAATAATACAAGTTGTGTGTTGTTTAATTAATTAGAATATCCGACCTTTTAGGTTGTTGATTTAAGTTGATTGACACTTGGATATTGGTCTTTGGTTCCATCCAAGTTATCTCTCTTTGATAAAGACTTGCAAATTTCTATTTGCTTGAGTAAAGATCAAATTGAGAGATTGAGATATTTTTATCTAGGTTGAGTCTGACTATCTAGTTGATTCTCTAGTAAAGTAACTCGGGGTTTGTCCATACAGATTGTTAATCGAAATATTGGGTGTGGTTGTTAGACCCCCGCTTTTTCAACTGCAACATCATCAACTGTCGAGGAAAGCTCCGACTCAGAGGAAAGCACCAGTTCATAAGAAATGGAGGACACTCCACCATTTAAATATTTGGGAAAAGTCGAAGCCTTGATGGGACTCATATAAAAACCTGAAGAAAGCGCACATGAATTTGTCAAAAGGTTCCGCAGTCAGGCAAGTCTCATTTCCTCTCATACATCTATATTACCAACTTTCAAATACGCAACTCTGGTCAGGGGACTTGATCTTACTCATAACTCAGCTATCACCAAACATTATGAGTGGTTAGTCTCACCTTAGCAATACTTCACCAAGTGGTTAGATTCCGAACCTCTCAAAATTCAGCATCTCACTAACATGGTCATTGATAGAATAATGACCGAGTTTCATAATCAATACCCTAAATATTCTCCCTTGCACGAGTGTCCACATGTACCTCATAATTGGAAAGATCCACCAACGCGGAATCCTACAATACGGGGAATTCCAAACCAACAGAAGATATTCAGGGCACGAGCAACCAAACCTAATAAATTTCATGATGGAGATTTGGTTCTTAAAGCAACTAGACGAAATTTGTATTCCACAAAGAGTTCTAACTGGGAAGGGCCTTTTATGATCGCTGAGTCAGTTGCTAGAGGATACTAAAAATTGGCTGACATCAAGGGTAAGACAAGTATACAAGTGATTTATGAGAATTGGCTCAAGATTTTTGATGCATGAAGCATTTAACATCGAGTGTTTTATGTCCAAGACGAATGCTCAAAAGATCTGACGTTTGCATCTTAGGATTTTCTTTTACCTGTAATTTCATTTCCTCCAAAACGTTTGCAATACTTGCATTCAGTATTTGAATTCAGCAATTTATCAAAGTTCTTTTATTTAAAAAAAAAATATCTATCAAAACAAAATTCCATAAAGAAAATCCTTAACCACTCACTTATTCAAAACCAATCGAAAAATCAAAACTAAAATAAAACCTCACGTCTCTCAGAATCTCAAAGTTCAAAAGATTATGGAAAGAAAACTAAAGAAAGACATCAAAGTACGATTTCTGCTTCTCAGCATTCTCCAAGTCTTGCAAAGACACTTTCTTCAACTCCATCTTTTCAGTCAACTCAGCAATCTTGGCCATTTTCTCCACCACGGCAGCACTGGTAAAAGGTATATTCTTCATTATTGCATCCTTGATGGTGTTGATCTTCTGACGAAGCCACTTCAGGTTAAACCCAAGTCTCTCAGAATTCTCCAAGTTGTACTCCCAATCAAAGAGTACATCTCGAGTGATAGTACTTCTGGGCTTGGTACGAATTTCATTTATGACACACAATATGTTTCTTAATTGCATGGTCAAGAAGTATCTACGTTCAGGATCTCTTGTAACGACGATATGGCCATACATCTTCCATAACTTCTCATACATGCTGGCATAGCCAGTGGTAACACTGAATCCACCAACGAATACATGATACGAGAGTGAAGCACCGAATGGAGGCTCACAAATAATCCCTACATTGGGATATTCGTGTATTATTATATGATTCTCAACTACTGGAGCATCATCTATTGTCATTGCAACATTTTCTTCTGAAACAGTCTCTTCTGTTCTTGGCTCGGTTTCAACAGCAGCAACTGAAGTCTCAGTTTCCTCCACGGCTTCGGAAGAGATATTCTCAAAACCCTGAGGTACAGAGCTGGTGAGGTCATTTCTTTGGTTCACCATGTTGCTCGAATTATCGATATTGGTTCCGTTATCCTCAACTTCAATATCCGACGCCTAATACAAAGATTACATGAGATTAGAGAACTTCAAGCATGGAAACCAAAGGTAATCATAAAATATTGCATATAAATGAACCAACCCTATCTAAGTTCTTTATGATGCGTCCAAGACATGAGAAAATTGTGTGGAAGTCATGAAACACATTTTTTCAACAAGCTCGGCTGAAGAGGTTTTATACTGCCCTATATGAAACGATGAACTGGGAGAAGTTGGTAAGGAATTTAAGGTTGAGTCATATACCATCCTCTTTGTACATACGTTTTCTATAACATATCAAAATTTCATGGCAATTGGATAAACGAGCAAAAAGATGTGGCCAAGACATTGGACTACATGCCATCTGAAAATTTTATGAAGGTCTCCTGGAAGTTTACTGTTTCGCTGATTTCGGCCTATAAACATTCTCAAAACTCGGAAAGCTTCTTTGAAATATCTTGGAAATTTTCTGGGCATAAGGATACATGGGTAGATCGCGAAAATATGACACCAGATGAAGATTTTATGATGTTTTTGCTAAAACGCTAAGTTCTGAATTTTCTGGTGACGTATTTCGGTAGAGCTTTTCATTTATTCACGAGACTCCCATTCATTCATTCATAAGTCAGAAATCCTGCACTTCTATGAAGATAATACAAAATGGATACTTAATTGAGGAGTCTCCAACTCATTCAAAGGGTTAACAGGGTCGACATCAACATTGGGAGCACCATTATTTTCATTCAGTCGCAATTCTTGTGGATTCTCCTTCTCACTACTATTCAAAGACGAATTGATAGCATGATCATGTTGGCTTTCCACAACAATCTCTTCATGGATCCATCAACAATAATCATCATTATTTCATTCAAGGAAATTCCAAAATCACTTACATGAAAGGATACTCACATCAACCTCCCCGTCGGTGCTGGATTCCTGAATTGTTCGTGTGGAAGAAAGATGAAGACCGTCAATAACCGAGGGAGCAAAATTCTGAAACAAATTAACAACATTCTTTTGGGATCCTAATTACATGGGCAAGTGTAGGATCAGAATATCGCCATAGCAATATTCTTAAGAAATTATTAACAACATTTCTGTGAGTTCTTCAACAACAAACTGCGAGCGCCGCAGAATAATTCAAAGAATCACGTAATAAACAACGACAGCATAAAACATGAGAAAGATATGAAGATTTTGTAGTTAGAGAGAATGCTCGCAAGCACAAGGCGGGAGCTCGCGAGAGTAAGGCAGGAAATGAAGATTTTGTAGTTATAGAAGAGTCTCGCGAGCACGATAGCAGATCCTGCGAGCACGATAGCAGATCTCTCGAGCACGATAGCAAAGCCTGCGAGGAGCATAGCAGAGCCTGCAAGGAACATAGCAAAAATCCTAAAAAATGGGAAATATGAGTTGAATATGAGCTGTCACCCACCATGAAGATACCTATATAAAGAGAAAAGCAAGAGAGAGAAGAGGGGGACACAATTTGAGGAGAGAGAGAGATATTTTGAAGAGATATTTTTAGAGAGAGAATGTATTTTTCTTTATCATCTTCTTCCCCAAAACCAGATTTAGAACTCCATTAGTGGAGATTATCAATGTAAAATCAAATGTAAATTTTAACAATCCTAGTGAAGAATCATGGATGTAGATTAAATTGATCGAACAATGTAAAAAATCTTGGTGTCCGTTTATAATTTTAGAAATTTTACTACCATTTCTATATGTAGATCTAGAAATTAATATCAAGATATGATAAGGGGTGTGTTGTAGGATTTCCTGCAACTACATTTTTGCGCTAGAAACAGGGACTGCAGTGGATTAGATTGAAGAAAATAAAGAGAGGTTGTCAATTGTTAAGGGTGGATTAAAGAGAAAATTACGAAGGAAAAATTCGATCAACAGACAACAAGTGATGTTAGAAGTTTGGTGAAATTAAATAAAAGAGAATTACAAAGTACAAGATATGCTCATGAAAATCGTTAACAATTGAGAACAATCTCATAAAACAGGTCAAGATATCTCCATACTAGTGTAAATGTCAATCCCATCGAGCAGATTCATCTAATTTGTAGAACTTCAAATTTGAAAAATCAGTTGGCACAGAAGGGAAATATTTGAGAAATTCGCAAGAAGCATCTAACGTCAAATCAATCGAAGAAGCAATGACAGCCTGAAAGCAACAAAAATAAATTATTAATTAGTTAACATTTGCCAGCAACACATTTATCGTATCAACACATTTGCCAAAAATGATAACAGCATTGAGTGAAGACCAACAACGACGATAACGATAAAACAAATAAGAAATCAAATAAGGTCATGAACCATCAGCAAGGGAGTTACTGCGAGGTGCTTGCTATTACTTTATAAGAAATAGTGATGTCTTTAGAGGAAGTCAATATAGTATGGCGAGAGGATCACTTTTGAAGAAACAAGATTTTGCGAAGAACGAAATTAACAGCGAAGAAATACCATTCCATCGAATAAAGGATATGAAAAGAAGTAACGCTAAAGACAAAAGAGAGCTGACTAATTAACTAAAATAATACTGAGGGCATCTTGACAAAAACAATTCCAATAACATCAACTTAAATTGCAAAGCATTACCAACAGGACGAACAACAGGGAAGTGAACAACGCAAAGACATTCGTAGGTGAAGAAATTAGCGTATATAGGAGGAAAATATCATTATATAGCAGATCCTACGAAGCTTGAAATGAAAATTAGGAGTGCAGCTTTTGAGCGTAAACAAACCCATGTTGATAGGAACATTGTATGTAAGCTCACACCTGCAGAACGCCGTGAGAAAAAATAGAGGAATAACTCCATTAAAAGATACGGAATGCTGATGCTTAAGAGAATAAACTGGGGCTGAGTCTGTCAGAAATGAAGAAGAGAACAATATGGATAAAAATAATGACAAATCAGTGAACAAATGTGTGCTTGTATGGTAGGAAAGCGTAGCTACATCAAGTTTCAATAGATTTGTTGATTCACGAGTGCAGAATTGAAGCTGCTGCTAGGAAATACTTCGTTGATACTAGGCGAAGAAGATCACTTCAAACTCGTCAGTTACTCAAAATTTCGCAGCATCTGCGAGGGTAAAGATCCCCTCTACGAAGAAAACGGTAGTTCATAAGGTTGGCATGTCACATCAGTTAGCAACAAGGAAGGTGAAAACTGGTCAGCAATGTAAGTGAATGTGAGTTCTTATCATAAACGCAATGAAGCAAGAGGAGGAGATTCTATGAAGAACTAAGGGCAGTAATCAAGAGAATCTTGTAGTTACCAGCGAAGAGAAGAATGCAGTTACCTTTCCTCAGCCAAATTAACCACATCACTTGCGAAGGAATGAAACACAAGCCATTCACAACACCTCAAGAGAAAATATGAAAAGCAAGGAGTTCCAGCTGAAGAGAATGAGTTTTCCAAAGCCATCATTCAGATTTAATACTTCGCAATAGCAAGATAATGGCACATTAAGTAACCTGCGAGTATAACTAGTATGGACAATACATATGCGAAGAAACGTGAAGACAAGAAAAGGAAGAGCAGCAAAGTGAATTAGGAAAAACGACATCAACAACACATTAAAAGAAAGTTCACGCAACAGGATAGCTCAAAACAAATAATTAATCATGCTGGCTGCTATACATCTAGAAAATGGATGAGAATATCGCAGGTTCATCTAGCCCGGAGTTTATTCTCACTACCATTATTATCATTTATCTTAAGCTACAATCACGCAGAGATGAGAGGACTTAGAGAAACTAAACGGGAGTTCAGAAAACGAAGTATGAGTTGCGATAGAAGTCTGCAGTGAAGCTGGAATAGAAGTTTTCTTAGCTTAAGAAATCACTTCATCGATCAATCCAATGCACACCAACCAATCTATTTCGAAACAACAAAAGAAATCAATCCACATCAGTTCGAATCAACAATCAGTTTGCACTAATCAATATCTGCCAAGTTATAACTCTTGCGAAGAGAAAGAAACGGAAAATTTCTTACAGATCATGAAAAGAATGAAACGAATATTGTTATACGTTACTATTGTGTAATCTTTAGTTTCATTAAGATACTATTAATCATTAACTGAAATTCACAGGAGCAAAGGAACCGATCAACATGAGACCAACGAACAAAGATGCCAAAGAACTGAAAATAACCCGTCAGCGAAGACTACTTAGCTGAAGATTATGAAGCAAGTTAACCCATGAAGATTTCATCTGCGCAGAGAGAGATTTTCTAGCATAACCCCTGACTCTTGGCGAAGAATTCAATAACAAACTTTTGCATTAACGGCTTAACATGCAAGCTGTAGCAGACTAAGGATAGCAGCAAGATCAAATATCTTCTCAAGCACGAGGACAAAAGTGAAATTACAAGTTAAGACACCGCAAAAGGAATATCAAAAAGTAAAGATGTATAAGGAAAAGAAGTAATAAGAGGATGGCAAGATGATTTTCTTTCACAAACGGAAGCTGTAACAATTGGTTAGCGGTGAGAAGAAGAAGCTTAATATCGCAAGATCGAGTCTCACCGCAATAATATTTTTTCACGATTTTTCTAAAGTTGCCTGACGAGAGGATAATAATAGTAAGATGACGATAGTATAACTTTCTATCGCAAATAGAAGCTAGCACAAATGGTCAATAACAAAGCTAAGTAGTTCAGTATCGCAGGTTCGAGTCCCTCGCCAAGAATATTTTTTCTTTTTACTCATTTTTGAACTTCAAGGAGCGAAGAAATGGAGTAATATATCAGAACTAGGCCTTTCTTTCGCAAGTAACAAGTATCCCAAACGATTAGAGAAGGAGTATGCAAACTAGAGGACTTGGGTTCGAATCTCCCTGCTCGCATAGAATTTTTTGCTTCACAAAGAGACTATATTCTGCAAAGAAGAAAGTTGGTGGTTATTTCGCAAGAGGGGATTAGAACAATTGGTATGGTGCAAGAGTATGCAAGAGGCAAATCAAGAATTCATTTCTCATTTCTTCTCAATTCACAAGCAAATCAAATACTTCGCGAGAGACGGCAGCAACAGAAAATCGCATGAAAGCTAAGTACCATTTTCCTTAAATATTTTATTTACAGAAAATAAAAGATTTTTTTGATTTATTTTACAAAAAGCGATACAATCGCAAGATTTCAAAAAACATTTCTAAGATTTCTAATATTACAAAAGATTTCAAATTTTTTTTTACCAAAAGCGATATAATCGCAAGATTTCTAAAATTTCTAAGATTTCAAAACATTTCAAAGATTTTTGATTTGATTGACAAGAGCGATACATTCGCAAAAATTTAAAGATTTCAAAATTTTCAAAGATTACAGAAAATAAAATTATCGCAAAGATTTCTAAGATTTCAAAAAAAATTGATTTAATTTCCTAAAAAGCGATACCCTCGCAAGATTACAAAGACTTCAAAATACAAAAAACCGATAAAATTCAATTTATATATTTCTCTAGAAAATTTCTTTTACAAAATATTTTTGATTTAAAAACGCGATACAATCGCAAGATTTCAAAGATTTCTCTAGAATAATTTTTTTACATAAAGAGATTTTTGATTTAACAATGCGATACAATCGCAAGATTTCAAAGAATATTTCTAAGATTTCAAAAGATTTTAAAGAATATTTACTTCAAATATGATTATGAGAATGAAAGAAGAAATGACAGAAATGACAGAAGAAATGACAGAAATGAAAGAATGAAGAAACGCGAGAATATCGCGAGAAATGCGAATAAAATTTCGCAGAGACATAAGAATGGGACGAACCTTTATGGTGTGCACCCTAGTTCGCGAATAAAATTTCGCAAGAGGCAAATGTAAGACCTAATAGTGCGTCATATAAGGGGGTATTTTATTGCATGGCTCAGGGGTAAGGTTATACCGCTGCTGGATCCTGAGTCATGGAGATAAAGGGGTCCATCTCTTTGAGATACCTATCCAGGAGAGGTACCTTGGGTTTCCAACTATATAAGGTTATACCCTGGTTGGACGACCGAGGGTCTCTTCTAAGAGGTGCAGAGTATGACCAAGGTGCTGAGGTACACGGTTAAACCAAGAGTGCCCGGGACGGAAGAAACTACCCTGGCCATTCTTGGCAAGTCTTGGCTATGATGCACTTGGCCCGAAGAAAACCCCACTTAGGGTGCAGTCTTGTAACTATAAGCCATATAGGCATAAAGGACAAGAGGCTACGAAAACAACTGGTTATTGGCAAATCTGGATGGGAGGAGCTAGTCTTCTATAGCCTATGTGCCCTCCTTGAAGGGGCAAACAGTGGGAAGATAAGGGCGGCACCCTCCATTAGGGAGCTGATAAGTGTCTTAAGACGGCAATGTCATGGGACTTTATGCTCGCAAGAACATTTAGGTCTGTCATATTGTTGCGTGACGAATATTATACAGAGGCAACAAGCCATAAAAACAGAAAAAGTTAAGATGATATCAATGGGCTTTTACATGAAAATGTAAATACGTCCTGCGATTTCATCGCAAGACGGCAATGTCATGAGGCTTTGATCTCATAAGGGAACTTAGACTTATCATATTGTCGCAATACAATCAAAAGAATAAAGATAAGGCAAGATCAATGGGTCAATACATGCAAATGTAAAGACGTCCTGCGATTTTGTCGCAAAAAGAAAAATTGGAAAAATAAGACCTTTAACTAGGAAGGCAAAATAAGACCAATAGAATAATCTCAAACATTAATTATTTTCTTTTAAGAACGCATGACAGATTTGTTCATCGCAATAGAGAAAGAAATTACTATTCAGAATCTCCCAGAAGTATTGTTCAGAATTTCTCAGAAGTATTATTCAACGTCTCTCAGCAGCAATATTTCATAAGCTCGTAGCACTATTCAGTCACTATTCATGTCACTATTTCAGAATCTCGCAGAAACATTCAGAAACTTGCAAAATCATTCAGCATCTCGCAGATTATTCCAGAATTTCGCAGGAGAAGTGATTATTTCGCAGAATATGATTATTTTATCAAATGAGGCAGAGGCAATTCGTTCATTTAACATTTTCTCAAGGATTCTACCTTCATAGATAAAAAACAGAGGCAACTATGGATTACCAAGAAAACATTTTATGTTCTTTATCTACTCGGCAAGAATCATTTCCAAAATGGACAAGAATTTTCACCAGAAATGAAGTAATAATTTCAAGCAATACTTATGACTTACATTCAAGGACGGATACTTCTTATATTTTGAGGATTGAGTACTTCTAATATTTTTTCAAGGATACTTCATACTTTCATTCAAGAGTTAATACTTCTTATTTACTTAGAAAAGATATGGAACTTCACAAAAGAATAGAGGCAAGTACGTACTTTTCAAGTACAGTATTCTTTCGCTCGTTCCTTCATCAACAAAGATCAAAGACTATTACAACAACTGGTTTTTCTTTAAAGATCGCTCTTCAAGCAATATTCAAGGAAAAAGAGGCAAGATGTAGGATCAGAATATCGCCACAGCAATATTCTTACGAAATTATTAACAACATTTATGTAAGTTCTTCAACAACACACTGCGAGCGCCGCAGAATATATCAAAGAATGACGTAATAAACAACGACAGCATAAAACATGTGAAATATATGAAGATTTTGTAGTTAGAGAGAATGCTCGCGAGCACAAGGCTGGAGCTCACGAGAGTAAGGCAGGAAATAAAGATTTTGTGGTTATAGAAGAGTCTCGCGAGCACGATAACAGATCCTGCGAGCACGATAGCAGATCTCGCAAGCATGATAGCAGAGCCTGCGAGGAGCATAGCAGAGCCTGCAAGGAACATAGCAAAAATCCTAAAAAAATGGGAAATATGAGTTGAATATGAGCTGTCACCCACCATGAAGATACCTATATAAAGAGAAGAGCAAGAGAGAGAAGAGGGGGACACAATTTGAGGAGATAGAGAGATATTTTGCAGAGAGATTTTTAGAGAGAGAATGTATTTTTCTTTATCATCTTCTTCCCCAAAACCAGATTTAGAACTCCATTAGTGGAGATTATCAATGTAAAATCAAATGTAAATTTTAACAATCCTAGTGAAGAATCATGGATGTAGATCAAATTGATCAAACCATGTAAAAAATCTTGGTGTCCGTTTATAATTTTAGCAATTTTACTACCATTTCTATATGTAGATCTAGAAATTAATATCAAGATATGATAAGGGGTGTGTTGTAGGATTTCCTGCAACTACAACAAGAAAAGCGCAACGGAAAAGGAAGTGTTAACAACTTACCAAAGAAGCAGCTGGGGACTATGTACTGTTTGCTATCAATCTGTAGTTCACCCTGCTCCTGCTTTCTCCACCCTGGGGAGTGTCTTGCCATTCAGAGAAGTATACAGGAACTCGAGGTCTCATAACACATCCATCCTATAATGAATTAATGGAAACAATTGAAGGTGCGATTACTATGCTTTTATCGAAAAATCATAAGAAAATATTTACATGTGAAGATTCTGGAGATGTTTTTCTTCTATCACCACTAGAAATAGGTTTCAACCGTGGGTGATCCAAGAGTGTTATAGCAGAAGGAAACACTTGTGTTAGAGATTTGACATCTATCACAAACTTATATAAGCGCTCGAGTTGCTGATTCCGAAACTCTGCATAGCCTGGAGTTACGTAAATATCCCGGTCGGTAAAAGAAGATACATAATCGCTCCCTTCCACATGTGTGTTATCCGAATGGGCCTTCAAATACTCGACCGATGGTTTATTCATTCGATAAATTGGAGTACACTGATCAAGACCCATCTGTCGAGCTGCTCTGTCAATATTATATTATTCCACCTGAAATTTTCCTTGCATCACCGACACTATATAGCCAGGAGTGCAACTCAGCATAAAAGACTTCTATCCATCACTCAGACCAGTGCCAGACTTCAAGGTGATGATCTCTTTAGAATCATTGAAGGTGACCAATTGTGAGAAGAAAGGAGGAATTGTCATCCAGGGACGAAAGTTGAATTCATACTCAGTGTCTAAAATGCTGATGAGGCGTGTCTTTGGTCGTGGTCGCTTTGTAGACCAACGAATAATCCTAGCACTATTTTTCTCAAAGATAGCATGACGAGAATCAACATTGGGTCCTTGCAAGACTTTACGAGGAGTTGGAGCATATTTCTCAAGGTGCTCCCACATTAAATCTTGAAGAAACATGGCATTAGCATATGTTTCTATTTTCATGAAGTCGTCGGAGATACTGGAGTCTATAACTAGGGAGTCTAAATTGGCAAATAACGAACCCAAAAATAGACTACCAATGGGAAGTTTCTCACCTTTATCCATCTTTATAGCGAAAGGAATCACAAATAGCTTAAGCAAATGTCCACTATCTTCAAGAATGTGTCTGGAGATCCAGCACAAGAAAGCAACAATGGTTAAAGTACT
The DNA here is from genome assembly GCA_023529315.1 of Papaver bracteatum. Lineage (NCBI taxonomy): Eukaryota > Viridiplantae > Streptophyta > Magnoliopsida > Ranunculales > Papaveraceae > Papaver > Papaver bracteatum. The sequence goes on from JAJJWX010000433.1 coordinate 720,940, forward strand.
ATCAGCAGGTTCTTCATGGACTCCATCTCCCAGCCACCAGTATCTCAACTATTAAGCATAGCAAGTTTTGGATGACTCGTTGAACTTGTGCGTTTTAGATTCCAACACGCTAGACATCGCATTCTCATCAGCTGAGGGCTCTTTAGGGAAGTTGCCAGTTATTGTAAGATGCAATAGAGCGACTACGTCTTCCAAAGTGATAGTGAATTCTCCCCATCTGCATATGAATGTGTGAGTAGGAACGCACCAACAAACAAGCAGAGCCACCATACCTGGTATGTCATGATTGATCACTAAATCCCCAGTCGCTTGAATAGATCGTGTCACTTGTGCGCGATCCATCATAGTTCTTACATGTCTATAGCCCAACATATGACGTGCCCATCCAGAGAAATGCGCCAGGGGCTTTCGAGAAATTTTGTGTTCCACGTGAGAACCCAAATAGTGCTTACCACTCAAACAGAATCTGATTATCGCCTGAGGATTCACCAACTTATTCTCTGGGTAGTACTTCTGGGATTTATGAGCAACCGAAATTCAGAACCTGAAGGACACTTTTCGGGCTTGTACTGAAACACAAAGAATTTTTCATCTACATTTGGGATGTTCTTGGTTTTATCCTCTTTTCTCCTAGAAGTCCTAAGATCATCGTTTCTTGAAGTGTCCTCTCCAGAATCATCATCTCTAGAAGAATCCTCTCCAGAATCATCATCTTTGGAAGACGAGTCTGTAGAAACAACCTGTCACAGCCCGGTTTTCCGCACCTCCAGTGGACATGGATTCGACCTTGTGGGTCAGGTCTGGTCCAGCTAGCAAGCCCAAATCTCCGGACTGCAACTCGGGAAGGACCATATTTTCCGTTTTAAGAGATTTCAATAAATAAAAATAGAAATCCAAGCTCAAACAAAATATTACTTTTAAAATTATCAAATTGTTAAATAGTAATTATATAATCAAAAGTATGATATTAAAAAAGAATTAACACCTCGATAAAATCCAAAATCAATACCATATCCCCGTGATACATAATAATTTCTTTTACGGCTAGTCTTTCTTCATTCTCTGTAGAAAGGAAGGAAAAAGGGGTGAACAAACCACGACCCAGTAGGAAGTTTCAAAAATAATAGAGTGCATTGAAAAACAAACAAATGCAATAGATACGATAATTAAAAGCATGCATTAAACTTCACAATAATACCTACACTGTTCTCAGCCACAAATAATCAATATTTTCTTACTCGCAAAAATACTTACGCTATTCTCAGCCACAAATAATCAACATTTTCTTACTCAAAATCTTCAATCTAAAATTCTAGATTCTTAATCTAATTGTCAAAGTTATTCCGGTAGACAAACCATACTGTTCCCCAAACAGTCTTCCCAGGGTAGCCACTAGTGGTGGGATGCCATAAAGGCCTGAAATTTCAGCAGCAATAGAGAGACATGTGTGTATCCAAAATTCATTTCTTACTAGTACACCCAGTTACATCCAAAAAATTTTTTACCAAAACCATTTAAATTATACGCATAAATGTATTCAATAAACAAATCTCACTCACCAATGCACCAATTCAAAGCCTAATATCAATAACAATGCATTTACAAAATTAACAATAATAGTCAAAGTGTGCCGTATCCAAACCGATAATAATGCCTAAGCCTAAAAATAACAAAATGTTAAAGCCTATGTCGTTAAAATATGGAAATAAAATACGTAGTCTATTTATTTATTTTTATCATTTAAGGGTTAAGTATAGATAATGGCTTGTACAAAAATCAAGGTTATCAAAATTAGAAGGGAACCACTTCAAAATGTTTTAAACAGATTAAGAGAGGAAATGGCAACCTGGCCCATTGAAAAGATCGGTAAAATGAAATATGGTGGTAGTATCGAGTCTGTATGACAGTAGAGGTCTACAGTAGAGAGTTCTGGTAGCACAATTGTTTGGACCTACTGACCTTGTTTTGTTTTTGTTGAAAAAGGTATAGGAGGCTAATATTTTATCATTTTCTTTTAATGACATAATAAGACAACAATAAATTTTAAACAAATGGAATCAGGAAGTTGCAAACTAAATAGTCAAAACAAGGTTTCTATCTTTCCATGGTTAAAAGAAATCTTATATGCTTTGTTTTTCATAGTGAAGTCACGGGAATCGAGATACAATATGGAGGCCCTTTTTGACAATATCAGTGAGTAAACAAAACCCAAATTAAATGGACATGATCGATGAGAAATTGAACAAGTCTTATGGAACAGATAGAGTAAGTTTTGAACAGAAAGAAAGACGGACACCAGGCTATTGGTATATGTGAAACCGGCCACCAAAATCACAGTGTAAATACAGATCCGGTAGAAATAAAATAAAATCAATCCGAACAACAAATTAATTAACCTCAAATCAACAAATATATAGTGTTAAAATCAATTAATTGAAAATCAATCACTGATATAATGCTAAAATAGGTTTTAGTTTGTATTATGAGAAACCCCTACCTCAAAATAACAATCCATAAATTTGATGCACCAACACACTTTCCAAGAGATTAATGGAGTAGTATTGCTTTTTGTTTTGTAAATGAATGGAGATGGAGTAGAGGAATCAGAGAGAGAAACTTTTTCTTTTAGGGTTTTGGAAAATGACAAAATATATATATTTTAATAAACCTAATTATCATTAGTATAAAACATAGCTAGGATAAGTTTGTCTTTGTTAGTGGTGGTTAGGATTTGTCCCCACAAAGATAAATCAAGGGTTGTGGTTCCTCAGACCACCCCTTACATCTCGCACGTGTGGCGTTAATTCCAATACTATGAATGAAAAATGAATACTCGAGTCAATATATGGAACTTCAAAAATTATAACGGGGAGGTTCGGACTCATGACCTATTGTGTCATAAGAGTGGCCTCTAACAAGTGTTCCACCTTGGTTGGAATTGATAGGAAAGATAAATCAACAATGGTGGTTTGTTCAACTTAAATACCATAATTGCTTTATTAATTAGTGTTTCACTAATTGCACATAATAAATAATATATTCATTATAAAGTGTTTTATTAATTAGTGTTTCACTAATTGCTCATAATAAATGACTAATCATTTTTTTAATTATAAATATTTTTTTAATTAATTATAATATTTATTTCTATTAATAAGTAATTTTGATAAATAATATCAATAGACATTTTCTGCGACAATGAGTAGTAGAAGAGGTAGAGGCCGAAAGATTAGTGGTGGTTAAGGGCGGAGCCAAGCACAATTATATTTATTTTTGTTCTTTTATCGTAAAATTGGATACAAAATCCATTTTTCACATGTATTCAACTGGCCAAGAATTTTTTTCTCCCTATCTCCTCAAAATCCTGGCTCCGCCCCTGGTTTGTGGTGGAAGAAGTAGTGACGGTGAATGCTGGTGAGTAGTGATGGACAATATTAATTTTCTGTTTTCGTTACAACATCGATAACATCGTAGTGTGGAAGATGTGGTTGGTTGTTTTTTACAATTTTAATAAATGAAGGTACCATATATTTCAGGGATGATATCATACAAGATAATATTTTCATGATCGTAGTTGGATCATCTAAATGGCACCCCTGTTATCTTTGGTACTATATCGTATAAATCATGATTTTTTAATGTTAAAATAAAATTGATTGCAATACAAAAAAGAATATATACACGGGAAAAAAAATGAAACTAATCAATTGACAAAATTTTGCTCAATCCCTCATACATGGCATTTGTGATTTAAAATTATAATTGCATCCAACAACCTACATGGGATGGGCGAAAGTGATGGTGGCAGTGTTGGAGTCAAAAATTGACATTAAGGAGGCCTATTTTTAAAAAAATAAAAAAATAAAAGTAAACTTTGGTGGACTAAACCATAAATATATATTGACAAATTACTATTTATAAAAATAAAATAAAATAATTATGTAATTATTAAAAATTTAAGGGGTTAGAGCCAGGTTAGTCAACCCTTGGCTCCGCCACTAGGTGGGGGTGGATAAAAAAAGTTGATTCATATGGTTTTATGGTGGTGGCGGGTATTGGTGAACAAAAACATATTATGCTAATTTCGTAACGCCACAAAATGTGTAACGTTATATTATAAAGTATAAAACGTGGTTGATCATTCTAATGTTAAAATAAACTCGATAAAACACATGTCCATTTTAAAAAATTGGTGCAATCAATTTCCATGTTATGTAATAAATAAACGAACGACACGAATCAAGATCAGAACATATGAAATTATTTATTATCGATTTGTTTATTGTTTATGTAAAGAGAGTAGTCAGGTTTGTCATTGGCAAAGATAAATTTATCGCTGGGGTTTGTTCAACTTAACCATTTTTAAACGTTTTATTAATTAGCGTCTCATTGATTGTTCATAATGATTAATTAAATTTCTATTATAAATGTCCCTTTAATAATATAACATAAATACATAATTTTATTAATAAATAATTTTACTAAAAACTATACTAATTCTAATGGTGGTAGTGGAAGTAGGGTTAGTATAAGCGGTGGCGGTTGTTTGTGAATGGTGGAGGCGGTAAGATTACTATTGGTGGAAGAAATAGTGGCGGTAGATGGTTTTTATGGTGGTGGGTGTTGGTAATAGTAGTGTATAATAATAGTTTTTTCTTTTTAGTGTGTTTTATTGACCAAGTAAAAAAAAAAAATCTTCACAAAACATGCAACATTGTATTGTGAAAAATGTAATTGGTTGTTTTTAGCACGATTGATAAGGACAAAAACCAAATATTTCGAGGATGATACCGGAACGTATAAGACAATATGATCATGACTGTTCGATCACCCGTATATTATATAAAGGCAGTTGGTATAACCGCATAAGAGAACATTATCGCTCTCTCGAGTACTATTACATTCTTTTTCCTGAAAGACCATCAATGTCGAGTTGTTTCGGGACAACTACCTACAAAGACAACAACTTTCACTCAATTCCCGATATAAAACCTTATTGACCGGGAAAATGTATATGCATTCTAAAATATTTGTTTGAAAATTATGTTTGTTCATCAAAATTATCATAAAAAACTCTAAATCACAAATCTAAATTTCACCTCCGATGTTTATAGAATATTTTTTATATTTTACATTCTCAAATCATGCGACCTCTTGATGACAAATAAACAATATCAAATTATAGATCAATATTTATAGGTCTCATTCACTGGGTTAGAAGGTAGAGTAGACACAAGTGGGTAGATCACACAATGCAGAACGTGACTGAGAATACTTCAATAATTTGGTCAAGAGATAAGGTCAAAAATTTAAGATTAACTTTCTATAGGACTAATTAGATCGGCTTCGATAGGAGCTGACTAAAATATTGATTAATAATAATTTTCACGTAAGACAATTGCAAAACATAGTTTGGCTAACTCTGCCTATGTAAAGAGTGGTCAAGATTTGTCCTTCCTCAATTGCTATGTTATGTGAGAATAAGGTGATATCTAAGATTGAGGTATAATTCAAATTTATTAGATTCATACCATTTACAAATGGATGCCTTGAAAAAAATTGACGGGTTTTTATTATTATTACAGGAAAGGGATACATTTACATTGACCGCACTTGCGCAAATAGATCACTTCACAAATGATTGGTGTTGCATGTACTGTCTAGAATACAACGAGGAATTTGAGGAAACAATGCACCAGAAGCAGTGTCCAGAGTATTTTGGATATTGTAACTTAGACCCGATGTAATACTTATGTTCTTTTTTTTTTTTTTTTTGGTTTTTCCACAATCTATTTATTTAAGAAAAATGAAGATTGCAAATACATAACATCAAAAAAAATTAGACAGATTGCGTTTGACAATAATTGCTACTGAAGGTCCAGAAACGGCAAAATGTTGTAGAAGAATTGTTGGGATATACAACGGATTACTTGATACGAATGAAAGAGGGATAACTATTTCGATTCTGAAATCACATAAAGTTCACAGTAGAAGATGACATCAAGTTTAAAGTTAGTAACAAACATAATATGGCTAACTAAAATATTAAAAACAAACAAGATATATAACCTTCGAAAGTCGTGGGACTTGAAGAGGCCAATTTTGAAAACTACAATCTTAGAAAGCAACGATCCACAATACCATAATATTTTTTTTTTATAAATATTCAACGTAGAATATGTCAACTTTTGGTAAAGGATCTGTTGACAACCTATTAATTTGAAATAGGATCAGGGAGTACAATATGTGTTCAAGGTTCTTTATGAGGTAATGTGTCGCCAGATTGTATTCCAAGTGAAGGTAGAAACATATGGAAGTGACAAAATGTCCAAAATTTTTGAAGTTACCAAAGCCTTCGTTAAGGCGAATTGCTGGGCACAATACTTTGTTGAAGATTTAATGGCAGAGGTTCGCATATATGCAATCCATTCGAAAAGGTAATGGGTACACATTTTAAACATTGTCATCTAATGGGTGTTGAAAAATTACAGGAAAATCATGTCACATTGGATAGTTTATATCATTCGTTCGATGCAAAAAAAAATACTATTCTTTGCCTATTTGGAGGATCGACAACATGATCATGATAGATGAGTCAGCTGGAGCAAAATAGGAGCATGTGGAGACTTTTATGGACGATATTGATTAGTTGATTTCACTGAGATGAGCGTTGCTGACGACATATTTCAAAAAAATATTTAAACTTCTATGTTCATGTAGAGTATTATCTCATTATAAGCAACATATATAAAAAAAATGTCCGGAAGTTAAGATTATATTTCTTTCTTTTGAGCAAATCTCCGGCGGTAAAATATTAAAGGAAAAAACAAAGAAAAAAAAAGAGGAAAATCCAAACTATTTTTATGACAAACACATATTAAATCATAAGGAGTTGATAAGTATTCGGGAAACAAATTATACGATATATTAAAAATGAACCAACATCATGGCCCGTGCCATTATGGCACGGGTTAAGGGCTAGTAAATACAAAAAGAGAGGAAGACTTATTCTTCTTCTCACACGTGAATAAGAAGAAGAAAATTATACATTGCAACCACTAGAGGGCATCCTATATATTTATAAGGAATAAATTTCAAGACATCTTTTATTCCCAACCATCTCGCAGAGATAAGAGCTAACCTTTTTATTGATTACTTTAAGTTTAATTATGGACTCCCAAGTTCAGAAATACACATCCAACACTACACGTGTTCAAATTTACCGGTTTTAGGGTCGGAAAATGCTACCCAAAAACACGGGTCTCACACTATTAACCCGTTAAAAAGGAATTTGTCCCAAATTCCAAAATAAATAAATAAAGTTAAGTAGTTCGAAATGGAAATTTCATTAGCACAAAATTTTATGTTAAGTATTTTTATTTTTATACCCCATTCCCCAAAATAAATAAAAAAAGAATAAAACAGATGAAAGCACGAAGATTAAAACTCTATAAATTATTTTGATTGCTTAAAACTTCAAAAATGGAATCATCATGCATAATAAAAATAATTTACTTATTATTTATTTATTTTTGGAAATAAAATTTTTGAAAACTGGTAAGTCCACACGCACAGTACAAGTAAATCGGAACCATGCTCTGATACCAACTATCACAGCCCGGTTTTCCGGACCTCCAGTGGACACTGATTTGACCTTGTGGGTCGGTCCGGTCCAGCTAGCAAGCCCAAATCTCCAGAATGCAACTCGGGAAGGACCAGATTTTTCGTTTTAAGAGATTTCAATAAATAAAAATAGAAATCCAAACTCAAACAAATTTTGCTAAATGAAATTTAATATTACTTTTAAAATTATCAAATTGTTAAATAGTAATTACATAATCAAAAGTATGATATTAAAACAGAACTAACACCTCGATAAAATCCAAAAGCAATACCCATATCCCCGTGATACATAATAATTTCTTTTATGGCTTGTCTTTCTTCAATCTCTGTGGAAAGGGAGGAAAAAGGGGCGAGCAAACCACAACCCAGTAGGAAGTTTCAAAAATAATAGAGTGCATTGAAAAACAAACAAATGCAATAGATACGATAATTAAAAGCATGCATAAAAATTCACAATAATACCTACACTGTTCTCAGCCACAAATAATCAATATTTTCTTACTCACAAAAATACTTACGCTATTCTCAGCCATAAATAATCAACATTTTCTTACTCAAAATCTTCAATCTAAAATTCTAGATTCTTAATCTAATTGTCAGAGTTATTCCGGTAGACAAACCATATTGTTCCCCGAACAGTCTTCCCAGGGTAGACACCAGTGGTGGGATGCCATAAAGGCATGACATTTCAGCAGCAACAGAGAGAGATGTATGTATCCAAAATTCATTTCTTACTAGTACACCCAGTTACATCCAATTTTTTATTTACCAAAACCATTTAAATTATACGCATAAATGTATCCAATAAACAAAACTCACTCACCAATGCACCAATTCAAAGCCCAATATCAATAACAATGCATTTACAAAATTAACAATAATAGTCGAAGTGTGCCGTATCCAAACCGATAATAATGCCTAAGCCTAAAAATAACAAAATGTTAAAGCCTATGTCGTTAAAATATGGAAATAAAATACGTAGTCTATTTATTTATTTTTATCATTTAAGGGTTAAGTATAGATAATGGCTTGTACCAAAAATCAAGGTTATCAAAATTAGAAGGGAACCACTTCAAAATGTTTTAAACGGACTCCCAAGTTCAGAAATACACACCCAACACTACACGGGTTCGATTTTACCGGTTTTAGGGTCCGAAAATGCTACCCAAAAACACGGGTCTCACACTATTAACCCGTTAAAAAGGAATTTGTCCCAAATTCAAAAAAAAAAAAAAAGAAGTTAAGTAGTTCGAAATGGAAATTTCATTAGCACAAAATTTTATGTTAAGTATTTTTATTTATATACCCCGTTTCCCAAAATAAATAAAACCAGAATAAAACAGATGAAAGCACGAAGATTAAAAATCTAGAAATTATTTTGATTGTTTAAAATTTCAAAAATGAAATCATCATGCATAATAAAAATAATTTACTTATTTATTTATTTTTGGAAATAAAATTTTCGAAAACTGGTAAGTCCACACGCACAGTCCAAGTAAATCGGAACCATGCTCTGATACCAACTGTCACAGTCCGATTTTCCGGACCTCCAGCGGACACGGATTCGACCTTGTGGGTCGGGTCCGGTCCGGCTAGCAAGCCCAAATCTCCGGACTGCAACTCGGGAAGGACCAAATTTTTCGTTTTAAGATATTTCAATAAATAAAAATAGAAATCCAAGCTCAAACAAATTTTGCTAAATAAAATTTAATATTACTTTTAAAATTATCAAACTGTTAAATAGTAATTACATAATCAAAAGTATGATATTAAAACAGAACTAACACCTCGATAAAATCCAAAAGCAATACCCATATCCCCGTGATACATAATAATTTCTTTTACGGCTAGTCTTTCTTCATTCTCTGTGGAAAGGGAGGAAAAAGGGGTGAGAAAACCACAGCCCAGTAGGAAGTTTCAAAAATAATAGAGTGCATTGAAAAACAAACAAATGCAACATATACGATAATTAAAAACATGCATAAAAATTCACAATATAATCAATATTTTCTTACTCGCAAAAATACTTATGCTATTCTCAGCCACAAATAAACAACATTTTCTTACTCAAAATCTTCAATCTAAAATTCTAGATTCTTAATCTAATTGTCAGAGTTATTCCGGTAGACAAACCATACTGTTCCCCGAACAGTCTTCCCAGGGTAGCCACTAGTGGTGGGATGCCATAAAGGCCTGACATTTTAGCAACAACAGAGAGAGATGTGTGTATCCAAAATTCATTTCTTACTAGTACATCCAGTTACGTCCAAAATTTTTTTTACCAAAACCATTTAAATTATACGCATAAATGTATTCAATAAACAAATCTCACTCACCAATGCACCAATTCAAAGCCCAATATCAATAACAATGTATATATAAAATTAAAAATAATAGTCGAAGTGTGCCGTATCCAAACCGATAATAATGCCTAAGCCTAAAAATAACTTAATGTTAAAGCCTATGTCGTTAAAATATGGAAATAAAATACGTAGTCTATTTATTTATTTTTATCATTTAAGGGTTAAGTATAGATAATGGCTTGTACCAAAAATCAAGGTTATCAAAATTAGAAGGGAACCACTTCAAAATGTTTTAAACAGATTAAGAGAGTAAATGGCAACCTGGCCCATTGAAAAGATCAGTAAAATGAAATATGGTGGTAGTATCGAGTCTATATTACAGTAGAGGTCTACAATAGAGAGTTCTGGTAGCACAATTGTTTGGACCTGACCTTGTTTTGTTTTTGTTGAAAAAGGTATAGGAGGCTAATATTTTATCATTTTCTTTTAATGACATAATAAGACAAAAATAAATTTTAAACAAATGGAATCAGGAAGTTGTAAACTAAATAATCAAAACAAGGTGTCTATCTTTCCATGGTTAAAAGAAATCTTATATGCTTTTTTTTTCATAGTGAAGTCACAGGAATCGAGAGACAATATGGAGGCCCTTTTTGACAATATCAGTGAGTAAACAAAACCCAATTTAAATGGCCATGATAGATGAGAAATTGAACAAGTCTTATGGAACAGATTGAGTAAGTTTTGAACAGAAAGAAAGACGGACACCAGGCTGTTGGTATATGTGAAACCGGCCACCAAAATCACAATGTAAATACAGATCCGGTAGAAATAAAATAAAATAAATCCGAACAACAAATTAATTAACCTCAAATCAACAAATATATAGTGCTAAAATCAATTAATTGAAAATCAACCACGGATATAATGCTAAAATAGGTTTTAGTTTGTATTATGAGAAACCCCTACCTCAAAATAGCAATCCTTAAATTTGATGCACCAACACGCTTTCCAAGAGATTAATGGAATGGTATTCCTTTTTGTCTCTGGGAGTTTCCTCTCTATGAACATCATCTTTAGAAGCGCAGGAATCAGTCATCTTTGGAAAGTTGCTGTGATATTCATACATGAATTTCGTCAACACAATGACTAAAGCAACAGAATCATATGATGCTCACATCAACGTCTACCAAAATGGTAATCCTTAACTCTTACGTGTTTACGGTTTCATGAACTTAGTGATAATAACGTAAAACTCTGAAAACCTACTTGTTTCTTCAAACCTGCGAGAACGTGCAAAATTCAAAGTCAAACACCCGACTTTTCATGAAACCATGAATGATTCATATAACCTTCCATATGAACATTCGCTGATTTTTTACGTGTACATACGCTATAAAATCACCCAAACTCATAGTACACTACGAATTAATGAATTCACCAAATATTGTTTGCTTTCAACAATTTTCCATAAATCAAAATTTGATTTTCTTTTAAACAAAAAGTGAATAAGTCACGTAATTAAAAATATCGTGAGATAATAACTCACATAAATAAATAATTTTTTTTTTTGCCCAAACGAGCATTCGTCTACGAAACCAGGGTCTTTTCTATTTTTGTGAAAGTCCACATATTCCAAATAATTTTTTTTTAAATTATCAAATAAATTTTATCATGAAGTACAAGTCTTTTCAAAATTCCTTTAACTCTTAAGGATAATTGTTTGTTACTTTTACTACAAACGAATGAACCTACGTTCTTAAACAAATATTTGCGAAAGCTCATGCTTTGAAAAAAAAATTGGATTTTCATGAAACCTTATAAACAAAATTTTCTCTACTGCAATTAGACTATGTTTATTCAATAATATATGTATCTCTTTCATATTAGGGATTTTTGTTCGTCTCTTAAACTATTAAACGAACGCGCATACGTATTTTCAAAAGCAACAAAATTTCATAAAACCTAGCATGCTCATACTTGTGAAACTTTTATTTTATGAGCAACTCTTGAAAAACATAAAACAACAACAAAAAAAAAAAAAAAAAAAAAAACTCACGCACCTGGTCGGTGCCGCCCGGAAACAAGCCGGACGGTCGTCGTTGATCGTCGGCGACTGGAAAATCCCGGCGTGATTTTTTCTTCTTCTCCCGCTGCTTGTGTGAAGAATCAAGGGGAATAGTGGTCGGTTAATCGGAAAAAAAAATAAAAAAAATTTAGGGCTTCTTCCTTTTAATATTAGTTTTATTTACAAAACTTAATAAAACATGGGTTTCCTTTTTTGGGGTTCGGGCCCGTAAATCCTAAATCGACCAAAATTGGACTTTTGACCGACCAAATCAGCGATACTTCATCTCTCCGTGCTCACAGAGTCGTACTCTATCACACTATCAGGGTCCTCACCCGAACATTTGCTCGTACATGACATCATTGGAGCAAGTCGAGGATTCTGAAAATGCCTTTGTAGACCGAGTTCAACCACTCATCTCATCGACTGAAAATCACCATCTAATGCTTACCGCGGAACATGACTGTCCCTCACTAAGCATGGGACTTAATTTTGATGGTGGATTTTCAACAAAGGTCAAAGTCGTAAAATCATGATACTGCATGTTTATGATACGGCTTCAGGCATGTGACGATTCATATTTTTCGAAGCCATGATGAACATGTCTTTCGAAAAGACTCCACTAGCTGAGCGTTCGATCCCTGGCATTTCATTGTGACCTCTATGTAGAATAATAGAATTGGGCAGTCCTCCTACAAATTTTTTTGTTGAGAGGGCTTAACGCCTCCAGGACGTCGGTGATACTCATTGTTCCCTGACTACAAGAGAGAGAACCACCTCTACATAGAAGAACGATTGGGCGGTTCTCCGTAAGATTGAGAGCAACAACTCCTTTAGGACGGTGACCCTCACTGTTCATGACTATGTAGAGAGACTGTGTATAGACTCAGGCGATTCTCCGTAAGACTGAGAACTCCTTCAGGATATCAGTCGTCTCCTGACTATGCACATAGATTAGTTCTACCGTGATATTCACCACTGAATTCCTAGAGCATAATCTATTTTATCTAATTACTCTGATTTCATGATCGAATCCATGACTGATCTTATGGAATGGTAATACACAACTTTATTACTCCGATTATGTGGTCGAATCCACGATCCCACGGAATGGTAGTACTCGCTTTATTATTCCGAATCCATGGTCGAATCCACGGCTGATCATATGGATTGATAATAAATAATTCCTCACTTTTATTACTCAGTTCATGAATCATTCTCCACCGAATTTCATGAATTAGTAATAAGTACTCAACAACGGGGTATCTGAACTATCACTGAGTATGCCCCATAAAAATGGTGCAAGTGTACTCGACAATGATGCACGACTGAGCACCCGCATTCACAAACGAGAATTCAAAAATATGGACAGATGAGGAGTCCTACGCAAAACAGGAGAAAACAATAAATAATAATAAAATAATAAGAGGCCCATGGGAAGGGCCCACCGGCCGGCTATGCCCTAGTCATGGCCGGTCCCATGCCTCTCCCATTATTTTCCCTTATTTTTGTTATTTTCATGAACTTTTGAAAAAACTCCTTTAACTTAGCAACTATCCTTGTTTGTGCAAAACTCATGAATTATCCATAACTTCATGGATTCATGAAAGATAATAATATAAGATTAGGAAAGGTGTGCGGGACCGGGAAACCTAGCCGGCCGGCCATGCCTAAGACGTGGCCGGTCCCACACCTTATAATCCTTAGCCTTTTATTATTATCTTTCCCCAATTTCATGAAACTCCTTCGTTTCAACAAAAACTCATGGATTCTCCATAACATCACGGTTTCATGAAAAATAATGATATAAAATTAGGGAAAGTGTTTTGGGACCGGGCAACATAGCCGGCCGGCCATGCCCTAGCCATGGTCGGTCCCACACCTTGCAATCCCTAGTTTTTATAATTATTATTTTCCTCAATTCATGAAACTCCTTGGTTTGAGCAAAACTCATGAATTCGTCATAATTTCTCAAATTTTGCTCAAATCATGAAAAACCAAAAGCCAACATGGTCACACGACCGGCTCGCCTCTTACGGAAATTTTAAATGTTAAAATACTCTTATTCTAATATTTACAAAATATTGATCAATTGAGCATACATGCTCATTCCAACAAAAATCAAGAATTTCAATTAAGATGAAACTCTTCTGAAAAGTCACAATGTTGCTCGAACGCACATCAGAAAATACTGAAATTCTCAGTACGGAGACATGGAAACCACGGAAACACGTGCATGCCTTCATGACCGACCAGAGTCATCCCTAGGGCTTGCATAAATCCGGTCCCATATATTTTCATAATTCTGACCTAATTATCTCAATTGCTCATATTGGGCCCAAACTCTCTCCAACCAACCCGGGGATTGCTCAAACGGCCAACAACTTGTCCCGTGACCACCAAGAGCCGGTCCCATGCTCTCTTGGTCGGTCCCATCTTTCATACCTAGGTTTTATCACCTAATGTTGAACCCATCAATATTTCAGTAAATGATGAAATCGGCATTTAATCATCATTCTTTCACCAGCTGGTCAACTCAAGACCTTGGTGCATGCTCACTCGACCATCCAGGAACCACATGGTCGTCCATCATCCCATGTGGTCGGTTCCTCTTCACTCATGACCAATTTTCAGCAATTCATCAATTAATGAAGGATTGATCAAAAATTAGGGTTTCGAACAAACACTCCACGAATCACCATTCTGAGCAAGTTCAAACACTATTAAATTTATGTTGATCCAGCAATCAGCATTCAGATTAATTATATAATATTCGGTAATCAACCAATATTTTTAATTAATATTTTATTGGGTCACATCACCAGTAAATAATTCGTCGAATCGAGCAATACTTGCTCAGTTACTCGAATATCAATATTTAGTAATTTATCAGTAAGAAAAAGTGGAGTCGGGTAAGAAAAAGTGTTGCAAAAATTGGTTTGTGTGACGTTCTCTCTATTACGGTCAAGTTGGTCTAGTCTTTGTTGCATGTCTTGTAATCCATTCAAAATATGCATACAACTCAAATGAAGCCAATTAGAAGTATAATTATCCCACTTTGGTGCTTGACTTACATAACCACTACAAGGTTGTTGTTGGTATGTATGAAAATCACCTTAAGGTTGTCTAGGATATGCATCATAGCCAATAAATTAGTTTTGATTGTATCCCATAGATGGTGGGCAGTTGTTATAGTGTTGAGGAGGTTGAAAACCGTATCCGTTTTTCCAAAATGCTCCTTCCATAGAAATTGGTACATGAAACAAGAGTTCTCAAAACTATGTTAAGAACCAGAAAAATAAAATAAAATAAAACTAAAGACAAAAATAAGAAACCAAAAACAAGTGACAACCGCTGCCTCCTCGGCAACGGCGCCAAAATTTGATCGTTGTCGTAGGCGTTAAAAATAAATTACACTTTCTTACTACTCAAAATATATAATGAAGCAAAGGAAAGAAAGGATCGTTCCCACAGAGAGGACTAAGGTTGTCAAGTTGTTTCGGTTTCCTATAATAACAATTGGGGTTTTCTGATTTTTATAAACTAAAAGTAAAATAAAAGCAAGCAAAACAATAAAGCATGCGAATCAAGGATAAAAAGATATTGGATAAAGGTTTCATCTTCATTAGCAAACAAGTTTTGAATGTATGATTAGAATTCATATTTAATCTCGCTATCATCAAAAATCCCTAGAATACCTTATTGCAAGAATACTCCGGAAATTTCCTAAGTCATCACACTTCTATGTAATGATGCAAGTATGAATACTACCAGAGAATAAATCGACACCTTGCGCTAATCAAGTTCAATTCCCAAAGAGCATTAAGATTTGTGAAATAGGATAATCAATGCAATTGAAATACATTGCGCAAACAATTCGAACAAAGGTCAATTTCTATATATGATTACAAGAGTGTATAACTACAAACCATAATCATATCATGCTACTCGTATTCAAGGTTATAGCTCGATGATGAACCCTAAATTATCTATGGATATGGATATAAGTTCAATCAATTTTAGACTTAACTAAACAAACACTCAATCATATTGCAATACGTCAATCATGCAATTATTATAATCGGTAGAAATCAAATGATAATATGGAGAGAAAACTAATTCATCATATCAAAAAGCATGCTTGCAAAATCCAACTACATCTTTAACCAATAAAAATAAATTATCTATTTTTGTTTATGGAGTTCATAACAAAAAGCATAGAAGAACGCATCATAATTTAAACCCTAGAAAACAAGTAGAAGTAGTAAAGATTATCTCGATTCAGAGAGAGAGGTCCCTTTTATATGTTTTTCTTTCTCCACCGATTTCTGTATAGGTCACGCCAAAAATCAGTCGCCGAACAGAGCCCATGAGCGAGGCCCAGTATCCAAGTCCATCTGAGTTTAGCCGGGTCAGGTGAGTCAGATCGGGTTGGACCGGTTCAACAGTCAGTTCTGTGGAACTAGCAATGCAAATTCAGATGGAACTCAGTTCCATTACTCCAGCCAATTCTTTTCTTCCTCCCTGTATTCAACTCATACCCATCTTATTTGAGTTCACAGCCATTTCATTAAGCCTCAGCTAATAAGACTTGAGCTTTAATCTCGGCACCAACACCTGAAATTCATAAACTATCAATCACAGCTTAGTCATCATCTGAACTACCGATGCAATATCTTCCACTTGCTGTATCAATAGCAACATCAACAGCTTGTAGCACTTCTCAAGGCCAACTCCACATCCACATATTCATTCTGTAGCATCACAACCAACTGTACCCATCACATAACCCTTGCACCAGACCTGCACCAGTGACTGCACCTGCGATCGCCCATTTATCCTTAATGATTGCAGATTCATTATCTCCAGTACCTGTAACTCAACTGCAACGTAAACTACAACCAACCCCATTCTGCAACTCAAGCGATAGTTTCACTGCACATAAGCATTTCTTCATTCTACCAAGCACATGCCACACTCGTATCCTCTGCATCTCAAACAATTCCAGTCCCATTACTTTGTACCACCACTTGCAGTTAACACAACCATCTTCTCATGGCAGTGACCACCAATCTACAGCCTCAACTACAATTCATTTACAAGAACCAGTCCACCTAATTCATCCACCAAAACCCATCTTTGCCATTCAATTCCACCGAAAAACACCATCTAGAAACACTATCTGATCCTAATGAAACATTGACTAACAATCCCTGGAATCAGACCTAGCTCCTGCACCACTAGTGCATCACAATCCAATCCACAACACACATATTTTCTGCAAAATCACACCATCATTGGAACAAAACAACCCAACTGCAACCACAACTTCATTGCTTGCATCCATCTCACCAGAACCCCCTACATCTTCATCAACATTTGCATAATCATTCAACCAACAACATCTCTGTCTCAAACCAAAACCACAGCTTCCAACCATACTTCCCAATCCTGCACACAACCATCTCATTTTTTTGATATATTCATTGTCATTTCCTGTATTCTTTCATACACAATCTCCCTGAGTTTCTCTGTTTTATCCCATTTCCATGCTGACACCAACTGCTATAACTTCATACCCTGCAAAACACATTTCATCCATAGCAGCAACCATTTTGAATTTGAGAGCAACCCATGTCTACAACAAAACTCCATCTTCTTTGTGATTTGTATAGCAGCAACACTTTGTTTTTCCCTATAATTTCTCAATTCTAGCACAACAATCCCATTTCTATCTCTGCAATTCATTCAACATCTCTTTTCTGCCAACACAACCCAAATCAGACTCCACAGTATCAGTTCAACCACCAGATCATCTTCATAATCAAATATAAACCCATGAATATCAACAGAAAACACATCTTGTTGCTCTTGTTGTTCAAAACCCACTAAAGATTCGAGCTAATTTCTTCATTTCCTTGGTTGAACAGTGACCACCATTTCTTCAGAACCTCCATTAATTCGATTTTATCTTCTACAAATCTGTTGCGGTGCCAACTCCTCATTACCTTATTTCAGTTAGCTTGGCAGATTAGTCTTTTAATTATTTACGTACTTAGAACTTAGTTTCTTTTTTTTACAGGTTTCCTTTAATTAGTTTGCTTGACCGTCAAGTTTACACAGCTATATATAGCTCACAACTAAAAGTGTAAGGGGTAGTTAATAAATTATAAAGAGTTATTTAGTTCGTTCTACAAAGGCAGAGACTGCTAACCCCAGGACAAAGGATTTTATCCTTGTTTTTCTTAATTCATCACATCTTAAATCCAGTGTAAAGGTTTAGAACACTAACACCTGGATCAGAGCAGGTTGATTCATATTCAATTTTCACCAAAAATTTTTTCCAATGGGTCATGATTATACCGAGAACCTTAAATTTGTAAACGAGAATATTGCTAGCCTAGGTAAAATAGTTAATGACTTCATCCAAGCCATGGAACAAAATCTTGAGAAACAAGAGAATAAAAAAACCAAGGAGGTCAGTAAACGTCAGCAAAGGGAGGAAGAATGGGTTGCTCTTTAGCAGGAACTCGAAACTAATAACACAGTCCCATCAAACGCTCTCACCACCGCAATCAGATCTGCTCTCACCACGCAACTGACTCAAACTACCACCACTATCAATACACAACTTACTGCTTCCATTCATTCAGTTTTTGCTGATTATATACCTCAGCTGAATCAAAATCATGTTCATGGTGCTCATCCTCATCCACCCCCACCTCCACCTCCGCATGGTGCTAATGGTCATAATAATATTGCAACTGCTAGAGCCAATCTAATCAATATTAAATTTTCTACCTTTGATGGAGAGGATCCTGATGGGTGGATTTTTAATGCTGATAAGTACTTTATTGTCCATCAAGCTGATGATGCCCTTAAGATAACTATTGCTGCTTCTAGTTTGAAATGTGATGCTAATGTGTGGTATAGATGGAAGCAAACTAAAACTACAATTGTTACTTGGTTGGAATTTTGTGCTCATATTCGTGCCCGTTTTGCGCCAGAGAAGTTTGTTGATGCTCGTTTGGCTATTAGTACCATTAATCAGGTTGGTACAGTCCGAGAACACATACCAGTTTTTTAAAGGTTATTAAATTTTGTTGATTTTCCAGAGGACTATTTGATCAGCTGCTTCATTCGTTCTCTCAAACCACATATTGGTAGTGTTGTTAAATTTCTTGCACCACAAACTTTGAATGAGGCTTTTACTAAGGCTATCCATCAAGAAGAGGCATATGCATCAGTTAATAGGACGACTACTCGCCAACCTTACCGTCCCCCTCCACTTCGTAATGACGCTTCCATTTCTTCCACTCCAATTAAGAAGCTTACACTTCCTCCTGGTTATAAGAAGCTGACGTGGGAAGAAATGAAGGAAATAAGAGAAAAAGGCCTTTGTTTTAATTGTGATGCACCATTTAAATCTGGACATATTTGTCCTAATAAGCCTGGATTCTTACTTTTGGAGATGGATCCTAGCTCTTCTACTGATGTCAATGAACTTGCGTATAACACTGAGGATGTTCAAGTAAGTGACGATATTCTTGTTGAGGAATCTCCTCCAACTATATCTCTTAACTCACTTTTGGGTTCTCCATTTCCTACTACTATGCGTATAACTAGGTATGCTAAGGCTCGACCTCTCACACTTCTCATAGATTCAGGGTCTACACATAATTTCTTGCATCCCAGTGTAGCCAAATAATGTGGGTTTACAGTTTCTTCCTCTGATGATATTTTGCGTGTCACTGTGGGTGATGGTGGTCAATTAAACACTAAAGGTTCCTGCACTATCCCTATTCAGCTACAAGGTACAACTTTCTCTATTGAATTTTATTTATTGGAGATTAGTGGTTGTGATGCAGTTTTGGGAATTCAATGGCTCCGCACGTTGAGAGAAATTAATTGGGATTTTGAGAAATTAACTATGCAGTTTAGCATTAAAGACACAGACGTAAAGTTAACTGGTAATCAATCCTCATTTGTAATGATGATGGACGTATCTCCCATGCAACATTTATTATCTACGGAAAGTTATGCAATTCTGTTGGAACTAGTTGCATTAAATACTTCTGCCGCCAAACGATCATTGTCGCCTAAAATTCAGCAGCTGCTTTCAGCTTTCGGTGATATTTTTTCTACTCCAACAACATTGCCTCCAGAAAGATTACAAGATCATAAAATTTAATTATTACCTGAAGCTGGTCCTGTCAATGTACGCCCTTATAGATATCCACATTTTCAGAATGATGAAATTGAGAAGATTGTGAGTGAGCTGCAACAAGCTTGGTTTATAAGGCCTAGTTGTAGCCCTTTCTCTTCACCTATTCTTTTGGTTCGAAAAAAGAACGGCTCATTGCATATGTGTGTAGACTATCGTGCTCTTAACAAGATAACCATAAAGCATCGTTACCCGATTCCGGTAGTGGATGAATTGCATGTTAAGAAAGTCTTTACTAAGTTTGATTTACGATACGGTTATCACCAAATTCGTGTACATGAAGCTGATATTCCAAAGACAGCATTCCGTACACATGATGGCCACTACGAGTTTTTGTTCATGCATTTTGGATTATCTAATGCACCGGCAACATTTCAGAGTTTAATGAATGATATATTTAGGCCTTACTTACGCCAGTTCGTGTTGGTTTTCTTCGATGATATTCTTATCTATAGTGAGGATTTTGATTCTCATCTCAAGCATCTCGAGTTGGTGTTTGAACTCTTACATAACCACAAATTATTTGTTAAGGAATCCAAATGTACTTTTGTACAAACATATGTTGGATACCTTGGTTATTTGATTTCTTCCGAAGGAGTATCTGTGAAACTAGAGAAGATTCAATGCATTCTTTCTTGGAAGCTTCCTTCTTCAGTTAAAGAACTTAGAGGATTTTTAGGTTTGGCTGGATAATATCGAAAATTCCTGAAGGATTTTGGAAAAATCAGTGCGCCTTTAACTCAGCTGCTTAAAAAGGATGCATTCAAATGGACTGAGGCCGCAACTGCTGCTTTCAAATTACTTCAAAAAGCCTTAACTACTACACCTATTTTGCTTCTACCAGATTTCTCAAAGGAATTCTATTTGGAGTGTGATGCTTCTGGTTGTGTCATTGGTGCTGTGTTGATACAATCTGCACGACCTATAGATTTCTATAGTAAACCTTTATCTGGTAAAAATCTTAACTTATTTGTTTATGACAAAGAAATGCTAGCAATTGTGTCTACAGTAAATAAATGGCGACCCTATTTGCTTGGTCGACATTTCAAGATTTATATAGATCATAGAAGTTTGAAAATACTTCTCGGAGCAGCATCTTTATTCAATCGAACAAAAAAAGTGGGTTTCAAAGTTATTGGGTGATGATTATGAAATCATTTATCGCAGTGGCTCAACAAACAAAGCTGCAGATGCTTTGTCTCGACTTGTTAATCCACAATTATTAGCAATTACTGCACCAATTTTCTCTGGTGTAGATGACATTATTGCAGAATGTCATAATGATCCAACTTTACGTGCATTAATTGATCAGTTGCAGCTAAATCCTAATAGTAAATGTTATTATTCTTACTTAAATGGAGTGTTATGTTATAAGGGAAGAATTTTGGTTGTTTCTTCTTCAGAATGGTGTAAAAAACTTCTTCATGATTTTTATTCTACACCATTGGGTGGTCACTCTGGTTATTTGAAAACTTTCAAGCGACTGCAATGTAATTTTCACTGGTTTGGTATGAAGCACTCAATTAAGGAATTTATTCTGCACTGTGAGGTATGTCAACGTAATAAAACTGAAGTTGTGGCTCCTCCGGGCCTTTTAAGTCCACTGCCAATTCCTTCAGATGTTTGGATTGACATCTCGATGGACTTCATAGAAGGGTTTCCACCTTCTCATGGTAAGAGTTCCATCATAGTAATTATTGATCGTCTAAAAAAATATGCGCACTTTGTTGCATTGTCTCATCCGTATTCTACAAGTACAATAGCCGATCTATTTGTGCGTGAAGTAGTCCGACTTCATGGTATGCCAAATACAATTACAAGTGACAGAGATCCTGCATTTATGAGAAATTTTTGGGAAGCCTACTTTACAATGCAAGATACATAACTCTACAAGAGTTCGGCTTATCATCCCCAAAGTGATGGTCAAACAGAAGTTACGAATCGTATATTGGAATGTTATCTTCGATGTTTTGCAGGAATGAAACAAAAGGATTGGTTCAAATGCTTATCTTGGGCTGAATGGTGGTATAACACAAGCTACCACTCTGCTATTAAGATGACACCATATGAAGCTCTTTACAGTCGTCCTCCACCAACAATTTTAGCTTATTTGCCTGGGTCAACTCCTGTGAATGATGTGGATTTGAATTTACATACCAGATATCACACACTTAAGCTAAAGTCTCATTTATCTGATGCACAAGATAGAATGAAGAAATATGTTGATTCTCATAGAACTGAAAGACAGTTTGCAGTTAATGATTTTGGGTATCTCCGTATGCAACCTTACCGACAGATAACTGTAGCTCATCAGTCTTTTTACAAGCTTTCACCTCGTTTTTATGGCCCTTTTCGAGTTCTTGAGAGAATTGGAACTGTGGCATATAAACTGGATTTGCCTAACACTAGTCGAATACATCCTGTATTCCATGTTTCCCAGTTAAAATTAAAGTTAGGCTCTACTGCTACTTTTGAAACTACATTTCCTACTATTATTGATTATGACAAGTGGGAACCAGAAGAAATTTTAGACAGACAGATGTATAAGAAGGGGAATCGAGCTGATATTAAATGGTTGATCAAGTGGAAAGGTCATTCTGCTGCTAATGCAACATGGGAGGATTCCTATGATCTCATTGCGCGCTTTCCACAACTATAGGCTTGAGGTCAAGCCTTGTTTTAATAGGGGTGGGATATTGCGGTGCCAACTCCTCATTACCTTATTTCAGTTAGCTTGGCAGATTAGTCTTTTAATTATTTATGTACTTAGAACTTAGTTTCTTCTTTTTACAGGTTTCCTTTAATTAGTTTGCTTGACTGTCAAGTTTACACAGCTATATATAGCTCACAACTAAACGTGTAAGGGGTAGTTAATCAATTATAAAGAGTTATTTAGTTCGTTCTACAAAGGCAGAGACTGCTAACCCCAGGACAAAGGGTTTTATCCTTGTTTTTCTTAATTCATCACATCTTAAATCCAGTATAAAGGTTTAGAACCCTAACAAAATCAAGGCCAGAAACTTCGACTTTTTTCACTGTTTTTCGAGATTCAAACTCAATCTCTGCCAATTTCAGATTCAACCATTAATCCTGGAGTACTCATCATTCATATACACAACCATTAACCAAAACCCTAATCAGTTCACATCCATCTTGAAATCAGAATCAAACCCGTCTCTAATTCATCCGCAATTCGTCTTTTAAACTCTGAATCATTCCAACCTTTAGCTAGCACTCAGCCATATCGTCATCCTCCTTCCCTGATTTCTTCTTTGAACTCAAATTCTTCATCAATTTCTGACCTAGCCCTGAATTCCATCACAAACCCATTTAATATTCATTTCCTTCTCTCGATTTCATGGTGCCGCCGTAACTCTATTGTTCAGGTGGAGCAAGTGAAAAACAGACAATGATGAATTTCTCTCTGAATTTTTTTGGTTAAGGGTAGGAATAAGGCTAGTGGATATAGCCACCCTGATGAAGTAGATAAGGGTCCACCAAATAATGTCCTTAGAGCATCCGTAGTGGGAGACCAAATACCAGAGTAAATATCAAACACCAGACGCAGTGGAGAAGGAGTAAAGATCAAAGACCAGACTAAAACCAAAACCCAGACCATATTTAGTCTTAACTTTGGTTTTAGTTGGGCGTAATTAAAGTTACGCCTGATGGGGCGAAAGTATTGATTACGCCTAATGATGGGGCGTAACTCAAAGTTACGTCCCATAACAAAAAAAAAAATGGGGCGTAGTCTTAAACTACGCCTGATGGGGCGAGGTGCAAAGTTACGCCCAATAACAAAAACAATAAAAAATAAAAAATGGGGCGTAGTTTTAAACTACGCCCGATATGGCGAACTTTTGGGATTGCGCCCGACCAAATTTTTGCTCCTGCACCGTAGTGTCACAGCACGGAGTAACCCATTTTTTTTTTAGTTTTTGGTCTTTGGTTTTAGTCGTATGATTGCAGTTCCTCTTAGACAGCCACTCATTAGTTAAGGGCCACTAAGGTCTGCCCCTTGCTTCTCTACAGTGGCGGAACTAAAGGGGGACTAACCCTGACTGTAGCCCCACGTTTTTTCTTGCAAAACCCTACCATGTTAGTATTTTACCCCTTAAAAAATAAAATTTGTTAAGTTAGTCCACCTGATCCATTAAATTAGTCCACCTGTTCCCATTAATTTAGTCCACCAAAGCCATAATATCCACCTTCCAAATCAAAAATATATCGATGCCTTGGTGATTTCATTTGCAGAGTAGGAAGAAGAGAGAACAGAAGAGGCGTGGAGCGAAAGTTTAAGGGGCTAAAACATTCAGCTCACCACTTTCACTAGTTTGGTCCCATCATGTCCAAAAATTTGCGGTGACCTTCGGCCGCCTTGGTGTTTTCTTTTTTTATCCCCCTAGTTTGAAAAATATAGCTCCACCCCTACTTCTCTAGACTAAGCCGTAGTGGTTGTGGTTGTCTCATATCATTTTCTTGGATCGGCTCCGCCTCCAATGGCAGTTGCACATGAGAATTGACGCTTTTCCTCTTTATGCTCCAAATGGACGCTTTCTTCTTCTTTTGCTCTGAATGACTCCAAAGTACCTAAATAATTCAAAAGCAAACATAAGATACATATTTTACAAGAAAACTTAGCAAAGAAAGCATAAATAATAGATAAATATTAAGGTGTTTTAGACACCTATCACTCAGTTGCTCGAATATTGATCTATTCAATAATTTGTCGAATCGATCAATACTTGCTCAGTTGCTCGAATAATCCACGTATATTCAGTAACTCATCAATGTTAATATCCATAAATCACTGAGCATTTGTCAATCATGCTCTATTCAACAAAATTTAGACCCATTGTCTAATCAGTCAACAACTGACTAAATAAATACACGTCTGTCATGAAGACTCCACAATTCGTGAGACATCAATCACGTCACAAATGGGGGGATATCAATTAGAGTTTTGGTCTGGCGGCCTACGGCACGTGGATTCATCCACGATGATAATGTGAGAAAGTTGTGCAATGGTTGAAGGAGTTAGCAAAGTAGTGGGTGGACGGTTAACCAAGTCTCTGCATGACCTGGAACTGGTTTCACCACTTTTTTCCACTTCCCCACTCTTTCACTCGAGAAACCGTCACACTTACAGGGATCAGTGGTTCATCATTCTTGCAATATAAATAAGTCAAAAATCGAGGACAACAGATTATTATCACCATCCATCAACAAATCGATTAAAACTTATTCATAGAACTCACATTCAGAAGTTCTTTAATTTGCAGAAACCTTCAACACATCCACAATCCTTTATCATCATTGATCCCACACAATTCTCAGCTTCCCTCCTACAGATCAACCTATCTCCCTCTTTGCGACCGAATTGACTCTAGAACGGCCATTGACTTGGTTTAGGCCGGAGTCCTACAGATTGATCTCTCAAATCTAAGCACTCCCTTTGCAGTGCATATGTATGAGGTTCAGCAGTTTGCTTGGTTGTGGAGTCTCGACGACACGCTCATCTCTTCATTTCCCTAAAAAACCAGCAAACCGTTTTTCCCCATCTACACATGCGTTTGAATTTTTTGGTTTCCATCACACACTAATCCTAAGTATATGTTTGTGTACTGCAGGATACAAATGCGCGACAGTTATACCTCCAAAGGAAGGGAAAAAGATTTATGTATCACAATTGCTACCTCAGCATGAGGCATCACTTTTCCTATATGGACCCTCAATTGTTAGCCCGTCGTGCATCCTGACGACATCATATAATCTGGTTTTGTGGGTATACCTTTATGTAAGCCCTCACGAGACTAAACTCGTCCAGTAGGGTCACCTAAGGGTTCAAAGGCTTGTTACACGGGCTAAGTGTAATCGTGGGCCAGGCAACAATGACATCCGTTTAGATTTTATCGGGTACCTAATCCTTTATTTTTATTTTTTTGTTTTTTGTGTCAATGGCTATGATAATCCGAAAAAACTTATAATAAATTGATATATATGTATCTTTTTAGCTCCTCCTACGTTTGTGGACTACTATGGGTTGAAAATAATTGAATATATGCGTCCCCTACGTGACCACCTAGACATCCCCTACATGACCTTACTTTTCCCCCAAGGCCAATTATTGGGAACTCTATAAATAGAGTTTCATTCATCTAAAATACAACGTACCAAGAAACCTTCTTTTTTATCTTCTCCTAAAATATAATCTCTATCTTATCAATTCGGTCACATTTTAAAAAGAGTGTCTAGATTTTCTAGCAATGAGGATGTTGCTCTAATCGGCGAGTGGTGTTCTGTTAGATTAGATCCACTAGTTGGCAGCGACCAAGAAAGCGTTGTCTTCTGGGACCGGGTTAGAGTAGAATACATAATCACATGGAAAGGTGAGACGGTGGTTAGAGAAGTTAGAAGATATGTACGTTTTGTTAGGTGTTATTTTATGAACTTACCCAATGGATGGGACAATGAACTCACGGTGAGTAAAATTTAAATTAATTATAATTTTTTCCTGTTAATGAAAACCTGGTATTAACACATGTTATAAATTTAAATCCAGTACGAGCAAGGTAGAAGGGATTATGAAGAGGATGTCGCGTTAATTCGTGTTTATTGTGTCGTTGCTAGTGATTCTGTTATTGGCAGAGAGATGGAAGCGAGGGTTTTTTGGGCACGAATACTAGGGGAATTTAGAGCAGCAATTGACAATGACACTGCAAGAAACACAAAGTCAATACAAAACCGAATCTCAATGTTGAAAAAATATTTTAAGAGATACGTCGGTTATGTGAGGGGTCGTTGCCGGGGAATGGCTGCTGGGGGTTATAATGTTGCAACGACTGTAAGTTTATTAAAAAATTATTATTTATGTTCTTTTTGGAGACATTATCAGTAAACTAACACGATATATGAATTTCACCCAGTACCGTCAGGGACAAATTGCATATGAAGAGGAAGGAATAAGATGGACACATGGAGCAGTTTTACAAATTTTTAAGACGCAATTTGGTGGGGACTATGATCCTAAGTTCTTTCCTCCTCCGTTTCAGGGCAATCCAGAAGATGGAGCCGAAGATTAAGACATCACCACATCCATCTACATGTTTTGTGGGTAAACCTCTCTATAAACCCTCACGAAACTAAACTCGTCCAATAGGATCTCCTAGTGGTTGAAAGGCTTGTTACACGGGCTAAGTGTAATCGCGTGTCAGATGACAATAACGTCTATTTATAATGTTTCAGTATTTTTGGTTTTTGTTGGTCCTCTAGCATGTATTTGAATCATTGGTCACTTGGATTCATGTTAGTGATAAAGTGTGGTCCACCTATTATAAATAATATTTTAATTTCATATGGACACAGAGTTCCTATTGCGAAAGACAGGTCGATGACACTCATCTAGTGGGGAGACATGTAGCACCTTTTCTACAACACTAACATTAAATGAGATAGCACACCCGTGATGAGCGTAGAAAAACACATCTCTTAATTTTACATATAAATAGATGCACTTGCACCAAGATGGAATACACAATCTTGAACATCTTATTTGATTTTTTTCTTCTATTGTTTTATACCATTTATTCTAAATGGATGCTAAATTCACCCTTGAGGAAGACGTTGCAATTATTGCTGCATGGCTTAGTGTAATGATAGTTCCGGTTGTCAAAAGGGTTGATGACCCGCCCAAATCATATGGCATTAGGTACATAGCAAGTTTGTAAAAAGATTTTCGAATCCAAACTGTAGATTGATCCAAGCATTAAGATACAGGGTTGGGAGTATAAAAAGAGACGTAAAATTGTATGTTAGCCTACAAGGCAGACTAATTATATACGTTCCACCGGCACTCATTACAGCGGATATGAATATTGTAAGTAATTTTCATTACGAAATACTCGTTTTTAATAAACATAATATAACATTTAATTATTTGTTAACTTCATGCAGGAAACAATGAGCAAAGCATATTTCCTTGGAAAAAAAGGACCCCCTTTCAGATTTTACGAATGCTACGTCTTATTAAGGATGCCTTCAACGAATACAATCCAACGAGGTTATATAACCTTGCACCATAATAGGTCTCTTTATGCCACAGTTAAATGAAGATGAAGTTGGTGATGTCTCATTGGGTTTTTATGTTTTATTGTGTGTTTTAGTTTGGTTAACAGATGTTTATGATGTTAACTGTGGTCATACGTATTGTGTTTTTATCCTTCTTGCAATGAGGTCAAGAATACCTTTAATAATGACGAGTTTTATTATAAACATCTTAGCACATCTTACATAATAATTCAAAACCTAACTCACTTTCGTAGGAATCACGGTTACACTTAGCACGTGCAACTAGCCTTTAAACCGTAAGGTGTCTCAAACGGACGAGTGTTGTCTCATGAGGGTTTTGCATAAGATTTACCCACAAAATCTAATGTAAAACCTAATAAGTACCTTCCCATTCATCAGGAACTCCATTAAGATTACTTTTGAGTTCTGTTAGAAGGTGAAAATGCGGGGGTCTAACAACCTCACCCAATATTTCGATTAGCAATATGTATGGACAACTCCGAGTTGTTTTTATAGAGAATCAACAAGACTCAATCAATAGAAAACACTCATGGAGTTATTATCTCAATCTCTCGATTTGATTTACTCAAGCAAATAAGATTCGCGAGTCTAATCAAAGAGAGATAACTTGGATGGTACCAAAAACCAATATCCAAGTGTCAATCGATTTAAATCAACAACCAATAATGTCGGATATTCTAATCGATTGAACAACGCACAACCTGTATTATTTTAATTATATAAAAATATAATGCGGAAAATAAATAACACAGACACCAGAATTTTGTTAACGAGGAAACCGCAAATGCATAAAAACCCCGGGACCTAGTCCAGATTAAACATACACTGTATTAATCCACTACAGACACTAGCCTACTCCAAATTAACTTCGGTCTGGACTATAGTTGAACCCCAACCAATCTCACACTGATCCAAGGTACAGTTATTCTCCTATGCCTCTGATCCCAGCAGGATACTGCGCACTTGATTCCCTTAGTTGATCTCACCCACAACCAAGAGTTGCTAGGACCCAAAGTCGAAGACTTTAGCAAACAAATCTGTCTCACACAGAAAAGTCTACAGGTAATAGATAAATTCGTCTCCCATGAATAAACCTATGTGTTTTGTTCCGTATTTTGATAAATCAAGGTGAACAGGAACCAGTCGATAAAACCAGACTTATATTCCCGAAGAACAGCCCAGTTTCATCAATCACCTCACAATAAACTTAATCGACGCGGCGAAGAAGATTATTGAGGAATCACAAAAAATGAGACGAAGATGTTTGTGACTACTTTTATCTTGCCTATCGGAGATAGAAGTCTCAAGCCAATTATTACAATTGTACTTATACAATAGAAAGAGCAAGATCAGACCACACAACTACAAGAAAAGTGGTATCGGTCTGGCTTCACAATCCCAATGAAGTCTTTAAGTCGTTAACCCGAATTTAGAGAGAAAACTCAAGGGTTAATGGGGATCGACTCTATCTTAGAGGAAACTAGTATCACACAAGAAAGGTGTGTGGGGATTAGTTTTTCCAATAACTAGAGTTCCCCTTATATAGTCTTTCAAATCAGGGTTTGCAATCAATGTTAGCTTGCTAACAAAGCATTCAATATTCACCGTTAGATGAAAACCTGATTAGATATAAGCTAATATCTCTCAACTGTTAGATCGAAAACTTAACTTGCCATACACACATGTACTTGGCGTTTTTGGGTTTGTGTAACCATACCCACACGTGTACAATGGTTGGTTCAATATTAGTCAACCAAATGGTTAGCCAAATGATAACTTTCATATCAACCATATTCTTCTTCACCATAACTAGTCCAAATGACTCAAATAAACTAGTTAGAGAGTTGTTCAATTGCTATGAGATCTCAAGTACTACAAGAGACACAATTGAATCAAAAACGATGTGATTCACTCGAATCATTAATCATGAACTATAAAGCCACGGTTTGCAAAAGCATCCCTTAGTAATTTAATAATAAGTTCACGAACAACGTTTTCAGACATAACCTCTTGAGTTCGTGGACTGAGTTCGCGGACTCAATCTAACCGGTTGAAGTTAATAAACTCCAGAAAAATTTCTCAGGATGAGAACTTCTTTCAGTTCCCGGACTGCACCTGAGCTTCAACTTCAGCAGATATTCTCGGGTTCGAGAACTTACGCCAGTTCGCGAACTGAGTTGCTTCTCACGTTCTGGTTCCACTTGATCAAAAAAGTTCGCAAACTTCGATTCAAGTGCTAAGGACTTATACATATATGTGTTGCCACAACAATGTTTATATCCCCCAATGGTTATATAGTCTAAACTCTCATTACAATCATTGAAATCTTCTCAGAGGACGTCATATAGTTGTTTTCACGAACTAGTTTTCGTCAGAGCGATTTTCAAAGTGATTGAAACATAACATGACTTTCGTCACCAGGCAAAGATGAACTTGGCTAAAGCGAAAGCTTTAATAACACATATTTCGAGAAATAGATAAGTGAGATATACTCAGCTCGAAATGTCACATGTGTATATTCTTAGTTTATATAGTAAAACGACTTTTGTCTCAAGATAGGAGATAAAGTAGATAGACTTTTGAGTGATAGATAAGTTCAAGTCTCCACATACCTTTTAGTCGATGAAGATCCACTGGTTCCTTGAGTAGTCCTTCGTCTTGTATGATGATCTCCATGGAGTTCTTGAGCTCAAATACACTTTCTATCCTAGTATGAGACCTTAGCTATAGTAGACTAGAAACCAAGACTATATAGTTTTGATCACTAAGATTGACAAACATGCTTGAGATAGCAACACATGCGAGTTTGACCGAGTAGTGCTCTAACATAAGGTCCACCCGATATTTGGTCTTCATAAATTCAAAAACTTCATTGTGAGGAAAATCCACCCCATTATCTCGGTGGTAACGCTCTTTTTCCAGTAACTCCTGCAACATTGAAATATAATCTATTAAGCCATTTTTGAACAACTTTAAATCACTATAAATAAATGGTTAAAACATTTACCAGGGTCGATTGGGTAACCTCCTTGGGATTAGGGTGGTTATTGAATGCTTGTTCCTGATGGAAACGAAGGCTAGAAAGTTCATATTTGATTAATCTGCATCGATCCTTTATGTATTTTAATGTTCTTCCGCTTTATGTTCCATACACTTCATTGTAAAAGTGAAATATCCGGTGCCAAAAAAAATCCTCACTTATGTTGCCTCGTCTATAGGATTCACTACTAAATCGTGCCTGCCATATTTTCATTATTGCTAGATCTTCGGTGGAATCAAATTCAGTCATTGTAGCTTATGATCTCAAAGGGTAAAGGAAACTAATAAATTTGATGTGTGAAATATATTTGTGTAACCCATCCATTTATAGGTTCCAACTTACAGGGCCGTGTGAGAAAAAAGTCATAAACACCCTTTACTGTTTAAAACACCCCTTGGATGATGGGGATAGACCTATCAACGACACCCCCTACCATCTTGCATTATTACATCCTGTCTGGAATTTTGAAACCTGTGTCTATAACAGTGTCATATTGTTCGGTTAACACGCATTATTTTAGAGTGTGTCAAAGGGAGGACTCATCCCTTAATATCCTATAAAAGGATTCCTTTGTATAGATAATTACACACCACAACTCTTAACATCTTATTTAATCTCTACATCTAATCTTTTATTTATATTCTACAATATGGATCATACAACAACCCTTGAGGAGACAAACGCATCTATAGCTTTATGGATCGCATTAAGGTCAGTTCCAGTTGTAGAAGGAGTTGAAACAGATAAAGATAACTTTTGGCCACGGGTACATAACCATTTTGTTGCAAACTTTTTGAATACTAAGCAAAGAACAAGAGATGATGTAAGACATCATGTTAGAAAAATATTGAGGCATGTTAGGATGTATGCTATCATAGCCAAGATGCTTAGAAACTCACATCTGGTTTTAGTACAAATAATATACTAAGTGTATTTTTCTTTCGTTCCGTATTTGTAAAACATTATTTTTGAGGACGTAATTAATGGTTTTATTGTTGACTGCATGTAGGAATGGATGACGAAAATATGGTTCCGAAAAGAAAATGATATTACATTTGAGTTTTATGAATGCTACCTTCTTTTGAAGGACGCCGTGGATGAATTCAACCGTTGTCGCTAGCAAGGCGCATGGGGTAATGTAACATCATTGTTCTTCATGGTTTTGTGGGTATAGCTCTTGTAAACCCTCCCGAGAGACCACTCGGCCGCTGGGGACACCTACCGGTTTAAAGGCTTGTTGGGCATTTATTATCGTTAAACTTTTATATCGTTTCGCCGTCCGTGTATTGGATTTTAAATTAATGAAGTAAATTATATTATGTTTCAAAGCGATTTAATTCATACTAGACATTGTATCCGAAAAATATGTTTGGGGATAAACAAAACAATCATAATTTTAAATCTTCCTATTATTTTATCCTGAATTACTTATTCAGACAAGGTTAACTGTGGATGATAAATTAAGGGCAAAGATTTAAAGTGTCTGACATGTGGGTGGTTTTTATCGGGTTTCTCAACCCACTTGCAAAACAAGATAAGCCTTACACATCATCGCTACATGAAAGGACTGTTACTGAAGGTCCTATATAAAATCACTTGTTCGTCAACCAAAATTATAGTGCAAAACATAAGATATTCAGATCCATCCAGTTACATCTTCTCCGGGAATATTGTTTCTTTTCGTCACTTTCATCCGGCAACTACAACACACTTATAATGGCTCGGTATACCGTCGAAGAGGATGTCACAATCACAAATGCGTGGGAAAGTTTTGTTACCCTTCCTGAGGTTTACCATCACATGGTTCCGACTAATACGGTTTGGAACCGCATATTCGAAAATTACACACAACAGTTCGCAAATATTCATCAAAGAACGACTTTTTCCATAAAGGGTAGGCTCGGAGTAATAAAAAAAGGGGTGAGGGTTTACATGCGTTACCAGAAAGAAATTTATATTTCCCAGAACCAATCTCCTCTATGGATAGTTGAGAGGCTTGTAAGTAGTTTATCTTTTTACTCAGGCCACATGGTTTTATTCTTCAACAAAAACACTTACAAACTTCGGACTCTTTTTTTTGGTATAGGAGCTATATGCAAATAGGAAATACGCTTAGGATACATGAAAAGAATTCATGTTTTATCAATGCTACCTAATCATGAAGGCTAACTTCCCGGAACTAAACACGATATAACCACCACCAAATCCTCCTCAAGATGGAGAGGAAGAAGATTAAAACAACTGCATCAACGACATGATAGTAATGGTTTGTGGGCATACATCTATGTAAACCCTCACGAGACAAAACTCGTCTGTTATGGCCACATAACGGTTTAAATGCTTGACGCACATACTATGTATTGCCTTGCTTTCTCCGAAATTTATCTAAGTCTAGGATTAAATAATCGTTTAGAGGTCTTTATTCATTCAATCCATGTATCCCTTAGGTTAATATCAATTTATTCATAATGGTGTATGTTTAACCAACGCTCACTCTGACAAAGTATACGCAAATAACTTGTTGTATAACATAAGAGTGTAAACTGGGTGTAGAAGAAAAATGTCAAACAAATATATAACGGGCACGCTAGTTGTAACCGCGTATGTAAAATACGCAGTTTGAATCGGCGTGCAGAAGAATATTTCCGTAGAATATTCGCTTGTACGCATTTAGGAACGGCGTGTGATGTTTTTTTGATATGCAGTTTCTAACCGTGTGCCTGGGTTACTTCCATCTTGGATCCAAGCAAAACGAAACACTCTGGGAATCAAGGAAACAGTAGCTGAAAGAACGACACTTCAACAGTGTGCTTTCTTCAATTCCCCAAACTAAACAGAAAGAGCAAAGCTAAACCTTGATTTCAATTTTGATATATTTTATCTCAATTTGGTTTCTTTTTCTTCAAATCTGAGTATCAGTAGTAACATTTGAGAGTTATAATGGGAGATCCGAATAAATGGACTGTAACCTATACAAAACACATGAAACAAAAGAGAAAAGTTTATCAAGACGGATCTCTAGGAGTTCACGGCAACAAGGTTAGACTGCACAATTTAGGTTTTGTTTTATGTGATTATTATCAATTAGTTCCAAATTATGAACATATTCTTTTTGATTTTGTTTTGGTTCAGGTTTTGCTTTATGATGAAATGGGTAGTGTTATAAGTAGTAGGTTTCTGAAAAAAGAGGAAGTAATCAATTGTGGTCAAACATTATTATTTGATGGTTATCTTGTTGATATTGGGGATTCTGAAAGGAATTACGAAACTCACAAAGATTTCACTATTCAAGCTAAAGGTACAAAATCAGTGGAAAGTTTCAGTTCATTAAAGGGCATTTCCTTCTTATATTAGTAGCATGTAAAGCTGTTTAGAGTTTGAGTATATAGTTTGTATTTGGTAGTTATAGCATGTCTTTGTAATTTAATGTTGATTTTTATTTTTTTCGTTTTATTATTGTAGAAATAAAAATAGTTGATGTAGGAAATACTGGAGCATCACTTGATTATCAGAACGTGTTAAGGAACATGAAAAAAGGTTAGATTGATTAATTCATGCCTGTTGTTTCTTTACATGATCACTTAAATGTTTGATTGTCAACTACTTACAGGATTCAAGTTCTGTATTGTTGAATTTATACAAGTTATGGTTCCGTTTCAGAGGACAAGCGGAGTGGAGCACACAAATTCCGAACACCGCTAATTATCTTAAAAGCAGCAAAGCTTAATGACGGAGGTTTGAGCTTGCTATTTTTGTTCATCATTTTGGTATCTGCTGCAACTAACTTATCAACTTCTCAGGGAGCATTCAGGATAAGCCACAAAACTTTAAAGCAACAAGAAGTTGTTCAAATCCTGCACAGTCCGCTGTTAGAGGTATGTCATTGACCATTGTTTGATGGTCTGACCCATCTGGTAATTCTTGAGTTTATATATAATAACCCTTCTTTTCATAGTAAAGTAGATGCCTCCTGATCAGTTTTAGTCTTGTAGTCGACAAACATTCCCAAACAGGGTACTGTTGCTTTACTTTTTCATTTTTTATGTGTTTATTGTTTTCATTCTATTAGTTTCTAGTCCGATTCTGATCTTTACAGTTAAAATGTGGAACCAGTTACTAAATGAAATTAGAGACCTAGGCGAGCATCATTTTCTTTTTAAAATTATTTTGTAATCTTTAGTTAGAAGCATCATATTTTTCCCCTTAAAGCATCTCTGTCTCTCTCTCTCTCTCTCACGCAGAATGGCATGCCTTGTACACTACACAACTAACTCAAAAGTCCAAGAAGTATCACGATGGCACAATACAACTCGAAACCTCTGGCTCCCAGGTTGGTCTCAATTTCTTCTCTGATCCTTATTTACTTTGAAGCAGATGTCGCCCGATCCATCCTTCAATTTGTCACTAGATATTTTTCACCATGATACTGGAACACTACACAAGTATGAAATAACTCTTGTTCAATTTTGCAAGGAATGAGAACTTTTTAGATTTAATCTGCAGAGTACGTCCAGTGTGCTAGCTTGCATTGTGTTGGTGACAAATATTTGTTATAGTTTGATGTAGCATGAGAAGTCCTTTAGATTATCAATCAGTATTGTCTTGAAGGCATTAACATTTAATGACACCAGTCGTACTTTGTCTAAGCTCTATATGGTCTTAAAACTGGGGTAAGGCTTTGTGTGGTTCTGTTGCACTCTAAGTACCAACTTCGGAAAAGGAAAAGCAATTTGTAACATGAAAGATTCTGTCTTGGTTTCCATTTCTACCTTTAAAATGGATTTTGTTATGTCCACTTGAAAGATGGCTGTATTATCAGTTACCTTTAGCTTTGTCAAATTCAAAATATGGTAACGTACAATGAGTAGATGTAGGTTTTACAGCTAAAGTATGTACCAGTTTCAGATGTCATATGGATTTGCTAACCTATTTCTCCTTTGTCATGATGATTTTATCAACAATTAGTCATCTTTTTATTTATTTCTTACTGAATCTAGTTTTATACCTCTGGATAAAGTTTTTCTTTTGCTCGTCTCCTTTATATTCCTGGGTGATGTTCAGGTTCTGCTGTATGACTCTAGAAAGATGCTCTTGGACAGCAAGTTCTTGAAAAAGGATGAAGTGGTCAGATCTGGTGAAACTATGGGTTTTGATGGTCATCTTGTTGAAGTTGGAGATCCTGAAGGTAATGGAAGAGACAGCGAAGGTTTGAAATTCAAAAATTTGTTAATGTGCTGTCCTGGAATTTCTCTTCCTAAGCTAAAAGTTATTAAGCATTTTGCTATGACTATAAACCTTAAATTTTGAAAAAAGAGAAAAGAAAGAAAGATGGAAAAAAGTCTAAATTTTGAACTGAAGGCTGTGTAGCCACTTACAGTAACAAGCCACTGCTGATTTGGTGATTGATAGTCATGGTCCATGTAAGACCCACAAAGGCCTATGGGCAAGACACTTGGAACCGACATCATAATAAGAGAGGATCAGAATGGCAGCAGTAGGGTTCTTTCGTCTCTGGCCTTAATCTGAATATCTCCCGTCTGCTTTTAACTTGGCAGGTAGTTCTCTTGGTAGGAATGCAGTAGCACTTAAGCATGCAGACGTTGCACATGGGGCAGGGTTGGTGAAAGCATCTGGAGGTACAGAAACTGCCTAATTACAAGTTTTGGGTTGTCTTTTACTAGCCACATCCTTAGGAGTGGACCTCTCCAAAACTCAATTTTGTCTTCCTGAAGTGCACAGTTGAATCCTGCTGTATGTCATTCATTGAAGTCTGGTATGTCTATGAATATGATTAGGATGTAGTGTTGCGAATGATGTTGAAGAACTGCCATTACAACGGTAACGTTAATGCCAAATCGTCATTACTGTTATCGTAATAACCGTTATGCCCTTTCTCTGAATAATGGCTATCAGGATAATTATTTCGAGAAACTAAAGCAGATAACGACCTTTATAACTTTGTATAACATAATCGGTTGTGTTTAATGTTTTTTTTTTTCCTTGAGAAAATGGTTATAACAGTCCTAAATAATGGTTTAACGGTCCCTATCAGTAGCTTTAACTTTTCTTTTACATGGAAGCCGCTATAACGGCAACGGCTGCCAACTTCAAACATTGGTTGGACTCCATTGAAAACCATTGTTCATTTACCTACTCTTCATTTTGGGCTTCCGTACTGATACCTTACAGCATTCTCAAAAGGTTTGACCCTATGAGTGTAACCTAGCTCAATTTTGGACTTGGATCCCTGATCCTTGAGCACAGTTTGAAAAGGGTCACAAATACGCCCTGTATTTTATGAACTTCTCAGCAATTAATACTTGTTTTCCAACAGCAAGGATGGGGTTGGAGCATGATCTGAAGCCTAAATATGGAACATCTTGTGGTACTGCCATAATGTCTTCCAACTGCTAATTTTGTTTCTAGTACCACTCTCTCCAGTTAGGCTTTCAAAGCTTATTTATTGTACACGTATTTTATTTTCTCTGCAGTGAATAAAGATAGTGAACTGGTAAACCGTGCAGCACGGGAAGAGAAAATTAGAGGTTTGTACTCTTCTTGGATCTCCTGTGTGCAGTCTTTGATCAAATGGTTTGTGCCTATCTCTGGCTGCCCAGATGTTTCACATAAAGGGAAAAATGCCTAAAAGAGAACTTTCAAATGGTTGTTCGCTTGTTTGAAAACTTGCATGTACACCCCATATATGTTATGTCAGCCTCTGAAATTGTGATTTTCGTTGAACTTAGACCTTTCATCCTCTAATGCATGGATTACTTTTAATTGACTGCAGCTTAGAATGAGTAAATGCTATTATATTGATCACTCACCATTCTGATGCAGAATGGCATGCTATGTTCACTACACAAGTTACTCAGAAGGCCAAAAAGTATCATGATGGGTTCTTACAACTCTCAATTTGTGTTTCCCAGAGGAAGCAGGTTGGTTCACACTACTTCTGTATTTCCTGCTTTTGGTTATTCTTATTTTGTGCGGTGGATTATGATATGCCCCCCTCTTGGTATCCTGGTGATCTCCTGGCAGATGTCTTGTCGTCATGGTTTATAGTTTCTGAGTTTTACGTGGATAGCAGAGGACTCGTTACCTTATTACTCTTGTCAGAAAGACAAATATTGTGTTGTCATCTATTGTTAAAAGAGTTATTGTGTAGGATGAATTGTATACCAAGTTATTTAATTAAAAAGTGAGGAGGTGTAATCACCAATTTAGTTCTCTAGAAGTGTATGGTGTGTGTTTCCTGCTTGATATTCTCCCTGTCTCATTTTGTGTTGCAAACCTGATACTTTGTATGAAAAAATGATTTAGCACCCCATTCTACTTTGCTAATCTTTCTTAAGTTAACCAGGTAATTTTGCTGGACGAAGAAGGAACAATCCTGAGCAAGAAGTATTTAAATTCATCCGAAGTTGTAAAAACTGGATTGACTCTTGCAGTAGCAAATTATTTGGTTGAGATTGGTGACCCAAAAATTCCTAAAGGAGGTAACCCTCTTCTCCACGCACCCTATATGTTATATCAGTCTTTTTTTATCCCTAGTGTTGGCTAATCCTTAACGTAGCATTCTCCATGCAACTATTTTAGGGGTTTAAATATCTATAGATTTCTATCACGTTAGAAATATGTTTCCTGGATGTGTAGGAGA
This sequence comes from Papaver bracteatum, assembly GCA_023529315.1. Taxonomy (NCBI): domain Eukaryota; kingdom Viridiplantae; phylum Streptophyta; class Magnoliopsida; order Ranunculales; family Papaveraceae; genus Papaver; species Papaver bracteatum. Next base: position 759,946 of record JAJJWX010000433.1, read on the forward strand.
AGAAATCAGTTTGGATTCTTCTCTAAAGCGTGCAACTGTAGGAGCACATCCTGGCAGATTTAGTGTTGACAAGATCAAGCCCAATCCCGATGATGCTAGAAAAGAATCAGCACATCATGGTATGACTAGCACATATGCTGTAATTTCATTCCAATTATATCTGTGACACCTTATATACACAAGCTTCTTTTATATGTGTAGCACTCGTCGAGGAAAACTCTTCTTCTGCGACACATGCATATTCCAGCAGATCTAGCATTGGGATTCCTGGCGACGGTATACTGGCTTATCTCTTGCACTACAGTTTTTTTTATCACATATTATTTTATCTGTAAAGCATTGTTTCCTTAGCTCACTCTTATAATTATGATTTTTTGCTCTATTACTCGTATGTTAGGAGGAGCGAATGGTGATCCTTCTGGGAAGCATGTAGGGAAATATTCTAACAGATTTGATGTTGAAACAATCAAGCTCAGCGCAAGTAGTGCTAGAAATAATTCAATGCGCGATGGTTTGTCCACTGCTGCTATTCTCGTATGCAGTTATTTCTCTCAAGTATTATCTATTTAGGCTTATTATATGTTATTTAGATATCTTCCTTGCTTGTGTAGGAGGACCGAAGGATGACGCTTCTTCTGGAGAGCATGTACTGGCACTCTCCAGCAGCTTTAGTGTTGACAAGATGAAGTTCAGCAACATTGCAACTATAAATAAACCTATGCGTGATGGTTCGTTCGATGCCTATGTTTTCAATTTTCACCTAGTATCACATGTCTGAAGCATTATTTCTTTGATATGTTTGAATTTGCTTGTATGCATTGAATCATTTTGGTATTCTACCAAAGATCTTATATGATCTATAAGTTATTAGCATTTTTATAATTGAAGACATCAGCAGAGGGATACACACTTATTGTGGTATACTCGGAGAAATCATTACATTTCTATTCAGACTCCCTAGTTATGCAGCTAAGCAGGTCAGATGAATTTTTCACTATGGGTGCATGTCAACACTGTTGCAACTTTTCTAGCATAGTTTGTTTGATTGTTCTGTAAAATGGTGAGGCTTTTGGTTTTACAGTTCTATGCGCCTGTTCATCAAGTTTTATGTTGAAGATGAGAACGTAAATTGCCCTAGATCATCAGCTTTTGTTTAGAAACTGCTAAGATATCTTTCAAAAACATTATTACTATGGCTATCGCGTCGACTAAAATATTCCATTGGAAACTAATGCAAAACTAGCTAATTATCTGATTTAAACATTTGTGAACCTTTATGTCGAATTCTATTTCCTCAATCTTCAATAGAATGGATCTTGGATAAATTTTAAGTTCATTTCTAAATAATACGTTATATCTGATCTTATGTCAAATACAGCGTAGTATGATGATAATAATCTAGCTTCCTCTTTGTGCAGTGGGCCAGATATTATTTACTCTTAGGAAGCCTATGGCCTTGGACAATCTTGCTCCTGCCACAAAGCCTTCAGTAGAGCAAATATTTTCTTCAAAATATTCAGACTCATTTCATTTTGGTTCCGGGGAAAAGTTATCCGGGCTTTACCAGCAAGAACTAAAATGTGCTAGTGACACTGACGCCCTTGAAGATAACCGTGGAAATATAAGTAGATATATGAAGAACTTAATGGGTTGCTATAGAAGCGGGATATCCCAATCCAAGGTTCCTCAGCATCTCCCTACTTTGATCGTTGATGCAGTTAATCGCGATCATAGCAATTTCGTAGAATCTAGTGCTGCTAACATGCCGGAATTTGATCCGTGTAACCCTGATAAAAGAACAGTAAATTCACAGGGCTTGGCTGCAGAACCTCAAGACTCAAAAGGGGTTGACTTGTGTTTTTCTGAAAAAAGTGTGTTGAGCCCATACTCCCCAGTTGCTCCTCATCAGGTGTCAGATGTTGTGGTGGATTTAATTGAAGAAGGACAAGCACATAATACATCTATGGGTTATGGTGGATTAAGTGGGGATGGAAAACTTAGGGAATCCCATGTCTTTAGAAGTTTGGAAGGCAAGGTTCTTTTCATTTTATCAGTGCACTGTTGACTTTTCTTGTGTGTTCCGCGAATTGCAGTTTAAGCCTGTTACACGAGATTTAGACTGTTAATTCTTTTTTCTGTTTTAAGTATCTTATCGGAATCTGATCTACATTGAAACTACAGGATCTCGTGACAAAGAAATCAAAAGTGCCGAAGATGTGAAGAATTCAAACCAGGTTTGATATGGTTTCTTTGTTCTATCCTATCCTTTCAGCACTTTTCTTGATGTGTTCCCACTTTAGGTATCACAACTGCATGTTAAGTCTCAAAGAGCAATGACACATCGCCTGATGGTATATAGCTGTGGTCTAGATTTCCTGATGGCCTTCTCCTTTTTTTGTTAGTATTTTGATTTTGATAATGATTTAAATAAAATCTGGCCACAGTTGGTTGTGTTACATGATGCAGTGGTATTTGCAGTTGTACATATCAGCTGCCACATCCTTTGGTCCAGGTATACGGTCCATATACACTGCTTAGTTTGTGCACTGTCTCAATAGGTGAATTGAGCTAGTTATCGCCTTTCAGAATCTGAATCAAATAGTTCCACATTAAGAGTTCTGATATCAAGTTCAGCAAAAGAAAATTTGATACTCATATATGCATATTTCTGTGATATTTTAACTTGGTTTGGTTGATCAACTGCTGCTATATTGTGGTGTGTTGTCTGGTGTAGCATTCTGCGGACAAATTGGGAACTGACACCATTTTGGATGGAGGTTCGTCTTTCGGTTTATCAGCCACAGTTGACACAGCTCTGGACAGCCCTAATGATGCTTACAACGAGGCCCCCGAGGTTCTTAAAAGGATTACAGAAGAAAGATTGGGCATTGATGAATTCCCAAGTTTTGATTTGGGGTTTTAAACAGACAACATACAGTTGTGAGTACAAACAATTCGTACACAAAGGTGGTGTTCTTGTAGGAAGATCAAGTAATGGAACTGATATCACACTAGTGAAGTGTGGCCTAGATTATGAGGTGGCCAATAGGGAATCAAAAAATTTAAATGTGCGATGTAGTAGTTAAAGTTCTGTGTATATGTACAGACTACAGAGTACAGTCATCTGAAATATTTCCCTATAAATTTCCTGATATTTTGTTTAAGCGACTAGCTATTTTACTCAATGGAACACTTGTTTCAAAGATCGGCTTTTGCTTCGATTTACCCTAAAACCAGCCCTTGCAGAGGATGCCATTGAGAACCATCGGACCATCTGATGGTTCTCAACTTTCCTCCTATGAGGGAGGTTGGGGATCGAATCTTCCTCCCTTCCTAGGTTAATCTATGTACATAGGTGTCGTTGTAAGAGCTAGCACTATGGGAGGGGATTTCCCTATCCCTCCATTTTCCTCAAAATCCCAAAAATTCAACCACTATGGTCTCCCATATCCCTACACGAGTAGGGATACACACCACCATCCCTATATGGGTGAACAGATCTGTTCAGCCATGTAGGGAAGGGAAATCACACGGGTACTCAGTACCCGTATGCTTTTTCACTTTACGGGTATTGAGTACGCGTAAAGCCGTTAATACACGTACTTAGTACGCATAGCTTTTTGTACGCGTACTCAGTTCCCGTTTCGGCAAATAATATTTGTTTGACCTTTTTCGTTGACACCTCTCTCACACCCGATCCTAACCATCCATCACTAATAACGGCTCTGTTTTGTACGCCGTCGGATCCCAACGGCCATTTTTTCAAAACCCCCTATAAATACCAATCTAATTCTCTACTCAAATCACACCAAATCAATTGATTTTTTTATATTCTCCCTCTTCCTCTTACATCAATTGATTTCTTCTTTCTCTGCATCTTATTACAATACGTTTTTTGTATTTAGATTTAGATTTATTGTACCAGTTATTTATTTTTTTATCTTAGTTTCATTAAAAATGGTACTTAATTTTGTCACACAAGAAGAGGTTGATCTTACCACTGCTTTTATTTATGTGAGTATGGACGAAATTGTGGGTTCGGGGCAAAAAACCGCTTTGTTTTGGAAACGCATTCACGAAATTTTTGTACAACGAAATGGCAATCCATACGGAAGAGATTGGGATGCTTTAAAGAGCAAGATGAGAGCTATTAAAAAGGATGTCAAAGAATTTGTGTCTATTCTGAACGCTATATATCGCCAAACCAAAAGCGGTGCAAGCCACGAAGATTTGGTAAGTTTATTAAATTTGTAAGTTTTTCCATATAGCTTGTGATAATAGTAATAAACCTAATGTTTCTTATATAATTTTTCAGACAAAAGATGGTCGCCTTCAATATCAGGAACAAAGAGGACAACCTTTCAAGTATGATGCATGTTATGAATTGTTTAGAGAAAGGTCCCTGGATATAATTATGAATTGACTGTGAGCCAAAACAGTGAGTTGTTTGAATCTCATCGTAACTTTTTATCGGTCGAAGATGGTAATGAAGTTCTTCCCAATGGAGAAACTCGTTGAAAATACAAGGAAAATGCACGTCCTATAGGAACAAAGAAAGTCAAAAAATTAGCTAGACAGAAGAAGGATCGTGAGCAAGGTATATATAGAGAAGATGATGGTGAGACATCTTCGGTTAAGATGGAAGAAGATAAGATCTATGAACAAAGTTCAAGTATTTTGGAGTATCTTATGGAAACCCGATTAAGGAAGGAAAAAATGAGAATGGAACAAGAATGCCAATACCAAACTTTTTGGGGCTATACTCAACAACCGAGTTATCAAATGGAAGATCAAATGAATTTGCAAATGCTTCAACAACAGACTAATCAAATGCATGGACACCAAATGCATTTTAATCAAGACAATGAAATAATGTTGATGGACCTTAGTCGTTTAGCTCCCAATGAAAAACAATATTATCAACACAAGCAAAAGGATATTTTGAAGGGGAAGGGTATAATCAGCGTTAAAGATTCAGAAGATGAAGATGTAATCCAACTCTAATTGTTTTATCTTTCATTGTGTTTAGTTTTTTAATTTGTAGTACATGTTTAAATTAAAAGTCTTGTCTTAAATTTGTAGTTGGTAATGTTGTTAACTTAATTTTAAATGTGTTGTCCATATTTATTGAAATTGTTGTTTGAATTAATTAAATTTTTCAATTTGTTGTAACCACTCGATTTTCAAATCTAAATTCAAATAAATAACTTCATTTTTTCACTTCATTAAACTAATGTTCATAAATAAATTTAAAAGATAGCTCTAACATAAAATTCGATAGGTCTGAAGACATTACATGTTGTTATTTTCGTTGTTATCAGATTCAACAATCAATGCCGCTTCGAAATGAAAAAACGGTTCTTCATGTTGTGTATGCATCTTGTGCAGCGAAACGGTCACCTATGTACCTATTGAGAAATTCATTGTACCGGATGCATAATTTCCTAACATGATATGTCCTTGAACAAATGTAGGATGGTAGATAATTATGTCGTGGTTTCTTTCCCGTATCTTTAACGAAATAACCCCAACCAACATTAGTCCAGAATATTGTTTGATCTTTAGTATCTTCTGGAAAATCATCCTTGAGAAGGTAACAGTTTCTAATCTATTCAGTCTCTTCTTCGACATCCTTTAACCTTTCTCTCAGTTGGAATTGTTGTTGACCGCGTTCTTTTGCCTTGCAATTTTCTTCGTGTTCCTTGGGTTTTTGTTGGTATTCAGTCGAACACCCAGATGTATATTTGGTATGTTTTGTGGACTTTCCTTTGCTTAACACTTCATCCAACAACTGTGTTAATTTGGTAGGTGGTGAAGACGTCGTTGCGTTCGCAGTAGCTTGATGACCTCTTTTGCATATCTCATTTTCCATTGCAGCAATTGATGTAGTAGGTCACTTGCATCTTCTACTTATGTCTTCGACTGAGTTGGTAGTTGCTGATTGATTTTCCATTGAATAGATGTTTAGCTTTGATGTTGCAAAGAAAAATAGGTAGATTAATGTTGAAAAGAGGAATGTGTTATCTTTCTTATATATAGGATTCATTCCCAACGGCTCTATTTTTAACAACTTGTTTCCAACGGACTTTTTCCCAACGGATATTTTTCTAACAACTCGTGCCCAACGGATCTTTTTCCAACGACTATGTTTCCTAACGGGTATATATCCCAACGAATCAATTTCGTTATATAACTACTATCAGCATTTTTTGGTTCTTACCACCAATTTCGTTATATAAATAGTATGTGTGGAAGCAAAAGAGGTTTTTCCATGTTATTTCATGGATACACACAATTTCCTTCAATGCCCATGGCTATATACAAAATGTCCACAACCGGGATGCAGCAACACTAGGAAGGTAAAAGAGTCGATACCAGAGAAGATAAGGTATTTAGAATGTGAGTATGCTAAATGTCCGGGAGAAGCACAATGTTTGGAGGATGCAATGAAAGATGCAATCAAACAACAAAAAGTTGAAGAACTCGGCAAGAACTTCAAACTAAAAGGTAAGGTGGAGTTTAAATGTACCAAGGGGATTCCGTGTGAAACTGCGAGTTGTTATTTCTTTATGGAAATGCACCGTTCAGTCGCCAGAAAAACATATGGAAAGCGTTACTGGAGATGCCTTGAGTGTGGAACGGTGGCATGGGCTGAATAAGTGTTGTTTTAGTTGAATCGAATATCAATTGATGTAATGTGAAATTTTATAATTAGTATGTGTGAGTTTTTGTATGTCATGAACATTTAGCAATATGCGTCTACAATAAATAATAATAGTAATTTTCTTATTCAGATTAACAATTACATTAAGCACGTTCAACCAACATTTAAACCAATAGGCGACCCTATTGGATGAGTTGTGTCTCGTGAGGGTTTACAGAGAGATATACCCACAAAACCTATCTTCATTTTAATTCTTTACTCTTCATCTGATGATTCAGATGATGAATCTTCAAATGGGGAAGGGTCATAATCTGAGAAGTTATTTCTCAAAATGACATAGCAGTTAAAAAATCTAAATGGTTTCCCCTTATTTTTTTCGTAACTTTTCAAAGCACGTTGCTCCTACAACAAATAAAACAATATCAATTTACTATAAAATAATTAAACAATTCAGTAAACATACTCAAAATATCGTCTACAATAGGTAACCACTTAATTTCTTACGATTTCCGAAGGTACTCCATCCCTCCATAAATATAACGATCTTTGTGTCGTTATATATACTTTCACGTCTGAAGTTATAACGTTTAACCTTGTTTTCAGAATCTTAACCGTGCGTTGATTCGGATTCCCGTTATGTATAGTTAACATTTGTAGCAACTGCTCCAAAAGGTTGGTGTTATTGAGTTGTTCATCTTCTAATTCATTCTCTAGATGAACTTCGACCCATAAACTAACTATCATTTCGTCTTCCTCCGGATTATAACCCACCATATTTAAGAAATAATAGTGGTGTGGATAATAAGTTTTTTGTTTTTCGTATGATGGAGAACAGATTTGGTCGAACAAATGTGTTCATTGCTAAAAAGAGGTTGTAAATCCTTTATACATGCACCGTATACATATCCATATACTGTTGAATGAGATTTCCCGGATAAGTATACTAATCCATATACTGTACTGGTAGATTGCGCGGATATGTATACATATCCATATACTGTGTAAATGATTTTGCAGATTATCGTAATTGTAATCCATATGCCACCAAATAAAAACTTCATACTTTGCAAACATAAGTGAATCCCAAAAATTATCTAAAATTTGTTATTACAAGTGTGTTTAACATTCAAAAACTTAAAAGAGAACAGTGAAAGACATCCTATGCATCAGCATCATCATCATACATACCAGCATGATCGTCATTGTCAACCTCAACATCATCCTCCTCATCCTCATCGTCATACTCAGAATCCTCCTCATCACTAGAATCCTCATCGTCATATCCATCATGTTGATATTCGTCTCCCACTTGTCCGTGTGCATCTCCATGAGGAAAGTCATCTGAGATGTGATTACTGTAATCTCCGTAATACTCAAATGCCCTATCCTCGTTCTGTCCTGGGATATCTTCTTCTTCTAAGTCTGTATCATCATAATATCCTTCTGACGATGGAAGTACCACGTATTCCATATTTTATCCCTCCAGACTGGACAAGTTCCCTGCCAAGCATCCTCTACCAGGACGCACATCAATGTGCTTGACAATATTATTTCTCAGTTGTAGGTTCAGTTCAAGGTTTTTCAAAGATGACATAAATACACGACCATTAACAGTAGGTTCCGGAAGTGGAACAGGAACAACCCTGCCCCAATCTGAATCCCTACGCTCATGCTCGATAATGATGTTGTGTAAAATAAGATAACATTTCATAATTAGATTCAAGTCTTATTCATGCCAATACTTACAGGGATATCCAACAATTCTGAATTTACCCTGAAGCACTCCTAAAGCACGCTCGATATCCTTTCTTTTAGCCATTTGATACTTGTTGAACCTAACATAGTCGGGAATGTCCAATGTCTGAGAAAACGCTTGTACAACTGTAGTCAACTTTGGATAGATACCATCGGCTAAGAAATAACCCATATTGTATTGGTGACCGTTGATGACATAATTGCATGGAGGTGCTACACCCTTTAGTATGTTATCAAAAAGGGGTGAGTGTTCCAACACATTCAAATTTTTGTTTGATCCAGGCATTCCAAAAAAGGAACGCCAAACCACAAATCATATGATGCCACCGCCTCTAATACCAAACTAATCTCTTTATCTTTACCCAGTAAGTTCCTTTCCAAGCTACCGGATAATTATTCCATGGCCATTGCATACAATCAACACTACCAAGCATTCCTGGAAAACCTCGGTCCACATTCTCATCTAGCAACCTCTGAACATCTTCAGGAGTGGGTTCACGCAAATATCTGGCTCCAAAGGTCATGCAAATGGTGTGGAAAAATCGTTTTAAATACATGTATATTTTAATAGCACCCATACGAGTATAATCATCAACACTATCATCTGGCGTAATTTTGCATAAACATTTCATCACGACAACTAATTTCATATGCGGAGAATGCCCCATAGTACCAGTTGTATCCGGACGTTGATGCCATTTAGGATCCACTTCAAGCAATTTTCCTAACAATTTTTCGAATAACTCTTCCCTCATTCCTAGACGTTGTTTGAATTGTCTAGAGGTATAACCGGTTCCAGGCATAAAATAATCATTCATCATTTTGGCATCATGACACACACGATCATGCGTAATTACACGACGTGTTTGTACCTTCCTTGGTACAGGTTGTCTAATAATACGCAACCATTTATCCAAACATAGTTGTGTAAACATAAGCAATGCTTTCTCTTCTTCATCACTATCACTAGAAGTATCCAAATAGACTCCATATTTGTATCTCACATAAGAACACATTAGACTCATTGTGCACCTTAGCAAACTAAAAATACAATATCAATTTATGTATAGCATACATAAACTCAAGTATATCAAGGTTCTACATTAATATGCATTTACATGAAACATTGCATTCTACATAAATCAAGACAAAATAAAAATAATCATGCATTTTTCACTAAATACATGTTTTAATAACGTTATTTCATTGCATACTACATATCCAACTAACCTAGTATCAACAATTTCATCAAAACAAGAATCAAATTAATTTGAAAACCCTAACATTAGAATCACTCACCTTTGATGTTTTTTTTTTTTGATGAAATTCGAAATTGATTGAGGGATTACATTCACCTTGAAGTAACCATCAAACCCATTTAATCTTAGCAATGGAATCGCCCTGAGTAAACAACCAAATCGAAGGGGGGTTAGAGGGGTTATGAGGGGAAGAGTTTAAGTGAAGAAAAGGAAATGGGAGGAAGAACCGAGTTCTGTGAACTTAAACCTATCAAACGGATACTCAGTACGTGTATTTTGTAAAGTCAACGAGTTGACAAATACGCGTACTGAGTACCCGTTTGGCACTATGCATACGCGGACTGAGTACGCGTAGAGTGTAGGGAAGGGATAACAACACACCATAGCAGGATTGCCTTTCGTATACCATCCCTTCCATTTATTTGAGGGATAGGGAAGGGATAGCTAGCACCATAGTGCTAGCTCTAAGGACCATTTTTCTATTTTTATCAAAAATAAAACAAAATTGGTTTAGACAGTCAGTTAGTCAAACAAATATAGTCAATATCGGATTCCGGTGAATATCGATCGAGGATCGAGACACCATATTCGGTGAAATACCGGTGAATATCGGTGAAATATCGACATCTCGGATAAGCACCAAAACCAATATTATCAGCGGTATCTCGGCCGAGATTATCTACGTTGAGTCAAACCAATCTTGCTTGCCCCTGGTTTATCCCTCCACCGAATTAAATTAACCACGCCAAAGATGTGCCTTCATAAGGAGAGGGGAGAACAAACCAAAATGGGTATTTTGTAGCTCGTCTGCCGGAGTCTAGCCTTGAATACTGGAGTATTAACCAATTCAACCACAATAGTTTTAATAGCACGTGCTTTACACTCATTTCTGTTTTCATTGATAACAGAAACTCACAGTTGTACCAAATGTCTGCCCACACATGCTACTCTCTCATTGGTTCATTTGCAGTGTTACAGATTGGTTCAATCTAGTTTTGTTGTATGTACAAACTATAAATAGTTTGTGTTTCTTCATCTCTGTAGTGTGTAAGAAAATAATGAGTTGTCTGATTGTAATCTTGATTTTATTGTAATCACGTTTTTATATATGATTTCTTGATTCTTCAAGAACATTATTTTATTATGGTATCATTTGTATGGTAAGATCCTTTATTGCGCTACTTTCTTCTTTGATCTTTGATCTCTCTGTTTATCTTTACTATTTTTTTTCGATTTTCAATGGCATACAATCACTATGATTCTCGAATCTCTCAAATTCCTCACAATCACATCTCCAACATCATCCATCTCAAACTTACAGAAGATAATTTTCTCATTTGGAAGAGTGTTTTACTTCCTCTATTGAAAAAATACAAAGTTTTAGGTTTTATTAATGGATCTCTGCCTTGTCCATGCCAGTTTGTTCAAGATAAATTGATGGTAATTACAGAGATGGCATTAATCAATCAGATAATCACTGGATGGAGGATGACAACACCTTAATTCTCTAGATTCAATCTACAATATTTGATTTTGTTCTTCCTTACGTTGTTGGAGCTATTTCAGCAAAAGAATTATAGGATAATATTGAGTTACGTTTTGGAAGAAGCTCGACAACGCATTCTATTCAACTTCGTACAAAACTTCAATCCATGAAGCTTGGATCTAGATTTATGTCTATATACCTATCAGAAATCAAGAAAATTACTGATCAATTAGCTGCATCTGGTTTTCCTATTTTTGATGACGAACTTGTTGTAACAATCTTGAACGGTATTGGTCAAGATTATCAAGCATTCAATACTTCAATCTGAATTCGTTATCCACCTGTTCATTCTAGAGAACTTCACAATCTTCTTCTTTCTGAATAAACTGCAGTTCAAAATAGATCCTCGGCTTTACTCTCTGAATCCAATAATAATTTAAAGCATTTCCATCTTTACAGGCCTCTATACACAATCAATTTCATCTAAGATCTTGATCTCCTAGCTATTTCAATTTTACTTCTGTTCCTCCACCATCACCACCACCTCAACAACCATCTCTTAATGATTTATCTGACCCTATTATTTGTCAAATATGTTTAGTAACTCAGCTATTTATTGTCGTAGAATGAATCTTGTATATAAAAATACTAATTCTCATCAACATCTAAGTGTTATGCTAGACACTGCAAATATATTTGGGGAGAAAATCCTTGGTATGCTAATACAGGTGCAAATAACCATATTACTGCTTATGAAAATCCTTGTCTGCCTTATGGTGGGTTTTGTTTAGGCAGGCAAGCCGGCATAAAAACTTTTACCACACTTTTATGAGACGATTCTTCACGAGATAGTCTCAAGCCCTACCTGGGACTTGTTCCTCGACAAAAAGGCTTTTGGTTTTGGTGAAGGTATGAAAATCTCACATATTGGTTCTACTTTGAAGTATACTTCCTCTAAGATGTTCTCATTGAATAATATTCTTCATGTACCTCAATACTTAGCAAATCTGTTATCTGTGCATAGATTCTCTACAGATAACAATTACTCAATTACTTTTGATCTCGTTGGTTTTACTGTGAAGAATCTCTTCTCCGGAATATTACTTTACAAGGTTTCCACAGTAATGCATTGTATCATAAATATTTTACTGATAAAAGTTTAATAGAGGCTTATGGAGTCACAGGACATCATACTTATTCAAGTATTTCCTCACAATTTGTAGCTATAAGGCACAAAATACTTGGCCATCCCTCTTTCCATACAATGCAACATTTACCTAAAGTTCTATATCTTTACCAAATATAATAAAGACACTGATATTTTTCATGAGTGTCAGCTTGGTAGAAGTCATGGACTACCTTTTTCATCTTCTTCTTATTGTAGTACTAAGTCATTACATTTACTTCATTTATATCTTTGGGTCCAAGTCCTATAACTTCGAATAGTTGATTTAAGTACTATGTCAACATTATTGATGATTACTCAAAGAATTGTTGGATTTTTGCTCTTTATGATAAATCGGATTTCAAGACGGTTTTCTTTCAGTACAAATCTCAGGTTGATAATTTATCTGGTGTCCCTATTTGCATTATCAAGACTGATGGTGATGGTAAATTTCTTCATAATGAATTATAATCCTTTTTATCCATACATGGTATTATCCATGAATTCTCATGTCCGCATACTCCTCATAAGAATGGAGTTGCAGAGGTCAATCACAAGCACATAGTTGAAGTTGGAAGAACTTGTTTGATTCAGTATGGATTATCCGATGCTTATTGGGTAAACACTTTTCAAACTGCAAACTTTACTATTACCAGATTACCACAAAATCAATAGGCTACAAATCTCCTCATGATGTACTTTTCAACAATGTTAGAGCACTGCTCGGTCGAACTAGCAAGAGTTGTTATCTCAAAACTTGTTGTCAAGTTTAGTTGCCAAAACTATAAGTCTTGATTTCTAGTCTACTTATAGCTAAGTTTCAGATTAGGATATAAAGTGTAGTTGAGCGTTAGAATACACGACGTTCATTGAATGAAGATGAAGAACTACTAAGGGGAGATGGTGGAACTTCATCAACAAAAGGTATGTGAAGACTTGAACTCATCTATCACTCAAAAGTATATCTATTGTATCTCCTATTTGAGATAAAAGTCGTATAGATATATAGAATTAGATTATACACATTCGATATTTTGAGATGAGTTTAACTCGCTTACATATTTCTCGAAATATATGTTGGTAAGCTTTCGCTCTAACCAAGTTTATCTTATATTCTTGACGAAAGTCAAAAGATTATCATGTGAAAATCGTCTGGTAACATCTTACAGGATTTGTGTGAGACAATCATTTGATGTTGACTCAGAATATTTTGTATTGATCATTCAATCACTTGAAAATTCCTTTGAAGCTAATAGTTTGTGTGAGACAGCTATTATCGTCTTCCAAGAATGTTTCAATGATTGAAATGGGAGTTTAGGACAAATAACCATGATTGGATATAGCACAGTATGCGTACTTATATGCTAACTATTGCAAGTTATTCCAAGTCCGAGAACCATGGTATGCATACCCGTGTACGTACTAGTTGGTTTAATGGAAATCCGGGAACTTAGTATGCATACCAGTATGCGTACTGGCGTGAGTTTCAAGTTGCAGGACTTAACTAAGTTTGGAAGGTATGCGTACCAGTTCGTGTACTGGCGAACCCAAACTTAGTCCGACCACTTAGGTATGCGTACCTGTTTGCATACTTGAGTGGGTTATGTTCTAAAATCGGTTTGTTCATGAACTAATACATTTATATAATAAGGAATGCAAAATTTTGCAAACCGTGGCTATAATATTCATGAATTGATTCGAGTGAATCAAAATCGATTTTGCTTCAATTGTGTCTTGTATACTTCTATGATAATATAAATAATTAAACAACTCTAGAACTAGTTTCATTTGATTCATTTGAACTAGTTATGGTTAATATGAATAATGTTTATATGGAAGTCTTCATATGGCTACCTTCAGTTAACTATTGTTGAGCCAACAAGGTGTACACGTTTAGGTACGGTTACTCATATCTAAATGAAGTCACTTTTCATTTTTGTGTAACAAGCTAAGTTCGATCTAACGGTTGAAAGATATTAGCTTGAGTCTAATCAGGTTTTCATCTAACGGTGAATATTGAATGCTTTGTTACCAAGGTAACATTGATTGCGAACCTGATTTGAAAACTATATAAGGGAGAACTCTAGCAACTGGGAAACCTAATCCCCACACCTCATGTGTGATACTAGTTGCGACTAGAGTCGATTCTCCTTTAACCTTAGGTTTTTTCCAAAACCCTATAGGTTAATGACTTGAAGGCTTCATTGGGATTGTGAAGCCATACCCAAATATTTTCTATGTAGTCGTGGATTCTGATCTTGCTATTTTCTATCGTGATTGAGTACTATCTTCTCTAAGATTTGCTCGAGATTTAATCTTCGATAAGCAAGATAAAAAATAGTCACAAACATCTTCGTCTCATCGTTTGTGATTCCATAATATTTTGTTTCGCTACCATACGATTAAGATTATTGTGATATGATTGATATTACTAGGTTGTGCTTCAGGAATATAAGTCCAGTATATCAATTGGTTTCTGTTCACCTTGATTTATCAAAAGACGGAACAAAACTCATAGGTATTTATCAAGTCTTCGACTTTGGTCGTAGAAACTCTTAGTTGTGGATGAGATTAGCTAAGGGAATCAAGTGTGCAGAGTCTTGCTGGGATTTAGAGGCATAAGGAACGTGACTGTACCTTGATCAGTGTGAGATTTGTTAGGGCTCAACTACATTCCAGTCTGAAGTTAACTTGGAGTAGGCTAGTGTCTGTAGCGGATTAATACAGTGTGGTGTTCAAATATGGACTAGGTCACGGGTTTTTTCTGCATTTGCGGTTTCCTCATTAACAGATTTTTTGGTGTAAGTGTTATTTATTTTTCGCATTATATTTGTTTATATAATTGAAATATCACAGGTTGTGCGTAGTTCAATCAATTAGGTAATCCAACCTTTGGTTGTTGATATAAATTTATTGACACTTGAACATTGGTCTTTGGTACCGTTCAAGTTATTTCTCATAATAATCACGCTCACGGATTCTATCTTTTTGATTTGTTGATTATATTGAGAAATAGAGATACAACTCTTGGATATATTTTAATTAATTGAGTCTGACTATCTAGTTTATTCTCTTGGAATTATATTGGAGTTTGTCCATACAGATTTCCTAAACGAAATATTGGGTGAGGTTGTTAGACCCCTGCTTTTTCAATTGGTATCAGAGCAGGCAAACACGTTAAATACCTTATAAGTCTGTGTTTGTAGCAATCTGACTCTATGGACAAAAGTGTTATCTCAGTAAACATACCACCAGTCTTCGATGGCTCAAATTACTTATGGTGGAAAATTGCTATGTGTGCCTTTCTTCAAGCGCGTGATTTTCAATCATGGGTTTATGTTGTTAATGGCTATGATCCTCCAATGGTTACAGTAGACGGTGTCTCTACTGCTAAGGATATTGGTAGATATGAACCTAATGAGATTCTTGCTGTAAAGCAAAATTTTGACGGTTTAAATGTTATCATTCATGCAGATTTTGTTATTCCTTGATCCCGATATCTTTTTAGATAATCACGATCAGGTGTCTTTCTTTCTTGCAGTGTACTGAAAGCCCTGTTTATTGATTTTCGTAAACTGTGAATGGTTCTAACAATCTCTTTCGAAAGTGATATAGATTTCTTATGAGATTTTCTTTTCTCCTCTGATAACGTGAATTATTGGAAGGAGAATTTTTTAGAACCTTTGTGCACACCAACGCTTGGTGATCCTGGTTTTTATACAAGAGAGTCAAGAGACACAATTGATTTGTTATGCCATTGTATTTATTGTCTTCCTCATTACAAGAGAGATTTGAGTCAGACATGATTTCAAGAATAATATGCTGATTTTGTTTAAGAGAGTTTATCGAAGTTGATCGATTCTTCTTCTTGAAATCACGATTGCGAGATGTCGCTTCCTCTTGTCTTAATTTTTTCAGTTGATTTTCCAGATTTTCAATCCTTTTAATGCATGCTTCCTTCTCCAGTTCAAACATACTCTTCATTGAGTACAAATCTTTGGTTAAAAGATCAATTTTGTTATCTAGGGAAGGTAGATTGTTTATCATGGAACAATTAGAGTTGTTCGAGGGACAAGTGTGGCAATCAGCAAAATAAGTGAGAGAACATTCACGGGATTCTTCCTCAGAACAGTAGTCAAGGGTTGCCATCCATGCTTTGGTTAACTCACTGACCTCCTTATAATAATAACCAGAGAACATGGAACAAGTTCCATTATCATAGTTTTTGTGAACTTTTCTACCCTTTTCTTTGATTGGAGACAAATTATTTTGAGACTTTCTTTTTCTCTGTCTTAGAGTTTTCTTTAACTGTTGAACAAACAGTGAAAGGGTTGAATTAAAACAATTCTCATCCTTTGTATCAATCAAATCGGGACAACGAGACTTTACTTCAGATGTAGTAACAAAATTACTAGACATGCGAAGTTTTTCTCTTCTACTCAGTTCAAGATAAAAAAAAAGAAGCTTTCCAATGAGTGTATTTATGGAAAGAGTGTTAAGGTTATTTCCTTCAACGATGGCATGTTTCTTAGAATCGTATTTGGTGGGCAACGATTTGAGAATTTTCATCACAATGTCCTTTTCAGGAATAGTCTTACCCAATGCAAAATATGCACAACAATTTTAGACACTTTGTGATTAAACTCATCAAATGAATCCTCATCAGCTATGCGAAGGTTTTCCTAATCAGAATTCAGGTTTTGAAGCCTAGATTCATTTTCAGAGGTATTCCCTTCGAATACAGATTCTAAGATATCCCACGCATATTTAGACCGAGTGCAAGTAGTCACATGGTAAGAATCCACCCCATCCTTTATTGGATGGGAGAAATTACAATTTGTAATAGGTTATGAGATTGTTCTTGTTTTTTCCCTAGACAAGGACTATAATCTTCGAGAAAGGTGTGAATAGATTTTTGCCATTTTTCTGTCTTGTCACTATTATTTTCTTCTTCCTATGGAACTGTAGTGTTCGAAGGCAAGGACCGTTTCTGTGCTTAAGCAGTTTTCATATTAAAGCTCATTTTTGATTATCCTAAATCTGTTAGGGTTTTTGTCAAAGGTCTTTATAGGAATTTACTTTATATCTTCTTCTTTTTAAGAGTGGAAGATTTATTCTTCTAAGCAAGCATTTGATTTTCTCCATCAGGTCATATTCAAGTCTTTCATGTAAAGATGTAAAGAAGATGATGTCTGGACTGTTCTTTTTCCCTCTAAGAAAGTTCGTTTTGGTTCCTCCAATAGTGAGATTGGTCACGACAAACATGATTCCTCTTCTGATGAGAATCCTACTATCTCTCATTTTGAAAAACTCTCTTTAACTATGAATCTTGTCTTAGAACAAGTACGGGCATTGAAGAGTGAACTGTAATATTCAACCAAAATACTTGAGGATAAGATGGATAATCTCGAATCCAGGATTGATCTAATCGAAGACGATCTTGATGATTATAGGGAATATGAGAAGAGTCTTCACAGTAAGTGAAATGATTCTTTTGGTTTTTACTTGCTTAGAATGTCTAGGAAACTTCTTATGAGAATTTATTCTTGTGTTTTAAGAAGGATAACAAGGGTTTGGAATAACATTTATTGTGAGTACACATAGATATTGCCAACGATTTTCATCTTGCAAAGTTTTTAGATTCATTTATTTAAAGTTTAAAGTTTATTTGGAAGATGATAATACAATATTAAGCTTTATTGGTTTTATATATTGCAAAAAAATTGTTATGGGATATGAGTGTTTGCATATGTGAACTATGATTGTCCCATATATGTCAAAAGTTAAACCTAATGTCATTATGAAAATATTGATGGAAGATAAGATGAACTTGTGATTTCAAAGATTAAGTCTATTATATGTCTTTATGCAAATATTGATGAAACATAGAATGAATCTTTGAATATTCCGCAGTATTGAACTTTCCCTGATCCACTTTTTTGTGAAAGTACTGTACGGCTCCATAAGTTCTCATATGTTGAGCATTTCCAATTAAATTAATCATGGGTTCTCTTGTGGTTAATTTAAGTGGGAATGTTATTTATGCCCCTACTATCCATGGGTCATGCACAAATACCCTTATGAGTCTTTACAAATACCCCTAATGGCATAATTGAAATTATGAATAGAAAAATAATTTATATAATTCCAGTTTTAACCTTTAGACCGTGTTCTTCAACTTCTTCTTCATTTTTCACTTGAGAAAAAATCAGTTTCACTCTCATTGTATTCGTCTCCGTCGCCACCACAACCAACACCACCAACACCACCATCATCTCCATCGCCGTCATCACCACTCAATTTTTTTTGCATCGCACCTACCACCACCGTTGAGAGAGATCGAGCGGAATTCTGAAGACAGATCGAACAGAGATTAGCAGGGTGAAATTGTGAAATTGAAGCTGCTGTTGACTGAATCGAGATGAAATGGAATATGATTTTGTTGATATTAGGGTTTGAGTTGATGTTGCAGTCGGAAGGGAGATGAAACTGAAGATATCAGGGGAGATGAAGGTGCTGCCATCAATTTGCAGTAATGAAGGAGTAGATCGATGAAGTTGCTGCTAATGATTAGAAGAAGGGGTTTGTGAAGAATCAGTAGATGGAGATGATTGAGGTGAAAGAATGAATGTTGTTGCGATTCGATGAAGATTTGATTTTTCTGAGATTGATTTCGAGTTGCTGATTCAAATTTCAGAGAGATCGAGATTGTTGATTCAGAAAATGCTATGATTCAACTTTCTTTGAGGTTTTGTTATTAATTTTCGGTAATTTGCTAACTGAAAACATTTCATTTCATTTCTTTAGGGTTTTTCGAAGTTGCAAGAGCTGTTGTAGCTGCAGCTACTGGTGCTAATAACCCTGGTCATTCACCACACCTGTCCGTTGTTATTTCGTCCAAAGATGATAGTAATAGCCAACTGCACAAATTACAGTGGCAGGTTATAGAAGTGTTAAAGGGATGGTCACCACCTGTAAAGTCAAAAGAGTTACTAACAACCCAGAGGTGTTAACTAGCTTGAAACGACAATGGGCGAGGTTTCAGTCGCTGTCATTGGTACGTTGTTTTCAAGTATTAGCATTTTTTTTTTGTTATTCTACTAGTATATGTCCTTGAGAAGAATACACAATCAGAATATAATGTGAAGAGGAATTGCTCGGATTAGATTCCTTGTGTATTTTATTTGGGTTGGTTGTTTGTAAGTAGGTGTGAGTGCAGATAGAGGCTAAAATCTTATGTTTATATCCCGTTATCCTACGTACGACAACTATAATTCTGTCTTTGGATAATTTCTTCCAGTTTATATATTCTTTGTTTAACTTTCAATTGGTACGTATTACCCGTAAGTGCACTCAATACAATACATATTTTGTAGAAGACATAGGTTTCAACTTCAGAAAGCATTCATTTTTGAATTTGTGGTTTTGATCACGTGGATAAGCTTCATTTTTGAATTTGTGGTATTTATCATGTGGATAACATTCCCACGAAAACAGCTGCCGCTCAAATATAAGGATCTTGTATCATTTTGCTTTCCCGGAGGTTAGTGACCTTTGCATACAGTGTCTTATTATTATCCTTTATTTTTGTATCTGCTTCTTATTCCTTGTGCCTATAAGTTTTGTTGCATATCATTTTGTTGTGGTTGACAAAAAAAATGTTAATATGTTGTCAGGTTCATGCTGTTGAAAGAACTCCTTCAATGAGTGAGTTGAGTGAAATACTCCTTGGACAGGTATAAATAGCTCCCTTCATCTTCCTACAATATGTTTGGTTGTTAAAGGATTATGTGTTACTGAAATACTTGACGGCACCATTTCTTGGAAAACATCAACTGTTAAATCTGCCTTCTACTTGACTATTTCTATTTTGAATGCATTTCGATAGCTGTTAACATGTTCACAATTTTTCAGGAACATTTCAAACAAAGTGATTTGTCCTTCGTATTCCATTTACAGGTAATGTATACATGAAATAGAAACTCATTTATCTGTTTCAAAATTTAGTATGCTTAATGCTTTAGTCCATTTTTCTTTTTTAGAATGACATGTTGGTTTCAGTTGTTTGGCTCTTGAACACGAACAAGTTGCTTACTAAGTATCTTATAAGACTTATATTATTTAATAGTCAACATTGCAAATTCACTAAGGAGGTTATATTCATTGTTCTTTTTAGTTTTTTTATAATGATGAAACCATCACCAATTGATTTATTAAGCTCATGTTGGTATTCATGGGACTTTCCGAAACTTAAAATTATTGTAGCAATCACCACTGCTCCGTCGGGTAGGTAAAGTAATTACAACCCTGGACAACCTCACCAAGTTGCTTCCAACTTTGGAAACAACTTGACCAAGTTGCTTCACTATTGGAGACAACTTGAGCTAGTTGCTTCCTTTTTTTTGGAGACAACTTGAGACAATTTGTGATAGTTGCCTCCATATTTGGAGACAACTTGGGCTAGTTGCTTTCACTTTTGAAGACAACTTGTGATAGTTGCCTTCATATATGAAGACAACTTGAGCTAGTTGCCTCCATATTTGGAGACAACTTAGGCTAGTTTCTTTCACTTTTGAACACAACTTTGTGCTAGTTGCCTTCACTTTTGAGGACAAATTGAGCAAGTTGCCTCAAATTCGGAGACAACTTGAGCTAGTTGCCTCCATTTTGTTTTGCAACTTATTCCTGTACACTATTTTTTGGAGACAACTTAAGCTAGTTGCCTCCACTTTTGGAGCCAACTTGAATTAGTTGCCTCCAATATGGACATTATTTATTGGAGACAACTTGAGCTAGTTGCCTCCTATATGGACACAACTTCAACAAGTTGACTCCACATGGTAGTGGTGGTCGTCGGTGGCGGTGGTTGGCGGCGGCGGTGGTGGTTGGTAGTGGCGGTGGTGGTGGTTGGTGGTGGTGGTGGTTGGCGGTGGTGGACGTCGTCGGCGATGGTGGTGGTTGGTGGTGGCGGCGGTGGTCGGCTAGGCAGTGGTCGGCGGTTGTAGGCGTCGGAGGCGGTGGTTGGCGGAGGTGGCTGGTGGTGGTCGGCGGTGGTGGCTGGTGGTGGGCGGCGGTGGACAGTGGTGGTGGTGGTTGACGGTGGACAGTGGTGGTGGGAAGTGGAGGTTTTTTTTTTTTTTTTTGAATATTGGTTGGTGGATTTGTATTTACACTATACAAAAGAGGGTATTTTGGTAATGTATTAAACTTGGGGGTATTTGTAAAGCTCATAAGGGTATATTTGCAAAGGGTGTCATAGTAGGGGTATATAGATAATGTTCCCTTAATTTAATTGAGTTTTCTGGATACAAATTCATGTTTCATGTAATTTGTTAATGTCCAAAGAAATCCTTTTTTTCTTGTAAAAGTAAGGTCGCTCTTGTTGTTCTTTCGGGAATGACATTTTATGGGGGAGAGTTCTTAATTGAAATTGTGCTTAATTGCCAAATCTTGCGGGGAGTGCGGCTGTGGAATATTGTAGGAGCTTTTTTATATCTTTATAAACTCCTTGATGAATACACTAAGTTTCGACTTTGTGAAATCATCGAAACAAAGTTGATATGTTCTATTTTAGTCATGAAGTATCTCTATGAGAATTTCATTATGATCCCACTAGTTTTCGTACCTTTTCCAATTTATGTTGACAAAAAAGGGGAGAATTAATGTGTAGTTCACACTACAAATACATATGGTTTACGGATCATTATGTAAGAGGGAGTGATACATATCACCGTAGTATTATTTTCAAAGTTGTGATACAATTGAACTTTGATGTTGTGTAATAATACTAAGACACTGTATAACAATGATTAAGAGCAATTGTTTTCTCATTGTTATAGATACTGATCTTCAGCAACTATGATGCTGAGTTGAACACGCTCAGAATCACTGGAGTACTTGGAAGTGACGAAAATTTCAAGTAATGTTGAGGAACCAAGGTGGTCAAGCATTTGGATGAGAAGCTACACAGTTTATTTATTTTGTAATCCATATGTATTGATAGTTTTGTCACTAAAATTGACAAAGGGGGAGATTGTTAGAGCACCGCTCAGTCGAACTCGCAAGCGTTGCTATCTCAAGCTTGTTGTTAAGTTTTGTTGCCAAAACTATAAGTCTTGATTTCTAGTCTACTTATAGCTAAGTCTCGGATTAGGATAGAAAGTATAGTTGAGCATTAGACTTCACGGTGTTCATCGAATGAAGACGAAGAACTACTAAGGGGAGCTTGTGGAACTTCATCAACAAAAGGTATGTGAAGACTTGAACTCATCTATCACTCAAAATTCTATCTACTCTATCTCTTATTTGAGACAAAATTCATATAGCTATATAGACTTCGATTATACACATTTGATAATTCGAGCTGAGTTTAATTCGCATACATATTTCTCGAAATATGTGTTGATAAGCTTTCAGTTCAACCAAGTTCATCTTATATTCTTGACGAAAGTCAAAAGATGATCATGTGAAAATCGACTGGTACCATCATACATGATTTGTGTGAGACATTCATTTGATATAGACTCGGAATGTTTCGTATTGATCATTCGATCGCTTGAAAATTGCTTTGAAGCTAATAGTTTGTGTGAGATAGCTATTGTCGTCTTTCGAGAATATTTTAATGATTGAAATGGGAGTTTAGAACAAATAACCAAGATTGGATATAGCACAGTATGCTTACTTTTATGCTAACTGTTGCAAGTTATTCCAAGTCCGGGAACCATGGT
Organism: Papaver bracteatum; assembly: GCA_023529315.1. Lineage (NCBI taxonomy): Eukaryota > Viridiplantae > Streptophyta > Magnoliopsida > Ranunculales > Papaveraceae > Papaver > Papaver bracteatum. The sequence goes on from JAJJWX010000433.1 coordinate 783,002, forward strand.
ATGCATACCCATATGTGTATTGATTGGTTTAATTGAAGTCCGGAACTTAGTATGCATACCGGTATGCGTACTTGACGAGGTGTCAACTCGCAAATAATATTTCTCTACTTCTCTTTACACTAGCAAGTAGTATAATGTAAGCAGGATCGTCCCAAGGGAGGTATGAAGCAAAAGTTATTATGCAAATACTCTTAGCAAAGATGATTTTGTTGTAGAAATTCTGAAAATTATAAATTATATTCAAATATGAGATGGAATTGATTAAAGGTTCATTCTAGACCACAGAATACAAACCAAATTGATAGATAGCTACTTTTTTCACATTATCTTGTTACTAATAACCCTATGATAATTAGTACTCTCAACTATCCCGTTAATATCTCCTAAGCTCACCGGATACGGAAATGCTCGACTACCGGATTCTACTCGTCAAGTTACCTAGAGGTACGCTTACTAGGTGTGACTTAAACAAATGCTTTAAGTTTTATGAGATAAGATTGTTCCTATTGATAAAATCAAAGGATTGAATTACCTACTAGTGCCAATCTCTACATATAGGTACTTAACAAAGTCCCATCATCAGTACCCATATATTGCTACTTGCGTTTACAGTTCTAGACACTTACGGGTCGAAGAAAATCTAAACTAGCAATAGAATTAAGAACTAACGATTTAATTTCGAACTTAAACCATTAACAAATAATCCATAAAAAAATATTATCATAGTAGAAATCAAACAATAACAGAAATAATTGCGAGAAACCGAGTTATTGCATATTAATTATGGGTTCATAATCAGGGCTTTGAAATCGCCCTTAATCAAAATAGTTTTAGTTACTCATAAGTATGGAGTTCATCATCATAATAATAATCGAAATAAATAAAGAAGATGAAAATATAAAACGAAAGCAAACCCTAGCTGCGGATCTCTCCAAAACTCCAAGAAGAATACGTGATAGTAAAGTTGTAGAAGACTTTTCCTTTTATAGCTCCTGTTGTTCCAAAATTAGGTCTAGTCTTCAAAGGTCCAATAGATGGAAGTCCACCAAGCCCATGTTTGAGAAAAACCCATGTGAAAATCTTCTTAAAAATGTCGCCAAAAAACTGGTTTCATGGCCAGAAAAGCTACCAGAAATCAACTTCAGGTGACCGGCAAAGTCCACCCGGCCACCGGTCAAAGATCAGTCAACCGAGTCAACTCGGGAAGTCAAATCGGGTCAGGTGTGAGTCAGATCATAGTCAGCAAACTGACTCAGCTGAATGGGTTCCAGGCTACAGTTTCATAGGCCTGATCTCATATGTCAAACTCAATGCTGTGCAATGATTGCGCTTCGCTTAATCCTGCAGTATTTTTTTCCATGTCCACAAACCACCAGATCCATTGCTTACTGCATCCATATACCAGCTCATTGCAGCATCTCATTAAAATTCCACCCAGCCTTCCTTGCAATGCCAAGTTCACAAACAATCCCTTTCATTGGTTACCAGACTTAAATACTGCATCTCAATCACCTCCTGCAGTTTAGACATTACACAACTGCAATACAACATCAGCACCAAATAATACTTCACTGCAGTCCCCTCTTCTCAGCTATGCACAACCACTACCAACACCTGCAACTTATCAAGTCCATTGTCTGAGCTCCTCAAACATAGTCCATTAGAGATTCTCCTCCCATTCTATCTGCACATCCACTTCATGTAGCTTTATGATTATATGATTCTCACTTCCTTCTACAATTCATTCATAATCCCTGGCAGTGACAATTATCAACTTCAACTCAGCTCAACCTGCTATAAACCTAACATACATCTAATGTACAACTATCAATTCCTTCATTTCTTGCTTGATTAACATCCAACACCTACAATATCAGACCACCACCATTTCATGCCTCCAATCTGTAGTTGCTTCGGTCATTCTCACCACTCTACAACTCTTATTATTGTTATTGTCTAACTGCACAACAAATTCCTGCAATTCCAGCTCTATCATAGATAACACCAATTCCCACTGCACTATTGCCAGCTTACTGGAAACTTCCCAATTCACCAACCGATATTGCTCTTCCCTGTGAACTTCCATTCATCCAGGCCATAACTAACCGCACAACCATCTGTTACAACTCCACCACAGATTCATTATTACCTGCAGCTTCCTAATCACCACTTGCAATGGCTGTAACTATACTGCAACATCAACAGAACCTGCAATCTTACTCATTCACACAACATCAGATCTTCCATTTGCAGCAGCACTCCGCTCCAGCAACCTAGCCATTCCAGCTGCATCATACCTCCAGCATCTCTATCTTGGCCAGTCCCAGTTCATATCATAACATATGAAATCCTAGGCATACATCTAGTCAAATTCAAGTCTTCACAGTCACAAAAACAACTTATTGCATCACCTGCAGAGCTCAAATGCATCGTATACCCACAACTTTAGCTGCATTGTCTTTTGCTGTAGCAAAGTTAACCTCCATTTATCCAATTCTGCTCCTTATTTTGAACCCAAATCAACCTGCAATCTTGAGATACAACCACCAAAAACTTGCATCAGAACTCCCCATGAATTCCAGCCTTCAACTTCATTCTTCACCTTAGTTCAATTCCTCTTCATGGACACAATCATCTCAAACTCCCACCAGATTCACAGATAGCTCAGTCCTTCATTCTGTGAATCAACACAAACCCATAAATCAACCATCATTTCACCATCTGTTCTTTTTTTCTCTTCAACATCAAACCCTAATTTCTGTATATCAATCACCAGCATAAAACCCCTATCGACCAATCGTTCTTCATTTCAATTTCAAACAAATTATCATCATCAACATCGAAATCACACAAAACCCAACTCTCCTCCTTCTGTTAATAACCCCAAAATCACCATTAGATTCGAGTCTTCACATTCAAACTCAGATTCAAGAGAAACCCACTTTATATTTTCATCAAAGCAACCATAATATCATTCTCAAATTCTAGCATCACTTCTCCCCTCTTTTCTTGATCTGGATCCATCTCGTTCTTCTTAGCTTCGGGACAACAATCTAAATTATCAAATCACCAGATTTAAAACCCATTCTCATCATTAGTTCCTCTTCCTTGAGTTTCTTCACCAGAAGCAGAATATCTCTGGTTCACTCAACAGAGAACCTCTCCTCTCTGAGCTATCATCTCTTCTCTCAGTTTATGGTGAAACTAATGATAAGAGAGAAATAAAGCTTCTCCGAATTCTAGGGTCATGTAAAAATGTGCAAGTGGATATAACCACCCTGATAGACTAGATAAGGGCCAACCAAGTGATATTTAGCATGTTAGTTTCAGCAAATTGACTGCCTATTCTGCTTCTTTTCTCAACTGTTAGTTCCGAGCAACTGATAGCTTATTCTTTGCATGCAACTTGATCTTTGTGCTCCTTTTTGCTCCAAATGAACGCCTTCTTCTTCCTCAAAATCTTCCGCCAACAACAGCTCATCTCTTACTTCTCAGATCGACTTCTTCTCTTTAATTTCTCTTCATCACTAAAGTTGTCGTGCTTTTCAGACATAAATTGCATCACTAAAGCCGACATGCTTTTCAGACAGAGATAAAAAAAAAAAATAATGAAAAATAATTCGCCTCCAGTAGCAGTTGCACATGAGATGAGATTTTTGCGATGTTTCTTCTTCTTTTGTTCCGAATGACTCCAAAGTACCTAAACACTCAAAAGCAAACATAATATACATATTTTACAAGAAAACTTAGCAAAGAAAGCATAAACAATAGATAAATATCAAGATGTTTTAGACATCTATTAGTAATAGTGTGAGTTTCAAGTTCCGGGACTTAACTAAGTTTGGAAGGTATACGTACCAGTTCGCATACCGGCGAACCCAAACTTAGTCCGACCACTTAGGTATGCGTACTCGTTTGCATACTTGAGTGGGTTATGTTCTAAAATCGGTTTGTTCATGAAACACTACATTTATATAATAAAGAATGCAATCTTTTGAAAACCGTGACTATAATGTTCATGAACTGATTCGAGTGAATCAAAATCGATTTTGCTTCAATTGTGTCTTTTATACTTCTATGAGAATATAAACAATTGAACAACTCTAGAACTAGTTTCATTTGAGTCATTTGAACTAGTTATGGTTAAGATGAATAAGGTTGATATGGAAGTGTTCATATGGGCTAACTTCAGTTAACTATTGTTGATCCAACAAGGTGTACACATTTAGGTACGGTTACGCATATCTAAATGAAGTCACTTTTTATTTGTGTGTAACAATCTAAGTTCGATCTAACGGTTAAAAGATATTAGCCTGGGTCTAATCAGGTTTTCATCTAACGGTGAATATTGAATGCTTTGTTACCAAGGTATTTTCGGGAATATAAGTCTGGTGTATCAATTGGTTCATGTTCACCTTGATTTATCAAAAGACGGAACAAAACTCATAGGTATTTTTGTGGGAAATAAATTTATATCTTCAATAGACTTTTCTGTGTGAGACTGATTGGTTTATCAAGTCTTCGACTTTGGGTCGTAGCAACTCTTAGTTGTGGGTAAGATCATCTAAGGGAATTAAGTCCGTAGAGTCCTGTTGGGATTCAGAGGCGTAAGGAACGCGACTGTACCTTGATTAGTATGAGATTGGTTAGGGCTCAACTACATTCCAGTCCGAATTCAACTTGGAGTAGGCTAGTGTATGTGGAGGTTGAATACAATGTGGTGTTCAAATATTGACTAGGTCCCGTGGTTTTTCTGCATTTGCGGTTTCCTTGTTAACAAAATTTCTGGTGTATGTGTTATTTATTTTCCGCATTATATTTGTTTATATAATTGAAATATCACAGGTTGTGCATAGTTCAATCAATTAGGTAATCCAACCTTTGGTTGTTGATATAAATTGATTGACACTTGAACATTGGTATTTAGTACCGTTCAAATTGTTTATCATAATAATCAGGCTCACAGATTCTATTTGTTTGATTTTCTGATTACATTGAGAAATAGAGATACATCTCTTGGATATATTTCCATTGATTGAGTCTGACTATCTAGTTGATTCTCTTAGAATTATATTGGAGTTTGTCCATACAGATTGCCTAAACGAAATATTGGGTGAGGTTGTTTGACCCCCACTTTTTCAAATAGGTCTCCAGATTATCATTTTTTGAAGTCTTTTGTTTGTTTATGCTATCCATGGCTAACACCATATACAACACATAAACTAGAACCTAGAAGTATGCAGTGTATTTTTATTGGTTATAGTATGCAACATAAAGGCTACATGTGTCTTCATCTAGCTTCTGGCAGAGTTTACATTTTCCAAAATGTGGTGTTTGATGAAACTGCTTATCCTCTGATATCATCACACTTTATTCTTCACCAGTTGCACATACTTCTTCTCCATATCCTATATCAGATACTGTGCCAGTTATTATCACTACTTGTTTGTCATATCATATGTCAGATACTTCTCCTCCAACCATTTCACATACTCCTGCATCTACTTCAACTGCTTTATCCAATCTCACAGTGTATTTTACATATTTTGAAGGAAACATCTTCACTTATAGCAATAAGAGAGAAGGAGAGACTAATATCAAGCAAAGGCTTGACAGAGCCTTGGAAAATGCTGAATGGAACTTAGAATTCAGTGAAGCCTCTCTTGAAAGTCTAGTAGCGATAGGCTCTGACCATGGTCCTATTTTCCTTTCCTTTTCATTTTATGATACTTGGATTAAGGACCCTTCCTGCATATAGGTCATTAAAAACTCTAGGAAAATACACACTGATAGGCCAGTTTTAGGTCTTCTTGATAACATCTATCAATTCTGGGAGAAAACCTTAGCACATGGAAGAAAAATGTGTTCAGAAAACCTAACAAGTAAATCAAAATTCTGATAAAAACTATTGAGAATCTATCTGCCAAACCTACAGAACTTACAAACACCAATTTGATAAATAAAAAACTCTTAAACTAGAATCTCTGTATGACACACATGAAGAAATGGCCAAATAGCAGTCTAGAAATAACACAATTTCTTTCGGTGAAATAAATACAAAATTCTTTCATGTAAAAACTTTAAAAAGAAGGAAAAGAAATCACATTGACTGTATCCAAGACAAGAATGATAGGGTAGTTAATTCTAGAAACGAAATAAAAGAAGTTTTAACCTCTCACTTCTCTGATCTGTTTTTCGAGTCAAGTTCAATTACTGATCAGCATATCTTTAGACATATTAAACCTTGGATATCCATGGAATAAAATCTAGCCTTAATAGATACCCCATCCCCGGAAGAGATTTGGTGTGTGGTAAAAAATCTTAAATCTAATAAAGCACCGGTCCTGATGGATTCCCGGTTACCTTTTTCAAACATAATTGGGAGATTGTAGATCCTCAATTAGTGGCAGTAATACAAGATTTTTTTTCAAAAATAAACATCTTAGTAACAACTTAAATAAGACTTTCTTATTCCTCATTCCTAAATCTAAAAAACCCAAAATCTCCGGTAGCCTTAAGACCGATTGGTATGTGTAACACTCCTTATAAAGTAATAAAAAAACTTATGGCTAAGAGAATTAAAAAAAAAAACTGGAAAAATTAATTTCACCCCTACAGTCTGCTTTTCTTTATTCTAGGCATATTTTGGGTAACATAATTGTTTCCCATGAAATATTACACAATAAAGAAAACAGGAAACGTAGGTCTTAAAATAGACATGTTGAAAGCTTTCGAAGGAGTAAAGTGTAAATTCATAATACAAACTCTTAAATCTTTCGGATTCTCTGAAGAATGGTACCAGCTGATTTTTCAATACATTTCATCTCTATCCATTGCAGTACTCCTCAATGGTAATCCCTGTCAGTAATTCAAACCTTCACGGGGGATTAGGTAAGAGGATCCTTTATCCACTTACCTTTTCATACTATGTATGGAAATCTTCTCTCGCTTGTTATGTCATCTACAAACGACCAAACAATTTCAAGGAATTTAACTAACTCCAAAATCTACCCCAATCTCTCACTTATTCTTTGCTAATGATTTTCTTATATTCACTAAAGCAGACCTAGGAAATTGTAAAAACCTTCTAGATGTTATCAACTTGTTTAGTACTTGTTAGAGCATTGCTCGGTTGAACCCACCAAGCGTTGGTATGTCAAGTTTGGTTGTCATATTTTAGTGAAGCAAAACTCATTTAAGAGTCGCTTAATTTAAATGTACTAGAGTCACTTCGTATAGGTTAGATTGAAAGTATTAGGGTGAGATATAATAAGTATTGCGAAGACTTAAAGAAGTGAAGAATTGCGGAACTACAACGACAACATAATCCATCCACTTGAGGTTAGTGATATTTGACTTGAACTATTTCATTCCCTAACGTATCTTTCAAGTCGTGCATATTGAAAACATAAAACTGCGAAGCATAAACACTCTAGATATACATAGTATTAAGGAATACAATATGAAGTTTCTTGTTTAACCATTAAACTTTGTATATAAGACATCGACATAATCGTATGAATGCTATTGTGATTATGTATGGGTATGAGGTGAGGATTTCATCCTAGGGAACAATGTTTACATGTGTTCTAAGGAATTAAGTTCATGATACGTATTGTGAACCAAAAGGGAAATCGCCAGGCATTATTGGGGCTGTTCTTCATTGCATATCTTATAAACAACCAATATGTGTGATTAGTATAACCGCTCACGACTTGTTTGTGTTCTTGGTAGAACTATTCACATGAGGCCTGACTTATGCATTGGTATGACTTTTATTAGTGAAACCGATCTTAAGTAATCACCTGGGGTATGATCGGGTTGTGTATGTCTGAACTTATTACTGGTAAGAGGGGAACCGATCCTAGTAAGAGGTGCAGTGCATCTCAAGGGGAACCGATCCTTGTATGAGGTGCAGCAAGGTTTATGGAAAAAAGGGGAACCGATCCTATGAACATGTGCAACAAGTTTTTCGGAAGGGGGAACCGATCCTATGGAATGTGCAGTGCATACAAGTTAGATACCAAATATATGTGGGGAACCGATCCTAGTACCTAGTCAGTAGTACCTTTGGTAAGCTAGTGTAACTATGCAAAGTACTCATATGGGGGTAGAACCAAAACTTGTTTTAGTAGAAGCGTAAACCCATGAGTTGTGATTGAGTGGTACTTGATCAATTACATAGTTCTTTAAAGTCATATGAACCAATACTAAACTTGTTTGGAAGTGTGGTAAATCGGTTTCAAGTGAGAAAGCATGGTAAAGACTTGCAAGAGTAAGATGTCGACACACTTTGAACACGGTGCATTAATGCTTATTCTATTTTGTTCAAAGATATTCCTTAACGGCTAAGAAGGAAGTAAATCCCAAGATCGAATTTAAATAAGTTAAGAATCTTTATAATTAAGGGTTTTTAATTATATATGGAAAATAATAATTAGTAATGTGCATTTGCTAATTAAAGATTTTCCAAGGAGATTTCGATCATTATTTTTGGACAGTGGATTCACAGGAATTATGAAAACCGAATTTGGTGGAGCAATGAAAATATCTTGAGAATATTTTCGGTTTTGGAAATTCCTTGGTGTCCAAACTTCCTTGTCTATAAATACTTTTATTTTGCATTTCTAGCAAACTAATCCTGCGTAACCTAGACTTACTCTTTTGTGTTTTTTACTGGTGAAGCCGCCTATTGGAGAGGAGAGTAATCTAATTAGGTGAAATCTCTTACGGACGCTTAATTTAAAGTCTTCTTTGGGATTGAGAAGCTCTAGCGCGACCTGTTGGTGGGAAACTAGATATTGCGGTTTATCTTTAGTTTTCGTATTGATTTGATTGACTAACGGTGGTAATTCCCTTGGATCCTGCATTCCACGCTTGTTTAGGCGACGGAGACAGGGAGAACACACACATATTGCTATCCAAGTGTCAATTTATATATATATATATATATATATATACTCCGGTTGGTATAATTGGTCTGGTCTCCTTTTTTTGTTTTTGTTTTTTTAGTAACTCAATCACTCTATTTCATCCTAGCAGTAATAACAATTCGATGTTAGTGACCCACCAAATCACTTAGAGAAACAAAAAGTTTGCAAAAATAAAAACAGAAGGTGATATGGTGACATTCCGAGATATGGTAACAACTTATTTGTAATCCCTGAGCTATGTCCATCCTTTTAGTTAATGGGTTCCTCAACTCTTGTAACCAAGATGGTTCCATCCACTTATATTGGTAGTGTCATCCTAAAGGCACAAGTTTCTAGATTTCAGAGTTTATAAAGCAATCTTTTCTTTTCTTTTTTCGATTTTTTTTTACTAAAGGCATCAAACAAACTATACAAACATATAAGTGCTCCCCCACACTTAAACTTTACATTGTCCTCAATGTAATTTAGTCATTCAAAGTAAAGTTCAAGGTGGGAAATTCCGCAAATGATATGCAAGAACAAGAAAAATAAAGATAAAATGCTTAAAAATAAAAAGATAAAGATAAAGATACAAAACCGGTGGGTTGCCTCCCACTTAGCGCTTGGTTTAAAGTCGCCAGCCCGACTTTCAGCTCTAATTACTCCTTCAGAGGGAGTGGATCACTCAATGTGACCATATCCTGATTCTCTGTAAAAAACTGCTCATAGTATGGTTTCAAACGATGGCCGTTGACCTTGGAAACCAGCCCTGTTTTGGGACTAGTAATTTCAACTGCACCATGAGAGAACACATTAGTAACAACAAATGGTCCAATCCATCTGGACCTAAGTTTACCCGGAAACAATTTAAGACGAGAATGGAATAAAAGAACTTTCTGACCTACTTCAAAACTCTTTCGGGAAATCATTTTATCATGGAAAACCTTGGTCTTTTCTTTGTAAATGCGTGAACTTTCATATGCATCATTTTCTATCTCTTCTAACTCATTGATCTGAAGTTTCCTATGTTCACCAGCTGCATCTAATTCCAGATTACATACCTTGATAGCCCAATAAGTTTTGTGTTCAAGTTCGATGGGAAGATGGCAAGGTTTTCCATAGACAAGCCTAAAAGGAAACATACCGATGGGTGTCTTATAAGCTGTCCTATACGCCCACAAAGCGTCATTGAGCCTATAACTCCAATCCTTCCTTGTAACGTTCACCATCTTCTCTAGGATGGACTTAATCTGCCGGTTGGAAATTTCATCTTGACCGCTCATTTGTGGATGATACGGTGTGCCAACTTTATGAGAAATGTTGTACTTCTTTAGAAGAGAGTGAAAGGATCTCTTGAAGTGCGAACCTCCATCACTAATCACCACTCGAGGTGTACCATATCTAGAAAAGATATGTTCCTTCACAAACTCACAAACAACTTGAGAGTCATTAATAGGGGTGGCTTTAGCTTTCACCCATTTAGAAACATAATCTACTGCAAGAAGTATATAAAATTTCCCATTGGAATTCATAAAAGGCCCCATAAAATCGATACCCCGAACATCAAAAATCTCAACAGTGAGAATTGGTGTTTGCGGTATTTGGTTTCTAGCACCTAGATTGCATGTCCTTTGACACCTATCATAAGCCTTGCAAAATAAATATGCATCCTTAAACAATGTAGGCCAATAAAAACCACTTTCGATAACCTTGAGGACTGTCCTCTTAGATCCGAAATGGCTACTACAAGCATATGAGTGACAAAAATTCAGAATTGATTGGAACTCGGATTCGAGTACGCACCTGCGGATCATTTGATTGGAGCAATGCTTCCACAAATAAGGTTCATCCCATATATATTGCTTGTCATTCTTCTTGAGCTTGTGTTTCTGAAATGTAGACATAGAACTAGGTACTTGTCCCGTCACCAAGAAGTTAACAATATCAGCGTACCATGAAGTTGTGACAACAACCGCAAAGAGTTTCTCATCCGGGAAGCTATCATGCAAAGGAATCGCTTCTTCAGACACAACCAATATGCTTAGATGATCTGCTATGGTATTCACACTTCCCTTCTTGTCCTTGATTTGCATGTTGAACTCTTGAAGAAGGAGTATCCACCTTATGAGCCTTGGATTAGCATCCTTCTTTGTTAGCAGGTATCGAAGTGCAGCATGGTCAGAGAAAACAACCACTTTCGTACCCACTAAATAAGATCTAAACTTCTCTAGTGCAAACACTATGGCCAAGAGCTCCTTTTTAGTAGTGGAGTAGTCGATTTGCGCTCCATTGAGAGTTCTAGAAGCATAATAAATGGCATATGGAACTTTACCATCTAGTTGTCCCAACATGGCTCCAACGGCATAATTACTTGCATCGCACATCAACTCAAATGGCTTGCTCCATTCCGGTAGTTTGATAATTGGTGCGGTAGTCAACAACTCTTTCAAGGTGTCAAAAGCTTCCTTGCATTCCTTGTCACAATCAAAGGCCACATCTTTCTGCAAAAGTCTACACAGGGGCATTGCAATCTTAGAGAATCCTTGATGAATCTCCTATAAAAACCTATTTGGCCAAGAAAAGAGCGAACCTCCCTCACAGTTGTGGGGTATTTGTAACTCCCCTAAAGCTAGCAGCTATCTAATCCAAGAGATTAACTAAATAAAGAGGCACTAAGGAATCTAAATCAAATACTTAAGCATTCAATAAAGAAATCTGCTACAAAACTTAACCCAAAATTAGCCCCGTTTTGAAATATATACAAGAATGCCTTACAGATGATACATATACAGTAGTCATTTGGTTTGCAAATAAATTATAAACACAAATAAATATAGCAGAAGCTATTCAACTAACGGACTCAACGCCACGAAGCTTCCGCTGCGCAACTCTGATCTGTCTCTGAAACTGAAAGTGGGAATGGGTGAGCACATCATCCCTACAAGGGGTGCCCAGTAGAAATAACAACTAGCTTTCAAGTAATCATTAATATGATTCGAAGACAATGTAGGTTTTATCAAAAATCGGTAATACAAGGAAAGACAATAAAACATAATGTAAAAACTTCTTCATAGACATTCATAAATAACTATAAACATCCATGTATGAGATGTATGTTGCCGCACATAAGGGAAGAGTAATATTGATGCCAATTCCACACTGATTAGGTAATATTGCAGTGTATCGCCCTAGCCATAGAATACTGGATATAAAGGAAGAATAATATTGCGGTGTATCGCCCTAGCCATACTAATATTTCTGTGTATCGCCCTATCCATATAATACTGATGTTGTGTCGGCACACATCTCAAACCGCACCAAGCACACAAAGATATGCATGAATTTTACAACACAAATATTGATTTGTAAAACAATAATGAATACAAGAGAGTTCGTTATCGATTCCCACCTCTTTTGATGACAAGCCTCGCCTACCTCGAGATACATGATCCACTGGTTCATCCTTAAATCGATCGTTGTTAATATAGACTAACTGTTAATCACACAAGAAGTCTAAGAAACTAGCCAAAATGGCTCACACAAGAATCATATAAGTTTATCTAATGGTTTTAAGTCCATTTAAGGTTCTACATCTTTTATTTATCTATCTTTAGCAAATTTAAGGTTTACTGATTCAATTAGATTGGTTTCATAGTCCAGTAGCTAAGTCTTGCGAACATCTACAACTTTGTAGAAGAAAACAAAAGCTAAATCACACCTTAAGGTCTAACTCATCAAACTAGTAAAACTAATCTTAAGCCCAAATCTACTGAACAAGCCCATTACACAAAGACTAGGCCAACAGGGTCAAATAAGGTCACTGACAGTCAAAGGGTTCAACTAACAGTAAACGTCCAGTCAAGGTCAAGACCTGGTCAATGGTCAAACTCGGTCAACTGGTCAAGGTCCACTGAGTTAAGGTATGGTCAACTGAGTCGGATCGGGATCAAATCTTAATTGTTGCGTTAACTTAACTTAGTCAGATCAAATCTCAATCCCTGCATTATCTTAATAGCAACTACACACCCACCAAACTGATTCAACCTCATCTTCTATCATCGGTCTCTAACACAGTTGCTCGCTCATCTTTTACCATTAAACCTGCACCATCTCAACAGTTCTGTTGAGATCATACTTACTTCATATTACCTACAATTTCCTCCACCAGCACCACTAGTAACTCCAGAAACCCCTGCACTAATTTCATACACATTAACTCCATCTCAACTACAATTTGGCTTCAACATAACACCACCAGTTCAACACCACCAACAATTTGTACCCCCGTAATAGTTCACTACCAACTCTATTCACAATACCTGCAATCTTAACACACATACAAACATCATCTCAAATCACAAACATAGCTAAACTGCCACTGCAACTCTAGAATTCTTAATTTATCCACTAAACACATCATACTTCAGTTTAATCAACTCAACACCCTTCTTCAAATCACAGTTCAATGTCCAAATTTTACAAACATCAAGTACATCCATACTTCAATGAATATAACAACCTTACTTAAAAATCATTTTCATTCCATAACTTCACAATAGAATTAGTAATACTGAACTAAGATTACTGAGAAGAACAATTACCTTAATTTAGTAATACTCAGGCAATTGAATTCAGTTCTCCTTCACCTGAATCCATTCATCAATTTATCTCAAGACTAATAACAACTCCTCAATAACCATCCTCATATTTACACGAGAATCAAACCCAAGTTCTTCATTAGCTTCAAACCAACATCTGATTCAAAACTTCAAACCCTAACTAAATTCTCAAATATTCCTTTCTCCAATTCAAACTCAAAACATCAATCACAATCTCCAAATCTATTAAACCCATCCTTTAATTGTTCTTAATCATTACTCAAATCGAAATCCAATTCAGTTCTCTGAGAAACCCTAATTTTCTCGATCTTCATTGAAATGACTTCATAACTTAAATTTAACCACAACCCGTCTCTAATATTCTCCCTAATTACTCAATTTCACAATCTACATCCTCATAGAACTCATTAAGAAATCCTAATCCTTAATTCACTCCCTCCTCCGAGTCTGAATCAGTAACAAACACCATCAGCATCACAATCATCTACTCCATGACCTTCTCCACCTCTTACCGATCAAAAATCTTCCATTTGATCTCCCAAATCATCTACAAATGAAGAACGCATGAAGAAGAAGAAAGAAAGAAAGAATAAGAAGAAGATAGAAGAAGAATGAATGAATGAATTCCTCGATCGAGTTATGGTGTAGATAAGGCCGGCCAAATGTTAAAGGTACCCAAGAAATGAATAAGGGGAAGCCAGGCGTTTTACATGCAAAAAGACTCTTTTGCCCTTATCATTAATCTGATAAATTTATCTCCGTTTGGTATCCGATTGGCACGTTCGAGTAGCCCATTTCGCGTAACTTTTCAAGATCTATCTAACTGTCCTAATTTCGTATCTAGATCCTTGTTAGATTAATTATTATTAATTAAAGTCTGTGTTAAACTAATCGAGTTATTAGCGGCTAAATCGTCTCTTGACTAGTTTAATAGCGTTGACGTGCTTGAGGGTCCTTACAATATTGTAAGTTCCGAATCAAATCTATCTTAGCCTTGTCAACTTCTAACCCCTTAGAGGATATAACATGGCCTAGCATAATCCCATGATTCACCATAAAGTGACACTTTTCCCAATTAAGCACAAGATTAGTTTCTACGCATCGTTTAAGAATAAGTGCAAGGTTATCTAAACACTTGTCAAAAGAATCACCATACATGCTAAAATCATCCATAAACACTTCTATGATGCTTTCCACATAATCTGAAAATATGCTTACCATACAACGTTGAAAAGTGGGTGGAGCATTGCACAAGCCAAATGGCATACGTCTATATGCAAAAGTGCCAAAAGGACAAGTAAACGTCGTCTTTTCTTGATCTTCTGGAGCTATTAAAATCTAGTTATAGCCTGACAAACCATCAAGAAAGCAATAGTGAGAGTGTCTGGCCAACCTTTTAAGCATTTGATCAATGAATAGTAAAGGAAAATGGTCCTTTTGGGTGGTAGAGTTGAGCTTTCAGTAGTCAATGAAAACTCTCTAACTTGTCTGGATTCTAGTTGGAACCAAGTCATTATCTTCGTTTTTCACCACCGTGATTTCGGACTTCTTTGGAACGACTTAAACCGGGCTCACCCATTTGCTGACATACAACAACTTCGGGATTTCTTTCTTGACTACTTCCATCATTGGAGGGTTCAAGTGACGTTGAGCTTATATTGTTGGCTTTGCCCCCTCCTCAAGAAGTATTCGGTGCATACATGTGGAAGGACTGATTCCTTTGATATCGGCAATGGTCCACACAATGGAAAACTTGTACTCTCTTAGCACTCGAAGAAGTTTCTCATCTTGCACCTTGGTAAGGTTTTTGGAAATGATCACCAGTAACTCTTCCTTATCACCTAAATATATGTATTTGAGGTAATCCGGAACAGGTTTCAACTCAAGAATAGGTGCCTGCACAATCTATGGTAAAAGTTTATTATTAGTATGCTGCTAAGAAACATAAGATGCATTATACTTTTGTGGAAATTCTTATAATGAGTTAAGATCTAAAACAGCCTCTTTAAGATCCTCACAAATAGACAATTCACTTTCAAGGTCTTTGTATTTTCCATAACCTAAACCTTCCACTATGCTGTTTTCCAAAACATCATCACCATTCAATTCAAAAATCTGTTGAGCTAGAGAATCAATAATATCAATAGAAAAACATGAATGCACATCATTAGGATATCTCATAGCCTCAAAGATATTGAAACTTATGATCTCATCATCAAATTCCATAGTTAAGGTGCCTTTGAAAACATCTATCTTCATTCTAGCGGTTCTCATGAATGGTCTACCCAACATCAAGGGGGTAGTCGATAGTGAATCTTCATTCATCATGCCAAGAACATAGAAATCTACCAAAAATATGAGTTGATTAACCTGCACCAAAACATCTTCAATAACCCCTTTCGGGTAAGTATTAGACATATCAGCAAGTTGTATAACAATGCCGATATTTTTAAGAGGTCCAAGATTTAAGGATTCATAAACGGAGGTAGGCATAACATTAATGGATGCTCCTAAATCTTAAAATGCACGTTCAAACCTGATTTTACCAATAATACATGGTATGGTGAAACTACCGAGATCTTTCAACTTAGGTGGGAGTTTCTTTTGAAGATATGCCGTAGCATTCTCCCCCACACTCATTACCTCATTACCAGTCAATTTGTGCTTGTTAGTGCACAATTCCTTCAAGAACTTTGCATAGTGTGGAACCTGCCTTATCGCCTCAATTAGTGGAATGTTCACCTCAATCTTCTTAAAGATCTCCCAAATCTCTTGGTACAATGTCTCCTTGTTCGACTTTGCAAACATGCTAGGAAAAGGCGGAAGAGTAGCATAAGTAGAAACATGAGTTTTAGAGTTAGAATTTGTTACCGGGTCATCCTTTTTAGGGGCTGTTTCACCCTCTACTTTCTCCAAATCAGGTTCTTGGGACACAGGTGATGTTTCCAGTTTCTCTACTTACTTCCCACTTCGTATTTCAATAGCATTGGCATTCTCCTTGTGATTTAATGGTTGCGAAGGAAGTTTTCGATCTGCTTGTGCTTTCAATTTTCTCACGGTAGTAGCTAATTGACCCATTTGTGTTCGGATTTCCTTCATATCCATCTCTTCCTTTTGATTATCTTGCATCATTGTATTGAGAATGAGATTCAACTTGAAATCTATACTCGTGCCTTGAGTTTATTAACATGGCTTTTGCAAGAATTGGTACCCACCTTGTTGATTAAAAGGGGGATTGGAAACTGCCGCTTTCTTGTTGGCGTAGCTAAAATTAGGGTGATCTCGCCAACCCTGATTGTATGTGCTAGAGTATGGATCATATCTTGGACTTTGCTGATTTTGGTACATGACACTTGCTTGCTCAACATCTTCGATATATGATGATGGTATGCCATCCGCAGCTATTTGTTGCATCATCCTTTCCATGTTACCCATCCTCTGTTCTATGTGTGTAGAATCGCCAACTCCATTCACTTTCCTTTCCATTTATTCACCCTTAGTGTAGAATTGTTGAGTGTTTGCAACCATGTTCTCTATCAAGCTTGTAGCTTCAGCAATGGTTTTGTTGGTGAGTGCACCACCACTTGCGGCATCAATCAAATTTCTCTCATTAGAAAGCAACCCATCGTAAAAGTATTGGATAATGAGTTAATTGCTGATTTGATGGTGCGGACAGCTAGCTAGAAGTCTCTTGTACCGCTCCCAATATTCATAAAGAGTCTCTCCGGATATTTTCCTAATATCACAAATCTCCTTGCGAATCACTGTTGCTTTTGATGTCGGAAAGTACTTCTCAAGGAATAACTTCTTCATCCCATTCCATGTGGTTATACTCCTAGGAGGTAAACAAAAGAAACATTCTCCTGCAGCATCTATAAGGGAGAAAGAAAACGCTGTCATCATAGCCATATCAGCGTCTGCATTTGCTTGCTTCATACTAGTCACAACATGATGGAATTGTTGCAAGTGACGATTAGGATCTTCTCTGGCTAAACCTTTGAATTTGGGCAGCAAGTGAATCAATTGCGGCTTCAACTCAATGGTTTTATTCAGCTGAATACATAAAGGCTGATGGTCAAGGTTTGGAGAAGTGAGTTCTGTAGGACCAGAATATCGCTACAATTATATTCACGAGAGGTTAACGATACTTCTACGAGCGTCACCAAAAAACTCTTCAACAACATTTCACGAGCGTCACAAAATAATTGAGAGAATGACGTAATAAACAACGACAGCATAAAACATGAGAAAAATATAAAGATTTTGTAGTTAAAAAGAATGTTCGCGAGCACAAGGATGGAACTCGAGAGAGCAAGGCAGGAAATGAAGATTTTATAGTTATAGAAGAGTCTCGCGAGCACGATAAGAGATCTCGCGAGCACGATAGCAGAGCCAGCAAGGAGCATAGAAAAAATCCTATATAAGTTGAATGTGAGCTGTCACCCACTATATAAAGAGAAGAGCAAGAGAGAGAAGGGGGGGGGGAGGACACAATTTTAGAAGAGAGAGATATTTTGCAGAGAGATTTTAGGAGAGAGAATGTATTTTTCTTTATCATCTTCTTCCCCAAAACTAGATTTAGAACTCCATTAATGGAGATTATCAATGTAAAATCAAATGTAAATTTAAACAATCATAGTGAAGAATCATGGATGTAGATCAAGTTGATCGAACCATGTAAAAATCTGTGTGTCTATTTATAATTTTTAGAATTTTAATCATACTTTTAATATCAAATTAGTTTAGATTAAGAGATTATTATCAAGATGTTACAAGGGGTGTGTTGTGGGAAAACCTGCAACTACATTTTGGCGTTAGAAACAGGGAGCGTGCTTATTAGATTGAAGAAGATTCAAAGAAATTGGTTATCATTAGAATTAGATTTCACTGGATCTAAAAGTTTCAAGATCAAATATGGAGAGCTACGATGAAAGATCATGATTATACAACAAATAGAGAGAAGGAGATATGTTAAGTGGCGGATGAAGAAAATATCAGCAAAATTGTGTCGACAAATCATCGAAAAGGACAAATTTCTTCTCACTTTTCTTATTCTTTGTTTCATTTTTCTGATCTGGGAATTTCAAAACAAAATTTGGAAAATAGATTTTTTGTAAAAACCTAAAGTTTGTTTTTTGTAGAAATTTGATTTATTATGGAAGTCTTGAATCTAAAAATATTTTTTCTACGAATTTGTAGTAATCAAACTTTATTTTACAAATTTGTTTAAAGAATTTCTAAAAATGTCAAATTATGAGATTTTCTGTTATTCACAGGGAGAAATCCAATGAATTTGGATCAATTAATTGTTCAAACAGGACAAATTCTTTCTTATCTTATTATATGTTCGTAGTATAGATCTGGAAGATTTTGAATTGTAGATTATTAATTTTTGTTTTTCACAAAAATTGCTGTTTAGTTGATATTTTGAATTCAAAAGAGTTTCGATCATAAATTTACGTCTATAAATATTGAATTTAATCATAATTTTGACAACTAATGTGAACATGATTTTTGTGATTAAAGTCACAGATGAAGGAATCAAAAGCTCCAGCGAAATTTCTCTTTTGCGATAAGATGCATCCACCAGCTTATCAACATACAACGTCAGCGAATAAATGGATTAAATCAACACCAACATTTTAACAGAAAATTTAGATTCCAACGGAGGAAAAATCACAAAGGACAAAGACAGTACAGTGGATAAAGGAAGAATACTAATGATTTATTCACCAAGTATTTCATCAACAATCGCGAAGAAATCAAATGAACAATTCAAATTAGGAGGAAAGTCACTTGCGACAACAAAAAATCTATTTGAGACAATCAGAAGGATATAAACCCGGAGACGAGCATTTACATGCAGAGCAAAAGTGTGTGAGACAGAAGAAACCAAAGTAAAATTTTGGAGAATAAACACAAAGCGAAGCTTATTTCATCAGAAAACCAGCGTGCATCGCAGACAAATCTATGGAGGCGCCTATTTTGTTAGAACATCAGACTCCTGCTTTACCTAAAGAGAGGATTGACGACTGCATGATAATCTGTGAGGTGATCGCTATTACTTTGGTAAACAACAAACAAGCTCCGGCAAGAATAAAGACGGATATCTAATTTAAGAACCGCGAGCAACACCAAAAGGGGGTATTTGTATATCAATTTTCAATCATTACTGAGCAAGTGCAATTACCGCAACAAAGAAAAATCATCAGAGAGGTTTCACAAAACCATTATAATCACAGAGAGCATCGCAGAAGCATAGTTACATCGAAGAAAAATAAAGAAAAATGTAAGAAAACATAATCAATAAAGAAAAACAGGGGATTTTATGAAGAGAGAACTCCAAAGACGTAGGACAAAAGCTTTCTATTATAGGCGAAAAAAATAAACTCATCATTCTGGAGCTCAAGACAAGGTGCAGGCGAAGGAAAAGCGTCATTTCAGCGAGAAGGAACCAATTTCAACCAACAGCAAGATGATAATCAAAACAACCAAAGATTATTTCGCAAAAATGAGAACATGATAAAGAAGAGAGCAGTTCGAAATGATCATCTCCAACAACTAAGAAAAGATTAGTTAATATTAGTAAAGGAGATATTCATAAAGATTAGTTAATATTAATATTATCTAATATTACTTAATTAATCACCAATATTCAATTCGTCAATTCACGATACCCAAATTTCATCAAAGCAACAAAAGAGGATGCGAGCACTGCAAGTGAGAAATAGATACAACCAACAAGTTTGCTACATCATGGAGCAAAAGGGTGATTAATTATCGCCAGTTCACCCTCATATCACCAGGGAAGAATTAAGAAAATTACAAAGACTCGCAGCGCCAAGAGATGATTGACGAAGAAATCTCATCACATTATCGTAAGGATGAAAGGGAAAAGAGTACACAAAGCAAATATTTTCATATCTATTACTTCGCAGAAATGAACACTTTACTTCGCAGAAATGAACACTTTACTTCGTAGAAATGAATACTTTACTTCGCAGAAATGAAGAACTGATGTTGCTCGCAGAAATTAATGACTATCATACGAAAGACAAAGAAGACAAAACAGGAGCTGGCAAAGATAGTCACGGACAAAAAGAAGATAAAAACAAGATATATAATAATAAAGAGGAGACTTAACAAAGAGAAGATAAAGATAAGATGACGATAATATAGCTATCTTTCTCAGATGGGACTAGCACAGTTGGTTGAAGGCTTGAATGCAAGCAGCAAGTCACGGGATCAATTCCTGCTTCTCGCAAGATTATTTTTATTCCTCGAACAGTTGACCTTTGATTAATTCACAAGATCTTTACTTAATTCGCAACAGAGGGTTTGCATAGCTGGTATGTTGCGAGGCAAATCAAGAGTTTATTTTTCATTCCTTCTTGCAAGCAAGTCATATACTTCACGAGAAACGGCAGCAACAGAAAATCGCAAGAAAGCTAAGTACCACTTCCTTGAATATTTTATAGAAAATGATTATTTTTTTTTATTTTACAAAAAGCGATACTATTGCAATATTTTAAAGAGCATTTTTAAGATTTTTAATTTCATTTCTATATTGTTATCCCATTTTAAGATTTCAAAAGAATTCAAAAATTTTGATTTAATTTACAAAAAGCGATATAATCGCAAGATTTCTAAAATTTCAACGATTTCAAAATATCTCATGGATTCAAATATTTCAAAGATTTTTTGATTTGATTGACAAACAGCGATACAATCGCAAGACTTCAAAAATTTAAAAAGATTACAAAAAATGAAATCATCGCAAAAAAAAAAAAAAAAAAAAAAATTACAGTTCTCCAAAATTTTCAAAGATTTCCAAGATTACAGAAAACGAAATTATCGCAAAAATTTCTAAGATTTCAAAGAGGATTTCAAAGATTTCTCTAGAAAATTTCTTTTACAGAAAGAGATTTTTGGTTTAACAAATGCGATACAACCGCAAGATTTCAAAGAATATTTTTAAGATTTCAAAAGATTTTAAAGAATATTTCAACTTACAGAAGTGAGCAAAACAAATTTTTATCAGAGCTGCGAGTGTAATCGCGAGATTATTCAAGATTATATAAATAATTGACAGAAATGAAAGAATGAAGAAACACGAAAATATCGCGAGAAACGCGAATACAATTTCGCAGAGACATAAGAATGGGACGAACTTCTATGGCGTGCACCCTAGTTCGCGAATAAAATTTCGCAAGAGGCAAATATAAGACCTAATAGCGCGTCATAAAAGGGGTATATCTGGACATGACTCAACGATAAGGTTATACCGCTGCTGGAACCTGAGTCATGCAGACGATGGGGTTAAAGAAAACCTATCCGGGAGAGAGATCCTAGATTTCCAACTATATAAGGTTATACCCTGGTTGGACGAACGAGAATCTCTTCCAAGAAATGCAGAGTATGACCAAGGCGCCGAGGTACACGGTTGATCCAAGGGTGCCCGGAGCGTACGAAACTCTCTTGCCATCCTTGGTAAGTCTTGGCTATGATGCACTTGGCCTGAAGAAAACCCCACCTAGGGTGCAGTCTTGTAACTATAAGCCATATAGGCATAAAGGACAAGAGGCAGCGAACACAACGGGTTGTTGACAGATCCGGATGGGAGGAGCTAGTCTTGTATGGCCGATGTGCCCTCCTTGAAGGGTCAACCAGGGGGGAGATAAGGGCGGCACCATCCATTAGGGAGATGATAAGTGTCTTAAGACGGCAATGTCATGGGGCTTTACGATCGCAAGATCATTTAGGCCTGTCATATTGTCGCGTGACGAAAATTATACAAAGGCAAAAAGCCTAAAGAGAAAATGTTAAGATGAGATCAATGGGTTTTTGCATGAAAGTGTAAAGATGTCCTGCGATTTCATCGCAAGATGGCAATGTCACGAGGCTTTGATCTTGCGAGAGAACTTAGACTTGTCATATTGTCGCAATACAATCAAAGAATAAAGATAAGGCAAGATCAATGGGTCAATACATGTAAATGTAAAGACGTCCTGAGATTTTGTCGCAAAAAGAAAAGTTGGCAAAATAAGACCTTTAACTAGGAAGGCAAAATAAGACCAACAGATTAATATTAAACACTACCTATTTTTGCAAGAAAGATTTGTTCATCGCAAGAAAGATAGCAAATACTGTTCAGAAACTCTCAGAAATATTATTCAGAGTCTCTCAAGAAGATTATCTACAATCTCGCAGCACTATTCATCATCTCACAACACTATTCATCGCGACACTATTCATATCAGAACTATTTATTCAGCCACTATTCACGTCACTATTTTAGAAATTCACAGAAACAGTCAGAAACTTGCAAACTCATTCAGCATTTCGCAAATTATTCCAGACTTTCGCAGGAAATTTGATTATTTCGCAGAATATGATTATTTTATTGACAGAGGCAGAGGCAATTCGTTCATTTAACATTTTCTCAGAGATTCTTCCTTCATAGATAAAGAACAGAGGCAACTATGGACTACCAAGAAAACATTTTATGTTCTTTATCTACTCTCAAGAATCATTTCCAAAATGGGCAAGAATTTTCACCAGAAATGAAGTAATAATTTCGCGTGAACAGAGGCAATACTTATGATTTTCATTAAAGGACGTATACTTCTTTATATTTTGAGGATATAGTACTTCTTATATTTCTTCAAGGAGACTTCATACTTCGAATACTTCAAGAGTTAATACTTCTTATTTACTTAGCAAAGATATGGAACTTCGCAAAAGAATAGAGGCAAGTATGTATTTTTCAAGTCTAGTATTCTTTCGCTCGTTCCTTCAACAATAAAGATCAAAGACTACTACAACAACAGATTTTTTCTTAAAGATTACTTTTCAAGCAATATTCAAGAAAAAAGAGGCAAGATGTAGGACCAGAATATCGCTACAATTATATTCACGAGAGAGTAACGACACTTCTACGAGCGTCACCAAAAAACTCTTCAACAACATTTCACGAGCGTCACAAAATAATTGAGAGAATGACATAATAAACAACGACAACATAAAACATGAGAAAAATATGAAGATTTTGTAGTTAAAAAGAATGTTCGCGAGCACAAGGATGGAACTCGCGAGAGCAAGGCAGGAAATGAATATTTTATAGTTATAGAAGAGTCTCGCGAGCACGATAACAGATCTCGCGAGCACGATAGCAGAGCCAGCAAGGAGCATAGAAAAAATCCTAAAAAATGGGAAAGATAAGTTGAATGTGAGCTGTCACCCACTATATAAAGAGAAGAGAAGGAGAGAGAAAAAAAGGGGAGGACACAATTTTAGAAGAGAGAGATATTTTGCAGAGAGATTTTAGGAGAGAGAATGTATTTTTCTTTATCATCTTCTTCCCCAAAACTAGATTTAGAACTCCATTAATGGAGATTATCAATGTAAAATCAAATGTAAAATTAAACAATCATAGTGAAGAATCATGGATGTAGATCAAGTTGATCGAACCATGTAAAAATCTGTGTGTCTATTTATAATTTTTAGAATTTTAATCATACTTTTAATATCAAATTAGTTTAGATTAAGAGATTATTATCAATATGTTACAAGGGGTGTGTTGTGGGAAAACCTGCAACTACAAGTTCCTGAAAATCAGATTCTAAGAGATTGAATAAGTAAACTGAAATTGAAAATAAAAGCAAAAGTACCTACTAATAATAAAAATAACAACTAAACTTGCCACTGTCTCCCCGGCAGCGGCGCCAATTTTGACTAGGTGTCAACTGGCAAATAATATTTCTCTACTTCTCTTTACACTAGCAAGTAGTATAATGTAAGAAGGGTCGTCCCAAGGGAGGTATGAAGCAAAAGTTGTTATGCAAATACTCTTAGCAAAGATGATGTCGTTGTAGAAATTCTGAAAATTGTAAAATGTATTCAAATATGAGATGGAATTGATTAAAGGTTCATTCTAGACCACGGAATACAAACCAAATTGATAGATAGCTACGTTCTTCACATTATATTGTTACTAACAACCCTAGGATAATTAGTACACTCAACTATCCCGTTAATATCTCCTAAGCTCACCGGATACGAAAGCGCTCAACTACCGGATTCTACTCGTCAAGTTACCTAGAGGTACGCTTAATAGGAGTGACTTAAACAAATGTTTTAAGTTTTATGAGATAAGATTGTTCCTAGTGATAAAATCAAAGGCTTGAATTACCTACTAGTGTCAATTTCTACATATAGGTACTTAACAAAGTCCCATCATCAATACCCATATATTGATACTTGCGTTTATAGTTCTAGACAATTACGGGTCGAAGAAAATCTAAACTAGCAATAGAATTAAGAACTAACGATTCAATTTCTAACTTAAACCATTAAAAATAATCCATAAACAATATTAGCATAGTAGAAATCAAACAATCACTACACCATTTTGAGCGTTTTGCAACTGCATACCACGGTTGCAAATTGGGGTCGCAACAGCAGCCAGCTATTGCGAACGGGGGCGATGCGGATTTTCGCAATGGAAATGTAGCTGTTGCTAATCTAATTTCGCAACTGTTGTCGCAACAGCAAGGAGTTGTTGTGAGGAAAACAGTCCGCAACAACTATGAAGCAGTTGCTAATTTTTTACTTTTAGTTGCTAAATATTGACTAAGTCAACGGAGACTGACCCAAAAATTCACTGTAAAAAAATGGCAACAGAACTCAGCAGTTGCGAAAATGTTTGACTAAGTCATCCATGACCGACTTGGTATAAAATTAGCAACAGTGCTTAGCTGTTGCTAATTTTTTGCAACATAAAAATAAATAAGGCAGGTCTTCGTTGACCTGGTCACTAAAATTTCCACCCCATTCTATTTTATCCTGCAATTACCCATGACTCAGAGATTTAATCCATCAATCAATTCTGTAAATAACTCTTTAAGAAAAACAAGAAGAGCAACCATATTTTGAAAATACTCATATGCACTATTGCTTATTGAATGTTTTTAATCATACATACGAACAACATTTAAGACTAGATTACTGCTACAGCAGTGGGGGGTCGACCAAAGAAATAGACCTCATCAAACCTATTCGATCGATTCCAGTTAGAGTTATTGATGGTCTTTGAACATGAAATTTGTTTGTTTGATTGCAGTTGATGGAAATTTATAATCAATTTGGTTGATTATCTCGATATTAGCCTCAATTTTATGAAATTTGAAAAATTAAAAACTGATTTTGATTTTTTTGTACGATTATTTAGACCGACAAATTACACTAAAGTGACCATATAGAGGTCTCTCTTCGGTCGACCAAATAGTCATCGTATAAAGCGAATGGTGGTGCGAGGTGTTTTTAAACTAGATTATCACGCAGAATAATGGGAGGCGAAGCAACTGTGATCGACGGATAAACAAAACTATTCGATTTATCTTCGGTATTTAGATAGGCAAAACTGCTCGATTCCCTTTTAGAATTTTTTTCTGAACTTTTTGTTTTCAATCTAAAAACATCGGAATCTCGGGAGAGAAATAAAACACATCCCATTTTTGCCCAGCTGCATATATTGCCTCTCTCTGATTGTGAGCAATAATTATCTTTTAAAATAATAAAATTTTCTAGCCCCAAATATGTTTATGTAAACTAAATTTTAACTTGATATATTAACAATTTCACTAAAACAATTTTCTTTAATTTTAAAAATTATTAATTTATCGAAATTTTATTCTAGATAGTTTGATAAATGTTGTGTAATTCTGCTTTCTGTTGACCATAGGAACAGTACCTCCCAACTCCATATTAATATCAGTTTATTTTATTCTTTCATCGTTACCCATAATTACCGAGCTTCCGTCATAAAATAAAAAAAAAAAAGCATCATCATTCAACATATATAGTCTCACAATGTATGCCACATTTTTGGCATGATAATCAAAATGCATAATAGCACATCTATGACCAAAGTCACCAAACCACCTTAAATTCACCAAGTGTTAATGCTGTAACAGTGTAACTCCCACACATGTCCCCCCACTTCGAAGGCCACTAAATGAATGATACACAGCAAGTGATGGAATGTTTCTATGATAAAGGGTATTTCCGTAAATGAAAGGTATCCACTACCTATAAAGTAGCCAACCCTACTCTTCGGATCTTTCTTTGCGTAGCCAGTTTTTTCTTTCGGATTTTAGGTCTCTCCTGTCCATTCTCCACCATCTTTCAATCTTTATACCAACTTACGGATGAATCAAAAAAATGGAAAGCATGAAGCCAAAACATGATGGGTTAAGACTAATTTGTTGTATGATTTGAAAACACAGGAAGAAATTATATTGGCATAGATTTATGTTTCCCTGAACCAGATCCGATAACCCGTAAATATCCAATTCATTCAATTTTTCTTCTGTAAAATTTTAATTTCAAATGTTGTTACTTTAATCTAGTATCTAGTTCATTGAATTTAATTTAATTTTTATGGTGTATGTACAATACCAATTATATTTTAGTTGAGTTTCTTCTTCTCCTTTCTCAGCGTATCTCTGCCTTTGGTTTTAAGGTTTGCTCTGGTTTTCGATCTTTGATCGATTCCGACTGATTTAGTGGAGTAATCAAATAACTTTGAACTGTTAATTTGTTAGTTTAATTGTTGTTGATTGAAATTTTCGAACAATTTGTTTAATCATCTCAAATTGTAACTCAATTTGGTGAAATCGTTTTCAATTTTATTTTCTCTGGACATTTCTTGTGACGGACAAGAAAGCAATTTTTCATCCTATATAACAAAAATGGTTTTGATTGCTTATAAAATGGTTCTAATTTGATGAAACTGACAATTTTAGTTTTTGTAATTGATCTGATTGGATCAAATTTTCGTTTTATTTATGGAAGAATTAGGGAACTGTTATTGTTTGGTTCGGGTTTGAGTCGACCCGACCCGTCATCTTCTTCGCCCGTTTTTCTGCTACTGCATGTGTGCTCTGTTTTTGCAGGAATTTTTTTCAGTTTCACCGGCGAAAGCGACCGAAATAAAAGACTAAAGTATTGATATGGTCAGTCTTTTTGTTCCTTTTGAATGAAATCTGAAACCTATGATGTTGTTATTCATTCGTTTAGGTAGATTTGTTAGAATTGGAGTTTTTTTTTTTGAACAAAAATGAGATGGATTACGATCATTGTAATGTGTAATTTAAATAACTTTGAACAGATAATTTGTGTCTTTGATTATTATGGAAGGAAATTTCTAATCAATTTTTTTGATTATCTCAAGATGAAGCAGAATTTCATGAAATTTGAAGAACCAAGAAACTGATTTTGATATTTTTGTACATTTGTTGTGACTGACAAATAACACTAAAGTGGCCATATAGAAGGTCTCCCTTTGGTCGACCAATAATCACAAAAGAAGAGAAGTAAACAACTATTTGAGCATCTGCACAAGGTATCCATATGAGGTACTCTTGATTTCAATAAGGCTAACTTAGTTTAGTGTCAAACAACAACCACAACGATAAAAAAGAATTTTGGATGCAAACGTGTTGCAGCACTTACCATCTTCCATTCATTAGCTCTATTCACTTGTGAGCATCATATGTATCTTTAAATATCACCAGAAAAACTCCTTGAGGATGGTTCTCGCATACCTGCAAGCAAAAAAGTAACATGTCAATTTTCAACTGCACATGGTATACATGAGTTATTCTTGATTTCAATAAGACTAACTTAGTTTAGTGTCGAACTAACAACTATGATGATAAAAAGAATTTTGGACACAAAAGTGTTGCAGTACTTACCATCTTCCCTTCATTAGCTCTATACACTTGTGAGCATCCTAGTATCTTTAAATCTAACTCCCTGAGGATGGTTCTCACATACCTGCAAGCAAAAAAGTAATATGTAAATTTTTTGCTCAACAATCAATACTTGTATTGGAACAATCTATGTCCATGTTGTAACAACTCTTGTATTCTTTGTCAATAATCTCCAAGACTCCATCAATATATTTCAGACAGGAAAATTAGGAAAAACATCACAAGGGTTCTCTGCGTACCTTAACTAGCTCCATTGGACCAAGTTTCCAGCATTCCTCCTCAACATCCGACTTCAGCTCGTCCTTTGAATTAACATCATACTGCAAAGATGGATATATATATAGTGAGACAACTCACATAGTAAACCATTAAATCTCAGTTAACATCCACTGGACACCAGCACCTGCTCCACTGCCTCAACAGAACCAATTAGAGCACCGGCAACATCTCCTCCTTGACTGCATCTCTAAATTTAAACTAACCATTGCAGTAATCATTCATTATGTTCACCACCTGTAATCATCTTCTCAGCACCACAGTCTCAAACACCATCTTCTCATGACTTTCAATCTTAATATCCTAACTGCATTTCAAACACAACTCCTGTTCCACTTAATAGCTCAGCCCCTGCAACTTGCTACTGCATCTCAGGCCAATCAGTCCACCTGCAGCTGCAACTTCATCTTAACCAGCACCACTATCATCCTATTTATCATCTCTCTCAACTCTTGGACTCCCTAACATTTACAATCTTTATTAGCCTGACAATTACAAAGCCTAACAAAAATGCTAGAAACATAAAAATAAATCAAAATCATCTAAGAAATAACAATCAGATCAGAAAAGCTAACCTTTTGAGTCTTTTATATTGGGTCAACAAACCAGAAATGCACGCACATCACAATCAATAAAGACTTCGCCCTTCTTCGTAATCTCGACAGATCTGACACACTCGACCATTCAAATCTTTTGTTGGATTCAACTGCATCATCCACAAATTTCTTTTTAATAAGAGAATGCACAAAATATTTCAAAACGAAGTAATTCATTTCAATATGTATTTACAAGCCTCAGATTGAATCACATTTAAGAATTAGATTTGACCACGTAACTATAAGATCTTGAGATGGAGATGACAGTGACGGTACCCCAAAATTCACCGAAGTAAATCTGAATAGGTAAAACACAATTACATTCTTAAACTTAAAATTCCCCAACTATACAGTGAAAGACAGCAAAATTCTATCTATTGTCAGATAGAAGAATTCATTAGATCTATCTAAACCACAAAATGATAACAAGTAAAGACAACAAACTAGCAAACTAACTCAAGTACTTCAGAGTTCTCTAGGTGTCAGGTGAAGACTCATGTTTGTACAGATTAACCTTGATGCTGATTTGTATTCCGAGACTTTAAGTACCTTGAAGTTTGCAGGGTCTCCGGGGTAGAGCTGGGTGATGCAAAGAGTAACAAAGAGGGAAGAGAAGTTAGAGAATTCATGGATCAGGTCTCGTCACTAGAATAGATAGTAGCAAAGGAAAATGATGAGATTGACCGATTGCAATCACTTAAAGATTCCAGAATCTTTCCTGGTACTAACGGTGAAAAGCTCGGCAACTCGTTGAGACATGGATCGACCTCATTTTACGATATCATATTCATATTTACTAGTATAAGATCGATTAAATAATATTTTACTAGTTTAAGATGTTTTAGTAGCTAATTTCTCAGCTTCATTTGTGCCTTTGAACAGAATATGGTGCCCATCACAGAAACAGAACAGTTTGAAAATTGTTGGATCAATACTATTCAAAGACCCTCTTACCTTCAACTACTTACATCATCCATTCGATATGATTCACTGCCAAACGGGTGGAGGGTGGAAGATGAGCTCCTTCTTGGAAATGGCGCACTAGATAAAGATAAATTGACATCTTTTTACGAAGATTATGTTTTATATGGTGTTGAGGACCATCCCAGCTTAGGAAAAATTGTTAAACAAACCTATCACGATGGAGGATGAGGTTCGCCAAACCGAGAAGCCAGTTTGCAGCAGCTCTAATTGTCCCTTTAATTCCATGCCTTCTGCAAACTACGATATCAATATTCCAAATCAAGTTCTTCATGTGTTCGACTTTGATCTCAATGAAGATTATAGTCCAAATTTTAATAAAAATCATATTGGTCTGTCAACACCGAATGAACAAGAAAGAAAAACCATGCAAAACTGGCATAGCAGCAATTCAAGGATAAGAACTGATCGGGAATCTGCTGGTTTAATTCCTGCCATAAGGGTCAAATAATCTTCTGGAAATGGGTTACAGTCTTACCCAAAGTATAAGCGGATGCGTAGATCAGAATCACAAGCCTGACTTGACTGGTTGCCTGAAGGATGGGAAATTGAACAAAAAGAAATAAAAAACGGTGTTTCCGCTGGTAATTTTGACAAGGTATATATAGAACTTTTTTTTGGTGGAGTTTTTGTTATTAAAATATAGGATTCTAGATTAGCTTATGTAGTTCTTCTTATGTAACACAAATAGCAATTGTCACTTACCTTGGTTAGTAGTAGTGTCTGGCACAAAGACCCCTAATTATCCATGTACCTCCAATTGAGGTTTTCTCCACAGGAATAATATCAGCTAACTCGGACTCGAATATATATAATACAAAATTAGAAAAACTAATTCAGCAATCAACTAATACAAACCATTGCTCTTTCACACAATAACATAATGAAAAAGAAAAGCTAGGGTATCATACTGACCTGTAGAAGTTTTCTGAGAGCTACTACTCTTCATCACCTAGTCATACAGATAACTAACAAGATTTCATAGAGACCTAAGTCCATATAAAACCTGCCCCAGCACCAGTTTCACCACCACCTCTACCTCCATCTTATTCAATACCGGTATAAACACTGAATTACTCCAACATTTCGTGTGAAGAACAACAATAATTAGAACCCTCTGTCTAACAAATCATGAAACAATTCATGTGCACTTACGTATTTTACAGAAAGCACAAAACTGAAGTTTAAAATCAACTGAATAAGTTCAAATTAGCATGACAAATCACTATTACAACAGACCCATATCTTTACACAATGAAAACCATATACAGAAGCACCAAACCAAGTCATAGAAATGAAACTAAAGAAAGATATAAGTAGAGAGATGTGAAGAACATTACTTGATGAAACTTCTTTATTTTGAATGAATGCAAAGGACAATAAAATTTGATAGATTCAATGGCGTTTTCAAAGAAATTTGAACTCGTGATATTATGAAATATACAGAAGACCCTAACATGAAAATCGAATCAAATCTATCTTCATCAAAGAAAACACTAAGCATCAAAATCAAATCAAATATAGTGAAAGATATTTGTTACACGTATTTCCAATTTGCATCCTTTTGTAGATCGATCAAATTAATCTCCTGCTCATCTCTACAATTAAAACCCTAGATAACGATTAGAAACCTGGATCTAGGTTTTCATCTGTAGAGTAAACAAGAGCTCAATTTTTAAGAAGAAGAAGAAGAAGAAGAAGAAAAAGAAGGTAGCGGTGTTATCAACTCAAGAATTTCCTCACCACCGATTAGGGAGAAAGAGAGGAAGAAGGTATCAGGCTAGAGTGAATCGTAGAAGGAAAAGAAAAGAGAGAAAGAAAAAGTGAAAGCGAATCTGCGTGGGATCAATAATAAAGAGATAAGAATTTCAATCACCACCCTTGGTGTTTTTGAGTAACATCTAACCGTCGAACGATATTGGGGTGTAATAATATTTCCAGTTCAAAATAAAAAAGCAGTTATGGGGCGGAAACATACCACTCAAGTGTTTGCAGGTGTTTGCTTCCACACACATAACCATCATGCGTGAAAAAAAAAACAGTTGCTAATAGCAACTATGTGGAAGCAGTTGCGAAGTTCGCAACTGTAGATGTCTGTTGCGAATATTTAGCAACAGAAATTCGCAACTGAAAATTCGCAATAGCTACATTTCCGTTGCGAATTTGAGTTGCTATCTGGCCAATATGGTGTAGTGAATAACATAAATAATTGCGAGAAGCCGAGTTATTGCATACCAATTATGGGTTCATAATCCAGGCTTTGAAATCGCCCTTAATCAAAAATAGTTTTAGTTGCTCATAAGTATGGAGTTCATCATCATAATAATAATTGAAATAAAATAAAGAAGATGAAAATATAAAATGAAAGCAAACCCTAGTTGCGGCTCTCTCCAAAACTTCAAGAAGAATACGTGATAGTAAAGTTGTAGAAGACTTTTCCTTTTGTAGCTCCTCTTGTTCCAAAATTAGGTATAGTCTTCAAAGGTCCAATAGATGGAAGTCCACTAAGCCCATGTGTAAGAAAAACCCATGTGAAAATCTGCTTAAAAATGTTGCCGGAAAACTGGGTTCATGGCCGGAAAAGCTATTAGAAATCAACTTCAGGTGACCGGCAAAGTCCACAAGTCAATGCTCAGTCAACCGAGTCAACTCGGGAAGTCAAACCGGGTCAGGTGTGAGTCAGATCATAGTCATCTAAGTGACTCAGCTGAATGGGTTCCAGACTACAGTTTCATAGGCCTGAGCTCATATGTCAAACTCAATGCTGTGCAATGATTGCGCTTCGCTTAATCCTGCAGTCTTCTTTTTCCTGTCCACAAACCACCAGATCTATTGCTTACTGCATCCATATACCATCTTATTGCAGCATATCATTAAAATTCCACCTAGCCTTCCTTGCAATTCCAAGTTCACACACAATCCCTTTCATTTGTTACCAGACTCAAATATTGCAGCTCAATCACCTCCTTCAGTTTAGACATTACACAACTGTAATACAACATCAGTACCAAATAATACTTTACTGCAGTCCCCTCTTCTCAGCTATGCACAACCACTACCAACACCTGCAACTTATCAAGTCCATTGTCTGAGCACCTCAAACACAGTCCATTAGAGCTTCTCCTTCCATTCTAGCTGCACATCCACTTCCTATAGCTTCTGTTAGAGCATAGATCAGTTGAACCCACTAGCGTTGGTATGTCAAGTTAGTTTTCAATTTTAGTTGCCAAAATGCATTCTTGATTTAGCGTACTAAATATAGTTTCGGACTAGATTAGGTCTAAGAAGATGAATCAAAGCTATCCTTAAAGGATGAAGACTGCAAGAATACAAGAATACATCAGCAAGTACTTTATCAACAAAGGTATGTGATTGATTTCATTTGGATTCTTGTTCAGTTCTACATTTCTAATCTATCAAGATAAATGCACACTCTATGGAACAATTCCAATGATAGTAAATGTATATTTATGTATATATACTTGAGGTTATTTGATTCATGACTTTCGTGACAATAAAATTTATCCATAAAGGATCTCATGTTATAGTGGATGAGCTTGCAAATTGAACGAGCCAAGAATCACTCAATTCCGAGTTATAACGATGAAGTTATGAGTGATTTATTAAAGTAATAATTATAAGTGTTGTTGTAATTGTTAAAGTTCGTTAGTAGGAAACAATCCATGAACTGGTTGTAACAGTTCGCGGACTTGGGCCCAATTACGTGACTAAAAGGCATTTTTGGTCAAATTGGTGATGTTTCCTTATCTAGGCAAGTTAGCTCCAAACATCTTTGATTACCATATTAAAGTGTTTGTGATTCCTTCCTAATTTAATTTGTGATTTACTCACATAAATACAATATTTGCTAATTAATTATTTATTTAATTATTTTGGCAAGAGTTGTAACTTAGGAAAGACTCCCATATTTAGGAGAGTCTTGAAAAAGGAAATTAGCTTTGATTAGTTTTCAAGCTATGTTTCACTATAAATAAGGGTCCATGAGTGCTACACGTTTTCATCCCTTTTTGGAAAATTGGTGTTAGCTTCATAAGGTTGTTTTCCATGTCTTCTGTTCTTCGTGAACAAGAGTGAGATAAAAGTCTTTGTATTGGGGATCACAAAACCAAGTTGAATCTAATCTCCGAGATTGATTATACAACTTGTAATCTAGGTTTTTCACCTCTTGTTTATTCTAAGGTTTTCTCTTCTGATATAATACCATTCAAGAGTTTTTGATCATAAACCTTAGGTTTTGATAGATTTCAGTTTCCGATCGTATACCAACACTTGTTAGTCGAAATCGGAGACTAGAAAGAAAAACTTCTATTGAGGCATCTCGTAAGAATCCTTGAGAAGTTTTAAACAAGATATATCTAGATTTATTCTAGTTGTCCTTGTTGTAGAATTATTAGGGTTTTCTTAACTTGTAAATTGATCTTTGGAATCACCCAAGTTCACTTACAAAAATCAGGTTCACGTAATTCTTGTGAGTACGTATACTGAGTGCAAGTTAAAACCCTAATCTACAAGATTTCCAAGACCTTGATTTATATCTAAAAGGAAATCAAACTGGTGTTTTGTGCAAACAAAATATCAAATCATATCAATCGTGTTGCTGTATCTTCTAAAAAGAGCCTTGGGTTCTTCTAGAAGATTAAGGAGAAGAATTCCTAAAGAGAATCGGTTCTATTTGTGCTGAAGAAGTTATTACATCTAGTCTGAATAGGTAGTAGGAAATTGGTGTAACAGCTTATAATCGGTGTGTGTTTATTCTGGACTAGGTCCCGGGGTTTTTCTGCATTTGCGGTTTCCTCGTTAACAAAATTCTGGTATTTGTGTTATTTCATTTTCCGCATTATATTTTATTTATATAATTGAAATAATACAGGTTGTACGTTAATCAATCATAGTTTTTAAATCCAACCTTGTTTGTTGGATAAGACTTGATTGATCTTGAATAATTGTTTTTGTAATTTTCACATTGTTAGACCAGTCCGGACTAACCCTGTTTCAAGTGGACACCGTGTTGAAATATTCCTTTAGTGATTGTTGCTTAAAGAGGTTTATACCCGGTGGATATTGAATATATTTTGATTATCACAAAAGCTTTTTTAAAGAAACCTTACATTAAAATCAGGTTTACGGACTTGCTTCTGTTTAACTATTGATTGTGTTGAGAAGGAGATAAATCTCTTTAATATTATTTTTCAATTGAGTTTTTATTCTTGAGATTATATTGATGTTTGTTCCATACAGATTTCCAAACGAAATATTGGGTGTGGTTGTTAGACCCCCGCTTTTTCAGATTCATGATTATTTGATGCTCACTGCTTCCTACAATTCATTCATAATCCCTGGCAGTGACCATTATCAACTGCAACTCATCTCAACCTACTATAATACTAACATACATTTAATGTAAAACCATAAATTCCTCCATTCCTTGCTTGCTTAGCATCCAACACCTACAATATCAGACCACTACCATTTCATGCCTTCAATCTGTAGTTGCTTCGGTCCTTCTCACCACTCTACAACTCTTGTTATTGTCCAACTATACAACAAATTCCTGTAATTCCAGCTCTATCATAGATAACACCAATTCCCACTACACCATTGCCAGCTTACTGCAACTTCCCAATTCACCAACCGATATTGCTCTTCCATGTGAACTTCCATTCATCCTGGCCATAACTAACCGCACAACCATCTATTACAGCTCCACCACAGATTCATTATTACCTGCAGCTTCCTAATTACCACCTGCAATGGTTGTAACTGTACTGCAACATCAGAACCTCCATTTGCAGCAGCACTCAACTCCAGCAACCTAGACATTCCAGCTGCATCATACCTCCAGCATCTCCATCTTGGGAAGTCCCAGTTCATATCATAACATGTGAAATACTAGGCATATATATAGGCAAATTCAAGTCTTATCAGTTACAAAAACAACACATTGCATCACCTGCAGCCTATACCCACAACTCTAGCTGCATTTTCTTTTGTTGTAGCAAAGTTAACCTTTATTTATCCAATTCTGCTCCTTATTTTGAACCCAAATCAACCTGCAATCTTGAGCTACAACCACCAAAAACTTGCATCAGAACTCCCCATGAATTCCAGCCTTCAACTTCATTCTTCACCTTAGTTCAATTCCTCTTCATGGCCACAATCATCTCAAACTCCCACCAGATTCACAGCTAACTCAGTCCTTCATTCTGTGAATCAACACAAACCCATAAATCAGCCATCATTTTACCATCTGTTATTTTTTTCTCCTCAATATCAAACCATAATTTATGTATATCAATTACCAGCATAAAACCCCCATCGAACAATCCTTCTTCATTTCAATTTCAAACAAATTATCATCATCAACATCGAAATCACACAAAACCCAACTCTCATCCTTCTGTTAATAACCCCAAAATCACCATTAGATCCGATTATTTACATTAAAACTCAGATTCAAGAGAAACCCACTTTATATTTTCATCAAAGCAACCACAATTTCATTCCCAAATTCTAAAATCACTTCTCCCATCTTTTCTTGATCTGGATCCATCTCGTTCTTCTTAGCTTCGGGACAACAATCTACATTATCAAATTACCAGATTTAAAACCCATTCTCATCATCAGTTCATATTCCTTGAGTTTCTTCACCAGTAGCAGAATATCTCTGGTTCACTCAACACATAACCTCTCCTCTCTGAGCCATCATCTCTTCTCTTAGTTTCAGGTGAAACTAATGATAAGATAGAAATAAAGCTTCTCTGAATTCTAGGGTCATGTAAAAATGTGTAAGTGGATACAACCACCCCGATAGAGTAGATAAGGGCCAACCAAGTGATATTTGGCATGTCAGTTTCAGCAAACTGACTGCCTATTCTGCTTCTTTTCTCAAATGTTAGTTCCGAGCAACTGACAGCTTATTGTTTGCCTGCAACTTGATATTTTTGCTCCTTTTCGCTCCAAATGAATGCCTTCTTCTTTCTTAAAATCTTCCGCCAACAGCAGCTCATCTCTTACTTCTCAGATCTACTTCTTCTCTTTAATTTCTCTTCATCAGTAAAGCTGTCGTGATTTTCAGACAGAAATTGCATCACTAAAGCCGACATGCTTTTCAGACAGAGATAAAAAAAATAAAAGCAAATAATGAAAAATAATTTGCCTCTATTAGCAGTTGCACATGAGATGAGACTTTTGCGTTGTTTCTTCTACTTTTGTTCCAAATGACTCCAAAGTACCTAAACACTCAAAAGCAAACATAAGATACATATTTTACAAGAAAACTTAACAAAGAAAGCATAAACAATAGATAAATATCAAGGTGTTTTAGACACCTATCAGTACTGGTGTGAGTTTCAAGTTCCGGGACTTAACTAAGTTTGGAAGGCATACGTACCAGTTCGCATACCGGCAAACCCAAACTTAGTCCGACCACTTAGGTATGCGTACCCGTTTGCATACTTGAGTGGGTTATGTTCTAAAATCGGTTTGTTCATGAACTAATACATTTATATAATAAGGAAAGCAATATTTTGCAAACCGTGGCTATAATGTTCATGAATTTATTCGAGTGAATCAAAATCGATTTTGCTTCAATTGTGTCTTTTATACTTCTATGAGAATATAAACAATTGAACAACTCTAGAACTAGTTTCATCTGAGTCATTTGAACTAGTTATGGTTAAGATGAATAAGGTTGATATGGAAGTGTTCATATGACTAAATTCAGTTAACTATTGTTGAGCCAACAAGGTGTACACATTTAGGTACGGTTACTCATATCTAAATGAAGTCACTTTTCATTTGTATGTGACAATCTAAGTTCGATCTAACGGTTGAAAGATATTAGCTTGAGTCTAATCAGGTTTTCATCTAACGGTGAATATTGAATGCTTTGTTACCAAGGTAACATTGATTGCAAACCATGATTTGAAGACTATATAAAGGAGAACTCTAGCAACTGGGAAACCTAATCCCCACACCTTCTGTGTGATACTAGTCGCGACTAGAGTCGAATCTTATTTAACCTTGGGTTTTTTCCAAAACCATGTAGGTTAACGACTTGAAGACTTCATTGGGATTGTGAAGCCAGATCCAACTATTTTCTCTGTAGTTGCGTATTATGATCTTGCTATTTTGTATCGTGATTGAGTACTATATTCTCTAAGATTTGCTCTAGATTTAATCTCTGATAGGGAAGATAAAAGTAGTCACAAACATCTTCGTCTCATCATTTGTGATTCCACAATATCTTGTTACACTACCATACTATTAAAATTATTGTGAGGTGATTGATATTACTAGGTTGTTCTTCGGTAATATAAGTCTGGTGTATCAATTGGTTCATGTTCACCTTGATTTATCAAAAGACGGAACAAAACTCATAGGTATTTCCGTGGGAAATAGATTTATATATTCAACAGACTTTTCTATGTGAGACAGATTGGTTTATCAACTCTTCGACTTTGGGTCGTAGCAACTCTTAGTTGTGGGTAAGATCATCTAAGGGAATTAAGTATGTAGAGTCCTGCTGGGATTCAGAGGCGTAAGGAACGCGACTGTACCTTGATTAGTGTGATATTGGTTAAGGCTCAACTACATTCCATTCCGAAGTCATCTTTGAGTAGGCTAGTGTCTGTAGCGGTTGAATACAATGTGGTATTCAAATATTGACTAGGTCCTGGGGTTTTTCTGCATTTGCGGTTTCCTCGTTAACAAAATTTCTGGTATATGTGTTATTTCTTTTCCGCATTATATTTGTTTATATAATTGAAATATCACAGGTTGTGCATAGTTCAATCAATTAGGTAATCCAACCTTTGGTTGTTGATATAAATTGATTGACACTTGAACATTGGTATTTGGTACCTGTAGTTGCAGGAATTCCCACACTACACCCTACTCAAGAATTTATCAATATTAATGACACAATTTGAAGATTAAGGACCTTTTTTATTAATATGATCTTAAAAGAATTACAGTAATCAAGAATTCAATTCACTTAATAAGATTTTCTCTCTCCTAAAAACTTTCTTAGCACTCAAAAATTCATCATCATCTCTGGAACTATTCATTTCCTTTATATAGGCATTTACATAGTTGATTACAGCTCATGACAGCTCATTTACAGCTAAGATTCCCTTTAGTTTCGGATCTGGGTTCTTGCGATACATCGCAGTTTTCACCGCCTTAATCTTTCGCAGGTTTTATTGATTCATCGCAGAAATGTCACGCTTTTCTCATGTTTCTGTCGTTTTCATCCGATATGTCATTTCTTACGTCACTTTGAGATTTATCGCAGAATATCATTGTTGTTTATTTTGCAGGAATATTGTTGTGACAATATTATGATCCTACATCTTGCCTCTTCTCATATCTTTTCTGCGAAGAAGATAAAGATCATGAGAATTTGAGTTTCTTGATTTGCCGCAACTCCTTGTCTTTTACCCGACAAAATTCCTTATTTTACATTTTTACCGTTGACACATGTCAATCCTTACTTCTTTACCGATTATCCTGGTTACCCACTCTTCATCTATAAATAGATGTCCCACTCGAGAATACGTCTTCTTTCACCTTCTCTCTTTTCTTCAACTCCTTCCTTTTTTATCTGCAACTTTTTCTTTCCTGTTATCCTTCCTGCTGCTGCTCTAATGGAAACTCAAAGGTAGGTTCTTACCTTGAATCTTATTTTGTTCATGTTACATCATTTATACCGCCCGATTTTCTTTATAATCCCTATATTTTATTATCTTTTTCAGTAACACTACTTCTCAGACTAAGATTACTATCAAAAACCCTAACCCTAAGGGTCCTCAGAAAAAGCGTGTTGGGAAGGCGAAGAGATCTGAGAATGATAAGGTAGTAAGAAACATCTATTTCTTTAAAATAACAATATTGTTTCCTCTATTTCTTATCTACATTATTATTCACAGAGTGAAGAGAATATTTCTAGACCTCTTAAGCGTTCTCGTCGAGTTAAAGTTCTTTCAGATGAAGTGGATATTCTTGATTTTTTGCCTGCAGACCCTGTTCCACCGCAAGATAAATCTTCTCCTTCTCCTTGCGTAAATTCCAATATTAACACCCATACTACTTCTTCACCAATTCCAAATGAAGTTATTGATGCTAATATTTCCATCTCTAATAATCCCAATATTTTAAAAGTTACGATAGATGAATCTATGATAGTTGGAACTATGATGAATGAATCAGCAATAAATAAACCTGCGATGAATGAAGTCGTGGTGAATGAAACTACGGTAAATGAAGCTGTGGTGAATGAAACTACGGTAAATGAAGCTGTGGTGAATGATGTTGCGGTAAATGAGACTACGGTAAATGAAGTTGCGGTGAATGATGTTGCGTTAAATGAGACTGTAACTGCGACTAATCAAGTTCCTTTTTCCACTCCTACTACCACAAATGATTCTAATCAAGTTCTAACGATGAATGATGTTACCAAAACCTCTTCCTATACTTCTCTTCCTTCTTCCCAAGAGATAGCAACAGGGGTTGAAGCTGCTTTTCAAATATTATCTGAAGTTTTGAACGATGCTATGAAATTTTCTACAGATCCTGCGAGACAGGATGTTTATATAATTCTAAGCAAGCATCTCGGATCTTGCAGTTCTTCATCTTCGCTAACTGCTTTAGAAAGTGAGGTTGAAACCTTGAAGAAGAACCTTCAAGAAAAAACTTTAGAATGTGAACTTCCCGATCATAAGCTTCGCAATTCTGAATTGGACTGCGAAAATCTTCGCAACAGAAATGATGATCTGAAAGGTATAATTTTCTTGCCTCTGCTTTTGCCTCAGTAAATCTTTTTTTTCTATGTACTCAATTTTTCTTTATTTATTTTTTGATGCATATTTAGCTTCAAAACATAACCAATTAATGAAGATACTTGAATGGGAAACCATCGCCGATGAAGCCCGCATTGAGAAAGAGTCTTGGAAAAATCAATTTGATAGATTGAATATTCTTCACACATATTCAATTGACGAGATAAATAATATTAAGAATGAGAATAACCAACTAATTTGCGAACGAGATTGCCTAAGTAATGAAGCCACTCAACTTTTATATTCGCTAAACCAGATTAATTTGAAGGTGGAATCTTTATCAGATGAAAACAAAACTTTGTCACAAGAGAAACATAGCTTTATGAATAAAACAATGGTTTATTCGCAACAATTTTGCAATCTTCAAAAGTTGTGTGACAGCCAAGAGCAATCTCTTCGTGCATTGAAAGATGATATTAAAAAGATAACCGAATCATCTGCCGCTGAACAAGAGAAACCTATAAAAGGTAGATTAACTCTAAGTGTAAAAGTCAACAATCTCAAAGATGACTATGCTCAACTGAAGAAATCCCATTCCTCCTTAAAAGAAGAAAATGCTTATCTTCTTTCTAAAGAGAAAAGTGTAAAATCTCGTTTGAAAGGTAAAGTTGGTGATACTTTCGATGATACCATGAATCAATGGAAGAATTGCTTCCTTAACATAATTCAAACTTTATCCTCGCAAAAGGAAGGTAGTCATTTTGACTGCCTCATCTATTAATTATTTCATTGTATTTTCCCATCTTATTTCTTGCGAGAATTCCATCTAATATGCAACTTTTCTTCCGCAGAATCTGAGAAGCATCTTCAAGCTTCTATCTCTGATCTGTCTAAGAAGTTGGCCAAACTTCGCAAAAAGAATACCGCGCTTTCTAACTCTCGCAACAGAGCATTGAGAATATTTGACTACCTTGAATACTTCAAGGATATAGAGATCATAAACCGGGAAAAGAATTGCCTCCGCAAGGCTCATTTAGGCGCCGAGGTTCTCGTAAACAATGTTCTATTCTCTCATTCTTTACCTCCTATAAATATCAAACCCTTGGAGATAAATAATAATGAAGTTCCTCGTCTCATTGATGAAGATCTAAATTATTCAAGTGATGAAGAAGATTTTTCCGAAGATGAACAAAATCCAACTAAAGAAATAGAAGAAGAAGAAAACCTTCCCAATGAAGCAGAACAACAAAATCCTCTTCAAAGGGCAATCACTAGTGATGGAGAAATAGAAGAAGAAGAAAACCCTCATAAGGAAGCAGAAGAACAAAATCCTCCTCAAAAATCAATCGCTGGTGATGGAGAAACTCAAACTGAAAAAGATGTTGCTGGTGAAGATTGCAAACAAGAATGATGAAATTAAAGAAGAATATTCTTTTGAAGTTTTAAATCTTGTTTTATCATGTCTTCCTGCGAAATATCTTGTTCTTTTCCTTGTCCTGCGAATGATTGTAATTTCTGAATCTTTCTTCTTCTTGCTTCTTTTGCGAAATATTTCAATTTTTGTAACTCAATCATCTTCTTCTGATTATATATTTTTATTTACCGGAATCTCCTATCGCAAATTATTGTAACTTGATTGTATTCTTTTTATTATCTTGAATCTTCACAAGGAAGATAATAAAATATTGTTTTATAATCCCCATATTTGCCCCTCATAATCTTCCTTGTGAAGTACCATTGTAATAAATCCTAAACTTTCCTCTTGTTGTTAATCTGCAATATGATAAATGAAGTATCGCAAATAATTCTGCGAAGTATAAATGAAGTATCGCAAAAATCTGTTATATGCTTTGCAGATATAACCTCTC
The DNA here is from genome assembly GCA_023529315.1 of Papaver bracteatum. Classification (NCBI taxonomy): domain Eukaryota; kingdom Viridiplantae; phylum Streptophyta; class Magnoliopsida; order Ranunculales; family Papaveraceae; genus Papaver; species Papaver bracteatum. Next base: position 825,827 of record JAJJWX010000433.1, read on the forward strand.
TCGTGGTCTTATTTTGCCTTCCTAGTTAAAGGTATTATTATGCCACTTTTATGCGACAAGATCGCAGGACATTCTTACTTTCACATGTAATAATCCATTGATCTTGCCTTATCATTTATCTTGATCTCTGCGACAATATGATAAGTCTAAGCCATCTTGTGAGATTAATTTCTTTTTGCTTTGTAAGACTTATGACATTGTCGTCTTTGCGATGAAATCGCAGGACGTCTTTGCGATTTATATCCTCTTATCATTGATTTCATTTATCTCATCTTTTGATCTTATCGCAAAAACCCATTGATCTCATCTTAACATTTCTTTTTAGGCTTTTTGGCCTGTCATGCGGAAATATGACGGGCCTAAATATTCTTGCGAATATAAAGTCCCATGACATTGCTGTCTGTGTCACGCGACAATATGACGGGTCTAAATATTCTTGAAAATATAAAGTCCCATGACATTGCCATATTTGTTGATACACAGCTCCCTAATGGAGGGTATCGCCCTTATCTTCCCCCCGGTTGCCCCTTTAAGGATTATACATCGGTCATACAATACTAGCACTTTCCCATCCGGTTCTGCCAACAACCAGTTGTTTTCGCAGCCTTGTACTTTATGCCTATATGGCTTATAGTTACAAGACTACACCCTAGTGGGGTTTTCTTCGGGCCGAACACATCGTAGCCAAGACTTTCCATGGATGGCCAGGGTAGGTTCATCCATACCGGGCACCCACAGCTCAACCGTGTACCTCGGCGCCTTGATCATACTTTGCATTCCTTAGGAGAAACTCTCGGGCGCCCAACCAGGGTATAACCTTATATAGTTGGGAATCCAAGTTATCTCTCCCGGATGGATTTTATATAATCCCAAATCTCCATGACTAGGTTCCAGCAGCAGTATAGCCTTTCCCATATCCATGCAAAGATATAACCCACTTATGACGTACTTTAAGGACATTGCCTCTTACGGAATATAATCCGCGAACTAAGGTGTACGCCACAAAGGTTCGTCCCATTCTTATATGTTTTTAGGCGATTTGCGCCCGTCTTATGCATTTGCATTAAAATTATTAATTATCTCGCAAATTATTGCGAAAAATTTCTTTGTATTTAGCCAACTTTATTCTTGTGAAACATCTCTTTTATTCTCTCGCAATTGCTTGCGTATAATCCAGTCATCCTAGTCATTCAAACCTTTATTGATAATATTTTCTTAGATATTGTCTATTCCATGGTCTGACAATTCTTTGACCCATGTCTCTTCCTTCTGGATCCATTAACTTATATGCTCCAGTTCCAATTATTTCTTTGATGATATATGGCCCGTCCCATTTTTTCGCTAATTTTCCTTCATTTTCTCGCTGATATTCTGGTGTTTCTCGCAGAACTAGATCTCCAACTTGGAACTCACGTTTCTTTACTCGCTTATTATATTTGTGAGCTAATCTGCGATGGTAGTTCTCCATATGTTGTAATGCTTTTTCTCTCTTCTCTTCTACTTCATCAAGTTTGTCTAGAATCATACCAGTACTAAGATTCTTTTCCCAAGCTTCTCTTTTTGTCGTAAGAATAGAAACTTCTGTTGGTAATACTGCCTCAACTCCATATGTTAAACAAAAAGGTGATACCCCAGTTTCTTCTCTTCGTGTTGTATTATAAGCCCAAACTGCATTATGGACTTGTTGACACCATGTTCTATGATGCCCTTCTAACTTCTTCTTGAGGATATCTGCGATTGTTTTGTTAGTTGCCTCAGCTTGACCATTAGCTTGTGGATATAAAGGATTCGATTTTCCGCACTTTATCTTGAATGCATTAAGTAACATCTCTATATTTTGTCCTTCAAATTGTTTTCCATTATCTGACACCAACTGCGCAAGAATTCCGAATCTACAAATGATATTTTCAAATATAAATGCAAAAATATCCTTATCACGAATATGCTGTACTTCTTTAACTTCTGCCCATTTTGTGAAGTAATCTGTTGCGACAATTAAATATCTCTTTTGCCCTGTTCCTGGTACAAATGGTCCCACAATATCTAAACCCCACTTTCCAAATGGCCAAACATTTTTTGAGGATGTTAATGTTTCACCGGGTGCATGTATTCTTTTTGAAAATCGCTGACATTCCTCGCAACTTCTTGATAAATTCTTTGCATCTTCATGCATATATGGCCAATAATAACCTTGCATTTTAGTTCTGTATGCTAAAGATCTTCCGCCGCTTTGATTACCAGCATCCCCACTATGTAACATTTTTAATATTTGTTTTCCTTCTTCTTGTGTCAAACATCTGAGGGAAGGCCCATTTAAAAAATTTCGATACAATATCCCATCTCTTAACTCATAATTTGTTGCTCTACTTTTTAATTTATGTGCTTCCAATCTGTTTCTTGGTACCTCTCCCCTTGCTAGATATGCGTGAATTTCCGCACGCCAATCTGCGATAATTCTACTTGATTCTTCGTCATTATTTTCTACTATCATTGCCTCGGCCTCCTCTTCCTCTTCTTTATTAATTGAAGGTGCTATGAGTGTTTGTATTTTTATATTTCTCGCATTCGGGTCTACCATCATACTTGATATAAACGCAAAAGCATCTGCGAGCCTATTATCTCTTCTTGAAATATGCCTCCATTTGAGTTTTGGAATTTTCGCAGATAATTCTTCTACAAGTTTCTTATATTTTTTCAAAGATATATCATTAGTTGCATATTCCCCTTCAATTTGGCGAATAATCAATTGCGAATCACTGGTAATTCTTGCATTCTCCACCTTCATCTCTATCGCAAATCTTAGAGCATGTACTACAACCTCATATTCTGTCTCATTATTAGTAGATTCAAATTCTAGCCGGAATGCAAATGCCATTTTTGCACCTTCTGGCGAAATGAAAACGACTCCCACTCCATTTCCTTATCCGTTGGATGAACCATCTACCAATATCTCCCACCTATTTGGTTCTGTTAAAAGATCTCTAGGATCCCCATATTCTTCTTCTATATCCATCATGTCTTCTACAGCTTCATCATCCTCCAAAGGAAATTTCATGAGAAAATCTGCGATAATTTGAGATTTTGGCGAGGATAAAATTGCATATTAGATCTCAAAATTCCCCACTTGTGCGTTCCATCTTTCAACTCTGCCTGATCTTTTTGAATTTTTCATTACTGATTCAATTGGTACTTTTGTTAGTACTTTGATTTTATGCGCTTGGAAATATATGCGAAGTTTAGATGCCGCATAAACTAATGCGTAATTAGATTTTCAATCTTTGAATAATTTTTCTCCGCAAAGCATTGAATGTTTTCTTTGATGTAGTAAATTGGTTTTTCAACTCTGCGTCATTTCGCAAAAGTCTCTGCGCTTAAAGCATGTTGAGTTGTCGCAAGGTACATCAGCAATTCTTCTCCTGGTTCAGCCTTCTGTAAAATGGATATGTTCATCAAATATTCCTTAATTCCTTGAAAAGCTTTCTCACATTCATCTGTCCATTTAAATTTTGTTCCCTTCTTTAGTATGTTGAAGAAATTTTTGCATTTATCTGATGATCGCGAAATAAATCTTCCTAGTGAGGCTAACAGTACATTCAATTTTTGCACATCTTTTATTGTTGCTGGAGTTGGCATATCTCGAACTTCTTGCACCTTTTCAGGATCAACTTGTATTCCTTCTTTTGATACAATATATCCCAAGAGTTTCCCAGATGATACTCCGAAAGTACATTTCTCAGGATTTACTTTGATATTAAAAAGCCGCATCTGATCAAAAATTTCCCTTAAGTCATGCACATGATTTTTAGATTCTTTGCTTTTTACCAACATATCATCCACATATACCTCTAAAGTTTTATGTATCCATTTTGCGAACACCTTTTCCACCATTCTTTGGTAAGTTGCTCATGCATTTCGTAACCCAAAAGGCATCTTTGTGTAGCAATATAATCCTCTGGGAGCAAAGAATGCAGTATGTTCTTGATCTTCTTCCGCAAGTGGGATTTGATTATAGCCCTTGTATCCATCCAACGAAGATATTCGATCATTTCCTGCGGCAGATTCCACCAGCTGCGGGATATCTGGCAAGGGAAAACTATCTTTGGGACATGCTTTATTTAGATCAGTAAAATCGATGCAAATTCTTATCCCCTTATTTTTCTTGGGAACTACTACCATGTTGGCGATCCATTCTGGATATTTTGCTTGCCTTATAATTCCTGCGTCAAGCATCTTCTGCAATTCTTCTTCTATATTGGCATGATAAGTGTTCGCAATCTTTCTTATTCTTTGTTTGAATGGTCTCACATTTTTGTTAATCTCCAATCTATGGAACGCAACAGATGGATCTATTCCAGGCATCTCATCCATATTCCACGCAAAAATATCTCTGTATTCTCGCAGAAGGTTTACAGTTTGTTCTTCTTCCTCCACACCCATCTTAGTTCCAATTTTCAACATTTTTGGGTCTTCTTCACTTCCAACATTTACTTCTTTTGTTGGTTCTGCTGAAATATAACTGGCTTCATGTTCTCCCATTGGTCATCACCTTCTTGTGATACATCGTCAAATATTCCTTTTCCTTCTTCTGATCTTATCATGTAAATCTTGAATTCTTCTTCTTTCCTTTCTTCTCTCCTCATTTTTCTGCGCTATTTTCGCAATTGAATTTGATTTTCACAATTCCTTACTTCATTCTGGAAACACAACGCTGCATAATCTGCATCTCCTCTAATCTCGCCAATTCCTCTAGGCATAGGAAACTTTATGCACTGATGTAGAGTTGATGATACAGCCTTGATTGCATGTATCCATGGTCTTCCCAACAGCATATTATATGGTGATTTCACATCCACCACGCACAAAGTTATCTGCGTCTCTATTTCCCCTAGCGGAATTCGCACTATAATTTCACCTTTAGGTTTTGTTAGAGATTTTCCAAATCCATGAATATGATATGTTGGACTAAGCATTTCTTCATCTTTGTATCCTATTTTCTTGAATGTGTGGTAAAACATTATATCCACAGAACTTCCTGCGTCCACCAGAGTCCTATTCAAAGCCCACTCTTCTGTAGATCTTACTGATTTCTCTTTTCTTGTTGGTACAACAGACACTGTGATCACCAATGGAGATGTATGACTTAAATTCTCTTTCGGAATTTCTGCTGCCGTGAATGTGATTTTCTGTTTTTCCCAATATTTTAGCGGTGATGCCTCATCTACCGTCATGATTTTCTTTCCTTCAAAATCTCGCTTGTGTATCCTTCCTTTAATATCTTCATGGAACTTATCTATCATCATCTTTGTTATTACATCACACTCCAATTTCTTTTGATTATCTTTGACTTCAACCATCTTTTCTTCCACCAATTTTCTTGATATTCTTTTAACTCTTGAATAATTTCTTTCTTTTACCTAACTTTTGCTATGCTTTTCAACTATTCATCCCTGTTTCTGGGCGCCAAAATGTAGTTGCAGGAATTCCCACACTACACCCTACTCAAAAATTTATCAATATTTATGACACAATTTGAAGATTAAGGACCTTTTTTATTAATATGATCTTAAAAGAATTACAGTAATCAAGAATTCAATTCACTTAATAAGATTTTCTCTCTCCTAAAAACTTTCTTAGCACTCAAAAATTCATCATCATCTCTGAAACTATTCATTTCCTTTATATCGGCATTTACATAGTGGATTACAGCTCATTTACAGCTAGATTCCCTTTAGTTTCGGATCTGGGTTCTTGCGATACATCGCAGTTTGCACCGCCTTAATCTTTCGCAGGTTTTATTGATTCATCGCAGAAATGTCACGCTTTTCTCATGTTTCTGTCATTTTCATCCGATATGTCATTCCTTACGTCACTTTGAGATTTATCGCAGAATATCATTGTTGTTTATTTTGCAGGAATATTGATGTGACAATATTCTGATCCTACAGTACCGTTCAAGTTGTTTATCATAATAATCAGGCTCACGGATTCTATTTCTTTGATTTGTTGATTACATTGAGAAATAGAGATACAACTCTTGGATATATTTCCATTGATTGAGTATGACTATCTAGTTGATTCTCTTGGAATTATATTGGAGTTTGTCCATACAGATTGCCTAAACGAAACATTGGGTGAGGTTGTTTGACCCCCTCTTTTTCAAACAGGTCTCCAGATTATCATTTTTCGAAGTCTTTTGTTTGTTTATGCTATCCATGTCTAACACCATATACAACACATAAACTAGAACCTAGAAGTATGCAGTGCATTTTTATTGGTTATAATATGCAACATAAAGGCTACATGTGTCTTCATCTAGCTTCTGGCAGAGTTTACATTTCCCAAAATGTGGTGTTTGATGAAACTGCTTATCCTCTAAGATCATCACACTTTATTCTTCACCAGTTGCACATACTTCTTCTCCATATCCTATATCAGATATTGTTCCAGTTATTATCACTACTTGTTTGTCAAATCATGTGTCAGATACTTCTCCTGCAGCCATTTAACATACTCTTGCATCTACTTCAACTGCTTTATCCAATCCCACGGTGTATTTGACATATCTTGAAGGAAACATCTTCACTTATAGCAATAAGAGAGAAGGAGAGACTAATATCAAGCAAAGGCTTGACATAGCCTTGGAAAATGCTGAATGGAATTTAGAATTCAGTGAAACCTCTCTTGAAATTCTAGTAGCGATAGGCTCTAACCATGGTCCTATTTGCCTTTCCTTTTAATTTTATGATACTTGGCTTAAGGAACCTTCCAGCATATAGGTCATTGAAAAATCTAGGAAAATACACACTGATGGGCCAGTTTTAGGTCTTCTTGATAACATCTCTCAATTCTGGGAGAAAACCTTAGCATATGGAAGAAAAATGTGTTTGGAAAACCTAACAAGAAAATCAAAATTCTGATAAAAACTATTGAGAATCTATCTGCCAAACCTACAAAACTTACAAACACCAATTTGATAAATAAAAAACTCTTAAAACTAGAATCTCTGTATGACACACATGAAGAAATGTCCAAATAGCAGTATAGAAATAACACAATTGCTTTGGGTGAAATAAATACAAAATTGTTTCATGTAACAACTTTAAAAAGAAGAAAAAGAAATCACATTGACTGTATCCAAGACAAGAATGATAGGGTAGTTAATTCTAGAACCGAAATAAAAGAAGTTTTAACCTCTCACTTCTCTGATATGTTTTTCGAGACAAGTTCAATTACTGATCATCATATCTTTAGACATATTAAACTTTGGATATCCATGGAAGAAAATCTAGCCTTAATAGATACCCCATCCTCGGAAGAGATTTGGTGTGTGGTAAAAAATCTTAAATCTAATAAAGCACCGGTCCTGATGGATTCCGGTTACCTTTTTCAAACATAATTGGGAGATTGTAGATCCTCAATTGTTGGCAGTAATACAAGATTTTTTTCAAAAATAAACATCTTAGTAACAACTTAAATAAGACTTTCTTATTCCTCATTCCTAAATCTAAAAAACCCAAAATATCCAGTAGCCTTAAGACCAATTGGTATGTGTAACACTCCTTATAAAGTAATAAAAAAAACTTATGGCTAAGATAATTAAAAAGGAAAACTGGAAAAAATAATTTCACCCCTATAGTCTGCTTTTCTTTATTCCAGGCATATTTTGGGTAACATAATTCTTGCCCATGAAATATTACACAATAAAGAAAACAGGAAACGTAGGTCTTAAAATAGACATGTTGAAAGCTTTCAAAGGAGTAAAGTGGAAATTCATAATAAAAACTCTTAAATCTTTCGGATTCTCTGAAGAATGGTACCAGCTGATTTTTCAATATATTTCATATCTATCCATTGCATTACTCCTCAATGGTAATCCCTGTCAGGAATTCAAACCTTCACAGGGGATTAGGTAGGAGGATCCTTTATCCACTTACCTTTTCATACTATGTATGGAAATCTTCTCTCGCTTGTTATGTCATCTGCAAACAACCAAACAATTTCAAGGAATTAAACTAACTCCAAAATCTACCCAAATCTCTCACTTATTCTTTGCTAATGATCTTCTTATATTCACTAAAGCAGACCTACAAAATTGTAAAAACCTTCTAGATGTTATCAACTTGTTTAGTACTTGTTAGAGCATTGCTCGGTTGAAACCACCAAGCGTTGGTATGTCAAGTTTGGTTGTCATATTTTAGTGAAGCAAAACTCATTTAAGAGTCGCTTGATTTAAATGTACTAGAGTCAACTTCGTATAGGTTAGCTTGAAAGTATTAGGGTGAGATATTATAAGTATTGCGAAGACTTGAAAAAGTGAAGAAGTGCGGAGCTACAACGACAACATAATCCTTCCACTTGAGGTTAGTGATATTTGACTTGAACTATTTCATTCCCTAACATATCTTTCAAGTCATGCATATTGAAAACATAAAACTGCAAAGCATAAACACTCTAGATAGACATAGTATTAAGGAATACAATATGAAGTTTCTTGTTTAACCATTAAACTTTGTATATAAGACATCGACATAATCGTATGAATGCTATTGTGTTTATGTATGGGTATGAGGTGAGTATTTCATCCTAGGGAACAATGTTTACATGTGCTCTAAGGAAGTAAGTTCATGATATATTTTGTGAACCGAAAAGGAAATCGCCAGGCGTTATTGGGGATGTTCTTCATTGCATATCTTATAAACGACCAATATGTGTCATTAGTATAACCGCTCACGACTTGTTTGTGTTCTTGGTATAACTATTCACATGAGGCCTGACTTATGCATTGGTATGACTTTTATTAGTGAAACCGATCTTAAGTAATCACTTGGGGTATGATCGGGTTGTGTATGTCTGAACTTATTACTGGGAAGAGGGGAACCGATCCTAGTACGACGTGCAGTGCATCACAAGGGGAACCGATCCTTGTATGAGGTGCAACAAGGTTTATGGAAGAAAGGGGAACCGACCCTATGAACATGTGCAACAAGTTTTTTGGAAGGGGGAACCGATCCTATGGACGTGTGCAGTGCATACAAGTTAGATACCAAATATATGTGCGGAACCGATCCTAGTACCTAGTCAGCCGTATCTTTGGTAAGCTAGTGTAACTATGCATAATACTCACATGGAGGTAGAACCGAAACTTGTTTAGGTAGAACCGTAAACCCATGAGTTGTGATTGAGTGGAACTTGATCAATCACATAGTTCTTGAAAGTCAGATGAACTAATTCTAAACTTGTTTGGAAGTGTGGTAAATCGTTTTCAAGTGAGAAAGCATGGTAAATACTTGCAAGAGTAAGATGTCGACACACTTTGAACACGGTGCATTAATGCTTATTCTATTTTGTTCAAAGATATTCCTTAACGGCTAAGAAGGAATTAAATCCCAAGATCGAATTTAAATAATTTAAGAATCTTTATAATTAAGGGTTTTTAATTATATATGGAAAATAAGAATTAGTAATGTGCATTTTCTAATTAAAGATTTTCCAAGGAGATTTCGATCATTATTTTTGGACAGTGCATTCACAGGAATTATAAAAACCGAATTTGGTGGAGTAATGAAAATATCTTGAGAATATTTTTGGTTTTGGAAATTCCTTGGTGTCCAAACTTCCTTGTCTATAAATACTTTAAGTTTGCATTTCTAGCAAACTAATCATGCGTAACCTAAACTTACTATTTTGTCTTTTTTACTGGTGAAGCCGCCTATCGGATATGAGAGTAATCTAATTAGGTGAAATCTCTTACGACCGCTCAATTTAAAGTCTTCTTTGGGATTGATAAGCTCTAGCGCGACCCGTTGGTGGGAAACTAGATATTGCAGTTTATCTTTAGTTTTTGTATTGATTTGATTGACTAACGGTGGTTGAACTTTGATTGCACCTAGTTTGTTTATGCTTGAGAATCTTCTCTTCTGATATAAGATTCATTCAAACTATTTCAAGGTTTCGACAGAGATCTTTAGACTGTTGTTAGATCTAAAGACGATCTTGTGATAATCCATTGTTAACAGACTCATTTTATGTGTGATTGATCACAAGAGATTCAAGTGATTGTGTGCGGGTGTTTATTGAAGCTCTAAGAAGATTTGAAGATAAAGAAGATATTGAAGATTTCTTACTTGGTGTTTTTATAATCTTTGGTGTGCACAATACTTGTTTGGGAAAAAGAATATCCAATTAACAATCGATTTATCCTTGTGGTAGATTGGATTGATTAATTGAGGAAGATCGACATCAACACATATCACTTGGTTGAAGAATGTTATTGGCTTAATCTTAACAATTGCTTTTGGGCATTTGAACATAATATAAATCTTGGAACCTAGCAAAGGAGTTTATGTTAAAATAAACAAGGGAACCTTTGCGCAACTCATATCACTTGGTTGAAGAGAGTTGATACCAAACAGATTTGTTGTTCCTTTACTGTTTGGAATACGAACCAAAGGAATTGGTCCAAGTACGTGACTTGTTTACAGGTTGGAGGCGTGGGAATACAGACGGAACTAGGTGAACTATAGGTTTAGTTGCTTGGTCTCAACTATACGAAGTTGGATTATTTTGTATAGCGGTTTAATCCTGAGAGTATTCAATTATGGACTAGGTCTCGGGGTTTTTCTGCATTTGCGGTTTCCTCGTTAACAAAATCTTGTTGTGTTATTTACTTTATATTTTCGCATTATAATTGTTTTATTATAATTAAAGTAAATTGCACAAACGTTAATTCCTATTTACTTGATACGTGAATCCTATTGAGTTTGGTTAAGTCCGAACCTTTGTATCAAGTAAACACACTTTGTAGTTGTATTGTCTCGATATCGTATCCATAGAAGATCACACAAAGTGTGAACTGATTTGTTGTATTGTCTCGACTCAGTCTATATACAATCACTTTCGGGGAAAGGACTTATAGGAAGGAAAAGTTATAGCTTGAGGTATATTTGGGGTACCCTCGCATTTTCAGTACTTCTCCAGGACAAGTCATTAACTTCTCTAACTCATGGATTTTCTTCAGCAAGAAAGTTCAAAATAAACATCAAGGGATAATTTGCAGACTCTGAAAGATTAAAAAAAATCAACATAAAAGACATATACCTGGGATTTCATCCCTTCATTAATAGATCCAAACATTATTGAAAAAATGGAACAAATAATCAAAAGATGTCTTGGAAGGATTTTATCACAACCAAGTAAAATAATGTCGAATAAATATGTCTTATCAAGCATGCCTATATTTAGTATGGGATGTTTTATTTTTCCAAAAAAAAATACTAAAATAATCAATGACATTCAAAGAGACTTTTGGTGGGGAAAAAACACAAACTCTAAAGGAATATGCATCAAAATCCTTCGATTTCTTGTGTAGACATGTAGACCAAGTAGGACTAGGATCCAAAAAAAAAATTAATAACGTTATCCAAGCTATGATCAGCATAATAATATGGAGTTTAGTTAGTCATCCTGATGACCTTTGGGCTCAAATCCTAAAAGACAAATACTTTAAGAAATCATGAGCTCTTTATGCTAAGAAGAAATCAAATGCATACTGGAAGGGAACATATATACAAAATGTAGTGTTTCGGAAGTGGGGGATGGTTATTCCATAAATATTTGGGAAGATAAATGGTTACCAAACAAGGAGAAGATTCTAGCACAATGTGCTCCTAGAGGAAACTCAAACATAACACTTGTGTCAGAGTTAATTAACAGTGATACAAATAAGTGGAATATAGATCTGTTACACTTTCTTTTTGAAAACTCCATGGTTAAGGAAATTTTGAACTTTAAACTATACTCAACATAGGATGAAAAACTAAAATAAGATACACTCAGATGGACCCTAACTAGAAATGTTGAATTTACTGTGAAATATTTATATGCTAAACTCCAAAATCAATCTGCCTTAGTTTCTACTCATAAAATATTTTGGAAAGTTTCGTGGAGTATGGATACATCTCAGAGAATCAAATTATTCATTTGGAAATGTTTACAAGACACATTCCACAAGAAATAAGCTGGGTTCAGTAATGGAGGTTGATACCAATTGTGTGTTTTGTCAGCAGGATGAGGAATCCACATTTCATTTATTTTTTGAATGTGCATATGCAACAACAGTATGAATCTTACATTCAATGCCATCACGGGGAGTATTTTAAAATCAAATTCTATGAATCATTCTTTCTTATATATGTACAATGAATGGATGAAAGGTTACTCGAATTCGACTTCAATGGCCTAAGAAAAAACTAAGTGCTGGTTCATTTGGAAATAACGATGCCTTAGGGTTTTTGAAAACAAAAACAGAACTCCAGAGCAATTGGCCTTAGATACTTCCAGACACTATGACTATTAGCATCCAACAAATATGAACACAGTGACAAAATATTGCAGTAATAGATTACAAAGTTAAAATTTTTGGAAACTTCCAGTTATAAATACATATAAAATAAATTATGATGCATCCTGGATATCTGCTAAGACTGATATAAGTTTCAATTTCATTATGAGTAACTAGGCAAGTACTTTTCAAGGACCATGAATGGACAGATTCCGGACCTCCTTAGAAAAAGAATCAGAAGTTGTAGATTTGCTACAGACAACAACATGAGCCAACACAAACAACTTGCATAATCTAGTTATTGAGTGAGATAATCAAACAACTATCAAGTATTTACAAGGCAAAGAATCATTAATCAGTTGGCAATGTGTAGTAATTTTAGGGGAAGTTAAGAAGATGGCAAAACTTTTTAAGATCTTTTGGAGGTTTTCAATTCGTGGATAGAAAAGCAAACAATGTATTAGGTATTTTGGCAAAGAAATAAAGAAAGGAAGTTAGTCTGGTTTCTTGGTTTCATGATGCACCTATATTTTTAATTCCAACAATTGCTTTTGACACTATCAAAGTTTATGATACATGTAATCTTAACTCCAACTATGTACTAGTTTCAGATGAAGTTAATCATATAGCCTAGATAGTAACCCGTGCTTCGCACCGGGATTTACAGGAAATATTAGAAGTGTACTTTATTGATGCTTGGGTTTTCATTTTCTCATGGTAATGAGCCCCTCTCTGACTCTTGTATCATTTTATTTTCTGATAGAATTCTCTCTTTATCAAAAGAAAAGAAACATTTTTGATGGGTGATAGACACATTTTTGTGTCTGAATTTGTCATCAATGTTTCGTATTGTTAGTACTCGTTTTTGTCCTTATTATGGTGTTTTGTGTGTTTGTAGGTATTTTTTGGAAATAAAGATTGTTGGAAAATTCGGCTCGAAAAGTTGCTCGGAACACCCCCGGAGGACATTTGCTAAAAGCACCCTTACTTTGGATAAGGGGCACCCAATTACTAAGGGGCATGCTAGATGCTATTTAAACCCCCACTATGGGCACCCTTCAAATTATTACGGGGCACCCATCTTCTTCACGGGAAAAAACATATTTTGGAGGGAAGATATAGTTCAAACTTTAAACTTTCAGTTCCTGCAGAATATTTTGGACCGATTTGGGAAGGGATTTAATCGGATTTCTTTCCGGGTTTGGATTTATTTTCACCTGTTTCGCTAAAACAGGGAAGGTATGTATCGTGGATTCAACTAAAATGGAAGATACGTGGAGTTTTCATGCAACAGAGGACTGGAGATATTCTCGGTCTTTCTCTATTATTTTTGGAAGTTTGGCATGTTTCGAGAAGAGTTTGACTTGTTCTGAAACTTGTAAGCAATGTGACGAAGTCTGCTAGATGTAATGAAGCGTGTGAGAAGGAGAATAATCCCGGAATTAACAGATGTAGATACGTAAAATATTACTGAATATATTATCATCATTGCTAGAAGATTATGGAGTTATGGGCGATATTTCATGGTTGTTGTGGATATATAAAGGTATTTCGTGGTTCATAGAGGGGCATGGAGAGTTTTGGGTACGCTGGAGAGCAAAGAACAAAGCTGCAGAGAATTATTTTCTGCTGCTGCATGTGGAGGAAGAACGAAGAACTTTGACGCAAGAAAACAGTCGCATAGCTACAGTGTCTGTGACACTTTATCCATATCATTTTCTGTAACAGTTCTTTGTAACAAATGTTTCGAGTTCGCAACAGTCTGTTAGTGTTTTTCTGTAACGGTGGGTTCTGTTACAAACACACTGATTTGAACTCTTTTTTCTTGCAAACACCTTTTTGAGCAATGAAAATTCCTTTGAGTGTGTTTTCACCATGCGGAGCTAGAACCCATCACTGGGACGATGGAGGAGGGCGAATTTCATACAAGGGTAAAATTATTTAATTCTTTTTAAGACTTTTGCATTATTTTTAATTGAATTATGATTTGATTAAATTGGTTGTCATTCAATTAGATAGGTTATGCTTTGTTTAGATAATCTATGCTTAGGGGATACAACCAATCTTTTGAGAATCTACCTTGGCAAAATCAGAGTCCATGTTAATTTTATTTATTAAGCTTTAATTGTTGAGAATAAATAAATTGAACCCTATATTATGAATTCGACGAAATCCTAGTCCCAGTAGCTCTTTTCATCCTGTGACAATATTTGTATATATTTTTCTTTTATTTTAGTTTATTAAATCCTAAAATCAATTCCAACAAGTCCGAGTGAACGAAAATCTTACTACCACTTTCTACGACATTATTGATTCACATCAATTTTTGGCGCCGTTGACGGGGACTTGTGTATAGATTTGTTTTTAGGTTTTATTTTTATTTTTATTATTTTTGTTCTCTTTTACGCCTTTGGTATTTTTATTTTTATTTCAGATTTGGAGCGAAGCTACAAGGAAATAAAAAGTGCTATAAAAGGAAAGCATCGCCAAAGAAGGAAAGAAAAGAGGAGACCAAGGAGTGAAGAAGATTTTGTACAAATTTATTTTATGTGGACTTTATTTCTTTTTATTTTTAGAAACTGTAAATAGGGTTTCACTGTTGTAATTTTTCTTTTTCTTTTTGGACACTTTTTAGACTTTATTTTTGGACTTTTGGACATTTTTATTTTAAAAAAAAAAACCCTACGGAAGGGTAGTTTTAAATATAAACTGCACAGGGAAGGATGGTGATTACGATATCACCTCGGCCCCTCGGGTTCGTTCATGACATAGGAGTCGTGGCCCGAGTCGACTTCAACGGTTCATCCCCCGTCTGGAACGGGAGGTAAGAATTCTAAACACTCGTGAATCCCCTGTCAGCGAGTTTACTGGATGATTTTGTATGCATATATGTTGAGGACCTGAAATCGGATTTAATTTTCTAGTAAAGGGCAAGGCCTGGCCATGTCAAGATAAGGACTTGGATTTCATCACCGTTTTCTTCTTGCCCGCCTTAGGAACACGTAACCTTCGCAAACCTAAGCCTTAAAATTTGGACTAGAATGAGACCGATATGGTAACGAGCTTAATAGGAAAGTCATTCGAATAATATTGGTTACTCTTTAAGCAAACTTCGAAGTTCATGATGGTTTCTGTAAGTTGAATGCGTGACTGCGCCGCCTTGTAATATGGTGAGGCCTTGGGTATCAAAGCTCCACAGCTTCCCTCGCCTCTATTCAACTTACTTAAACTCGGATTGATTCCAAAGGGGTTTGCTTAAATTGTAACGAATTCCCTTTCGAAGGAGTAGAAGTTGGTCTAGAAACAATCTAAGTGGAGCCATCATGCTTTTTGTTTGTTAGAAATCAGTAGGTTTGTTGCGGTCGAGTCAGCCTTGTTTGTGCTTGTTTAGAATTCCCTTGCAGTTAGGATGTTGAACTGGTATTATAATAGCCAATACAATGAGTATCCGACTGAGCAGCTTCAATATTATCCTTTTTATGACCATAGTGTGAATAGTGATTGGGAACGCGAAACTTTTGAAGGTTATGGTCCATACCATTGTGATCCCAATTACTATCCACATACCCACAGGTCATACGAGCAAAACAATCCTTCTATTTCTCTAGAAGAGTCTCTCAAGAGTTTCAATGAGTCAACACGGAAGTTTCACGTATTCATGAAAGAGACTTATAATATTCTTCCCCCAGAAGAGTCCGTAGAGCAGTCAACTAAGATGTCTCTAGAAGAGTCCCTCAAGCAATTTACTGAGAGTACAAATAGGATTGTGGAAAAACTTGCTCATGATAGTCTTAATTTCCAGTATAGTGTTCCCAATACCACCCTTGAAAATAAGGATAGTTTATATTCACATAATCAAGATGATGGGGTTAGAATTGGTAACACTACTTGTTTTGATGAGGTTCAATCTTTTTCATGTTACTATAGTGATGATCATGATGTGGATAGTATTGATGAAGAATCTGAAGTTTTTAGGCATAGTGATCAGGAATTTGTTACTCCAATTGAGCTTTATAATGATAATAATATTTCTGGTTTAAATCTAAATAATTTTAATAATTATTCACCTATTCAAAAGGATGAGGATTTTACTAGAGATACCCCCATTTTAGACGATGTAGTATTTCCTTTTGATTACGAAGCCAATGATGGTTTAGAGGAACGAGTATATTTTGAGTCTAGCAATTTAGAAACAATAGACTTAGAAAAAGAAGATGAAATAGTAGAGATGAGTGAGGATGTACCTGACTTAGAAGAATCAATTGACCATTTTCAAGAATCAGATAGCCTTGAAATTAGGGAAGTTGTGACTAGTATTTCTAGAGACACTGAAAACTCTAAGTTTGGGGGTGATTATCATTCTCCATGAGCCTTAACTCTTATAAAGGTCCCTAACTTGGGACTTGACATATGTACCTCAGCCATTTTAAAATATTATCTTCATACACTTTTTCTTGAACCTAGTTGTGTCCATAAAAAAGTTCAGTTGTTAGAAACCCATCCTATGGTTGATGTGGTTAACCCATGCTATGATACCACGATTGACTTTGTTTTCCCACCAAAAACCTTCCTTCCAATTGTGGGAACATATGAATTTCAGATGTGTCAGTTATTAAGTTTTGAGACTAAACCTAATTACTTTAGAAAATTAGGGTCGACACATTTGCTTAAGAATGACCTCTACTGTGGTCATCTGTGTGAGTCAAGTATGATTGACTTAGAGGATCCCCAGTTATTCAAGTTATTTTTATGTGCTTATAAGTTCTTAGTTGAGTATTTCAAGACTCTAGAACCTGATCCTCGGGATCCTTCCTTTAAGGAAATCCATCCGATAAAAACTTTTTATCTATACCCTTTTATAGAGCCTGAACCCGAACCACAACTAGATATAGTTGTCTTAAATGAAAAAATATATAAGGGTGTGTTGGATATCTTCCTGTTCTGTTACAGTCTCCTCTTCTTGTGGGTAACACTTTTTGATCCAGATGACCCACAGTTATTCCGGCTACTACTATATGATTCTATGAGGTGACTAATTCTTATAATGTCTGGCTAAAGACTTTAAACTTAGCACTTCTTGGGAGGTAACCCAATATTCTTGCAACACGGTAATATATTTCCTTACTCTTTTCTTCAAGTGGTAACAGTTTCTCCTTGTTCATGCTTTTAATTTCATCTTTAGAACATTGAGGACAATGTTAGATTTAAGTTTGGGGGTGAGGAAGAACTTTTTAGTTGCACTTTTGAAACTTCTAGCGTCACATGGTATCCAGGTTAGCTAAGTTTACATACTGTTTCTCACCGAAAAGATAGAAATTGGAATGCTAGGGATAACAACCTATTGAGACATTAGAGAAAAAGACATTGAGATCCTTGAAATTCAGGAGAGAACTTGTTCCTTTTAGAGGGTAACCGTGATGGACCTAACCATCCATGATAGAAAGGAAAGTAGGTCAGGAAATGCCAGAAAGATAAAACAACCTCACAATGTAGTCTTAGTTACTGGATTACAACTCTCTCTCGGTAGAAACTTATCATCATCAACAAGCGGAGAGACATCAAAATCTATGAAGAAAGTTGAAGACTTATTATTGGGAGGTCATTTATGAAGACTGCAAAGACGAAGATTGATGTTGATAAGGGTACACTTACTATGGAGTTCGACAAGGAAGTAATACACTTCAACATATTCGAAGCCATGCGCTACCCAAGTGATGTGCATTCCGCTTACTCCATTGATGTGGTTGGTTCATTAGCGCAACAAATGGTGTAATTGAATCAAGAGGACGAACTTGATGTGGTGTTGCAAAAGAGCAATAAATTGGACGTCCACGGCTTGTCTAACTTGGATGTTGAAATTTCCACGGAATTGGTGGAGACGTGTGGTGCTTTGACGGCATTACAAGAAGCTAAGGGTAATGTTTCATATATTTATTTACCCGTGAATGATGAATTACTTGTACCATCTATTATGAAGGCGCCTAAACTAGAGTTGAAGCCACTTCCGAACCATTTAAAGTATGCGTTCTTGGGAGATGAAGATGAGTTTCCGGTGATTATTGCAAAGAACCTCTCACCGGTACAAGAAGACAGTTTGCTTAGAGTCTTGAAAGAGCACAAAACGGCTATTGGGTGGACAATTGCGGACATCAAAGGCATTAGTCCATCCACGTGCATGCATAGGATTCTAATGGAAGAGAACGTGAAGCCGATACGTGATGCTCAACGTAGGCTTAATTCTCCCATGATGGAGGTTGTGAAGAAAGAGATACTCAAATTGCTAAGTGCGGGGGTGATTTACCCAATTTCCGATAGCAAATGGGTTAGTCTGGTACAAGTGGTGCCAAAGAATTCCGGTGTTACGGTTGTTCGAAATAAAGACGATGAACTTGTTCCTACAAGATTTCAAACCGGTTGGAGAGTGTGCATTGATTATAGAAAGATTAATTCCGCAACCCGAAAGGATCACTTTCCTTTACCTTTCATTGATCAAATGTTGGAGCGGTTAGCGGGGCATTCTTATTATTGTTTCTTGGATGGTTATTCGGGATACAATCAACTTGTTATTGCACCGGAGGACCAAGAGAAGACCACTTTTACTTGTCCGTTTGGAACTTTTGCGTATAGACGAATGTCATTTGGTCTTTGCAATGCACCGGCTACTTTCTAAAGATGCATGGTGAGTATATTCTCGGATTACGTGGAGCGCATTATTGAGGTATTTATGGACGACTTTAGTGTTTATGGCAATTCTTTTGATATTTGTTTAGATAACCTTGAACTAGTTCTTAAACGATGCATAGACACAAACCTTGTTCTTAATTGGGAGAAATGTCATTTTATGGTAAACCATGGCATAGTACTTGGTCACATTGTGTCCTCTCAAGGGCTCGAAGTGGACAAGTCAAAGATAGATTTAATAAGAAACTTACAATATCCCACTTCGGTGATGGAAGTTCGTTCTTTTCTTGGCCATGCAGGTTTCTATAGGCGGTTTATCAAGGATTTATCCAAATTCTCCATGCCGATGTGCAAGTTACTACAAAAGCAGGTACCTTTTGACTTCAACAAGGATCGCAAGGATGCTTTTGACAAATTGAAGGCAATGTTGACAAGTGCGCCGATTATCAAGTCACCGGATTGGAATCTTCCATTTGAATTAATGTGTGATGCTAGTGATTATGCGGTTGGATCCGTTTTGGGTCAAAGAGTGGACAAGTTGTCCCATGTTATATATTATGCATTTAGGACCTTTAATGATGCACAAATCAACTATTCTACCACGGAAAAGGAGTTATTGGCTATAGTGTTTGCATTGGAAAAATTTCGATCATACTTGGTGGGTACAAAGGTTATTGTGTATTCCGATCATGCGGCACTTAGATACTTAATAAAGAAGAAAGAAGCTAATCCAAGACTAATCCGGTGGATCCTATTATTACAAGAGTTCGACATAGAAATTCGAGATAAGAAAGGTGTGGATAATACCATTTCGGATCATCTTAGTAGACTTGTTATGTCTCACGATGAACTTCCATTACAAGACCGCTTTCCGGACGAACAACTTTTCTCCTTGGAAGAATCAACACCTTGGTATGCGGATATAGTGAACTACTTGGTGACAAGGAAGGTACCTTGTACAATGTCCAACTTCCAAAAGATGAAACTTAAGAAGGTAGTGAAGCAATATGTGTGGGATGAACCATACTTATGGAAATATGGCGTTGATCAAATCATATGAAGGTGAGTACCTAACTCTGAATTTCAATATATTTTCTCCTTTTGTCATACTTTTGCTTATGGTGGCCATTTTGGTTCTAAACGTACCGCTCTCAAAGTTCTTGAAAGTGGATTTTATTGGCCCACCTTGTTTGAAGATTCATATTTGTTTTGTAAATCGTGTGATAGATGTCAAAGAACGGGCAATCTAGGTGCTCGAAATCAAATGCCACTCACACCAATTCTCGCCGTAGAAATTTTTGATGTGTGGGGAATCGATTTTATGGGCCCTTTTGTCAATTCGAATGGAAATTTTTATATACTTCTTGCCGTAGATTATGTTTCAAAATGGGTGGAGGCTAGAGCCACCAAAACTAATGATTCTCAAGTTGTTTGTGATTTTGTAAGAGAAAACATATTCACTAGGCACGGCACACCAAGAGTGGTGATAAGCGATGGAGGCTCACATTTCAAGAAGTCTTTTCACGCTCTCCTCAAGAAGTACAACATAACACACAAGATTGGTACGCCTTACCATCCACAAACTAGTGGACAAGCGAAAATTTCAAACCGTGAGATCAAGTCCATTCTTGAGAAAACGGTGAATACCACAAGGAAAGATTGGAGCTTTAAGCTCAATGATGCACTTTGGGCGTATAGAACGGCGTACAAGACACCGATTGGTATGTCTCCATATAGGTTGGTTTATGGCAAAGCTTGTCATCTTCCGGTTGAACTTGAACATAAGGCTTATTGGGCGATAAAGAAATTCAACATGGAGTATGATGAAGCGGGGAAACAAAGAAAGTTACAACTAAATGAGCTAGAGGAGATACGTAGTGATGATTACGAAAGTGCCCGGATTTACAAGGAAAAGACCAAGCTTTTTCATGACAAGATGATTTCTCGTAAAAGTTTCATCGTGGGGCAAAAAGTCCTTTTATTTCATTCTCGCCTTAAACTATTTCCTGGAAAGTTAAGGTCCCGTTGGATTGGACCATATGTTGTTACTAATGTTTTTCCTTATGGTGCAGTTGAAATTACTAGTCTTAGAGACAACTCGGTTTCCAAAGTCAACGGCCATAGATTGAAGCCATACTATGAGAACATCGCCTATGTGAATGTGGATGAACTTCCATTTGAATATTTGCTCCCTTTAGAGGAGTAATACGAAGCAAGAGCTATGTCGGGCCGTCGACTTTAAAACAAGCGCTAAGTGGGAGGCAACCCACCGGTTTTGTATTTCTTATCCTTTTTATTTGCTTTTTGTTTTGTTTGTTTACTTTTCTTGTTCCATATCATATTAAGATTTCCCACCTTGACTTTGCTAGGAGGATTCAATTACATCGAGGACAATGTAAGGTTTAAGTGTGGGGGAGTGGCTAAGCATATATTTTTGCATATAAAAAAAAAAAGATTTTTTTTTTTTTTTTTGCATAAAACTTTCAACTTTTAGAGATTTTAGAGTCACTAGAATCCTTCTAGGTATGATTACATAGAGAATTCTGACCGACATAATTTAACTTGGAAATGTTAGGGAACTACGTTCGATTTCTTGCTTGTTAGAGTTTTAAATAATGGATTTAATCATACCGGTGATGCAAATTTGGTGCAGGGAGAAGTGCGTTATTAGAGTTGCTGATCAATCATTAGTGGAGACTACCCATTTTCATATCAACCAAGGCACCGACCAAAAATTCTTCCTTTACTAAAGAGCTTCTTTTGAGTGTGTGTCATCGTACGTTAATTCCGGGTAGAATGGTGAGCTACCCAATTTCACACCAATTTCAGCACTATTTTGATCTCTTGAGTGCTAATTTTTGTCAATCATGAGGGTGATGTCTATGTATGAAAGCCTCCTTCTTGTAGTTCGATTTGCAGTTAGCACCATTCTCTCAACAACGGGTCCATAGAAACACCACAATCATCAACAACAAGGTAGCGACATCAAAATCTACAAGGGAAGTTGAAAAGGTTCAAGGTTTACAAGCAACAATGAAACAAGAAAAGAGAAAATTTCAAATTCAAGTAAGCAACATACAATGAGCAGATTACATACATGTTGAAGACTTAAAATGCAATGAGGTAATTCTATATCCAAGTATATTTACAAGAGTGAAGAAAAGAAAAGGTGAAAATTATTGAAGTTTATGATTTCGAGACGCTACAAATTGTGAAGAATCAAGCGGTAAAGTACTTTTCCACGGCCATGGTTTATTTTATTTTTCACTTTGATTTGTATTGTGTTTCTCTTGTCAAAAAAAAAAAAAAAAAAAAGGAAAATGAAAAATATGAGACAAGAGAAATATCTATTATTGTTATTGTTTTGTTTTGAATAAGCCGTGGGGAAGGAAAATCTATAAGGAAGTTTCAAGCGACATGGATTTTAAGGAAAAAGGTTACAAATTGTCAAGGATTTATGAAGTTCGAAAGTTTATCATAAATAGTTGAAGCCGAAGACCAAGAAGATGAAGATAAGGAGCGGAAGACGTTTCTATTGGATTCCGTGAGAGTGGTTTTATCATAATTGGCAGTCGGATGAGAAGGTTAGTAAGTAATCTCATCCTCGATAATAGTGGTTGATTTCCTTTCTTAGAGATCGTTAGAAAAATGGTTTTTCAAAATGTTAAAAGATGTGGGTTTTTCAAAATTTCTGAAGTTATCCTTCCTACCATTCAAAGTGTTGCATGAATTCTCTCTTCATTCCTACCTGCACACATGTGAGACCCATAAAAAAGCCGACTTTTTGAGTGCAATTTCATAAAACCCTTTTAAGAGAGGCAGAAGTCGAGGCGAAATGCTTATTGATCGTTTCTCAAACACGTGTTCTCTCATTATGGTGTGGTTATGTCTCACTCAACATTTAAGAATGAGAGTATGTTCTTTAGTATTTCTAACTTCTTATTACTAGCATGCAGAAACTCTATGTCTTCATATCTCTTAGGATGCTTGGGACGCTGGAACGCTTTGAAGTTGTAAGTTTTAGTTTGATTTGCTCGAGGACTAGCAAAGTCTAAGTGTGGGGGAATTTGATAGGTGTAGAATACACCTAATTTAATATCTAGTAGTTTATGCTTTCTTTGCTATTTTTCTTGTAAATTATGTATTTTACGTGTGTTTTTGAGTTATTAGGTACTCTGGAGTCGCACAGAGGAAAAGAAGAAGAAATCACCAAAATTGAGCAAGAAAAGGGCAAATTTGTCATTTCCTAGGAAAACACTATCGGGAGACGAGCCACGGTTAAAGGTCAACTCTTCTTGGAGGTATTCTAAACACAAACCAGCTACAGTTAAGGGGTTATCATTGGAGTACCCCTTATCATTTATTAGAGGCTGTAATTATCAATGGGTGGTTTTATATTGGGTGCAAATATCGACCGTGTTTATAACCCTAAACCTAAATTCAGATTTATTTTCTCAATCATTCCGCACCTGAAAAAGAGACGAAGAACTAAAAGCAGCGTCTGCTGCTGTTGAAATTGAGCAAATTCAGGGGATGGAAGATCGAGAGATTGTAGTTGGGTTTCAGTGGAAGATTGAGGTGAAGAACGGTGATGTGATTCTGAGAAGATGATTCTTAAAATGGGTTGCGATAAGATGGGTTGGTGGTAGTGATTGAGTTGTTGAATCGAAGATAGATGGCACTGTTATTTGTTACAGAATTAAGAACAAGATGAAGTGAAGATTGGGTTCTGTCAATTGAAGAGAATAATGGGTTTGTCACGCATCAAAGGGTTCTTGAAGTGAATCAAGATGAATTATGCGTGGTGTTGCTGTGTGACTCAGGAGATGCGTGAAATTGGGTTTGATTGTGGTGGTAATGAAGACACATAGGAAATCAAGAGAAGAATTGACGAAATTTGGTGTTGGATATTGCTGTTAAAGAAGCAAAGATGTTGTTGAAGTTGCAGCAGCAGAGTTGGAGGTTTTCTGGTGAAGCTGATGATTGTCGGAGTAGCAGGAATGAATGGGTGTTGTTGAAATGAAGCTATGTTGCTAATTGGAATGTATTGTGTAGATGAATGTTAGGTGTGCAGGTGAAGAGAATGGCCTGAAATAACGGCCGGAAATGTCATGTAATCAGCCAAAACTCGGCCGATTTCCCCTTCCGGCGGGTTGACTCAGTACCGCCGATGACCGATCCAGAATGAGTTCGATGAGCCTATCCGACCCAACTCAGCCGACTAAGAAGCTGAATCAGAAGCTAACTCGTCCTCTGACTTGACTCTTGACCAACAGTTTGACTGACGGTTAGTCCTAACGGAATATTCCGTCGACGGAGAGAATTTTCAGGTAGCCGGCGGTGACGAATTACGACCTATTTCCGGTAGCAAAAATTACAGAATTTTGTATGGACTTCTCTCATGTGTGTGAAGACTTATAATTAGGAATTGGATACAAACTTGGAAGTTTTGGAGAATTGGACTAGAAATTGGAATATGGATCAAATTGGGAAAGTGGTGTTCTTATGGAATGAGGAATCTTTTCCTACAAAGATATGGAGAGTATTGAAGCCTATAAATAAAGGAGTTCTCTACAACTTTTTACACACATCTACTTTGAAGAAGGAGTTAAAGTGCACACGGATTGGAGGAAGGAGCAACCATCATCTTTTCAATAAGTTTTCTTTCTTCCTTAATTATTATTATTATTGTGTGAACTACAAACTATGAGTAGCTAATTTTCTTATTGATTGAGGATGAATTCCTAGTTCTTAACATATGGTTTGAGTTTTGTTTTAATTCTACTTTGAAGTTTTTCATATGATTATCGTTTGTTTTTGCTAATATTAATGTTTATGATTGATTGATAGGTTTTTTGGAGTGCACGCTAAATTGATTTGTTAATTTAATCTAAAGCTAGTGAAAGTTAGGGGATAAGTAATCGTTTCTTGACTATTTACATAAGTAGAAAACACAAGACCTTGCGGAGGGATTCCGTGGAGAAATTGTGTGTGAAAGCAACGTTAGCAAGTGGACCTTGATCTAAGAGTCTAACTACTAATATCAACCTAATAAATTCATAAATCTTAATGCGTTTAACTAAATTACATCTTGAGTGATCTACTACTAGGTGGTTTGGTGAATAGAATCCGGTAGTCGAGAACTTCCGTATCCGGTGACATAAGGGATTTTGGGGTTAGCACTGATCTAGCTGCTATACCAACGGTTGGTGATAATTTGTGACTAATAAGAAGTGGAAAAGAACATAACTTTAATCATTGTTTTGCAGCGAAGATGGATTCCTTGATCTATTCTCTCTTATTGAATTCAACTTACATTATAAGACAACTATAATCTCTTGCTCCTCGTGGGATCGATCTTGACTACCCTATATTACTTGTTAATTAGGTAGTAAAATATTAATTAATTTGTTGTGGTTATGACACGCATCAACTTTTGCATTATTTTTAATTGAATTATGATTTGATTAAATTGGTTGTCATTCAATTAGATAGGTTATGCTTTGTTTAGATAATCTATGCTTAGGGGATACAACCAATCTTTTGAGAATATACCTTGGAAAAATCAGAGTCCATGTTAATTTTATTTATTAAGCTTTAATTGTTGAGAATAAATAAATTGAACCCTATATTATGAATTCGACGAAATCCTAGTCCCATAAGCTCTTTTCATCCTGTGACAATATTTGTATATATATTTCTTTTATTTTAGTTTATTAAATCCTAAAATCAATTCCAACAAGTCCGAGTGAACGACAACCTTACTACCACTTTCTACGACATTATTGATTCACATCAATGGGCTCTCTCGAGGAGAGACATAGTCTGTAATAGTGTTTTTTTCTTTTCTTTATTCATCAAATTTTTTTCTCCTTTTTCCTTTTTCCTTTGTTCTTCATGTTCTTCCTAGATTTATCGGTTTTTCTGGATCAATCTCCTTGATTTCCAGTCTCTTCTTTATTTTCTTCTATACTAATCTCTTTAATTGATCGGTTTATCCCAATAAGGTTTTAACTTTGGTGGTTGTTAGGTTTTGTTTTAGCTGTGGAAGAAGGGTTCTCTTTTAAATCAATTGAAAATCCAAGTTCTGTAGGGATTGCTCTCGGATTCAGACTTTATCTTCATCCTTAGAAAAAAGTTTCATCTTCGTTCTGTATTAATTCATAGAGCTAGGGTATTGATCGGTACCATAAACGGTGTTTGGATTTCTTGTCAAATCCATTAAGCTGATTAGTATTCTTCAATCTATCACCTTGTGAAACTTCTAAATTATTCTTGGAACAAATAAATTTGGTAGTGGTCTGTTTGTGCTAATGGATGAGAGTATCCTTTGTGATCTCTTTTGTTGTTTGAACATCTCGAGCAATTATTACAGAGGAGTTCCTATTCCATCAAAGGATGTGGTAAATCTTTGTCTCTCCTTTGATGAGCTCAAAATTGCAGATGAAGTCTCAAACATTTTTCCGGTAGTGGCAGTCTCGTGCTATGTTGAACGAACTTCTAAACAGTGCAACTGTTTGGAGCAGAATCAAATTTGTTTAAGCACAACGAAAGTGGGTAATATTTCATC
Source organism: Papaver bracteatum (assembly GCA_023529315.1). Classification (NCBI taxonomy): domain Eukaryota; kingdom Viridiplantae; phylum Streptophyta; class Magnoliopsida; order Ranunculales; family Papaveraceae; genus Papaver; species Papaver bracteatum. The sequence continues at coordinate 852,418 of JAJJWX010000433.1, forward strand.
GTGGGCCATGTTGAAAGTTGAATGTCCTTTTGAAGATTTATCTTTTGTGATAAATCTTTCTTTCTCGGGGCATCTTTCTAAGAACAATATTGTGGGTGGGGCCCATGGGCGTCTTTTTAAAAGTTGTGCGATGGCTATTGATGCGATATTGTTTTTGTGCCGACAAATTCAGCATGACTTCTATATGTTTACTACAGATAGCGGTAGCAACATCACCAAAGATCGGAAGGAGCATGATCGATTGATAGTAAGATATCATGAACCTATTTATAGTAATATGTATCATATAAGGATTATGTTTATAATAATAAGCTTCATAGCGGTTGAAGTTCTAATAATCAGCAGCTTTGAATGGGGTGGTGATTTTATCCGGAAGATTCAAGTTCTTCATCGTCGTATCATATGTTTTAGCTGGAGATGTAGAAGATTTGGAGGGATTAAAACCTATCACCTTCTTATTTCACCGACCTTTTTATGGAATCACAATTGTTCGAATTCAGATCAATTACGTTTTGAAACATACCTGTCCTTTGTTGCTATCCTTGTTCAGTTCGGGTCTTTAGACCTTTACCAAAAAAACCTTATTATTCAAGTTTGTGACTTTGAAAAGTTACAGATTTACCAATCTTCTGCTGAGAAGACTGGTTCGATCCTCAGCGGCTTAAACTCTCTGTCATGGAGGCTTCTTAGGAAGGCCAGGGATCATCTTTGGGTTAATATGAATTCAGCAAAGTCTGTTAACCTTCTTATCTTGATAGATTTATCTCATGGGGTAGCACATATGGAAGTGGTTGTTTCGGTTGGTATTGATAGGGGTTCGATTGTTGTGATTTCGGCTAGTGATTTTGATGATCTTCACTATTATTACTATGTATTGTACTTCATATTTATAAGTTTAGCTATGTATTGTGTTGTTTGTAACGCTGTGGAGCTTGCCACCACTACTTGGATGGATCAATTCAGATGGCTGTCTAGCCTAAGAGTTGAGAAGTTTTGGTCTTTAAAAAAAAAAAAAAACTTTCACGATCAAACACTATGATCTATGTATAGGCAGGATGTCGGGACGAAGACATAGATCCAATTTGTATTATTTTGCTTTTCACTTTTAGTAGAGCTATATACAGTGACATCTCCCATTCATCTTGGTAGGTTTATTTGCATCGCTTTTGGGTTTGTTTTTCAAAAATTCTCTAGTATCTTCCAGTCACCTGATTTTGCTGCCATATGCAGCACAAAAACAAATTTGTAGTAAGAATGATAACAAACATGGAAAAATAGAAAACAAAAAGGAGGACACTTTTATGGAAAAAACAGATTGGACTTTTTTTAAGACCTAGTAAAATGAGAGGACTTAGCTTAAAGGCATCCATCTATCCATTATTTAATCATACAGATTACGTGGAAAATAATTTGTTGTAAACCCGATTTAGCTTTCTAGCATAACGTGCTTCGAGAAATTCATCCACCGAATTAGGGTAGCACTTCCGAATAAAAAAATTCATCCACCGGTTAAGCTCGAAAGCATTCAGGAAATTGAAAGTCTGAAGAAAAAGATTGAAGTCATACAATAGAAAAGGCATAAAAATGCAGCGGTTGAGATACACTACCTTATTATGTTTTATTGTATGTTCTGAATTTAGGGAGGCTTGACATATACTCAATGTTAGAAATAAGGGCTTAGTTATCCAAAGTGATGCTTGCTTAAACTGCCTCTAGTTGACACTGTGGTAAACACACTCGAATATTTTTACTTTCGAGAACGTGAGCAAGAGAAAGCATACAAGGAAACTCCAATCAGTTTTGCTGAGATAGATAACATTTTTAACGTGGTCAAGTAAAAGAGGCTTGATAACATTCTTCTTGTTTCTCAGTGATTGAAAGAACTCATTGGTTGGCATAACTCCAGCAGTGAGTCTGGACTAGCCTCAGAGATTAATGGAGGTTTTAACGAATGATGTACCAACAAAGTGAACAGCATGTGATGCTAAAGAAGAAGAAAAAAAAGAAGTAAAAAACTAATAATGCAATGGACAAAATGAACTGAATAGTGAGTACTAAGAAAGTGACATTATTCAGAATCTTGGTTAACTAACATGTTTAACGCTCAAAATTTTAATGATGTGCAGATGCAGGTAAGGATAAGGTTTGTTGGATGCACACTGTGGCACATCTGGAAACTAAGATGTGCTATAATCTTTGATAATGCTCATTTCAAGCCAGATAAATTTATCCATGATCTGAATTTCTTTATTTCTGATATTGAAGCAAAACTAAGACACCCACATAGTATAAGCAGAAATAGCTCTGTACCCATAAAATGGTTGCCACCGATAGATTCTTAAATAAAAATAAACTTTGATGTCTCTTTTCTTAATAAAAGGTTACCGTTAGGTGTGGGTCTAATAGCTCGCAATTCTGCAGGAATATTCATTGCAGCAAAAGGGAGCTCATCGACAATAGTAGATGAGGAGCAAGGGGAGGCTATTGCGGCGCTGGAAGCATTGAAATGGGCTAAGGAGAGGAATATTGCAGCATTGCACTTGGAAGGAGACAACATCAATGTGGTGGATGCAATTAATGGAATCACAGGGAGAATAAATTGGACAACAAATAGTGTAATCCAAGAGTGTCTTATTCTACTTAATCAATTTAGTAGCTGGAAATGCTCTCATGTTAAAAGAGATGCGAATAGGGTGGCTGATGATCTTGCAAAATTTGCAAGATCTAATGCAAACTCGGATTGGTTTGATTATCCTCCAGACTTCATACTGTCAAATCTAGAGAACGACAATGTACAAGTTTGAGTTCTCAATATAATCATTTTCCTATCAAAAAATAAAAATAAAGTGACATTATATCTTAGAGCAAGTGAATTTTGGTGAGTCTTACATCTTCACTATATTATTACGTAAGTTTTGGTGAGAAAGTGACATTATATCTTAGAGAAAGTGACATTAACTGTCTCTGCAGTAATATCTAAAGACTTAAAGGCCTAGACAAATAAAGCTCCCACGTTGAACGGTGAGGAAACCCTCGCTTCCTATTGGCCGAAAGAGGCCTTTTTTAGTTTTGTGAAACAAGCGCTTTGGTGAGGACACTTGACATTGGCAACGTATGATTGGTTAAAGAATAGGAAAACGATTAAAAAAAGGAAACCAAATTCAATTTGGAATTCATGACTTGAAAATATTTAGGTGAGTACACTTGGCAACGTATGATTGGTTTAAAAATTACAAAGTCAAAAGGAAAACCTAACTTTGGAATTTTATGGATATCAAATTCAATTTGGAAATCGATTACCTACCAACTATTTTCTTTCCAAATTAATATATATAAAGGAAAAAAAACATCCACATATCTCACACATATTTTCTGCTAAAATAAAAGGAAAAATAAATAAAATATGCACGTATTCTTCACTTATTTAATATATTTTCCCGCCACACCAAATCAAAATACATCGACACGGGCCCTGCGCACACCAAATCAAAATACATCGCCACACCAAATAAAAAATGCATCACCACGGGGCGGGACGAAGCCACGCGCACACCAAATCAAAAATGCATCGCCATGGGGAGGGACGAAGCCCCGCACACAATAAGTCAAAGAAGAAAAATGCCCCGTAGCACGGGCACAAATCTAGTAATCTCTTATTTTCTGAAAAAAAAGAAAAAACTTTAGAAATGTTATAAACGTGTAGTTATGTTAAGACTATCTAGGGTGAATCTCGTTTATTATTGGGATGCCCTTGTGTCTAGCCCTATAAATAGACGCTCTAATGTTTGTCTAAAATACTAATGAATATAATTTCTCCCTTCTTCTTCCCCTCTATTTTGTGTCTCTTGTTCTTTGTCTTCTATATCACAACACGTCATCAACTATGTAGCTCCAATCACTGAGCCAGCCATAAAGGATTTTGTTTTCTAAACCTTATTTCCTTTCAAATTTATTTTGATTATTATTACTTTCTTAAAAGAATCCTAAATCGTTTATTATTAAGAGGAACATATAGTTAGTTGATATGTTTGGGATTGATTTTTATTTTTTTTCTTACTTAATCAAACGAACATTAAGTTCATGATACTAATATCTCTTTTGTCTCTTTTTGTGAATTTAGGTGATTGATCAATATATTGGTCCACTGTTAGTATGTTACTACTCCCGACCAAAGAATACATAAGCTGCTTGGAGTTTGCACCATCATCCAAGCTTTAAGGGTTCTCTGTTTGGTATTTGTATCCAAAAATATCCTATTTTATTTTTTCCTTTTTTATTTTTTGATTTTTATTTACTTATATATGGATACGTCCATGTACATATAATGGGTATTTTGAGTTGGTTTTGTCATTTCCTCTCTAATCTTTTTCATTGAGAAAGAAAGAAAAGAAAATCCATCGAAAGATGGTTCATAGTTTCTATATCTTCTAATGAAACTGTAATCACAAAAAAAAAAAAAAAAACATTGGTATTTTTTTTCCTCTTATTTTTTCTATAGAGAAAAAAAAATCCATTGGAGATGGTATACAATTTTTATTCGTCTAGTAAAACTATAATCACCAAAATTGGTGTTATTGCAATTTGGTTACCTTTACAGTAATGATCACATGCATGGTTGAAAAACCTACGTCCAACTAAGTTGGTATCTTTGTCATATAGACAAAGATCATGTGATTTACTCATATGGTTTCTATTTCTTTACAAGAAACCATACATCGACCACAAAAGTGGATTTTTTTTTTGCAATGACTAAAACGACGATTTTTTTTTATTTTGTCGATACGAGAGTGGTAAATCATGTAATAATTGGTGCTAAATATCTCCATTGTTTCCATAAGATTGGCATATTTTCTAAACTTTTGCCAAAAAGGAGCACATTTTTCGACCACATAATGGATTTTTTATTTTTTTCTTTTAAAGTCGATAACGACAATGATTTCTTTATTTTCTTATATAAAAAAAAATCATTTAAGCCAATTGAAACTGGCTTCTCAGTAAATCCTAGAAGGATGAGATGTCGTTATCAACAATTCCAAACATCAATGAATGGAGAATTTTTGTATTCCTCTGGGATGTTTAATAATTTTTAGTTTTCTTCCTTCTATCATTCTCCAATGATGTTGGAATGCGGTAGGACATAAAGATCAATGGGTGCGCACCCGGCTTGTTAGCCTATATTACTAGTCCTTGTAGTGACTAAATTGATCTCGAAGTTAATTTCTTTTGAAAAAGAAGTGTCCAAACTCTCATTCTGAATCATTATCTTGTTGTCCGCAAATGTCACAATTATTTTATATTTTTTGGGGATTTATTAGCATTTTTTAATGCTTTTTGTTGTAACCATTAAAATCCATGGTTGATGTTATATTTGCATGTAAAGTAGACTAAAAAATTTAAGGACATTTTTTTATGGCTTTTGAAGTCATTATCTACAGTCCAACTGGTATTATTCTTAAAATCCAGAATATATTATCAGTTTATGTCCTTTATTTAATCGGATAATATTCTATGAAATTTATTTTCGTATATGAGATGACAATTTCCGCCAGAATCAGGGGGAGACTCTATGTTATTAGAAGTTGACATTAATTAACTTAAAATGTTATATTATTTCTCTCTTATCATGATCAAATCGAAAAAGGCTTCCATTAAATAGGCGTGAGAGTATCTCAATTAGCTTTCCCATAAGCTTAATTATGCCGTTTAAAAAGAAAAAGCCAATCACATCTAGTAATCATGTAGCATTTTTATATAGGCTACAGATAGTGCTCCAATGGAGTCTATCAAAAATATCCACATTCTCCAGTTCATATCTCCTCACTGGAAGATCGAGAGATTATAATGCCTACGGGCACTGGTAACAGATCGTGATTAATTAAATGTTGTCGAATATTCATTTAGTGTAGCTACTGAAATAATAAAAATGGTGGTTGTGAAACCCCTCTGCAGAGTAATATCGACATACATGATTGGTTGGCATACAATCCAAATTAAGTTGGATTAGTTTCTCAATTAACGCAATTTTTGGATCCAAAACTTAACACTTTAAAAATGCCAAGCTTGTATTAATTACAGGCTAATGTAGTCATAATGCGTTATTCGAGAAAATTTTCGTTGTAAAAATGATTTAAGGGTTTCATTTTTTCTCAGACCCTAGGATTGATTCATTAATTGTTCTCTCTATATAATGCACTTGGCGTGGTAGTCTTTGAAGGAATCATATTGTATTGACACAAGAATTGTGGTCGAAGAACATATTGAATTTTTAATCTTTTGAGGATTCAAATTTTATTCAGGCAGCACCTTATTTGCTTACATAAGGTTTAACAATCCTTTATGTGTTTTAAGAAATTTGGTACACATCCAAAAATCCGGATTAATTAGTTGATTCTTTCAACGTTATAGGCCTCTTGGGGAGTCTTTAAAAACACTAAAATCCACGCTTTGGAAACATAAATTCTATTATTTTTCTTTCTTAAATCTGCAGTTAGAATTATGCTAGCTTAAAATAGTCTTTGAGGTAAACTAGAGTTATGATTTTGATGCTCGTTTTCTGTAATACTCATATAGTTGAGTTAGCATCCATAAATCTTCAAAAGTTGTACTCTTTTTCCTTCGTTTCAGGTTTTGTCCCACGTAGTTTTTCCTGACAAGGTTTTAACGAGGCAACATCTCACTGACGTTCAATTTTGTTTCAAAATGTTGATATTTGTGCTCTTTTTCCTTTATCCAATTTTTTCCCATTAGGTTTTTACTGGAAAGGTTTTAGTGAGGCAATTAATTCAACATGGTGGTCATCCAAGGGGGGGTTGTACGGATTTTGGTTATTTGGTGGATTCCCACCATTAACTAGGTCATATTGTTAGACCAAATCAACATAACCATTTCCTATGAATTTGGATATCATTCTGATCCATATAAGGTATGATCACAAACTTTGCTCACCTTTGGTACCATAACAACGTATTGGCACTTTGTTGAAGAAGCTACATCAACTACTTTTGCAAATCATCTTCGAGAAGATAGCAATCCAAGACACAAGTACTTAATGTATATATCTGAAAGAAGTATGAAGACTAGAAAACACTACCATTAGAAGACTAACACAAACGAAGACTTCATCAACTGGAAGATTCTCATGAACACATTACTATATTCAGCATTCAAGAAATTCATTCACCGAAATTGGGAAGTCTCGTCTCAAAGATTTGCAAGCCAAGAATTTACCGAAGTACTCATCGGGGGGAGCACCATCGCATAAGGTGCATTCTGTTGGACTTATTGTGTTGTACTCTTTTTCCTTCATTAAGGTTTTTCCCACTGGGTTTTCCTTGTCAAAGTTTTAGTGAGGCAACATTTGCGTGTCCAAATCTTTTCTAAAGTTTTGTTAATTGTACTCTTTTCCCTTCGATCAGGTTTTGTCCTTTTGGAATTTCCTGACAAGGTTTTAACGAGGCAATTAGCTTAGACACAATGTCATCAGGGGGAGTGTTATAAACGTGTAATTATGTTAAGACTATCTAGGGTGAATCTCGTTTATTATTGGGATGCCCTTGTGTATAGCCCTATAAATAGACGCTCTAATGTTTGTCTAAAATACTAATGAATATAATTTCTCCCTTCTTCTTCCCCTCTATTTTGTGTCTGTTGTTCTTTGTCTTCTATATCACAACAACAAAAACGCAATCACGCGATATTTGGTTATTTTCAGTGTGTTGCCAAACACGGCTCTCAAGTAAAACCGGTTCAAAGGAGTCGAAACGGATCGGATTAAAATCACACTAGAACTAGAAGGGGTCGTTTTCTTTTATTTTTTTACTTTTCGCTGGAAGGGATCGTTCTCTCTCATACAGAGCCAAGGTTTCGATCTTTCCATCACTTGGAATACCAGTGGGATCAGGTAATTTACTTACTTTAAATCAGTTGAATCTATCTGGGAAAGACACAGTTAGGATTTTCTTGGAATTTAGATGTCGTTCTTACTTTGCTTAGTTGCTAAGGATCTTTGATCTATTACTTCTTTTTATATCTTTACTGATATTGATTGAATCTTGTTTCTGTAGGCTGATACATTGATCAAGTTTAACATTAGAATCTAGAAATGGTAAGTGGAATTTCATATCTTTGATTATTTTTTCTCAAGTGAGATTTGGATATTGTGAATTATGAGGGTTCTTTTCCTTTACTTGGTTTTGCAGTCTGCGCTCTTCAATTTTCATTCGTTTTTGTCAGTGGTGTTACTAGTAATCTGTACTTGTACCTACGTTAAGATGCAATTTCCCACTATTCTCCAACAGAAAACTGGGTATGATCTCTCTCCCTACAGCCTTATTATTCAAAACCCTAGTACTGGTCCCCAGGATTTGTATCTTTTGGGGTTGTAACAATTTAGTTCCCGGTGTTTCCAATTGCTTGATTTATATGGTTGGATGAAAAGCGTATTTTATTTCTTGTTTCTCCATGTAGTTAGTGATTAAGCTGTTAATTGTGATGCTGGATTAGCTTTATAGTCTTTCATTATAGAAATCAAATTTGTTGAAAAGGAGCACATCTGGGCATTGGTCTGTAAACACATATTCCAGGAGTTTAGGATTGTGCCCATGGTTAATGGAGTTTGTTAAGTTTTTGGATGGAAATTATTCATGGGTGATAACTTATGGTAAAGATTCACAGTAAAAAAATTCACATTAGATAAGAACAATATATTTAGAACTTCAATTTTGAAGGGAGGAATGGCTGTCTAGTCTAATTTTTTGGGGTTGCAGAGAAGATTATACATTTTCTTTACTTAGATATGTTCTTTCAGTTTTTGTGTTCAAAATAGGAAAAGATAAACCTCTTAATTAATTATTGATGATCATGTACTGCTTCTACTTCTACTTCTATTAGTTAAACTTACCATTTATGTCTGAGATTTACTTTGTTGCTTGGGTTATTAGGCTAAAATCATGAGCATAAAAAGTAATGTATGATTTACTGAAGCAAATGAACCTTGTTTATGGTTTTATAATGTATCATTGTATTAACTATCAAGAGCAAAAATAGTTGGAGCATTATTTCTTAACTTTTTGTTAGATGCCTTGTCACTTTGTAATCATAAATAGTAGGACGTTATGCTTCAAACATAAATAAATAGAACGGTGTTTTCGGGCTCAGGCTAAAACATTAGCTGGCGGTTTAAATTTGTTTCTTTTTTAACAGGAGTTTGATCTGTTAAGGAAGAACTTTGCATGCCATCATTGTCTAGTTGTAACCCGTGAGGAAGAATATTACTTTTTTTCTGACAAGGATCTCATATTCAGGACTCTTCCATGTTTCATCCTGTATTTTGTTGACTCTTCTTTTTTGAAAATCTGCTTCGAAGGAGTACTTAGTTCTGTATAATATTAGTAGTTTTCCATAAGTTTATCAGCAAGGATTAATGCTTTTATTGATCTGATGTTCTTATCTACCGCATCGGGGAAGGAAGCTTCTCTGATGTCTTAGTGTTTTACGATATTGCTAAAAGTTGTATTGCCTTCATATCTAATGGTGTTTCATATTTCGTAGGTTTCGAGGTTTCTTCTGGAAGGCAGCCAGAATAGGTAGACCTTTTTTCTGTTAACTCTGTCTGGTTTAGTTTATGTTCATCTTTCTTATGTTGATTTGCATTAAGTTCTTGTTAGTTCTCTTTCACATTTTCCATTTTTGTATGGCTGGGAATGAATTTGGCTATGCTTGAAATCATGGCTATTTGTCACCATATTTTGCATTCATTGGGTTTTCCTATGTTTGGTGATATCCTAGTTTTGGATTATATATCGTAGTTATCCAGTTATGCCCCCTTATCCCCTGCATAGTACATAGTTGGAAATCTGGTACTTGGTCCAACTTGTTGTGCTTTGTAACATTATGTGCTATGAATTGGAAATCAGACATTTAGTGTATTAATTATTAACTAATACAAGCATGTACAGCTTGACCTTAGTGGAAGTTGAGGAATTTAACTAGGAATGACCTGTTTGTTTTAGAGCCACCAAATTACTTTAGTAAAACTGAAAAGAGTTTTCGACTTCTTGTCTACTTGGTTGTAAAGTCTTGAACAGATTTAGTGGGTTATTTAATGAGCAAGCAATCTCTTGGTCGATAAATTATCCGCGTGATAGTTTCATGAAAAGGGTTACTAATTCCTGAATTAATTAGTTGGAACTTCCCAGCTCTGATTTTAGGAAACACATTGATCACTTCTAACGTAAATTTAGAGATGCTTCATCTAAAAGCTATTAGGAAGTTACGTGTAGGCAGTGTGAAACTGCCACACATACAACCCAGGAGTTAGCTCAGTACATGAATTATAACATGGGCTTTAACAAAATAATTAGGATAATAAGTCCTGTGATTCCTTTATTGATCAACTAATGTCTGAATGGGGATATTTATGAATGGAAGATAATGACTTTCCAGTATAATTTACTACGGAAACATGGCACCTCACCCTTAAAGCTAAAGCTTGCTCAATGTATTAGTTGATGATTTCAGAGCCTTGTTGCACTTTTTCAACTTTGATGCATAGAAGACCTAGCTGTTGAGTGCATTTTGACAGACAAACGGTTGAATGTAAAATAGAATAGGTGTAAGTTTGTCAGGAGTGTTTTGTTTCACCTTTGACAGATTGTCTATCAAGCTGCACTCAACAACTAGGTTTGTCGGACAAAGGTGAAGAGGATGCAATGCTCACTGGATCTTTTACCAATTAAAAGGCATCTTTAGCACATTATATTTTTGATTGCATCTATCACTTGTATCATAATTTCCTAATATTTGCATCATCACTTGTATCATAATTTCCTAATACAAGTCTCAAGTGTTTCCTTTTTCAAATCAAAATGTTGAAGTTTTTGTGTCAAGTGACTAATTTCACGGATCTTATCGTGGTTGGTGAAACAGGTGAACGTTTGAGTCCCTGGGTGGCGGTGGGGTGCTTTGCGATGGGTGTGTCAATTATAATCTTTTAGGCGTTGAGGATTCCGTATGTATACCTGAAGAAGCGTCTTTCTGTGCTTGGGTGACTAAGTTTCAGTGACTAGTGCAATTAAACTGATGTTATCCAGTGTTTTGTAAATTAGGAGATATTGAGAAACACTGTTTATTTACTAGGGACAAAATGAGGAACCTTCCATTGTTTTGTTGCAGCTTCTTGAAGGTGAAAGATAATGAGATCTTCACCTCTGTATCTGGTACACTTGTTATGTGTTTTTTTATACTAACCTAGGGCGGGATAGGTCCGGGCTCATCATATATGTAGGAGTGATTCATTGGTTTATACAGATTTGTGGAGAATACTTGTGTTTAATCTGTTCCAGGCTTGCAGTCCAGAATTTTGAACGGAATCAGTGGGACTGAAGAAGCCTAATTCAGTATAAATTGTTTCTGTCCAAGATCTGTTGCTACATTGAAACTTGAATATCTTTAGATTCTCATGTTTCATTTGATTACGAGAAACAGAAACATCATTCAGGTTTACTTTTCCTTCAGGAAATTCAGTAATTGCTGACAAATTTGATATTAATTGTAAACTCTTTAGCAGGATGTTTTCCAATTTCCCTAGATTAATTTTGCTAGACTAATTTTCCTAGATTTCCTAGATGTCAATGAATGTGTGACTCGCCAGTATGAGTACATTAGTGGGGCAACATTGATTCTGGTTTTATATGACCCCAGCTGATTTGCTTTGCAGGCTACCCGAGGTCGGAACTCTTGTAGCAAAGTTTGTAGGAGTCCTTACATTTGAGTCCTTATCTAGGCTTAGAGCAACCACAGTGGTCGACCAATACCAAATATTTGGTGGAGATTTCAAACGCTACGGAGAGGAGTAAAGAGCAAATAAAATACCAGAGTAAAACCAAAAACTAAACTATATTTGGTCTTTAGTTTGGTTTTGGTCTGGCATAATTTAAGACTATGCCCGGCGTGAGGCGCAAATATTAAAATATTAGTTGCGTTTTGATTGGGGCGTAATTTTAATTTACGCTTGGTAGTCAGACGCAAATATTAGTTACGTCTGTTTGAAACGTAATTTTAATCTACGCCCGATGGGACGTAGTTTACATTTGCGCCTGGTACTAGGTGGTACGTTTAAATTGCGCCTCATCCAGGCGCAGTTCCAAGTTACGTCTGACCAGGCGTGATTTTAAAGTCCGCCTGACTACGGGCGCAATTATTAATTCCGCCTGCTACTACATGGGGCGTTATTTAAATCTACGCCCCATCCTTCCACCAATTTCATGTTTTTTTCGAAATTAGTTTTGGATTATAGATACATAGAGGCACCTGCACCAAGCATTTCATAATCGATAAAACCTTAAATTTGCGAGCTAATGAAAATTAAAATACAACTAACCGGTTTATTCTATTTATACCCATTATGGTTGTCTTGCCACTAAGATCAGAAAAATGAACCCCACCAGAGATGCCTATTTTGATGGCTAGGCTTTTGATATCCCCCATCAGGCGTAGTTCCAAGTTAAGCCCGGCCATCAGGCGTAGTAGTTCCAAGTTACGTCCCATTAGGCGTACTGTCTGATTTGCGTCCCACCGGGCGTATTTTGTATTTACGCCCTGTTAGACGTAGTTTTGGATTAAGTCTCTCCATCGGGCGGTTTTATATATTACGCTCCACACCAAGCGTAAATTTAGACTCCGCCCAACATCAGGCGTAAATTAAAGTTACGTCCAAACCAAACGCATTATATACCTACGCCCCATGTCAGACGAACCTTTGTAACTCTGCTCCACCAAATTTACTCCTCCACCGTAGCGTCGCACCACGGACTAAACCCATTTCTTTTACATTGTTTTGGTTTTTAGTCTTTAGTTTTACTCGTCCCACTGCAGTTGCTCTTACATCATAGTTAACAGTACCCACAATTGCCAAATGAGTCGTAATTGGCTGTACGCCATTCCTAGAAACGGTTTTCTATGAAACGTCGTAGAAGAACCTGCACAGAGTGTCCCCTTGGAATTTGTAAAGCAGAACATAGGGTATCTGTCAAGAAGATGCCCAGGTTTCAATTAGGGTTAAGAGGTAAAATGCCCCAAAATCGGGTATCACCTTGTGAAAAAGCCCCGGCTTTTTTGAAATAAATCAAAATGCCCATTCCGTTAGTTTACATGTTAAATAGAGTTAAGTGGTCAACAATGGGTATCTTGACTGGTCAATTGTGTGGAAAATGTCTATGATACCCTTCAACCAGAATGAAGGGTGGAAGATGTGATCTAACGACACGTGTTAACATCTGAGATACTACAGATCTCGATCAAAATGGACGCGTCAGATACTAACCTTAATGTTATCTTCTCTTCACTGCTCGTATTCATCCACAGAAGTACAGAAACCAAAATAAATAAAAAGCAGAGACAGAGATCGAGAGCGGGAGAAGCATAGAGAGAGTTATATCGAGAAGAGAAGAAGATAGATCGAGATCGAGAACTGAAGATAACCGTCGTCGGAGATAAGATGTGATACCCTAATTTCATGAATAAATTTGTTAACAGAGGGAAGAACAGGTAAGTAATTGGAACCCTAATTTTGTTTCAGTGTTTGTGATTTTCGAATGGCCGTTGTGATTGAATAGCCTTTGTGATTGCATGGTTGATGCAGTGAAATTAGGGTTTATAATTTGGGGATTTTTAAAAACTATGATGCTGCTGTTGTTTCATGTTGCATTTATATTTGGGTTTATAAGTGATATGATTGGTGATTATGCAATTGGTATGAATATTTTTATGCTGGGAGGGGCTTTTACTTCGGGTGCTTATGCAATTGTATGATTGGTGATGCATTTAGATCCGTTGCTTTTACTGTTTTAGTTGTTGGGTGGCATGTATTCGACTTTATAGTTGTTGGGTTCCCCATATTGTTACCTTGAAATTGAGTTATGTTTCATTGCGGTTTTGATATTGTTACATTGGGTGCTGATGCTCTTGAATGTGGATGCTTTGTTCAAGCCACTGATGGCAAAAAGACCATCTCTACTTTGGTATGGTTCATAACTATTTACCTCTTTTATTATTCAATGATATTAAGTTGTTATGGAAACCCTTGTCTAGTGTTTTCATGTTATTATTTAGTTAGGAGTTCAAATGAGAAAATAATCATCTAAGCCTTGTGCCGTTACAAAGACTTACTCCGGTTCCATGTACCTATGACCTCTATGAAGCTTAATTACTGATAATTAAGGGACCATGGACCATAGCTCCTTGTACACCGCGGAAATATTGTTAACTCTTTTGTTCATAGTGGATTTGATTTCGTAGTTCAGAATTTAGAACACATTCTTATGCATAAATTCCATTTGCACTTCGAAAGCCTAAAATATATTGCTCTTTAACACTTTTTAAGCAGCGGCAATTATGATTATCTCATGTCGTAGAGAAGCTGTTTGAGTATAAAACAGCTATATGATTATTCTAACAAGAGGACTGGCATTTTTTTATTTCTAGCAGTAAATACTAGTAATATGAGGCTATTTATCATCTTGGTTTGCACTCCTTCGTTATCATTCTAATCTAGGATAGTGCAATGGCAGTTAAGAAGAGCTTTCCATCATACTGTGTTAATTTCTCCCTATTGCAAACGTATTGGTGCCAAGAGATGAGCGGTTGCAAAAATTATCAAGTGCAACACTATGTATCTAATGTTGCCTTTCTCGCTTTGTATATTCTTCATTGTTTTCTATAATCAATATACTGGAATGTTTTGGCGACAAAATGTGGCGAGGAAAAGTTTGTTCATCTTCGTCGCCCCCCCATTGCTGCTGCAGATAGCTAAAGATATGGTCTACTTGTACATATCTGTTTGTTTTGTAATTGTAATTATGACTTGTAATTATTACTGTTTTGCATAAATCTTACCTGTGAATCTTGCTTGATTATTGGATTGATTTATTTTTGTTAAATCTTTCAGATTGGGTAGTGTGGATAGAGATTTCTATATGAGTGATATGAGTGGCCAGTTGGGTCTAACCCCAAGAAGAAAGAAGTTAGAATGGAGTATTATGTTGACGGGGACGAGTTCTCCATTAAATCTGCACCAACCATCGGGATGAGGAAGGCCTTGTCTGCACCAACCATCTACTGCATCAAGTAAAGATGCTACTGTACACCAGGTTCCAAAGGGAAAACAGCTGCTAGTACGCCATCTACTTCGTCATCTGGTTCCAAGAAGAAGGGTAACACAACTGCACCATCCTCTTCAATGTTGATTGAGAAATGAAATGTGAATGGTTATTTATAGGAGTCCATGGAAGAAATGGGATTTTTGACTGTTGTTGTTAACAGTCAGGATCTGTAGCCATTCAAATTGAATTTTGATCATGTGTCATTATCTAAACAATGGACACATTGGCAATTTTTTTTTTTTATGTAAAGGGCATTTATGTGTACACGATTCAATAATCTCACTGTCAATCTGTTGAATTTACCGGTGTGTCGCAGTATCCCGTATTTTAACACGCCAATCCCTTTTAATGAAATCAAGGTTAATTGTGTAATAGTACATGTCGTACGTGCGCAACACATGTACCAGTCCAATATGTTTGGCCGTTTGATCGGTGTTAGTTTAATCTAATTCTGAAGGGATAAGAATGTAATTATTTCACACGTGAGAACTGGCACACTTGCAAATTTGACCACTTAACTCTCTCAGACGTGTAAACTAACGGAATGGGGCATTTTGATTTATTTCAAAAAGGTTGGGGCATTTTCACAAGGTGATACCCGATTTTGGGGCATTTTGCCTCTTAACCCTTTCAATTAACGTGATGACATTATTGAGACGTCTAACTAGTTTATTTCTGTAGTTCTGTAATTCTTGTAGAGAAACTTGAAGGCGGATCGAGTGGATCGAAAGTGATCAAATGGAGTTGATATTTAATCATCTCTCTCCTATTACCAATTGCTGAAAGATCGCTAAATTCTCCATGTTTAGTTATTGTTTGAGATGATCTTAAAAGAATTTTAGACAACTAGTTTAAGGTGTACATGTCCTAATATGAGTTGCTATGGTATGAGTGTGATAGAAAAAGATGAACATGACATCCCTGTTACGTGCATTTTAAACCCCTGTCAAGGTTTAGGATACACAACAAGCTGTAAGAATGGCATATATCCATATACATATGATGTGGCAAAACTTTATTGGCACAATGTCATATGAAATATATATAGAAAAAGTTCGAACCAGACCAGAAACTTGGATAACCTTTGTCTTTTTATAGGTGAACTAGATTTTGTGCCCGTGTTACGCATCGGGCGGACGTGAAAACTATTCACCATCATTTTTTCTTCTTTTAACCATATTTTTGGTTCGGTGGGATGTGGTTTCACCTCGTCCCTTATTTCTTTTTATCGCACGGTTTATCCCCTCCACGTCGTTTAGGATTTTTGATTTGGTGTGGCCAGGTATATTTTTTATTTGGTGTGAGATGCCTTCGCCTCTCCACGTTGTGCCTTTTAGTTAGGTGTGGCTCGGCTTCGCCTCGCCGCGTCCAGATGCATTTTTTATTTGGTGTCGCGCGGCTCACCCTATCGTGATGTATTTTTTATTTGGTGTGGTCGGCTTCACCTCGCCATATGCATTTTAATAAGGAATCATGAACCAATCGGGTTTCGCCATGATTGTAGACAAATCATGAAATGAATAACCTGTAGAGACCCACCAGCTAAGAGCTTTTGGGATTGATTTTGGAAACACATCCAACATTTTGACATATGATATACCCAATGAATGCTTCTCATCTCCAGCACTACCATACCCATATTACTAACTCTCCACATCAGTTGCGAAATTGTAGGTCTACAATGTTAGAGTAGTTCTAGAAATTTTGTTGAGTCTTCACTTAATTATCAAGTTAATGTACTTTTGGCATCTTATGCAAACCCCGGACTCTTGAGTGGCAGAAAAAAGAACCATGGTCTTTATCATCCAGTTCATATTTAAGAAGGCCAGAAATTTTGTTGAACATGGAAAGCTCAGACAGATACTTCAATATAATACTCCCTCCGTCCCACTAATAAGTGACCTACAGTAATAAAAATGAACAAATGGACTTGTATTTAAAATCACCACCAAACTATCCATCCCTTGCTTAGATTCCTATTTAATCTTAGAGTTACTACCAGGTTGTTAAAACCGACAGTTTTTACTTAACATTTATTAATTGACTACAGAGCATACACTTATGCCAATGAATTACCCTTGGGGCTCCTACACTTTATCACCGAAAGTTGAGTCTTCCACATTTCCAGTGCTAGTTCGCATCATTGTTGCTTGAGTCTTTCTCATCACCAGTGCTTGAACCATCCTCATCGCAGTTACTTGAGCTGTACTCATGAACACTGCTACACCATTGTTCCGAAAGCATTACAGTGAGTGAGACATACTGCAAAAACAAAAACAAAAAACAATTATACAGAGATCGGAAAGTGTCAATTTCTTAATTACATAATAATACAGCAGTATACCTAGTGCAATACGAAAATCCGGTAGATACTTTGATCACAAATATTTTAAGCAAAGCAAATAAGCCTTCCACTATATCAGACACATCTACAATTGCCTTTCAAAGAAAAATAAAAATAAAAATAAATCAAAATCTCAAATTTAGTTCCCCTTAGGAATTTCCCTGAATCTAGATCTCCTTCCTCTCTGTTAATATTTCTGCTTAGAGTATATTCTGGTCATGTCACACATTTGTAGACACTAAAGTGAAGTACAAATAAGATAATAGAAAACTTAAAATACGGAGGAGTTTGAGTCGTAAACTCATCATCCTCCTCATGAAGCAGCATCATTTGAAATGGAGTTTTGAAATGCAGGTTTTCCCTTCACCATCATTGAAAATCTACCGAGTGCTCTTGGATACTATACCACTGCGGTTCACTTCAGCAACCACCATTATGTCTCAACCTATAACTGAAGAAACTGTTTCTACTATCTACCTCGAAAAACTCTCTCTCCCCCAAAGTTTACAACCAAAGAAATGTAATATTGACTGCAATCATCCCATCTAATTCAGTGCTACTATCTTTACTGTCATTAGAGTGTCTTTTCAGACCCATCTTTTGTGGAGTATCATATCTGGGATCCTCCATCAATGGGTAAGGTGGACAGAAATAAATGCCACTTACTTTATAATTATAACACGAAATACCTTGCAGGGGATACGGTTGATAGCCTGAAAGGGCACCTGGTGCCTACCCAATGAGAGTACATAGGATGCCGCAATTGGCCTGGATTATAGTCATGCGCCCTGGCAGTACTTGTGCATCCACCGAATCTCTTTTATCTGTAATTAAGAAGAAAACGTAACAGATTTTTTTATGCCATTCCACCACCTTGAGCATCCATACTCCCTGGTGACAATTTAAAAGGTTTTCATTAGCTTATATTAAGATATTTGAAATAACTATTGAAATCCTTACAAATTTAAGGACAAACAAATCAGAATTGCCATATACACACTTAGATACCAAAGCAAAACTAATTTAAGGCACCCTAGACATAATAGTAGGAGAAACTTTAGAATGGAGTAACCAACGTATAATTTTAAAAAGTTGATCCAGCGAAGGCCCATCTCCTGTAATTTTCTTATTACATCACAATATTCTACGAAAACCAAAGAAATTGAAAGTCTCCAGTAATCGAGGTATTGGACAAAACCTATATCCCATTAAGAGTTTCTGGGTTTTCCATTAAATATCAGTACATCCAATGATTCCAAGCTACTTTATTTGCTTTCTCAACATCATAGCGTATGTAAAAAAGAAAACAAATTGCCATAAAGTTGGTGACACAGAGACATACTCACTGTAAGTTTTACATAATACCCATTATAGTCTTCTTATCATCCATCGTATTCATTCTCACGGGCTATGATGTTGAGAACCCAGTATTTTATTGCTAAGGCTTGAGCCCCTATTTCTTCAGTGCTCAAGCATTAGAAGCCTTTCATAACTAAAAGGAATTTGGTCAACTAATTGTTGTTATTACTTTTTTTTTCTTTTTTCTTGAGACTAACCCTTGCCAGCAAAATCAAAACGCAAAGAAAGATCAAATTAAGAAATTACCTTAGTTAACCGGAAGTAAGAGGTCATTATAAACAGATGGCTTGCTACAACTTATATTCAACAACCAATTTCAATTGGTGTCTAGTTTCTTGAAACTGAAATCAAATTTATCCGTATTGACATCTCAGACTATTCATGGTGAGAAAGCTTAACTTATTTTACAATAATATGTAATAAGATAAATAAGTTGAGTTAGTGTAAAATCTTCTATCATAACCATTCACTGTTAGCCATGATATTAGTTAGGGGATGACATTGTACATACTTTTTTTAAGTTCCTGCTGCCTGAATTGCAATTAACCCACAATTTATTCACTTCTTGTATCAATCTTTACATCGGATGCCTATTGTTCAGAACCTAATTCCAGTCTCGTGAAGCATATATCCTGAAAATCAAACCTGCAAAACCCAAAACTAAAAAATCACAGGTCAACATCGAATCAATTAAAGACCAAATAACATATAAAAGAATAATCTTTCTCGAAGAAAAAGCTAAAATTTTGATTACGTAAACAGAATACACAAACAGAACATAAATAAAAGAAGAGGAAGAGAGATGAAACGAAACTGAGGCTTGATTCGTTTTAGGTTTAGGTTTTATTAGTTGAAACCAAACGGAATCATAAAAATCAACAGAAACAGAGATTTCTTAATTTTGATTACGGTGTGATTTTGTAAACAGAATACACAAACAGAACATAAATGAGAGAAGAGGAAGAGAGATGAAACGAAACTGAGGCTTGATTCGTTTTAGGTTTAGGTTTTATTAGTTGAAACCAAACGGAACATAAAAATCAACAGAAACAAAGATTTAATTCAAACCATAATACGATAAGCACAAACCTTGGTTCATAATATACCTTGGATTTCTTCTTTCTTAATAAACGAAACCTTGAATATTAATCTCTGCAAATAACAAAACAAAAGAGAAGGTTTTAGTTTGCCTGCGTTTTTTCTTCTCGGCAAAACAAAAGAGAGAGTCTATATCTGTTATGTTTTTTTCTCCGTGTTTTTTTTTCCCGTTGTTTTCAACCGAAAGAGATATTTGGTGTTACATTCATATAATTTTAGGAAAAGTGGAAGAGAAAAATTTCAAGAGGGCGGTGACGCTCACCCAAGGGTGGGTATTCTCACCGCCCGACGTGGAGCCTTATATGACTTAGGAGTTTAAAGGAGTAGATATTCTCACGAGCACTCCGAAGTGTGAACTACAATTTGTCTCTTTTCAAAACAAAGCAAAAAGAAAAAGAAAATGTGGTAGATCCAATTGTACCAAGAATCCAACATGGGCATTAGGAAATTTAAGCTCGAATAGATTCCTTATCTTCTCGAAAGATTTGACGAAAAACTTTCCAACTGTGTTCCTAGCTAAAGATTTATATGTGCCGACTAAAGTCTACTTTACGAATGTTTGTAGAAATCTTCTACTCCCTCCGTTCCACTTTAGATGACGTTTTTGGAGTTTTCACGCAGATTAAGAAATAAAGAGAGATATGAAGATTTTCCATCTACACCCTTGGGAAAAATCTTCAAACATTAAGTGTTATTAGTGCATTTAAAAATAAACTTATAGTTTCAAGACAATATGTAAGGGTGTTATTGACATTTTTGTGGAAAAATATGAAACTTTCAAGTATTGTGGGACAAAAATTTAACCCTAAAATATCATCTAAAACGGAACGGAGGGAGTATAAAATTTACCCTTTTCTGGTAAAAAAAAAATGTTCGTAGAAAATCTAGCAATTGGGGATATAAATTACTATCCTCATCCAATGGTGTCTGCTAACGGGTGTCTTTTGGGGTAGAAATACGAAACTACCCTTTAAAAAAATAAAAACTAAATCAAACTTAGAATGGGTAGAGTAGCTACTCCCTTTCAAATTCTAAATATTTTCCACTCCCTTTCAAATTCTCTTCTCCTTTTCTGCCGGCTCTCACTTTGATTTTTTTTTTTTTTTTTTTTTTTTTACATTCAGAAGTGATGAAGACCATACTGGTAGTGATGAAATACCATGCCGATATCTTGTGTAGGTATGGCTGTTAGGATGAATACCATGCCGATAGTTAGTGCCGGCATGGTTTTTAGGATGAATACCATGCCGATATCTAGTGCCGGCATGGTTTTTAGGATGAATACCATGTCGATACCAACATAGCTCAAAAAGTCTGTCCCAAAACTTATTTGTGCCGACATGGTCGATTCCCAAGTGTACAAATGCCGATTTGAGGATAAAAACATATAAAATCTTGCATCATATGCCGATATGCTCGATAATGAACTTTCTACGCCGGCAGTGTACTTACAATTTCATAATTTGGTGATATTGTGTATCGGCATGGTGAAAGTATGAATACCATGCCGATTTGGTCCTCGTCAGCATGGTATTCATACTTTTACCATGTCGGCACTGAGTTTTTCAGGCGTAACAATGGCGAATTCAATGAAAAGAAAATCAAATTTCAATACATTAATACCTATATATGACTAATTGGAGCACTTGTATATTCAACTTGTTTACTCTCCCAGGTTGGTTCTTCACCTAAACCTTTATGATCATAAATATCTTGATTTAATGTTGTTGCATCAACAAATTCAATGATAATGATTTATTCTAATGATTATCAAACTAATCTATTAACTTAGCTAATAATAATTAACCACGAAACATAATTAGTGAGGGGTAGATTAGGAATTAGTTAAAATATATGGATAAGGGGTGACTTTGATTTACTATTTATATCCCGTTTTTGTTTTTTTCCCCTATCCCCCAATTAATATAAGTATCCCAAATTGCGTGTTCAAAATCTGACATCCCACATTCAATATAAAAATCATGAAAGAGAAATCTATAATACAAAACAGAATAGGTTTTTGAACTTGGACGGTCGGATAACATTTTGAGAGACAAACGTTGCATCCGACCATCCCAGTCTCATCTCAGCAAAAGACATCCTACGTCCATCGTTTCTGTAACCCCTTCCATTATGAATCAAAATTTATGAATCTTTAATTATTGCATCACCTCTTAACTCTAGATATTCAAAGAAATATTAAATGAAATCACAATATATCATACATGCATTAATTGGATTTAGTGGTGGCATGATAAATCTAATGGGAAATGAGATTTATTTGTTTATTTTTATTCGTAAATCATAAGTGAGATATGCATACACACTATTAATTAAATGATTTCGTGTTTGTTTTTGGATAATGTATGTGAATAATTTTACAATGTACTTATAGCCATTATTTTCGTTTAAAACAAAATAGAAACCATCTTGCAAAGGAACACGATTTAATTAAAACTCCGAAAAAATAAATAAATTACACCAGTCAGATATCATATTAAATCAGTGTCGTTACGGCACGAGATATCTCTAAATATTTATTAGAACTCTCTGTTAACCTCATGTCGTGCCGTTACGGCACGGGTTATTTCTAGTATAATATAAAACAAAAAAATATATGTTGTTTGGCATGATTACTTACGTCCACAGGGGTGAAAGATGATTCTTATTTAGTTATGATGATTACAAGTTACTTGGCTAAGCTATGATTCTCTCTGGAACAACTCTTCACATGGTCTCTATTTACTATCTCGCTTACAGAACTTGTTGTCTTCTCTCACAATTTAGCCTGATATTCATAGATGAGGTGTAGATACAACGAAACTGCGGTCTTAGACGCATTTATCGAAGTTGATGTTCCCTTGTCAGGAGGCATGACAAGATCCTCCCCATATGATATCCCCGATATCTTCTTCGTATCTTTTGATGTGATGGTTACATTGATCCGAGTTTTGAGTGTCTTGCAAGTCTTCTTATATCAGGTCCCACACTGATCGGACCGTCTGATTACCTCGCGCATGCCATGTCAATAGAATTTAATGCTTGGTCCCCTAATTCAAATTCGACCGTTGATCCCTTTCTCTGCTTTTCAGTGTCGTACTTCTGGATAGATGTGGTAGATATGTAGACTACCGTATTGGACCTTAGAAAGGATATGGTGCTTCGCTCTTATCCCCACTTTGATACCCCATATCTTCAGATGTATCCACTTGTCCCTACGATATTTTACCACTACATTTTGCCCATTTCTTTTCGCTCGTGTCATTGGCATGATGTGAAGAAACATTTTGTTTCTTCGGTAACCGTATCGGTAAGATCATTGCTCGGTTGAACTTGCAAGTTTTGATATCTTAACCTTGTTATCAATGTTAGATGCACAAAACTATATCTTAATTTCTGGTCTACTAAAGTTAAGTCTTGGACTAGGATTAGAGTATGGTAGTTGAGTATCAGAAGTCACTGAATAACACTCGAAGATTGAATATCAAACGAAGACATTTCGAGCTTCACTAACAAAGAGGTATGCGAAGACTGAACCATCGTATTTACCCGCGACGTTTACCGTTTTATCTTTATGAGACGGTGTCTTACTGTCTTATGTATTAGTATATTTAATATTGCAAGAAGAAATTTCGAGTCAAGCTTTGTCTTGATAAATCTCTCGAAATATGATTCAAGCAGTGAATTTTCATAGATCCTTAATAATTTTAGTTAAGAACAATTTATTGTTCATGAACTTTTTTTTGTTTCAAGTTGATCATTTGGAAAATGTCCAAGCAATGATATTTCATATGTATGACGACCGTGAATGTTTCAAATTGTTTAAAGAAAATTTTCAGAACTACTGAGATTCTCGACACAGGGTAGGTACGCATATCCAGCTAACATACCCAGTATGCGTACCTTAGACATCTGATCTCTGGAACAGGGTAGGAACGCATACCTAGTACGCGTACCCTATGGTTCTGAGTTCGTGAAAAGGGTGGTACACATAACTAGTACGCGTACCTCAAGGGCATACATTCTTGAATGGATAGAGGTATACATACCCAATATGCGTACCCTGGCATTGAGTTCACATACTGGTCTATAGGTATGCGCACCCCTACACATACCTACCCAGTAAGAACTAAGCATACGATTACAAACTATTTTCACGAATATGTTTGGGATTACCACAACTATCATAAACACTTCTAAGACAACTTTTTTCACTAAATCACTATGTGTTTGTGAATCATGGTTTAAGTCTTCAGTGTCATTGAACATGATTATGCTTATAACCTTACAAGGCATATTTTCCATGAACTATCATTGTACATTATTTTAATATCCTAGACCATAATGTATACTATTTTATGTGATTCCAAGGCACACTTCACACAAGGTTACATGAATTCCTAATAAGAATTTCATCTAAACTGAGAAAGTTTTTGCTTGAATCTCAAGTTATCTTAGCTTCAATCCAAAGCTACTTGTAGTCTTGAAAGTCTATAAATAGAGAGACTCAAACAAGTGGGAATTCTAATCCCTAACACTTCTATGTCCTAGTTGCTTGCTACAGTCAACCTCTATAACCTAGGTTTTCCCTGAGAAACACAATTAGGTTTACAACTTAAAGACTTCACTCAGGGAATTGTGAAGCCAGGCCCGACTAACTTTTACCTGATAGTTCGTGTATCATGATATTATTCTTATTGATCATTGAGGGTTTTCGTCAATCTTTGATCAGGAACGAGATAGATAGAAATCGCAAAGTTCTCTTCATCCCAGACTTTATGATTCATCAAGATATATATCTAACACTCTTCTTCTAAGGTTTGTTTAGATTGTTCTTAAGAGGTGGTTAGTAATTCAGGCTTCTCATCTAACTGAGTGTAAGTGTTCCAGATTCGTGAGGCTGCTAGCTTTGTCTATTGTAAACATATTTCCAAGCCTTGATCTATACGATTTAAAGTGAAATCAAATAGGCTTATTTGTTGGAGGCAGATTGGTTTCAAAAATCTTCAGTTAGGTTTAAGCAACTCTTAGAACGTAAAGGACGCCAGCTAAGCGAATCAATTGCGTAGACCCTTGCGAAGTTCAAGAGACGTACGGAGCATGACTGCAACTGAATTGATTGAAGGGTTAATTTTGTCTCAACTACATTCCAGTCCAAAGTATGGTAGTAGGCTAGTATCTTTAGCGACTTTAAACAATTTGATGTTCAAATATGGACGAGGTCCCAGGGTTTTTATGCAGGTGTAGTTTTCCTCGTTATTAAAATTCTTCTATGTTTTGTGCTTTTTACTTTTCCGTATCTTTTGATTATCAAAAGTACTATATAGGTTCATAATACTATCAAACAAAAAAGTTGGTGGTGTACTTAATACCCCTCCTTTTCAACTGGTATCAGAGCAGGTTTGTGTACTATGGTGAAATAATCAACATGACGATCTCTGCTTTGATAGGAGCAATCAGTATACGGACTCGGAGTGTGTTCTAGCAACCATTAATGTCGATATGTGTACTGATCTGAATAAATTTATCGATAAGCTTTGTCATGGGAAACAACGATGATAAGGAAAATTGATGTGCTTTATAGTGATATATATACCAATGAAAATGAGAGGGTACCAAGTACACCACCAAATTTTTCGTTCGGAAACCTGTATGGATAAAACCTAATATAATTGCAAGTATACGAACTTAATGCTCATTGAAAATATGTATATAGATTTCATATATCTATCTCTTCTCAATCATAAAGTCTAGACAATGGAGTCCGTGAACCTGATTGTTAAGAAGAGTACTTAGAAGATTTTAAAAATCAATATCTAAGATCAATCTAATAGTATCAAATATATTCGGATCCGAATTATTCCAAGTATTTATCTACCTTTCAAGATACGAAATATACAAGAAATGAGTCTCGTAATTGATTTTAATTATACGGACGCTACTACTAGAATTTAATACGTACTACTTGTGTTAATCCTATTGTAAAGATAAACACTATAATGCGGAAAAGGAAAAACACTAGACACCAGAATTTTTGTTAACGAGGAAACCACAGCTGTAGAAAAACCCCGAGACTGCGTCCATATTTGAACAACAAACTATATTAAGCCGCTACAGACACTAGCCTATTATTAGACTTCAGACTAGAATGTAGTTGATACCGAATCTAACCTCCAAGCGGTTCAGTTATAGTTGCGCTCTTTACGCTCTACGCAATTAATTTCCTTAGCTGACATCCTTTACATTCTAAGAGTTGCTTCAACCTAAATGAATACTTTTCTGCCTCTGACGTCCCTTAGCCTATTTGATTTCCCTTTAGATCAAAGATAAAGGCTTAGAAATATGTTTGCAATAGACAAATCTAGCAAACCTAATCAATCCAGAACACTTACACTCCGTTAGCTGAGAAGCTTGGATTCTCAACCACCTCTCAAGAACAATCCTGAACTAATCAATTAAGAATAGTTTTCAGATATCTATCTTGAGGAATAACAAAGTCTGAGATGAAGAAAACTTTGTGATTTCTATCTGTCTTGCCTAAAACTATAAGGAGTATTAGTAATGCTAGGGTGGTCATATTAGATTAACTAAACATTATTCAAATGATAGTACTTCAAGACTCGAGAGTTCAACACTGTTAAATATACAAAAGACATTGCAACATATCACTTGCTGTGTTGCTTCTCTCAAGTCTGGTGAGATTAATAGGGATAACTTCAAACCATGATATTTGAAGAACGCCTTAAATACTCACAAATTCATGGATTCATACTTCAACATAGAGGTAAATCACATTAATATTGATAAAAAAATCTTTGACCTCAGATATCTCATTAACAGGCTAAGGAGGGGCATAAAAAGGGAAAAATATAATGAAATTTCAGGTAACTCTTCTTCATCTTACTATGCTACAATTAATTTCAAGTGAGGTACTGAACTGAGATTAAAACTAAGAACCCTGTTGTGGATAAAAAACTTGCTTGTCTCAACATAAATTAATTATGTTGTCTCATGCCTTCTTTATTAGTTTAGAGAATGCATGATTGAGAGGAAGAAATTCTTTATTGAGCATTTCTATTGTGAAAACTATTAGAAGGATGTTAAAAATATGAGGGTACCCATATACACCAAAATCTTTTAAATATCAACCTATAAGTTTGATACCAAGTGTGATCATCAATGGACAATGCTGAGACAATACAACAACTTGATATTCACTTGATAATAGTTACGGTCCGAAACCAATTTACTATAGGATCAATATAAGGTGATTAGGAATTAACGCACAAGTGTATTTACTTTATTATAATATTAAACAATTATAATGCAGAAGTAAAGTAAATAACACAATAAAAAAATTGTTAACGAGGAAACCGAAAATGCAGAAAACCCCGGGACCTAGTCCAGTTTTGAATACTCTCAGAATTAATCCGCTATACAAAATCTAATGCCAACTTCGTACAGTTGAGACCAAGTAGACTACATAGCTACTTAGTTTCCTCAATATCCCTGCATCTTCGACCTTATGGTCACGCGCGTGAATCTCAAGACATAAGTTACTATCTCAAGTTGCTTTACTCCTTTTGATCGCATTCCAAACAACAAATGAATGAATCTATTTGGTAACCACTCTATTCAGTCTTTGGAAAAGGTACGTTTGAGTTGTCAACAAAGGCTCTTATGTTTAATCTAATAAACTCCTTTATCTGGCTAGATCAATCCAAAACTTGATTACCGAAATAACCAATTTACGAATTCGCAATCAAACAATATAGAACTCAACGAGTAACTATAAGGTGATGCCGATCTATCAACTAGATAATCACAAGTTTATCAAAGATAAACAAAATCTAGTTGGATCCTAGCGGATCAAGATGTGTGTAAAAATTCACAAGATACGAAAACTAATAAAAATCTTGTTCGTCTTCAAATCTTCAATTTCCCTCTCAATAACATGCACAACACAAACTTGAATCCTCTTGTGATCAATCTCACATAGAACGGAGTCTATTAAGAATGTATTATCACAAGATGTCTTTAAATCTACAAATAATTCTAAAGATCTCATCGATAGTTTGATCTAGTTTGAGTAACCTTTATGTCAGAAGAGAAGGCTCTCAAGAATAATCAAACTAGGTGCAATAAAAATGTCAACAACCGTTAGTCAATCAAATCAATAATCAAAAACTAAAATAATAATGTAATTATCTCGTTTCCTACCAACGGTACTCGTATAACTTCCTGATCCCACATAAGTCTTTAAACGCGTGGTCCTCAGAGATTTCGCCTAATTAGGGTACTTTCCTCTCCGGATAGACGGTTCCACCAAAAACAACACGAATGAAGTTTGCATGGCTCTTAGGATAGTTTGCAAGAAATGCAAACTCAAGTATTTGTAGACCACAGTTGTTTGGACAACAAGAAAATTCAAAAACGAAAATTATTATCAAGATATTCAATAAAGTACCTAATTTCGCTTTTACTATTTCCAATTAAATGTCAAACAATATTTCCAAAATCTCTCTTAGAAAGTTTCTTTTATTAGTTGAGCACATTAACTAATGAACCTTTTCAATAGGATATGCTTTAATTTCTGGTAATTAAAACATATATTGAAAATCATAATTAAATGCTTTTCAATATTTATGTTTGGGATTACCTTGAGCATCAAGGAATATCTTTGAGAAATAAATGATAAGAGTTGTACACATGTTCAAATGATGTCGACATCTAGAAGTTTCTCATCTTAGAAAACCCTAATTCCTAATTCATACATAACATGAAAAAATGTGTGAACTTTGGAAACACGGCTTTGCTCTTGGGACCGGTTATACCATGACACACAATATAACCGGTTATGAAAAAGAGGGGGTCTAACAACCACACCCAATATTTCGTTCGACAATCTATATGGACTAACTCCAATATAAATCCAAGAGAAATATACTAGACAGTCAGACTCAATCAAGGAAATATATCCTAGAGTATATATTTATTTCTCAATATAATAAGTAAATCAAACAGATAGGAATCCGTGAGCCTGATTATTATGAGAAACAACTTGAACGGTACCGAAGACCAATGTTCAAGTGTCAATCAATTTCAATCAACAACCAAAGGTTGAATTTACCAATTGACTAAACTACGCACAACCTGTGAAATTTCAATTATATAAACAAATATAATGCGGAAAATAAATAACACAGACACCAGAAATTTTGTTAACGAGGAAACCGTAAATGCAGAAAAACTCTGGGACCTAGTACAGATTTGAACACCATATTGTATTAAGCCGCTACAAACACTAGCCTACTACAAGTTAACTTCAGACTGCAATGTAGTTAATCCCTAACCAATTCTCACACCGATTAAGGTACAATCGCGTTCCTTACACCTCTGAATCCCATCAGGACTCTACACACTTGATTCCCTTAGATGATCTCACCCAGAACTAAGAGTTGCTATGACCCAAAGTCGAAGACTTATAAACAAATATTTATCCCACAGAAAATTCTATTCTGATAGATAAATATGTCTCCCACAGAAGTACCTATAAAGAAGAACCAATTGATAATCCGGTCTTATATTCCCGAAGAACAGCCTAGAAATATCAATCACCTCACAATAACTTAACTATATGGTAGTAAAACAAGTTATTGTGGAATCACAAAGAATGAGATGAAGAGATTTGTGATTACTTTTTATATCTTACCCATCAGAGATAAATCTCGAGCCAATCTTAGAGAAGATAATACTCAATACGATAGAAAAAGTAAGATCAGAACACGCAACTACATAGAAAATAGTTGGATCTGGCTTCAGAATCCCGATGAAGTCTTTAAGTCGTTAACTTATAATGGTTTTAGGAAAAACCTAGGTAAAAGGAGAATCGACTCTAGTGCGCAACTAGTATCACACATAATGTGTGGGGATTAGGTTTTCCAGTTGCTAGAGTTCTCGCTTATATAGTCTTCAAATCAGGGTTTGATAGCTTTAAAACAAAGCAATCAATATTCACCATTAGATGAAAACCTGATTTAAGATTCAAGTTAAGTTTGCTTAAAACCGAAGAAATATCTTTCCACCGTTATGGGTAACCGTACCTAAATGTGTATATTGATTTGGATCAATAACAATTAACTGAAGTTATCCATATGGACACTTTTGTATTAACCACATTCATCTAACACTTCTAGATCAAATGAATCTAATTGTGTTACTCATATTGTTGTTCAATTGTTTATATTCTCATAGAAGTATATAAGACACAATTGAAACGAAATCGGATTTGAATCATGATTGTACAAAGTACTTATTCAAGAATCAATTCATGAATATTAAGCAACGGTTTTCAAAGATTGCATTCCTTAATTTATTAATGTATTTGTTCAAGAGTATGAAATCATACTTAACCGATTTTATCATCCGTTTAGATCGTAAATCAGGAAATCAATTATAGGATTAATCTATGGGAGGAAGATTTGTTAAAGTCTTCCATTAAGTTGAAGCAACTCTTAGTTGTGTGTGAGATTATCTAAAGGAATCAATTGCGTGGAGTCTTGCTAGGACTCAAGAGGCGTAAGGGGCGCGTATGTACCTGAATCAATGGGAGACTGAGTTCGGGCTCAACTACATTCCTGACAGATGTTAATTGGTAGTAGGATAGTGTCTGTAGTACCTTAATACAATTTGGTGTTCAATATGGACTATGTCCCGGGGTTTTTCTGCATTTGCGGTTTCCTCGTTAACAAAATTTGGTGTTTGTGTTATTTTATTTTTCTGCATTATGTTGTTTATCTTTATAATTGAAATATCACAGGTTATGCGTTAATAAATCATAATAGCTAGGTCCAACCTTGTTAGTTGGATACGACTTGATTGATCTGGTATTTGGTACCGTCCAAGAACTCTTTGTGTAGTTAGGTTCACGGATTCAGTTCTGTAAATGTTCTAACAACCAGAGAGAGTTATAACTCTAGACACTTTCCTTGATTGAGTTTTTACTCTCGGAGTTATGTTGAGTTTGTCCATACAGATTTCCTATGAAAAAGTAGGTGGTGTATTTTGGTACCCCCAGTGTTTTCACTTAATTCGTGATAATCCGATATTTAATCAACCGACTCAAAAAAAAATCCGCCAAAATTGTAAGGCGGTGATCTTTCAAAGTCAGATCTAGTCAATAATTCTTATCTTGAATATATTTTCAATAAATATTATTTATATAAGAACTTATGTAATTATGAAGCTATAAAATGGAACGCCAATACAGACGGTACTGCCACCTCGATCATGTGTAAACACATTGTTTCCCCAAACACCGATGACACAAAATATGGAATACCAGAGTGTTCAAACACCAGAGATAACCACAACGAGCGCATTTATAACAAGTACACCAATACCAACTAAGAAAACAACAGTTTTTACACCAGTTATCGTAGTTATCCCACCTTTGATCACATCATCAACAATGATGGAAGGTGGACAACCACAAATTATTTTGATTGGACCCGCTTTTACACTTGAGCAAAACAAAAGGTTACCAAAACCCTAGATGTAAACATAACACTTGTGGTATAAATATCAGGTGACATGTTCCAAGAACTGCTAAAATCTATCAGTTCCCTAGCTGAAAAGCTCAATTAGATAACACCACCTCAACCTCAATTTTGTACCATAATGGTTTTACAACAAGTTTCTCAGGTACCTTAAGGATTACATCCAGGACAGCCGAATTCGCATCTCAATATCCCACCTTTTGCATCTCAATCATCAATGTTAAATCAATAGTCGAGTTAAAAACATATAAACCTGAGGCAGAAGCTCATGAATTAAAACTCACTACCAAATATGTATACACAAAATTCAAGGCATATAATTTATGAACCCACACCAGTTGTCACAGTTGATTTGGTACAAAAATCAGTAGATTCAAAAAATGATGAAGGATCATGAGGATAAAATTAAATTAATGGTTCACAGGTCGAGATTGAAAAATACCAGGGGTACCACCACCAACTTTTTCATAGGCAATCTATATGGACAAACTCAACACAAATCCGGAAGTTAAAACTCAATCAAGTAAAGTGTCTAGAGTTATATCTCTATCACTCTTGCGATTAGAATGTTTATAGAATTGAATCCATGAACCTAATCACAAAGAGAGTGCTTGGACGGTACCAAAGACCAATATCAATCAAGTCGTATCCAATAAAACTAGGTCGGACATATCTACTCTGATTGATCAACGCACAACCTGTGATATTTCAATTATAAAGATAAACAATATAATGCGCAAAAAGAAATAACACAGACACCAGAAATTTTGTTAACGAGGAAACCGCAAATGCAGAAAAACCCCAGGACCTAGTCCATATTGAACACCAAACTGTATTAAGTCGCTACAGACACTAGCCTACTACTAATTAAATTCGGTCTAGAATGTAGTTGAGCCCGAACTCAGTCTCACACCGAGTCAGGTAAATTCGAGATCCTTACGCCTCTTGAATCCCAGCAGGACTCCCTGCAATTGATTCCATTAGATGACGTCACACCAACTAAGAGTTGCTTCAACTCAATTGAAGACTTTAAACCAAATATGCCTCTTACAGATTAAGCCTATATAATTGATTTTCTGATTTACGACCGAAACAGATGATCAAATCAAACGTGGGATCAAGGTGATGAAAATAGATAGCAATTTGACAAAAGTCTAGCTATCCTCAAAATCCAGACTTATGCAACCCGAAGTGCATCCTAGATTATTATTCACCTCACAAGTATAAAACTTTCGGAATCACAAAGTTTGAGACGAAGAGAACTTTGTGATTTCTATCTATCTTGTTCAAGTGATAAATCAACAATCGAACAAGATCATGAAACACAAGAGATCAAGATAAAATATAACTGGACCCTTCACGAATCCCAATGAAGTCTTTGATAGTCGCTAAACCCTAAAAGGGTTTTTGGAGAGGAAGATTCTAGATATAACTAGGACACACCAAAAAGTAGTGTCGGGATTCAAAGGTCCCAGTTGCCAAGAGTTCCCCTTATATAGACTTGAAAGCTAGGGTTGCTTTAGGTTTAAGCTAAGACAGCTTTGGAACCAAGAAAATAATATTCACCGTTAGATGAAAACTTTAAATCTTATTCACATAAATAAGATATACACTCTGGTTAGGTAAACCCGTAACCGAACTGTGTACAAAGACTATGTCCAACATGGTTAGCCGAAAATAGATGATTTGAACTTAAAAGCTTAACATTCATTTTCATGAACACAAAGACATTAATCTTGAGTCACAATTATGTGATCAAATGAGTCTAGTGTTTTAATAGGTAATTGATCAAATGAAATCATCTCATAGAAATATTTTAATTGCAATTGAATCATAATCGACATAGTTGGTAAATGCACAAAGTAAAAATACATGAGTCATTCGTGAATTTGTTGAGTCATGGTACGCGGACCGGTTTGCTGACTTATAAGCAAAGCCGAGTTCCGGAGTTGACATAACTTTTTCAGTTCATGTACCGGTTTGCAAACTTAGGTGCAAAATTGAGTTCCGGAGTTGACATAACTTTTTCAGTTTGCAAACTGGTTCGGAAACCTTAAGACTTTACCGGTTCCGGAGTTCACAGAACCTTTCCAGTGCGTACCGATTTGGGTACTAAACTGGTTCACGAACATAGAACTGTATTGGTTCGCATACCGGTTTGAATACTTAAACCCGGTTCCCTTACCACATTTCCAAAATGGTTTGTATACAAGTATACTTACCTAAACAAACTTTCCCATGATGTGCATACAAATACGCGTATCACACAATCTGTAAGTCTATATATAGATACTCCACTACATGTACAAGTACATGTAACACGGCTTCAAGCATATAACGGTTTTCTCGGTTAGCAAAACTGATAACACTATCTTGTATTCCTAAAATAATAGTTATATATTTCTCTAAATCAATTTGAAACATTCCCGAATAACATCAATGACATTGTTAGAGAGCTGCTCGGTCGAACTCGTAAGCGTTTCTATCTCAAGCTTGTTTGTCAAGTTTAGTTGCCAAAACTATCAGTCTTGATTTCTAGTCTACTTATAGCTAAGTCCCAGACTAGGATAGAAAGTGTAGTTGAGGTCTGGAATCCACGGTGCTCATCATACAAAGACGAAGAACTACTCAAGGAACTGGTGGAACTTCATCGACAAAGGTATGTGGAGACTTGAACTTATCTATCACTCAAAAGTCTATCTACTATATCTCCTATCTTGAGACAAAAGTCGTATTGCTATATAGACTTCGATCATACGCATTTGCTATTTCGAGCCGATTTTATCTCGCTTATATTTTTCTCGAAATATGTGTTGGTTAGCTTTTGCTTTGGCCAAGTTCATATTTACTCGTGATGAAAGTCATGATAATTGTTTCAATCTCTTGAAAATCTCTTTGATAAAAAATAGTGTGTGAATAACCGCTATATATAACATCTTCTAAGAATGTTTCAATGATTGAAATGAGAATTTAGAATATATAACCTTGAAT
Source organism: Papaver bracteatum (assembly GCA_023529315.1). NCBI lineage: Eukaryota > Viridiplantae > Streptophyta > Magnoliopsida > Ranunculales > Papaveraceae > Papaver > Papaver bracteatum. The sequence continues at coordinate 886,926 of JAJJWX010000433.1, forward strand.
AGATATAAACATTGTATGTGAACTCATACTAGTGTAAGTCCATAATCCTTGGACCAAAATATGCGTACTTTTCTGTTTAGGATAACCAGAGCTAAGTCCCGTGAATTGCTGCTGGAGTTTGTGGATTGAAAACAAGCTCAGTCCGGGTACTTAAGTATGCGTACCCGTATGCGTACTTAAGTGGGTTATTTTCTAAAAACGGATTATTCATGAACTAAGACATTTATAAATTAAGGAATGCATATTTGCAAACCGTGGCTATAATGTTCATGAATCGATTCGAGTGAATCAAAATCATTTTTGTTTCAATTGTGTCTTGTATACTTCTATGAGATCTAAGCAATTGTACAACTCTCTAACTAGTTCATTTGAGTCACTTGAACTAGTTATGGTGAAGATGAATAAGGTTGATATGAAAGTGCTCATATGGCTAATCGTTGGTTAACTACTGTTGAACCAACTAGGTGTACACGTTTAGGTACGGTTACACAAACCTAAATGAACGTGCATTTTATTTGTGTATGACAAGCTAAGTTCGATCTAACTGTTGAAAGATATTAGTTTGAATCTAATTAGGTTTTCACCTGAAGGTGAATATTGAATGTTTTGTTACCAAGGTAACTTAGATTGCAAACCCTGATTTGGAGACTATATAAAGGATAACTCTAATAACTGGGAAACCTAATCCCCGCACCTCTTGTGTGATACCAGTTGTATAAGCTAAAGTCGATTCTCCTTTAACCTTAGGTTTCTATCGAGACCCTGTAGGTTAACGACATGAAGACTTCATTGGGATTGTGAAGCCAGACCCAACTATTTTCTTTGTTATTGCGTGATCTGATCTTGTTGTTTCAATCGTATTTGAGTACAATCGTAAGATTGGCTTGAGATTGATTTCTCCGATAGGCAAGATAAAAAAGAAGTCATAAACATCTTCGTCTCATCGTTTGTGATTCCGCAATATCTTGTTTCACTAGTTAATTAATATTATTGTGAGGTGATTGATAATTCTAGGATATTCTTCAGGAATATAAGTCCAGGTTATCGATTGGTTCATGTTCACCTTGATTTATCAAAAGACGGAACAAAACTCGTAGGTATTTCTGTGGGAGACATATTTATCTATTCTTGTAGACTTTTCTATGTCAGACGGATTTGTTAATTAAAGTCTTCGACTTTGGGTCGTAGCAACTCTTAGTTATGAGTGAGATCAGCTAAGAGAATCAAGTACATAGTATCCTACTGGTATCATAGACGTAAGGAGCGTAACTGTACCTTGGATCAGTGTGAGATTGATTGACGTTCAACTACAGTCCAAACCGAAGTTAGTTTGTAGTAGTCTAGTGTCTGTAACGACTTAATACAGTATGTGTTTTATCTGTACTAGGTCCCGGGGTTTTTCTGCATTTGCGGTTTCTTCGTTAACAAAATTTCTGGTGTCTGTGTTATTTCTTTTCAGCATTATATTTTGTTATATAATTAAAATATCACCGGTTATGTGTTGTATCGATCAATTGGTAAATCCAACCTTTGGTTGTTGATTAAAATTGATTGATCCTTGAACACTGGTCTTTGGTACCGTTTAAGGTATTTCTCTTGTATTCAATCAGGCTCGCAGATTTCTATTTGTTTGAGTAAGGATTGAATCGAGAAGTTGAGATATAACTCTTTGATATACATTTTATTAAGATTGAGTCTGACTGTCTAGTTGATTCTCTTAAAAGTATATTAGAGTTCGTCCATACATATTTTTAAAAGAAATATTGGGTGAGGTTGTTGTACCCCCACTTTTTCAATTGGTATCAGAGTAGAAAAACACGTTTAAGACCTCACTAATATCTCTGATAACGCAACACCTGTTCAGAGCTGCTCTGGTGAATTTCAAAATCCAAAAACACCTAAGAAATCTCTTGGTTCTGTCCCTTTGACTGAATCTACCTTCAACTGGGAAAAATCTCTTGACGAACAGTTGGTTGATCTTTCAGATGAGAGTGATTTAGAAGAAGGGCAAAGTATTGATGAGTAAGTCTCTCAATATATCAAGATTTTTGACCTTGCTTTGAAAGAAAAAAGGTCAACAACTTGCTTGAGTAAATATTTGGCACCTCTTTGTCAAGAAAACAGAAAGCTGAGAAAGCTATTTAAAGGTTATGATTATGGGTATAAACTCTTACAATCTACTTTTAAAGTTCAAGAAGAAGATGTACGCTCAAAAAGGTCTGAATGTGATAATCTTCTTCGAAATATCTTTGTGTTGAAAGAAAGACTTGCAGAATCTGAAGCAAGATGACTCTCAACAAAAATGTTTTAATGACAGAGAACTCAGTCTTCTCGCCAGATAAAATTTTTTTGGAGACTGATCTCGCTGGTGCCCTCAATAAGGTAAAATCACTGGTAGAGAATATGAAAATAATTCAATTTTAGCTCTACAAAATTATCTTCTATGATTGGAGCATGTAAAGAACATCGTGGTACACGTGGTCTGGGCTATAAAGGAATAAACGCTCCAAATTCCAGTAAGATCAGTTTTGTTCGTGCTAATGATAACTCTTCATGTGAAAAACCTGTTCCAGCGAGAATGCCATTTTATTATGGAGATTTCTTAATTGAACTTGTGCTTAATTGCCAAATATTTGTGGGGAGTGCGGCTGTGGAATATTATAGGGGTTATCTTGTATCTTTTATAAACTCCTTGATGAATGCTTTTAGTTTCGGTTATATGATTGCATCTAAAAAGTTAGTATCTTTATAAACTCATTGAGATGGAGTATTGACTAAGGGGGAGTGATACATATCACCATAGTATTATTGTCGAAGTTGTGATACAATTGAACTTTGATGATGTGTAATAATACTATGACACTGTGTAACAATGATTGAGAGCTATTGTTTTCTTATTTTTATGGCTACAGATCTTCAAAAACGATGATGCTGATTTGAATATCTTTGGAATCATTGGAGTACTTGGAAGTGACGAAGTTTTCGAGTAATGTTGAAGAACCAAGGAGATCATGCATGTGGATGAGGAGCTGCAAAGTTTATTTATTTTGTATTCTATATGTATTGATAGTTTTGTCACTAAAATTGACAAAAGGGGATATTGTTAGAGTACTGTTCGGTCGAACTCGCAAGCTTGTTTGTCAAGTTTAGTTCCCAAAACTATCAGTCTTGATTTCTAGTCTACTTATAGCTAAGTATCAGACTAGGATAAAATGTGTAGTTAAGCTCCAGACTCCACGATGTTCATCATACAAAGACGAAGAACTACTCAAGGAACTGGTGGAACTTCATCGACAAAAAGGTACGTGGAGACTTGAACTTATCTATCATTCAAAAGTCTATCTACTCTATCTCCTATTTAAAAAGCGTGGGTCTAACAACCACACCCAATATTTCGATTAGCAATCTGTATGTACAAACTCTGAGTTACTTTACTAGAGAATCAACTAGACAGTCAGATTCAATCTAGATAAAATATCTCAAGGAGTTATTATCTCTATCTCTCAATTTGATTTACTCAAGCAAATACAATATGCGAGTCTTAATCAAAGAGAGATAACTTGGATGGTACCAAAGACCAATATCCAAGTGTCAATTAATTTAAATCAACAAACAATAAGGTCAGATTTTCTAATTGATTGAACAACGCACAACCTGTATTATTTCAATTATATAACAAAATATAATGCGGAAAAGAAATAACACAGACACCAGAATTTTGTTAATGAGGAAACCTCAAATGCAGAAAAACCTCGAGACCTAGTCCAGATTAAACATACACTGTATTAAGCCGCTACAAACACTAGCCTACTCCAAATTAACTTCGGTCTGGACTGTAGTTGAACCCCAACCAATCTCACACTGATCCAAGGTACAGTTATGCTCCTACGCCTCTGATCCCAGCAAGATATTGTTCACTTGATTCCCTTAGTTTATCTCACCCACAACCAAGAGTTGCTACGACCCAAAGTCGAAGACTTTAATAAACAAATTTGTCTCACACTGAAAAGTCTACAAGATAGATAAATTTGTCTCCCACGAATAAACCTATGAGTTTTGTTCCATCTTTTGATAAATCAAGGTGAACAGGAACCAATCAATAAAACCAGACTTATATTCCCGAAGAACAACTCAGCTTTATCAATCACCTCACAATAAACTTAATCAACGCAGCAAAGAAGATTATTGAGGAATCACAAACGATGAGACGAAGAGTTTGTGATTACTTTTATATCTTGCCTATCGGAGAAATAAATCTCAAGCCAATTATTACAATTATACTCGTATGATAGAAGATGTAAGATCAGATCACACAACTATGATAAAAGTAGTATCGGTTTGGCTTCACAATCCCAATGAAGTCTTTAAGTCGTTAACCTGGTTTTAGAAGAAGAAAACCAAAGGTTAAAAGAGAATCGACTCTAGCTTATCAAACTAGTATCACACATAATGTGTGGGTATTAGGTTTCCCAGTTGCTAGAGTTCTCCCTTATATAGTCTTTCAAATCATGGTTTGCAATCAATGTTAGCTTAGTAACAAATCATTCAATATTCACTGTTAGATGAAAACCTTATTAGATTCAAGCTAATATTTATCAACCGTTAGATCGAAAACTTAGCTTGTTATACACACATATACTAGACAATTTTTGTTTTGTGTAACCGTACCCAAACTTGTACATTAGTTGGTTCAACACTAGTTAACCAAATGGTTAGCCAAATGATAACTTTCATATCAACCATATTCTTCTTCACCATAACTAGTCCAAATGACTAAAATGAACTAGTTAGAGAGTTGTTCAATTGCTATTAGATCTCATGTACTACACAAGACACAATTGAAGAAAAAACGATGTGATTCACTCGAATCGATTTATGAATTATAAATCCACGGTTTGCAATAACATTCCTTAGTTTATTATGATAAGTTCACAAATATCGTTTTTAGACATAACCTACTCAAGTTCGCGGACTGGGTTCATGGACTTAAGTTCCCGGATAGAGTTCACAAACTCCAGCAGAAATTCTTAGGTTCAAGAACTACGCCAGTTCGCGGATTGGGTTCGGGGACTGAGCTTGTATGCTGAGTTCGCGGACTTAGCTCACACACTACTCCGGTTTCACTTGATCAACAAAGTTAGCAAACTTCGGTTCAAGGAATAAGGACTTATATATATTTGTGTTACCACAACAATGCTTATATCCTCCAATGGTTATATTGTCTAAACTTTCAATATATCAAGCTTTTTGACCTTGCTTTGAAAGAAAAAAGGTCAACAACTTGCTTGAGTAAATATTTGGCACCTCTTTGTCAAGAAAATAGAAAGCTAAGAAAGCTCTTTAAAGGTTATGATTGTGGATATAAACTCTTACAATCTACTGTTAAAGATCAAGAAGAAGATGTACGCTCAAAAAGGTCTGAATGTGATAATCTTCTTCGAAATATCTTTGTGTTGAAAGAAAGACTTGCAGAATTTGAAGTAAGATATGTGTAGTTGCAGGAAATCTTACACTACACCCTTGATAAGAATTTACTGTAATTAAGACATATTTGAAGATTAAAACAACACTTTATTATTTGATTCTCAGAAATGTTTATAAGAAACAGACGAAATCAAGAATACAACCGCTCTCTTGAATTTTATCTCTCCTCAAGACTTTCTCAACACTCCAAAACACATCATCCCCTCTCTGAATCTATTGGGTCTCTTTATATAGGATAGTTACATAGTGGATGACAGCTAATCTATCCTTTAATTTCGGATCTGACTTGCGATGTTATCACAGTAGTTATAATGTCCATTCTCGCAAGCGTCGTGACCATCGCAGGATAATCAGGCTCTTCCCATGTTTCTTTATTCGTCAGCTATTACGTCATTCTTCAAATCATTCAGTGTCACTCATGAATGGTTGTTGAAGAACTCGCGGTGATGCTCGCAGAAGTGTTGTTAATCTCGCAAGAGTAATATCATGGAAATATTCTGGCCCTACAATATGACTCTCAACAAAAATATTTTAATGACAGAGAACTCAGTCTTCTCGCCAGACAAAAAAATTTTGGAGACTGATCTCGCTGGTGCCCTCAATAAGGTAAAATCACTGGAAGAGAATATGAAAATAATTCAATTTTGTCTCTAAAAAATTATCTTCTATTATTAGAGCATGTAATGAACATCGTGGTACACGTGGTCTGGGCTATAAAGGAATAGACGCTCCAAATTCCAGTAAGATCAGTTTTGTTCGTGCTAATGATAACTCTTCATGTGAAAAACATGTTCCAGCGGGAATGCCATTTTATTAGGGAGAGTTCTTAATTGAACTTGTGCTTAATTTCCAAATATTTGTGGGGAGTGCGTGGAATATTATAGGGGTTATATTGTATCTTTTATAAACTCCTTGATGAATGCTTTTAGTTTCGGCTATATGATTGCATCTATAAAGTTAGCATCTTTATAAACTCCTTGAGATGGAGTATTGACTAAGGGGGAGTGATACATATCACCATAGTATTGTTATCGAAGTTGTGATACAATTGAACTTTGATGATGTGTAATAATATTATGACACTGTGTAACAATGATTGAGAGCTATTGTTTTCTCATTGTTATGGCTACGGATCTTCAACAACGGTGATGCTGATTTGAATATCTTTGGAATCATTGGAGTACTTGGAAGTGATGAAGATTTCGAGTAATGTTGAAGAACCAAGGAGATCATGCATGTGGATGAGGAGCTACAAAGTTTATTTATTTTGTATTATATATGTATTGATAGTTTTGTCACTAATATTGATAAAGGGGGATATTGTTAGAGCACTGCTCGATCGAACTCGCAAGCTTGCTATCTCAAGCTTGTTTGTCAAGTTTAGTTGCCAAAACTATCAGTCTTGATTTCTAGTCTACTTATAGCTAAGTATCAGACTAGGATAAAATGTGTAGTTGAGCTCTAGACTCCACAACGTTCATCATACAAAGACGAAGAACTAATCAAGGAACTGGTGGAACTTCATCGACAAAAAGGTACGTGGAGACTTGAACTTATCTATCACTCAAAAGTATATCTACTCTATCTCCTATTGAAAAAGCGGGGGTCTAACAACCACACCCAATATTTCTATTAAAAATCTGTATGGACAAACTCCGAGTTACTTTACTAGAGAATCAATTAGACAGTCAGACTCAATCTAGATAAAATATCTCAAGGAGTTATTATCTCTATCTCTCAATTTGATTTACTCAAGCAAATACAATATGCGAGTCTTAATCAAAGAGAGATAACTTGGATGGTACCAAAGACCAATATCCAAGTGTCAATTAATTTAAATCAACAACTAATAAGGTTAGATATTCTAATTGATTGAACAACGCACAACCTGTATTATTTCAATTATATAACAAAATATAATGCGGAAAAGAAATAACACAGACACCAGAATTTTGTTAACGAGGAAACCGCAAATGCAGAAAAACCCCGGGACCTAGTCCAGATTAAACATACACTGTATTAAGTCGCTACAAACACTAGCCTACTCCAAATTAACTTCGTTCTGGACTGTAGTTGAACCCCAACCAATCTCACATTGATCCAAGGTACAGTTATTCTCATACATCTCTGATCCCAGCAAGATACTACGCACTTGATTCCCTTAGCTGATCTCACCCACAACCAAGAGTTGCTACGACCCAAAGTCGAAGACTTTAATAATTCTCACACTAAAAAGTCTACAAGATAGATAAATTCATCTCCCACAAATAAACCTATGAGTTTTGTTCCATCTTTTGATAAATCAAGGTGAACAAGAACTAATCAATAAAACCAGACTTATATTCCCGAAGAACAGCTCAGCTTTATAAATCACCTCACAATAAACTTAATAAATGCAGCGAAGAAGATTATTGAGGAATCACAAACGATGATACGAAGGGTTTGTGATTACTTTTATATCTTGCCTATCGGAGAAATAAATCCCAAGCCAATTATTACAATTGTACTCGTACGATAGAAGATGCAAGATCAGATCACACAACTATGATAAAAGTAGTATCGGTCTGGCTTCACAATCCCAATGAAATCTTTAAGTCGTTAACCTGGTTTTAGAAGAAGAAAACCAAAGGTTAAAGGAGAATCGAATCTAGCTTGTCAAACTAGTATCACACAGAATGTGTGGGGATTAGGTTTCCCAGTTGCTATAGTTTTCCCTTATATAGTCTTTCAATTCAAGGTTTGCAATCAATGTTAGCTTAGTAACAAAGCATTCAATATTCACCGTTAGATGGAAACCTTATTAGATTCAAGATAATATTTATCAACCGTTAGATCAATAAATTTGCTTGTTATACACACATGTACTAGAAATTTTTTGTTTTGTGTAACCGTACCCAAACTTATACATTAGTTGGTTCAACACTAGTTAACCAAATGGTTAGCCAAATGATAACTTTCATATCAACCATATTCTTCTTCACCATAACTAGTCCAAATGACTCAAATGAACTAGTTAGAGAGTTGTTCAATTTCTATGAGATATCATGTACTACATAAGACACAATTGAAGCAAAAACGATGTGATTCAATCGAATTAATTCATGAATTATAAATCCACGGTTTGCAATAACATTCCTTAGTTTATTAGGATAAGTTCACAAAAATCGTTTTTAGACATTACGTTCTCAAGTTCGCGGATTGGGTTCGCGGACTTAAGTTCCCGGACGGAGTTCACAAACTCTAACAGAAATTATTAGGTTCGAGAACTACGCTAGTTTGCGGATTAGGTTCGGGGACTGAGATTGTATGCTGAGTTCGCGAACTTAGCTCACGCACTACTCAGGTTTCACTTGATCAACAAAGTTAGCAAACTTCGGTTCAAGGAATAAGGACTTATACATATATTTGTTACCACAACAATGCTTATATCCTCCAATGGTTATATTGTCTAAACTCTCATTTCAATCATTGAAATATTCTCAGAGGGCGTTTTATAGTTGTTATTCACAAACTATTTTTCGTCAGAGCAATTTCCAAAATGATTGAAACAAAACATGACTTTCGTCATTAAGTAAAGATGAACTTGGCTAAAGCAAAATCTTTACCAACACATATTTCGAGAAATAGATAAGCGAGATATACTCAGCTCGAAATGTCATATGTGTATAATGTTAGTCTATATAGATATACGACTTTTGTCTCAAGATAGGAGATAAAGTAGATAGACTTTTGAGTGATAGATAAGTTTAAGTCTCCATATACCTTTTAGTCGATAAAGATCCACTGGTTCCTTGAGTAGTCCTTTGTCTTGTATGATAATCGCAATGGAGTTCTTGAGCTCAACTACACTTTATATCCTAGTCCGAGACCTTAGCTATAGTAGACTAGAAATCAAGACTTTATAGTTTTGATCACTAACATTGACAAACATGCTTGAGATAGCAACGCATACGAGTTCGGCCGAGAAATTCTCTAACACCTATCTTGAGACAAAAGTCGTATTGCTATATAGACTTTGATCATACACATTTGCTATTTCGATACGAGTTTATCTCGCTTATCTTTTTCTCAAAATATGTGTTGGTAAGCTTTCGCTTTGGTCAAGTTCATCTTTACTCGTGACGAAAGTCATGACAATTGTTTCAATCTCTTGAAAATAGCTTTGATGAAAAATATTGTGTAGATAACCGATATATATATATATATATATATATAGCATCCTCTAAGAATGTTTCAATGATTGAAATGAGATTTTAGAATATATAACCTTGAATGGATATAAACATTGTATGTGAACTCATACTTGTGTAATTCCATATTCCTTGAACCAAAGTATGTGTACTTTGCTATTTAGGATAACCGGAGCTAAGTCCTTGTACTATCAGAAGTTCACATCCCGTAAATTTCTGTTGGAGTTTGTGAACTGAAAACAAGCTCAGTCCGGGTATTTAAGTATGCGTACCCGTATGCGTACTTAAGTGGGTTATTTTCTACAAACCGTTTATTCATGAACTAAGACATTTATAAATGAAGGAATACATATTTGCAAACCGTGGCTATAATGTTCATGAATCTATTCGAGTGAATTAACATCGTTTTTGTTTCAATTGTGTCTTGTATACTTCTATGAGATCTAAGCAATTGAACAACTCTCTAACTAGTTCATTTGAGTCACTTGAACTAGTTATGGTGAAGATGAATAAGGTTGATATGAAAGTGCTCATATGTCTAACCATTGGTTAACTACTGTTGAACCAACTAGGTGTACACGTTTAGGTATATTTACACAAACCTAAATAAACATGCATTTCATTTGTGTATGACAAGCTAGTTCGATCTAACGGTTGAAAGATATTAGCTTGAATCTAATTATATTTTCATCTAACGGTTAATATTGAATGCTTTGTTACCAAGGTAACTTAGATTGCAAACCCTAATTTGGATATTATATAAAGGAGAACTCTATCAACTGGGAAACCTAATGCCCACACCTCCTGTGTGATACTAGTTGTATAAGTTAGAGTCGATTCTCCTTTAACCTTAGGTTTCTATCGAGACCATGTATGTTAACGACTTGAAGACTTCATTGGGATTGTGAAGCCAGACCCAACTATTTTCTTTGTAGTTACGTGATCTTATATTGCTGTTTCTATCATATTTGAGTACAATTGTAAGATTGGCTTGAGATTGATTTCTCCGATAGGCAAGATAAAACTTAGGTTTCTATCGAGACCCTGTAGGTTAATGACTTGAAGACTTCATTGGGATTATGAAGCCAGACCCAACTATTTTCTTTGTAGTTGCGTGATCTGATATTGCTGATTCTATCGTATTTGAGTACAATCGTAAGATTGGATTGAGATTGATTTCTCCGATAGGTAAGTTAGAAAAGAAGTCACAAACATCTTCGTCTCATCGTTTGTGATTTCTCCTCGATCCATCATGCATTTATATCCTTGGTTTCTTCAAATCTCCTTTAACTCTTAGTTATTTCAAGTGGCAATGATTCTGAACGTGTTCAACTTAGCATCGTTGTTGTTGAAGATCCGTAGCTATAACAACTCTCTTCGTTATGCAAAAACATAATCTTATTGTCTTCTCTCAAAAGTTCAATTGTATATCAACTCTGAAGTAATACTTCGGTGATATGTTTCTCCCTCTTAATCAATACATAAATCTTTTGTAGAATTTAAATAAATATAAAAACATGCAAGATGAAAAATGTTGGAAATAGCTATGTGTAATCAAAAAATTTCCTATACCAAGCCTAGTTATTATTCTCGAGAAAAAATTCTCAAAAGAATTTTCCTAGATAAAAAAAATAGAAGAAAACAAAATAAACTAGATTTTTCCAGACTCTTCATCGGAATTGAGACCCTTGAGTTTGTCATCAACTGTATCCACGAGCTCTTCAAAGAAAATATCCTGATTGAGTAGTTCATGAACATGAGATTTCATGAGAACAAGTTCAACAAAAACCTTTTTCAACTCATTCTTTAACATATCTAAAAAATTTATCGTTTCAACAAGTTCTAGTTTAGCTTCTTCAATTTTTTTAAGGAAATCATAAACAACATCAGTAGAAATCATCTCTTCTCGTTCAATATCTTGATGATCATAAGCAAATTAGCAATTCACATCAGATAGAATTTTGGATGAATCAATAACTTCGTCATCGACCAAAGTTCTATTCTTTCCTCTTGTTTTAATACCATCGCAATTAAGAGTTTTCTCCATGTTTTCAAGAATTCGAGACATGATACATGCTTGGTTGCGGAACCTTGGATGATAATTTCTCAATCACAAGTTATGGTATATAAAAGAGTTTTTAAAAGATATTCTCTGGGATGCACGTCGGTTCATGACCTGATTTTGATATTAGGTTTTTGCATGGTCAAGACGGAAAGGTATGTGTACCATTTTGAGGGTGTGCGACCGGTTGATCCTAACGGGTCTTGAAACACAATTTTGAGGGTAGAAAACAATTTTTATTTTAAAAGAGCACACAACAATTTATCAATACTGCAACTATCCTTCTTGGTTATGACAAACATTTTTCCTTGAATATTAATGTATTCTTAGCTCAACAAATATGAGTTTAGAGCACAAGAGAATTATGAGAAGATTTTTAATCATTGAATGTCACCCCAAGAATTCATAACATTCAAATCTGATTAAACTTATCATGAAGGGATTGCAATATGAAAATATTATTGCTTATCATAAATAAGTACTACTTGAGGAAAATAGTACACATGTCACGCAATAATCCTTATCCAGCAGGATTTTTCATGGATAAGGTTCCAAGTCTTGTGCTTACTTTGCACAACGATGAGTTGTACACTCACACCGGAATACTGTTGTTGTTTTCTTTTTCTCTTTCTTTTCAAACATGAAAAATGATCATAGAAATTATTGTCATCAAAATAAGAGATATGATTATAACTCTTACCTGAGGTTCCTTGTCTTGAAACAGACGGTTTGTCGATAATATCCTTATATCCTACAATGATCAATTTAGGTTAGCTTGTTGAGATGTTTCAAAAGTTTCCACCCCTTTTGGAGGTAAATAGGAATTCTTTTGGATCCATACTTGAGATGGTGTCACCAAGTTCTTCTAATTTTTTTTTGTATACTACCTTTTTGTTTTGTTCGAATATTCGTGGACCATGAAGTACTGGCATTCCTAGAAGCAGATTTGCTTGAATGTGGTCTCACCTCAAGAGGTTTAGACATCCGAATATTAGTAACACCTTTCAGAATTAAATCCAAGGTGTTTTGAAGACGGTCAACCTGATAGTTTTCCAACCTTAGTTTGCACTTTATTTGAACATGTCCTTTAGTGTTGCAATAGAAGCACACTTTCTGAGTTTCAATGAAATCAGAACATGTAGTTTTAATAACTCCGTTTTGTAAAGAAATTTTCCTCCATGGAGACATAATTTTATCTTGGTCAGAGAATTTTAACTGATCATCTCATAACAAAGCAATAATACTTTGTTTATTAGTTTCTGACTGCAATTTTGTTAGAATATCATGAACATAATTTATTCTTACTTTTTATAACCCATCGCCTTGTTTAAAATATGTTATTATGGTAGTTTCTTTGTATTTACTATCGCAATGTAGAGTAGTGTTCTTACTCGTTGGTTGAACAATCTTCAAGGCATCATCTACAAGAGACATCCTTGTTTTGGAATCATATTTAGAAATAATACCAATGAGAGTATTGACTTTGTGTCTCAGCCGAATGAGCTCAGAAGTCTGAACTTTTATTCTCTTGAAAATTTCAAGGGTTATTTGGTTTTTGGTACTAAGTTTTTGACCGAAACCTGGGTTTGATCTAACATTTGTCCAGGCTTTGCATTTGGTCTAAAGACCAATGTTGACCCGCGTTGACTCAGTTTGACCTTGACGTGTCACTTATTCTGTTAACAAAATAGGAAAATACCAAATAAAATTAAACTTTACTAACAATTACTTATCATGTCCTAACAGTGCACATGATAACCGTGGTTCTTTTAGATTTACAGATGAGATTTTTAAGGATTCAACTCATATCACCCTAAAATCTATCGACCCAACTCATCGTCCCCAACATCATCTTCTCTAAGATGATATCAAACTGAGAGATGTAGGAAGATTGAATTTGATACGGATGGAGTAATTTTGCTGCAGATATAATGAATTTCCGAAATTGAAAAGTTAGGGTTTGCTGTCAAGAACAAGATCGAGCATGGTGATGAAACAGGGAAGAATTGATGTTGAGATGTGAAATTAGGCTATAGATGCAGTGGTGGAACTGGTGCCGAGTAGAAATGACAGAACATCGATGATTTTCATGGGTACGGTGGTGGCTGGGGTTTGGTTGATTGAACAGGGAGTAGAAATTGAAGACGATGATGTTATTGTTAAAGCTGACTCCAGAGATGGGTTCATGTTGGAGGTGGATTTGTTGATTTGAAATTCCCTAAATTTGAGATGATGGGTTAGTGTTTATTTGTCTTATGCATTTTTTTTTGAACTTAAATTCATCGATTAGGTTTGTGAATGTTAATTTGGGTATTTTTCTTAATTAGGATTCTATTGGAACTTGGGTTTTGTAAGTAGAAGAAGACGAAGATAGGTTTGGTTTATGATTAGATCTTTATTGGTTGAATCTTCTCAGCTTGAAATTGAAAAGGAAATTTGAAAGTGATAGAAGTGAATGTTTGTCATGAACAACAGCGAGTTAGGGATATTGAATTGAAACATATGATACGTGTTAAAATTGTTTAACTATAATTAAGCAATTAGCTTATTGTATTGTGTGATTTCATTAATTTGTTTGATTTTTTGCTTATCTGTTTAAGTTTTTAATCATCTGACTCAAGATTAGATGTGTACTAAACTTCTTAATCAATAATGGAAGAAGATGATCAACCTTTTGAGTAAGGTTTGTCGGTACTGAGTTCAGTAGAGGATGAATCGCTTGCCGTTACCGGCGTTAAGTAAATAACTTTTTTATATTTTTTGAATAATTACCAAACGGAAGTCAATATCAAGCCGAGTCAATGCGAGTCAACGTTGGTATTTAGACCAAACACAAAGCCTGGACAAATGTTAGACCAAACCCAGGTTTTGGTCAAAAACTTAGTACCAAAAAACCAAATAACCCAAATTTCAAAGATTTCCTTGGCTGCTTCTAGTTCTACTTATGAGTCAGACTCATCTGTAAAACAATATGAATGTCACTTATCAATATCCAACTGTTTTATGGAAACACAGTTTTCGTTTCTAAGAGAGTTTGACAATTCAGACTCTCCTCTCGGATCCATAGAAACAATTTCTTTTAAACTAGTGCATCGTTTATCAGAGATTTTACTCATGTCCATATAGACATATTGCTTTAAACCAGACTTATTAGGTCTTAATGTGTTTGCCTGCTCTGATATCAATTGAAAACATTGGAGGTACCAAAATATACCACCAACTTTTTCATAGGAAATATGTATGGACAAACTCAACACAACCCCGAAAGTTAAAATTCAATCAAGGAAAGTGTCTAGAGTTATATCTCTATCTCTCTTGCGATTAGAATGTTTACAGAATTGAATTCGAGAACCTAATCACAAAGAGAGTTATTGGATGGTACAAAAGACCAATATCCATATATCAATCAAGTCGTATCCAATAAAACTAGGTCGGACGTATCTACTCTAATTAATCAACACACAACCTATGATATTTCAATTATAAAGATAAACAATATAATGTGAAGAAAAAAATAACACATACACCAGAAAATTTATTAATGAGGAAACCGCAAATATAGAAAAAATCCGGGACCTAGTCCAGATTGAACCCCAAACTTTATTAAATAGCTACAGACACTAGCCTACTATCAATTAACTTCGTCTTGAATGTAGTTGATCCCGATCTCAGTCTCACACTGATTCAGGTATAGTCGCACTCCTTACACCTCTTGAATCCTAATAGGACTCCGCGCAATTGATTCCCTAAGACGACGTCACACCAACTAAGAGTTGCTTCAAATCAATTGAAGACTTTAAACCAAGTCTTCCTCCCATAGATTAAGCCTATATAATTGATTTCCTGATTTACGATCGAAACAGATGATCAGATTAAATGAAGGATCAAGGAGATGAAAATCGATAGCAATTATCTATCCTCAAAATCCGGACTTATGCAACCCAAAGTGCAGCCTAGGTTATTATTCACCTCACAAGTAGAAAACTTGCGGAATCACAAAGTTTGAGACGAAGAGAATCTTGTGATTTCCATCTATCTTGTTCAAGTGATAAATCAACAATCGAACAAGATCAGGATATACAAGTTATCAAGATAAAAGATAACTGGACCTGGATCCACGAATCCCAATGAAGTCTTTAATAGTCGCTAAACCCTAAAAGTGTTTCTGGAGAGGAAGATTCTAGATACAACTAGGACACATCAAAAAATAGTGTCAGGATTCAAAGATCCCAGTTGCCAAGAGTTCCCTTATATAGACTTCAAAGCTTAGGTTGCTTTAGTTTAAAGCTAAGATAGCTTTCGAACCAAGCAAACAATATTCAACGTTAGATGAAAACATTGAATCTTATTCACATAAACAAGATATACACTCTGGTTAGGTAAACTGTAACCGAACCGTAAACAAAGACTATGTCCAACATGGTTAGCTGAAATTAGCCGATTTGAACTTAAAATCTTACCACTCATTTTCATGAACACAAAGACATTAATCTTGAGTCACAATAATATGATCAAATGAGTCTAGTATTTTAATAGAGAATTTATCAAATGAAAATCATCTCATAGAAATAATTTAATTGCAGTTGAATCATAATCTATATAGTTGGTAAATGCACAAAGTAAAAATACATAAATCGTTTGTGAATCGGTTGAGTCATGGTACGCGGACCGGTTTGCAAACTTATGAGCAAAGCCGATTTCCGGAGTTAACAGAACTTTATCAGTTCACGTAGCAGTTTGCAAACTTAGTGCAAATCTGCGTTCCGGAGTTGACAGAACTTTTTTAGTTTGCAAACTGGTTATGAAACCTTAATACTTTACTAGTTCCGGAGCTCACATAACCTTTTCAGTCTGCGTGTCGATTTGGGTACTAAACTGGTTAACGAACATAGAAATATATTGGTTCGCATACAGGTTTGAATACTTAAACCCAGTTCCCTTACCACAGTTCCAAAATGGTTTGTATACAAGTATACATGCCTATTCGGATCACGAAACAAACAAACTTTCTCATGATGTGCATATGAATATGCGTATCACACAAATATGTAAGTCGATATATAGTTACTCCGTTACGTGTACAAGTACATGTAATACAGCTTCAGACATATAACAGTTTTCTCAGTTTGTAAGACTGATAACACTGTCTTGTATTCCAATTATAATATCTTTATATTTCTCTAAATCAATTCGGAACATTCCCGAATAACATCAAACCTCTTAGGAATTTATTTCCTAAACTAAGGATACTGCCCAAATAAGTACCCGTTTGTAAACTAGGAATTTTTCCTAAGTAGGTGTTCCTTCCTAATATAGGATTTGACCCTCAACTTAGCTTGAGGATTTCTAATTTCCTTAAAGGAGTAGGGATACACATGTATCATTAGTCCCCCTTTAAGAACTTGAACTCCTGTGAGAGTTAAAAATGAAGGTTAGGTAACTCGAGAGCTCCTCTTTCCTTGTTAAACCACTTGGCCTTACTGGGAATTTGACCTTGACATCCAATTAGAAAAGCTTATTTCTCTTCTTATCGTGTTTTAGTCATTTTTCGCTCAAATATACAGTCTTCCTTGAGGGGTTCTTCCTGATCAAATCACAAGCCTTCCACACATGGTAAGATCATATTGTCATTGCCGTCATCATTTAGTAATGGTGGCTCAAACAACTTAAAATATTCGGCATTAATATCTGATAACACATTTTTGTGTCTGATTTGATCTCAATTATCTATTTTGTTAGTGCTCATTTTTGTACTTATTATGGTGTTTTATGTCTTTGTAGGTGTTTTTGGAGAAATGAACTCTTGTGGAAAAAGTTGCTCGAAAAGTGATATTTGCACACCCCCCCCCCCCCCCAAGAAAATTATTAAAGGCACCTCTGAAAAGTGTTAAATGCACACCAGAAAAATTACTAAAGGCATCCTTAGTTGATATCAACATCCCAGGACCGGATAAAAGGACACCCTTCTTCTTCCTCTTTTGAAAAAGTTTTGGCGGGAAAAATAATTTTCTTCGGCGTAACTTCCTGACAGGAATTTGGGAGATAATAGGTCGGAGATTTTCATGGGAATTGTTTGATAATGTCCTGTCAGGATAAACAAAAGTCATGGTAATTGCTTTAATTTTGATAAAAATGAAGTCA
The DNA here is from genome assembly GCA_023529315.1 of Papaver bracteatum. Lineage (NCBI taxonomy): Eukaryota > Viridiplantae > Streptophyta > Magnoliopsida > Ranunculales > Papaveraceae > Papaver > Papaver bracteatum. The sequence continues at coordinate 904,803 of JAJJWX010000433.1, forward strand.
TGTGGATATCTCATGAAAACGGAGTTGGATAAACACTCGGGATTATGTTGGATCTATTTTGGTATTTGCATGTTATGATCAGTTGTTGAGCACGTCACATATTAATGATTTAAATGTTTAGTAATTTATGCTCATTATTTGTTTGATTAGTTATTATATAAATAGTTGAATTAATTACATATGCTTTCTTCTTGATACGACATGCTTGGATTATTTTCTTTGACGGCGTATGCTTATAAATTGATATGTGATTCTTTAAAACTATATATTGGTTAGATAGCTTCATTGGTTGTTTATGCTTTTCGACTGATATGCTATGCTTAGTAATGTGTGATGGGATACACTTTTGGATTGATAGATAACTCTTTAGAACTGTCTACTTAGAAGTGAAGAAAATTACACCTGTGAAACGTAATTTTGGATTTTAATATATTATCTTCCGAGACATGTGTCAGATTTCAACAATAATTGTCTTGAGTTATAATGGAGATCGATTTAGAAATTATTATGAGTTTTAGATGATTAAATTGGTAGAATCCGAAAAATCCTAGTTACCAACTCATATTTTGAATTTTTTTTATTTTAGTTCATTTTATTATTTCATGGGGGATTTTGTGTCCCCCCCCCCAAAATAAAATAAAATAAAATAATAGCTATTTTGCATTACCCCCTTTTAAAATTCAAAATAGGTGATACCCCATTTAACTTGAATATGGTGTTAATGTCCAGTTAAATGACCATTGTTAGAGCATTGCTCGGTCGAACTCGCATGCGTTGCTATCTCAAGCATGTTTGTCAATATTAGTGATCAAAACAATAAAGTCTTTGATTTCTAGTCTACTATAGCTAAGGTCTCGGACTAGGATAGAAAGTGTAGTTGAGCTCAAGAACTCCATGGCAATCATCATACAAGATGAAGGACTACTCAAGGAACCAGTGGATCTTTATCTCTAAAAGGTATGTGGAGACTTGAACTTATCTATCACTCAAAGGTCTATCCACTCTATCTCTTATATTGAGACAAAAGTCGTTTGGCTATATAGACTTAGATTATACATATGTGGATATTTCGAGCTGAGTATATCTTGCTTATATATTTCTCGAAATATGTGTTGGTAGATCTTTCGCTTTAATCAAGTTTCTTTACATAGTGACAAAAGTCATGTTATGTTTCAATCATTTTGGAAATTTCTCTGACGAAAAATAGTTTGTGAATAACAACTATATAACGCCATTTGAGAATGTTTTAATGATTGAAATGAGAGTTCATACAATATAACCATTGGAGGATATAAGCATTGTTGTGGTAACACATATATGTATAAGTCCTTATTGCTTGAACCGAAGTTTGCGAACTTTGTTGATCAAGTGAAACCAGAGTAGTGCGTGAGCTCAGTCCGCGAAATCAGCATACAAACTCAGTCTGCGAAACCTATCCATGAACTGGCGTAGTTCTCGAACCCGAGAATTTCTGCTGGAGTTTGTGAACTCCGTCCGCGAACTTGAGTAGGTTATGTCTAAAATCGATATTTGTGAACTCATCTTAATAAACTAAGGAATGCTATTGAAAAAACCGTGGCTTTATAGTTCATGAATCGATTCGATAAAATCACATCATTTTTGTTTCGATCGTTTTTATTTTTCAAAGATATTCCTTGATACTCAAGGTGATCCAAAACCGAAATATTGAGAATCTTTTAATTAAGATTTTTGAATAATATGTTTTTAATTTTCTAGCAATCAAAACATATCTCATGAAAAAATATATTAGTTAAGATCTAAACTAATATTAGATATTTTCTAAAGAGAGATTTCAGAATTACAAGTTGGATACTAGTTGGAAATATGAAAACCGAATTTAGGTATTCTGTTGCATATCTTCAGAATCTTTCGGTTTTGGAATTTCCTTGTTGTCTAAACAACCTTGGTCTATAAATAGTTGAGTTTGCATTTCTTACAAACTATCCTAAGAGCCAGACAAACTTCATTCGTGTTGATTCTGGTGGATTCGTCTATCCGGAGAGGAAAGTACCCTAATTAGGCGAAATCTCTTACGACCGTGTTGATGGTGGTTTTTAGTTCAGGGCTAAATTTGTAAAAGTCTATCTACCTGACCCGGCATCAGATGTAGTAGACATTGATATGTCTATATTTCGCAGGAAATTTGGAGAATATATCCAAATCTGATGAGTGCCTATGTCTGTCTTCATATTATATTGAAACTCAAGATCCTAGATGAATTGTCCACTAGTATAGAGCCTAATGAGTGTATAAGCTCCTAGCTGCATTACTCACAAAAGCCGGAGCCTGCTGAGTACTTTTCTTATGCTCATGTTCCCCAACAGAACCCTTACTATTGGTATGGCATGACGGATTTGTGTTCACTCGCAACAGAGTAGCACGGACCTCCAAGTACCAAGGTTAAGGCCCTTGCACAAAATTCTCAGTCAGAAAACAAAGAATAAACAGAGTCGCGAAGTAAGAGAAACAACGAGGGAAGGATAGACATGCCATAGGGTAGCCGTCTCTATTTGGCCATGCCACATGCTACCCAACCGGCCCTTATTCCTTTGTCGACCAATTAGGTCACTTTAAACCTGCCACACTCCCAATGAGTTGTGGCTGGGCCCATATTTGTCGGACCTATTCTCCATCGACCAATCGGGCCGCATTAAACCTACCATGTGCACCAGAAGTATGGCCACACTCGTGCTCTGCCGACCCCCTCTTTTTTGACCAATTTTGTTGCTCTAAACGTGTCACAATATTAAAAGAGGTGGAATTGTGTCAAGTGGTCACCATGCCAAATTGGCTTCCCAAAGATTGTACAAACAACTGGGAACGTTTGGTAAACAATTTTAGTATGAGCTACATACCAAAAGTTTCGTATGGATGTCTAGAATAACATACTAAAAAATTCAAATCAATCGGAGTAACAAGCTAAAAGATACAACATAAAAGGCGAGCCAGGTCATGGCTGAAAACTGACAAAATCCCTCCTGAATTCTTCCTGAGTTTTACTGTCGGGCAGTTTTCACCTCCTAAACGATCTCAAAACCTAAATATTCCCTCATAAGGAGATATGAAGTTCTTTTCTGATCATAATGGAGGGGCGGACCGTAAAAATCCGAGTTCGTACGAGAATTTTACAACGATTTTAGTGAGGTCCCATATCTGAATTTTTTTGATTACGAAATTTCATGAGCTAACACAAATTTATGTGAATCATCTCAGCCATCCAACCTGGCTGGCCAACTTAAATGGTTTATATTTAATTTGGGAAAATCATCTTAGCCATCCACGGTCACATGCCGCATGCCTTATGCGCTAATTAAGGTTTCGTCATTCCAAACCCTAATTTAGGTAAAGTTGTTAACCAACCAGGCCAAATAATGTTCCACAGAGCATTGGGATCAATATGGCTACCACAATTGATGTTTCTACATCACATTTGAGTTTAACATCAATGTGATAAAATCCAGCGGTCATTGCTATGCCAGGATCCACTCGCACTAGCATGCACGAACTATGTCATCCATTCCACTGTGCCACCGGCATGCACGAACCATGCCAGCCATGCCGCAGTGCTACTGACATGCACTAAAAGTGCCACTGTGCGATTATCATGTGCCAACAGGATGTGGCCATAATCAATGGCTACCCTTCCTCATGAGATTCAATCTCAACCATCCAAGTTCGTCACCAAACTGACAGGCTTGTGGCAATTTTTAGGCGACCAGCAGAGATAAGCCTAATTGCACCACATTTTATTTTCATGCGGAAAGTCTCTTGACCTTGACTTACCACATGTAGCAAACTGCTACATTTTTTCCACGAAAACACTCGATACATCAAACATGTCACAAACCTGGGGGATACTCATCAAGGTATTGGTCTGGCGATTTATAGTGTGCGACGTGCAATACGCCCGTTATAAGAAAGTGTTAGGAAACAGAACATTTAGTAGTGGAAAGAAGTAACGGGTGTAAAAGGATCCACTTCCTTCATCATGGAAGCATGGCTTCTGAAGGTTATACATTACTCCACTCTTCCGTCACTTAATTGTTCCCACTTCCTACGATACCAACTACGTTTTATTATGACTAATATAAATAGGTTTCTTTTATTTCCACCAAATAACAAGTTTCGGTCAGCAACACCATAGTATCCAGAAATCACCAAAGAACTGATAGATTTTCATTCTGCAAGACAGTTCCACTTTCTGATACAAGTCATAAAACAGCCACACCTCCCTGAGACCAACCATTCTCCTTCACTTTGTGACCGAAGCAATCCTGGAATGGCCATTTCTTGGTTTAGGCCAGGATTATACAGATTGATCTCTCGAATCAAAAGTACTCCCGTGTAGTGCATTATTTAGGGTCTAGACTTGTTTCTCATCCACACACCCAAATTTACCAAAAACAGCAGAAACAGTTTTCAACCACAAATAGACCGCTCATTTAAATACTTTTGTGGGATCAAGAACCTCTACGAGTACCGTTGGTGGGAAACTAGATAATTGAATTGTTATTTTAGTTTTCTATTATTGATTTGATTGATTAACGGTTGTTGAAACTTTGATTGCACCTAGTTTGATTATTCTTGGGAGCCTTCTCTTTCGACATAAGGTCACTCAAACTAGATCAAAGTATTCACGTGATCTTCAAAACTATTTTTAGATCTGAAGACAACTTGTGATCATTCATTGTTAACAGACTTCGTTCTATGTGTGATCGATCATAAGTGGATTCAATTTTGAAGATTTGAACACAAAAATATTTTTTTCTTATTGGTTATCATATCTCGTGACTTATGCACGCATGTTGATTGGCTGGGATTCAACTTAGATCTAATTTGTCTTTTATAGATTTGAACGTATAGTTGTATAGATCGGCAACTATCATTTGGTGGTATTCTTCAGTATCTGAATTTGATAGATGTGAATCTAGATCTGATTTTTGGATTTGGATTGGTCTTATCCGACAAAGGAGTTTACTAGTTTAAACAGAAGAGCCTTTGACAAAACTCAACGAATTTTTTCTAAAACATTATTGGAGTAGTTACCAAACAGCTTTGTTCCTTTAATGTTCGGAGGATAATTAAAATGAGTTGTGTGCTTAATACTTTACATCGGTAAAACAACTCAAGATAGTGATTTATGTATTGGGATTCACATATGTGACCAGACGGTTGTAGGCGTGGGAATAGTGAGGGTGTAGGATCAGAATATTGTCACATCAATATTCCTGCAAAATAAACAACAATGATATTCTGCGATAAATCTCAAAGTGACATAAGTAATGACATATCGGATGAAAACGATAGAAACATGAGAAAAGCATGACATTTCTGCGATGAATCAATAAAACCTGCGAAAGATTAAGGCGGTGCAAACTGCGATGTATCGCAAGAACCCAGATCCGAAACTAAAGGGAATCTTAGCTGTAAATGAGCTTTCATGAGCTGTAATCCACTATGTAAATGCCTATATAAAGGAAATGAATAGTTCCACAGAAAGAGATGAATTTTTGAGTGCTAAGAAAGTTCTTAGGAGAGAGAAAATCTTATTAAGTAAATTGTATTCTTGATTACTGTAATTCTTTTAAGATCATATTAATAAAAAAAGGTCCCTAATCTTCAAATTGTGTCATAAATATTGATAAATTCTTGAGTAGGGTGTAGTGTGGGAATTCCTGCAACTACATTTTGGCGCCCAGAAACAGGTATGAATAGTTGAAAATCATAGCAAAAGTTAGGTAAAAGAAAGAAATTATTCAAGAGTTAGAAGAATATCAAGAAAATTGGTGGAAGAAAATATGGTTGAAGTCAAAGATAATCAAAAGAAATTGGAGTGTGATGTAATAACAAAGATGATGATAGATAAGTTCCATGAAGATATTAGAGGAAGGATACACAAGCGAGATTTTGAAGGAAAGAAAATCACAACGGCAGATGAGGCATCACCGCTAAAAGATTGGGAAAAACAGAAAATCACATTCACGACAACAGAAATTCCGAAAGAGAATTTAAGTCATACATCCCCATTGGTGATCACAGTGCCTGTTGTACCAACAAGAAAAGAGAAATCAGTAATATCTACAGAAGAGTGGGATGTGAATAGGACTCTGGTGGACGCAGGAAGTTCTGTGGATATAATGTTTTACCACACATTCAAGAAAATAGGATACAAAGATGAAGAAATGCTTAGTCCAACATATCATATTCATGGATTTGAAAAATCTCTAACAAAACCTAAAGGTGAAATTGTAGTGCGAATTCCGCTGGGGGAAATAGAGATGCAGATAAATTTGTGCGTGGTGGATGTGAAATCACCATATAATATGCTGTTGGGAAGACCATGGATACATGCAATCAAGGCTGTATCATCAACTCTACATCAGTGCATAAAGTTTCCTATGCCTAGCGGAATTGGCGAGATTAGAGGAGATGCATATTATGCAGCGTTGTGTTTCCAGAATGAAGTAAGGAATTGTGAAAATCAAATTCATTTGCGAAAACAGCGCAGAAAAATGAGGAGAGAAGAAAGGAAAGAAGAAGAATTCAAGATTTACATGATAAGATCAGAAGAAGGAAAAGTAATATTTGACGATGTATCGCAAGAAAATGATGAACCAGCGGAGGTAATAAAAACACCAACACCAATGGGAGAACATGAAGCCAGTTATAGCAGCAGAACCAACAAAAGAAGTATATGTTGGAAGTGAAGAAGACCCAAAAATGCTGAAAATTTGAACTAAGATGGGTGTGGAGGAAGAAGAACAAACTGTAAAACTTCTGCGAGAATACAGAGATATTTTTGCGTGGAATATGGATGAGATTCCTGGAATAGATCCATATGTTGCGTTCCATAGATTGGAGATTAACAAAAATGTGAGACCATTCAAACAAAGAATAATAAAGATTGCGACCACTTATCATGCCAAGATAGAAGAAGAATTGCAGAAGATGCTTGACGCATGAATTATAAGGCAAGAAAAATATCCAGAATGGATCTCCAATATGGTAGTAGTTCCCAAGAAAAATAAGGGGATAAGAATTTGCATCGATTTTACTGATCTAAATAAAGCATGTCCCAAAGATAGTTTTCCCTTGCGGATATCCATGACTAGTGGAATCTGCCGCAGGAAATGATCAAATATCTTCGTTAGATGGATACAAGGGCTATAATCAAATCCCACTTGCAGAAGAAGATCAAGAACATACTGCATTCTTTGCTCCCAGAGGATTATATTGCTACACAAAGATGCCTTTTGGGTTACGAAATGCAGGAGCAACTTACCAAAGAATGGTAGAAAAGGTGTTCGCAAAATGGATACATAAAAATTTAGAGGTATATGTGGATGATATGTTGGTAAAAAGCAAAGAAGCTAAAAATCATGTGCAGGACTTAAGGGAAATTTTTGATCAGATGCGGCTTTTTAATATCAAAGTAAATCCTGAGAAATGTACTTTCAGAGTATCATCTGGGAAATCCTTGGAATATATTGTATCAAAAGAAGGAATACAAGTTGATCCTGAAAAGGTGCAAGCAGTTCGAGATATGCCAACTCCAGCAACAGTAAAAGATGTGCAAAAATTGAATGGACTTTTAGCCTCACTAGGAAGATTTATTTCGCGATCATTAGATAAATTCAAACATTTCTTCAACATACTAAAGAAGGGAACAAAATTTAAATGGACAGATGAATGTGAGAAAGCTTTTCAAGGAATTAAGGAATATTTGATGAACATATCCATTTTACAGAAGGCTGAACCAGGAGAAGAATTTCTGATGTATCTTGCGACAACTCAACATGCTTTAAGTGCAGTACTTTTGCGAAGTGATGCAGGAGTTGAAAAACCAATTTACTACATCAGCAAAACATTCAATGCTGCGGAGAAAAACTATTCAAAGATTGAAAAGCTAATTCTAGCGTTAGTTTATGCGGCATATAAACTTCGCATATATTTCCAAGCGCATAAAATCAAAGTACTAACAAAAGTACCAATTGAATCAGTAATGAAAAATTCAAAAAGATTAGGCAGAGTTGAAAGATGGAACGCACAAGTGGGGCATTTTGAGATCCAATATGCAATTTTATCCTCGCCAAAATCTCAAATTGTCGCAGATTTTCTCGCAGAATTTCCTTTGGAGGATGATGAAGCTGTAGAAGACATGATGGATATAGAAGAAGAATATAGGGATCCTAGAGATCTTTTAACAGAACCAAATAGGTGGGAGATATTGGTAGATGGGTCATCCAACTGAGAAGGAAATGGAGTGGGAGTCGTTTTTATTTCGCCAGAAGGTGCAAAAATGGCATTTGCATTCCGACTAGAATTTGAATCTACTAATAATGAGACAAAATATGAGGATGTAGTACATGCTCTAAGATTTGCGATAGAGATGAAGGTGGAGAATGCAAGAATTACTAGTGATTCGCAATTGATTATTCTCCAAATTGAAGGGGAATATGCAACTAATGATATATCTTTGAAAAAATATAAGAAACTTGTAGAAGAATTATCTGCGAAAATTCCAAAACTCAAATGGAGGCATATTTCAAGAAGAGATAATAGGCTCGCATATGCTTTTGCGTTTATATCAAGTATGATGGTAGACCCGATTGCGAGAAATATAAAAATACAAACACTCATAGCACCTTCAATTAATAAAGAAGAGGAAGAGGAGGCCGAGGCAATGATAGTAGAAAATAATGGTGAAGAATCAAGTAGAATTATCGCAGATTGGCGTGCGGAAATTCACGCATATCTAGCAAGGGGAAAGGTACCAAGAAACAGATTGGAAGCACATAAATTAAAAAGTAGAGCAACAAATTATGAGTTAAGAGATGGGATATTGTATCGAAAATCTTTAAATGGGCCTTCCCTCAGATGTTTGACATAAGAAGAAGGAAAACAAATATTAAAAATGTTACATAGTGGGGATGCTGGTAATCACAGCGGCGGAATATCTTTAGCATACAGAACTAAAATGCAAGGTTATTATTGGCCATATATGCATGAAGATGCAAAGAATTTATCAAGAAGTTGCGAGGAATGTCAGCGATTTGCAAAAAGAATACATGCACCCGGTGAAACATTAACATCCTCAAAAAATGTTTGTCCATTTGGAAAGTGGGGTTTAGATATTGTGGGACCATTTGTACCAGGAACAGGGCAAAAGAGATATTTAATTGTCGCAACAGATTACTTCACAAAATGGGCAAAAGTTAAAGTAGTACAACATATTCGTGATAAGGACATTTTTACATTTATATTTGAAAACATCATTTGCAGATTCGGAATTCCTGCGCAGTTGGTGTCAGATAATGGAAAACAATTTGAAGGACAAAATATAGAGATGTTACTTAATGCATTCAAGATAAAGTGTGGAAAAATGACTCCTTTATACCCACAAGCTAATGGTCAAGCTGAGGCAACTAACAAAACAATCGCAGATATCCTCAAGAAGAAGTTAGAAGGGCATCATAGAACATGGTGTCAACAAGTCCATAATGCAGTTTGGGCTTATAATACAACACGAAGAGAAGCAACTGGGGTATCACCTTTTTGTTTAACATATGGAGTTGAGGTAGTATTACCAACAGAAGTTGTTATTCCTACGACAAAAAGAGAAGCTTGGGAAAAGAATCTTAGTGCTGGTATGATTCTAGACAAACTTGATAAAGTAGAAGAGAAGAGAGAAAAAGCATTACAACATATGGAGAACTACCATCGCAGATTAGATCGCGAATATAATAAGTGAGTAAAGAAACGTGAGTTCCAAGTTGGAGATCTAGTTCTGCGAGAGACACCAGAATATCAGCGAGAAAATGGAGGAAAATTAGCGAAAAAAATGGGACCGGCCATATATCATCAAAGAAATAATTGGAACTGGAGCATATAAGTTAATGGATCCAGAAGGAAGAGACATGGGTCAAATACTTGGCAGACCATGGAATAGACAATATCTAAGAAAATATTATCAATAAAGGTTTGAAAGACTAGGATGACTGGATTATACTCAAGCAATTGTGAGAGAATAAAAGAGATGTTTCATAAGAATAAAGTTGGCTAAATACAAGGCAATTTTTCGCAATAATTTGCAAGATAATTAAGAATTTTAATGCAAATGCATAAGACGGGCGCAAATCGCCTAAAAACATATAAGAATGGGACGAACCTTTGTGGCGTACACCCTAGTTCGCGGATTCTTTTCCGTAAGAGTCAATGTCCTTAAAGTACGTCATAAGGGGGGTATCTCTTTGCATGGCTATGGGAAAGGCTATACTGTTGCTGGAACCTAGTCATGGAGATTTGGGATTATAGAAAATCCATCCGGGAGTGATAAATTGGATTCCCAACTATATAAGGTTATACCCTGGTTGGGCGCCCGAGAGTTTCTCCTAAGGAATGCAAAGTATGATCAAGGTGCCGAGGTACACGGTTGATCTGTGGGTTCCCGAGACGGATGAACCTACCCTGGCCATCCATGGCAAGTCTTGGCTTACGATGTGTTCTGCCCGAAGAAAACCCCACTAAGGTGTAGTCTCGTAAGTATAAGCCATATAGGCATAAAGGATAAGAGGCTACGAAAACAACTGGTTGTTTCTAGAACCGGATGGGAGAAGCTAGTCTTGTATGGCAGAAGTACGTCTCCTTGAAGGGGTAACCAGGGGGAAAGATAAGGGCGATACCCTCCATTAGGGAGCTGTGTATCAAAAAAGACGGCAATGTCATGGGACTTTATATTTGCAAGAATATTTAGGCCCGTCATATTGTCGCGTGACATAGACAGAAATGTCATGGGAATTTATATTCGTAAGAATATTTAGGCCCGTCATATTGCCGCATGACAGGCCAAAAAGCCTAAAAAGAAATGTTAAGATGAGATCAATGGGTTTTTGCGATAAGATCAAAAGATGAGATAAATGAAATCAATGATAAGAGGATATAAATCGCAAAGACGTCCTGCGATTTCATCGCAAAGACGGCAATGTCATAAGTCTTAAAAAGCAAAAAGATATTAATCTCACAATATGGCTTAGACTTATCATATTGTCGCAGAGATCAAAATAAATAATAAGGCAAGATCAATGGATTATTACATGTGAAAGTAAGAATGTCCTGCGATCGTGTCGCATAAAAGTGGCATAATAATACCTTTAACTAGGAAGGAGAAATAAGACCACAAGAGAGGTTATATCTGCGAAGCATATAACAGATTTTTCGCAAAATTATTTACGATACTTCATTTATCATATTGCAGATTAACAACAAGAGGCAAGTTTAGGATTTCTTACAATGATAATATATTAGTACTTCACAAGGAAGATTATGAGGGGCAAATATGGGGATTATAAAACAATATTTCATTATCTTCCTTGAGAAGAATCAAGATAATAAAAAGAATACAATCAAGTTACAAGAATTTGCGATAGGAGATTCAGGTTAATAAAAATATATAATCAGAAGAAGGTGATTGAGTTACAAAAATTGCAATATTTCGCAAAAGAAGCAGGAAGAATAAAGATTCAGAAATTACAATATTTCGCAAGACAAGGAAAAGAACAAGATATTTCGCAGGAAGACATGATAAAACAAGATTTAAAACTTTAAAAGAGTATTCTTCTTTAATTTCATCATTCTTGTTTGCTACTATTATCTTCACCAGCAATATATTTTTCAGTTTGAGTTTCTCCATCACCAGCGATTGATTTTTGAGGAGAAATTTGTTCTTTTGCTTCATTATGAGGGTTTTTTTCTTCTTCTATTTCTCCATCACTAGAGATTGCCCTTTGAGGAGGATTTTGTTCTTCTGCTTCATTGGGAAGGTTTTCTTCTTCTTCCATTTCTTTAGTTGGGTTTTGTTCATCTTCGGAAAAATCTTCTTCATCACTTGAATAATTTAGATCTTCATCAATGAGACGAGGAACTTCATTATTATTTATCTCCAAGGGTTTGATATTTATAGGAGGTAAAGAATGAGAGAATAGAAAATTGTTTATGAGAACCTCAGCACCTAAATGAGCCTTACGGAGGCAATTCTTTTCCCGGTTTCTGATCTCTATATCCTTGAAGTATTCAAGGTAGTCAAATCTTCTCAATGCTCTGTTGCGAGAGTTAGAAAGCGCGATATTCTTTTTGCGAAGTTTGGCTAACTTCGTAGACAGATCAGAGATAGAAGCTTGAAGATGATTCTCAGATTCTGCGGAAGAAAAGTTGCATATTAGATGGAATTCTCGCAAGAAATAAGATGGGAAAATACAATGAAATAATTAATAGATGAGGCAGTCAAAATGACTACCTTCCTTTTGCGAGAATAAAGTTTGAATTATGTTAAGGAAGCAATTCTTCCATTGATTCATGGTATCATCGAAAGTATCACCAAATTTACCTTTCAAACGAGATTTTATATTTTTCTCTTTAGAAAGAAGATAAGCATTTTCTTCTTTTAAGGAGGAATGGGATTTCTTCAGTTGAGCATAGTCATCTTTGAGATTGTTGACTTTTACGCTTAGAGCTAATCTACCTTTTATAAGTTTCTCTTGTTCAGCGGCAGATGATTCGGTTATCTTTTTAATGTCATCTTTCAATACACGAAGAGATTGCTCTTGGCTGTCACACAACTTTTGAAGATTGCCCAATTGCTGCGAATAAATCATTGTTTTATTCACAAAGCTACGTTTCTCTTGAGACAAAGTTTTGTTTTCATCTGATAAAGATTCCACCTTCAAATTAGTCTGATTTAGCGAATATAAAAGTTGAGTGGCTTCATTACTTAGGCAGTCTCGTTCGCAAATTAGTTGGTTATTCTCATTCTTAAGATTATTTATCTCGTCAATTGAATATGTGTGAAGAATATTCAATCTATCAAATTGATTTTTCCAAGACTCTTTCTCAATGCGGGCTTCATCGGCGATGGTTTCCCATTCAAGTATCTTCATTAATTGGTTATGTTTTGAAGCTAAATATGCATCAACAAATAAATAAAGAAAAATTGAGTACATAGAAAACAAAGATTTACTGAGGCAAAAGCAGAGGCAAGAAGGTTATACCTTTCAGATCATCATTTCTGCTGCGAAGATTTTCGCAGTCCAATTCAGAATTGCGAAGCTTATGATCGAGAAGTTCACATTCTAAAGTTTTTTCTTGAAGGTTCTTCTTCAAGGTTTCAACCTCACTTTCTAAAGCAGTTAGCGAAGATCAAGAACCGCAAGATCCGAGATGCTTTCTTAGAATCATATAAACATCTTGTCTCGCATGATCTGTAGAAGATTTCATAGCATCGTTCAAAACTTCAGATAATATTTGAAAAGCAGCTTCAACCCCTATTGCTATTTATTGGGAAGAAGGAAGAGAAGTAGAGGAAGAGGTTTTGGCAATATCATTCATCGCAGTTCAAAAAATCAAGAATATCCACTTCATCTGAAAGAGCTTTAACTTGACGAGAACGCTTAAGAGGTCAAGAAATATTCTCTTCACTCTGAGAATAATAATGTAGATAAGAAACAGAGGCAACAATATTGTTATTTTAAAGAAATAGATGTTTCTTACTACCTTATCATTCTCAGATCTCTTCGCCTTCCCAACATGCTTTTTCTGAGGACCCTTAGGGTTAGGGTTTTTGATAGTAATCTTAGTCTGAGAAGTAGTGTTACTGAAAAAGATAATAAAATATGGGGATTATAAAGAAAATCGGGCGATAGAAATAGTGTAACATGAACAAAATAAGATTCAAGATAAGAACCTACCTTTGAGTTTCCATTAGAGCAGCAGCAGGAAGGATAACATGAAAGAAAAAGTTGCAGACAAAAAAGGAAGGAGTTGGAAAAAAAAAGATGAAAGAAGACATATACTCGAGTGGGACATCTATTTATAGATGAAGAATGGGTAACCGGGCTAATCGGTAAAGAAGTAAGGATTGACATGTGTCAACGGTAAAAACGTAAAATAAGGAATTTTGTCGGGTAAAAGACAAGGAGTTACGGCAAATCAAGAAACTTAAATTCTCATGATCTTTATCTTCTTCACAGAAAATATATGAGAAGAGGCAAGATGTAGGATCAGAATATTGTCACAGCAATATTCCTGCGAAATAAACAACAATGATATTCTGCGATAAATCTCAAAGTGACGTAAGGAATGACATATCGGATGAAAACGACAGAAACATGAGAAAAGCGTGACATTTTTGCGATGAATCAATAAAACCTGCGAAAGATTAAGGCGGTGCAAACTGCAATGTATCGCAAGAACCCAGATCCGAAACTAAAGGGAATCTTAGCTGTAAATGAGCTGTAATCCACTATGTAAATGCCTATATAAAGGAAATGAATAGTTCCAGAGAAATAGATGAATTTTTGAGTGCTAAGAAAGTTCTTAGGAGAGAGAAAATCTTATTAAGTAAATTGTATTCTTGATTACTGTAATTCTTTTAAGATCATATTAATAAAAAAGGTCCTTAATCTTCAAATTGTGTCATAAATATTGATAAATTCTTGAGTAGGGTGTAGTGTGGGAATTCCTGCAACTACAGAGGGAACTAAGTAACTAGGGGTTGATTACTTGGTCTCAACTATACGAAGTTGGATTTTTTCTTTCTCTAGCTGCTTAATTTTGAGAGTATTCAAAACTAAACTAGGTCCCAATATTTTTATGTATTTACGGTTTCCTCGATAAAAAAATCTTGTTGTGTCATTTAATTTACTTCCGCGTTATAATTGTTTTATTATAATAAATTAAATAATACTTGTACGTTAATCCTAATCACTTGATATTGATCCTATAATAAATCGTTTTTGGACCGTAACTATTATCAAGTGAATATTTTGAAATTGTATTATCTCGACTTTGTCTATAAACGATCACCTAAGATATCAGACTTATAGGTTGAAACGAAAAGATTTTGGTGTACCTGGTACCCTCGTCATTTCAAGTTCCTTAAAGGAGTTGGGATACACCTGTATTAGGAAGTCAGTTTGAATTTACCTAGCTCGGACCACGAAGTCTACTCAGTTGCACAAACATCAGGTGATAAAATATCTCACTCACCTAGGTCACCAAACCCTCAATCTAAGAAGAAGAACTTCAAAGAAGAGTCCGAGCTAAAATGGAAAGAAGAGTCTTCAGTCGAAGTCTGTCCATCAACAAATCACTTGATTATTGATATCTTGAAGAAGGGCTTAGTTGCACCTAAATTCATTTTTTTGTGTGTCAAGATCAAAGTACTATCCCCACCTCCGCTCGAGGAGGGATGATATAATAAAGTCCATATCTTTTGTTTACATCAATATGTTATTCTCCTGTATGCATGTTTTCTAGTGCTTGTTATGTTGTTTATTTTGTGTCTCAGTTAGTATCTATGGTTTTAGGTGCAATACCTATATAGAATGATATATGTAATATGTTTTGAACAACAATGAGAAAATTTCTTCTTCTCAATTTTACTCGATATTCGATGTTTTCCAAAATATAATTGGGTTGTATTATAACTTTTTAGTTAAAATACCTTTACCATAGTAGTTCTTTTTCTATTTTATTTTCGAGTCTTGTTAATATAGGGAAGTGAATACCAATATTCTCATGGGCACGTGTCACATATCTAGTGGTCGTGTGCAAGTTAACGAAATAGCCATGTCGATACACAGGTATCTGAGAAGCAGCAGATCCCTTCCCGATCTGCTTTATCTCATCTCGAGGAAGTATACCTCAATGAATTAGATGATAAGTAGATCCTAGCATAGGGAGGTGGCAGCTGTCGAAGGGACAGAGGTAGCTAACTGTAGATGGTGGATTTTCGACAAAGGGTAGAATTGTAAAACTATACTCTAGATTCGGCAACCAGATGAGTATTGAGGCTCATGTCTCTTGTTAAAGCATGAAAATTCATGTCACAAATGTCTGACTGAGAAGGATGTCTCTCAGAGTATATGTAGATGTGAAGTCTCTCAGCTGAGACCACGACACATCTCATGAATACTGAGCAATTTCAGTAATTATTCCAGATCCGGCAACCGGACGAGTATTGAGACTCATGTCTCTATGCATGAAAGCTCATGCCACCTCTGATGGAGAAAGTCTCTCAGAGAAGATGCAGATATGCAGTCTCCCAGCTGAAACCACAGCACATCTCATACTGTATATAATCGAAAGATTGGACGGCTCCTAGACAGCATGCATGCTAGTATAGAGCGACAACGTCTTCAGGATGCAACCAGGTTTTCCCCGACTATGCAAGAGGAATATGATACTCCAGCAAGTTCATATTGCTCAACCCTCAGATGATTAATGCTCCTAGATAGGAATCCCTTCTAGTATAGAGCCACCAATTAATTATCTTAAATCATTTGAATATCCAGCAATATTCTACAAGCCGTCGTATGAATATCCAGCAATATTCAATGAATCATTTAATCGCCTGAATATCTAGCAATATTCTACGATTCTTCGTTATATTTCGTCACTTCAATTCGTGGTTCTTCCCAGTAGAATACCACGGGTTAGTGATAAATATTCAATAAAACAGGCATCTGAGCATCGAATAAGCCCTGACAAAAATGGTGCAAGCGTAATTAGAAAATAATGCACATACCAGCATTTTGAATGCACGAACGAGCATTTAAAAAAATATGAACGAACGAGGAACCTATGCAAAATAGGAAGGAAAAATAATAATAATAAAATATTAGCAAAAGCGCCAGGGGACTGGGCTCACTAGCCGGCCAGTCATGCCGTGACCAGTCCCGCGCCTAATTTTATATTTTATCATATTTTTACTATTTTCCTATCTCATGAAAATCCTCTCGTTCGAGCAAATTTTCTTTATTTCAAAGAAATTATCTGAATCACATGATTTCATCAAAAAATAATAAAATTAGGAAAATATGTCATGGGACCGCCAACCAGCCGGTCATGCCTTGGTTGTGGCCGGTCCCACACCTCACGTTCCCTATTATTTTATTATTTCTCTCAAATTATGAAAATTTCTTGATTTTATGAATTTTCTCTAAAATCATGAAAATTACCTAATTTCATGTATTTGATCTAAGTCACACGATTTTATCAAAAAATAATAAAATTAGGAAAAGGTGTTATGGGACCGCCGGCTGGCCGGTCATGCCTTGGTCGTGGCCGGTCCCACACCTCGCGTTCCCCATTATTTTATTATTTCTCTCAAATTATGAAAATTCCTTGATTTTATGAATTTTCTCTAAAATCATGAAAATTACCCAATTTCATGTATTTTCTCTGAAATCATAGAAAATATTAAAAAATTAGAAAAAACTTGTGGGACGGGGCTCTAGCCGGTCCCACACGTTCATTTTTTTATTATTATTTGGTGTTTTGTTTCATGATTTCATGAAAACTCCCTGATTTCAACAAAATATCTTGGTTTTCAACAAATCTCCTTGATTTTATGAAAATTATCTAAAATCATCAAAATTTGGTAAAATTGGGAAGAGTGGCTTGGGACCCGTGCCCATTGGCCGGCCGGCCATGCCGTGGCCATTTCCGGTCCCACACTCCCATTCCCCATTTTATATTTTTTAAATTATGTCTCTCATCTTATGGAAGTTCCCTATTTTTTCCAAACTCTCCGGTTTAATGGAATTTCCCTTAAATCAGAGAAAAATACATAAAATCACATAAAACTGGGAAAAGCATGTGGGACCGTGTGTCAGCTGACCGGAAATGCCCAATTCGTGGTCGGTCCCACAACTTTTAATTCCTTGTTTTATTTATTTTCCCTCATCTCATGTATTTTTCCCAGTTTCAGCAAAACCATGGATTTTGCATATTTTCTCCAAATGTTGCTCAAACGTGCACCCGAAAATATCAAAATTCTCAGGACTGAAACACAGATGTTATGGTGACATGGGAACATCCCCTTGACCGACCGAGGGTGACCCCGAGGCTTGCAAACATCTGGTCCCGCATGTTTTAATGATTTTAACCTAATTTGCTCAACTGCTCATATTAGGTTCAAACTCTTTCCAAACAATTGGAAGTTTTCCCAAACGACCATCCACTGGTCCCACACGCACCAAGAGCCAGTCTCATGACCTCTTGGTCGGTCCTTTGTATTTTCATAATACCCGGTTTATTATCTGTCGCTCACACGAGCATTATTTTAATGATTAAATCAGTATTTAACCATTATTTCACCAACTGGTCCTCAAGAGACTTTGGTATTTTTGCTCATTCGAGCATCTGGGCGATACATGGTGAACTTGTCATCCCATGTAGCCGGTCCCTGTGTCACTTTGTATTGATTTGCAATAAATCATCATTTCGGTAAAATTAGGGTTTTGAATCCAGAGCTCTGCAGAAATGTGATTCTGAGCAGATTCAAACACTCTGATAATTTTATGTTGATTCCATGATTAAAATTTTTATTTATTTTGCTCGACCCAGCAGTTTGTAAATTAAATTAATATTTTATTCGGTCATGCTACCAATAAATTCATCAAACGAGCAATATTTGCTCGAACCGGCGCTCAGACTAGCAATATTTGCTCGGATCAAAGAATATTGGTTCCACTATCAATATTCGACGATTCAGCAACACAGTTTACTCGTTTTAGGTTATGATGGTATCTCGTCTCAGCAGACATACATTTAAATTCATGAGTTTCAGAACATTTACTAAAACGTGTTCAACTCAGCACTACATGGGCTCATCGTCACAAAAAGTCAGCAACTGACTCCACAATCACGAGATTTCAATCATATCACAATGGGGGGATATTAACTAGGGTTTTGGTCTGGCGGTCTACAACACGTGTGTTCACCCACGATGAGAATGTGAGCAAGTCGTGCAATCAGTTGGAAGAATCAGCAAAGTAGTGGGTGGAAAATTAACCAATCCCCGCTTGATGAGTAATGGGTTTAACACGATTTCCCACTTTCCCACTCTCTGATTCCAGCAAATGTCACACTTCATGGGATCATGCTATTTTTAATTTTGGCATTATAAAATGTCTCTGAATCCTGATTGAATCAACAACATTGAACAAGGTTCGAACATTCGCCTAAACGAGCAATTTCTCATCAAAGTTCATAAAGACAATCTTTCGTCTGCACGAACTCACAGAAATCCCTCTCAATCAGGCAAAACTCAATCATTCAGAGCATTCTCACGCTGAAATCACAACACACCTACAATCTCAGATCACCATTGATCTCACGCATTTCTCAGCTTCCCTCTTACAGATCAACCCATCCTCTCTTGTGACTGAATTGACTCTAGAACGACCATTTTTCTTGGTTTAGGCCGGAGTCTTACATATTTATCTCTCGAACTTAAAGCACTCCCTTCTTGCAGTGCATCTGTGTGAGGTTCAATATTTTGCTCAGTTCAAGGAGTCTCCATACGGTTGACTCTTCAATTCCGTAAAAACCAGCAAATCATTTTTCCCCATCTACAGATTGGCAACCACAGTGGGAGATTAATCTCTCGGTTGTGATCTCTCATTTTCACAAGATGGTTGGTCTTATGTCAGGATCGGTTACAAATCCTAATGCAAATATTGCTAGCACCAACAACAATGAAAATATCCCGGAAACTGTTCCGGCCACTAACAATGATGGTGATGACATTACTCCTCCTCATGCAAACACGGAAGGTCATCCTTTGTTCGGCCAACACCCTGAAGAAGTCAGAGGAATTCCACCACCTACCATTGCTGATCTCATCAAAGCGCAAGAGACTCTTGCAAAGAATCAGACAGATATGGCTGCAACACAGCAAAAATTATTTGACCATCTGAAGACCCTTACTGAAAAACTGTCATAGAAAACTCAAGAAAAAGGGAAAAAGAAGGAGAAACCCTCAGACGCGGATCCTGAGGTGATTCCAATTCATACAGTAGATGATGACGAAGCCTGCAAAGCTACAGGTGATTCATCAGCAAATGAGTCATCAAACTTCATTACTCGTGAAGACTTGGAGCGTCTCCTGGAGAACTGTGGAAAGGGATACACATAACATGTCCATCGTCACCAACCTCCTTATCCTGCCGCTACACAGAGGATTCCTCTTCCTAAAGGTTACATTTCCCCAACTTTTACTTTGTATGATGGAACCGGCAATGCTCGGGAACACTTCTCTCATTTCCTCGAAGCCTTGGGAGAGTATGAACATAATCATGTTGTTCGGCTCAAAGAATTTTCAAAATCCTTGAAAGGCAGAGCATACACCTGGTACAACAACATTGCACTGGGGACTATCAACAATTGGGGATAAATGATCAACGCCTTCTACAGGAAATGCTTCTTCGTGTCAGAGCAAGTCACTCTCTTTGACCTTTGAAGGATGTTTCAGAGGGTCAGTGAAAATCCCAACGACTATGTGAAAAGATTTCGAGTCCAAGCCCTGGATTGTCATGACCCAAATATCACGGAACATCAGCTGGTCGATTTGTACATCAACGGCATTCTCCCGGTTTACAGAGCTCTACTAGAGAATATTCGATTCCATACTTTCTCAGAGCTTCATGAAGCTGCGAAGATATCAGCAACCACTGCACCTGCTCTGTTGGAAAGAGCAAAATCTATAAAGACTGAGGAAGCACGCGATACTCGAGGAAGTAGAAGTCTGATCAATAAGCAGTACAACTTGCACCACTCTACAAACGATGTTGCAAAAGGGAGCAAGCGCAAGGCTGAATCCTCGAACAAGCATGCCGCAGCTCCTCCAAAGACGCAGAAGAAGTACAAACCAGAGACACAAACTCCTGGCCAACGCACAGAAGCTCCTGATGACGTGCCTGATTTCCCTTTCCCCATTGGAGAAGTTCTCGAACTATTAGATGCCTGGATCCAAGATGGTGCAATCAAATTTCCATACGTCAGGAGAGACCCAACTGAGGAAGACATGGAAAATCCTCGTTATTACCGATTCCACCAGTTCATGAACCATCCAACAAGCAGTTCCAAAGTTCTGAAACACATATTCAGGGAAAAGGTTGAGTCAGGAGAACTTAATCTTGGAGCCGAAGGAGTGCACAAAGATTATCTTCCTGTCAGGGCTTTCTCCATTTCTGAAGCACCAGTCAAAGAAGCAGTTCAGTCATTGATAGAGCATGTCTGCGAATTACTCTATCTGTCGAAAGCTCAAAGGGGAGATATGTTCACGGCTTTGAACTACATAGTTTCTGGGAAACGCCTGCTGATTCCAGACGTACCTCCTGAACCTTCAGCCACCGAAAAAGAAATATATGACTGGGGACTACTCACCACAGTGCACATTAAAGGAAATGAATTCAAAAGGGCATTTGTTGATGTTGGTACTGCTGTCAGCATCATCCATTTGAAAACTCTCAGGGATGATGGCATTACTAGATAAGAAGTTACTCATGCTCCCATAATAATCAGAGACCATGAAGGGATTTTCAGATACGCATATGTCTTCATCACTCTCAAAGTTACAGAAAGTTTGGTCTGCACTGAGACCAAGTTTTACATAATCCGGGAAGACCCTGGATATGACATGATCCTTGAAAGGACTTGGATCCATGCTGGGAGGATAACTCTGATGCCTTCAGTACACTTTACCCCCGACAAAGGCTCTGAGTCAGAAGAAGAAGAAGCAGAAGATGCTCCACTATTTGAATGTCTAGAGGAAGCTAAAACCTTGGTAGGACTTACACAAGAATCTGGAGAAAGTCCACACACCTTTGTCAAAAGGTTTCAAGCTCAGGCAAGTCTTATTTCTCCTTATGCTCCAATATTACCAATGTTCAAATATGCTACTCTGATCCGGGGACTCCTCCCCATGAACAATTTAGCAATTATTAAGAGTTACGAGTGGATGACTTCACCTCGGCAATATTATACTCAATGGTTGGGTTCGGAGTATTTCTATATTGATCATTCCATCAAAAGGTTTATTACTGAAGACTTAGCTAAGCACGACAGACAGTATGCTGGATACTCTCCTCTGCACGAGTGTCCGTATGTGCCACAACCGTGGAATCAGCGCAAAATATTCAAGGCACGAACTGCAAAGCCGAACAGATTCGAGGAAGAAGATTTAGTTTTGAAGGAAACTAAACGAGATCTCTATTCTGCAAGAAGCTCCAATTGGGAAGGACTATTTATGGTTGCTAAGTCCATAGCTAGAGGATACTATAAATTGATCAACACAGATGGCAGAACCCTGCCAGTAATTCACGAGAATTGGCTTAAGGTATTTGTCTGAAATTATCAAGACATTTGGGGGTACTGGGAATTTGAGTACTCATGATATCTGGATTTGGAATTTAGGATTTTATTTCATTGTATTTCAATTCCTCCAAAACGTTTGCAATACTTGCAATCAATATTTGAATTCAGCAATTTATCAGAAATTCAGTTCACTTTACTTAAAAGAAAATCTCTACTAGATCCAAAATCAAAAGAAAATCCTCAGTCATAGACCCAACACCTATCAAAGATCAAAACCCAAATAAAATCTCTAATCTCTCATAGAGTTCGTGTTCAGGAGATTATGGAAAGGAAACTAAATAAATCCATCAAAGAAATATTTCGCGTTCTCTGCCTTCTCCAAGACTTCCAAAGCTGCTTTTTATGCCTCCAGCTTCCTGGTTAACTCAACAACTTCATTCATCTTCTTCAACACAACATCGCTAGTAGGGAAAGGAGCATCACCCTTTACTTCTTTCTTAATAGCTTCAAGTCTTTCACGGAGCCACTTCATATTGAAGCCAAGTTCTTCAGAATTCTTCAAGTTGTACTCCCAATCAAAGAGTACATCTTGGGAAAAAACATTTCTGGCTGTAACTCGGATATCATCTATAACACGCAAGATAGCCTCTACTTGTTTCGTCAAGAAATAACTACGTCCTGGATCTCGATTAACAACAATGTGTCCATATATTTCCCACAGTTCCTTGTACATAGCAGCATATCCAATGGGAATGCTAAAACCTCCAACAAGCTGGTGATATGGGAGTAACTCACCAAATTGAGGATCAAAGGAAATCCCTGCAGTAGGATACTCGTGCACTATCATCTGGTTCTCAGTTACAAGAAAAGTGTCAATAATCATAGAGATAACTCCAGGGGAAGTAGCTTTTGCTGATTCATGTTCGGGTTCTACCGTCTAAGACACAATTGGAGTTTCCATCACCTCCACGACATCATCAACCATTACTTCATAATCTCAAGGCGCAGTTATGGAATTCTTGTCGCTAACAACTCCTAGACTGCTCAAATCATCATCGGATCCATGATTCCCAACTTCGTCGTTCGGCACCTAATGCGAAGATTACATGGGATTAGGATGATTCAAGGATGTAAGTCTAATACAGTGATAAAATTAGGAAAGTAAGTGAGCTAACATCATCTGAGTTCCTTATTATGCATCTAATTATGTGCAAGTAGCATCAAAGTCATGAAACACGTTTTCAAAGAAACTCAGCTGAAGAAAATTTACACTTTCCTATGTTCGACGAAGAACTGGGAGCAATTTGTGTGGAATATGGATTTGGGTTATAAACCATACTCTTTATATGGAAGTTCTCTACAACATGTCAAAATTTCATGGTTATTGGATAAGCAAGCAAGGAAATGTGGCCAAAACATTAAGCAATGCGCAATCTGAAAAAGTTCTGAAAGTCTCCTGGAAGTTTACTATTTCGCCCTTTTCAGGTCCTGAACGTGCTCAGAACTTAAAAATATTCTTTGTTAAACTTGGAAATTTCCTGGGCTTGAAAATGCATATGCAGATATTGAAATTCCGATTCTAGACGAAGGTTTTACTCTATTTTCATTAAAAAAACTGAAGCCTGAAATTTTCTGACGACGTATTTCGCCGGAATTATGTGCATAGTCGCATGGGTTTTCATTCATTCATGCACAAATCAGCAATCTTATACTTCTATAGAGAATCTATAGGAGAAATACTTACTAGAGGAGTCTCCAAACCACTTAGACGCTCGGCAGTGTTGGAATCATTATCGACAACTCCGTTATCTCCAATCGGTTCGTAAATTTGAGAACCCTCCATATTTTCATTCGGTTCAGAATTTTGGGAGCTCTTCACATCATTATCACTCAATGAAGAAGGCGGTGCATCAACATTCTCCTCATCCACGATAAATTCCTCTTGGATACATCAACAATGGTCACCATCAAATCATCCAGAGGCATATTATACTGGTTTAATTTGAAAAAGGATACTTACATCAACTTCCTCGTCAGTATTGTGTCCCTGGGTTGTTTGACCATGAGCGAAATAAAGACCATCAATAATGGATGGAGCAAAATTCTATAACTAAATAACAAATATTGGTCCTGATAAAGCGGGTAGAAGAAGTCACAGCGGAAAAGTATCAACAACTCATCAGAAAGGCAATAGGGGACTTTATGGTATTAGGCACCAACTTGCAATTATTACTCCTGCCTTCTCCACCGTGAATAATTGCCTCTGCTTCTGAGAAATTAACTTCAATTCGAGATCTTACAGCATGACCATCCTGCAAGAGGACATTGATGTGATGATTAAATGAAATTATACAAGTTATATGAATAATACACAAAAGAATACATACCGGTAAACTTCCTGGAGATGTCTTTCGCTTCTCACCACCAGAAATATTCCTCAATCTTGGACGAGAGGCACTCATCTCAGAAGAAGGAAGTTCTTTCACTAAAGGTTGGGTAGCCGTCACATAATCATTTAGACGCTCAAGCTGCTGGTCCCAGAATTCTATATAGCCCGGAGTCACATATGTGGTTCGATCAGCACAAGGGAACCAATAAGAGCTTCCTTCAGCATGTGTATGATCTAAACAGGTCTTAAGTTGTTCCACCAATGGTTTTCTCCTCCGGAAAGTTGGGACACATTGGTCCATACCCATCTGATGGGTGGTTCTATCAATGTTATACTCCTCCACCGAAAAATCTCCACATGTAGCTGATAATAGATGATCGGGAGTGCAACTCAGCATGAAAGATCTTTCGTCGTCGCTCAAATCAGCACCGAATTTTAAATACTTACTTTCTAAAGTATTGAAAGTCATCAATTGAGAAATATAAGGAGGAACCACCACCCAAGGATGGAAGTTGAACTCAGACTCGTCATCTAGCACATCAATGAAGAACGTCTTTGACTGGATTTTCTTTGTAGACCAGCGCATGATCCTAGTGTTTTCCTTCTCATGGAAAATACGTCGAGCATCAACAGTGTTCAGACCTTGCAAGATACTACGGGGAATAGGAGCATGATTTTCGAAACGTTTCCACATCAGAGCTTGGAGAAACATCGTATTGGCGTAGCACTCAATCTTCATGAATCCGTTCGAAACGCTGGAGTCTATAACCAAAGAATCCAGGTTAGAATACAAAGAGCCTAGGAATAAGATACCTAACGGAAGTTATTCAACTTGAGCCATCTTAATAGAAAAAGGGATTACAAATGGCTTCAACAAAGTCCCAACATCTTCAAACACGTCCATGGACAGCCATAAGCACAAGAAAGTGGCAATAGAAAACATACCATCGGGTTCATCAAGAGGGACGTCTCGTGGCCACCAGTGTGTTATCCAATGAGCATAACGACCTTTACCAAAGACCTTGTTAATCCTCTCCATCTCAGCTGTTAAGGTTTTGGAAACTTCTTTCTCCTCTGCCGTCCAAAGTTCTTCAGGAAAGTTACCTGTAATTGGAATATGCAATAAAGCAACTACATCCTCCAAGGTGATGGTAAACTCTCCCCAGCCGCATATAAACGTGTGAGTTAGGATGCACCAGCAAGCAAGAAAATCTACAATACCTCATGCATCATGACAGATATTTAAGTCTCCAGCTGTCTGAATGGCCCTGGTAACTTGTGCTCTATCCAGTATATCTCTTACACGAGGAAATCCCAGCATGTGCCTTGACCATCCAGAAAACTTCTCTAAGGGTCGTCGAGAGAGCTTGAATTAAATCATTGAAGATTGGAAGAGACCTCGTTCAAGACAAAACCGGATAGCAGCTCGAGGAGTCACCAGTTTCTTTTGAGTAACTATTCGGGGATTAATCAAAAGATGATATACTGGGGACTTGAGACGATTTTCGGTCTCCTGAACCTCGAAGAATGCATCATCTATGTTTGGAACATTCTTGACTCCAGGTGTTTCTTCTTCTTCACCAACAGAAGTCTCATCTGTACATGTTTCTTCTCTAGAGAGGTTATCATCTACACACATTTTATCTCTGGAAGCATCATTGGCTGGGGAATTAGACATCCTTGCAAAGCAGCTGTGAAATTCACAACAATAATTATTTTCAGTCGTCTGAATGCAAATTTGGCGAGATGATGGATTCATGCAAACGAGAATTCCAGCATCTAAAAAATGGTAATTCTTAACTCTCACCTCTTTAAATTTCACTAACAGTAGTGATTGTGCCGCAAGAGTTAGCACACAAAATTAGTTCGTTTTTTGAAGCCTGCAGTAACGAACGAAACTTCATTAGTTCATAGAAAATGATTTTCTCATAAAATCATAGACATAATTTTCATAATATGAACGTTCACACAACTGAAATTTGAATTTTACAACAAGACATTATTTCATCATAAATAAATTGTCCAGTTTCGAAGGTTACTCAAAACCCACGTCTTGATTTTTACAAAACAATGATTAGTGCAATTTATTCACGTAAAATTTTCAAAAATTTATCTAATGAGAACAAATCCATGTGAATAAGGTATGTCATCACATCCCACATTATATGTCATGGTTGCATATATTAAAAAAAAATCTTTATTTTCTTTCGTATTAACATTTTCTTTAAAACAAAGGTTTATGCTAGTTTTGTGAAAGCTCACACCTCTTGTGATAAAATATTAATTCTCATGAAAGTTCATACATGAAGTTTTATCACTGAACATAAGTTTATGTATATGAAGAAAACCTATTTTCCCTCGTATGAGCATTATTTTCTAAAACGAGGATTATTTCGGTTTTGTGAAAGCTCACACCTCTTAACATAAGATTTTGTTTCCCATGAAAGCTCATAAACAAAATTTTATCACTGGACACAGGTCTATTTTCAAAGAAAAATCTCTCCTAAATCAAGGATTATTATTAGTTTTCAAAACTAACAGTTGAACGAACATACGTTTAATAAAATAAGGGTTTTTCAACAAAACTCACGTTAACATATACATATGTATAAAGTTTTGACATGATGAAGGCACGAACAACTCATGAAATCAGCAACTCTGAATTTTTTTTTGACTCACCTGATGGCGCCGGACAGAGATTGGCCGGACGGTGATCGGACGCTGGCGGCTCCGTAATTTACGATGAAGAAATTTTTTGCTCCTGCTGAACTCGGACGTGAAGAAGATTGAGGAGGTGGTTGACGTGTAGGAGAAATAAAAAAAAGGATTAATTCCTTTTATACCTAATTTTATTTCCAAAACCTAATTCCTTAAGGATTTCCTTTTTGTGTTCGGCCCGTGAATCCTAAACCAACCAGGGTTCCACCATCGAATCAGCGGTTCTACACCGATTCATTTTCACTGGATGACGCTCTATTATGCCACTGGGGTTTCCGCTCAAACCATGGTTTGATTGTTGATGCAACTGAGTAGACTTCGTGGTCCGAGCTAGGTAAATTCAAACTGACGTTATGGTGACACGGGCACATCCCATTGACCGAACGAGGGTGACCATGAGGCTTGCAAACAGCTGGTCCCACATGTTTTAATGATTTTAACCTAATTTGCTCAACTGCTCATATTAGGTTCAAACTCTTTCCAAACAATTGAAAGTTTGCTCAAACGACCATCCACTGGTCCCACACACACCAAGATCCGGTCTCATGACCTCTTGGTCGGTCTTTTGTATTTTCATAATACCCGGTTTTATTATCTGTCGCTCACACGAGCATTATTTTAATGATTAAATCAGCATTTAACCATTATTTCACCAACTGGTCCTCAAGAGACTTTGGTATTTTTGCTCATTCGAGCATCTGGGAGATACATGGTAAACCTGTCATCCCATGTAGCCTTTCCCTGTGTCACTCTGTATTGATTTGCAATAAATCATCATTTCGGTAAAATTAGGGTTTTAAATCCAGAGCTCTGCAGAAACGTGATTCTGAGCAGATTCAAACACTGATAATTTTATGTTGATTCCATGATTAACATTTTTATTTATTTTGCTCGACCCAGCAGTCAGTAAATTAAATTAATATTTTATTCGATCCTTCTACCAATAAATTCATCAAACGAGCAATATTTGCTCGAACTGGCAATATTTGCTCGAACCGGAAATATACACTCAAATTAGCAATATTTGCTCAGACTAGCAATATTTGCTCGGATCAAAAAATATTGGTTCAACTATCAATATTCGACAATTCAGCAACACAGTTTACTCGTTTTAGGTTATGATGGTACCTCATCTCAGCAGACATACATTTAAATTCATGAGTTTCGGAACATTTACTAAAACGTGTTCAACTCAGCACTACATGGGCTCATCATCCCACAAAGTCAGCAACTGACTCCACAATCACGAGATTGTAATCATGTCACAATGGGGGGATATTAACTAAGATTTTGGTCTGGCGGTCTACGACAAGTGTGTTCACCCACGATGAGAATGTGAGCAAGTCGTGCAATCAGTTGGAAGAATCAGCAAAGTAGTGGGTGGAAAATTAACCAAGTCTCCGCTCAATGAGTAATTGGTTTAACACGATTTCCCACTTTCCCACTCTCTGATTCCAGCAACTGTCACACTTCATGGGATCATGGTGTTTTCAATTCCGGCATTATAAAATGTCTTTGAATCCTGATTGAAGCAAAAACATTGAACAAGGTTCGAACAATTCGAACATTTGCCTAAACGAGCAATTTCTCATCAAAGTTCATACAGACAATCTTTCATCTACACGAACTCATAGAAATCACTCTCAATCAGGCAAAACTCAATCATTCAGAGCATTCTCACGCTGAAATCACAACATACCTACAATCTCAGATCACCATTGATCTCACGAATTTTTAGATTCCCTCCTACAGATCAACCCATCCCCTCCTATGACCGAATTGACTCTGGAACGGCCATTGTTCTTGGTTTAGGCCAGAGTCTTACAGATTGATCTCTCGAACTTAAAGCACTCCCTTCTTTCAGTGCATCTGTGTGAGGTTCAACATTTCGCTCGGTTCAAGGAGTCTCCACACGGTTGACTCTTCAATTCCGTAAAAACCAGCAAATCGATTTTCCCCATCTACACTAACATATCTAATCAATATTTAATTCCACGATCCCTTATCTACACGTTTAGTCAAAGCGCGTGGAGGAAAGTGAGATGTCATTGTCTGACTGCCGAAGGCATGCATTGAACGAATGTACAACCTGTACTAAGGTTGGGGAGTTCATGAGGGAACGTGGGTCTGATGAGGTGGGAGAGCTCGACTAGAGAAAGCGTGCGGCCAACAAAGGTACCATTTGTACGGAAGATAGATTAGGATACGATGGACCCAAAGACAGCGAAGATGATTCTGGAGAAGAAGGGGATGTAAATACCGAACTCCACCAACAAATGAAGGCATTCAATAGCTGAAGGAAAG
This sequence comes from Papaver bracteatum, assembly GCA_023529315.1. NCBI lineage: Eukaryota > Viridiplantae > Streptophyta > Magnoliopsida > Ranunculales > Papaveraceae > Papaver > Papaver bracteatum. The sequence continues at coordinate 934,390 of JAJJWX010000433.1, forward strand.
AAGATCTAGTCTTAAGCTTATACCTCTTTAATGTTTAGAACCTAAATATTTACTATAGCTTGAGTTCTCTCTATTACTTTGGGAAGCATTTAAGATCTTTGTAACAACCACACTTAATAAAAACAATTACTCATTACCCCGTGGACGTAGACGAAATTCGAACCACGCAATCTCTTGTGTCTCTTGATAACTTAATAGCATTTACATTACCTCAGTATTGTTCGTTATTATTGTCTTTATATTGAGTACCTTCTTTTACTTAACCATATCAGTTCAACTGAGATATCATTACTACTTAGTATTAGATATTCTGAGCTGTATACATTACGTATACTACGGGAAAAATAGTAGTCACAGTTTGGCACAAGAAACAGGATCCGTAAGTCTTAGTTATTATTATCATATTTTTTTTACATATATTTATTTTGAAAAAGAGATCTTAGTATAAAAAGGGTGGATCTCACTTCAAAGTGATACATTCATCTTTTACGTAAGTCCTTTGAGCTCTTAGCCTTAAAAGACCTGCACTATTGTAGATCTACAAAGTTTTTTCTCAAACGTGTTCAAAAAACGTTAAACTTTTGTTCTTACGAGGAAGAACCTTTTTCAGACAAAGTATCCTTTGGATATGAGTATCTCTGAACACTAGGGAATCTCAGTGAAAGTTTAAGGAGAACAAACCTTAAAAAGCATTTACTAGCTTCAAATCGTTAATGATCTGACACCTTTTTCGATTCTTGAGAACAATTATTGTCGCTTTTTCACGTCAGGTGTCATTTAAAAATTAAATACCCATATTTTCAAACGTCGTTTGGATAGTTTTTAAAAAATATGCTTAGCCGTCTTCTGTGCCAGAGCATTAATTGCTACTTTATCGAAGGCCCAAAATAAGCGGACCTTGTCATCTTACTCTGTGTTTTCAGGACAAATCCGAAGGTATGCAGAAACCAAGTGACGTAACATCAAGTTCAAGACCCGATATTACCAGAGGAATTTCACAAAACCCGTCATGTGCAAATCAAAGAACCAAAGCATATGACAGACAAAGCGAGATAGCAAGAAGAACGGCAGCCAACTGACCACCTATTCCTGCTGAGGGGATGGGGAAAACATCTGTAGTACAACCACCTTACGGCATGCCGTTACCAGAGACCGCTCATGTTAAGCTTCCCCTTTGCAGCTAACGGAGGGTTACCCAGAATCTTAGTTCCTAACAATACTCCTCAAGGTGGCGGAGATCACAACGAAAAGCAAATGGCAGCGCAAGTGGCAACTTTGCTATTACGCAACAAGGAGCATGAGGACGCGATACACATGATGTCTCAAGAGAACCAGAACCTGAAAGAATTGCTGGAAGTACAGATCGAAGGTTCCCAAACTCACTCTCCCTTAAAGAGGCGTGATCAAGGAGCTATCTCCGGACACCGAAGAGGTGGTCTCAACCCACCAAGGGTTCACCCACCAGGAGGATCCAGGAAAACAAGGCACGATCCAAATGAGACGGATCCTTCATACATGCCCCCTCAATCTCATTTTGATGAGACATTATCCAGATATGCTCACAACGTGGAGATGGTCATGAAACAAATGGAAAAGATGTGAAAGGAAATCCAAGGATTGAAGACCGTCCAAGCAGGCGCAAGATTATAGGACGTATCGCAGGAAGCAACAACGTCTCCATTGTCCTATCACATTTTAAGGGAACCTATCCCTGCAAAATGCCTGGTTCCTACGCTTCAGGCGTACAATGGTACCTCAGATCCTGAAACTCACCTATGATACTATACTCATGTCCTCTCCAATTGGGAAAGAGATAAGGTGGTACTTTGTAGGTACTTTCCTGCCAGCTTAACAGGATCAACACTATCATGGCACGAAAACCTAACATCAAATATAATTGACTCGTTTGAGCAAATGTCAACTTTGTTCTTGGAAATGTACATGTACAACAAGAATATGAATGCATGTTTAGATAAGCTATTTTCTTTAGCTATCGAACCCAGGGAAACATTGATGAAATATACATACAAGTGGCAGAAAACGTGTCAAGCAATTAGAAAAGTCAACCCAGAAATTAGCATTAATTGCTATAAGTATGGTCTTAATAGGATATCATTTATCTTCGTGGAGCTCCACAATCAGACCCTCGACTACGAATGAGAGCTTCGGGTCATTCAAGACCGCTACATCAGACTTTAAGAGATCCAGAAGGACAATCCCAAAGCACAAACCAAAGCAAAAACTTCTCCTCAACGAACCAACTCTTTGGAACCAATTCCGGAGATACCTAAGAGGCAAAACGAAGCAGGGGGCATAATCAACTTTAGGGACAAAACATCGAAGTACGAAGATGGAAAAGGTAAAGGAAAAGGCAGGGATGACTTTGCAGACAAGGTCTACACAAAGCTCAACACAACCTTCTCTCATATCCTGAACAAAGATTGAGCGAAGTCGGACTTTCCATACCCTAACACTAGGGGAAAGAAGCCAGATAAAACGAAAGAGTCTAAGGAGTAGTGTGCATACGACAAGTACTACGGGCATATAACTGACGCGTGTTACCAACTAAGGATCACAATCCAGTGACTCATATGTAGGACCAGAATATCGCTACAACGCTATTCTTACGATATTAACAATGTTTCCGCGAGCGTCACCGCTAAATCTTTAACAACGTTTCACGAGCGTCACGGAATATCCAAAAGAAATTGACGATGGAAGAAACAAAAGAAGAATGTGTTGATCCTGCGATGGCCATCATTCTTGCGATGAAGAATATTATAACAATTGCGATGAGATCGCAGAATAGATTCGAAAGAGGAGGAAAACTTAGCTGTCATCCATTATGTAAATCCCTATATAAAGAGCTCGATAGATCCAGAGAAGGATGATGTATTTTTAAGAGTTGAAAGAGTCATGAGGAGAGAGAAACTCCAAGAGAATATTTGTAATCTTGATTTCTCTCAATTATGTAAACATTTCTGAGATTTGAATAGTAAAGTGTCGTTTAAATCTTTGAAGTTTAATTGATTTCCAATAGATTTCTATAGAATCTTAACAAGGGTGTAGTGTGGGAATTCCTGCAACTACATTTTGGTGCCCAGAAACAGGGAGAATCAAATTAAGAAATCTCTAATTATAACTTGAGGATTTGAAGAAATTGTTAGAGTTGAAGAAATGGCAAGAAGAAGAAGAAATACATCGGAACCACCGACAACTATGGGGAGAAGTAAAAGACTTGCAGGAGAGGGAACATGTGAATTAGAGGAATCTTTAAGGATAAGATCAGGGAGAAATAGAGTATGAAATGAAGCAAAAAGTTCAATTCAACAGCCGAATCAACAAACACAAACACGAGATAGGAATGTGGATTAAGATAGAGTAAGTGTGCATACTTGGAGGTCGGATTCAATGGAAGAAGCAGAAAATCGATAATTAAGAAATGGAGAAGAAGGAGAAAGAAATCAAAGAATGGCTGGAGAATTAGTTCATGTGGGATGTGAAAATGAGATAGAAGATGATCTGAGACAAAGAAAACAGGAAGAAAAGAGATTAGAGGCGGAGGAGCGTGCGAATCTAACAAGACAAAATCATGAACTAAGAATGGAGAATTTGAGGTTACAAAGAAGGAGGTCAAGAAGTAATGTGAGATCAAATTCAAGATCATTCAGAGAAGAGCCAAGGCAAAATTCCCCAATGAGAAATGTTAGAGAAGAAGTGCAAAATTTAAATGGAGAACAACGTCATAGAGAAGAAGAGATAATTAGCGATCGTTATAATCTGCGTGACAATAGAAATCAAGAGGGAAGAAACAACCAAACTGAAGAAGAAAATCTAGAGGAAGGTAGGAGGATATTGCATGGGCGAGAGAATCAAAGGAATCAAAGAATAATTGAAGGAGAAATTAAGAGACACTATGCTGAACAAGCACGCTTGGCTTGCGAGAGAGAAAGATTAAGAGCAGAAGTATAAGAACAAGAATTTCGAGAGGCAATACGACAAAATAACCATGAAAATCGAGAAATAAGACGTACATAAAATCGCTACAATAATAATATTCAAGAGGAGTATGATAGGATACAAAGGAGAATAGAGAGACAACGAAGAGAAATGATGAGAAATGAAGAAATTCGCAGAGAAGAAGGTAGGAAACTGCGATTTCAAGAGGAATGTGAAAGAGAAAATCGCAGAGAAAGACAAGATGATGATGAAGAAGACAACATACAAAATCTCGCAAGACAAGAAAGACAAGAACGCAGAACAAGGGAAGCTGCATTAAAAAGGCCAATGGAGCAAAATTCGAATGAGAATGAACAAATATTGAGATAATTAGAAGAAATGCGAGGAATGATAAACAATAGAAGAGAAAGAGGAAGAAGGCAACTTGATGAAGCAATTGAAGAAGCTGCGAGAACTCCATTTACTCAAGAAGTACAATTAAGAGGGATACCTCCAAAATGCAATTTACCAGCATTAACCAGCATTTTTGATGGAACTACTTGTGCTGTTCAACATGTCAAAGCTTATGTAAGATGTATGCTATAGTGGGAGAATCATGATGCTATGCTATGCAAATATTTTGCATCTAGCTTAACTGGCGAAGCTTTGAAATGGTTTGAGGGATTACCAAAAAATACCATTACTTCTTTTGATCATTTACAAGCTACATTTTTAGGAGCGTATATTAGTAAAAATTCATCGCGTCCGGGTATTGAAGATGTGTTTGGGCTAAAACAGAGAGTTGGAGAGAGTCTGAAGCACTTAACTATAAGGTGGAAATCAATGTACAACGAGATGGCTGGAAGAGTGGATGAAAGATATCTGATCTTATCCTTCATTAATGCAATGTTCGCGACTAATATACTGTACATTCAGATTTTCATAATCAAAAATACAATCACCATGACAGAACTGCGAGAACTGCAAGAAGAATACATTTCTCTGGAGGAGAAACAAAATGAAATGGAATCATACCCAATCGTGAACACCAACTCGCTGGCGGCAAGTGGAAGTTTGCTCCCAAAAATGATAAATAATGTAGCGAGCACCTCGCAAACACAACAAGAGAAAGTAGTAATTGATAACCAATAAAAACTAGTAGCGATGGGAAGTCGAGATCAGGAAGAATATGAAAGGGAGAAGAATTATTATAATCGCGGTGGAAATACTAAGATTCAAAGACTCGATCAACCTCAAGAAACTTATGGTGGACAAAGGCAGAATAATTTTAGAGGAAAAGGTAATCAGAGGATAATATGGGAAGAAATTAAGATGCCAGCTCTCAATACCAGCATAGAAAAGATTTGGGAAGCTATCATTTTGATGGAAAATATACCCTCTCCGTGGAACATGGGAAAAGAACCCCATCCAAACAATCGAAGTCAAGAATTCTGTCCTTACCATCATTTTCATGGCCACTCAGTAAACGATTGTAGGAATGTGAAGAGAATAATCTTGAGGATGATTGATCAGGGAAAGTTAAATCATTTTCTAGTAGGACATCCACAATCTCAGCAATTACTGCCAGCACCAGAAACTCACAGAGTGAATGCTGTAAAAGGAGCAGAAACATTTGTGATAGAAGTAGGGGCTAAAGCAAAGAATTTGTTTTATAATTCCATTGTGCACTCATATAAAACTGTGGAGAATTTCCATGATAATGTCCTAAGCAGAGTCTTTGCCAGAGACACGAATGGAAAAGAGATAATGAATATAGAGAGAGCCTCTCCATTAGAGGAGTGGCAGAAACAAACTCTATATTTCACTGCGCAAGATGTACCTGAGGTTGGCGAGCAGCATGATAATTTATTGGTCGTACGATTAGAGATTAATCCAAAACAAATTCAAGAGGATGATGAAGAGAATGATAGTAAAGTTGAAGATTCTTGGTCCATCAACAGAGTCTTAATAGATACAGGGAGTTCAGTTGATATCTTATTTTATCATACCTTTAAAACCATGGGTGGAAAGGACGAAGATTTAATACCATCAACGTACAAAATCTATGGATTTAACGGTACAGCTAACAAACCAAAGGGGGAAATTGAAATGCAAATACCGTTAAAAGGAATATCTTCGAAAATTTTATTCTGTGTTGTGAACATCGAATCGCCCTACAATGCTTTGATAGGAAGGCCTTGGTTACACGGGATATTAGGTGTAGCATCTACCTATCATCAGTGTATCAAATTTCCTCATCCTAAAGGTGTTGGAGTTATTAAAGGAGATTGGGGAGAAAGCAATAAATGTTATGAAATTGATATGAAATCTTGTGAAGAAAGAGCATAAGAATAGCAATTGGAAGTACAAGATCAAACAACAACAGAGATGTGAAAGGTTAATGGTTGATACCATAGAGCGGAAAGAAGATATGAAAGATGATGGCGAGCATCTCGCAAGAGAAGAAACAACAATAAAACGAAGCAGAAACAGAAAATAGTAAGTAGAAGAGGTAAAATAATAAACTTTAGAGAACTCTATGAGTGATTTGTTTGAATAATATGTAATTGAACAGAATATTTTGCTTGAAAGAATCGCAAGATTTTACAATATTCGCAAGAAATTCAATTAGAGTTATGAAATTCTATCAGAATTACAATACTCGCAAGAAACGCGAATAAAATTTCGCAGAGATTAAAGAATGGGACGAACCTTTATGGCGTGCACCCTAGTTCGCGAATAAAATTTCGTAAGAGGCAAATGTAAGACCTAATAGCGCGTCATAAAGGGGGTATCTCTTGACATGACTCAGCGATAAGGTTATACCGCTGCTGAAACCTGAGTCATGTAGACGATGGGGTTAAAGAAAACCTATCCGGGAGAGAGATCTTGGATTTCCAATTATATATGGTTATACCCTGGTTGGACGACCGAGAATCTTTTCCAAGAAGTGCAAAGTATGACCAAGGCGCCGAGGTACACGGTTGAGCCAAGAGTGCCCGGAGCGTACGAAACTCTCTTGCCATTCTTGGTAAGTCTTAGCTATGATGCACTTGGCCTGAAGAAAACCCCACTTAGGGTGCAGTCTTGTAACTATAAGCCATATAGGCATAAAGGACAAGAGGCTGCGAAAACAACTGGTTGTTGGTAAATCTGGATGGGAGGAGCTAGTCTTGTATGGCCGATGTGCCCTCCTTGAAGTGGCAACTAGGGGGAAGATAAGGGCAGCACCCTCCATTAGGGAGCTGATAAGTGTCTTAAGGCGACAATTTCATGGGGATTTATGATCGAAAGAACATTTAGGCCTGTCATATTTTCGCGTGACGTAAATTAAACAGACGCAACAAGCAAAAATTTAAGATGAGATCAATGGGTTTTTACATGAAAGTGTAAGGATGTCCTGCGATTTCATCGCAAGATAGCAATGTCACGTGGCTTTTATCTCGCGAGAGAGCTTAGACTTGTCATATTGTCGCAATACAATCAAAGAAGGAAGCTAAGGAAAGATCAATGGGTCAATACATGCAAATGTAAAGACATCCTGCGATTTTGTCGCAAAAAGAAATAGCGTGGCAAAATAAGACCTTTAATTAGGAAGGCGTAATAAGACCACAAGATTGCTGCGATTATACTCGCAGATGTTATGAGAATTGCGATTTCACGCAGTTATTGCGGACGATAGGATCGCCAATATTAAAGCATATTTTATTTACCACTAATATCTAATCTTTAATCAATTTTTTATATTACAAATGAATAATAGAGGAAAGTATGGGAATGCATGAGAATGATGAAATTATTATTCATCTATCATATAAAAATTGCATAGATAAATGCACGCAGATAATTAAAGAATAATAATTATATTGATTGATTGACTTGCAGAAACATAACTGTATTCTGATTTATACAGGTAGAAGCAAAAGAAATTCACAAAATTGGAGAAACTCATATAAAAATGTTACAGAAAGAAGAAAATAAATGTACAATGAAGACAAAAGGAAAAGGAAGAACTAGCTAGATTCATCGCCATTCTATTTATCAGACTTCTCTTCATCGCCAGATTTCTCCCTTTCATCATTATCATCATTATATTCATTCTTATCAGAGTCTTCTCCTCTACCAGATTTTTCTCCTTCGTCATTATCACTGTCTTTTTCATCCTCGTCAAAATCCTTAGCTTCACTATCAGAGATGTTAAGATTTGGGATTACTGCAGGAATCTCCTTTGCAAGGTCAGGATATATGGAAGGAGAAATTCCATGATCATTGCAGACCAACTTAACAGAATCATTACGAACAACAATGAGAGATCTATTGAAATTCGCGGTAGTAATGTCAAATTGCTCCTTCAATCGTGAATATATTTTATTGCAAGCATCAAGGGTATTTTCAAGTTCCCCAATTCTTTCAAGATATCTTTTTTCAGCTCCTGCGAGAATATATGACAACAAATTATAAATTTTGTAAAAAAGATTAACATAAAGTTAGCGAGAAGAAGAACAGAAAACAACCTTCTCTTTCAGAAATCATATCTCTAATTAAGGCCGCTTGTTCAACTTGAAGGCTAACATTTACACCTAAGTCATTCCTAGCATTGTCAAGAACCTTCGCATCCCAAGAAAACTCGTCATCTCTATTAATGAGGAGACGAGATTGAACTTGAGTCTCCCTCGCAAGAATATCTTCATTCTCGCGTATACATTTATCTCTGTCCATTTGAACGTCAAGGAGAGTTTTATGAAAGTCTGCTAGGGTCTTGGATCCCTTTTTAATGGCAAGATCTTTCTCGTCAATAAGATCTCTATTCTTCTGTCTTAATCTATCTATTTCTTTCTTTGAATCAAGATAAAAGCGCCTATACTTGTCAGTCAAACCTAAATTGAATCTGTGTTCAATTTTAAGAGATCAAATTTGGTTCTAAGTTCATCTATGGAAAGGGATTTAATCTTATCATCTGAGAAATTACTTAAGGAATTATTAAGACAGGCAAGAAGAGTATGATCATCTATAGGTTCAGGGAAATTTTGAAAGAGTATAGCCTCGTCTGTAAGACCATAAATATCTGCAAGTTAAAAGTGGCAGCTTGAATAAGCTGCGATAGAATAAAAAAAAATTTAAAAAGAAAGGAAATTAGTCATACCATATAATTGTTTGTTAACTTTATCAAGATTAGAGATCTTTTGCTTATCAACCGAAGATTCAGTATCCAATTGTTTATTCTTCTTGTGAAGCTCAATAACTTCAGATTCTAATCTTTGTTTATCCTAGCGAAGTTTAGCAGCTTTTTCTTCAGAGCTGGCACATCTTTTATCTAAATCAGAAGCAACAGCAAAAGAATCTCTTCCAACCTGCGAAAGAAGAATATAAATTGAGATCTAGCGATGAAGAAAATATATAAACAAACTGAAGAAATGAAAACTTACCAAAGCACCAAGAGAATTCAAGAGACTGGGAGTTAGCGATCTTGAGATTCCTTGGAGAGAATCATTATCCACCAGAATAGGGGCATCACAAACTTTAGCGAGAGCTTGGGATGTTTTATCAATAATTTCATCCTCGTCATTAGAAGTCATGCTATGGGAAATATCGCTAAAAATTCTAGACAAATGAGTCATTGAAGAATCAGAAGAAGAAGAATTTTTTATTGAGGGAAAACCGCTAACATTAAAACCCTCGTCATTATTACTTTATCAAGATCAACACTTGAATTTTCTGGAATTTTTTGAGGAGTTGAAGAAGAAGCAGGTTGATTTTTCCTTTTCTTTGATGGAGGATCGCTAGATTCTTCATTGCGAGGGGCAGAAGGCTTTCCCTTAGGAGGAGCAGTAGATTTCTCCTTTGAAGATTTCCCAGATTTCTTCTCTTTTAAAGGTTTCTCCTTGGTTTTTGCGGGTATTAATGGTTCCAACTCTTCGATTACCTGCGAGCACAGATGAAGGTAATAAATAGGGGCAACAATATATTGTTAAAATTTATGAATAGATATTTCTTACTTCATCCGTGAAAGATTTCAGAGCCAAGAAAGTGTTGGGTTTCCTAAGAGCTTGATAGCTGAGTTTCATTCTATCAATCTGAGAAAAAATCAAAATAGTTAGCAAGAATATAAAGAAGACAGTAAATAATAATAATATAAAAAGTTGAGAGAATATACTTCTTTAGATATCCCAGGCCAGTTAAAGACCCAAGGTTGATATTCTGCGAGATTCGCAGGAAGTTCGCGAGAACCAGATATATAAGGACCTTCATGACACAATGGAAAGATGAACCACTTGTCATCGCTAGAATGGCGAGGACCTTGGTTGGTAGGTGTGTGAAAATCAATATCCAGCATAAGAGCTTTGTCATTGCTAGTGACCTTCTCTTTTTTCAAACGAACACCCAAGCATGTGCTATCTCTCTTCATAGGGACTATACTGTAATTTACAAAGAAATTGTCCACAGTGTAATCTGCAGAAACAATGGGGACATCTTTAAATGGAGGATTCTTTGGAGCTTCAGGGTAGCGAGTTCCTTTATTAGCACCGCGAGAAGCATATTCCAGTAGTAATCTGATACAATCTCCACCTAGCTGATATATCGCTCGCGATAATCTTTCATCAGAAATTATTTGATAAAATAATGGAAGTTCTGGATCATAGAGAGGAATGGGAAGACCAGCTTTAAGTTATCCCAGCGATATTATGATTTTTTCACGAGAACATCGATCATCAGTAAATAATTTAAGAGAAAGTTCAGATTTAGAATCTTGATCTGGAATTAAAGACAAGTTAAAACCTTTAACTCTGAGTTTCTCGCACATTTCATTGAAGGCCTTCAAGTTTTTAGTACCAGCAACAACCATTTTTGAGTATGGGAATGAAAGAAAAGGTTGAAAAGAAGAAATAAATCACAGCAGTAATAGAAGCGCAATTCGCGGAAGAACAGTAAAAATTGCAGAGAGGATACAGAGAAAAAGAAGAAGAAAGTAAAAGAAAAAAAAGAGAGGAATGAGAAGAGTATTTATAGAAGAGGAAATTTCTCGAAGAAGATGAAGGAAATTAATGCAAAGAAGAGACGTGGGTGGTCAGATCGCAGCGGTTAAAGGAGACGTGTCAAAAATTTATTGGAAGAAAGAATTCGTGAAAACAGCTGGCGAAGGACATAGAAACGTGTCAGAATGGGGAAATCTGAAAAGATAAGTGGTTATGGAATTTTAAATTCTCATGATCTTCTCTTCTTCGCAGAAAAGACATGAGAAGAGGCAAGATGTAGGACCAGAATATCGCTACAACGCTATTCTTACGATATTAACAACGTTTCCGCGAGCGTCACCGCCAAATCTTTAATAACCTTTCACGAGCATCACGGAATATCCAAAAGAAATTGACGATGGAAGAAACAAAAGAAGAATGTGTTGATCCTGCGATGGACATCATTCTTGCGATGAAGAATATTATAACGATTGCGATGAGATCGCAGAATAGATCCGAAAGAGGAGGAAAACTTAGCTGTCATCCATTATGTAAATCCCTATATAAAGAGCTCGATAGATCCAGAGAAGGATGATGTATTTTTTAAGAGTTGAAAGAGTCTCGAGGAGAGAGAAACTCCAAGAGAATATTTGTAATCTTGATTTCTCTCAATTCTGTAAACATTTCTGAGATTTGAATAGTAAAGTGTCGTTTAAATCTTTGAAGTTTAATTGATTTCCAATAGATTTCTATAGAATCTTAACAAGGGTGTAGTGTGGGAATTCCTGCAACTACATCATAGATGATGGCCAACTCATGGTGTATGTACAACTACCACCTACTAGCACTGATGAAACTTCAAAGAAGATAGTGGAGATACCACAAGATGGCAGGTATGTTAACATGATCACATTCTCAGATGGAGCTCAGGAGGATCTACTCGGAGACATCCTTGAACTAGATCAGAATAGAAATAAGATAGAAGCACAAGAAGTGTTTAAGCTAAGCAGACCACCAACTAGCACGTGGGAGGAGTGGATGGCCACGCCATTAACATTCTCAACAAAGGACGTCAACCAGGAGGTCGAAATGCATAATGACCCACTTGTGATCACTCTTCCAATCCACGGATGAAATGTTACGAACGTCCTTATCGATGGAGGCAGCTCGTTAAATATCTTGTTATACGAACCCTACTTGTGTATGGGTTTAACAAATGAACTTATGGATTCATCCACTTGCACAATCTACGGTTTTAACGGAGCAGTCTCTAGACATAAAGGAGAAATTATTTAGCAAGTACGCACGGTCCCTTTGGTAAATAACATAAGGTTTTGTGGAGGCGCCCTCGCCTTACAATGTTATTATGGGAAGACTTTGGGTCCACCGCCTAAGGGGGGAAAATTTCGATTTACCATCAGTACCTTCGATTCCCAACACCTATGGGTGAAATGGAAATCAAGGGTGATCAGCATAATGCAAGACTATGCAACCTAGCGGAGATCAGACTCAATGAATAAAGAGTCGCAACACAGCAACAAGCACGAAAAAGACGAATGTAAAACGCCAATGAAGTGAAGAATGGAGACTTCATGGTTCCCGAAGCACCCTCGCTAAAGAAGCCAACACATTCTCAGTAGGAGATACCCATGCCAAATGACAATTACAGAAAAGCACTCCTCTACATCCTCAAAAGCTAACTTTCTCGCTGGTGGAACCAACGAAGAAAATCAACATCGGGACGGAGAAGGACCCAAAGATGATCACCATCGGGAATTTATTGGAGGAAGACGAGGAAGTTCAATTGCAAAAGTTACTTGAAGAATACGCAGATATCATCGCATGGTCTGTGGAAGACATGTCAGGAATTGATCCAGACTTAGTCTCACACCACCTCTGGATCAAACCAGAGGTAGCACCGTTAGCAGCTGGATTCATACGCGAAGTCAAATATCCCACATGGATATACAACATGGTGATCGTACCTAAGAAGAACGGGGGTGTGCGCATCTGCATTGACTTTAGTAACCTAAAAAAAAAGCATGCCCCAAGGACAGCTACACGCTGCCCAACATTAACCAATTGGTCAATGCAACCGAAGGACAATGGAGGCTATCCTTCATGGATGGTTACTACGGGTACAACCGAATTGCACTTGCAGAAGAAGATCAGGAGAATAATGCGTTCTTCACTCCACGCAGCTTGTATTATTATACAAAGATGCCTTTTGGACTGAAGAACGTGGGGGCAACATACCAACGATTAGTAGATAAAATCTTCAAGCAATGGATAGGTAAGATATTGGAAGTCTACGTATACGCCACGCTTGTTAAAAGCAAGGAAGCGAAGAACCATCTGTCGGATCTAAAGGAGATATTTGAAGCTTTGAGAAACTGTCACATGAAGGTCAATCTGGAGAAATACATGTTCGGAGTAACCTCAGGAAAATTCTTAGGATACTTGGTGTTGATGGTGGATTTTTGTTTAAGGTTAAAATTGTAAAACCTAAAAAATATGCGCCAACATCTTGTAAGAGATAAGGCCATTAACAAGTGATGGATACTCCTTCACTTTATCAATTCACCAAGAATGGAGCATGTGGCAACAATCCCATTCTGTGAATAAAATACACGAAATTCATCTAGGTTGGAGCATGTAGCAACAATCCCATATACCCTGTGAATTTCCAGCATTATTAATTAATGCGCAACAGCCTTTTATTTCCTGTACTCATTATCAGTGCGGCATGACGACTGAGTGTTGCTCTTAGAGGAGCAACACGAACCTCCAAGCATTATAATGAAACCATGTACGAAATACCCGTACAGGCTGAACTCTCGGTGTGTTATACTAGGCCGATTGAGCCCCTCTCGGTGTGTTATACTATCCCGATTGAGCATCCAGACTGATCGTATCAGTCTGGATATGATCACGACCATCCAACTCCACCAGCCTGATTGGATGGCCCAGATCGATTCCATCACCCCCAAGCAGGTATGGAATACATGCCGAACCAACGCGGAACCCGCATGGTCGGCCTCCCTTGGCCTAGCTTGCCAAAACGTCCAAACCATAGCAGTATGGATGGAAAACCCTAAATTAGGGTTTGCGGCACATTACATGTGTCGCAAAACAGCCTCAACCATCCATCTTCGCAGGTATAGATGGAGGGTGCAGATGTAGATTCAAAGGGCACGGAGTATGTTAATACAATCACCGCAGGCCCTCCTACATACCTGACCAATCGGTCAGGACCAACCACGGCTGGTCATTCCAAATCGTGCGCCTGAATGGAGCATGACGCACGGCTTTGAAACCCAAAAATTAGGGTTTTGAATCACAAGCGTTCATCTTCTCCGGCACGAATGGAGGGTCCGAGGTTAGATCAAATCAGGTTCGGTCATGTCAACATAACCACCGTGGACCTGTCTATCCCCTTACCTAATCGGCCAAGGCATGCCATGCCTAGCTATCCCCAAATCATCCGATCCAACATGCGTGGTCGCACCTCCCAAGCTGTAAATTAATCTCAACCACTCGATTTCTCCAGACGAATTGGGTGGCTTAGATCGCGTTTTCATGTGACGGTAAGACATAGGCGTGAACACCAGTCTACCACCTACACATTGGAGCAGTCGACCAAGACCGATCAAGCTTGGTCGTTTTGGAACGCCCGCCCGAAGTTGGTATGGGATACGACTTTTGCGGCACTAATCTTATGTTTCAATTCGATCTCGACCACTCAACTTCGCCGGATGAATTGAGTGGCCCAGATCACGTTTTTGTGGGACGGTAGGTATAAACGCCTGAACCGTCACGCCATATACACGCAGGTGTGATCAGCCAGTCCAGGATAGTTCCCTAAGTCTGGTTTCGGTCAGGGTGAAGAGCAGTGCTTGCACACCTCATTCGAAACCCTAATTCCACCAAGTGTCGCAGATGAGTGTCTTAAAGATCATCTCATCCGTCCGACTTCACCAGCTCGGTTATATAGCCCTGGTCAGGAGTTAATTAGTCAGTGCGGAGTCATGGTGATCACCATTCACCACTCTACCACACCATGTGGTCGGTAAAGGAAGGGTTTGCATGCGAAACTTCCAAACCATGTTGGATATGCTCAATGAAGTACCTGCATAGTATACACACGATACTTCACAAGTATCAATTTCCTTCCTGGGTTTTGCTTTCGGGCTGTTTTCTCCTCCATAACGAGCTTAAAACCTAAATATTCCCTCTTTGGGAGATAGGAAATTCTTTTCCGTATGGAATGGAGGGGCGGATCATCAAAATCCGAGTCCGTACTAGAATTCTACAGCGATTCTAGTAAGGAGCGCTAATTAGGGTTTCTGGTGCAACGATCAACGGTTGCCCCTCCTCTCAAGATGCAAAATCTCGACCGTCGAAGGTCACCAAGCTAGCAAGCTTCCCGAGCCTGACTTTCCAAGCCACAACAACATGCTACATGTTTTCCAAAACACTCGAGACATCAATCATGTCACAAACTGGGGGATACATACTGGGGTATTGGTCTGGCGGTTTACAGCGTGCAGCGCACAACACGCCATCAAAAGAACGTGTCAGGAAGTCATGGACGGTTAGTGATGATGGGAGAAGTGGGCAAGCCTGGTCGTGTGACACCAACGCACTACTCCACTACTCGATCACTCCACTTTCTCCACTTTCCACGAGATACGAAGGTTAGGCTAAAGGACTTGTATAAATAGGTTCTCCGCCCTATTTTCAACAAAAACACAAGTCCAGACAACAGAATCAAGTGTTGATACAATCGTATTCAAACACCGGAACTGATAGCTTACATCCTGCAAGCCAGTTCAGCCTTCTGATACAATTCCTGCATAGCCAACACCTTCACATTCTCAACACCTTCTTCGCTTCCCTCCCTAAGATCAACCCCATCTCCTTCACTTTGCGACCGAAACAAGTCTGGAACGGACATTTCTTGGTTTAGTCCGGACTTGCACAGATTGATCTCTCGAATCTGCAAGCACTCACCGCGCAGTGCATTTGTTTTAGGTTTAGATTCATTCCTCATCCACACCCCAAATTACCAAAATTAGCAGGAATAGTTTTCACCCATAAAAAATTGGCGACCACAGTGGGAGGTTGATCTCTCGGTCGTTAAGTCAATTTCTTCGAAATCCGATTCTATTTTCTCAACTTCAAAAAGGGTAGATCTTAGAACCAATTCAATCAACAATTCATTTCAAGATGGTGGGACTCAGGTATGGATCATCAATCAATTCTGATGGATCTAGTATGGATAACACTCCCGGTGTCGATGTACCTGTCAGTGGAGCTACCGTGGTCAATACATCTCATGGAGCCGTCAATTCTATCACCAACACTAGCGGAGCAGGAGATATTCCAGTAGGTGTAACGCCTCCCATCACTAGAGCCAGAGAAGCCGAGAATCCCAGCATCTCCTCAAGTGTAATTCCTCCGGTAGTCACCAGAGCAGCAACTTCCACTCCTTCATCAAGACGAGGAGCCGGAGGAACGAGAGGAGGACCATCTCCCATTACCATTGCATACTTGATGGAGAAGCAGGAAGTTCTTGCTAAGACTCAAACGGATATAGCCGTAACTCAGAAAGAGGTACTCACTTTTCTTAAGACAATTAACTAATCGATTGCCATGAGAGCCGCGACAGCCCCTAGAGCCAACAAGGAACGCATTCAACGCACCAGAGAATGTACTTTAGTGGTGCGGACCTACATGGACCTGATCAAAGAAGCAATATCAGATATGAGCAATCCTGTCATGGAAACTCCTACACTGGGGACTGATCCTCACAACGATCATCCTCAAGTCAATAGTTTCACTATGAACCAGAGGCCGGTGGATCGAGAAGCGGTTTCTCTAGTGTAAAGTTTATGCGAACTTTCACACCTCTCAAAGAATCAGCGCGCGGAGACATTTTGCTGCAATCAACCAGAGGAAGGTCACAACTTTGCCCTACATGTCACTGCACACATCAAGGATTCAAAGTTCAAAACGTCCTTTATCAACACAGGAGCATCTTTGAATGTGATTACTCTCAAGACTCTCATGACATCCAAGGTTCTCTCAGGCAAGGTGGTACGGAAGCCTACCACAATGACAGACTTCAAGGGAAACCAAACCAGCACATACGGGAGAAGCTCCGCGGAAAGAATCAGACAAGTTCGTTGCATCCCACTCCCCACGTGGGCATAAATTCAGGAAGAAAACCGGCTTGCATCATTGAGGGCTAGTACCCACGATGCATATTTGATGACGAAGCATTCTTCTCCATCCTGTGAAGCCACGACCCAAGTTCACACGAAGAGGGAACGAACTTTTATGGCGAGTCGTAACCAGAAATGGAAAACGGTATACCGACGCTGCCATTATAATTAGCAGGGGAGACTGTTACCCAGTCTCTCACCCAATGGAATGCTACAACAGCAACGAAACACAAGAACAAATGCTAGATGCTCCACAACAGCTGCAAGGTGGCACCAACTCCACAACTGATGAGATTGAAATCGTTGAGGAATCTCCAAGGCCTATCTCCATCAGCTCAACCTTATGTACGAATAGACGCACGAAGCTCGTGGAACTTCTCAAAGATTACCAGGACATATTCGCTTGGAGATATAAAGAAATGCTGGATTGGTCACCCATCATCTACATGTCATACCTGGATCCAATTCGGTTAAACAGTTACAGTTCAAACACGAGGAAAATGGATAGATCAGGTGCTTCATAGAGACTTGAACATGTGCTGCTCCAAAAATGATCCTCCTCTACCTAACATCGACATGTTAGTAGATGCAACCAGCGGAAATGGCATATTCTCCTCCATGGATGGATGTAGTGGCTACAACCAGATAAGTATGTACGAGAATGATGCAAGTAAGATAGATTTTTGAACTCCTCTCTGAAATTTTTATTATACCATACTGCCATTTGGTTTAAAGAATACCGGTGCAACGTATCAACGCTCTATGATGACAATCTTCCACTGGAGCCGATACCTCAAGGGAGCAGCCTCGAGAAGATAACGATATACACGCGTCATATCGAACAAGATCTGGGCGAGTCACTTTATCAGACAGTGGTACATGTCTATCATGCTATGTTGGAGAATCTGCACATCTTCTGGAGCTATTGAACGCTCATCTACAATGACATATGCCCTGATAGAAATAACCAGGCCTGCCTGTAATGAAGAGCCTCATAATGTTCGTAGGTGCATATATCTCACCAACATTCGATACAACCTTCAGCCTTCTGTAAGCAGTTCCCTGAAGTAGCAAGAGGAAAACTACCGAGATACAACATTATGCGCGTCCGCCAACTCCAACTCCAGTACTACATGCACGACTCCCACAATAATGAAACAACGTCCAAGATATTCCTGGCTTGATAACAACCACTACGAACAAACAATGTAAACCACGCTTGGGGACTGAGGATCAGCATGAAGTTCCTTCACCGTCAGTCAAGGACTTCTTCAACACAAGAGAGATGGTCAGTAAAGAAGCATGGAATTCGCAAGGGTAAATCGAATTGAAGAGGAATCCACTTCAACACTCCCTCCAGCAGAAGCTGCTTCAATGGTCTATTCAAGAGCCGCCTCAACGCTCTCTCCGGGGCACACGTTCGCTTCAGAATCCTGCTTCAACACTCTCTCCAGGATCCACCTCAACGTTCGCACCAGAAGCCACTTTAACATCCTCTCGAGCCGTTTCAACACTCAAGCTACATCAATAATCTGCGCTCTGGTCAAGTTATCTTTGATGTACTCATTGCTCAATATACGTCTCATCCATCCTTCATGAGAGTCCAACGGAGCATGAGAACCTTGAAGTCGATAGGAGAAGGGTTATCTTGTGGAACAAATATTTTCATATAGTTGAAGGGGCGCGGTGAACAACTCGTCATCAATTTTCAACATATCTTTGAAGCTGTAAACACCTCCTGACTTGGTACCAGCATTATCCCCAGAAGATATCTCAACAAAAGTTCTTTTCTTTATTCCGCAATAAAAGACAGGAGTCAGTAGTTATATAAAAGCGTGTGAGATGTGTAGTCACACATGACAGAACACACATTCACGTTGGAGTACACAAGTCTGGTATTGATCAAGTCAAAATTCCGGTATTGCTCCAGTTTCAAGTCCTGTATTGCTCCAGTTTCAAGTCCTGTATTGCTCCAGTTTCAAGTCCGGAGTTGATCAAGTCACAAGTACGGTATTGCTCCAGTTTCAAGTCCGGAGTTGATCAAGTCACAAGTCTGGTATTGCTCCAGTTTCAAGTCCGGAGTTGATCAAGTCACAAGTCCGGTATTTCTCAAGTTTCAAGTTTGGTATTGATCAAAGTCATAAGACTGGTATTCGAATAAAGTAGGCACACGCAGCAGGGCCATTTTTTATTCGAAACATAGGGTCGACGTTCATTCAGGCATGCGGCGGGTCCCACTTAAATACCAGCCCCGTATTGGTCGAAACAGGCACAGCCGACCTCAATCAAAGAAGGCATGCAGCGGTCCCACTTGATCAGGCACAATCATCCCCATATTGGTCAAAGCAGGCACAACCGACCCCAAACAAAGCAGGCATGTGGCACAGTGGACCCACGTTTAACCGAAGCAGGCGCATGATGAGTCCCACGTTCAACCAAAGTAGGCACGCAGTGGACCCACGTTTAACCGAAGTAGGCACATCAAGCCCACGTTCGATCAAGCAGGCGCAGCAGCCCCACGAACGAAACAGACGTAACATTCCATCAAAGCAGGCAAGACCGACATCATGCTAGGGGAACACTCGCCTGGACGTCTCTTGAACGTGACATGCTCGAAGGACAGGACGACCCGTCTCTCCTGGTAACATCTAGCTTTGTCTCATTAGTTTTATCTTTAACTGTCACCATCTCATGCCTACCACACAATAGTGTAACCATTATGTGCTAGTTAGGGGACTTAATGTTGATGGTGGATTTCTGTTTAAGGTTAAGATTGTAAAACCTAAAAAATATGCGCCAACATCTTGTAAGAGATAATGCCATTAACAAGTGATGGATACTCCTTCACTTTATCAATTCACCAAGAATGGAGCATGTGGCAACAATCCCATTCTGTGAATAAAATACACGAAATTCATCCAGTTTGGAGCATGTAGCAACAATCCCATATACCCTATGAATTTCCAGCATTATTAATTAATGCGCAACAACCTTGTATTTCATGTACTCATTATCAGTGCGGCATGATGACTGAGTGTTGCTCTTAGAGGAGCAACACGAACCTCCAAGCATTATAATGAAACCATGTACGAAATACCCGTACAGGCTGAACTCTCGGTGTGTTATACTAGCCCGATTGAGCCCCTATCGGTGTGTTATACTAGCCCGATTGAGCA
The DNA here is from genome assembly GCA_023529315.1 of Papaver bracteatum. Classification (NCBI taxonomy): domain Eukaryota; kingdom Viridiplantae; phylum Streptophyta; class Magnoliopsida; order Ranunculales; family Papaveraceae; genus Papaver; species Papaver bracteatum. The sequence goes on from JAJJWX010000433.1 coordinate 954,685, forward strand.
TCAAGACTGACCGTATCAGTCTGGATATGATCACGACCATCCAACTCCACCAGCCTGATTGGATGGCCCAGATCGATTCCATCACCCCCAAGCAGGTATGGAATACATGCCGAACCAACGCGGAACCCGAAAAACGTCCAAACCATAGCAGTATGGATGTAAAACCCTAAATTAGGGTTTGCGGCACATTACATGTGTCGCAAAATAGCCTCAACCATCCATCTTCGCAGGTATAGATGGAGGGTGTAGATGTAAATTCAAAGGGCACAGAGTATGTCAATACAATCACCGCAGGCCCGCCTACATACCTGACCAATCGGTCAGGACCAACCCTGGTTGGTCATTCCAAATCGTGCGCCTGAATGGAGCATGACGCACAGCTTTGAAACCCAAAAATTAGGGTTTTGAATCACGAGCGTCCATATTCTCCGGCATGAATGGAGGGTCCGAGGTTAGATCAAAGCAGGTCCGGTCATGTCAACATGACCACCGTGGACCCGTATATCCCCTCACCTAATCGGCCAAGGCATGCCATGCCTGGATATCCCCAAATCGTCCGCTCCAACATGCGTGGTCGCACCTCCCAAGCTGCAAATTAATCTCAACCACTCAATTTCTCCGGACGAATTGGGTGGCTTAGATCGCGTTTTCATGGGACGGTAAGACATAGGCATGAACACCAGCCTACCACCTACACGTTGGAGCAGTCGACCAAGATCGACCAAGCTTGGTCTTTTTGGAACGCCCGCCCGAAGTTGGTATGGGATACGGCTTTTGCGGAACTAATCTTATGTTTCAATTCGATCTCGACCACTCAACTTCGCCGGTTAAATTGAGTGGCCCAGATCACGTTTTTGTGGGACGGTAGGTATAAACGCCTAAACCATCATGCCATCTACACGCAGGTGTGACCGGCCAGTCCATGATAGTTCCCTAAGTCTGGTTTCGGTCAGGGTGAAGAGCAGTGCTTGCGCACCTCCTTCGAAACCGTAATTCCACCAACTGTCGCAGATGAGTGTCTTAAAGATCATCTCATCCGTATGACTTCACCAACTCGGTTATATATCCCTGTTCAGGAGTTAATTAGTCAGTGCGGAGTCATGGTGATCACCATTCACCACTTTACCACACCATGTGGTCGGTAAAGGAACGGTTTGCATGCGCAACTTCCAAACCATGTTGGATATACTCAATGCAGTACCTGCATAGTATACACACGATACTTCACAAGTATCAATTTCCTTCCTGGGTTTTGCTTTCGGGCTGTTTTCTCCTCCCGAACGAGCTTAAAACCTAAATATTCCCACGTTGGGAGATAGGAAATTCTTTTCCATATGGAATGGAGGTGCGGATCATCAAAATCCGAGTCCGTACTAGAATTATAAAACGATTCTAGTAAGGAGCGCTAATTAGGGTTTCTGGTGCAATTATCAACGGTTGCCCCTCCTCTCAAGATGCAAAATCTCGACCGTCGAAGGTCACCAAGCTAGCAAGCTTCCCGAGCCTGACTTACCAAGCCACAACAACATGCTACATGTTTTCCAAAACACTCGATACATCAATCATGTCACAAACTGGGGGATACATACCGGGGTATTGGTCTGGCAGTTTACAACATGCAGCGCACAACGCGCCATCACAAGAACGTGTCAGGAAGTCATGGACGGTTAGTGATGATGGGAGAAGTGGGCAAGCCTGGTCATGTGACACCAACACACTACTCCACTACTCGATCACTCCACTTTCTCCACTTCCCACGAGATACGAAGTTTAGGCTAAAGGACTTGTATAAATAGGTTCTCCGCCCTATTTTCAACAACAACACAAGTCCAGACAACAGAAGCAAGTGTTGATACAATCGTATTCAAACACCGGAACTGATAGCTTACATCCTGCAAGCCAGTTCATTTTCTTCTGATACAATTCCTGCATAGCCAACACCTTCACATTCTCAACACCTTCTTCGCTTCCCTCCCTAAGATCAACCCCATCTCCTTCACTTTGTGACCGAAACAAGTCTGGAACGGCCATTTATTGGTTTAGGCCGGACTTGAACAAATTGATCTCTCGAATCTACAAGCATTCACCGCGCAGTGCATTTGTTTTAGGTTTAGATTCATTCCTCATCCACACCCCAAATTATCAAAATTAGCAGGAATAGTTTTCACCCATAAACACTTGGTGACCAAAAGAGGAATAGAAGTGGATCCTGAAAGATTCAGGGAAAAAGTGGAGATGTCATCCCTGAAGACACTAAAAGAAGTCCAAAGGCTAAATAGAATCTTAGCCTCAATGGGAAGATTCATAACAAGATCATCTGACAAATGCAAAGCATTCTTTGATACTCTAAAGAAATGAAGTAGGTTCGCATGGACTACGGAATGCAAACATGCCTTCCAAAAGATTAAAGAGTACTTAGCCTCCGTACCTATCCTACAAAAACTGGAGTCAGGCGAGGTACTCACTCTCTACTTAGAAGCAACCAGTTACACCATGAGCTCAGTACTAGTACTGATCCAAGGACAAGAAGAAAAGCCCATATACTTATTTTAGGGTAAAAACTGATTTTGCTATTTTTGGTAAATTTGGGAGCGTTGATGAGAAACGAATTTAAACCTTAAGAAAATGCACTGCACGGGACTACTTTTAGATTCGAGAGATCAATCTATAATGCTCTGGTCTAAACCAAGAAATGACTGTTCCAGATTCAATTCGGTCACAAAGTGAAGGAGAAGGGTTGATCTTAGGGAGGGAAGTGAAGAAGGTGTTTGAGATCAGAATGTTGAATTATGAAGGTGTGGATGTTTTATGACTTGTATCAGAATGTGGAACTGTCTTGTAGAATGTAAGCTATCAGTTCTTGGTGTTTTCTGGATACTTGTGTTGATAACACTTGTGTTCTGCGTTGAAATAGGTTGAAATCCTATTTATACAAGTCATTGAGCATACTCCTGATCTCGTAGGAAGTGGATGCAATTAAGTAGCGTAGAAGTGGGGTTTTGTAAAATGTGGTGATCACCACATTTCTATTACGAGGGAAAACTGGGCACACTTTCACCCACTACTCTCATTGTTGTTAAGCGTCAATTCCTTCCTGACACTTTCTCGTAATGGGCGCGTTGCACGCCGCACGATGTAAACCGCCAGACCAATACCCCAGTGAGCATCCCCTAGTTTGTGACATATTTGATATCTCGAGTAAATGGGTGAGGTCGTGAGACTCGCCGCTAAAAGCATCACATAGTGCAGCTGAAAATAATCGATGTACAGGAAACATCGTTGTTTTAGAGCTCATTCAAATTAGTCGCGAATTGAACGTCTTAAAAAGTAGCATGACCGACCAACTTTGGGAGATCGTTTGGGAACCCTGTGGGTTAGCTACCACTTGGTTGATCGCTCCCTATGGAAGATAGGTGGCCAGTGATCACATCGTTACCTTGTTGGCCTCTTGAAAATAAATCTAAACCATCCGACTAGGCTAGAAAAGTTGGATGGACGAGATAATTTGTGGAAGTTGCATATTTCCGTTGGATTATGCAAACAACGCGAACATCCTCTTTTGGGTGATTGTTCAAAGGCCATATGAGCAAGTTGTGGCTTGGCCGATCACTTTTCATGGAAGAAGGGTGGCCGGTGATCATAGTGCCACGTTGTTGTCCATCTAGAATCCAATCTAAGCTGTTCGACCAAGCTGGCGAAGATGGACGGACATGATCAATTTGTGGTAGTTACATAACGTCGCTGACTTAATTTAGGGTTTAAGGAGTGCGAGATCGCCCTACTTTGGGTAAATAGTTGGACGCGCTCTTGGATTCATATGTGTAGTTCGATCAACCAGGTATAATGGGTCGCCGATGAACGCATTAGAACCTCCTTGATCATTCGAAGGAATATTTAAGCCCAACTAGGCTAGCTAAGTTGGGCGTTCGTGATGTTTTTGAGATCATTTTTTATGGTCTTAGTTCGTTTGAGCTCATCTTTCAACAACGCGATCACCCATGTTAGGGTTAGCATTCAAAGGCATTGCAGGTATGCTAGATGGAATCCGATCGGTCGGGATGTTAGTGGGCCTACCGGTGGTGATCATGATGATCTCCTAGTTCTGCTAGGAGTAGGCTAGGCATGTTGAATTGTGTGGCCAAATCATGTGTCCGTGATAATTTTTTAAGACTGATATGGACAGTCAAGATTTTCCTTAAGGAATTTAAGCGTGTTCGATCGCGCTAACTTTTAATTAAAAAGTGTATAAACACGCTGATATCTTTATCAAAGAGTGGTGTAGCCTACGTGAGTGTTTTTCATGCAGGTCTTAATACTGACACTTTGGGAGATTCATGCTACTCCGCTAGGAGTGAACATTAATCGTCATATCATGCCAATATTGAGAGTTCGGATGGGAACATAGCATAGGAAAATACTCGGAAGATCAATACATTAGTGAAATAATGCCGGCAGAAAGTGAAATTCATAGAATATTTGGGTTCGTTGCTATATGCACCATTCTGAATGAAACACATATGCTTTTATGCTAAACCAAAACATATTCAACATATTGTGACTTTTTCACATATTGTTTCTACAGGAACCCCTCATGGTCCTTTGATAAAACCTACCAACATGGGCTAGAACTTAATCCTGCTAAATCAAAAAGTCACCCAAACCATAAGGGTTCACAACATATTATGAGATCGAATATCAAGGTAATAAAACCGAAATCAAACTCCCATAAACATACATAGCAAATAAATAAAGCATTAAGCACCTGCTATGTAAATCAAAAACTATCACAATAAAAATTACAGATCAAATAACTTTATTCATCAAAATAAGATAGTTTTATTCATAATAGACTTATACAATCAATGAAAGAAATAAAAAATTGATGTCTATTTTTCTTTTGAACAAGAGTCTAAACTTATTCATCCTTGTTATCTTCTGTCTCCATGATTTCATCAAGGTTATCTTCGTACACTTCAAGATTAGTAGAGAGAAAAATAATCTTTTGAAGATCATGAAAGTCTCTAAAAGATGCCCAGCAAACACCATGAAAGATAATTTCCATTCGAGTAGCAGAAGATAATTCCTTTAGGAGTTCCTTTCTTCCTATTAGTTCAAGAACTCCTTCACATAGGATTGTAGTCCTTATCTCAGTGGGAGATGGCATGATCTAATATGAACATAGATTAGAGCAGATTTCAACTCTTCCTTTATTAGAGGAATACAGAACACTTTCGACTTCCTGGATATAATATTCTCCTACAAATTTGCGGAATGATCTTTTATTTTTAGTAAAACGGATTACATGAATCTTTTTTATTAAAAGATCATGAAATCTACAGGAGTACATCAAATTTGATATAGAAATCTTTAAGTCCTTTATTGTAAACATTCATGAAGAGTTCGAATAAGAATTCGGTTTTAAGAGACTTTAACCACTTATAAAAGGAAACCTTTTATACAGAGAATTTTTGAAATCTTTCTCAAAAAGAAATAACAGAAATTTCCCATTTTTAAACAAATTTCTATAACACAACAGTGCTTGGGAACATATAAATTTGTTCTTTTGTAACAATGTATTATTTTCGACTGTTCTTCCTGTACCATATTTTTAAAAACGATATATTATCATAATCAAAGAGTGGTTCAGAGATTTTTCCTTTTAAAGGATGAGAGACAAAACTTATCTTCTTAAAGTTACTTTCTTTATACCCCTTTTTGAATGTTTTTGGTGTAAACTGAATAGATCAAGGATCGGAAAAAATAGTCTTTTACTTTGCTTGTTAAGGCATGTGGAACCAAGGTCATTTTTCTTAATTCCTTTGTAACAAAATGGAGATCCTTTTGCATTTTACGAATCTTACGCCCTTTCTGTATATGTTTTTACTGCCATAAGAATAAAAACATATGGTATTATAAGGATTATGATGTGGATTGTTACCTATATATGCAAGATTATAGAATATTCCTTCATTTTTCTCTATTCTTTGAGGTTTCGACTTCTTCCTTTCTTTATGATCTTTCTTCTTTAGGTCTGAATGATCATCACCAATTTGTTTGTCCTTAGAATTTCCTCCATTATGTTGACTATCTTCCTTTAAAGAATCCTATGTTAGAGTACACTCGGATTTGACAAACTTTATTTCACTTTTAGGAACTACAATACTATCACCTTCATATCCTAAACCACGTGAGTCTCCGTGACTTCTTCCTATCTCCAATAAGGAATATAAGTTTTTTGAACTTTCATTAAGTCTTCTTTACATAAATACTTCCTCTTTTAATGAAATATTTTCATCAAGAGTAGAGTTAAGAGTTTCTGTTAGAGCACTGCTCGGTCGAACTCGCATGCGTTGCTATATCAAGCATGTTTGTCAATGTTAGTGATCAAAACTATAAAGTCTTGATTTCTAGTCTACTATAGCTAAGGTCTCGGACAATAGAAAGTGTAGTTGAGCTCAAGAACTCCATGGCAATCATCATACAAGATGAAGGACTACTCAAGGAACCGGTGGATCTTCATCGACTAAAAGGTATGTGGAGACTTGAACTTATCTATCACTCAAAAGTCTATCTACTCTATCTCCTATCTAGAGGCAAAAGTCGTTTTACTATATAGACCAAATATATACACATGTGACATTTCGATCTGAGTATATCTCGCTTATCTATTTCTCAAAATATGTGTTGATAAAGCTTTTACTTTAGCCGAGTTCATCTTTGCCTAGTGACGAAAGTCATGAAATGTTTTAATCACTTTGGAAATTGCTCTGACGAAAACTAGTTCGTGAATAACAACTATATGACATCCTCTGAGAATGTTTCAATGATTGAAATGAGAGTTTAGACAATATAACCACTGGGGGATATAAACATTGTTGTGGTAACACATATATGTATAAGTCCTTATGCACTTGAACCAAAGTTTGCGAACTTTGTTGATCAAGTGAAAACCGGAACTTGAGCAGTCAATCCAGTCTGGGAACTCAGTCCGCGAACGAGCGTAGTTTTCGAACCCGAGAATTTCTGCTAGAGTTGAAGTTTGGTTTCAGTCCGCGAACTGACAGAAGTTCTCAAATCCAAAAATTTCTGCTAGAGTTTGTGAACTCCAACCGGTTACTTAAGTCCGGGATCCCAGTCCGCGAACTTGAGTGGTTATGTCTAAAAACGATGTTCGTGAACTTATTTAAATTATCTAAGGAATGCTATTGCAAACCGTGGATTTATAGTTCATGAATCGATTCGAGTGAATCACATCATTTTTGCTTCAATTTTGTCTTGTGTAGTACATAAGATATCATAGCTATTGAACAACTCTCTAACTAGTTCATTTGAGTCATTTAGACTAGTTATGGTGAAGAAGAATATGGTTGATATGAAAGTTATCATTTGGCTAACCATTTGGTTGACTAATCTTGAACCAACTATTGTACACGTTTGAGTACGGTTACACAAACCCAAAATCGTCAAGTACATGTGTGTATGGCAAGCTAAGTTTTCGATCTAACGGTTGAGAGATATTAGCTTGTATCTAATCAGGTTTTCATCTAACGGTGAATATTGAATGATTTTTTACTAAGCTAACATTGATTTCAAACCATGGTTTTAAAGACTATTATAGGATCAGAATATCGCTACAACGATATTCCCTCGAAATAAACAACACTTCTGCGAGCATACCGCGAGTTTTTCAACAACACTTTGCTAGTATCATAGAGTAAGTTAAAGAATGACGTAATAGATGACGATTGATGAAACACGAGAAGAGCATGATTTATCTGCGACAGTTACAATGCTTGCGAGATTTCATATCATAGCTATAGCGATAAGATCGCAAATCAAATCCGAAAGTAAAGGAAAACTTAGCTGTCATCCATTATGTATATACCCTATATATAGAGACCCAGTATGTTCAGAGAGATGATGCTGTATTTTTTAGAGTTGAGAAAGTTCTGAGGAGAGAGAAACATCAAGAGAATAGTTGTATTCTTGATTTCTTCCAATTCTGTAAATATTTCTGAGAATTAAATGATAAAGAGTCAATTTTAATCTTTAAGTATGAGTTGATTATTGTGAAATCTTAGCAAGGGTATAGTGTAGGATTTCCTGCAACTACATTTTGGCGCCCGAAACATGGACTGAATTAACGAAAATCATAGGAAAGACGAAGTAAAAGTTGAGAATTATTCAAAATCACGAAGATAATTAAGCAAATTGGTGAAATAGTTGAAGGAAGAATGATTAGAACAAAAGATAATTGTAGGAAATTAGAATGTAACATAGTAACGAGAGAAATGATTGATAAATTCCATGAAAACATTAAGGGGAAGATACATAAACGGGATTTTGAAGGAAGGAAAATTATGACGGTGGAAAAAATATCATCATTAAAGGATTAGGAAAAACAGGAGATCACGTTTACAATAGCAGAAATACCAGAAGAAAATTTAAATCACACATCTCCTTTGATAATCACGGCATCCATTATACCAATGGGAAGAGGAAAATCAACAAAATCTGCGGAAGAATGGGTTGTAAATAGAATTTTGGTGGACGCAGGAAGTTCTGTGAATATAATATTTTATCATGATTTTAAGAAAATGGGATACAAAGATAAAGAAATGTTTTGTCCAACATATCATATTCATGGATTTGAAAATCTTCAACAAAACCAAAAGGCGAAATAGTGATACGAATTCCGCTACGAGAAATTGAAACACAAGTAACATTATGTGTGGTAGACATGGAATCACCATACAACATGATATTTGGAATACCATGGATACACGCAATCAAGGCTATAGCATCAACATTGCATTAATGCATCAAATTTCCTATGCCCAGTGGAGTTGGAGAAATTAGAGGAGACATAGATCTTGCGAAGATGTGCTATCAAATTGAAGTAAGAAATTCTGAAAAGCGTCCAAAGCTGCGAAAAGATCGAAAAAAGTGGCTAGAGAAACAAAGAAAGAAGAAGAATTTAAAGTTTATTCGATAAGAGCAGAAGAAGGAAAAGGAATACCTGTGAAATCTCGCAATAAGGAGACGAACCTGCGAGAACAATGAAGACACCAACACCAATGGGAGAACCTGAGGCCAGCTACATCGCAGCAGAACCACCTAAGGAGGTAAATGTTGGGAGTGAAGAAGAACCTAAGTTGCTGAAAATTGGAACTAAAATGGATACATATGAAGAAGAGAAAACTATAAATCTTTTGAGAGAATATAAAGACATCTTTGCATGGAACATGGATGAGATGCCAGGCATAGATCCATCGGTAGCGTGTCATAAACTAGAAATTAATAAAGATGCAAGACCATTTAAACAAAGAATAAGGAAGATTGCAACAACATACCATTCCCAAATAGAAGAAGAGTTACAGAAAATGCTTGACGCGGGAATTATAAGGCAAGCAAAATATCCAGAATGGATCGCAAATATGGTGGTGGTCCCAAAGAAGAATAAGGGAATAATAATTTGCATAGACTTTACTGATTTTAACAAGGCTTGTCCTAAAGATAGTTTTCCATTACCAGATATTCCACAAATAGTTGAGTCAGCAGCGGGAAATGCTAGAATATCTTCATTAGACGGATATAAAGGATATAATCAAATTCCCCTCGCTGTTGAAGATCAAGAGCACACCGCATTTTTTGCTCCAAGAGGGTTATACTGTTATACGAAAATACCCGTTGGTTTGTGAAATGCTGGTGAAACATATCAAAGAATGGTGGAGAAGGTATTTGCAAAATGGATACACAAAACATTAGAGGTATATGTGGATGATATGTTGATCAAAAGTAAAGAAGCTAAAGACCATGTACAGGATTTGAAGGAGATTTTCAATCAAATGCGGCATTTTAACATCAAAGTGAACCCTGAAAAGTGTACTTTTGGAGTAACTTCAGGAAAATTTTTGGGGTATATTGTGTCGAAAGAAGGAATACAAGTTGATCCATAAAAGGTACAAGAAATTCGTGATATGCCAACGCCTGCAACAGTAAAAGATGTGCAAAAATTAAATGGACTATTAGCCTCGCTAGGAAGATTCATCTCGCGATCTTCAGACAAGTGCAAAATTTTTTTCAATATACTCAAAAAGGGAACAAAATTCAAGTGGACGGATGAATGTGAAAAGGCTTTTCAAGGAATTAAAGAACATTTAATGAACATAACTATCTTACAGAAAGCAGAGCCAGGAGAAAAACTATTGATTTATCTCGCAACAACCGCACACGCGCTAAGTGCAGTATTGCTGCAAATAGATGCGGGGGTTGAAAAACCAATTTATTATATCAGCAAGACATTTAATTTTGCAGAGAGAACTTATTCAAAGATTGAAAAGTTAATTTTAGCATTGGTTCATGCAACTTTTAAACTTAGTATTTACTTTCAAGCACATAAGGTAAAAGTATTGACAAGAGTGCCAATTGAGTCATTAATGAAGAATTCAAAAAGATCGGGCAGAGTTGAAAGATGGAATGCACAAGTAGGACACTTTGATATTAAATATGACATTTTATCTTCGCCAAAGTCACAAGTTATAGCAGATTTCTTAACTGAGTTTCTTTTAGAAGATGATGAAGCAGTAGAAGAAATGATGGATATAGAAGAAGAACATGGAGACCCAAGAGAACTATTAACAGAACCCAATAGGTGGGAGATATTAGTGGATGGATCATCAAATGGAGTTGGAGTTGTTTTTATCTCACCAGAAGGGGAAAAATGGCTTTATTTATATTGGAGTTCGCATCTACTAATAATGAGACATAATATGAAGCTGTGATTCATGTTCTAAAATTTGCAATAGAAATGAAGTTAGAAAATGCAAGAATTACTAGTGATTCGCAATTGGTTATTCGCCAGATAAATGGAGAATACACAACAAATGAACCATCCTTGAATAAATACAAAAAACTGGTTGAAGAATTGTCTGCGAGAATTCCAAGAATAACATGGATAAATATATCAAGAAAGGATAATAGACTCGCAGATGCTTTTGCCTTTATATCAAGCATGATGACAAATCTAGCTGCGAGATGCATAAAAATTCAAACACTTTTGTTACCTTCGATAAACAAGGAGGAAGAAGAAACATATGTGATGATGGTAGAAGCTGGCGAGGAAGAACCAAAAAGCAATGTCATAGATTGGCGAGAAGATCTACATGCATACTTGGCGAGAGGAGAAACTCCAAGAAATAGATTAGAAACACATAAATTAAAAAGTAGGGCAACCAATTATGAGATAAGATATGGAGTATTATATCGCAGATCTTTTAATGGACCATCGCTAACAAGCTTAACGAGGGAAGAAGGAAAAAAGGTGTTAACAATGCTGCACAGTGGCGATGCTGGTAATCAAAGTGGGGGAAGATCTTTGTCATATAGAACAAAAATGCAAGGCTATTATTGGCCATATATGCATGAAGACGCAAAGCAACTCTCAAGGCGTTGTGAAGACTGTCAGCGATATGGAAAAAGGATACATGCACCAGGAGCACCGTTATTATCTTCCACAAGTGTATGGCCTTTTGGGAAGTGGGGTTTAGATATTGTGGGACCATTTGTACTTGGTTCAGGGCAAAGAATATATTTAATTGTTGCTACAAATTATTTCACAAAATGGGGAAAAGTGAAGGCAGTACAACATATTCGCGATAAAGATATTTTCACATTCATATTTGAAAATATAATTTGTAGATTTGGAATTCCAGCACAGTTGGTATCTGACAATGGAAAACAATTTGAAGGGAAGAATATAGAATTTCTACTTAATGCATTTAAGATAATATGTGGAAAATCTACTCCTTTATACCCACAAGCAAATGGTCAGGCTGAGGCAACTAATAAAACAATCGCAGATATCTTAAAAAAGAAGCTGGAAGGATACCACAGAGCATGGTGTGAGCATGTGCATAACGCAATATGGGCTTACAATACAACTAGATGAGAAGCTACTGGAATATCGCCTTTTTGTTTGACATATGGGGTTGAAGCTGTGTTACCAACAGAAGTCACTATTCCTACAACAAAAAGAGAGGTTTGGGAGAAGAATCTTAATACTAGTATGATTCTAAGAGAACTTGATGAAGTATAAGAGAAGAGAGAAAAAGCATTACATATGGAAAATTACCAGCGAAGGTTGGCTCGCGAATATAACAAACGAGTTAAGAAACGTGAGTTTCAACCAGGCGATTTAGTTTTGCGAGAAACACCGGAGTACCAGCGAGAGCGTGGTGGAAAGTTGGCGAGAAAATGGGATGGACCATATATCATTAAGGAGATAGTTGGAATATGGGCATATAGGTTGGTAGACCCAGAGGGCAGAGATGTTGGTCAAAGACTTGGTAGGCCATGGAACAGATTATATTTAAAAAGATATTATCAGTAACAAATTTTTAATGAAACAAAAAAGAGGTGGGAAAAAAAAATTCTACAGCTGCGAGTTTATTCGCAAAATTATTCAAGATTATATAAAGAATGAAAAATTGCGATATACGCAAAAGAAACAAAGAACGAGACAAACCTTTATGGCGTACACCCTAGTTCGCGAATACAATTTCACAAGAGGCAAATGTAAGACCTAAAGTACGTCATATTAGGGGGTATCTCTTTGCATGACTTAGGGATAAGGTTAAACCGTTGCTGGAACCTGAGTCATGAAGATGTTGGGGTTAAAGAAAACCTATCCAGGAGAGGCACCTTGGATTTCCAACTATATAAGGTTATACCCTGGTTGGATGACCGAGGGTCTCTTCAAAGGAATGCAGAGTATGACCAAGGCGCCGAGGTACACGGTTGAGCCAAGGATGCCCGGGATGGATGAACCTACCCTGGAAATTCTTGGTAAGTCTTGTATATGATGCATTCGTCCCGAAGAAAACCCCACTTAGGGTGCAGTCTTGTAACTATAAGCCATATAATCCATAAAGGACAAGAGGCTGCGAAAACAACTGGTTGTTGGTAAATCCGGATGGGAGGAGCTAGTATTGTATGGCCGATGTGCCCTCCTTGAAGGGGCAACCAGGGGGGAGATAAAGGCGACACCCTCCATTAGGGAGATGATAAGTGTCTTAAGACGGCAATGACATGGGGTTTTATGATCGCAAGAACATTTAGGCCTGTCATATTGTCGCGTGACAAAATTTGTACAGAGGCAACAAGCCATAAGAGAAAAAAGATAAGATGAGATCAATGGGTTTTTACATGAAAGTGTAAAGACGTCCTGCGATTTCATCGCAAGACGGCAATGTCATGAGACTTTGTTCTCGCAAGGGAACTAAGACTTGTCATATTGTCGCAGAGAAATTGACAAAATACAGATAAGACAAGATCAATGGGTCAATACATGCAAATGTAAAGACAACCTGCGATTATGTCGCAGAAAGAAAAATTTGGCAATATAAGACCTTTAACTAGGAAGGCAAAATAAGACCAACAGAATAATTTCAATCATTAACTATTTTCTTTTAAGAATGTCTGAAAGATTTTTTCATTGCAGGAAAATTTATGAGAAACAAAATTCCTTCCGAATTTTTTTTCCAGAAAATATTATTCAGAATCACACAACAAGATTATTAGAAGAAATTATTATCGCAATAATATTCATCAAATCGCAAGCTTATTCATCAACTCGCAAAAAGGAGTTAATAAGAAGTAACTAATTGTTTCAAGAAAGATAATGAGGGGCAAGTAAGGGAGTTAATAAACAAAATATCATTATCTTCCTTAAAATAAGTATTCAAAATAAAGGTTGAAGTCTAAAGTTGCATAAAAGTACATTGCTCACAAGAAGAAAAAAAAATTCAAGCTTCAGCGTTGGTCTCGCCAGATTCATTCCCTTTGCTTGTGTTATCAGCTCCACCAACATTCTTTTCATTACGATTAATCTAAGATTCTTCTTCTTCTTCTATTGGGTCTTCTTGAGAAATATCTTCTTCTTCACCTGCATATTCTAGATCTTTATCCATAGGAAGAGGAACTTCATCATCATCTACTTTTAGAGGAAGAACGGATACAAGGGAAAGAGACTGAGATATTAGAATATCATTCACAAGGACTTCAGTGCTAAGGTGAACCTTGCGAAGGAAACCTCTGTCAGGATTTCTAATCTCTATGTTCTTGAAGTATTCAAGATAATCATATCTTCGCTCTGCTTGGTCGCGAGATGTTACAAGATCAGAAGTGAGAATCCTATTTTCTTTACGGACTTTATCCAACTTATCAGTTAGATCAGAAATGGTAGAGTGAAGACTTCTTTCAAATTCTGCGAAGAGACAAAAATGACAAGAAAATATTCAGATGAAGTATAGTTGAGAAACTAAATAGAAAAATTAACAGTCAAGATAGTCAAAATATGACTACCTTCTTTTTGAGAAGTTAAATTTTGAATTAATGATAAGCAACAATTCTCCCATTGATTCATAGCATCGTCAAACTTATCCCCAACTATACCCTTCAGGCGAGACTTTATATTTTCTTCTTTGAAAATGAGATATGAGTTTTTCTTTGCGAGTAAAGAATAAGATTCTTTTAGTTGGGAATACTGGTCTTGAAGCTTGCTGGCCTTTAAACTAAAAGTTAATCTACCTTTGATAAGTTTATCCTTCTCAGCGGTAGATGATTCAGTTATTTCCTTGAGCTCATTTTTAAGGGAACGAAGAGATTTCTATTGATTATCACATACTCTCTGAATATTACTCAATTGTTGCGAGGAAATCGCCATCAAGCTTGAAAATTTATGCTTTTCTTGAGATAAAGTTCTATTTTCGTCTGACAAAGATTCCGTCGCCAAATTAGCTTTGATTAACAAATATGAGAGGCGAGTAATCTCGTTATTTAATAAATGTTGGCTTTGTGATAATTGATTATTCTCATTAGTGAGATTATCTATTTGATCAACCGAATACGTGTAGAGATTATCTAATCTATTAAACTGATCCATCCAAGAATCTTTTTCAGCACAAGCTTCTTCAACGATAGATTCAAATTTAAATCTTTCAATGAATCGATTCTGATTTAAAACTAAATATACAAGCCAAGAATTTAAGAAAGAAGCTTGAGTACAGAGAAGATGAAAACTTACTAGAACAGAAAAACAAAAAGATAGATGCATGAAATTATACCTTTCAGCTCGTTATTCCTTCTGCGAAGATTCTCGCAATCAAGTGAAGAGTTGCGAAGCTTATGATTAAGAATATCACATTCTGAAGTTTTATCTTGAAGGTCCCACTTTAGAGCTTCAATCTCATCTTCTAAAGATGATCGTGAGATAGTGCGGTCAGGACCAAAATATTTGATTAAGGTATCGCAAACAACATGCTTGAAAGGATCAGTAGATGATTTTCTAGCATCATCTAAAATATTAAATAAAATTTCAAAAGCAGCATCAACCCCTACTGGTATTTATTCGGGTAAGGGAAGAGGTGTAGAAGGAGAAGTGGTAATGATGGCGAGTTGAAGATTTGAATTATTTGTAATAGTTGCATCATCAGAAGGAGGAGTGTTTGGAAAGGTAACAGTTGAAGGCAATAAAGGACTGGAGGGAATTTCATTAACAACGGTTTTGGAAATTTCATTTGAAAAAGGGTCAGTGGAGAAAGGGATACTAGCAACGATGTTCTCGCAAACAGAAGAAGGGGGTTCCACTTGCGAAGCTATAGGAATTACTCTCGCAGATGTCAATTTAGATATAATAATATCAGCCTCAAGAGTCTTAACCTGGCGAGATTGTTTGCGAGGTCTAATGATGTTCTCGTCATCCTGCGAGTAATAACTTAGATAAGAAATAGAGGCAACAATATTGTTAAGAATAAATAAAATGTTTCTTACTACCTTATGACTCGCGAGATTCATTTTCTTCTCAACATGTCTCTTATGAAGGCTAGGGTTTTGAACTACAGATTGGGCGTTAATTCCACTGAAGAGAAAAACACAGTATGTAAATCATGAAGAATCAAATAGAAAAAGACTAATAAAATATGAGTAAACATGATTCATATAAGCAATGTGGAATTTAGTAATGTCAGAAAAACACATACCTGGAAGACTCCATTAAAACAGTAGCAGCTAAATACGAAGAAGAAGAAAAGTTGCAGATGGAAAAACGAAAAGACAAAGAGACGAAGAAGAAAATTAGTTTTGTAACCAAATTCTACCTTTTATAGGCAAAAGGATATGACCCGTTGAATAGACACGTGTCAGTAAAAAGAAGAATTTACAACATGTGTAGGCGGTTAAGCTGAATTTTCTGAGTTTTGTCGAGGAGAAAACATGGAAAGAAAGAAAGTTGTGAGTACAATAAAAAGTTGGAGATTCTCATATATTTTCCACTTTGTGAAGAAGACATGAGAAGAGGAAAGATGTAGGATCAAAATATCACTACAACGATATTCCCGCTAAATAAACAACACTTCTGCGAGCATACCACGAGTTCTTCAACAACACTTTGCTAGTATCACAGAGTAAGTTAAAAAATGACGTAATAGCTGACGATTGATGAGACCCAGTATGTTCCGAGAGATGATGATATATTTTTTAGAGTTGAGAAAGTTCTGAGGAGAGAGAAACATCGAGAGAATAATTGTATTCTCAATTTCTTCCAATTCTGTAAACATTTCTGATAATTAAATGATAAAGAGTCGTTTTTAATCTTTGAGTATGAGTTGATTATTGTGAAATCTTAGCAAGGGTGTAGTGTAGGATTTCCTGTAACTACAACTATATAAGGGAGAACTCTAGCAACTAGGAAACCTAATCCCCACACATTCTGTGTGATACTAGTTTGCTAAGCTAGAGTCGATTCTCCTTTAACCTTTGGTTTTCCTCTTCTAAAACTAGGTTAACGACTTAAAGACTTCATTGGGATTGTGAAGCCAGACCGATACTACTTTACTTGTAGTTGTGTGATCTGATCTTGCTATTGCTATCATACGAGTACAATTGTAATGATTAGCTTGAGATTTATATCTCCGATAGGCAAGATATAAAGTAATCACAAACTTCTTCGTCTCATCGTTTGTGATTCCACAATATTTTTTTTCGCTGCGTCGATGAAGACTATTGTGAGGTGATTGATAAAACTGAGCTGTTCTTTGGGAATATAAGTCTGGTTTTATTGATTAGTTCTTGTTCACCTTGATTTATCAAAAGACGGAACAAAACTCATAGGTTTATTCGTGGGAGACGAATTTATCTATCTTGTATACTTTTCTGTGTAAGACAAATTTGTTTGCTAAAGTCTTCGACTTTGGTTCGTAGCAACTCTTAGTTGTGGGTGAGATCAAATAAGGGAATCAAGTGCGCAGTATCATGCTGGGATTAGAGGCGTAGGAGCATAACTGTACCTTGGCTCAGTGTGAGATTGATTGGGGTTCAACTACAGTCCAGACCAAAGTTAATTTGGAGTAGGCTAGTGTCTGTAACGGCTTAATACAGTGTATGTTTAATCTGGACTAGGTCCCGAGGGTTTTGTGCATTTGAGATTTCCTCGTTAACAAAATTCTGGTGTCTATGTTATTTCTTTTCCACATTATATTTTTATATAATTGAAATAATACAGGTTGTGCGTTGTTCAATCGATTAGAATATCCGACCTATTGGTTGTTGATTTAAATCGATTGATACTTGGATATTGGTATTTGGTACCATCCAAGTTATCTCTCTTTGATTAGACTCGCGAATCATATTTGCTTGAGTAAATCAAATCGAGTGATTGAGATAATAACTCCTTGAGTATTTTTTATTGATTGAGTCTAGTTGATTCTCTAGAAAAACAACTCGTAGTTGTCCATACAGATTGCTAATCGAAATATTGGGTGAGGTTGTTAGACCCCCTCTTTTTCAATTGGTATCAGAGCAGGCAAACACGTTCAATACCTCATAAGTCTGTGTTTGTAAGCGATCTGACTCTATGGACGACAAAGTCTCTTATAACGCTTCACCAGGATTAAAAAAAAATGGTAGAAGAAATTCTGATGAACTAGTTATCCTTCAAAGGTTGAACGAACAAATCCAGATCAATTCTGTTCTTATTGCATAAATTGCAATCCTAAAGGATTTGAAACCCAATTTAAGTTCATTTTTGGATATGGGTAACTATAATAGTTCCTCTCTAAGGAACAGTCATATATCAGATGATAAACAACATATAAAGGTTGTGGAAACTGATGTAACTCAGAACTGTTCTACCAAACTTAAAGGTGTTAGTCTATGTTTATTTTTTGATTCCTCTAATCACTCTCAACATAAGTGTGTGTGTCTTTTCAAAAGAGTTTAAAAGTTGCAAGTGATCTTTATAAGAAAACTAAACAACTTCTTACGTCTCTAAAAAGACATACAGAACTATTAGAAAACACCAAAAAGGACAACACTAATAGTATGGGAGCATTTGCTTTAAAATCAACATCACCTTTTCAATGGTTTCTTGATAGTGGGTGTAGCACACATATGAAAGGTGATCTTACTTGGTTTGTTTCTGCAGAAGACTATGAAGGAGGACCAGTAACATTTGGAGATGGAAGATGTTGCTTCATAAGTAAGAAGGGAACAATCAAGTTACCAGGCATACCTAAAATTCATGACGTAGTCTACATAAAAGGTATGACTGCAAATATTTTTTCGATTAGTCAAATTTGTGACAAGGGACATCGAGTTATCTTCAATGCAAATGGATGTGACATTGTGGACAAAACTGGGAAAGTAATTTTTCAAGGAACTCGTGGTAAAAACAACTGTTATCTTCTCGATACTCAGTTTAGCAATTGTTACAATTTGACTAAGGTGGAATCTACACATCTTTGGCATGAACGTTTTGGTCACATCAATTACCGCCTTCTAACTAAGATCATTAACAAAGAACTTGTTAGAGGTGTTCCAAAAATCAATACAAAGATTGAAGGTGTATGTGGTGCCTGTCAATAGGGTAAACAAACCAAAGTTCACCATAAATCATCCCGAGATATTCTCACCAAAGCCCCACTTGATTTAATTCATATGGATCTCTTCTGACCTATTCAACAACCCACTGTTGTTGGGAAGAGGTATGATTTGTCTATGGTAGATGATTACACTAGATTCACGTGGGTTGCATTTATATCTCATAAGAATGAAACCCTTGGGGAATTCAAGATTATTTTGAGCAGAATCCAGAACGAACGAGGTCGTAAACTAAAGAAAATTAGGAGCGACCGTGGAACTGAATTAAAAGACAATAAGGTGTTTGAATTTTGTGATGAACTGGGGATCACTCAAAAATATTCTCGGCCTATTACTCCTCAAGCTAATGGAGTTTCCGAAACAAAGAACAGGAATATTCAAGAGATGGCCAGGGTAATGCTCCATAACAAGAATCTACCTTTAAGATTTGGGGGAGAAGCTGTTTTTACAACATGTTACTTGATAAACCGTGTTTACTTACGGTCTAGAACTCTCAACACTCCTTATGAGTTATGGTATGGTAGAAAACCTAACTTACACTATCTCAGAGTGTTTGGAAGTAAGTGTTACATACTAAAAGATCGAGAGCAACGAGGGAAATTTTATACCAAAAGTGATGAAGGTATTTTCCTTGGCTATGCTTCTAACAGTCGTGGGTTCCGAGTATTTAATCTCAGAACACAAGTCATGATGGAATCTGCTAATGTTATTATTGATGATATTAGTGATTTTCATCATGATAAATCTCCTACTGAGTTGCCTCCAACTGAGACAATTGAGAAAGTCAAGGAAATATCGGAATCAGTTGAAGTCATTCCAACTGTTACTGATCCTGATATTTCTAGTGACGAGGAGAAAAACACTGATCAGACCGCCCCTAATGAACCAGAACGTGTTCCCCCTCCACGACACCTTTGGGTTCAAAGGAATCATGATCTAAACAATATTATTGGAGGAAAAAATTCTACAGCCAGAACAAGAGGATAACTTCAAAATATTTGCAATTTTGGTTGTTATCTGTCTCTTATAGAACCAAGAAATATTGATGAAGCTCTTAATGACCCCGCTTGGGTGAATGCTATGCATGAGGAGTTAAATCAATTTCAAAGGCGAGATGTATGTGAAATCGTACCTTGTCCTTCCAATGTTAATATTGTTGGTACCAAATGGATATTTAAGAACAAGTCTGATAAATTTGGCACAATCATTAGAAACAAATCCAGGCTTGTCTATCAAAGATACTCACAAATTGAAGGTATCGACTTTGATGAAACCTTTGCACCAGTAGCACGCCTTGAGTCCATTAGGCTCTTATTAGCTCATGCTTGTTTTCTCAAAGTTAAACTTTTCCAGATGGATGTAAAATTTGCGTTCCTGAACGGAATTTTAAAAGAAGAAGTCTATGTTGCTCAACCAAAAGGGTTTGAAAACCGTGACTTTCCAGATCATGTTCTCAAACTCAAAAAGGATTTATATGGATTAAAACAAGCACCTATATCCTGGTTTGAAAAACTTACCACTTCTCTTATTCGGAAAGGTTTCTCAAGAGGTGGAGCTGATAAGACCTTATTTACCAAATGGAGTGGGAAAAATGTTGTCATTGATCAAGTATACGTAGATGATATCATCTATGGATCAACTTCTGAGAAGCTAGAAAAGGAATTCCAAATTTCACTGGCTAGAGAATTTGAAATGAGCAATGTTGGAGAATTGAAATTCTTTTTAGGATTACAAATTCAACAACATAAGGATGGAATTTACTTATCCCAAGAAAAATATGCAAGGGATCTTGTAAAACGGTTCGGTTTGGATAAGTATTCTCCAAAATTGACACCTATGCCTACCACTGGTAAATTACATAGAGATGATAAATGAGTAAAAGTAGATCAAAAGTTATATCGATCTATTATTGGAAGTCTTTTATATCTAACATCTACTAGACCTGATATTTCTTTTAGTGTTGTTTGTTGTGCTTGATTTCAGGCTAATCCAAAGTAATCTCATCTTGCAGCTGCAAAAAGGATCATACGTTATGTCAATCACACTGTCGGGTATGGTATATCCTACACTTTTGATACTAACACTGACCTTTCCGCCTATTCTGATGCTGATTGGGCAGGATGTGTAGAAGACAGAAAAAGTACATCAGGGGGTTTCTACTATATAGGACTGAATCATGTTGCTTGGCACAGTAAGAAACAAAATTCACAATCCATGTCTACATGTGAAACAAAGTACATTGCTGCTGGGTCATGTTGCACACAACTCTTATGGATGAAACAAATGTTGGCATACTATGGAGTTGATACTGGAATAATGAAGATCTTTTGTGATAACTCTAGTGCAATTCGTATCACTGAGAATCCTGTTGAGCACTCAAGAACAAAGCATATTGACATAATGTACCATTTTATTCGAGATATTTATGAGAATGGTATCATAAATATGGAATTTGTGCCTTCTGAACAACAATTGGCTGACATTCTCACCAAACCATTAGACACTGCCACTTTTCAACACTTAAGGCAGTCTATTCGTGTTGTTTTGGTTCATTATCTACTTCAGTAACTCTTGCCCCTATGCTTATCTCGATCTTTTGGACAATTGAGTTGAAACTCCAGAAGGTGAATACCTTGTTCGTAGTTGATTCATCCATTCTTTTCTGTTAGTGTGAAGAAATTCTTCTTTTCTTTTTGAAATTAAGGTCGCTCTTCTTGTTCCTTAGGGAATGACATATTATGGGGGAGAGTTCTTTTGAACTTGTGCTTAATTGCCAAATATTTGTGGGGAGTGCGGTTGTGGAATATTAGAGGGGTTATCTTGCGTCTTTATAAACTCCTTGATGAATGCATTTAGCTTCATCTTTATGATTGCATATAAACAAGATGATACATATTTACCTTTGGTCATGAAATGTCTCTTACGGAAATTTCATTAGGATCCCGTTCTTGTACCTTTACCAATTTTATTGACAAAAAGGGGGAGAATTAATTGTAGTTCACACTACAAATGCATATGGTTTTTAGATCATTATGTGAAGGGGAGTGGTTTCCATGTGAGATGGAGTATTGACTAAGGGGGAGTAAAGTATCACCATAGTATTGTTGTTGAAGTTGTGATGCAATTGGACTTTGACGATGTGTAATAATACTATGACACTGTATAACAATGATTGAAAACCGATGCTTTTCTCATTATTATAGCTACGGATTTTCAACAACGATGATACTAAACTTACAACCTTTGGGATCAGTGGACTACTTGGAAGTGACGAAGATTTCGAGTATTGTTGAAGATTAGACATGTGGAATAGGAGCTACAAAGTTTGTTTATATATTTTTTGTTTTACATATGTATTAATAGTTTTTCCACAAAAATTGACAAAGGGGGAGATTGTTAGAGCATTGCTCGGTCGAACTCGCATGCGTTGCTATATCAAGCATGTTTGTTAATGTTAGTGATCAAAACTATAAAGTCTTGATTTCTAGTCTACTATAGCTAAGGTCTCGGACTAGGATAGAAAGTGTAATTGAGCTCAAGAACTCCATGGCAATCATCATACAAGACGAAGGACTACTCAAGACTGGTGGATCTTCATCGAATAAAAGGTATGTGGAGACTTGAACTTATCTATCACTCAAAAGTCTATCTAATCTATCTCCTATCTTGAGACAAAAGTCGTTTTACTATATAGACTAAAGTTATACACATGTGACATTTCGAGCTGAGTATATCTCGCTTATCTATTTCTCGAAATATGTGTTGGTAAAGATTTAGCTTTAGCCGAGTTCATCTTTGCCTAGTGACGAATGTCATGTGATGTTTCAATCACTTTGGAAATTGCTCTGACAAAAACTAGTTCGTGAATAACAACTATATGACGTCCTCTGAGAATGTTTTAATGATTGAAATGAGAGTTTAGACAATATAACCACTGGGGGATATAAACATTGTTGTGGTAACACATATATGTATAAGTCCTTATGCACTTGAACCGAAGTTTGCGAACTTTGTTGATCAAGTGAAAACCGGAACTTGAGCAGTCAATCCAGTCCACGAACGAGTATAGTTATCGAACCCGAGAATTTCTGCTGGAGTTGAAGCTTGGTTTCAGTCCGCGAACTCAGTCTGCGAACTAACGGAAGTTCACAAACCCGAGAATTTATACTTGAGTTTGTGAACTCCAATTGGTTACTTAAGTCCATGAACCCAGTCCGTGAACTTGAGTGGTTATGTCTAAAAACGATGTTCGTGAACTTATTTAAATTATCTAAGGAATGCTATTGCAAACCATGGCTTTATATTTCATGAATCGATTCGAGTGAATCACATCGTTTTTGCTTCAATTGTGTCTTGTGTAGTACATAAGATCTCATAGCAATTGAACAACTCTCTAACTAGTTCATTTGAGTCATTTGGACTAGTTATGGTGAAGAAAAATATGGTTGATATGAAAGTTATCATTTGGCTAACCATTTGGTTGACTAATCTTGAACCAACTATTGTACACGTTTGGGTACGGTTACACAAACCCAAAATCTTCAAGTACATGTGTGTATGGCAAGCAAAGTTTTCGATCTAACGGTTGAGAGATATTATCCTGTATCTAATCAGGTTTTCATCTAACGGTGAATATTGAATGCTTTGTTACTAAGATAACATTGATTGGAAACCCTGATTTGAAAGACTATATAAGGGAGAACTCTAGCAACTGGGAAACCTAATCCCCACACATTCTGTGTGATACAAGTTTGCTAACCTAGAGTCGATTCTCCTTTAACCTTTGGTTTTCTTCTTCTAAAACCAGGTTAACGACTTAAAGACTTCATTGGGATTGTGAAGCCAGACCGATACTACTTTTCTTGTAGTTGTGTGATCTGATCTTGCTGTTTCTATCGTATGAGTGCAATTATAATAATTGGCTTGATATTTCTATCTCTAATAGGCAAGATATAAAAGTAATCACAAACTTCTTCGTCTCATCGTTTGTGATTCCACAATATATTTTTTCGCTGCGTCGAATAAGACTATTGTGAGGTGATTGATAAAACTGAGTTGTTCTTCGGGAATATAAGTTTGGTTTTATTGATTGGTTCCTGTTCACCTTGATTTATCAAAAGACAGAACAAAAATCATAGGTTTATTTATGGGAGACGAATTTATCTATCTTGTAGACTTTTCTGTGTGAGATATATTTGTTTGCTAAAGTCTTCGACTTTGGGTCGTAGCAACTCTTGGTTGTGGGTGAGATCAGCTAAGGGAATCAAGTGCGTAGTATCCTGCTGGGATCATAGGCGTAAGAGCATAACTGTACCTTAGATCAGTATGAGATTGATTGGGGTTCAACTATAGTCCAGACCGAAGTTAATTTGGAGTAGGCTAGTGTCTGTAGCGGCTTAATAAAATGTATGTTTAATCTGGACTAGGTCCCTGGGTTTTTCTGCATTTGCGGTTTCCTTGTTAACAAAATTCTGGTGTCTGTGTTATTTCTTTTCCACATTATATTTTTATATAATTGAAATAATACAGGTTGTGCGTTGTTCAATCTATTATAATATCCGACCTATTGGTTATTGATTTAAATCGATTGACACTTGGATATTGGTCTTTGGTACCATCCAAGTTATCACTCTTTGATTAGACTCGCGAATCATATTTTCTTGAGTAGAGATTGAGATAATAACTCCTTGAGTATTTTCTATTGATTGAGTCTAGTTGATTCTCTAGAAAAAACAACTCGGAGTTGTCCATACATATTGCTAATAGAAATATTGGGTGAGGTTGTTAGACCCCCGCTTTTTCAGTTTCATCTAAACATTTTATATTGAAAAGAAAACCTCCTTCCTTTTCTTTGTAGATCTCTTGTTAGGAGTTTAATTTTGCATTAAAGTTATCAAGCTCTTTTTCTAAATGGAAAATCTTTTCTTGAGTTTTCCCCAGATCAATTTTACAAGTTTCAACATGATGACGTTCAACATTCATTCTTTTTTTATGATCACTCACTTGCTGTGCGATTTCTTCCTTTAGAAATCAATTGAACCTTTAAGGCTAACTCTCGTTCACTTTTAAGTGTGGAGAGAAGTTCTTCAGAGATATATAGAAATTGTTTTCTTAATTCCTTTAGTTCGGAAGTTTTCACACTTGATCTTTCATTCAAAATATCAATAATAGATTTCAGAAATGTCTCGTTAGAGAACTCATCAATTGAACAGTCTGAAGAACATTCTTCTTTTGAGCATATGTCTTGTAATTCGTTAATTGAGCCTTTCTTAAGTTTTCAATCTCGCTTAACTTTACATTGGCCCATAACTTATATGATGGATCGCACCAAACACATATTGTTATATCTTTTCGTTTTTGCCTGCTCTAATACCAATTAAAAAGGCGAGGGTACACCAATATACCTAAAGCTAAAAAATTTCCTTCCTATAAGTCCTTTCTCTGAAAGTGATTTTCTATAGACTAAGTCGAGATAATGCAACTAATGGGTTCACACTTCGTGTGATCGTCTATGGATACGAGATCGAGACAATACAACAACGAAGTATGTTTACTTGATACAAAGGTTCGGACTTAACAAAACATGATAGGATTCACATATCAAGTAAATAGAAATTAACCTTTGTGCAAATCACTTTAATTATAATAAAACAATTATAATGAGGAAATATACTGTAAAAGACACATCAAGATTTTATTAACGAGGAAACCGCAAATGCAGAAAAACCCTGGGACCTTGTCCAGAATTGAATACTCTCAGGAATAAGCCGCTATACAAAATAAACCAACTTCGTATAGTTGAGACCAAGCAACTATTCTATAGTTCACCTAGTTCCGTCTGTATTCCCACGCCTCCAACCTGTAAACAAGTCATGTACTTGGACCAATTCCTTTGGTTCGTATTCCAAACAGTAAAGGAACAACAAATCTGTTTGGTATCAACTCTCTTCAACCAAGTGATATGATTTGAGCAAAGGTTCCCTTGTTTATCTTAACATAAACTCCTTTGCCAGGTTCCAAGATCTATCTTATGTTCAATCACCAAAAGGCAATCAGTAAGATTAAGCCAATCAACACTCTTAATCCAAAGAACTGTATTGATGCCGATCTTCTCAATTAATCAATCTAATCTACCACAAGGATAAACCGATTATTAATTGGATCCTCAGTTACCCAAATAAGTATTGTGCACACCAAAGATTATAAAACCAAGTCAGAAATCTTTTATCTCTTCTTTGTCTTCAATTTTTCTTAGATATTCAATAAACACCTGCACACAACTACTTGAATCTCTTGTAATCAATCACACACAGAACAGATTCTATTAACAATGGATTATCACAAGATCGTCTTTAGATCTAACAACAATCTAAAGATCCCTGTCGAATCCTTGAACTAGTTTAAGTGAATCTTATATCATAAGAGTAGATTCTCACGCATAAAAAAACTAGGTGCAATCAAAGTTCAACCACCGTTAGTCAATCAAATCAACATGAAAACTAAAGATAAACCGCAATATCTAGTTTCCCACCAATGGGTCGCGCTAGAGCTTCTCAATCTCAAAGAAGACTTTAAATTGAGCGGCTGTAAGAGATTTCTCCTAATTAGATTACTCTCCTCTCCGATAGGCGGCTTCACCAGTAACAACACAACATAGGAAGTTTACTGTCACGAAGGATTAGTTTGCTAGAAATACAAACTCAAAGTATTTATAGACAAGGAAGTTTGGACACCAAGGAATTTCCAAAACTGAAAATATTCTCAAGATATTTTTCCATATTAACCCAAATTCGGTTTTCATAATTCCTGTGAATGCACTGTCCAAATATAATGATCGAAATCTCCTTGGAAAATCTTTAACTAGCAAATGCACATTACTAATTCTTATTTTCCATATATAATTAAAAACCTTAATTAAAAGATTCTTAACTTATTTAAATTCGATCTTGGGATTTACTTCCTTCTTAGCTATAAAGGAATATCTTTGAATAATAAGAGAAACACATTAATGTGCGTGTTCAAAGTGTGTCGACATCTTACTCTTGCAAGTCTTTTTTCATACTTACTCACTTGAAACTGATTTACCACACTTCCAAACAAGTTTATAATTGGTTCATCTGACTTTTAAGAACTATGTTATTGATCAAGTACCACTCAATCACAAACCATGGGTTTAACGGTTCTACCAAAAAAAGTTTCGGTTCTACCTCCATGTGAGTATTGTGCATAGTCACACTAGCTTACCAAAGATATGGCTGACTAGGTACTAGGATCGGTTCCCCACATATATTTGGTATCTAACTTGTATGCACTGCACATGTCCATAGGATCGGTTCCCCCTTGCCTAAAAACGTGTTGCACATGTTCATAGGATAGGTTCCCCTTTATTTTATAAACCTTGTTGCACCTCATACAAGGATCGGTTCCCCCTTGTGATGTACTGCACCTCTTCATAGGATCGGTTCCCCTTTCCCAAATTTGGTCAGACACTCATAAACCCGATCATACCCCAGGTGATTACTTAAGATCGGTTTCACTAATAAAAGTCATACCAATACATAAGTCAGGCCTCATGTGAATAATTTTACCAAGAACACAAAAAAGTCATGAGCGGTTATACTAATCACACATATTGGTCGTTCATAAGATTTGCAATGAAGAATAGCCCCAATAATGCCTGTCGATTTCCTTTTCGGTTCACAACACATATCATGAACTTACTTCCTTAAAACACATGTAAAAAAATTATTTCCTAGGATGAAATCCTCACCTCATACCCATACATAATCACAATAGCATTCATACGATTATGTTGATGTCTCATATACAAAGTTTAATAGTAAAGCAAGAAACTTCATATTGTATTCCTTAATACTATGTCTATCTAGAGTGTTCATGCTTCGTAGTTTTATGTTTTCAATATGCACGACTTGAAAGATACGTTAGTGAATGAAACAGTTCAATTCAAATATCACTAACCTCAAGTGGAAGGATGATGTTGTGGTTGTAGCTCCGTACTTCTTTACTTCTTCAAGTCTTCACAATACTTGTAATGTCTCTCCCTAATACTTTAAAGCTAACCTATATGAAGTTGACTCTAGTACATTTAAATCAAGCGACTCTTAAATGAGTTTTGTCTTACTAAAATATGACAACCAAACTTGACATACCAACACTTGGTGGGTTCAACCGAGCAATGCTCTAACAATCTCCCCCTTTGTCAATTTTAGTGACAAAGCTCTTACAATCATATGGATAAACAAATTACAATAATTCATTAAACATACGCTTGGTTCCCGAATTCAACAGCACATAACCTGTATTCATTCTATCATAAATGCCGCTGTTGATATTATAATAACAAAGCTCATACTCCCCCTAAAGGTGAGATAGGTAGATTTTCAATCCACACGTATTTGTTATCCCAATCATATGTTATGTTATTCCCCCTTAGTATGTGCTTTTCCTCATTCGTTAGATAAACGTTTCAAGCACCATTGTCCTCTTCCCTAGTGACACCAATCAACATAAAATTGAAATAAGCATCACCTGTTTACTCCATATATTTCTCCCCATTTTTGTCACAAAATGACAAAGAAACGAAAATATAAAGGACAACACGAAAAGGATCTTACAAATCTCAAAATAGACTTGCAACATGTTGAGTCAAGCACGAGGGTTTTACATACCATTTTTGATAACCAATATCAAAACCAAAACTACAAAGTAATTATGTTTTGATATGTTATCATGGAAATAATTTCCCGAAGCAATTTTCCCAACTAGTTTAGCAAACCAAAAAATAAACTAAGCAATTTAGTTCCTTTGCTAAACCGATTGTATAAATACAACCGCTTCATTCGATATGACCAAAACAAATATAAATTCCATTTTTCTCATCGGGTTCTAATTATCCATATAACTTAGACCTTTAGATTTTAAACAAGCCAAATACTAGGTTAGTTAACCAGGATTTCCTTGTTTAGGCATTCAGCTAGACTTGAATAACCGAAACCTCCACTTTGATAAGTCTAACTAAGATCAGAATTAACTTAGTTTAGCTTATCCGAAATCGAATTGGACTAAACAACTCATCCCGTCAATATATTCATTCGTTAAGCGATAAATAATTCATACAAACCAATAAATCAACTTGCATAATTATTTACCTCAACCAAAAGCAATTGAAACTACATATATCATTAAAGTTCTACTATTGCACAAATTTTTTGTAAGCTTAAACAATTGATACCATACAATAAAGAAAAATAACAATTGTTTTACTTAACAGGAAGCAATTGAAATAACATAAACATTAAAGCACCGCAATTGCACCAAACTTTTGTAAGCCTAAACGATTGATTTCACACAACAAAGCAAGATAACAATGGTTTTACTTAACCGGAACCAATTGAATCACACAAACATCCACACATACATAATGGAATAAACACATAAATTGTACCGACAATTTTGTTTGAGATATATATATATATCAAATAAAAATAGGCTTTTCTTAAAACAGGAAAATAATTGACTAACAAGATTGTTACCTCAATTTTCGCATCCAACTTCTCCAATATGATCACATCTTCTTCTTCCAGAGAGAATTGATATCGAAATACCATTATGTTGTCATCCTTATGCCAAAAAAAATAAAATAAACAACCAACCTTTACCATAGAAAGGTTGAAAATCGGTTTTAACAATTGCAGGCAAAAGTTGAAAACCGTCGAAACATATATGCTTTTATGCTAAACCAAAACCGATTCAACATATTGTGACTTTTTCACATATTGTTTCTACAAGAACCCCTCATGATCCTTAAATAAAGCCTACCAACATGGGATAGAACTTAATCCTGCTAAATCAGAAAGTCACCCAAACCATAAGGGTTCACAACATATTATGAGATCGAATATCAAGGTAATAAAACCGAAATCAAACTCCCATAAACATACATAGCAAATAAATAAAGCATTAAGCACCTGCTATGTAAATCAAAAACTATCACAATAAAAATTACAGATCAAATAACTTTATTCATCAAAATAAGATAGTTTTATTCATAATAGACTTATACAATCAATGAAAGAAATCAAAAATTGATGTCTATTTTTATTTTGAACAAGAGTCTAAACTTATTCATCCTTGTTATCTTCTGTCTCCATGATTTCATCAAGGTTATCTTCGTACAATTCAAGATTAGTAGAGAGAAAACTAATCTTTTGAAGATCATGAATGTCTCTAAAATATGCCCAACAAACAGCATGAAAGATAATTTCCTTTCGAGTAGCAGAAGATAATTCCTTTAGGAGTTCCTTTCTTCCTATTAGTTCAAGAACTCCTTCACATATGCTTGTAGTCCTTATCTCAGTGGGAGATGGCACGATCTGATACGAACATAGATCAAAGTAGATTTCAACTCTTCCTTTATTAGAGGAATCCAGAACACTTTCCACTTCCGGGATACAGTATTCTCCTACACATTCGCTGAATGATCTTTTATTTTCACTAAAACGGATTACATGAATCTTTCTTATTAAAAGATCATGAAATCTACATGAATATACCAAATTTGATATATTAATCTTTAATTCCTTCATTGTAAACATTCATGAAGAGTTCGAATAGGAATTCGGTTTTAAGAGACTTTAACCACTTATAAAAGGAAACCTTTTATACAAAGAATTTTTGAAATCTTTCTCAAAAAGAAATAACAAAATTTTCCCATTTTTAAACAAATTTATATAACACAACAGTGCTTGGGAATAGAGAAATTTGTTCTTTTGTAACATTGTATTATTTTCGACTGTTCATTCTGTCCCATATTTAAAAAAATGATATATCATCATAATCAAAGAGTGGTTCAGAGATTTTTCCTTTTAAAGGATGAGAGACAAAACTTGTCTTCTTAAAGTTACTTTCCTTATACCCCTTTTTGAATGTTTTTGGTGTAAACTGAGTAGACCAAGGATCGGAAAAATAGTCTTTTACTTTGCTTGTTAAGGCATATGGAACCAATGTCATTTTTCTTAATTCCTTTGTAACAAAATGGAGAGCCTTTTACATTTTATGAATCTTACACCCTTTCTGTATATGTTTTTTACTGCCACAAGAATAACAACATCTGGTATTATAAGGATTATGATGTGGATTGTTACTTGTTTGTGCAAGATTATAGAATGTTCCTTCCTTTTTCTCTACTCTTTGAGGTTTCGACTTCTTCCTTTCTTTATGATCTTTCTTCTTCAGGTCTGAATGATCATCACCTATTTGTTTGTCCTTAGAATTTCCTCCATTATGTTGAGTATCTTCTTTAAGAGAATCCTGTGTTAGAGTACACTCGGATTTGACAAACTTTATTTCACTTTTAGGAACTACAGTACTATCACCTTCGTATGTTAAAACACATGAGTCTCAGAGTTGTCCATACAGATTGCTAATCTAAATATTGGGTGAGGTTGTTAGACCCCCGCTTTTTTAGTTTCCTCTAAATATTTTATATTGGAAAGAAAACCTCCTTTCTTTTCTTTGTAGAGCTCCTGTAGGGAGTTCAATTTTGCTTTAGAGTTATCAAGCTTTTTTTCTAAAAGGGAAATATTTTATTGAGTTTTCCCCATATTAATTTTATAAGTTTCAACATGATGACGTTCAATATTCATTCATTTCTCATGATCACTCACTTGTTGTGTGATTTCTTCCTTTAGAAGCTCATTCTCCTTAAAGAGAACTGCAACCTTTAAGGATAACTCTCGTTCACTTTTAAGTGTAGAGAGAAGTTCTTCAGAGATATATAGAAATTGTTTGCTTAATTACTTTAGTTCGGAAGTTTTCACACTTGATCTTTCATTCGAAATATCAATCATAAATTTCAGAAATGTCTCGTTAGAGAACTCATCAATTGAACAGTCTGAAGAGCATTCTTCTTTTGAGCATATGTCTTGTAATTTATTAACTGAGCCTTTATTAAGTTTTAACTCTCGCTTGACTTTACTTTGGACCATAACTTATAGGATGGATCGCACCAAACACATATTTTAGATCTTTTCGTGTTTGCCTGCTCTGATACCAATTGAAAAGGCGAGGGTACCCAATATACCTCAAGCTAAAAATTTTTCTTCCTATAAGTCCTTTCTCCAAAAGTTATTTTCTATAGACTGAGATGAGACAATGCAACTAAGTGGTTCACACTTTGTGTGATCGTCTATGGATACGAGATCGAGACAATACAACAACGAAGTATGTTTACTTGATACAAAGGTTAGGACTTAACCAAACACAATAGGATTCATGTATCAAGTAAATAGGAATTAAAGTTTGTGCAATTTACTTTAATTATAATAAAACAATTATAATGCAGAAATATAAAGCAAATGACACATCAAGATTTTGTTAACGAGGAAACCGCAAATGCAGAAAAACCCTGGGACCTTGTCCTGAATTGAATACTCTCAGGATTAAGCCGCTATACAAAATAAACCAACTTCGTATAGTAGAGACCAAGCAACTAAACCTATAGTTCAAGTAGTTCCGCCTGTATTCCCACGCCTCCAACTTGTAAACAAGTCAAGTACTTGGACCAATTCCTTTGGTTCATATTCCAAAAAGTAAAGGAACCACAAATATGTTTGGTATCAACTCTCTTCAACCAAGTGATATGAGTTGCGCAAAGGTTCCCTTCTTTATCTTAACATAAACTCCTTTTCCAGGTTCCAAGATCTATTTTATGTTCAATCACCAAAAGGCAATCGGTAAGATTAAGCAAATCAACACTCTTAATCCAAAGAACTGTGTTTATGCCCATATTCTCAATTAATCAATCCAATCTACCACAAGGATAAACCGATTATTAATTGGATCATGTGTTACCCAAACAAGTATTGTGCACACCAAAGATTATAAAACCAAGTCAGAAATATTTTATCTCTTCTTTGTCTTCAAATTTTCTTAGATATTCAATAAACACCTGCACACAACTACTTGAATCTCTTGTAATCAATCACACACAGAACAAATTTTGTTAACAATGGATTATCACAAGATTTTCTTTAGATCTAACAACAGTCTAAAGATCCCTGTCGAAACCTTGAACTAGTTTGAGTGAATCTTATATCAGAAGAGAAGATTCTCAAGCATAAACAAACTAGGTGCAATCAAAGTTCAACCACCGTTAGTCAATCAAATCAATATGAAAACTAAAGATAAACCGAAATATCTAGTTTCCCACCAACGGGTCGCGCTAGAGATTCTCAATCCTAAAGAATACTTTAAATTGAGCGTCCGTAAGAGATTTCACCTAATTAGATTACTCTCCTCTCCGATAGGCGGCTTCACCAGTAACAGCACAACAGAGGAAGTTTACTATCACGAAGGATTAGTTTGCTAGAAATGCAAACTCAAAGTATTTATAGACAAGGAAATTTGGACACCAATGGAATTTCCAAAGCCGGAAATATTCTCAAGATATTTTTCCATATTAACCCAAATTCGGTTTTCATAATTCCTGTGAATGCACTGTCCAAATATAATGATCGAAATCTCCTTGGAAAGTCTTTAACTAGCAAATGCACATTACTAATTATTATTTTCCATATATAATTAAAAACCTTAATTAAAAGATTCTTAACTTATTTAAATTCGATCTTGGGATTTACTTCCTTCTTATATGTTAAGGAATATCTTTGAACAATAAGAGAATACACATTAATGCGCGTGTTCAAAGTGTGTCGACATCTTACTCTTGCAAGTCCTTTTTCATACTTACTCACTTGAAACTGATTTACCACACTTCCAAACAAGTTTATAATTGGTTCATCTGACTTTCAAGAACTATGTGATTGATCAAGTACCACTCAATCACAAACCATGGGTGTAACGGTTATACCATAGCAAGTTTCGGTTCTACCTCCATGTGAGTACTGTACATAGTCACACTAGCTTACCAAAGATACGACTGACTAGGTACTAGGATCAGTTCCCCCTTGCCTAAAAACGTGTTGCACATGTTCATAAGATCGGTTCCCCTTTATTTTATAAACCTTGTTGCACCTCATACAAGGATCGGTTCCCCCTTGTGATGTACTGCACCTCTTCATAGGATCGTTTCCCCTTTCCAAAATTTGGTCAGACACTCACAAACCCGATCATACCCCAGGTGATTAATTAAGATCGGTTTCACTAATAAAAGTTGTAGTTCCAAGAAATCCTACACTACACCCTTGTTAAGATTTCATAATAACCAACTCATACTTAAAGATTAAAAATGACTCTTTATCATTTAATTCTCAGAAAATTTTACAGAAGTGGATGAAATCAAGAATATAACTATTCTCTCAAAGTTTCTCTCCTCAAAACTTTCTCATCTCTCAAAAATACATCATCCTTATCTGAATCTATATGAACCCTTTATATAGGAAATTACATAGTGTATGACAGCTAAGTTTTCCTTTTATTTTGGATCTACTTTGCGATCTTATCGCGACAGCTATAATGTCAACTCTTGCAAGCATTGTAACCATCGCAGATTAATCATGCTCTTCTCGTTTTCTTCAATCGTCAGCTATTACGTCATTCTTTAATCCATTCTGTGACACTTCGCTAAGCGTTGTTGAAGAGCTCGCGGTATTCTCGCAGAAGTGTTGTTTATTTCGCGGGATTATTGTTATAGCGATATTCTAGTCCTACATCTTGCCTCTTCTCATGTCTTCTTCGCAAATAGGAGAGGATATGAGAATCTCCAACTCTTCATAGCACTTCTTTCCATGTTTTCTCCTCGACAAAACTCCGAGAATTTAGCTTAACCGCCTACACGTGTCGTAAATTCTTTTTTTTTTACTGACACGTGTCTACTCAACAGGTCATCTCTTTTTTCCTATAAAAGGTAGAATTTGGTTACAAAACTAATTTTGTTCTTCGTTCCCCTTTGTCTTTTTGTTTTTTCGTCTGCAACTTTTCTTCTTCTTCATATTTACCTGCTACTGCTTTAATGGAATCTTCAAGGTATGTGTTTTTCTGACATTACTAAATTTATTTCGCTTACTTGAATCATGTTTACTCATATTTTTACTGAACCTTTTTATTTGATTCTTCATGATTCCTATACTATGCTTTTCTCTTCAGCGGAACTAACGCTCAATCTGTAATCCAAAACCCTAGTCTTCATAAGAAACTAGTTGAGAAGAAAAGGAATCCTGCGATTCATAAGGTAGTAAGAAACATTTTACTTATACTTAACAATATTGTTGCCTCTATTTCTTATCTAAATTATTACTCGCAGGACGACGAGAATATCGCTAGACCTCGTAAACGATCTCGCCAGGCTAACTCTTGAGGATGATATTATCATTCCCAAATTGACATCTGCGAGAGCAATTCCAGTAACTTCGCAAGTGGAACCTCCTTCTTATGTTTGCGAGAACATCGCCGCTAACATCCCTTTCTCTACTGACTTTTTTACAAATGAAGTTCCCAAATACGATGTCAATGAAATTCCATCCAGCCCTTTATTACCTTCGACTGTTACCTTCGCAAACACTCCTCCTTCTGATGATGCAACCATTGCAAATAACTCAAATCTCCAACTCTCCATCATTACCACTTCACCCTCTACACCTCTTCCCTCATCTAAAGAAACACCAGTAGAGGTTGATGCTGATTTTAAAGTTTTATCTGACATTTTACATGATGCTAGGAAATCTTCTATTGACCCTTTTAAATATAATGTCTGCGAGACTTTGCTCAAATATTTTGGTTCTGACTGTACCACTTCGCGAACATCTTTGGAATATGAAGTTGATGCTCTAAAGAGAAGTCTTCAAGCCAAAACTTCAGAATGTGATATTCTCTGCCAGAAGCTTCATAATTCTTCACTTGATTGCGAGAATCTCCGCAGAAAAAATAACGAGCTGAAAGGTATAATTTTCCTGCCTCTGTCTTTTTGTTTTTCTGTTCTAGCAAGTTTTCATCTTCTCTGTACTTAAGATTCTTTCTTAAATTCTTGGCTTGTATATTTAGTTTTAAATCAGAATCGATTCATTGAAATACTTAAATTTGAGTCTATCGCTGAAGAAGCTCGCGTTGAAAAAGATTCTTAGATGGACCAGTTTAATAGATTAGATAATCTCTACACTTACTCGATCGATCAAATAGATAATCTTACTAATGAGAATAATCAATTATCGCAAAGCCAAAATTTATTAAGTAGCGAGATTACTCGCCTCTCATATTTGTTAATCAAGGCTAATTTGATGACGGAATCTTTATCAGACGAAAATAGAACTTTATCTCAAGAAAAGCATAGTTTCTCAAGCTTGATGGCGATTTCTTCGCAAAAATTGAGTAATCTTCAGAGAATATGTGATAATCAAGAGCAATATCTTCGTTCTCTTAAGGATGAACTCAAGAAAGTAACTAAATCAGCTTCCGCTGAAGAGGATAAGCTTACGAAGGGTAGGTTAACTCTTAGTTTAAAGGCCAGCAAGCTTCAAGATCAATACTCCCAATTAGAAGAATCTTATTCTTTATTAGCAAAGGAAAAATCGTATCTCCTCTCCAAAGAAGAAAATATAAAATCTCGCCTGAAGGGTATAGTTGGGGACAATTTTGACGATGCCATGAATCAATGGGAGAATTGTTGCTTATCTTTAATTCAAAATTTAACTCTTCAAAAAGAAGGTAGTCATTTTGACTATCTTGACTGTTAATTTTTCTATTTAATTTCTCTACTATACTTCTTGCGAGATTTTTACCTGAATATTTTCTTGTCATTTTTGTTTCTTGCAGAATCTGAAAAAAGCCTTCACTCTACCATTTCTGATCTGACTGATAAATTGGCTAAAGCTCGCAAAGAAAATGGATCTCTCCTTTCTCGTGATGTTAAATCTAGCGATCGAGCAGAGAGAAGATATTAATATCTTGAGTATTTTAAGAACTTGGAGATTAGAAATCGGGATAAAGGTTTCCTTCGCAAGGTTCATCTTAGCATTGAAGTCATTGTGAATGATATTCTAATATCTCAGGATCTTCCCCCTGTATCTGTTCCTCCTCTAGAAGTAGATGATGATGAAGTTCCTCTTCCTATGGATAAGGATCTATAATATGCAAGTGGAGAAGAAGATATTCCTCAAGAAGACCCAGTAGAAGAAGAATTTCAAATTAATCGTAATGATAAGAATGTTGGTGAAGCTGATGACACTAGCAAAGAGAATGAATCTGGCGAGACCAACACTGAAGCTTGAATTTTATTTTGTTTTCTTTTTCTTCCCTTTTCTTGCGAGCAATGTATCTTTATGCACCTTTGGAACACAACCTTTATTTCTATTTCTTTGAATATTCTCAAGGAAGATAATGATATTTTGTTTATTAGCTCCCTTACTTGCCCCTTATTATCTTTCTTGAAGGGATTAGCTATTTCCATATCTTATTTTTGCGAGCTATGTTGTTATATTCCTTGCGAAATTATGAATAAATCTGCGATATGACGAATATTACTGCGATGTTTTCTTCTAATAATCCTGTTGTGTGATTCTGAATAACGTTTTCTGAAAAATTCTGAAGGAATCTTGTTTTTCATAGATTTTCCTGCTATGAATAAATCTTTCCTGCATTCTCAAAACAAAATAGTTAATGTTTAAAATTGTTCTGTTGGTCTTATTTTTCCTTCCTAGTTAAAGGTCTTATTTTGCCAATTTTTGTATCTGCGACAAAATCACAAGAAGTTTTAACATTTACATGTATAAACCCATTGATCTTTCCTTATCCATATTTTGTTCATTTCTCTGCGATAATATGACAAGACTAAGTTCCCTTGCGAGGTCTAAGCCTTATGACATTGCCGTCTTGCGATGAAATCGCATGATGTCTTTACACTTTCATGTAAAAACCCATTGATCTCATCTTATCTTGTTTTGTCTTATGGATTGTTGCCTCTGTATAATTTTTTGTCACGTAACAATATGTGTAGGACCAGAATATCGCTACAACACTTCCAAGCGAGCATCACCGCAAGCTTTTTAACAACACTTTGGGAATGTCACAAAAGCAGTCAAAAGAGTGACGTAATAGCTGACGATTGAAGAAAACATGAGAAAAGCATGTTTGTCCCGCGATGGTTACAAAGCTTGCGAGAATGAACATTGTAACTATCGCGGTACAATCGTAGAACAAATCCGAAATAAGAGGAAAACTTAGTTGTCATCCATTATGTAACTACCCTATAAATAGAGACCCAATATGTCCAGAAAATGATGATGTATTTTTGAGAGTTGAGAAAGTCTTGAGGAGAGAGAAACTTCAAGAGAAAAGTTATATTCTTGAATTTTTACATTTCCTGTAAACATTTATGAAAATCAAATAATAAAGTGTCGTTCTTAATATTCAAATTTGAGTTGGTTATTACAAATTCTTAACAAGGGTGTAGTGTAGGATTTCTTGCAACTACATTTTGGCGCCCGAAACAGGGATTAAATTAGCGAAATCATAGAA
Source organism: Papaver bracteatum (assembly GCA_023529315.1). Taxonomy (NCBI): domain Eukaryota; kingdom Viridiplantae; phylum Streptophyta; class Magnoliopsida; order Ranunculales; family Papaveraceae; genus Papaver; species Papaver bracteatum. The sequence continues at coordinate 993,106 of JAJJWX010000433.1, forward strand.
AAAGTGAGGAAAAAGATAAGAATTGTTCAAGATTAACAAAATCATAAAACAAATCGGTGAGATATTTGAAGGAAGAATGGTAAGAATCAAAGAAGATTGTAGAAAATTGGAGTGTGGTATGGTAACAAGAACAATGATTGATAGATTTCATGAAAATATTAAAGGGAAGATACACAAACGGGATTTTGAAGGAAGGAAAATTATGACGGTGGAAAAAATATCATCATTGAAAGATTGGGAAAAGCAGGAGATCACATTTACAGCAACAGAAATACCAAAAGAAAATCTAGGTCATACATTTCCTTTGGTAATCACGGTATCCACTATACCAATGAGAAATGAAGAATCAATAAAATCTTTAGAACAATGGGCTATGAATAGAACTTTGGTGGATGCAGGAAGTTCTGTGGATATCATATTTTATCATACTTTTAAGAAAATGGGATATAAGGATGAAGAAATATCTTGTTCAACATATCATATTCATGGCTTTGGAAAATCTTTAACAAAACCTAAAGGCGAGATAGTGGTACGAATTCCACTAGGAGATATTGAAACACAAGTAACATTATGTGTGGTAGACGTGGAATCACCGTATAACATGATATTAGGAAGACCGTGGATATACGCAATCAAGGCTGTAGCATCAACATTGCATCAATGCATCAAATTTCCTATACCCAGTGGAATTGGAGAAATTAAAGGAGACACGGATTTTGCGAAATTATGTTACCAAATTGAAGTAAGAAATTGTGAAGAACGTCCAAAGATGTGAAAGGCTCGCAGAAAATTGGTGACAGAAACAAAGAAGGAAGAAGAATTTAAAGTTTACATGATAAGAGAAAAAGAAGGAAAAGGAATACCCAGCGAAATCTCGCGAGAAGGAGATGAACTCGCGAGAGTTATGAAAACACCAACACCAATGGGAAAACCTGAAGCCAGTTATACTGCAGCAGAACCAACAAAGGAAGTAAATATTGGGAGTGAAGAAGAGCCTAAAATGCTAAAAATTGGGACTAGAATGGAAGCAAATGAGGAAGAAAGAACTATAGATCTCTTGCGAGAATATAAAGATATCTCCGCGTGGAGCATGGATGAGATGCCAGATGTAGGACCAGAATATCGCTACAACACTTCTCTGCGAGATTAACAATGCTTCCCAGCGAGCATCACCGCAAGATCTTCAACTACACTTTGCGAGTGTCACAAAAGCAGTCAAAAGAGTGACGTAATAGATGACGATTGAAAAAAACATAAGAAAAGAATGTTTGTCCCACGATGATTATAAAGTTTGCGAGAATGAATATTGTAACTATCGCGGTACAATCGCAGAATCAACCCGAAATAAGAGGAAAACTTAGCTATCATCCACTATGTAACTACCCTATAAATATAGACCCAATGTGTCCAGAAAATGATGATGTATTTTTGAGAGTTAAAAAAGTCTTGAGGAGAGAGAAACTTCAAGAGAATAGTTGTAATCTTGAATTCTTCCATTTCTGTAAACATTTTTGAGAACAAAATAATAAAGTGTCATTTTTAATCTTTAATTGTGAGTTGAATATAGCAAAATCATAACAAGGGTGTAGTGTGGGATTTCCTGCAACTACATTTTGGCGCCCGAAACAGGAATTGAGTTAGCGAAATCATAGAAAAAGATAAAAAAGAAGATAAGAATTGTTCAAGATTAAGAAAATCATAAAACAAATCAGTGAGATATTTGAAGGAAGGATGATTAGAATCAAGAGGATTGTAGAAAATTGGAGTGTGGTATGGTAACAAGAACAATGATTGATAGATTTCATGAAAATATTAAGGGGAAGATACACAAACGGTATTTTGAAGGAAGGAAAATTATGACGGTGGAAAAAATATCACCATTGAAAGATTGGGAAAAGCAAGAGATCACATTTACGACAGCAGAAATACCAAAAGAAAATCTAAGTCATACATCTCCATTGGTAATCACAGTATCCACTATACCAATGAGAAAGGAGGAATCAATAAAATCTGTAGAAGAATGGGCTATGAATAGAACTTTGGTGGATGCAGGAAGTTCGGTAGATATAATATTTTATCATACTTTTAAGAAAATGGGATATAAGGATGAAGAAATGTCTTATTCAACATATCATGTTCATGGCTTTGGAAAATCTTTAACAAAACCTAAAGGTGAGATAGTGGTACGAATTCCACTAGGGGAGATTGAAACACAAATAACGTTATGTGTGGTAGACGTGGAATCACCGTATAACATGATATTAAGAAGACCGTGGATACACGTAATCAACGATGTAGCATCAACATTGCATTAATGCATCAAATTTCCTATACCCAGTGGAATTGAAGAAATTAGAGGAGACACAGATTTTGCGAAATTGTGTTACCAAATAGAAGTAAGAAATTATGAAGAACATCCAAAACTGCGAAAGGCTCGTAGGAAATTGGCGAGAGAAACAAAGAAGGAAGAAGAATTTAAAGTTTACGTGATAAGAGCAAAAGAAGGAAAAGGAATACCCAGCGAAATCTCGCGAGAAGGAGATGAACTCGCGAGAGTTATGAAAACACCAACACCAATGGGAGAACCTGAAGCCAGTTATGTTGCAGCAGAACCAACAAAGGAAGTAAATATTGGGAGTGAAGAAGAGCCTAAAATGCTGAAAATTGGGACTAGAATGGAGGCCGATGAGGAAGAAAGAACTATAAATCTCTTGCGAGAATATAAAGATATCTTCGCGTGGAGCATGGATGAGATGTCAGGCATAGATCCGTCAATAGCATGTCATAAATTATAAATCAAGAAAAACATAAGACCATTTAAGCAAAGAATAAGGAAAATCGCAACAACATATCATTCTCAAATAGAAGAAGAATTACAGAAGATGCTCGACGCAGGAATTATTAGGCAAGCAAAATACCCAGAGTGGATTGCAAATATGGTGGTGGTCCCATAGAAGAACAAGGGGATAAGAATTTGCATATATTTCACTGATTTAAACAAAGCTTGTCCTAAAGATAGTTTTCCGTTACCAGATATCCCACAGATGGTTGAATCAGCAGCGGGAAACGCCAGAATATCATCGTTAGATGGATATAAAGGATATAATCAAATCCCTCTCGCTGAAGAAGATCAAGAACATACCGCTTTTTTTGCTCCAAGAGGATTATATTGTTACACAAAGATGCCCTTTGGATTACGAAATGCTGGTGCAATGTATCAAATAATGGTGGAGAAGGTGTTTGCAAAGTGGATCCACAAAACATTAGAAGTGTATGTAGATGATATGCTGATGAAAAGCAAAGAAGCTGAGAATCATGTACAAGATTTGAAGGAGATTTTTGATCAAATACGACAATTTAATATTAAAGTGAATCCCGATAAGTGTACTTTTGGAGTAACTTCAGGAAAATTTCTGGGGTATATTGTATCAAAAGTAGGAATACAAGTTGATCCGGAAAAAGTACAAGCAATTCGCGATATGCCAATGCCTGCAACGGTAAAAGATGTGCAAAAATTAAATGGACTCTTAGCCTCGCTAGGAAGATTCATCTCGCGATCTTCAGACAAGTGCAAACATTTTTTCGATATACTCAAAAAGGGAACAAAATTCAAGTGGACAGATGAATATGAAAAGGCTTTTCAAGGAATAAAAGAACATTTAATGAACATAACTATCTTACAGAAAGCTGAACCGGGAGAAGAACTATTGATTTATCTCGCGACAACCACATATGCGCTAAGTGTTGTGTTACTGCGAGTAGATGCAGGGGTAGAAAAACCAATTTATTACATCATCAAAATGTTCAATTCTGCAGAGAGAAATTATTCAAATATTGAGAAACTAATTCTATCATTGGTGCATGCAACTTTTAAGCTTCACATCTACTTTCAAGCACATAAGGTCAAAGTGTTAACAAAAGTTCCAATTAAGTCAGTAATGAAAAATTCAAAAAGATCAGACAGAGTTGAGAGATGGAATGCACAAGTAGGACACTTTGATATCCAATATGAAGTTTTATCCTCGCCAAAGTCACTAGTTATCTCAGACTTCTTAGCTGAATTTCCTTTAGAAGATGATGAAGCTGTGGAAGAGATGATGGATGTAGAAGAGGAACATGGAGATCCAAAAGAACTATTAACAGAACCCGACAGATGGGAGATATTGGTGGATGGATCATCAAATGGAGAATGAAATGGGATTGGAGTTGTTTTCATTTCACCAGAAGGAGAGAAAACAGCTTTTTCATTTAGATTGGAATTTGCATCCACTAATAATGAGACAAAATATGAGGCCGTGATTCATGCTTTAAAATTTGCGGTAGAAATGAAGTTGGAAAATTCTAGAATCACCAGCGATTCACAGTTGGTTATTCGCTAGATAAAAGGAGAATACACAAAAAACGAACCATCTTTAAGAAATTATAAAAGATTAGTCGAAGAATTATCTGCGAGAATTCCAAAAATAAAATGGAGACACATATCAAGGAAAGATAATAGGCTCGCAGATGCTTTTGCTTTCATATCCAGTATGATGACAAATTCAGCTGCGAGGTGCATAAAAATTCAAGCACTTTTATTACCAGCGATAAACAAGGAAGAAGAAGAGGAAGATGTGATGATGGTAGAAACTGGAGAAGAAGAATTAAAGAGCATTATTACAGATTGGAGAGCATATATTCATGCATACTTGGCAAGAGGAGAAATCCCAAGAAATCGATTAGAAGCACATAAATTAAAAATTAGGGCAACCAATTATGAATTAAGAGATGGAGTATTATATCGCAGATCTTTTAGTGCCATCGCTAAGATGTTTGACGAGGGAAGAAGGACAAAAAATATTGAAGATGTTGTATAGTTGTGATGCTGGTAATCATAGTGGAGGAAGATCTTTGGTATATAGAATAAAAATGCAAGTCTATTACTGTCCATATATGCATGAAGATGCAAAACAACTCTCAAGGCGTTGCGAAGATTTCCAGCGATATGGAAAGAAGATACATGCACCAGGAACACCATTATCATCTTTAACAAGTGTATGGAATTTTGGGAAATGGGGATTAGATATTGTGGGACCATTTGTGCCTGGCTCTGGACAAAGAAGATATCTAATTGTCGCAACAGATTATTTCACAAAATGGGGAGAAGTAAAGGCAGTACAACATATCCGCGATAAAGATATTTTTACATTCATATTTGAGAATATAATTTGCAGATTTGGTATTCCAGCACAGTTGGTATCTGATAATGGAAAGCAATATGAAGGGCATAATATAGAATTGCTACTCAATGCATTTAAGATAAAGTGTGGAAAATCTACTCCTTTATACCCACAAGCAAATGGTCAAGCTGAAGCAACTAATAAGACAATCGCAGATATCTTAAAAAAGAATCTAGAAGGATACCACATAGCATGGTGCGAACAGGTGCATAATGCAATATTGGCTTACAATACAACTAGACGAGAAGCTACTGGAATGTCACCTTTTTGTTTGACGTATGGAGTTGAAGATGTGTTACCGACAGAAGTAGCTATTCCTACAACAAAAAGAGAGGCTTGGGAAAGAAATCTAAGTGATGGAATGATTTTAAATAAATTGGACGAATCAGAAGAAAAAACAAAAAAGACTTTACAACATATAGAAATTTACCAGCGAAGATTAGCTCGCGAGTACAACAAACGTGAGTTTCAACCTGGCGATTTAGTGCTGCGAGAAACACCAAGTTATCATAGAGAGAATGGTGGAAAGTTGGCGAGAAAATGGGATGGACCGTACATCATTAAAAAGATAGTTGGAACCGTGGCATAGAAACTAATGGACCCTGAAGGGAGAGATGTTGGTCAAAGACTTGATAGACCATGTTATAGACTATTTCTGAAAAGGTATTATCAATGACAACTTCCGCAAGATAAGAGATACTGGTACGTTGTATGATGAAACAAATAATAAATTCTTCTTTCTCTGTTACAACTGAGAGGTTCTTCTGATAACAAAGCAAAACAAGAGCTGCGAGCATAATTGCAAGAAAGGCGAATAAAAATTTCACAGAGATTAATAGAATGGGACAAACCTTTATGGCGTGCACCCTAGTTCGCGAATAAAATTTCGCAAGAGGAAAGTGTAAGACCTAATAGTGCGTCATATAAGGGGGTATGTCTTTACATGACTCAGGGATAAGGTTATACCGCTGCTGGAACCTAAGTCATGAAGATGTTGGGGTTAAAGAAAACCTATACAGGAGAGGGATCTTGGATTTCCAACTATATAAGGTTATACCCTGGTTGGACGACTAAGAACCTATTCTAAGGAGTGCAGAGTATGACCAAGGCACCGAGGTACACGGTTGAGTCAAGGGTGCCCGGGGCGTACGGAACTACCCTGGCCATCCTTGGAAAGTCTTGGTTATGATGCACTCGGCCCGAGAAAACCCCACTTAGGGTGCAGTCTTGTAACTATAATCCATATAGGCATAAAGGACAAGAGGCTGCGAGAACAACTGGTTGTTGGCAAATATGGATGGGAGGATCTAGTCTTGTATGGACGATGTGGCCTCCTTGAAGGGGAAACCAGGGGGAAGATAAGGGAGGCACCCTCCATTTGGGAGCTGATAAGTGTCTTAAGACGGCAATGTCATGGGGCTTTATGATCGCAAGAACATTTAGGCCTGTCATATTGTCGCGTGACGAAAATTATATAAAGGCAACAAGCCAAATGAGAAAAGTTAATATGAGATCAATGGGTTTTTACATGAAAGTGTAAAGACGTTCTGTGATTTCATCGCAAGACGGCAATGTCATAGGACTTAATTCTCGCAAAAGAATATAGACTTGTCATATTGTCGCAGAAAATTCGAAGAAACAAAGACAAGGCAAGATCAATGGATTTTTACATACAAATGTAAAGACATCCTGCGATTTTGTCGTAGAAAGAAAAGTTTGGCAAAATAAGACCTTTAACTAGGAAGACAAAATAAGACCAACAAAATAATCTCAAACATTAACTATTTTATTTGTTTCTCTCAGGAGAATATATGAGAAAGAAGATTCCTTCAAGATTTTACAGAAACATTATTTACAGATCAAGATTTTTAGCGGAAGATATCGCAAGAAATATTCGTTACATCGCAGATCCATTTCTATAATCGCAGATACAAGAAATAATTCACCATCTCAAGAAAGATAATGAAGGGCAAGTAGAGGAGTGGATAAACAAAAATCTCATTATCTTTCTTGAAACATTCAAAATAGCAAAAGTAAAAGTTAGATTCTAACGTTGCAAAAGGTTACATTGCTCGCAAGGAAGAAGAAGGAAAAGAAAAGCAAAAATAAAATTAAACTTCAGCGTTGGTCTCGCCAGATTCATTATTTTTTCCAGCATGATCAGCCTCATCAACATTCCTATCTTTGTGAGTCTCTCCTTTATTGTTTACAGTTGCTTCACCACCTGTAGTTACTTTTCTAGGAGGACTTTTTTCTTTTGGGTCTTCCTGAGAAAAATCTTCTTCACTATCTTCTTCACCGTTGGCATATTCTAATTCCATATCCATGGGAAGAGGAACTTCATCATCATCAACTTCTAGAGGAGGGACAGATACAGTAGGGAGAGATTGAGAAATTAGAATCTTGTTCACGAGAACTTCAGCGCTAAGGTGGACCTTGCGAAGGAAACATCTATCACGATTTCTAATCTCTATATTTTTGAAGTATTCGATATAATCAAGTCTTCTTTCTGCCACATCGCGACATTTTACAAGATCAGAAGTGAGAACCCTATTTTTTTTTTTGAGAACTTTGTCCAGTTTATCAGTCAAATCAGAGATAGTAGAGTGAAGGCTTCTTTCAGATTCTGCGAGCAACAGAAATGGCAAAATATTATTCAGACAAAGATCTCGCAAGAAATGTAACATAAAATTTGACAAAAAAAAATCAGCAAGTGAGGCAGTCAAATGACTACCTTCTTTTTGAGAAGTTAAATTTTGAACTAATGAACAACAATTCTCCCATTGATTCATGGCATCGTCAAACTTTTCCCCAACTATACCCTTCAGGCGAGATTTTATGTTTTCTTCTTTGGAATAGAGATATGAATTTTCTTTTGCCAATAAAGAATAAGATTCTTTTAATTGGGAGTATTGATCTTGAAGCTTGCTGGCCTTTAAACTAAGAGTTAACCTACCCTTGATGAGTTTATCCTTCTCAGCGGCAGATGATTCAGTTACTTCCTTGAGTTCATCTTAAGAGAACATAGAGATTGCTCTTGATTATCGCATATTCTTTGGAGATTACTCAATTGTTGCGAGGAAATCGCCATCAAGCTTGAAAATTTATGTTTTTCTTGAGATAAAGTTATATTCTCATCTGATAAAGATTCCGTCACCAAATTAGCTTTGATTAACAAGTATGAGAGGCGAGTAACCTCGCTATTTAATAAATGTTGGCTCTGTGATAATTGATTATTCTCATTAGTGAGATTATCTATTTGATCAACTGAATATGTGTAGAGATTATCTAGTCTATTAAACTGATCCATCCAAGAATCTTTTTCAACACGAGCTTCTTCAGCGATAGATTCAAATTTAAGTATTTCAATGAATCGACTCTGATTTAAAACTAAATATGCAAGCCAAGAATTTAAGAAAGAAACTTAAGTATAGGGAAGATGAAAATTTACTAGAAACAGAAAAAAAAAAAAAAAGACAGAGGCAAGAAGATTATACCTTTCAGCTCCTTGTTTTTTCCGCGAAGATTCTTGCAGTCAAGAGAAGAGTTGCGAAGCTGTTGATAAAGAACATCACATTCTGAAGTCTTAATATGAAGGTCTCTCTTTAAAACTTCAATTTCATTTTCTAAAGACGCTCGCGAGGCAGAGCCATCAGAACCAAAATATTTGGTTAAAGTATCGCAAACAATATGTTTGAGAGGATCAGTAGAATATTTTCTAGCATCATCTAAAATATCAGATAGAACTTCAAAAGCAACATCGACCCCAATTGATGTTCCTTTAGATGAAGGAAGAGGTGTAGAGGAAGAAGTATTAAGAATGACGAGTTGGAGATTTGGGTTATTTTTAATGGTGGATTTTTTTACTCGGTTTATTTGTAATGGTGGCATCATCAGAGGGAGGGGTGTTTGGAAAAGTAACAGTTAAAGGTTGTAAAGGACTGGAGGGAATATTATTAACAACAACTGTGGGGGTTTTATTTAATAAAGAGTCAGGGATGTTAACAGCAATATTCTCTCAAATAGAAGAATGAAGATCTGATTGCAAGGAAATGGGAGTAGCTCTCGCAGACGTTAACTCTGGAATGATGAAATCAGCCTCAAGAGTTTTGTTTTGGAGAAATATTTTAGGAGGTCTAGCGATACGCTCGTCATTCTGCGAATAATAACTTAGATAAGAAACAGAGGCAACAATATTGTTATTAAGAGATAAAATGTGTTTCTTACTACCTTATTACTCGCAGAACTCTGCTTCATCTTTTCAGTCGGTCTTTTACGAGAGTTAGGGTTTTGAATTACAGACTGGGCATTAGGAGTAGCTCCACTGAAGAGAAAACATAATATGAGAATTATAAAGAATCAAATAGAGAAGATTGGAAGATATGAGTAAAAATTGGTTCAAATGAATATCATAATTGAAAAGCATACCTTGATGACTCCATTAGAACAGTAGCAGGAGAATATGAGGAAGGAGAAAAGTTGCATACGGAAAACAAAACAAACAGATGAAGAAGATAGAAAAGTAAAAGAAGAAAATTAGTTTTGTAACCTAATCCTACCTTTTATAGGAAAAATGGGGTGACTTATTGGTTAGAGACGTGTCGGTAAAAAGAAGAATTTACAACACGTGTAGGCAGTCAAGCTAAAATAACAGAGCTATGTCGAGAAGAAAATATGGAAAGAAAAGAAGCTGCGAGCACTATGAAGAGTTGAAGATTCTCATATCCTCCCCACTTTGCGAAGAAGACATGAGAAGAGGCAAGATGTAGGACCAGAATATCGCTACAACACTTCTCAGCCAACATCACCGCAAGCTTTTTAACAACACTTTGCGAATGTCACAAAAGCAGTCAAAAGAGTGACGTAATAGATGATGATTGAAGAAAACATGAGAAAAGCATGTTTGTCCCGCGATGGTTACAAAGCTTGCGAGAATGAACATTGTAACTATCGCGGTATAATCGCAGAACAAATCCGAAATAAGAGGAAAACTTAGCTGTCATCCATTATGTAACTACCCTATAAATAGAGACCCAATATGTCCAGAAAATGATGATGTATTTTTGAGAGTTGAGAAAGTCTTGAGGAGAGAGAAACTTCAAGAGAAAAGTTGTATTCTTGAATTTTTACATTTCCTGTAAACATTTATGAAAATAAAATAACAAAGTGTCGTTCTTAATCTTCAAATTTGAGTTGGTTATTACAAATTCTTAACAAGGGTGTAGTGTAGGATTTCCTGCAACTACAATATGACAGGCCTAAATGTTCTTGCGATCATAAAGCCCCATGACATTGCCGTCTTAAGACACTTATCATCTCCCTAATGGAGGGTGCCGCCCTTATCTTCCCCCTGGTTTCCCCTTCAAGGAGGGCACATCGGCCATACAAGACTAGCTCCTCCTATCCGTATTTACCAACAACCAATTGTTTTCTCAGCCTCTTGTCCTTTATGCCTATATGGCTTATGGTTACAAGACTGCACCCTAAGTGGGGTTTTCTTCAGGCCGAGCACATCATATCCAAGACTTACTAAGAATGGACAGTGTAGGTTCATCCGTCCCGGGCATCCTTGGATCAACTGTGTACCTCGGCGCCTTGGTCATACTCTGCACTCCTTAGAAGAGACCCTCGGTCGTCCAACCAGGGAATAAACTTATATAGTTGGAAATCCAAGGTACCTCTCCCGGATAGGTTTTCTTTAACCCCAATATCTTCATGACTCAGGTTCGAGCACCGGTATAACCTTATTCCTGAGTCATCCAAAGAGATACCCCCTAATATGACGTACTATAGGTCTTACATTTGCCTCTTGCGAAATTGTATTCGCGAACTAGGGTGTACGCCATAAAGGTTCGTCCCGTTCTTTGTTTCTTTTGCGTATATCGCAAACTTTCATTCTTTATGTAATCTTGAATAATCTTGCGAGCAAACTCGCAGTTGAAAAATTTATTTTTCCCATTTTTTATTAAAATTTTGTTACTGATAATATCTTTTTAAAAATAATCTGTTCCATGGCCTACCAAGTCTTTGACCAACATCTCTTCCCTCTGGGTCTACCAACCTATATGCCCATGTTCCAACTATATTCTTAATGATATATGGTCCATCCCATTTTCTCGCTAACTTTCTACCACGCTCTCGCTGGTACTCCGGTGTTTCTCGCAAAACTAAATCGCCTGGTTGAAACTCACGTTTCTTAACTCGTTTGTTATATTCGCGAGACAACCTTCGCTGGTAATTTTCCATATGTTGTAATGCTTTTTCTCTCTTCTCTTCTACTTCATCAAGTTCTCTTAGAATCATACTAGTATTAAGATTTTTGTCCCAAACCTCTCTTTTTGTTGTGGGAATACGATTTTTGTTGGTAACACAGCTTCAACCCCATATGTCAAACAAAAATGTGACATTCCAGTAGTTTCTCATCTAGTTCTATTGTAATCCCATATTGCATTATGCACCTGCTTGCACCATGCCCTGTGGTATCCCTCTAGCTTCTTTTTTAAGATGTCTGCGATTATCTTATTAGTTGCCTCAGCCTGACCATTTGATTGTGGGTATAAAGGAGTAAATTTTCCACATTTTATCTTAAATGCATTAAGTAGCAATTCTATATTATGCCCTTCAAACTTCTTTCCATTATCAGATACCAATTGTGCTGGAATTCCAAATCTATAAATTATATTTTCAAATATTAATGTGAAGATGTCTTTATCGCGAATATGTTGTACTTCCTTCACTTCTCCCCATTTTGTGAAATAATCTGTAGCGACAATTAAATATCTTCTTTGCCTAAACCAGGTACAAATGGTCCCACAATATCTAAACCCCATTTCCCAAATGGCCATACACTTGTGGAAGATGATAATGGTGCTCCTGGTGCATGTATCCTTTTTCCATATCGCTGACAGTCTTCACAACGCCTTGAGAGTTGTTTTGCATCTTCATGCATATATGACCAGTAATTGCCTTGCGTTTTTGTTCTATATGCCAAAGATCTTCCCCCACTGTGATTACCAGCATCGCCACTATGCAGCATTTTTAACAACTTTCGTCCTTCTTCCCTCGTTAAGCATCTTAGCGATGGTCCATTAAAATATTTTCGATATAATACTCCATCTCTTAGCTCATAATTGGTTGCTCTACTTTTTAATTTATGTGCTTCTAATCTATTTCTTGGAGTTTCTCCTCTTGCCAAGTATGCATGTAGATCTTCTCGCCAATCTATAATATTGCTTTTCCGCTCTTCCTCGCCAGCTTCTACCATCATCACATTTGTTTCTTCTTCCTCCTTGTTTATCGAAGGTAATAAAAGTGTTTGAATTTTTATGCATCTCGCAGCTGGATTTGTCATCATACTTGATATAAAAGAAAAATCATCTGCGAGCCTATTGTCCTTTCTTGATATATTTCTCCATTTTATTTTTGGAATTCTCGCAGACAATTCTTCAACAAGTTTTTTGTATTTCTTCAAGGATGGTTTCATTTGTTGTGTATTCTCCTTTTATCTGGCGAATAACCAATTTTGAATCACTAGTAATTCTTGCATTTTCTAACTTCATTTATATTGCGAATTTTAGAGCATGAATCACAGCTTCATATTCTGTCTCACTATTAGTAGATGCAAACTCCAATCTAAATGAAAAACCCATTTTTTCTCCTTCTGGCGAGATAAAAACAACTCCAACTCCATTACGTTCTCCATTTGATGATCCATCCACTAATATCTCCCACCTATTGGGTTATGTTAATAGCTCTCTTGGGTCTCCATGTTCTTCTTCTATATCTACCATTTCTTCCACTTCTTCATCATCTTCTAAAGGAAATTCAGCTAAGAAATCTGCTATAACTTGTGACTTTGGCGAAGATAAAATGTCATATTTAATATCAAAGTTCCCTACTTGTGCATTCCATCATTCAACTCTGCCTGATCTTTTTGAATTCTTCATTACTGACTCAATTGGCACTCTTGTTAATACTTTTACCTTATGTGCTTGAAAGTAAATGCGAAGTTTAAAAGTTGCATGAACCAATGCTAGAATTAACTTCTCAATCTTTGAATAATTTCTCTCCGCAGAATTAAATATCTTGCTGATATCATAAATTAGTTTTTCTACCCATGCATCTACTCGCAGCAATACTGCACTTAGCGCGTGCGCGTTTGTTGCGAGATAAATTAATAGTTATTCTCCTGGTTCTGGTTTCTATAAGATAGTTATGTTCATTAAATGTTCTTTAATTCCTTGAAAAGCCTTTTCACGTTCATCCATCCACTTGAATTTTGTTCCCTTCTTGAGTATATTGAAAAAATGTTTGCACTTGTCTGAGGATCGCGAAATGAATCTTCCTAGCGAGGCTAAGAGTCCATTTAATTTTTGCACATCTTTTACTGTTACAGGCGTTGGCATGTCACGAATTGCTTGTAACTTTTATGGATCAACTTGTATTCCTTCTTTTGACACAATATACCCCAAAAATTTTCCTGAAGTTACTCCAAAAGTACACTTGTCAGGGTTCACTTTGATGTTAAAATGTCGCATTTGATCGAAAATCTCCTTCAAATCCTGTACATGGTCTTTAGATTCTTTACTTTTGATCAACATATCATCCACATATACCTCTAATGTTTTGTGTATCCACTTTGCAAACACCTTCTCCACCATTCTTTGATATGTTGCACCAGCATTTCGCAAGCCAAAGGGCATCTTTGTATAACAGTATAACCCTCTTGGAGCAAAAAGTACGGTGTGTTCTTGATCTTCTTCAGCGAGGGGAATTTGATTATATCCTTTATATCCATCTAATGGAGATATTCTAGCATTTCCCGCTGCTGATTCGACCATTTGTGGAATATCTGGTAATGGAAAACTATCTTTAGGACAAGCTTTGTTTAAATCAGTAAAGTCTATGCAAATTCTTATTCCCTTGTTCTTCTTTGGGACCACCACCATATTTGCAATCCATTCTGGATATTTTTCTTGCCTTATAATTCCTGCGTCAAGCATTTTCTGTAACTCTTCTTCTATTTGGGAATGATACGTTGTCGCAATCTTTCTTATTCTTTATTTAAATGGCCTTGCATCTTTATAAATTTCTAGTTTATGACACACGACTGATGGATCTATGCCTGGAATCTCATCCATGTTCCATGTAAAGATGTCTTTATACTCTAGCAAAAGATTTATGGTTCTCTCTTCTTCATCTGTATCCATTTTAGTTCCAATTTTCAACAACTTTGGTTATTCTTCACTCCCAACATTTACTTTCTTGGTTGGTTCTGTTGCGATGTAACTAGCCTCAGGTTCTCCCATTGGTGTTGGTGTCTTCATTGTTCTCGCAGGTTCATCTCCTTCTTGCGAGATTTCACTGGGTATTCCTTTTCCTTCTTTTGCTCTTATCAAATAAACTTTAAATTCTTCTTCTTTCTTTGTTTCTATAACCACTTTTTTTCGAGCTTTTCGCAGCTTTATACGTTTTTCATAATTTCTTACTTCAATTTGATATCACATCTTCGCAAGATCCGTGTCTCCTCTAATTTCTCGAACTCCATTGGGCATAGGAAATTTGATGCATTGATGCAATGTTGATGCTATAGCCTTTATTGTGTGTATCCATGGTCTTCCCAATATCATGTTATACGGTGATTCCACGTCTACCACACATAATGTTACTTGTGTTTCAATTTCTCCTAGTGGAATTCGTACCACTATTTCGCCTTTTGGTTTTGTTGAAGATTTTCCAAAGCCATGAATATGATACGTTGGACGGGACATTTCTTCATCTTTGTATCTCATTTTCTTAAAAGCATGATACAATATTATATCTACAGAACTTCCTGCATCCACTAAAATTCTATTTATGGCCCACTCTTCCGCAGATTTTGTTGATTTTCCTCTTCCCATTAGTATAGTGGGTACCATGAATACCAAAGGAGATGTGTGATTTAAATTTTCTTCTGGTATTTCTGCTGTTGTAAATATGATTTCCTGCTTTTCCCAATCCTTTAATGATGATATTTTCTCCACCGTCATAATTTTCCTTCCTTCAAAATCCCGTTTATGTATCTTTCCCTTAATGTTTTCATGGAATTTATCAATCATTGCTCTCGTTACCATATCACACTCTATTTTCCTACAATTCTCTTTTGTTCTAATCATTTTTCCTTCAACTATTTCACCGATTTGTTTAATTATCTTCTTTATTTTGAGTAACTCTCATCTTCTTACTTCACATTTTCTATGATTTTCGTTAATTCAGTCCCTGTTTCGGGCGCCAAAATGTAGTTGCAGGAAATCCTACACTACACCCTTGTTAAGATTTCATAATAATCAACTCATACTTAAAGATTAAAAACGACTCTTTATCATTTAATTCTCATAAAAGTTTACAGAAGTGGATGAAATCAAGAATATAACTATTGTCTCAAAGTTTCTCTCTCCTCAAGACTTTCTAAACTCTCAAAAATACATCATCCTTCTCTGAATCTATAGGAACCCTTTATACAGGAAATTACATAGTGGATGACAGCTAAGTTTTCCTTTTATTTCGGATCTACTCTGCGATCTTATCGTGATAGCTATAATGTCAACTCTTGCAAGCATTATAACCATCGTAGATCAATCATGCTCTTCTCGTTTTCTTCAATCGTCAGCTATTACGTCATTCTTTAATCCATTCTGTGACACTTCGCGAAGCGTTGTTGAGGAGCTCGCGGTATTCTCGCAGAAGTGTTGTTTATTTCGATGGATTATCGTTATAGCGATATTCTGGTCCTACAAAAGTCATACCAATACATAAGTCAGGCCTCATGTGAATAGTTTTACCAAGAACACAAACAAGTCATGAGCGGTTATACTAATCACACATATTGGTCGTTTATAAGATTTGCAATGAAGAATAGCCCCAATAACGCCTGGCGATTTCCTTTTCGGTTCACACCACATATCATGAACTTACTTCCTTAACACACATGTAAAAAAAATATTTCCTAGGATGAAATCCTCACCTCATACCTATACATAATTACAATAGCATTCATACGATTATGTCGATGTCTCATATACAAAGTTTAATGGTTAAGCAAGAAACTTGATATTGTATTCCTTATTACTATGTCTATCTAGAGTGTTCATGCTTCGCAATTTTGTGTTTTCAATATGCACGACTTGAAAGATACGTTAGGGAATAAAACAGTTCAAGTCAAATATCACTAGCCTCAAGTGGAAGGATGATGTTGTGGTTGTAGCTCCATACTTCTTCACTTCTTCAAGTCTTCGCAATACTTGTAATATCTCTCCCTAATACTTTAAAGCTAACCTATATGAAGTTGACTCTAGTACATTTAAATCAAGCGACTCTTAAATGAGTTTTGGCCCACTAAAATATGACAACCAAACTTGACATACCAATGCTTGGTGGGTTCAACCGAGCAATACTCTAACAGAGGCTGGCTCAGTCCTCGAGCAAGATACGTTTGTTTTCAGCATACATTAGTTGTCTTCAGGTAGATAAGTATCTATTTTGTTGTTATCCCGTATCTGAAGCCTTTATTCACTACAGGTAGAGACTCATATTCTTTTCGGGATCCTGCTGGTTTGTGGAATATAAATTAAGCGCTTGAGCCTTTCTATCTACACCAATCATCACAGAGTTGCTTTCTTCTTCATTCCAATCATCATAGAGTTGTATTCTTCTTTGTTTCAGGTATTGCGTCATATTCTCACGTGATTTGATTTGATTTTTTTTTTATATATCACATAGGTTATTGATACAATCATAATGCCTATTTGAAGCATATGATGGGAACTGCTGGTGATGAATATTCTCCAACTTCTCGAGAGAATAGCTTTGAAGTCGACAAACCCATGGCTAATGCATTCGAGGAGGTGATGGCCAAAATAGGTTCTCTGTTTCGCAAAGCTGGTCCCGCTATACAGGGTATGTCTATTATGCATTTATGCGTCGTTCGAGAGCGTGTTCAAGCTTTTTTGGCTTCAGTTAGTATGAAGTAGAAATGAATACGTAATGAAGTGTATCAGCATGATAAAGCATCTCATCCCCCGAGTGCTAGGGCTGAAATATTCGCGGGTCAATTGAAGCGGCGGAGGATTAAGCATAAAAAATCCCCAAGTGGGAATAAGTTTGATCACCCTATTCATAACGGGATCATAATTCTTGACTCTGATGTGGACGAACTGGAGCATCCTCAAAATAATGTTGGGGCAGTTTCTGAAAAAGGATGTCGGTGCAGCTTCCGAGGAAGAGGTCTAAGTAGCTTCTGTAGAAAATATCGAAGCGACTGCTGGAGGGAACGCTGAAGTGGCTGCTGGGGAGAACATGGGAGCGACATCTGGAGAAGATGTTGAAGCGTCTCCTAGAAGGAATATTGAAGCATCTACTTAGAGAGGTGTTGAAGTAGCGTCCGAAAGGGAAGTCAGGGCGGCTTCCAGAGAGGATGTAAGGGAGCCTTGTGAAAAGGATGTTGAAGCAGCTTCCAATGAAGACTCCAGTGAAGGCGCCTGTGATCCCTGTGTTAACGCCGATAACTAGATTTCCCACTTTGTTATTTATTTAGTAGAAGAATATATTTTCGTAGCTTAGCTTGCATATGTTTTTGATATATCAGTGGTTTTTTGTTTATGTGACTGGAGTCAGGGCTTCATCAGATAATAATGTTTCATTCATTTTGCTTTAACAACCTTATGTTTTAAATTAGGTGAATGCATGAAATCTCTTGACTGAGAAATCCAAATCTTCGGAAAAATATCATAACATCTTGGAATTTTAGTCACCACATCCTTCGATAGAGTTACAGTAGAGCCTCATACTCATTCCTCGAATGCCACGACTAGTTCCTTGATTGCGTAAATGAGTTCTTCCCATTTATGGGGCCGATGGGGAGGATACACACATAAGTGATGATGTAGTTTCCTTTCATGTGACTGGATACTGCTTTCATGATGATATTCATTATGTGTAACCCTAATAACAATAGCTTGAAGTAGGGTATGTAATGGTGAAAATTAAGTATTTGGCCACGAATCTGTAACTCCCGTTTGGTATTACCCTTGTATATCACATGTGTTGTGCTTCCGTGAAAAAGAAATCTAAGGGTCATATTTGTTAGGTGTGGAGGCTCTTCCTCCAATTAATAGCTCGTGTGACGTGATTGAACACATCTGAAGAAGTGGTTGCAATCCAGGAGTATCACGCGCTAGCTTGCTGCTTCTTGATTCCGTGAAGAGATTTTTTTTTTAATCCGAAGAATTACTGGTGGCGAAAATTCTTTCCTGGATCTAAGCACACGATGATTGAGAGGCCGTTTCTTTGTTGAAGCAGGCTGCACTTCAGGACACTTTCCAAAAATCGTGTATTGGATGCTTGACGATTTCCTTTGGTCGCCTTACCCTTCTTTTTCTTCATGTATTCCCTTATTTGGTATTTTTGAAAGATACGAGGTGCCTCTTTCGTGGTTTCATTTTTCTGGTTTTGAATCGATGGAAATTATTTTATGAGGGTTTGGGTTTACTTGAGACTTTGCCTTGAGATGATTCAGGAGTAAGAATTTTAAAAGAAATGATACTTTGATTAACTGATAAATTGAAACATTAATTATGAATGCAAGCAGTGCAATCGTTTTGGAGGAATTACAAATATTTCATGAAAAGGGAAATTGATAAAGGAAATACTAAAAGGAATCTTGGAGGAGAGGGCATCGCGACATCTTAGGTACTGAAGGGTTTGAGATAGCGGGCATGTATTACTACGCCTTCTGGCTTGTCGGTATTGATGAGCTTGCAGTAACCCCCCAAAATAATTTCCGCCACTAAGTACGGCTCGTCTTTCCCTTCTATGAAATCGTACGGAGCAGGCTGAGTCTTACTACCATATCTCCGACTTGGAATGGATTTGGGCGTTGCGCCATTACTTTCCCAGATTTCTTATCCTTAACTGTGATGGCTTCTAAACTCTTGATAAAATACTTGAAAGGACCAACATCCCATTCACATCTCCTAGTAATGGCTGGGTTGATAATCGGATCGAGTCCCCAAGTTTTGATGGGAGGAGAAGTGACTGGTTGCAAAAAGGGTTGTTCGATGAGACTTACTTGTGCCCGGAATCTGCAAACGAATGCTAACGGGCTCTCTCCATAAAATTGCGTCGCATTTGTGAGTTGTTGATATGAAAACAAGTAGTCCTCAGGATTGGATGGATTGTTGGAGATCCTTTCAGGTATAAACACCCGCAAATGACATACTCCTAGCTTCACCTTGTTGTCGTGTATCCATGAGCGCCCCAGGACCATATCATAATTCTGGTACTCTTTAACTATATGAAATTTAGCATGTGTTAGAGCATCTCCCACCTTTATTTCAAGATTAATGTACCCGTAAGCATCTCTGGTTTCTCCTTCTGAATTTTTGATCATAGTTGGGTAGTAAACAATTTCCTTCTTTGAAATCTTTGCAGCTCTCAGTCTTGATGGTGAAAATATTGAAATCAGAGGCCGTATCAATCAGTGTGTTGTCGAACTTGACATCGTTCAAGTGAGCGATGGTTAGGAGTCGCCAATTGCATCTATCAGTCGCGCTTTCCAGTAAAGATTGGGGTTTGGAAGCGACTTCCTTGAATGGAAACAAACGCTTACCTGATATAATATGGTTGAGGGATGAAAATATGTCTTGACACTGCTCCTTGTAGAAATATAGGATTTCATAAAAATGCTCATCATAGACTGTACGGTTTTGTGGACGGAGTCCCAAAAAATCTTACAGCTCCTGACAGGAAGGGGATCTTTGTGAACACCTTCATTTCCTAATTGGAGTTCTCCTGTATCCACATTTTCTTTGAAATGTGCCTTAACTTGTTTCATTCACTGGTTGGGTAATTGATGAACCTATGGTAACGACAATATTTGGGATTTTCCATTTATTCCTCGGTTGGTAGCCGTCTGAGAGGAGGTAACTTGATGGTATCATCTTGAATCCATGCTTCTAGGAGTTCAATGACTTCATCTATTGGAAATGGGAAGTCTGGAGCAGCACCTTTAGTTTCTTATTGTTACACAGAGGTCTTGGCCACGGCTTTCCGGGATAGAATTGTCTGCGCTAGTGATGCACTCTTAGGTTGTTGTTCCGCTGCTGGAGCTTTCATTTTCCCTATTTCACCTACTACGCCTACATAAGGACCGATGTTATATTGCTTGTTTATTAGGTGCATGTTTCCTCGAGTTTCGCATGCATCCTCACCCCTGGGCGGCCTGGTTCTTTCTTACAGCGCTGGTGCGGTTGTAGTTGACCGCTTAGCGGCTTCATGGAGCTCAGAGAACGTCTAAAAACATAGGTTTTCCAGTAAATCATGATAGATGGGAACCATACCATTAATGCATGACTCCACTAACTGTTATTCGGTGACATTTGGGTCGTGACAGTCCAAATCTTGATTTTTGAATCTCTTGACATAATCGTTTGGATGCTCGTTGTTTTGTTGAAACATTCTTCCTAAGTATGAGAAAGTGATTTGCTCAGACACGGAGAAATACTTCTTGTAGAAAGCGGTTACCATCTCACACCAGTTAGATATGTTGTTTGGTGCGATGTTGTTGTACCAAGTATACGCCCTTCCGGTAAGAGACTTTGAAAATTCATTCAGGCGGAGGACATGATTGTATTCGTGTTCTCCCAAGGATTCCAGAAAACGAGAAATGTGTTTGCGAGCATTACTAGTACCATCATAGAGGGAAAACTGAGGATATGAGTATCCTCTCAGGAGGGGAACTCTTTGCACATCATGAGGATACGGGGGTTGGTGCTGGAGCATGTCCACCGGGATTTCTTTGCCTCGATTTTGGAGGAGATGCTCCAGATACTCACGTGTGATGAAGTTGGAAGGATGATTCCTTTCTCGTGAGCGTTCAGGAGCTACATGAACTTCCTCATCTATGAAGGCATGCCCTGTTGAAGCGTTTGCGCCAGGAATGTTAAAAGTACTCCTTGTTGGATCTATGGGTTGACGCGGCTCTTGTAGTAGTTGCTCCGTTAGCTTCTTGAGGAAAGTGAATACCTCTTTCTGAGTTGTAGCCATGTCTGTCAGAGCCTTAAAGAGAAATTATTTTCTTTCCATCAAACAAAAAATGGTGATTGGAGGCTGGCTTCCTCTGGCTCCTACAGTCTCTCATACCGATGAAGAAATGGTGGAATCCCTGGTGACGATTGGAGGTGTCATGTGTTAGAGCATAGCTCGGTTGAACCCACCAAGGGTTGGTATGTCAAGTTTGGTTGTCATATTTTAGTGAGCCAAAACTCATTTAAGATTTGCTTGATTTAAATGTACTAGAGTCAACTTCATATAGGTTAGCTTGAAAGTATTTGGATGAGACATTACAAGTATTGCGAAGACTTGAAGAAGTGAAGAAGTACGTGGCTACAACCAAAACATCATCCTTCCACTTGAGGTTAGTGATATTTGAATTGAACTGTTTCATTCCCTAACGTAAAACATAAAACTGCGAAGCATGAACACTCTAGATAAACATACTATTAAGGAATACAATATGAGGTTTATTTCTTAACCATTAAACTTTGTATATAAGACGCCAACATAATCGTATGAATGTTATTGTGATTATGTATGGGTATGAGGTAAGTATTTCATCCTAGAAAACAATGTTTTTACATGTGTTTTAAGGAAGTAAGTTCATGATATGTGTTGTGAACCAAAAAGGAAATCACCAGGCGTTATTGGGGCTGTTCTTCATTGCATATCTTATGAACGACCAATATGTGTGATTAGTATAACCGCTCATGCTTGTTTGTGTTCTTGGTAAAACTATTCACATGAGGCCTGACTTATGTATTGGTATGAATTTTGTTAGTGAAACCGATCTTAAGTAATCACCTGGGGTATGATCGGGTTTGTATGTCTGACCAAATTTTGGAGAGGGGAACCGATCCTAGTAAGAGGTGCAGTACATCACAAAGGGGAACCGATCCTTGTATGAGGTGCAATAAGGTTTATAGTAGAAAGGGGAACCGATCCTATGAACATGTGCAACATGTTTTTAGGCAAAGGGGAACCGATCCTATGAACATGTGCAACACATACAAGTTAGATACCAAATATATATGGGGAACCGATCCTAGTACCTAGTCAACCGAAAATTTGGTAAGCTAGTGAGACTATGCACACTACTCACATGGAGGTAGAACTGAAACTTATTTTGGTAGAACCGTTACACCCATGACTTGTTATTGAGTGTTACTTTTCAATCACATAGTTCTTGAAAGTCAGATGAACCAATTTTAAACTTGTTTGGAAGTGTGGTAAATCGGTTTCAAGTGAGTAAGTATGAAAAGGGACTTACAAAAGGAAAGATGTCGACACACTTTGAACACGCGCATTAATGTGTATCTTTTATTGTTCAAAGATATTCCTTAACAACTAAGAAGGAAGTAAATCCCAAGATCGAATTTAAATAAGTTAAGAATCTTTTAATTAAGGTTTTTAATTATATATGGAAAATAAGAATTAGTAATGTGCATTTGTTAGTTAAAGATTTTCCAAGGAGATTTAGATCATAAATTTGGACAATGCATTCTCAAGAATTATGTAAACCGAATTTGGAAAATATTGAATATCTTGAGAATATTTTCAGTTTTGGAAATTCCTTGGTGTCTAAACTTCCTTGTCTATAAATACTTTGAGTTTGCATTTCTAGCAAACTAATCCTTCGTGACAGTAAACTTCCTCTATTGTACTGTTACTAGTGAAGCTGCCTATTCGGAGAGGAGAGTAACCTAATTATGAGAAATATCTTACGGACGCTCAGTTTAAATTGTTCTTTGGGATTGAGAAGCTCTAGTGCGTACCGATGGTGGGAAACTAGATAATTGCGGTTTATCTTTAGTTTTCATATTGATTTGATTGACTAATGGTGGTTGAACTTTGATTGCACCTAGTTTGTTTATGCTTGAGAATCTTCTCTTCTGATATAAGATTCACTCAAACTAGTTCAATGTTTCGACAGGGATTTTTAGAATGTTGTTAGATATAAAGAGGATCTTGTGATAATCCATTGTTAACATACTTTGTTATGTGTGTGATTGATCACAAGAGATTCAAGTAGTTGTGTGCAGGTGTTTATTGATGATCTAAGAAGATTTGAAGACAAAGAAGAGATAGAAGATTTCAGACTTGGTTTTATAATATTTGGTGTGCACAATACTTGTTTCGGTAATATAGGATCCAACTATAATCGATATATCCTTGTGGTATTTTGATAGAATAGTTGAGAATATCGTCATCAATACATTTCCTTGGGATTAAAGGTATTGATAGAAAAACCTTAACGTTTACCTTTTGGTGATTGAACATAAGATAGATCTTGCAACCTGGCAAAGGAGTTTATGTTAAGATAAACAGAAGATCCTTTGCTCAACTCATATCACTTGGTTGAAGAGAGTTGATACCAAACAAATTTGTTGTTCCTTTACTGTTTGGAATACGAACCAAAGGAATTGGTCCAAGTACGTGACTTGTTTACAGGTTGGAGACGTGGGAATATAGACGGAACTGGGTGAACTATAGGTTTAGTTGCTTGGTCTCAACTATACGAAGTTGGTTTATTTTATAGCTGCTACCAAAACACCTATTCCTACCGAGGGGATAGGGCAGGCATCGGGAGATCAACCAATCTACGGCATGCCGTTATCGGAGTGTCCTAACGTTACAAATCCACCTACGGCCAACGCAGGGTTACCCGGAACCTTAGCTCCTATGGGACGAGGGTTGGGAAACCTAACACTAATTCAGATAGATCCAGACGCACCAATTGTAGATAAAGAGGTGGAAAACTCTGTAGATCTAGTCGACAGCACTCCGCAAGGAGGTGGAGCACACAACAAAGACCAAATGGCGGCACAGGTAGCAGCCTTGATACCCCGAAACAAGGAAAACGAAGATGCATTGCAGGAGATGGCCCATTAGAACCAAAATCTCAAAGGTATATATGCTGGACACACAAATCGAAGGTTCCCAAGCTCTCCCTTCGCAAAAGCGGCGTGATAACGGAGCTATCTCAGGAAGAAGAAGGTTGGATCTCAAACCACCGAAGAATAACCAACCTAAGGGAGCCGGAAAAGCGCACCACGTTCCAGACGAGGTGGACTCAACATACAAACCTGCTCAATCCTACTACGACAAAGCATTTTCCAAAGACGCTCACAATGTGAACATGGTTATGGAGCAAATGGAGAAAATGCGGAGGGAGATACGAGGCCTAAAAACTGGTCTTGAATGCGCAAGACTGGAAGAAGCATTACAAGAGGCAACCACATCACCACTATTTTTTCGCATTTTAGGGGAATCCATCCCTCCGAAATGCCCGATACCTATGTTCCAAGCGTACAATGGTACCTCAGATCCCGCAGCCCACCTACGGTATTATACTCGTGTCCTTGCCCATTGGAAAATAGATGAGGTAGTACTTAACGGGATCAACACTATCCTGGTATGACAATTTACCAGCAAACTCAATTGATTCATTCGAGCAATTGTCTACGGTCTTTTTGGAGATGTACATGTACAACAAAGCAACAAAGGCAGGATTAGATAGGCTATTTTCTTTAGATATCGGACCCCAGGAAACACTGATGCAGTACACAGACAGGTGGAAAAATACATGCCAAGCAATTGGGAAAGTCAATCCGGAAATTAGCATTAACTGCTATAAGTACGGACTTGATAGAACCTCAACCATCTTCGTGGAGCTCCACAACAGAGCCCTCGATTCTGAATGAGAGCTCAGGGTCGTCCAAGACCGGTACATCAAACTCGAGGAAATCCATATGGACAACATAATGGCACAAGCAAAGGCAACAATAGCTCCGCAGCGAACCACTCTTTGGAACCAATTTCGGAGATACCTAAGTGACAAAATAAAGCCGGGGGCAGAACCAGCTATCAAGATAAACGATCCAAATACAGAGATGGCGAAAGAGGGAAAGGAACAGAAGAATTCATTTACAAAGTCTACACAAAGCTAAATACAACTTTTTCTCACATCCTAAGCAAGGAGGGGGCAAAGCCATGCTTTCCTTACCCTAATACGAGGGGAAAGCAACCAGTTAAAACGAAGGAGGCTAAGGAATATTATGCGTACCACTAGTACTATTTACATACCACAGATACTTGCTACTACTTATGAAGTGTGATCCAAAGATTCATCGACGAAGGCAAGTTCCTGAAATACATACAGCTACAACCAGCGGAGACTAAGGAGACCCCAAACAAAAGGGTGGAACTACCTCATGATAGAAAATACATCAACATGATTACCTTCTCCAGCGAAAGTCAAGAAGAAACGCTCGAAGACATACTCGAGTTTGCTCGAAACAGAAAGAAGATTGAATCCCATGAGGTGTTCAAGCTAAGTGGACCGCCTACTAGCACTTGGGAGGAATGGATGGCCACGCCATTAACATTCTCAACAAGGGACGTCAACTAGGAGGTTGAAATGCATAATAATCCACTGGTCATCACTCTTCCAATACACAGATGGAATGTTACGAAGGTCCTCGTGGATGGGGGCAGTTCGTTAAATGTGTTATTTTACGAACCCTACCTACGCATGGGTTTGACAGCAGAGCAAATGGATTCTTCTACTTGCACAATATACAGATTTAATGGAGCGGTATATAGACCAAAAGGATAAATTATCTTGCAGGTACATGTAGGACCCTTAGTAACAAACACACGCTTCTGTGTGGTAGAGGCACCTTCGCCATACAATGTCATCATGGGAAGAATATGGGTCCATAGGTTACGAGGAAATACTTTGACATATCACTAATACATACGCTTTCCTATACCTATGGGTGAAATAAAAATCAAAGGTGACCAGCAAGACCCGAGGCTATGCAACCTGGCAGAAATCAGACTAAACGAAGAGAGAACTGCGGCTCAGCAGCAAGATAGAAAGAGACGCAAAGCAAGCAATAATTAAAGTATGGGACGGAGCCTCCTTGTTACCCAAAGCCACCTCAACACCAGAAGTAGGTACCTCCGCCACTCCAACCGCGAATATATCCGTCAAATGACAATTACAGAAAATCACTCCTCAACGGCCTCAGCAACAAATCTGCTCACCGGTAGAACCAACGAAGAGGATCAACATCGGGACGAAGGAAGAGCCAAAGATGCTTAACATCGGAACTTTACTTGAAGAGGAAGAGGAGGTGAAACTACAGAAATTTCTACAAGAGTATGCAGACATCTTTGCATGGTCAATGGAGGACATGCCAAGAATTGATCTGAATTCGGTCTCACACCACCTTCGGCTCAAACCGGAGATACCACCGTTCAAACAGCGAATACGAAAAGTGGGGGACATCTACCACGAAGGTGTAGAAAAGGAGTTGCAAAAGCTACTTACATCAGGATTCATACGAGAGGTCAAATATCCCACATGGATATCCAACATGGTAATTGTTCCTAAAAAGAACGGAGGCGTGCGCATTTGCATCGACTTTAGCAATCTCAACAAAGCGTGCCCCAAAGATAGTTACCCACTGCCAAACATTGACCAACTGGTCAACGTAACCGAAGGCCATCAAAGACTATCCTTCATGGAGGGATACTCAGGATATAACCAAATAGCTCTTGCAGAAGAAGACCAGGAGCATACTGCGTTCTTTACCCCACGAGGCCTGTATTGTTATACAAGGATGCCTTTTGGACTAAAGAACACGGGGGCAACATACCAGCTATTAGTAGACAAAATCTTCAAACCTTAGATATGCAAAATACTGGAGGTCTACATAGATGACATGCTCATCAAAATAAAAGAAGCAAAAGACCATCTCTCACACCTAAGGGAGATATTCAAAGTCATGAGGAGCTTTCACATGAAGGTGAACTCGGAGAAATGCACGTTCGGAGTTACCTCAGGAAAATTCCTGGGATATCGGGTAACTCAGCAAGGAATTAAAGTAGATCCTGAAAGGGTCAGAGCTATAATGGAGATGCCATCTCCGCAAACTCTGAAAGGAGTACAAAATATGAAAGGAATTCTAGCTTCCATGGGAAGATTCATAGCAAGATCGTCAAATAATTGCAAAACATTTTTTTATACGCTAAGGAAAGGAAACATGTTTATATGGACCGCGGAGTGTGCGCAAGCCTTTCACAAGATAAAAGAATACTTGGCATCCGTACCCATTCTATAGAAGCCGGAGCCAGATGATATACTCACCATATACCTAGCAGCAACAAGCTACGCTGTGAGCGCAATATTGGTACGAGACTAAGGGCAGGGAGAACAACCCGTGTACTATATCAGCAAGACACTCAGTTCAGCGGAGCATAATTACACCAAAGTGGAGCAACTCATATATGCCTTAGTAGTGGAAATACAAAAGCTAAGAATATATTTCGATGCACACACCATCTGAGTCTTTACAAAGGCTCAGATAAGTCAAATTCTCGACAACACGGAGAAAATTGGAAGAGTGGAAAAATGGAATTCCATGATCAAGCAGTTTCACATAATCTTCGAAACCAGGAAAGCGGAAAAGTCACAGATCTTAACAGAATTCTTAGCGGACCTACATCTGAATGACGAAGTAGAGATAAACGACATCTCAGGAATGGAGGAAGAAAAGCCAGACCCGGGAGACCTCTTGGAACCGCAAAGCTCACGAAGGTGGGAAATATTCGTAGATGGATCCTACAACGGATAAGGAGCAGGCATAGGGATTGTGATAACAACCCCAACCGGAGACAGACTCATCTATGCATTCAGGTTAGAATTCAAACAATACACTAACAACATCACGGAGTATGATGCAGTCATACACATCCTACGCCTAACTCAAGAGCTGGGCCTATCAGATGTTCGTTTGACTAGTGACTCATAATTGGTCATTAGACAAATAGAGCTCAAATACCAAAAAATAGATCCGATACTATCTTCATACCTAAAGCTAGCACAGGAGCATGAATCAAAGATCAACAAAGTCACGTTCAGACATGTCTGCTGGAAAGTCAACAGATACGCAGATTCCTTAGCATTTATATCATCAATGTTGAGGGACAGAAACACCACATCCGTCCAAATTGGGAGAATTTATGAACCTTCAATAGAAGGACTGACCTCAGCAGAGGAAACCATGGTCGTCCAGACCAGGGTTATGAAAGAAGCACGAAAAGAGAAGGAGGTTGCGGAAGAACCAGACAACAAATCCGGCGAGTCTGACGAATATCAATCCATGTCAGACGAAAGAAACAAAGGCGAAGCAAAAGACGATTCGATAATCCCAATCTACCGGTACCTTTTCAAAGGTACCCTACTCGCAGATGTTAAAGAAGCTCAAAAAATCGAGTCAAAGGCAGCAATGAACATCATGCGGGATGGAATACTGTATAGAAGGTCATTTATCGGACCTCTGATGCGGTGCCTCTCACAAATCTAAGGTAGAAAAATTCTACACGATATACACAGCGGATAAGCTGGCAATCACAGCGGAAGAAGATCTCTGGAAATCAAAGCCAAAATGTAAGGATATTATTGGCTAAGCATGGACGAAGACGCAAAGAACGTAACAAGGCATTGCGAAAGATGCCAACGCTATGCTAGGAAGATTAAAGCACCATCAACGGATCTTAACTCTCTCATCATCCCATGGCCATTTTCCAAATGGGGAGTTGACATTGTTGGACCCTTAATAGAGGGGACATTAAAAATAAGATACCTTATAGTAGCTACTGACTATTTCACCAAATGGGTGGAAGCAAGGGCTTTGGCAAGAATTAGGGACATGAATGTTATTAAATTCTTGTTTGAGCAAATCATCTGCAGGTTCGGGATACCGTCCGCCATAGTCTCTGACAATGTCAAGCAGCTGGAAGGGAAGAACATAAACATGTTGTTCAACGCCTTTAACATTCAGAAAAACAAATCTACGCCGATGTATCCTAAGAGCAATGGGAAAGCGGAGGACACTAACAAGATGATAGCAATGAACTTGAAAAAGAAGCTGGGGGCATACAAAAAAGATGGTGCGAGCAGCTACACAACGTCATATGGGCCTAACGTACCATAAGGAGGGCGGCCACGGGAGAAACTCCATTATTATTAACCTACTGAGCCGAAGCAGTCATCCCAACGGAGATAATAATGCCAACGACAAAAATAGAGGCATGTGAGAAGAACATAACAACGGATCTTATGCTAAAAAAGATGGATGATCTCGAAGAAAGGCGGGAAGTAGCCTTGCAAAGGATGGTGAACTACCAACGAAGGCTGGCTCGTGAATACAACAAACGGGAAATTCCTAGAAACTTTGTGGTTGAAGAATACGTACTATGTCAAATACCACCATATCAAAAGAACAAGGAGTGGGGAAAACTAGCTCCAACGTGGGTTAGACCCTACATCATACACGATATTGCCGGGAAGGGTTCATACTACCTGAGGAACCTCAAAGAAGAAGTATTGCAACACCCTTGGAATGCAATGTACCTAAAGAAGTACTACCCGTAAGAGAATGGTTATCACTCAGGAGAAGAAGGGAAAGGGCGATGGCCCACCATATTCTATCCCTGATCAAAGATATTACAAGTGTAACTAATGAAAGATACTTTTTGCTAAGAAAAAGTATATGTTGATGTAGATGGTGGATTTTCAACAAAGAGTAAAATTGTAAAACTGTACTCCGGATTCAGCAACCGGATGAGTATTGAGGCTCATGTCTCTCATTAAAGCATGAAATCTCATGCCATAAATCTCTGACTGAGAAGGATATCTCCAAGATTACGTGTAGATGTGTAGTCTTCAAGCTGGGACCACATCACATCTCATGAATACTGAGAAATTTCAGTAATTACTCCGGATCCGGAAATCAGATGAGCATTAAGACTCATGTCTCTAAGCATGAAAGCTCATTCAATAAACCTCTGATAGAGAAAGTCTCTCAGAGAAGATGCAGATGTGTAGTCTCCCAGCTGAGACCACGACATATCTCATACTGTATAGAATCGAAAGATTGGGAGGCTCTTAGACATCATGCCTGCTAGTATAGAGCGACAACGTCTTCAGGATGCAACCAGGTTTTCCCTGACTATGCAAGAGGAATATGACACTCCAGCAAGTTCATATTGCTTAACCCTCAGATAATTGATGCTCCTAGATAGGAATCCCTTCTAGTATAGAGCCATCAATTAATTATCTTAAATCGTCTGAATATTCAGCAATATTCTACGAGCCATCAGTTAATCGTCTGAATATCCAGCAATATTCTACGATTCTTCGTTATATTTCGTCACTTTAATTTGTGGTTCTTCCCAACAGAATTCCACGGGTTAGTGATAAATATTCAACGAAACATGCATCTGAGCATCGAATAAGCCCTGACATAAATGGTGCAAGTGTACTTAGCGAGTAATGCACAGACCAACATATTGAATGTACGAACGAGCATTTCGAAAAATATGAATGAACGAGGAACATATGCAAAATATGAAGGAAAAATAATTAAAAAAAAATATTAGCAAAAGCGCTAGGGGACTGGGCTCACCAGCCGACCAGTCATGTCGTGACCAGTCCCGTGCCCAATTTTGTGTTTTTTCATATTTTACTATTTTTTCTCTGATTTCACGAAAATTCTCTCGTTCGAGCAAATCTCCTATTTTTCAAAGAAATTATCTAATCTCATGGTTTCATCAAAAAATAATAAAATTAGGGAAAGGTGTCATGGGACCGCCGGCCGGACGGTCATGCCTTGGTCATGGCCGGTCCCACACCTCACGACCCCATTATTTTATTATTTCTCTTAAATTATGAAAATTCCTTGATTTCATGAATTTTCCCTAAAATTACCTAATTTCATGTATTTTCTCTAAAATCATAGAAAATATTTAAAAATGAGGGAAAACTTGTGGGACTGTGCTCTAGCCGGCCGGCCATGCCCTAGCCGGTCCCACATGCCTATTATTTTATTATTATTTGGTGTTTTGTTTCCTGATTTCATGAAAACTCCCTGATTTCAACAAAATATCTTGGTTTTCAACAAATCCCTTTGATTTTATGAAAATTCTCTAAAATCATCAAAATTTGGTAAAATTGGGAAGAGTGGCTTGGGACCCGCGCCCATTGGCCGGCCAGCCATGCCTCGGCCATTTCCGGTCCCACACTCCCATTCCCTATTTTATTTTTAATTCATTTCTCTCATCTCACGGAAGTTCCCTAATTTCATCAAACTCTCATGTTTCATGGAATTTCCCTCGAATCATAGAAAATACATAAAATTACATAAAACTGGGAAAGCATGTGGGACCATATCTGTCATCCGTACGGCCATTCCCTAGCCGAGGCCGATCCCACACCTTGTAATTCCCTGTTTTATTTATTATTTTCATCATCTCATGTATTTTTCCCAGTTTCAGCAAAACCATGGATTTTGCAAATTTTCTCAAAATGTTGCTCAAACGTGCACCAGAAAATATCAAAATTCTCAGGACTGAAGTGAGGACACCATGGTGACACGGGCACATCCCCTTGACCGACCAAGGGTGACCCTGAGCCTTGCAAATAGCTGGTCCCGCATGTTTTAATGATTTTAACCTAATTTGCTCAGTTGCTCATATTAGGTTCAAACTCTTTCCAAACAATTGGAAGTTTTATCAAATGACCATCCACTGGTCCCACACCCACCAAGAGACGGTATCATGACCTCTTAGTCGGTCCTTCATATTTCCATAATACCAGGTTTTATTATTTTGTCGCTCACACGAGCATTATTTCAGTGATTAAACCAGCATTTAATCATTCTTTCACCAACTGGTCCTTAAGAGACTTTGGTATTTTTGCTCATTCGAGCATCTGAGCGTTATATGGTGAATCTTTCATCCTATGTAGCCGGTCCTGTGTTGATTTACAATAAATCACCATTTCAGTAAAATTAGGGTTTTGAATCCAGAGCTCTGCAGAAACATGATTCTGAGTAGATTCAAACACTCTGATAATTTTATGTTGATTCCATGGTCAATATACTTATTTATTTTGCTCGACCCAGCAGTCAGTAACTTAAATTAATATTTTATTTGGTCTTGCTACCAATGATTCATCAAAAAGCAATATTTGCTCAAACTAGCAATATTCGCTCAAACCGGCAATGTTTATTCAAATTAGCAATATTCGCTCAGACTATCAATATGTGCTCAGATCAAAGAATATTGGTTCAACTATCAATATTCAACAGTTCAGCAACACAGTTTGCTCATCTTAGGTTATAATGATACCTCGTCTCAGCAAACACGTTAAATTCATGAGTTTCAGAACATTTGTTAATCATGTTCAACTCAGCACTACATGGACTCATCGTCCCATAAAGTCAGCAACTGACTCCACAATCACAAGATTTAAATCGTTTCACATGGGGGGATATTAACCAGGGTTTTGGTCTGGCGGTCTACGGCACGTATGTTCACCCACGATGAGAATGTGAGAAAGTCGTGCATTCAGTTGGAAGAGTCAGCAAAAGTGGTGGGTGGAAAATTAACCAAGTCTCCGCACGATGAGTTATTGGTTTTAATACGATTTCCCACTTCCCCACTCTCTGATTTCAGCAACTATCACACTTCATGGGATCATGGTTTTTTCAACTCCGACATTATAAAATGTCTCTAAATACTGATTGAAAAGACAAGATTCGAACACTCGAACATTCGTCTAGCAATTTCTCATCAAAGTTCATACAGACAATCTTTCGTCTAAACGAACTCAGAGAAATCACTCTCAATTGAGCAAAATTCAATCATTATGAGCATTCTTACGTTGAATTCACAACGCACCTACAATCTCAAATCGCCATTGATCTCACGCATTTCTCAGCTTCCCTCCTACAGATCAACCCATCCTATCTTGTGACCGAATTGACTCTGGAACGGCCATTGTTCTTTGTTTAGGCCGGAGTCCTACAGATTGATCTCTCGAACTTAAAGCACTCCCTTCTTGCAGTGCATCTGTGTGAGGTTCAACATTTTTCTCGGTTCAAGGATTCTCCTCGCAGTCGACTCTTCAATTCCGTAAAAACCAGCAAATCATTTTTCCCTATCTACAGTCGATTACATACAAATTGGGTTAGAAATTACACCCTCCGTCAGAATTGACAATGAGGCAAGGCACGGCATAAATGCGCATATGTCAATCTCGGATCCTAAGGGAGAATGAATCCCTCTAAAAGGAAGATAGTAAGAAATATATCCAATGAAGAGAGATAACTTGTCGAAAGTAAAGAAGCCATCACTGAACATGTATGGTTACAGAAAAATTATTTCCCACGTAGAAACCCTCGCCACCAAGGTACCTTCTGGCCAAAGGATATCCTGGTAGGACGTTGAATGTTCCACCAAGGTTAAACATACCTTATCATTTTGTGATGACAATAATGTGCGAATAACTAGACACAATACGTCTACTTATGATCATATAAAAAGTACCACGATGGTGTTACCAAAATACGATTAATATGTCTTAAAAGTTGCAGATGACAAAGTTTCAGAACGTAGCAAAGAGTGTTTTAAAGAAAGAAGACATCAAAGGCCCCTCAGCTGGGGGCATAATACAACAAAGTATTTCAATTACAAATAAAGAAGAAATAACAAAATCATGGGTAAGGAAGACGGTGAAAGACGAATCCCCCAGCTTGACGCTTAGCCTCAACAAAAGCATTGTTGATATAATCAATGGCGGAACACTCAAATTGCATATTTATCCGAGAAGCTTGAGCCTCCAAGTCCGAAGCTGACTTCTGACGAAGCTCCTCGACCTAAGCACTAAGCTAATCATGAGCTTGCTGAAGTGACTCAGCTTTGAGCTTATCTGCAGCATCAAACTAGCGAGATATTTCCAACGCAGATATCTGGCCCTCAAGGAAGCTAATCTTGGCATTTGCACCTACCAACTGCTCCTGGAGATCTGCGGATACAAAGGGTATCAGCAACAAGAAAAGGCGGATAAAGACACAAATGATACTGCGGAAAAACCAACATCCTAAGCTACCTCCAGCATGGCTAAGGGATTCCTCTAGACTATGCTGAGATTCAGCAAGATCCACCTCTGCTGCCTCAAGGTCTTCCATAAGGGTATCCTTTTCCGTCTGAAGATCATCAATATCTATCTGAAGCGAAGCATTCTCAGAGGACAACGCTTGATACACACTTTCTAACTCTTCAAACCTTTTTACTAAGGATACATGAGACATGGAAGAAGAAGAGGATCCCAACATCAACAAGTTTGTTCTTAAGAGAACTAACCTCAGAAGCCAATACATTATGCTCCGCAGTAACCTTAGCTAAGGAAGCACAAGCATCTTCAAAGTCGGCATGATATTTCTTCCGAATAATATCTTGGGCTGAAAGACGTTTCTCGACTAAGGCAATATCCTCATTTTACTTTAGAATGAGACTCTTCTTCCAACCAACGTCTTGGTTATGCTCCTTATGAAGCAAAGCCATCTGCGTCACTAAATCCGCATTGTGAGCAGACTTAAGGGAAAGATGAGCCTCATTGTGCACAGTTACATTCATCAGCCTATCAAAAAAAATTGGTAATACCAAACATCGGAAGTTAACTTGGCCACTTGATCTTGGAGATATGTAAGTTCACTAGAGCCACCGGCTGGCAGATGAAGGTTGTCTCAGGACTACGAAACTAACAAAAGAAAAGAAGAAGCTAAGGAGAAGAACGAACAAACCTATGGCTTTGGAGGACTCAACGGCGAAAGCAGCATCAGTAGCTTTGCGACCATCCTAAGAAACCTTGGAAACGTTATTAGCCCTCCCAAGAGCCAACAAACAAGCTTCCAAGGACCTATGAGTCTTCCTCAGATCGTCCTCCAACGAAGATATCCTAGCAACAGAAGCTGCGTCACTTGACGAAGAATGCTGTGCAAAGGCAAGGGCATATTATTGACGATAACGTTCTAGCATGATACTAAAATGAGTACACTTAGCCCTATAAACCTTGAATAAGGTATATCTAACATTAATCTGCTTACAAAGCTACAAACAAAGAAGAATAAGAGCGGACAAAGAGTTAAATTAAGGAAAAAGACACTCAGGTAAGAAGCACTTACCAAGAATGAAAAAAGAGGAGGAAGGAAAGTGGCGTAGGTATCCATGAAAGCCTACATATCTTGGATGCTACCCCTATGGATCTCGCCAAAGCTCTGACTGAAGCGTAGACAATCTGGGTCAAAGAACAAGTCTTTAGAGGCACGGTAATGCGCAGATAACACATCCAACTGTGAAGCTACCTCAATTGAACTATCAAGGTGATGATGATCAACTCCAACAGAAAAATGACCCTTGGAATCTCGCAAGATGGCTTCGAGAATAACATCATCAGAGCTACCTAAGCTCAAACTCTCCAATAACTTACCTTGGCCTGATTCAACACCAACATGAGGTACGACTTCCTAACCCTCACCACGACGAAGAGATGGCGTGGTGGACGAGCTGGGAACAAAAGGAAGGCCTCGAGGACCCCCAAGACCCATGTCACCAGCAGAAGGAAGATTACCCAGTATGGTCCAGTCTGGTGATGAAGGGGGAGGTCCAACAACTTTGCTGATAGGGGAAGTAGAAACAGACTGAGCACTCCCTAGGGAAGCAGCATCAACGTTGAAGTATAAGCTAGCTAGTGAAATCACAACCTTCTTCTTTGACTGCGAATCTGAGCTACCAGCCCTTATCGTAGGTATAACATCCTTGGAAAATGAACCACTTGATTGAAGAGAGGTGGCAGGAGATAAAGGAAGACTCTTGGAACCCACAGCAGTAGATCCCGCAACAACGAAAGTAGCAGGAAAATCTACGCTAGGAGAAGAAAATGAAGGCATCTTCAA
The DNA here is from genome assembly GCA_023529315.1 of Papaver bracteatum. NCBI lineage: Eukaryota > Viridiplantae > Streptophyta > Magnoliopsida > Ranunculales > Papaveraceae > Papaver > Papaver bracteatum. The sequence continues at coordinate 1,029,224 of JAJJWX010000433.1, forward strand.
ATACAATGTAGGAGCAGAGGCTTGAACACCAACAGGATCGACCAACTGGGTACCAGAACCAATAAAAATGTTCTCACCCTCAACATAAATAGCTCGAACAGGTCTAAGGCTACCCTTAACAAAATCCTCCTCAATATCATTCAAATGATGGCTAAGGCCAGTATCCTCGATATCCTCCATGTCCTCGTCACATGGTACTTCACCAGCAGCCTTAGAATCCTCATCCAAAGCATCAAGATCGATAACAGTCTTCAATTTTCCCTTCCTCTGGGAAAACTATAAAGAAACACATGCATCATCTAAGAATCAGGGGCAAGGTACTAAGGAACTTACAAACACAAAGGTATGATAATGATCCTTACCTCTGAAGGTGTTTCAACCAAAGTTTTTCTCTTCCTAGTCCTTGTAGCTACGGATTTACCAGCATAGCCTGAAGCAGCCCCAACAGAAGAAGAAAGAGTAGGCTACATCGTAAAAAGAGCAAACAAAGATATTAAAGCAGACGAAGATGTCAAAGCAAACAAAGATATTAAAAATCACGAAGAGGTAAAAGCAAACGAAGATGTTGAAAACAAAGGTACCTCATGAGAAACAACAGGATTAAAGATCCAAGGCCAATACTCATCATACTTCTCTTGAAAAGAACGAGCTAAACGATGGATAGAGGGGTCCGCAGTGGTGAAACCATAAGACCAAGGACCAACCACACGAACAGGAGTACGATCCAAGCGGTCATCATGATCAAGACGGATGTGGTCATTCTTCGGCAAAGGAAGCCTAACAGAATAAGGAATGGTAGTCAAACCAGTCTTATCAATCTCCTCCAACAAACGAAAGCTATTACCCTTCCTGATTTGCCTAGCAGTAACATGTATACGACGAGGTCCAACACTCCAAGGAAGAAGATTAATCTTCTGAATAGCATCAACATACGTAGCATTGGAGTTGGCAGGGGTATAATCATCCCGCTTAGATCTTCCCTCAGCAAAGAGGTCATAAGACTCCAAGGTTGTTTTGCCCTTGCTAAGGTACCAGCTCTAACGAAAGGTACGCCAGAAATTACCAGTATATTGCATAACTCCTCTAACTTGAGTCTTGTTTGCTGGACCATCCCTCGAAGACAAAACATCATAGTAAAAGGGATCATTTCTACTAAGCAAAGGGAGGAGCATACCTGCAGTCAATTGGCTAACGCTAATAAGAAGGTTATTCTCGTCATAAGAAAAATCCCGGATGAGAGACTCAGTAAGAACGTCAGGGCCATTGACGAAGGAAACCTCGAATTTGTGAAGACGTAAAGACTTAGTAATCTCAGCAATAGATAAATGAGCATAGTTGTCTTTGTCACGAAGTTTAAGCCTCTGAAACTCATAATGCTTAGGAGGAGGTGGACGGTCTCCAACAACAACCTCAGGGTCTGCAACACCATCGGGAACTGTATCCATCTCAGTCCTAGCAGACACCTCAGAGTCCTCAGGAGGAGAGGGCGTAGCATCAGGATGATCCACTCGCGGAGGGGGATCAGTTGACGAAGATGTCCTCGGACCTTTGCGCATAGGCTTCTTCGGGAGCCTCATAATGCCTGACACCAACAGGAAAAATTTCTCCATTAACAATGGCAGAAGAAAATTACAGTCCGTTCAAAAACAAGATAGGGGCAAAAACCGAGACACTTTGGGCATGGGTTTCACTAAACCAACCAAGGGGAGCGGTTTGATTACGCCATAGCGGAAAGCAAGCATCATACATCACGAAAAGCGAAATTACAGGCGAGTATTGATCATGGCAAAATCGACATCAATGATCAAAATGGAGTGAAACCCAAATTCCCATACAATGCAAGCAAGTAAAAAAGAATGAAAGTTCTCACATGTAAGTGCAAACATCAACAGCAGTAAACCTCCCAGTCGAACAAGAAGATACAGAACCAAACATGGAGAGAATCGAGACCAAGGCAAGTATTACTTACTTGTATAATAAATCGTGAAGCAAAAGTGCTCGAAGAATCAAAAGGATCAGTTAGCAGTGGAAGAAGAATCTCAAGGAAAAAGATGGAGAGCGATAGTTCGAAGAAGAAGAATGAGAGTTAAGGGAAATTCCTTCTCTTTATTCCCCTCTTATAGGCAGCTAGGAGAATCCAAAAATTTGGAAGTCCCGAAATTCAAGGGGAAGTTATTTCATGAAAGGAAATGTTGGGACCACCCAATCGGTACATGCAGAAATGGCGGCGTAACGGAAGTTTTCTTCCACTTCTACCAAATAGTAGAATATGAAAGAAAAGGGGCAAACTGTGAATACCAATATTCTGTGGAGCACGTGTCACGATCTTAGTGGCCGCACATAAATCCAACTGTGTAACCTTCGCTGGACAAGGAAACCTTATCAACAAAGGATACCTCCACAGATCTACTTTATCTCGCCCCAAGAAAGAATACCTCGACGATGGAGATGAGAAGAGTAAAAGACTAGTCTACAAGAAGTCATCTGGCGAGGGGACAGAGGTAGATGATGCATCTAATTAGCATTAAATACACAAATCTCTTATCTACACACATGAATCAAGACACGTGGAGATAGGAAGCATGGAAGAACCCGATTGGTAAAAGCTGGCGGTGAACAAAGGTACAACCTATACTGAGGTTGGGTAGTTCCCGAAGGAACGTGGGTTAGCTGAGATGGCAGAATACTATTGTAGAAGGTACGCGGTGGACGAAGGTACCATTGGTACGAAAGGTATATCAACAGATGATATACCCAAAGGTACCAAAGATATACCAGGAGCAGAAGGGGATATAAATACCAAGCCTCATCAACAAACTAAGGGCATTCAATACCCAGAAGTAGAAGATCTAGTCTTAATCTTATACCTCTTTAATGTTTAGAACTTAAGTATTTACTTCAACTTGAGTTCTCTCTATTACTTTGGGAATCATTTAAGATCTTTGTAACCACCAAAACTTAATAAAAAACAATCACTTATTACCCCGTGGACATAGACAAATGTCAAACCACGTAAACCTCTCGTGTCTCATGATAACTTAGAAGCTTTTACGTTATATTTGTGTTCTTCGTTATTATTGTGATCTTACACATCTTTTACTACTTAGCATCGTCAGTTCAAAAGAGGTATCGATACTACTTAGCATCTGATCCTTAGAACTATATACATCACGTAGACTACGGGAAAACGAGTACTCATACCTAAAAAATGAAATACTAGTTAACTAACCGAGTATTTGGCTTGTTTGAAATCTTAAGGTCTAAGTTATATGGATAATTAGAACCTGATGAGAAAAATGGAGTTTATCTTTGTTTTGGTCTTATCAAATAAAGCGGTTGTATTTATACAATCGGTTTAGCAAAGGAACTAAGTTTCTTAGTTGATTTTTGGTTTGCTAAAATAGTTGGGAAAATTGCTTCGGGCAATTATTTCCATGATAACATATCAAAACATAATTACTTTGTAGCTCCGGTTTTGATATTGGTTATCAAAAATGGTATGTGGAACCCTTATTCTTGACTCAACAGGTTGCAAGTCTATTTTGAGATTTGTAAGATCCTTTTCGTGTTGTCCTTTATTTTTTTCGTTTCTTTATCAATTTTTGTGAAAAAAAGGGGAGAAATATATGGAGTAAACAGGTGATACTAGTATCAATTTTATATTGATTGGTGTCACTAGGAAGAGGACAATGGTGCTTGAACATTTATCTAACGAAAGAGGAAAAGCACAGACTAAGGGGGAGTAACATATCATATGAGTGGTACAACAAAGACGCGCGAATTTAAAATCTACCTATCTCACCTTTAGGGGGAGTAATAGCTTTGTTATTATAATGTCAACAACGAAATTTTAAGGATTGAATTAATGCAGGTTATGTGCTGTTGAATTCGGGAATCAAGCGTATGTGTAATGAATTATTGTAATTTGTTTATCCATATGATTGTAAGAATTTTGTCACTAAAATTGACAAAGGGGGAGATTGTTAGAGCATAGCTCGGTTGAACCCACCAAGCGTTGGTATGTCAAGTTTGGTTGTCATATTTTAGTGAGCCAAAACTCATTTAAGAGTCGCTTAATTTAAATGTACTAGAGTCAACTTTGTATAGGTTAGCTTGAAAGTATTAGGATGAGACATTACAAATATTGTGAAGACTTGAAGAAGTGAAGAAGTACGGAGCTACAACCACAACATCATCATTCCACTTGAGGTTAGTGATATTTGACTTGAATTGTTTCATTCCCTAACATATCTTTCAAGTCGTGCATATTGAAAAAATATAATTGGGAAGCATGAACACTCTAGATAGACATAGTATTAAGAAATACAGTATGAGGTTTATTTCTTGACCATTAAACTTTTTATATAAGACGTCAGCATAATCGTATGAATTCTATTGTGATTATGTATGTGTATGTGATATGTGCTTAAAAACACCTTTCTAAGTATCGATTGATTATGCTTTCTTAGATAGTTTTCATGTAAAATTGTGTTATTCGCTTTCTTTTATATTTTATGGGAATTTAGGAGCTTATTCCCGAAAAGAACAAGAAATCATCATATTGGCCTAAAAAATGGAAGGCACGCTTAAAACTCATGGTAATCGATTGGCTAATCACTGGTCAGCCGACGTCAGTGGTGGTACTAGAGGTGAAGAGAATTTTTATTCTCTAAATATTGCAGTTAGATGAATGCCATAACTACATTTACAAGAAAAGCTAGGCTTGACTTATATTTTGGGCTTACAAAGCCTGTGTTGCTTGTATTCCTGCTGAAGGGAAACAGTCAAAACTAATTATTGGAGTTCACTCCTTGCTCCTCCCAGATTTGTTGCGGTTCAATCCATGGGTAAAAGGAAGATATAACCATGGAAGAAGTTGGAGTTTTCTGCCATTACTATGACTGAAATATGAAGATCAGAGAATGAAAGATGGTTTGATGGCGTGTGCTGTGATGATGAACAGATTGAGTTGTGCTGAGAATACCGAGGGAGAATCTTGAGTTTAGAGTCTGCAGCTGAGAGTACTAGTCGAGCATGAGTTGCACAGAGAAGGAAGGGTCTTTGCGGCCATTTTCGATCAAGATTGTTGGAGATTGGTGATCGAGATGACTTGGGAAAGAGGATCGATCGAGAAGAAAGTATTATGGTTATGGAATAGTTAGCTTCACTGTTGGAAGGTTTGCAGAGATTACGCTGTATTATCGGTGATTGTTTCATGGAGTTGACGCTGAGAAGAAAGTTGGAAAGAGGATGAGACTTGAGCATGGAGATCGAGTCTGCTACCATTAATGGAGAGTTAACAATGGATCGATATTTCTTGGAATGATTTCTAAGAACGATAATGGTCGTAATGTTGGAGCTGGTTGATGAACTAAGAAGATGGCTTGCTGCCACATCCGGTGAAGAAAAAATAGAGAATGGTGTCTTGTCGCTGTTGATGGAGTCGAGACTCGAGAAGTGGCATTGCTGCTGTGATGCAGTTGGATAAAAATGGCAGTTGCTTCTACCATTGGCAGGGAGATAGAATGGCAGTTGAAGCTTAGAGAATAGGCAGAGATGACGATGATGGGGATTGAAAGCTGCTGCCATGATCGATAAAGGAGTTTGGTAGTGGCTGGTGATGACAACATAGTTATGTTGGTTCGAGTTTGCGTCCGAGTGAGAGAACAAACGAGATTATCTCGTTTAGGAAGGTTATCAGGGAAATGGAGGTTTAAAGTTGGGTTCTGGTAAGGAGCTGACGATGAAAGAACTCGGATCATACAGGGATTAAGGTATTGATAGAGTAACAAGATAATCTTATTTGGTCACGGTAGATAGAAGAATATGGGGTTCAATTGGTGTATGGCCTGGTGAGTTTCTGCTGCTCAAGTTGTATACAAGGAGGAGTTTGAATAGAAATGTGATAGTCAAGAAACAGAAGTTGTATAAGTTGTTGCCGATGATGACTATGAAAGGCTGAGACAGCTAGGCTACAAAATGGGGTGGATCTTGAGTGCGAGCCCAATAGGCTATTGAGCCAATACATTTTGTACAAACGAAATTAAGGGTGGGCTAATTCAAGTTTCGGCAGGAGTTGGCAATACACTTTGTCCGGAGTTTGATGCACGGGACACAAATCTTAAGGAGGTGCACTCTCCTATTTTAACTAGGTTTCCTAGTTTTCTTCAAGAAGAGGTTACAAAACTCTATATAAAGGGAAGCCTAGGCACAATTTGATATATCTTCTTCACCGTTTTTCTCCCCCTTAGGGGGAGAACTATCTCTTCTCTATTCATTATATTGTAAGGATGAATTCAAAGTTCTAATTGTGAAGCTCAATTATTTACAAGTTTGTTTCAAGTTTTAAATTGATTCATTGTGGATTGTTTTTACTATATCGAAGGTTTATGATTGATTCTAGATTGGTTTGGGTGCGCAACTAGATTAGTCTATTAATAATTCTAATGCTAGTAGAGAGTTGAGTCGATCCGTAATTGTCTCTCATCACCTACACAAGTAGAAATCGCAAGACCTTGTGGAGGGATTCTGTGTAGCAATTGCGAGTAAAGACAACACCAGTAAGTGGACCGAGAGTACCGAGTTTAACTGCTGGGATCAAACCTAAATTCACAAATCTTAATGCATTCTGGGAATTACATCTTGTAAGCGTACCTCAAGGTGATTCTTTTGAATAGAATACGGTAGTCGAGCGCTTCCGTATCCGGTGATACAAGGAGTTTTGGGGATAGCTAAGAGTACTAGCTAAGTGTACCTGATTTCCTACGGTTGGCGACAATTGATTCTAACATGAGATAAACGAGTACAATGTTGAGTTAACTGTTAGTAACTGCGAAGGATTTCTTCAATATCTTTATCTTATTATCATTTTTATCCTTCTTTTATATTTTTTCCGAATTAGATAACATATCAATTGCATTACTCTTCGTGGGAACGATCCTTACTACCGCTATATTATATTTAATTAGTGGGAAATATCTTTTTATTTTGTTGAGTAAACGACGCTCACCAAAATTGGCACCGTTGTCGGGGAGTAATTGCTAATTGGTTTGTTATTCGTTTTGGCTTAAAGGTTTTGTGGGTATATCTCTAGTAAGCCCTCACGAGACTATAACTCGTCCACTATGGACACATAGGGGTTTAAAGGCCTGTTATTCATGCTAAGAGTAACCGTATCCTCATGACATGGAGTTGTATTTTATTTTATTTTCATTTTGTTTGCTCGAGGACTAGCAAAGTCTAAGTGTGGGGGAATTTGATAGGTGCTTAAAAACACCTTTCTAAGTATCGATTTATTATGCTTTCTTAGCTAGTTTTCGTGTAAAATTGTGTTATTAGCTTTCTTTTATATTTTATGGGAATTTTGGAGCTTATTCCCGAAAAGAACAAGAAATCATCCCATTGGCCTAAAAAATGGAAGACACGCTTAAAACTCGTGGTAATCGATTGGCTAATCACTGGTCGGCCGACGTCAGTGGTGGTACTGGAGGTGAAGAGAATTTTTATTCTCTAAATATTGCAGTTAGATGAATGCCACAACTACATTTACAAGAAAAGCTGGGCCTGAATTATATTTTGGGCTTACAAAGCATGTGTTGCTTGCATTCCTACTAAAGGGAACCAATTATTGGAGTTCACTCCTTGCTCCTCCCAGATTCGTTGCGGTTCAAGCCATGGTTCAAGGCTTATCTGCCATGGGTAGAAAGAAGATATATCCAGGGAAGAAGTTGGAGTTTTATGCCATTACTGTGACTGAAATATGAAGATCATAGAATGAAAGATGGGTTGATGGCGTGTGCTGTGATGATGAACAGCTCGAGTTGTGATGAGAATACCGAGGTAGAATCTTAAGTTTAGAGTCTGCAGCTGAGAGTACTAGTCGAGCATGAGTTGCACAGAGAAGGAAGGGTCTTTGCGGCCATTTCCGATCAAGATTGTTGGATATTGGTGATCGAGATGACTTGAGCAAGAGGATCGATCGAGAAGAAAGTACAATGGTTATGGAATAGATAGCTTCGCTGTTGGAAGGTTTGCAGAGATTACGTTGTATTATCGGTGATTGTTTCATGGAGTTGACGCTGAGAAGAAAGTTGGAAAGAGGCTGAGACTTGAGCATGGAGCTTGAGTCTGCTACCATTAATGGAGTGTTAACAATGGATCGATATTGCTGGGAATGATTGCTAAGAACGATAATGGTCGTAATGGTGGAGTTGGTTGATGAACTGAGGAGATGGCTTGCTGCCACATCCGGTGAAGAAAAAATAGAGAATGGTGTCTTGTCACTGTTGATGGAGTCGAGACTCGAGAAGTGGCGCTGCTGCTGTGATGCAGTTGGAGAAAAACGGTAGTTGCTTCTACCATTGGCAGGGAGATAGAATGGCAGTTGAAGCTTAGAGAATAGGCAGAGATGACGATGATGGGGATTGAAAGCTTCTGCCATGATCGATAAAGGAGTTTGGCAGTGGCTGGTGATGACAACATAGTGATGTTGGTTCGAGTTTGCGTCCGAGTGAGAGAACAAACGCGATTATATCGTTTAGGAAGGTTATCAAGGAAATGGAGGTTTAAAGTTGGGTTCTGGTAAGGAGATGACGATGAAAGAACTCGGATCATACATGGATTAAGGTATTGATGGAGTAACAAGCTAATCCTATTTGGTTGTGGAAGACGGAAGAAGATGGGTTTCAATTGGTGTATGGACTGGAGAGTTTCTGCTGCTCAAGTCGTATACAAGGAGGAGTTTGAATAGAAATGTGATAGTCAAGAAACAGAAGTTGTATAATTTGTTGCCGATGATGACTATGAAATGTTGAGACAGCTAGGCTACAAAATGGGGTGGGTCTTGAGTGCGAGCCCAATAGGCTATTGAGCCAATATATTTTGTATAAACAAAATTAAGGGTGGGATAATTCAAGTTTCGGCAGGAGTTGGCAATACACTTTGTCCGGAGTTTCATGCACGGGACACAAATCTTAAGGAGGTGCACTCTCCTATTTTAACTAGGTTTCCTAGTTTTCTTCAAGAAGAGGTTACAAAACTCTATATAAAGGGAAGCCTAGGCACAATTTGATATATCTTCTTCACCGTTTTTCTCCCCCTTAGGGGGAGAGCTATCTCTTCTCTATTCTTTTTATTGTAAGGATGAATTCAAAGTTCTAATTGTGAAGCTCAATTATATACAAGTTTGTTTCAAGTTTTAAATTGATTCATTGTGGATTGTTTTTACTATATCGAAGGTTTATGATTGATTCTAGATTGGTTTGGGTTCGCAACTAGATTAATTCTAGTAGAGAGTTGAGTCGATCCGTAATTGTCTATCATTTCCTACATAAGTAGAAATCGCATGACCTTGTGGAGGGATTCTGTGTAGAAATTGCGAGTAAAGACAACACTAGTAAGTGGACCGAGCGTACCTAGTTTAACTGCTGGGATCAAACCTAAATTCACAATCTTAATGCGTTCTGGGAATTACATCTTGTAAGCGTACCTCAAGGTGGTTCTTTTGAATAGAATCCGGTAGTCGAGCGTTTCCGTATCTGGTGATACAAGGAGTTTTGGGGATAGCTAAGCGTACCTTCTTTCCTACGGTTGGTGACAATTGATTCTAACATGAGATAAACGGGTACAATGTTGAGTTAACGGTTAGTAACTACAAAGGATTTCTTCAATATCTTTATCTTATTATCCTTTTTATCCTTCTTTTATATTTTCGCCGATTTAGATAACATATCAATTGAATTACTCTTCGTGGGAACGATCCTTACTACCGCTATATTATATTTAATTAGTGGGAAATATCTTTTTATTTTGTTGAGTAAACGACGCTCACCAGTATGAGGTGAGGATTTCATCCTAGGAAACAATGTTTTTACATGTGTTTTAAGGAAGTAAGTTCATGATATGTGTTGTGAACCAAAAAGGAAATCGCCATGCGTTACTGGGGTTATTCTTCATTGCATATCTTATGAACGACCAATATGTGTGATTAGTATAACCGCTCATGACTTGTTTGTGTTCTTGGTAAAACTATTCACATGAGGCCTGACTTATGTATTGGTATGACTTTTATTAGTGAAACCGATCTTAAGTAATCACCTGGGGTATGATCAGGTTTGTGTGTCTGACCAAATTTGGGAGAGGGGAACCGATCCTAGTAAGAGGTGCAGTACATCACAAAGGGGAAACGATCCTTGTATGAGGTGCAGCAAGGTTTATAGTAGAAATGGGAACTAATCCTATGAACATGTGCAATACATTTTTAGGCAAAGGGGAACCGATCCTATGGACATGTGCAACACATACAAGTTAGATACCAAATATATGTGGGGAACCGATCCTAGTACCTAGTCAACCTAAAAATTGGTAAGCTAGTGTGACTATGTACAGTACTCACATGGAGGTAGAACCGAAACTTGTTTTGGTAGAACCGTTACACCCATGACTTGTGATTGAGTGTTACTTGATCAATCGCATAGTTCTTAAAAGTCAGATGTGTAGTTGCAGGAATTCCCACACTACACCCTTGTTAAGATTATATAGAAATTTATTGGAAATCAATTAAACTTCAAAGATTTAAATGACACTTTACTATTCAAATCTCAGAAATGTTTACAGAATTGGAAGAAATCAAGATTACAAATATTCTCTTGAAGTTTCTTTCTCCTCGAGACTCTTTCAACTCTCAAAAATACATCATCCTTTTTTGGATCTATCGAGCCCTTTATATAGGGATTTACATAATGGATGACAGCTAAGTTTTCCTCCTATTTCGGATCTATTTTGCGATCTCATCGCGATCGCTACAATATTCTCTATCGCAAGAATGGTGAACATCGCAGAATCAACATATTCTTCTTTTATTTCTTCCATCGTCAGTTTCTTTTGGATATTCTGTGATGCTCGTGAAATGTTGTTAAATAATTGGCAGTGACGCTCGCAGAAACGTTGTTAATATCGCAGGAATAACGTTGTAGCGATATTCTAGTCCTACATCTTGCCTCTTCTCATATCTTTTCTGCGAAGAAGAGAAGATCATGAGAACATTTTAAAATGCCATAACTGCTTATATTTTCATACTTCTCCGTTCTGACACGTTTCTATGTCCTTCGCCAGCTGTTTTCATGAATTCTTTCTTCCAATAAATTTTTGACACATCTCCTCTAACCGCTGCGATCTGACCACCCACGTCTTTTCTTTGCATTAATTTCCTTCATCTTCTTCGAGAAATTTCTTCTTCTATAAATACTCTTCTCATTCCTTTCCTTTTTCTCTTTTACTTTCTTCTTCTTTCTCTCCATACCCTCTCTGCAAATTTTACTGTTCTTCCGCGAATTGCGCTTCTGTTACTGCTGTGATTTCTTTCTTCTTTTCAACCTTTTCTTTCATTCCCATACTCAAAAATGGTTGCTGCTGCTACTAAAAACTTAAAAGTCCTTTAATGAGATGCGCGAAAAACTCAAAATTAAAGGTTTTAACTTGTCTTTAATTCCAGATCAGGATTCTAGATCTGAACTTTCTCTTAAATTATTTCTCGATGATCAATGTTCTCGCGAAAAAATCATAGTATCGCTAGGAAAACTTGAAGCTGGTCTTCCCATTCCTCTCTATGACCCAGAACTTTCATTATTTTATCAAATAATTTCTGACGAAAGGTTCTCGCGAGCGATATATCAAATAGGTGGAGATTGTATCAGATTGCTGCTTGAATATGCTTCTCGCGGTGCTAATAAAGGAACTCTCTACCCTGAATCTCCAAAGAATCCTCCATTTAAAGATGTCCCCATTGTTTCTGCGGATTATACTGTGGACAACTTCTTTGTAAATTATAGTATAGTCCCTATGAAGAGGGATAACACCTGCTGGGGTGTTCGTTTGAAAAAAGAGAAGGTCGTTGGTGACAAAGCTCTTATGCTGGATATTTATTTTCATACATCTACCAACCAAGGTCCTCACCATTCTAGCGATGACAAGTGATTCATATTTCCATTATGTCTTGAAGGTCCTTATATATCTGGTTCTCTCCCATTACCTGCGAATCTCTTAGAGTATGAGCCATGGGTCTTCAACTGGTCTGAAAGATCTAAAGAAGTATATTCTCTCAACTTTTTATATTATTATCATTTACTGTCTTCTTTATATTCTCGCTAACTATTTTGATCTTTCTCAGATTGATAGAATGAAACTCAGCTATCAAACTCTTAGGAAACCTAGCACTTTCTTAGCTCTTAAATCTTTCACGGATGAAGTAAGAAATATCTCCTCATAAATTTTAACAATATATTGTTGCCCCTATTTCTTATCTTCATATGTGCTCGCAAGAAATTGAAGAACTACCGCCAATAAAACTCGTGAAAACTAAGGAGAAGCCTTCAAAGGATAAATCTGTTGTTCCTCCTAAAGGGAAACCTTCTGCCCCTTGTGGTGAAGATTCTGGCGATCCTCATATGAAGAAAAGGAAAACCCGACCCTCTTCTTCTTCAACTCCTCAACCTATTCCAGAAAACCCAAATGTTGGATTTGATAAGGATAAATATGATGAAGATTTTAATAATAATGATAGCAGATTCGCTTCTATAAAGAACTCTTCTTCATCTGATTCTTCAATGACCCATTTATCTAGAATTTTTGGCAATATTTCCCACAGCATAACTTGTAATGATGAGGATGAAGTTATTAACAAGACATCCCAAGCTCTCGCTAAGGTTTACGATGCCCCTATTCTAGCGGATAATGATTCTCTCCAAGGAATCTCAAGATAGCTAACTCCCAGTCTCTTGAATTCTCTTGGTACCTTGGTATGTTTTATTTCTTCAATTTGTTTATGTATTTACTCCATCGCTAGATTCTTAATTTATATTATTCTCTCGCAGGTTGGAAGAGCTTCCTTTTTGTTGCTTCTGATTTAGATAAGAGACGCGCCAACTATGAAAAGAAGGCTGCTAAATTTCGCCAGGATAAAGAAAAATTAGAATCTAAAGTTGCTGAGATCCATAAGAACAATAAACAATTGGAGGCTGAAGCATAAACAAAAGATTTCTGATCTTGACAAAGCTAACCAGCAACTCTATGGTATTACTTATTTCCCTTTTTCTTTTAATTCTCCTTATTCTATCGCGGCTTATTCAAGCACCTACTTTTAACTTACATATATTTATGGTCTCACTGACGAGGCTACATTCTTTCAATCTTTTCCTGAACCTGTAGATGATAATACTCTTCTTGCTAGCCTTAATAACTCTTTAAGTAACTTCTCATATAATAAGATTGAATCCCTTTCCATAGATGAACTAAAATCCAAACTTAATCTCTTAAAAATTGAACACAAATTCAGTTTAGGTTTGACCAACAAATATAAGCGCTTTTATCTTGATTCAAAGAAAGAAATAGATAGATTAAGACAGAAGAATAACGATCTTATTGACGAGAAAGATCTTGCCATCAAAAAGGGATCCAATACCCTAACAGACTTTCATAAAACTCTCCTTGATGTTCAAATGTACAGAGATAAACTTATCCGCGAGAATGAAGATCTTCTTGCGAGGGAGACTCAAGTTCGATCTCGTCTTCTTATTAATAGCGATGATGAGTTTGCCTGGTCTGCGAAGGTTCTTGATAATGTCAGGAATGACTTAGGTGTAAATGTTAGCCTTCAAGTTGAACAAGCGGCTTTAATTAGGGATATGATTTCTTAAAGAGAAGGTTGTTTGTTGTTCTTCTTCTCGCTAATTTCCTGTTTTTATTACTCTTCTTTACAAAATTTCTAACTTGTTGTCATATATTCTCGTAGGAGCTTAAAAAAAATATCTTGAAAGAATTAGGGAACTTGAAAATAAGAAGAATCAGCTCGCGAATACTCTTGCTGCTCGCAATAATAAATATTCACGATTGAAAGAGCAGTTTGACATTACCACCGCGAATTTCAACAGATCTCTCATTGTTGTTCGTAATGATTTCGTTAATTTGATCTACAATGATCATGGAATTTCTCCTTCTATATACTCTGATCTTGCGAAGGAAATCCCCGCAATAATCCCAAATCTTAACATCTCTGATAGCGAAGCTGAGGATTCTGACGAGGATGAAAATGATAATGACGAAGGAGAAAAATCTGGTGGAGGAGAAGAATCTGATAAGAATGAAGATAGTGATGATAATGATGAAAGGGAGAAGTCTGGCGATGAAGAGAAGTATGATAAAGAGGATGGCGATGGATCTAGCTAGTTCCTCTTTTTCCTTCTATGTTCTTTGTATATTTATTTTCTTCTTTCTGTAACATTGCTGTGAGTTTCTCCAATTTTGTGAATTTCTTTTGCTTCTACCTGTATGAATTAGAAAACAGTTATTTTTCTGCAAGTCAATCAATCAATATAATTATTATCCTTTAATTATCTGCGTGCACTTATCTATGCAATTTTTTATATGATAGATGAATAATAATTTCATCGTTCTCATGCATTCCCATACTTGCCTCTATTATTCATCTGCAATATGAAAAAATTGATTAAAGATCAGACATTAGTGGTAAATAAAATTTTCCTTAATATTGGCGATCTTATCGCCAGCAATAACTGTGTGAAATTGCAATTCTCATAACATCTGCGAGTATTATCGCAGTAATCTTGTGGTCTTATTACGCCTCCCTAATTAAAGGTCTTACTTTTCCACGCTCTTTCTTTCTGCGACAGAATCGCAGGACGTCTTTACATTTGCATGTATTGACCCATTGATCTTGTCTTATCTGTATTCTTCTGATTGTATTGCAACAATATGACAAGTCTAAGCTCTCTCGCGAGATCAAAGCCTCGTGACATTGCCGTCTTGCGATGAAATCGCAGGACGTATTTAAACTTTCATGTAAAAACCCATTGATCTCATCTTAACTTTTGGCTTGTTGCCTCTGTATAATTTACGTCACGCGATAATATGACAGGCCTAAATGTTCTTGCGATCATAAAGCCGCGTGACATTGCAGTCTTAAGACACCTATCAGCTCCCAAATAGAGGGTGCCTCCCTTATATTCCCCCTGGTTGCCCCTTAAAGGAGGGCACATCGGCCATATAAGACTTGCTCCTCCCATCCAGATTTACCAACAACCAGCTGTTTTCGCAGCCTCTTGTCCTTTATGCCTATATGTCTTATAGTTACAAGACTGCACCCTAAGTGGGGTTTTCTTCAGGCCAAGTGCATCATATCCAAGACTTACCAAGAATGGCAAGGGAGTTTCGTACGCCCTTGGCACCCTTGGATCAACCGTGTACCTCGGCACCTTGGTCATACTTTGCACTTCTTGGAAGAGATTCTCCGTCTTCCAACCAGGTTATAACCATATATAGTTTGAAATCCAAGATCTCTCTCCAGGATAGGTTTTCTTTAACCCCAACATCTGCATGACTCAGGATCCAGCAGCGGTATAACCTTACCCCTGAATCATTTCAAGAGATACCCCCTCCTATGACGCGATATTAGGTCTTACATTTTCCTCTTGCGAAATTTTATTCGCGAACTAGGGTGCACGCCATAAAGGTTCATCTCATTCTTTAATCTCTGCGAAATTTTATTCGCGCTTCTCGCGAGTATTGTAACTCTGATAGAATTTCATAACTTTGATCTTCTTTCTTTTTGTAAAATCTTGCGATTCTTTCAAGCAGAATATTCTGTTCAATTACATATTATTCAAACAAATCATTCATAGAGTTCTCTAAAGTTCATCATTTTACCTCTCTACTTACTATTTTCTAATTCTGCTTTTCTACTACGTTTTACTATTGTTCCTTTTTCTGCGAGACGCTCGCCATCAACTTTCACATCCTATTTCCGCTCTATTGTATCAATCATTAACCTTTCACATCTCTTTTTTTATTTGATTTTGTACTTCCAACTGCTATTCTTCTTAGCTCTTTCCTCACAAGACTTCATATCAATTTCAAAACACTTCTTGCTTTCTCCCCAATATCCTTTAATTACTCCAACACATTTAGGATGAGGAAATTTAACACATTGGTGGAAAGTAGATGCTACACCTAATATTCCGTGTAGCCAAGGTCGACCAATCAGAGCATTGTAAGGTGATTCAATGTCAACAACACAGAACAAGATCTTAGAAGTTACCCCTTTCAAGGGAATTCGCATCTCAATTTCCCCTTTTGGTTTATTGGCAGTACCATTAAAACCATATATTTTATATGTTGAGGGAATTAGATCTTCCTCTCTTCTACCCATTGTTTTATAGGTATGATAAAATAGTATGTCAACAGAGCTGCCCGTGTCTATTAGAACTCTACTGATAGCCCAAGAATCTTCATTTTCATCACCATTTTCTTCATCTTCTTCCTCTATTTGCTTTGGGTTTATCTATAGTCTTACTACTAATGGGTTATCATGCTGCTCGCCTGGTTCTGGTACCTCTTGTGCACTGAAAGATATAGTTTGTTTCTGCCATTCTTCTAATGGCGAGACTCTCGCGATATTCATTATCTCTCTTCCATATCTGTCTCTCACGAAGACTCTGTTTAGAATATTATCATGGAAATCCTTTATTGTTCTATGTGAATGTACAATGGAATTACAAAACAGATTCTTTGCTTTGGATCCAACTTCTATTACGAATGATTCGGCTCCTTTTACAGTATTTACCCTACGAATTTCTGTCTTTGGAGGCAATCATTTGAGATTGTGGATGTCCTACTAAAAAGTGATTTAGCTTTCCTTGTTCAATCATCCTTAAAATTATTCTCTTTACATTCCTGCAGTCATTTACTGTGTGGCCATGAAAATGATGGTAAGGACAAAATTCTTGACTGCGATTGTTAGGATGTGGTTCTTTTCCCATGTTCCATGGAGATGGTATATTTTCCATTAAAATGATAGCTTCTAAAAATTTTTCTATACTAGCATTGAGAGGAGGCATCTTAATTTCTTCCCATATGATCTTCTGATTCCCTTGACTTCTGAAATTGTTTTTCCTCTGTCCACCATAAGTTTCTTGCGGCTGATCAAGCCTTTGAATCTTATTATTTCCACCGCGATTGTAGTAATTCTTCTCCCTTTCATACTCTTCTTGATCTCCACTACCCATAGCTGATGAGTGCCAAATATTGCATATTCATACACCTTTTCATTGGCACTTAACTCATCTTTCGCGCTTCAAAATCATATATTATCCCAAATTCTGCATTTTTACCATTTTCAAGAATAAATATTTGTATTAATTAATTTTGTGTTTTTAAGTACTAAATAAAGCTTGGAAGAATTGAGAAGACAAAAGAGCAGAAAGTTGGAAGCGTTGCAACCCGATCGCGCATCAGTGGCAACCTGTTTACAATACATGGGATTAAACTACCCATGATCCAAGACCCAAGACCCAAATCCGTTTCCACCTCACCCCCATTGGATTCTTCCCAAAACATCCACCTCACCCCCATTGGATTCTTTCCAAAACATCCACCTCACCCCCATTGTATTCCATTTCATCCATCAATTAAAGAAAACATGTTTTGTTTAATTGATGAGTGCCAAAATTCGAATCCAAGTGTTGAGAGAATTTTTGTGTATAAATAGAGAGGGTTGTTGTGTTGAAAACTCATCCAAGAATAGCTTGTTCATGTTAGTTTCTTAATTTCAGTTTTGTTATAATGTTATTCATGTTCTAGTTTCATTTGCTAGGGTTTAAATGAAGCCGTAACATATTGTTATGTATTCATATCTTGTATATTGTTCCTGAAAGTTTAGAATTGTTTAAAGATATAATTTAATCTAATTTTGTCAACATCTTGCTCTCACAATGTATGCCATGTATCCATTGTAGTTAGAATATCTCCATGTTGATTATGCTGCAACTCATGCTTAACCTAATATTGATCCTCAGATTAGTTGTGCTTTAATTAGACAGTTAATGCTTTGGAGAAATACTTTAGTTGTGATTAAATTATCCATTGGAGAAACACCTTAGATACACGGTAGACTTGAATCTCTTTGTAAGGACAAGAATAATATTACAAGTTGAATGCATATCATAGGTTAGTGGTGGATTTGAATACCCTAGTATCCATATTCTCAGTATTTACACCTTGATTTAATCGCATATTTTAATTCTAATTACTTTCTGTTTAAGTCTTTGCCAATATCTCGTCGTATCGACAAAATCAAACCCATTTTGGTTACTCTCTGAATCAGTTCTTAGTAAGGATTTAGAATCAACTTCTACACTCTCCAAGTCTCTGTGGTTCGACCTGTGCTTGCCCTGTGTTGCTTGTCGACATTGTGCACTTGCAGTTTATACATAGTAGTAGGTATCTTTATAAGCCTATCAAGTTTTTGGCGCCGTTGCCGGGGACTCGGTAGCGGTGTAGTTCAAGTTTCTGGCTCCTGGCAATTTTACTGTAGCAACGTAACTATTCACAGAGTCTATTTTACAATTAATATTGATATTATTTGATTTTGCTTTCAAACTTCGAAGCCCTAACTGCCTCTTTTGAGCTCAACAGGTACCTGAGTAGCTGTTGTAAAGGCGAAGGAAAGGAAGCGGAAGAAGTTTTTATTTTTATTTTTTTAAAAAAGAGTTTATTTTATTTTTAGTTAGTATTAGGATTCCTCTACTCTTGTAATTTTCTTTTTCTTTTGCACTTTATTTTTTTTTGGACTTTGGACTTGGACATTCTATTTTTATTTTTATTTTTAAACCCTACGGAAGGGTAGTATTAAA
This sequence comes from Papaver bracteatum, assembly GCA_023529315.1. NCBI lineage: Eukaryota > Viridiplantae > Streptophyta > Magnoliopsida > Ranunculales > Papaveraceae > Papaver > Papaver bracteatum. The sequence goes on from JAJJWX010000433.1 coordinate 1,047,925, forward strand.
TATCAAATTGTTTGCAGAGAAGGACGGTGATTACAATATCACCTCAGCCCCTCGGGTTCGTTCATGACATAGGAGTCGTGGCCCGAGTCGACAACAACGGTTCATCCCCCGTATGGAACGAGAGGTAAGCTTGTCGAAACACTCGCGAATCCCCTGTTAGCGAGTTACTGTATTCCTTCGTTTGCTTATATGTTGAGTATTTGAATACGGATGCTTTAATTTCCTAGTAAAGGGCAAGGACTGGCCATACAAGATAAGGGATTCGTATTTCATCACCGTTCTCTTCTTGCCCGCCTTAGGAAAACGATACATATACGAACCTAAGCTTTAAAATTTGGAATAGAACGAGACCTATAGGGTAACGAGCTTAGTAGGAAAGTCGTTTGAAAAATATTGGTTACTCTTTAAGCATACTTATAAGTTCATGACGGTTTCTGTAAATTGAATGCGTGACTGCGCCGCCTTGTAATACGGTGAGGCCTTGGGTATCAAAGATCTAGCAGCTTCCCTCACCTCTATTCAATTTACTTAAACTCGGATTGATTCCAGAGGAGTTTGCTCAGATTGTAACGAATTCCATTTCGAAGGATTAGAAGCTGGTCTAGAAAACAATCTAAGTGGAGCCATCATGCTTTTTGTTTGCTAGAAATCAGTAGGTTTACTATGGTGGAGTCATACTTGTTTGTGATTGCATAGAACTTCCCTTCTAGGTGAATGGTTAACATGCTTTATGTGCTAGCTAGGCTATGATTGTGTCCTTTAGAGACCACACACACCGACTAGTTAGAATCACTCAAGAAGAGTTAATTGAAATACATAGTTCTGAGGCAGACAGTCCAGAACAATCTGAGATAATGGGAGAACCAGTCCGTAGTCTTAAGGACTACATGTACCCAACGAGGACAAGCCAGTCCTCGTGCATTGTCTTACCAGCTGTTGTTGGACAATTTGATCTAAAGGCGAGTATCCTCAATATGTTGCCTAAATTTAAAGGGGTTGAAGCTGAAAATCCTTTCCACCATGTGAGAGAGTTCGAGGAAATTTGTGGGACTCTTCGGATCAACCAAATGACGGATGAGGTCCTCAAACTGAGACTTTTTCCTTTTTATTTGATAGACAAAGTGAAGACTTGGCTGTGTGCTCAACAGCCACAGTCATTTCATACATGGGATGCTCTTACGAAAGAGTTGTTCAAAAAGTTCTTCCCAAACCATAAGACTACGACAATTCGTCAAAGTCTGAATAGTTTTGTGCAATTAGAGGAGGAAACTTTGGCAAAATATTTGGAGAGATTCAATGAATTATTGCTCCAATGTCCTCACCATGGTTTTGAAAAATGGAGACTTGTGCAAATTTTGTATGAAGGCTTAGATGTCAAGAACCGAACTACAGTTGAGTCCATATGCAATGGTCAATTTATTGAAAAAACTGCTGATGAGTCTTGGACTTTCTTAATCGAAGTCGCTGAAAAGACTCAGCAGTGGGAATCCCTCCATGAACCAAAAAATGACTACACATGCATCTAATGTTCATAGAATTGACTTTGAATTCGAAGGAAGTGCAAAGATGGCATCCTTGGCCAGGAGAATAGAAAAGCTAGAATTAGAAAAGAATGGAAAAACTAATATACCTACTCTCCGTAGTAAAATTGAAATGGCCACTTGTGCCGCATGCCATAGTTCAGACCATCTACTGGACACTTGTCCAGACCTCCATGCATTTCAAGAGTCTAAAACCGAGCAAGCCAATGTTTTGTACCAAAGGCAAGAGAACAACCCATATTCTCAGGCCTACAACCCAGGGTGGAGAAATCACCCTAACTTTTCATGGTCTAAAGGGCCCGTCCAAGGGGGAACATCAAATAATAACCAAGGATACCCTTATCCTAGAAACCCCCAAGTGCAACCTCATGTGCAGTACCCTGCAGAGAAAAAGCCTAGCTTCGAAGAAAGTTTCGGTTTGTTGACCCAAAATTTGGTACAACTCCAAAAGACCACAGACCAACATTTTACAAGTATAGAACTTAAAATGGGTCAAATTTGTGAAGCATTGAATGAAAGAGACAAAGGAAAACTCCCTAGTCAGCCCAAACAAAATCCAAAAAATGTATATCAGGCAGAAAATTCAACTCGAAATGAGGCCTCACATAATCAAGTAAATGCTGTCACCACTCTTCGTAGTGGTAAAGTTGTTGAAAACAATGTAGGTGTACAACAATCGAGTGAGTCTACATCAGACTCACCAGTGCATAAAATCCCACAGAAAACACCTAGTGTTGAAAACAAATCTGAGCAACATAAGAATTCCCATAATTCTAATGTCTCTGCACCATCTCATGTACCTGTTGTTCCATTCCCACAAAAATTGGTGCAGCAAAAAGAGAGTATATAGTACAATGAGATTTTGGAAATGTTCAAACGAGTTAACATCAACATCTTATTTCTTGATGCAATCAAGCAGGTACCTGCTTATGCTAAATTCCTTAAGGATCTGTGCACACAAAAGCGAAAGCTTCATGTGCATAAGCATGCTTTTCTCACTGAGCAGGTGAGTGCAATCATTCAAAGCAACCAACCACCTAAGTTTAAAGACCCAGTTAGTCCAACTATCACATGAAAAATAGGTGACCAGACGGTTAAGAAGGCGTTGCTAGACTTAGGGGAAAGTGTGAATTTACTACCATATTCAGTATATGTGCAGTTAGGTCTTGGAGAGTTGAAGGCAACACCTATAACTCTGCAATTGGCGGACATATCCGTCAAAGTGACACGTGGTGTGGTAGAAGATGTTTTGATTAAAGTTGATAAGTTTTATTTTCCTGTGGACTTCATCGTTTTAGATACTCAACCTGTGCAAAATCCTGACAGTCACATTCCTTTCATTTTGGGACGTCCTTTCTTAGCAACGTCCAATGCAATCATTAACTGCCATAATGGAGTGCTGAAGTTGTCATTTGGTAATATGACTATGGAGTTTAATGTTTTCAATACTAGCCAACAACATTTAGATCTTGATGATGATAATTATGTGCATGAAATCAACATGATTGAAAGTTTGATTCAGGATTCGTTGTCTAGTAGCATGTCTGTTGACCCGTTGGATGCTTGTTTGAATAATTTTGACCTGGATCTGTTTGATAATGAATACATAAGTGAAGTGCATACTTTGCTTGAATCCATACCACTTATGGACACGTCTAAGTGGAAAGCTAGAGTGGAACCACTTCCACTCTTGGAATCCAAGTCTGTTCCCTCTCTTGTTGAGCCACCAAAGCTCGAGCTGAAACCATTGCCTGATACTCTTAAATATGCATTTTTGGGACTTTCTAATACTTTTCCTGTAATCATTTCATCTTCCTTAGATACAGAACATGAAATTAAACTTTTAGAAGTACTTAAGGAGCATAAAGAAGCCTTAGGATGGACCATCTCGGACCTTAAAGGCATAAGTCCCACTGATTGTATGCATCATATAAACCTTGAGGATAATTCTAAACCATCTAGGGAGATACAAAGGCGACTCAATCCTAACATGAAAGAGGTTGTTAAGAGTGAGATTATAAATCTTCTTGATGCGGGTATCATCTACCCAATCTCAGATAGCAAATGGGTTAGCCCCATTCAGGTTGTGCCGAAAAAGTCAGGAGTTACTGTAGTTCAAAACGATAAAGATGAGTTAATCACTACTCGAGTAACCACAGGGTGGAGAGTTTGAATTGATTATAGGAAGTTGAATGCATTTACAAGGAAAGATCACTTCCCTCTTCCATTCATAGATCAAATGCTTGAACGATTGTCTGGGCGTAAATTCTATTGTTTCTTGGATGGTTTTTCTGGTTACAACCAGATTCATATTTCACCCGAAGATCAGGAAAATACTACATTTACATGTCCATTTGGAAAGTTTGCCTATCGTCGTATGCCCTTTGGGTTGTGCAACGCACCCGCTACATTTCAGCGTTGTATGATGAGCATTTTTTCTGACATGATAGATAATTTCCTTGAAATCTTTATGGATGATTTCTCTGTGTTTGGATCATCTTTTGATGAATGTTTGAACCATCTCACTCGCGTGCTGATTAGATGTAAAGAGAAAGATTTGGTTTTAAATTGGGAGAAATGTCATTTTATGGTGAACTCAGGCATATTTCTAGGGCACATCATCTCTGAAAAAGGCATTGAAGTAGATATAGCCAAAGTCGACCTCATTAAAAACTTGTCGCAACCTCGCTCTATGAGGGAGGTTAGATCATTTTTAGGCCATGCTGGTTTCTACCGTAGATTCATTAAAGATTTTAGTAAGATCTCAAGACCACTGTGTAATCTACTCAGTAACGATGTTACATTTGTGTTTGATGATGCTTGTGTGCATGCTTGGGAAGAGCTCAAAACTCTTCTAACTTCAGCACCTATAGTCCAACCTCCTGATTGGAAATTTCCATTTGAAATCATGTGTGACGCATCTGATTTTGCTGTTGGAGCTGTCTTAGTTCAGCGAGTTGACAAACACCCCTATGTGATCTACTATGCTAGTAAGACACTGAATGAGGCTCAAATGAATTATTCAACAACCGAAAAAGAGTTGCTAGCTGTTGTGTTTGCATTAGATAAGTTTAGATCTTATTTGATAGGATCAAAAATCATCATATATTCTGACCATGCCGCATTGAGATATCTTTTATATAAAAAAGATGCTAAGGCTCGGCTGATTCGATGGATACTCTTGTTACAAGAGTTCAACCTCGAAATTCGAGACAAGAAAGGGTCAGAAAATGTTGTTGCGGATCACTTATCTAGATTGAATGTCGAGTCTGCTGATGAATCCACTCTTATTAGGGAATCCTTCCCTGATGAACAACTGATCCTGGTTTCTGAAATGCCATGGTTTGTCGACATCGTGAACTACCTTGCTACAGGTAGGATGTCACTTCATTGGTCTAAACAAGACCGGTCTAAATTCCTGGCCGAAGTGAAACATTTCCTATGGGATGACCCATATCTGTTCAAATACTGCCCTGACCAAATCATTAGGAAATGTGTCCCCAATTCTGAAAAAAGGGATGTCATCTCTTTTTGTCATGATCAAGCATGTGGAGGCCACTTTAGTGCAAAGAAAACTGCTGCAAAGATCTTGCAGAGTGGTTTTTACTGGCCAACATTGTTTAAGGATAGACATGCCTTCTGTGTTTCTTGTGACCGGTGCCAGAAATTGGGAAGTATATCAAAACGAAACATGATGCCCTTACAACCCATTTTGATTGTTGAGCTATTTGATGTATGGGGCATTGATTTCATGGGTCCATTTCCTAACTCTGAAGGAAAGTTGTACATTCTTGTTGCTGTTGATTATGTTTCTAAGTGGGTAGAAGCAATTGCAACCAAAACTAATGACCACAAGGTGGTCCTTTCGTTCTTAAAGGAAAACATATTTTCTCGTTTTGGAACCCCTAGAGCTATAATCAGTGACGGTGGTTCACATTTCTGTAATAGGCCTTTTGAGTCCTTAGTCTGTAAGTATGGCATAACTCATAAAGTCGCAACCCTATATCATCCACAGACCAGTGGTCAGGTAGAGGTTTCAAATAGGGAGATTAAGCACATTCTAGAAAAGATGGTTAACCCGTCTAGAAAAGATTGGTCTTTAAGATTGAATGATGCATTATGGGCTTATAGAACCGCTTATAAAACCCCTATTGGCATGTCCCCTTACCGACTTGTGTATGGGAAGCCTTTCCATTTACCTGTTGAGCTTGAACATCGTGCATATTGGGCTATTAAAAAGCTTAACTTCTCTCTTGATAAGGCGGGTACACAACGGAAACTCCAACTCAATGAGTTGGAAAAGCTCAGAAATGATGTTTATTACAGTTCGAAGTTATACAAATATAAAATGAAGGTGTTCCATGACAAACGCATTTTGCGCAAGTCATTCACTCCAGGCCAGAAAGTTCTATTGTATAACTCACGATTGCACATTTTTCCAGGAAAATTACGTTCTAGATGGACAGGCCCGTTCTTGGTGCGAACAATTTTTCCCCATGGGGCTGTAGAAATAGAAGATGTAGCAACCAAGAATGTCTTCAAGGTCAATGGGCAGAGACTGAAGCCGTTCCTTGAACCAATCCCACCTGAGATTGAAACAACTCATCTTGCTGATCCAATCTATGTGGACTGAAAAGTTCACCCCCTGTACATACAACAGATATCTTCCCTGCTGGTTGCTTTGGACATACTCCACTGTCTCTGGTTTGGCATTTGGTAATCTCTTTCCTTTGAATCTGTTTTGTTCTCATGGTTTGTTGTTGTTTATGTTATCTTTTGAAACATTGAGGACAATGTTAGATTTAAGTTTGGGGGAGTATTTGCATATGGCGTTGTGAGTCTTTTGTTGTTATGACCAGCTATGTAGCGGGTCTTGCATTCTTTTGTTGTTATGACCAGCTGTGTAGCGGGTCTTGCATTCTTTTGTTGTTATGACCAGCTGTGTAGCGGGTCTTGCATTCTTTTGTTGTTATGACCAGCTGTGTAGCGGGTTTTGCAAAAAAAATTGTTGTTGTTTTCTATGACCAGCTGTGTAGAGGGTCTTGCAATTTTTTTTGTTATGACCAGCTGTGTAGCGGGTTTTGCAATTTTTTTGTTGTTATCTTTTATGACCAGTTGTGTAGCGGGTCTTTTGTAGGATCCTTTGTAGTCTTTTGCATTTTTTTTGTTGTCTTCTATTACCAGCTGTGTAGCGGGTCTCTAAAAAAAATAAAAAAATAATATTGGTTAGAAATTGTCAAGGTTCTACGAAATTCCGAAGTTCATCATCTACAGTTGAAGACGAAGGCGTTTCTATGGATACTCTGAAATTGGAGAAGGTTTTGTGGGTACATCTTTGGTAGGCCCTCACGAGACTACAACTCGTCCACTAGGGACACCTAGGGGTTTAAAGGCTTAATGCATACGCTAAATGCATTCGAGAGACCAGCGACAATGGTATAGTTAGGATTTCTTAAGCTCTGTTTCACTTGAGGACAAGTAAAATTCAGGTTTGGGGGTATTTGATGAGTGCCAAATATTGCATATTCATACACCTTTTCATTGGCACTTAACTCATCTTTCGCGCTTCAAAATCATATATTATCCCAAATTCTGCATTTTTACCATTTTCAAGAATAAATATTTGTATTAATTAATTTTGTGTTTTTAAGTACTAAATAAATCTTGGAAGAATTGAGAAGACAAAAGAGAAGAAAGTTGGAAGCGTTGCAACCCGCTCGCACATCAGTGGCAACCTGTTTACAATACATGGGATTAAACTACCCATGATCCAAGACCCAAGACCCAAATCCGTTTCCACCTCACCCCCATTGGATTCTTCCCAAAATATCCACCTCACCCCCATTGGATTCTTTCCAAAACATCCACCTCACCCCCATTGTATTCCATTTCATCCATCAATTAAAGAAAACATGTTTTGTTTAATTGATGAGTGCCAAAATTCGAATCCAAGTGTTGAGAGAATTTTTGTGTATAAATAGAGAGGGTTGTTGTGTTGAAAACTCATCCAAGAATAGCTTGTTCATGTTAGTTTCTTAATTTCAGTTTTGTTATAATGTTATTCATGTTCTAGTTTCATTTGCTAGGGTTTAAATGAAGCCGTAACATATTGTTATGTATTCATATCTTGTATATTGTTCCTGAAAGTTTAGAATTGTTTAAAGATATAATTTAATCTAATTTTGTCAACATCTTGCTCTCACAATGTATGCCATGTATCCATTGTAGTTAGAATATCTCCATGTTGATTATGCTGCAACTCATGCTTAACCTAATATTGATCCTCAGATTAGTTGTGCTTTAATTAGACAGTTAATGCTTTGGAGAAATACTTTAGTTGTGATTAAATTATCCATTTGAGAAACACCTTAGATACACGGTAGACTTGAATCTGCTGTAAGGACAAGAATAATATTACAAGTTGAATGCATATCATAGGTTAGTGGTGGATTTGAATACCCTAGTATCCATATTCTCAGTATTTACACCTTGATTTAATCGCATATTTTAATTCTAATTACTTTCTGTTTAAGTCTTTGCCAATATATCGTCGTATCGACAAAATCAAACCCATTTTGGTTACTCTCTGAATCAGTTCTTAGTAAGGATTTAGAATCAACTTCTACACTCTCCAAGTCTCTATGGTTCGACCTGTGCTTGCCCTGTGTTGCTTGTCGACACTGTGCACTTGCAGTTTATACATAGTAGTAGGTATCTTTATAAGCCTATCAATAGATACCAACTTCTGCTGGTTACCAGTCTCTACTTTTTCTTGCTGCACTTGCGAGCTGCTCGCTACATTGTTTATCATTTTAGGAAGTAAACTCCCATTTGTTGCTCCAGAATTGGTGTTCGCGACGGGATATGATTCCATCTCATTTTGTTTCTCCTCCAAAGCAATGTATTCTTCCTGTAATTCTCGCAGTTCAGTCATAGTGATTGTATTCTTGACTCTAAAAATTTGTATGTACAATAGATTGGTCGCGAACATTGCATTGATAAAAGACAAGATAAGATATCTATCGTCAAATCTTCCTGCCATCTCACTGCACATTGTCTTCCATCTTATGGTTAAATGTTTCAGACTCTCGCCAACTCTCTGTTTTAACCCAAACACATCTTCAATACCCGGCCGCGATGAATTGTTGCTAATATACTCTCCAAAAAATGTAGCTTGTAAATGATCAAAAGAAGTTATGGTATTTTTTGGTAATCCCTCGAACCATTTCAGCGCCTCGCCAGTTAAGCTGGATGCAAAATATTTTCATAGCACAGCATCATGATTTTCCCACTGTAGCATACATCTAACATAAGCTTTGGAGTTTTGAACAGCATAAGTAGTTCCATCAAAAATGCTGGTTAATGCTGGTAAATTGCATTTTGGAGGTATCCCTCTTAACTGTACTTCTTGAGTAAATGGAGTTCTCGCAACTTCTTCAATAGCTTCATCAAGTTGCCTTCTACCTCCTCCTCTTCTATTGTTTATCATTCCTCGCATTTCTGCTAATTCTCTCAATATTTGCTCATTCTCAGCTGAGTTTTGTTTCATTGGCCGCTTTAATGTTGTTTCCATTCTTCTGTGTTCTTTCCTTTCTTGTCTTGCGAGATTTTGTGTATCTTCTTCTTCATCATCATCTCGTCTTTCTCTGCGATTTCCTCTTTCATTTTCCTCTTGATATCGTAACTGCCTATCTTCTTCTCTGTGAATTTCTTCATTTCTCCTCATTTATCTTCGTTGTCTCTTTATTCTCCTCCGTATCCTATCATACTCCTCCTGAATATTACCACTGTAGAGATTTTGCGTACGTCTCTTTTCTCGATTTTCATGATTATTTTGTCGCACTGCTTCTCGAAATTCATGTTCTTCTACTTCTGCCCTTAATCTTTCCCTCTCGCGGGCTAGACGTGCTTGTTCAGCGTAATGACTCTCAATTTCTTCTTCAATCATTCTTTGATTTCTTTGATTCTCTCGCCCATGTAATATCCTCCTACCTTCTTCGGGATTTTCTTCTTAAATTTGGTTGTTTCTTCCCTCTTGATTTCTATTGTCATGCGGATTATAGCGATCACCAATTATCTCTTCTTCTCTATTTTGCACTTCTCCTCGAGTATTTTCTCTAAAATTTCTTATAGGGGAATTTTGCCCTGGTTCTTCTCTGAATGATCTTGAATTTGATCTAACAGTACTTCTTGATCTCCTTCTTTGTAACCTCAAATTCTCCATTCTTATCTCATGATTTTGTCTTGTTAAATTCACACTCTCTTTTTCCTCTAATATTCTTTCTTCCTGTATTCTTTGTCTCAAATCATCTACTATTTCACGTCCTTCATGAATTAATCCTCCAACCATTTCTTGATTTCTTTCTCCTTCTTCTTCATTTCTTAATTGTTGATTTTCTGCTTCTTCTATCGAATCCGACCTCCAAGTATGCACACTTACTCTATCATAATCCACATTCCTATCTTGTGTTTGTGTTTGTTGATTCGGCTGTTGAATTGAACTTTCTGCTTCATTTCTTATTCTATTTCTTCCTGATCTTATCCTTAAAAGATTCTTCTAATTCACCTGTTCCCTCACCTGCAAGTCTTTTACTTCTCCTCACAGTTGTCGGTGGTTCTGATGTATTTCTTCTCCTTCTAGCCATTTCTTCAACTCTAACAATTTCTTCAAATTTTCAAGTTGTAATTAGAGATTTCTTAACTTGATTCTCCCTGTTTCTGGGCGCCAAAATGTAGTTGCAGGAATTCCCACACTACACCCTTGTTAAGATTCTATAGAAATCTATTGGAAATCAATTAAACTTCAAAGATTTAAATGACACTTTACTATTCAAATCTCATAAATGTTTACAGAATTGGAAGAAATCAAGATTACAAATATTCTCTTGAAGTTTCTCTCTCCTCAAGACTCTTTCAACTCTCAAAAATACATCATCCTTTTCTGGATCTATCGAGCCCTTTATATAGGGATTTACATAATGGATGACAACTAATTTTTCCTCCTATTTCGGATCTATTCTACGATCTCATCATGATCGCTGCAATATTCTCTATCGCAAGAATGATGATCATCGCAGAATCAACATATTCTTCTTTTATTTCTTTCATCGTCAGTTTCTTTTGGATATTCTGTGACGCTCGTGAAACGTTGTTAAAGAATTGGCAGTGACGCTCGCAGAAATGTTGTTAATATCGCAGGAATAACGTTGTAGCGATATTCTAGTCCTACAAGATGAACCAATTATAAACTTGTTTGGAAGTGTGGTAAATTGGTTTCAAGTGAGTAAGTATGAAAAAGGACTTACAAAAGGAAAGATGTCGGCACACTTTGAACACGCGCATTAATGTGTATCTTTTATTGTTCAAAGATATTCCTTAACATATAAGAAGGAAGTAAATCCAAAGATCTAATTTAAATAAGTTAATAATCTTTTAATTAAGGTTTTTAATTATATATGGAAAATAAGAATTAGTAATGTGCATTTGCTAGTTAAATATTTTCCAAGGAGATTTCGATCATAAATTTGGACAATGCATTCTCAGGAATTATGAAAACGGAATTTGGAAAATATTGAATATCTTGAGAATATTTTCAGTTTTGGAAATTCCTTGGTGTCCAAACTTCCTTGTCTATAAATACTTTGAGTTTTTATTTCTAGCAAACTAATCCTTCGTGACAATAAACTTCCTATGTTGTGATGTTATTGGTGAAGCCGCCTATTCGGAGAGGAGAGTAACCTAATTAGGAAAAATCTCTTACGACCGCTCAGTTTAAATTCTTCTTTGGGATTGAGAAGCTTTAGTATGTACCGATGGTGGGAAACTAGACAATTGCGGTTTATCTTTAGTTTTCATATTGATTTGATTGACTAACGGTGGTTGAACTTTGATTGCACCTAGTTTGTTTATGCTTGAGAATCTTCTCTTCTGATATAAGATTCACTCAAACTAGTTCAAGGTTTCGACATGGATCTTTAGAGTGTTGTTAGATCTAAAGATGATCTTGTGATAATCCATTGTTAACAGACTTCGTTTTGTGCGTGATTGATCACAAGAGTTTCAAGTAGTTGTGTGCCGGTGTTTATTGAAGATCTAAGAAGATTTGAAGACAAAGAAGAGATATAAGATTTCAGACTTGGTTTTATAATCTTTGGTGTTGTTGATGGTGGATTTTCATTTAAGGCTAAGATTGTAAAAGCCAAAAAATTATGCGCCAACATCTTGTAAAAGATAAGGCCATTAATGAGTGATGGATACTCCTTCACTTTATTAATTCACTTAGGATGGAGCATGTGGCAACAATCCCATTCTAAAATACACGAAATTCATCCAGGTTGGAGCATGTAGCAACAATCCCATATACCCTGTGAATTTCCAGCATTATTAATTAATGTGCAAACATCCTTATATTTCATGTACTCATTATCAATGTGGAATGACTACTGAGTGTTGATCTTAGCAAAGCAACACGAACCTCCAAGCATTATAATGAAAGCATGTACGAAATACACGTACATGCTGAACTCTCGGTGTGTTATACTAGCCCGATTGAGAAACCATACTGACCGTATAAGTCTGGGTATGATCACGACCATCCAACTCCACCAGCCTGATTGTATGGACCAGATCGATTCCATAACCCCTGAGCAGGTATTAAATACCTTCCGAACCAACACGGACCCCGTATGGTCGGCCTCCCTTGGCCTAGCTTGCCAAAACGTCCAAACCATAGCAGTATGGATGGAAAACCCTAAATTAGGGTTTGCGGCACATTACACGTGTCGCAAAACAGCCTCAACCATCCATCTTCGCATGTATAGATGGAGGGTGCAGATGTAGATTCAAAGGGAACAGAGTATGTCAATACAATCACCGCAGGACCGCCTACATACCTGACCAATCGGTCAGGACGAACCATGGTTGGTCATTCCAAATCGTGCGCCTGAATGGAGCATGACGCACGGCTTTGAAACCCAAAAATTAGGGTTTTGAATCACGAGCGTCCATCTTCTCCGGCACGAATGGAGGGTCCGAGATTAGATCAAAGCAGGTCCGGACATGTCAACATGACCACCGTGGACCCATCTATCTCCTCACCTGATCGGCCAAGGCATACCATGCCTGGATATCCCCAAATCGTTCTCTCCAACATGTGTGGTCGCACCTCCCAAGTTGCAAACTAATCTCAACCGCTCGATTTTTCCGGACGAATTGGGTGGCTTAGATCGCGTTTTCATGGGACGGTAAGGCATAGGCATGAACACCAGCCTACCACCTACACGTTAGAGCAGTCAACCAAGACCGACCAAGCCTGGTCATCTTGGAACGCCCGCCCGGAGTTGGTATGGGAAACGGCTTTTGCAGCACTAATCTTCTGTCGCAATTTGATCTCGACCACTCAACTTCTCCAGACGAATTGAGTGACCCAGATCACGTTTTTATGGGACAGTAGGTATAGGCGCCTGCACCGTCACACCATCTACACACATGCATGATCGGACAGTCCAGAATAGTTCCCTAAGCCTGGTTTCGGTCAGGGTGAAGAGCAGTGCTTGCACACCTCCTTCAAAACCCTAATTCCACCAAGTGTCGCAGATGAGTGTCTCAAAGATCATCTCATCCGTACAACTTCACCATCTCGGTTATATAGCCCTGGTCAGGAGTTAATTAGTCAGTGCAGAGTCATGGTGATCACCATCCGCCACTTTACCACACCATGTGGTCGGTCAAGGAAGGGTTTTCATGCGCAACTTCCAAACCATGCTAGATATACTCAATGCAGTACCTGCATAGTATACACACGATACTTCATAAGGATCAATTTCCTAAATTCTTCATGGGTTTTGCTTTCGGGCTGTTTTCTCCTCCCGAGAGAGCTTAAAACCTAAATATTTCATTGTTAGGAGATAGGAAATTCTTTTCCTTATGGAATGGAGGTGTGGACCATCAAAATCCGAGTCCGTACTAGAATTCTACAATGATTCTAGTAAGGGGCGCTAATTAGGATTTCTAGTGCAACAATCAACGGTTGACCCTCCTCTCAAGATGCAAAATCTCGGCCGTCGAAGGTCACCAAGCTAGCAAGTTTCCCGAGCCTGACTTGCCAAGACACAACAACATGCTACATGTTTTCCAAAAACATTCAAGACATCAATCATGTCACAAACTGGGGGATACATACTGGGGTATTGGTCTGGCGGTTTACAGCGTGCAGCGCACAACGCGCCATCATAAGAACGTGTCAGGAAGTCATGGACGGTTAGTGATGATGGAAGAAGTGGGCAAGCCTGGTCGTGTGACGCCAACACACTACTCCATCACTCCACTTTCTCCACTTCCCACGAGATACGAAGGTTAGGCTAAAAGGCTTGCATAAATAGGTTATCCGCCCTAATTTCAACAACAACACAAGTCCAGACAACAGAAGAAAGTGTTGATACAATCGTATTCAAACACAGGAACTGATAGCTTACATCCTGCAAGCCAGTTCAGCTTTCTGATACAAGTCCTGCATAGCCAACACCTTCACATTCTCAACACCTTCTTCGCTTCCCTCCCTAAGATCAACCCCATCTCCTTCACTTTGTGACCGAAAAAAGTCTGGAACGACCATGTTTTTGGTTTAGGCCGGACTTGCACATATTGATCTCTCGAATCTACAAGCACTCACCGCGCAGTGCATTTGTTTTAGGTTTAAATTCATTCCTCATCCACACCCCAAATTACCAAAATTAGCAGGAATAGTTTTCACCCATAAACAATTGGAGACCATAGTGGGTGGTTGATCTCTCGGTTACAAAAATTGAATTCTCAAAATTTCGGTTTTCATCTCGCGATGTACCCTCACCAGGAAACCACAGGCGGTTCAGATATCATGGGAAGTATAACTAGAATGCTGGAGGATGTCTTGGCAAATCAAACTGGTATCGCTAGAAGACAGAGCGAAACATTTCGCCTTCTGAATGATATAACAACACAATTACAAGAAAGGTCGACATATATCTACACAGGCAGTGTGAGAAGCGCTGGACCATTAACCAGGAGTCACACCTTTACAAATGGAGAAGAGAAAAGGGCGCGTACTCGTAGGATACTCAGGAAATATGAACAATATGGTTCATTCGACAATGAAGGCTCGACGCAACTCCACAAAGTAAAGGACTCGCCTGGAGCACTACAACGTCTTCCAGATAAAGAAAGGAAGCCTGCAGCCTACGGAGTCCTGCTGGAAGATTTATATCTCAAGACTCTTGTTGAAGCCCGGAAGACCGTCCAATCTGTATCAACTTTTCAACCAAGCGAAGAAATGCTCGAAGAAGGAGAAATACATCAAATACGTGATTACAGAGGATGGGAACTTTTTATTTGATCACTCAGCAGTGATATTACGACACCTTCCCCATCCCTTTACCCAGGCAAGCAATCCGCGGATATGATGACACTCACAAACTTTCCGACTTCATCTCCGAGACGTGCTCCACACGAGGGCTATATAGAGACATCACAACGCCCACTAACGCAAGAAAAGCTCGACTCGAAGTACCTGCACTTCCCTCTCCCAATGAAGAGGATTTTGGAGTTACTGGAGGCATGTGTGCAAAACGGAGAGGTGGAGCTACCTCCAATATGGCGTCCACTCACTAATCAAGAAGTAATGGACCCGAGGTATTATCATTTCCACCGGTTCCTTCACCACCCCACCAGTGAATGCAACGCTTTGAAGCACATTGTTCAGGAGAAGCTTGGTTCAGAAGGATAGCTTTCCTCCTCTGGGGAATCAATACGGATGGCTTCCTTGGAGGAGCTACTTCGGTTTTACACAGGCGAGGTCTCGAAAGCAAGTAAGTTACATCCAACAATATTACGAAAAAGATAATCTTAGAATTCACTGGGGACTGAGCATCCCCGTGTGGAAAAATAGGCTCAATAATTAAACACCATGTCGGTTTCCTTTCATGCTTCCCTTTTATACGACATTTGCAATTTCATATGATATGTGCAATCATTCATGACTAAGATGCAAATTCCATTTAAGATAATCACTTTTCAGAAAAGTCGATTCACAAAAACTATCTCAAAATAAACCAATTCAATTACCTATTAATTCAAAACCTGAAGTCCAAATGTGAAAGGAAATCCTCACTATCACTCAAAGAAAAATAAGAACATCTAAGAGAAAAGGAAAATAATTTGTGGAAATCCTTCAAGGAAAGTCCTTCAATAGAAACTCATCTCTCTGTGCAAGAGAGGATTTTATTTTATGGAGTACAGCCTATTCCAGCTTCAACTCGTTAGACAACCTTTCAATCTTCTCTTCCTGGAGAGTAACACAGTCTGCAGAAGGGACTTAATCTTGTAGCTTTTGGATTCCCTGAATCTCGGAGAACCCTTTGAAGAACCAAGGAGCATTGAATTCATACTGCACAAACACGTCTCGATGGAACTTCCAGTCTTCAATCATCTCCTCAGAAATTGTCCGACTAGTCGTAACGATCATCCCGTGGATGGAAAATAAAGCTTCTTGGACGTGATTGACCAAAGCAAGGCGACTCCTGAGATTCTTAGTGGTAGCAATGTGGTCGTGCTTCTCCCATATCACCGTGTACAACCCTTCGAACTGAGCTGGTACGCTGAATCCTCCAACCAACACGTGACCTGGGAAGGGAGTAGTGAAAGGAGGATCGAACAACGCCCCAGGATGCATTACCAATACTTCGCCAATTGCAGGAGCCATTGAGATGACTCCCCTTGTCAGTTACAGGAGGCCTTTCGGAATAAGTCACTATAGCTTGATTCATTAGAGCCTATTCAGGACGTGCTTCAAGGGGAGTCATCTCAATGTCATATGTTACCTCCCCTACGTTTTTCCTGATGTCTACTTCGCTCTGGGTACTGATTTCTGTCACCGCCTCATCAACAAGATCACTTACGGAGGTGCCTTGTCCAGCTGAGCTTGCGTTATCTCTGTCATTATCGTGTGAATGAGAGATTTCGATTTCACCAGACTTCTCAGCATGTGGATCAGTGTCACCAGACCTCTCAACGTGAAGACTGACGTCACCGGACCTTTTGTTCTGAATGCGCGCCAGCCTGGTAAATAAATTCTCTTTCGGAATTCCCTGAATGCAAACAAGGATCACTCTTAGAAGAAATTACTATGGGGAAATGAAAGAATTAGCAGAAGGAGATTCGAATACCTTCATATGGGAGGAATTAAGTATCACCGAACTACAGGCTTGCCTCTTGGACCTTCCTCCTGATTGGGGACTGCAGCCGTCAGCTATGGTTCGTTTTCCTGGGAGTGGTTTCAACCGAAAATGCTTCCTCAACATGTCATAGGATGCCTCACCACGGGAATTTATCACAACATCCTCTGAAAACTTATGAAAATCCAACAGTTGTTTCCTCCAAAATTCTTTATACTCATCGGTTACCACGGGGTTTCTCCCAATAGGCCAGAAAGGAAGACTTAGCAGCTCTGAAAACATGTCAGCATTAAAAATATCTGGGAGAAGTTCTTTCGGAGCCTCAGGTGAACGGATAAATGGAACATCCTGGTCAAATCCCATTTGACGAGCAGCCCTATCTATATTGTACGGAGTCACAGTAAGTGCTTCGTTGAATAGAGACGGGACATACCCCGGGATGCAGCTGTGCAGATAAGTAAGTTCTCCAAATCTCATGGTCTTAACGTCGGTACATAACACAACATCACAACCGTCAGAAGCAATAGCAAAGGTTTTCGGTTGAACGATGGAAGAATGGATTGGCCCCCATGGGCGGAAATCTACGGAAGACACATTGTCAAAGATATCCACGAGTCTCGCACCCATTCTGGGATGCCTCCTATGCCAACGAAGTATTCTTGAACCACCATACAAGTTACTGAGCGAATTTACAGGAGCAGGAGAATAACTTTTAAAATGTTCCCATAAGAATGTCTGAAGAAAAGCGAAGTGAACGTGCATCTCCACTTTCTTGTACCCGTTAGAAGCATGCATATCCATTGCTAAGGCGTCCAGATGAGAGTACAGTGATCCAAGGAACAAGGAACCTAGGGGAAGTACTTTACCTTTCACTAGCCTTATAGCAATCCTGACAAGGTCGCCTCTTATGGTCTTCTTTCTGGAACCGTCGTTGAATATGTCCCTGGACAGCCATAAGGACAGGAATGCAATAACGCTGAGCTCGCTTTCCAACTCTTGACCCGGTCCCGAGTCCCCAGAAGACCATTCTGACACCCACCAGGTGTAAAAGCATCTTGTATCTTTTTTCTCCTCCTTGTTCAGACCGTTGAATTCTGCCACATTTTGGAGTATGGCATCATAATTATGTTGTTCAGCGTCAGAAAGCTCGTAACAAAGATTCCCAGTGACAGGAAGGTTCATTAATGTATCTATGCTCTCCAGAGTAATGGTTATCTCTCTCCATCTATATATGGTTGTATGAGTAGTAGGGCGCCATCGATAAACGAAGGTAATCAAACCCGAAGCATCTTTCTTAATTTTAAGAGCAGCAGATGCCATGACCGCATCAAGGATTCGCACCTTGGTCAAATTAGCTTTGACATCCTTGTTATTCAATATGCGTCTCATCCATCCTTCATAAGAACCCAGTGGAGTATGGCAAATCTTGAAGTCGATAGGGGAAGGCGGATATTCGTTTCTTCGAAGATAAAGTCTCGTCACAAGTGCTGAAGAAGAAGATGGATCAGCTTCCATGTTTTCTGAATCCAAGAGCAACACTATCTTGTGAGTAGGATGTCTCCTAGTGTTTGGAAAAGGCGAGGTGAAAAACTCATCATCGATGCTCGGCATATCTTTGAAGCTGTCAACACTTCATGACTTGGCACCAGTATTATTTCCGGAAGACATCTCAACAGGAATTCCTTTCTTCATTCCATAATGAAATAAAATACAGGGGTTAGAACTTGTATGAAGACAACAAGACATGGTTCACCTGCACAAAGGAATCGGATCAAGTCTGGTATAACTTCAATTCCGGTATTTTCTAAGTCCGGTATAGCTTCAAGTCCGGTATTTTCTAAGTCCGGTATAACTTCAAGTCTGGTATAGCTTCAAGGCTGGTATTGCTCAAGTCCGGATTGTTTTCAATTATGGCATTGCTCAAGTATCAAGACAGGTGTTGGTCCAGGGCACAAGACTAGTATAAGTTCGGCTTTCAGTCAAGCATATGTAGATGGCCACATTCGAATCAAACACATGTGGTGGGGCCGCATTCATGTGCACGTATTTACGGTTCCTTATATTCATGGAAGTTGTGTTTACGAAATTCAAGCCAAATTTCTCTCCAAGCTACAACTTAAGAAGCTAGGTTTTGCATGCAACAATGGAAGAAGAAGCAAAAGACGGCATATTCATGAGATTGCAATACTAAAAAATTCTAGGAAAAATGGTCAGTTTTACTATCAGTCTTGATGGGAAAGCTAAGCATGATGTGTCTATCAAAGAATTTTTACCTAATAAATTAGGGTTTTTTCCTAAAAAAAAAAACGAAACTTACCTTGGTCGGACGGACGGCGGCGTCTGGCGGCAGCTCCGGCAACGGCGGTCGACGGCGGCAGTGGAGCACGGACGGGAGCTGCTAAAACCCAAAAAAAAAAGTTGTGAGGAAGAGAAGAAGGGGTCGGTCCCTTATATAGACAAAGTTTGGAAGAATCCTAATAGAACAAGGATTCCTCTTTTGATTGGATTCCTCTTTTGATTCAAATACCCAAAGAAAGAAACCGGTCCCACCAAAGGATTCCATACAAGCGCAACGGCATGGACGACTGGCGGGTGGTCAATACTCTTCCGGGTAAACTTCCTTTATCCTGTCTTTCTCACATATGTATGTCACCATCTCATGCCTACCCCACAATAGTGTAACCATTATGTACTAGGCAGGGGACTTAATGTTGATGGTGGATTTTCATTTAAGGCTAAGATTGTAAAAGCCAAAAAATTGTGCGCCAACATCTTGTAAAAGATAAGGCCATTAAAGAGTGATGGATACTCCTTCACTTTATTAATTCACTTAGGATGGAGCATGTGGCAACAATCCCATTCTAAAATACACGAAATTCATCCAGGTTGGAGCATGTAGCAACAATCCCATATACCTTGTGAATTTCCAGCATTATTAATTAATGCACAAACAACCTTGTATTTCCTGTACTCATTATCAGTGCGGCATGACGACTGAGTGTTTCCCTTAGCAAAACAACACGAACCTCCAAGTATTATAATGAAAGCATCTACGAAATACCCGTACAGAATGAACTCTCGGTGTGTTATACTAGCCCGATTGAGCCCCTCTCGGTGTGTTATACTAGCCCGATTGAGCATCCAGACTGACCGTATAAGTCTAGGTACGATCACGACCATCCAACTCCACCAGCCTGATTGGATGGCCCAGATCGATTCCATAACCCCCCAAGCAGGTATGGAATACCTGCCGAACCAACGCGGATCCCTTATGGTCGGCCTCCCTTGGCCTAGCTTGTCAAAACGTCCAAACCATAGCAGTATGGATGGAAAACCCTAAATTAGGGTTTGCAGCACATTACATGTGTCGCAAAAAAGCCTCAACCATCCATCTTCGCAAGTATAGATGGAGGGTGCAGATGTAGATTCAAAGGGCACGGAGTATGTCAATACAATCATCGCAGACCCGCCTACATACCTGACCAATCGGTCAGGACCAACCATGGTTGGTCATTCCAAATCGTGCGCCTGAATGGAGCATGACGCACGGCTTTGAAACCAAAAAATTAGGGTTTTGAATCAAGAGTGTCCATCTTCTCCGGAACGAATGAAGGGTCCGAGATTAGATCAAAGAAGGTCCGGCCATGTCAACATGACCACCGTGGACCCATTTATCTCCTCACCTGATCATCCTAGGCATACCATGCCTGGCTATCCCAAAATCGTTCTCTCCAACATGTGTGGTCGCACCTCCCAAGTTGCAAACTAATCTCAACCGCTCGATTTTTCCGGACGAATTGGGTGGCTTAGATCGCGTTTTCATGGGACGGTAAGGCATAGGCGTGAACACCAGCCTACCACCTACATGTTGGAGAAGTCGACCAAGACCGACCAAGCCTGGTCGTCTTGGAACGCCCGCCCGGAGTTGGTATGGGAAACGGATTTTGCAGCACTAATCTTCTGTCGCAATTTGATCTCGACCACTCAACTTCTCCAGACGAATTGAGTGACCTAGATCACGTTTTTATGGGATGGTAGGTATAGGCGCCTACACCGTCACACCATATACACACATGCATGATCGGCCAGTCCATAATAGTTCCCTAAGCCTAGTTTCGGTTAGGGTGAAGAGCAGTTCTTGCGCACCTCCTTCGAAACCCTAATTCCACCAAGTGTCGCAGATGAGTGTCTCAAAGATCATCTCATCCGTCCAACTTCACCAGCTCGGTTATATAGCCCTGGTCAGGAGTTAATTAGTCAGTGCGAAGTCATGGTGATCACCATCCGCCACTTTACCACACCATGTGGTCGGTCAAGGAAGGGTTTGCATGCGCAACTTCCAAACCATGCTGGATATACTCAATGCAGTACCTGCATAGTATACACACGATACTTCACAAGTATCAATTTCCTAAATTCTTCCTGGGTTTTGCTTTCGGTCTGTTTTCTCCTCCCGAGCGAGCTTAAAACCTAAATGTTCCCGCGTTAGGAAATATGAAATTCTTTTCCGTATGGAATGGAGGGGCGAACCATCAAAATCCGAGTCCGTACTAGAATTCTACAACGATTCTAGTAAGGGGCTGTAATTAAGGTTTCTAGTGCAACAATCAACGGTTGCCCCTCCTCTCAAGATGAAAAATCTCGGCCGTCAAAGGTCACCAAGCTAGCAAGTATCCCGAGCCTGACTTGCCAAGCCACAACAACATGCTACATTTTTTCCAAAAACATTCAAGACATCAATCATGTCACAAACTGGGGGATACATATATGGGTATTGTTCTGGCGGTTTACAGCGTGCAGCACACAACGCGCCATCATAAGAACGTGTCAGGAAGTCATGGACGGTTAGTGATGATGGGAGAAGTGGGCAAGCCTGGTCGTGTGACGCCAACACACTACTCCACTACTCCATCACTCCACTTTCTCCACTTCCCACGAGATACGAAGGTTAGGCTAAAAGGCTTGTATAAATAGGTTCTCTGCCCTATTTTCAACAACAACACAAGTCCAGAAAACAGAAGCAAGTGTTGATACAATCGTATTCAAACACCGGAACTGATAGCTTACATCCTGCAAGCTAGTTCAGCTTTCTGATACAAGTCCTACATAGCCAACACCTTCACATTCTCAACACCTACTTCGCTTCCCTCCCTAAGATCAACCCCATCTCCTTCACTTTGTGACCGAAACAAGTCTGGAACGGCCATTTTTTTGGTTTAGGCCGGACTTGCACAGATTTATCTCTCGAATCTACAAGCACTCACCGCGCAGTGCATTTGTTTTAGGTTTAAATTCATTCCTCATCTACACCCCAAATTACCAAAATTAGCAGGAATAGTTTTCACCCATAAACATGTGTGCACAATAATTATTTCGGTAATAGAGGATTCAACTATAATCGATCTATCCTTGTGGTATTTTGATAGAATAGTTGAGAATATCGGCATCAATAAATTTCCTTGGGATTAAAGGTATTGATAGCAAAATCTTAACGATTACCTTTTTGGTGATTGAACATAAGATAGATATTGGAACCTGGAAAAGGAGTGTGTTAAGATAAACATAAGAGCCTTTGCGCAACTCATATCACTTGGTTGAAGAGAGTTGATACCAAACATATTTGTTGTTCCTTTACTGTTTGGAATACGAACCAAAGGAATTGGTCCAAGTACGTGACTTGTTTACAGGTTGGAGGCGTGGGAATACAGACGGAACTAGGTGAACTATAGGTTTAGTTGCTTGGTCTCAACTATACGAAGTTGGTTTATTTTGTATAGCAGCTTAATCCTGAGAGTATTCAATTCTGGACTAGGTCCCTGGGTTTTTCTGCATTTGTGGTTTCCTCGTTAACAAAATTTTGTTGTGTCATTTACTTTATATTTCTGCATTATAATTGTTTTATTATAATTAAAGTAAATTGGACAAACATTAATTCCTATTTACTTGATATGAAATCCTATTGAGTTTGGTTAAGTCCGAACCTTTGTATCAAGTAAACATACTTCGTTGTTGTATTGTCTCGATCTCGTATCCATAAAAAATCATACGAAGTGTGAACCGATTTTGTAGTTGCAGGAAATCCTACACTACACCCTTGATAAGAATTCACACTAATTAACACATTTTGAAGATTAAAAACGACACTTTATTATTTGATTCTAAGAAATGTTTACAAGAAATGTAAGAAATCAAGAATACAGCCGCTCTCTTGAATTTTCTCTCTCCTCAAGACTTTCTCAACACTCAAAAATACATCATCCCCTTTTTGAATCTACTGGATCTCTTTATATAGGGTAGTTACATAGTGGATGACAGCTAAGCTTTCCTTTAATTTCGGATCTGGCTTGCGATGCTCTCGCGGTAGTTGTAATGCTAACTCCCGCAGGCATTGTAACCATCGCAGGACAATCACGCTCTTCCCGTGTTTCTCCATTCGTCAGCTATTATGTCATTCTTTGAATTATTCTGTGACACTTACGAAGTGTTGTTGAAGAACTCGCGGTGATGTTCGCAGAAGTGTTGTTAATCTCGCAAGAGTGTTATCATGGCGATATTTTGTTCCTACATATTGCCTCTTCTCATGTTTTTTCTGCGAAGGAGGAAAGATCATGAGAATTGAATCTTTCATAATGCCGAAACTGTTTATCTTTTTGCACTCTTCTGTTTTGACACGTTTCTGTATTCTTCGCCAGCTGTTTTCTCGTACTTTCTCCTCCATTCAATTTTTGACACATCCTCTTCAACCGTTGCGATTTGACCGTTCACGTCCTTTCTTTGCATTAATTGCATTCATCTTTTAAAGAACTTTCTTCTTCTATAAATACTTCTTTCATTCTTTTCTTTTCCTGTTTTTACTTTCTTCTTCCTTCTCTTTGCAATTTTACTGTTTTTCCGTAAATTCCGGATCTGCTATTGTTATAATTTTTCTTTCGATCTTTTACTCTTTCAATCTTCATTCCCATACTAAAAATGGTTGTAGCTGGTCATAAAATTGTTCTTGCCTTTGAGAAGATGCAAAAGAAACTTAAAGATAAAGGTTTCACCTTATCTACTATTCCTGAACAAAGCCCTAAGGTTGAACTCTCTATTCCATTATTTTCTGATTTTCCATGTAATCGTGAGAAAATCATAATCTCGCTAGGCCAACTTGAGGCTGGTCTTCCCATTCCTCTCTATGATCCTGAACTTCCTTTATTCTATGACATTCTCTCTCACGCGAAGTTCTCGCGGGTGGTATATCAGTTGAGTGGGGATTGTATTCGCTTAATGCTTGAGTATGCTACTCGCGGTGATGATAAAGAATCTCGTTACCCTAATGCTCTAAAGAATCCTAAATTTAAAGATGTCCCAGTCGTTCTCACGAAGTACGCTGTGGAGAACTTCTTTGCAAATTACGATATAGTTCCTTGTAAAAATGATAGCGCTTGTTGGGGAGTCCGCTTGCAAAAGAAAGATAACATCGCTGAAGATGAAGTTCTTTTGTCAGATATTGATTGGCATACGGGTAATAATCAAGGCCCTTGTCATTCTAATGATGACAAATGGTTCATTTTTCCATTATGTTTAGAGGGTCCCTACATCTCCGGTCCTCATGCATTGCCTGCAAATCTCTCAGAATATCAACTGTGGGTCTTCAACTGGTCTAAAAGAAATAAAGAGGTTTTTTTTTTTTTTACTGCCTAATTATCATTATTATCTTCCTCATACCTTCATACTCTCGCTGACTACTCCAATTTTTTCTAAATTGATAAGCTGAAACTTCATTACCAGAAATTTGGGAAGCCCAGCACCTTTTTAGCCCTTAAATCTCTCACAGATGAAGTAAGAAATATTCCTTTATGATTCTAAACAATATATTATTGCCTCTATTTCTTACCTTTATCTGTGTTCGCAGGTTATTGAGGAAATAGAACCAGTGAAGATTGTGAAAACTAACGGGAAAGACAAAGACGCTTCTCGCAAGGAGAAATCTACTATTCCTCTCAAAGAGAAGTCTGCTGCTCCTCGCAGAGGAAAATCTGGTGCTCCTCCCTTAAAGAAAAGAAAAACCCAATTCTCTTCTTATTCAACTCCTCAAGCTAATGCAGAAAACTTGAGTGGTAATTATGATGATGATGATTTTAATGCTGATGTCCCCTCTACAATGGAGTCTTCCCAATCTGATTCTTCCATGACTCAATTGTCCAAGATTTTTGGCGATATTACATATGGTATCGCAAATGATTATGGAGATGAAGCTCTTAATGGAGTATCTTAAGCTCTCTCTAAAGTTTGTAATGGAGTAGCTACTAGTGGTGAAGCAATTGCTGATGAAAAGTTAGATGAAGAAGAAGATCAAACTGATCGTAACGCGAAGAATACTGGTAGGATCGGAAAGATACCTACTTCTATGTATAAACTGCAAGTGCACAGTGTCGACAAGCAACACAGGGCAAGCACAGGTCGAACCACAGAGACTTGGAGAGTGTAGAAGTTGATTCTAAATCCTGATTCAGAGAGTAACCAAAAGGGGTTTGATTTTGTCGATACGACGATATGATTTTCAAGTGACTGAAATAATAAAAGTAAAAGATGCAAATAACAAGATATGTAAACAATGATAATATGGATACTAGGGTATTCAAATCCACCAATAACCTATGATATGCATTCAACTTGAAATATTATTCTTGTCCTTATAGTAGATTCAAGTCTACCGTATAACTAAGGTGTTTCTCCAATGGATAATTTAATCACAAATAAAGTATTTCTCCAAAGCATTAATTGACTAATTAAGCACAACTAATCTAAATATCAATATTTGGTTAAGCATGAGTTGTAGCATAATCAACATAGAGATATTCTAACTACAATGGATACATGGCATACATTGTGAGAGCAAGATGTTGAAAAACTTGGATTAAATTATATCTTTAAACAATTCTAAACTTTCAAGAACAAAATACAAGATATGAATACATACCAATGAGATTAGGGCTTCATCTAAACCCTAGTAAATGAAATTAGAACATGAAGAACATTACAACAAAATTGAAATTTGATAAACTAACATGAACAAGCTATTCTTGGATGAGTTTTCAACACAACAACCCTCTCTATTTATACACAAAAATTCTTTCACACTTGGGATCCGAATTTCACTGTAGCAACCACTCAACAATTAAACAAAACATGTTTTCTTAATTGATGGATATAATGGAATACAATGGGGGTGAGGTGGATGTTTTGGAAAGAATCCAATGGGGGTGAGGTGGATGTTTTGGAAAGAATCCAATGGGGGTGAGGAGGAAATGGATTTGGGTCTTGGGTTTTGGATCATGGGTTGTTTAATCCCATGAATTTGTAAACAGGTTGCCACTGATGCGAGCGGGTTGCAACGCTTCCAACTTTCTTCTCTTTTGTCTTCTCAATTCTTCCAAGCTTTATTTAGTACTTAAAAACAAAAAATTAATTAATACAAATATTTATTCTTGAAGATGGTAAGAATACAGAATTTGGGATAATATATGACTTTGAAGCGCGAAAGATGAGTTAAGTGCCAATGAAAAGGTGTATGAATATGAAATATTTGGCACTCATCAAATACCAGTAAGGAGAATGAAGCTGGCGAGACTAATAGCGATATTAATACTAAAGATTGAATTTTTCTCTTGTTTTCTTTTCCTTCCTCTTTCTTGCGAGCAATGTATCTTTTCTGCAACTTTGGAGTTCAACTTTGCCTCTGTTATTTTGAATATTCTCAAGAAAGATAATGATATTTTGTTTATTAACTACCCTATTTTCCCTTCATTATCTTTATTATAATGATCAAGTGTTTCCTGCATTCTTCCTTTGCGAACTGTGTTGCGATATTTCCTGTGAAATTATAGATAATCCTGCTGTGTGGTTCTGAATAATTTTTCTGAGAAATTCTGAAGGATTCTGAGAAATATTTCCTGCGTTCTTAATAGAAAATAGTTAATGTTTGGGATTATTCTGTTGGTCTTATTTTGCCTTCCTAGTTAAAGGTCTTATTGTGCCAATATTTATGTCTGCGACAAAATCGCAGATTATCTTTACATTTCACTGCGACAACATGACAAGTCTAAGTTCTCTTGCGAGAACAAAGCTTTATGACATTGCCGTCTTGCGATGAAATCGCAGGACGTTTTTACACTTTCATGTAAAAACCCATTGATCTCATCTTAACTTTTTCTCTTGGCTTGTTGCCTTTGTATAATATTTGCCACACGAAAATATGACAGGCCTAAATGTTCTTGCAATCATAAAGCCCCATGACATTGCCATCTTTAGACACTTATCAGCTCCCTAATGGAGGGTGCCGCCCTTATCTTCCCCATGGTTGCCCCTTCAAGGAGGGCACATCGGCCATACAAGACTAGCTCCTCTCATCCGGATTTATCAACAACCAGTTGATTTCGCAGCCTCTTGTCCTTTATGACTATATGGCTTATAGTTACAAGACTGCACCCTAAGTGGGGTTTTCTTCGGGCCGAGTGCATCATAGCCAAGACTTTCCAAGGATGGCCAAGGTAGTTTCGTACACCCCGGGCACCCTTGACTCAACAGTGTACCTCGGCGCCTTGGTCATACTCTGCACTCCTTATAAGAGATCCTCAGTCGTCCAACCAGGGTATAACCTTATATAGTTTGAAATCCAAGGTACCTCTCCCGGATAGGTTTTCTTTAACCCCAACATCTCCATAACTCAGGTTCCAGCAGCGGTATAACCTTATCCCTGAGTCACGCAAAGATATACCCCCTTATATGACGCACTTTAGGTCTTACATTTGCCTCTTGCAAAATTGTATCCGCGAAGTAGGGTGCACGCCATAAAGGTTCATCCCATTCTATTAATCTCTACGAAATTTTTATTCACGTTTCTTGCGATATTTTTGCAGTTCTTACTTGCTCTGTCATTGGAAGAATCTCGCAGTTGTAATTAGGATAGAAAAATTTATTACCCATTTAATCATACAACATACTAGCATCTCTAATCTCGCATAATTTGTCATTGATAATATCTTTTCAGAAATAATCTATTCCATGGTCTATCAAGTCTTTGACCAACATATCTACCTTCAGGATCCATTAATTTGTATGCCCCAGTTCCAACTATCTCTTTAATGATGTATGGTCCATCCCATTTTCTCGCCATTTTACCACCATTTTCTCGCTGATAAATTGGTGTTTCTCGCAGCACTAGATCTCCTGGCTGGAACTCACGTCTTTTGACTCGCTTGTTATATTCGCGAGCTAAACTTAGCTGATAATTTTCCATATGTTGTAATGTTTTTTCTATTTTCTCTTCTAATTCATCAAGTTCTCTTAGAATCATGCTAGTATTAAGATTCTTCTCCCAAACCTCTCTTCTTGTTGTAGGAATAGCAACTTCTGTTGGTAGTACTGCTTCAACACCATACGTTAAACAAAAAGGTGACATCCCAGTTGCCTCTCTTCTGGTTGTGTTGTAGGCCCAGACTGCATTATGTACCTGTTCACACCATGCTCTGTTGTACCCTTCTAGTTTCTTTTTTAAGATGTCTGCGATTGTCTTATTAGTTGCTTGAGTCTGACCATTAGCTTGTGGGTATAAAGGAGTAGATTTTCCACATCTTATCTTAAATACATTGAGTAGAAACTATATGTTTTGTCTTTCAAAATTTTTTCCATTATCAGAAACCAACTGTGCTGGGATTCCAAATCTGCAGATAATATTTTCAAAGATGAACGTAAATATATCTTTATCGCGAATGTGTTGTACCGCTTTTACTTCTCCCCACTTTGTGAAGTAATCTGTCGCAACAATTAAGTATCTCTTCTGCCCTGAACCTGGCACAAAGGGTCCCACAATATCTAAGCCCCATTTTCCAAAAGTCCACACACCTTTTGAAGATGATAATGGTGCTCCTGGTGCATGTATCCTTTTTCCATATCGCTGGCAATCTTCGCAACGTTTTGATAATTGTTTTGCATCTTCATGCATATACGGCCAATAATAACCTTGCATTTTTGTTCTATAAGCCAAAGATCTTCATACTCTATGATTACCAGCATCTCCTCTATGCAACATTTTTAACACTTTTTCTCCTTCTTCCCTTGTCAAACATCTAAGTAATGGCCCATTAAAATATTTTCGATACAATACTCCATCCATTAATTCATAATTTGTTGCACGACTCTTTAATTTGTGCGCCTCCAATCTATTTCTTGGTTTTTCACCCGTCGCCAAATATGCGTGAAATTCTGCTCTCCAATCTGTGATAATGTCGCTGGCTGGCTCTTCTGTGTCATTTTCTATTATCATTACATCCCTCTTTTCTTCTTCTTCTTTTTTAATTGAAGGTGATACAAGCGTTTGAATTCTTATGCATCTCACCATTGGGTTTGTCATCATACTTGATATGAACGCAAAAGCATCTGCGAGTCTGTTATCTTTTCTTGATATATGTCTCTATTTTATTTTTGGAATTCTCGCAGACAATTATTCAACAAGTTTCTTGTATTTCTTAAGAGATGGTTCATTTGTTGTGTATTCTCCTTTTATTTGGCGAATAACCAGTTGCGAGTCACTGGTAATCCTTGCGTTCTCCAAATTCATCTCTACGGCGAGCTTTAGAGCATGTACCACAACTTCATACTCTGTTTCATTATTAGTGGATGTGAATTCCAAACGAAATGAAAAAGCCATTTTTTCTCCTTCTGGCGAGATAAAGACCACTCCAATTACATTTCCTTCCCCATTTGATGATCCATCCACAAATATTTCCTACTTGTTGGGTTCCTTTAATAGATCTTTTGGATCTCCATGTTTTTCTTCTATGTCCATCATTTCTTCCACAGCTTCATCATCTTCTAGAGAAAATTCTGCTAAAAAATCCGCTACAACTTGTGATTTTGGCGAGGATTGGACTTCATATTTGATTTCAAAGTGCCCTACTTGTGCATTCCATCTCTCAACTCTGCCTGATTTTTTTGAGTTCTTCATTACTGACTCAATGGGCACCTTTGTTAATACCTTTACTTTATGTGCCTGAAAATATATGCGAAGTTTAAAGGTTGCATAAACCAATGCCAGGATTAGCTTTTCAATTTTTGAATAATTTTTCTTTGTAGTATTAAATGTTTTGCTGATGTAATAAATTGGTTTTTCTATTCCTGCATCCACTCGCAGTAATACTGCACTTAATGCGTGTGAGGTTGTCGCAAGGTAGATCAATAATTCTTCTCCAGGTTCTGGTTTCTGTAAGATAGATATGTTCATTAAATATTCTTTAATTCCTTGAAAAGCCTTCTCACATTCGTCTGTCCATTTGAACTTTGTACCCTTCCTGAGTATGTTGAAGAAATGCTTGCATTTATCTGAAGATCGTGAGATAAATCTTCCTAGCGAGGCTAAGAGTCCATTTAACTTCTGTACATCTTTCATTGTTACTGGCGTTGGCATATCGCGAATTTCCTGTACTTTCTCTGGATCAACTTGAATTCCTTTTTTTGATACAATATAACCTAAAAAATTCCCTGACGCTACTCCAAAAATGCATTTCTCAGGATTCACCTTGATGTTAAAGAGTCGCATTTGATCAAAAATATCCTTCAAATCTTGTACATGGTTCTTAGCTTCTTTACTCTTTATTAACATGTCATCTACATACACCTCTAATGTTTTGTGTATCCATTTTGCGAACACCTTTTCCATCATTCTTTGATACATTGCACCAACATTTCGTAACCCAAAAGACATTTTTGTGTAACAATATAATCCTCTTAGAGCAAAAAATACGGTGTGCTCTTGATATTCTTCAGCGAGAGGAATCTGGTTATAACCTTTATACCCAACTAATGAAGATATTCTATCATTTCCCGCTGATGATTCCACCATTTGGGGAATATCTGGTAATGGAAAGCTATCTTTAGGGCAAGCTTTATTTAAGTCAGTAAAATCTATACAAATTCTTATCCCTTTATTCTTATTTGGAACCACTACCATATTTTCAATCCATTTCGGGTACTTTTCCTTCCTTATAATTCCCGCATCAAGCATCTTCTGTAATTCTTCTTCAATTTGGGAATGGAAAGTTGTTGAGATTTTTCTTATTCTTTGTTTAAATGGTCTTACCTCCTTGTTGATTACTAGTTTATGATATGCGACTGATGGGTCTATCTCAGGTATCTCATCCATATTCCATGCGAAGATATCTTTATATTCTCGCAAAAGGTTTACGGTCTGCTCTTCTTCATATGTATCCATCTTCGTTCCGATTTTTAGCATCTTAGGTTCTTCTTTACTTCCAATATTTACTTCTTTTGTTGGCTCTGCTGTGGTGTAACTGGCTTCAGGATCTCTCATTGGTGTTGAGGTTTTTACAATTCTCGCGAGTTTATTTCCTTCTTGCGAGATCTCGCTGGGTATTCCTTTTCCTTCTTTTGCTCTTATCATGTAAACTTTAAATTCTTCTTCTTTCTTTGTCTCTTACGCCATTTTTCTGCGATATTTTCGCAGCTTTGGATGCTCTTCATAATTTCTCACTTCAGTTTGATAACACAGCTTCGCAAGATCAGTATCTCCTCTAATTTCTCCAATTCCACTAGGCATAGGAAATTTGATGCATTGATGTAATGTTGATGCTACAACCTTGATTGCATGTATCCACGGTCTCCCTAATATCATGTTATATGGTGCCTCCACATCCACCACACATAATGTTACTTGTGTTTCAATTTCTCCTAGCGGAATTTGTACCGTTATTTCGCCTTTAGGTTTTCTTATAGATTTTCCAAAACCATGAATGTGATAATTTGAACAAGACATCTCTTCATCCTTATATCCCATTTTCTTAAATGTATGATAGAATATAATATCCACAGAACTTCCTGCGTCCACCAAGGTTTTATTCACGGCCCATTCTTCTGCAGATCTTGTTGGTTTTTCCTTCTTTAATCGCACAATAGATACCGTGATTACCAATGGAGATGTATGATCCAAATTTCCTTTTGGTATTTCTGCTGCTGTGAATGTAATCTCCTGTTTTTTCCCAATCCTTCAGAGGTGATATTTTCTCCACCGTCATAATTCTTTTTCCTTCAAAATCTCGTTTATGAATCCTTCCTCTAATATTTTCATGAAATTGGTTGATCATTGTTTTTGTTATCGTGTTGCATTCCAACTTCCTGTAATCCTCCTTTGCTTCAATTATTTTTTCTTCAACTATTCCACCAATTTGTTCAATCATCTTCTTAACTCGAATATTGATCTTTAATCTTGCTTTTTCCTATAATTTTCAACTTTCAATCCCTATTTCGGGCGCCAAAATGTAGTTGCAGGAAATCCTACACTACACCCTTGATAAGAATTCACACTAATTAACACATTTTGAAGATTAAAAACGACACTTTATTATTTGATTCTCAGAAATATTTACAAGAAATGTAAGAAATCAAGAATACAACCGCTCTCTCGAAGTTTCTCTCTCCTCGAGACTTTCTCAACACTAAAAAATACATCATCCCCTTTCTGAATCTACTGGATCTCTTTATATAGGGTAGTTTACATAGTGGATGACATCTAAGTTTTCCTTTAATTTCAGATCTGGCTTGTGATGTTCTCGCGGTAGTTGTAATGCTAACTCTCGTAGGCGTTGTAACCATCATAGGACAATCACGCTCTTCCCGTGTTTCTCAATTCGTCAGCTATTACGTCATTCTTTGAATTATTCTGTGACACTTGGGAAGTGTTGTTGAAGAACTTGCGGTAATGTTCGCAGAAGTGTTGTTAATCTTGCAAGAGTGTTATCATGGCGATATTTTGGTCCTACAGATTTGTTGTATTGTCTCGACTCAGTCTATAGACAATCACTTTCGGAGAAAGGACTTATAGGGAGGAAAAGTTATAGATTGAGGTATATTTAGTTACCCTCGCATTTTTATCATGCTCGAAGAAATATTAGGATTAGCAGCGGCTCTGGATCTGGTAATAGGAGGCATCACGCCAGAGGTGATGCTTCTAGTGTTACTGGTGTTGGTACTAGAGGATGTAGCACCATGTGATGTGTTGACTGTGCTGGCAGGCGATACATTGGTGTTAACGACAGGGATATTGGCACCAAGAGTGTTATCAGCACCCGCAGCATCAGGGTTGGTAACTGACCCAGACCTAAGATCTACCATCTTGAATTTGAGAAAATTGAAATGAAATTGAAAATTGATCTTGCAACCGAGAGATTAATCTCCCACTGTGGTCGCCAGTTGTTTTGGGGTAAAAACTGATTCTGTTATTTTTGGTAAATTTGGGTGCATTGATGAGAAACGAATTCAAACCTTAAACAAATGCACTGCACATGAGTACTTTTAGATTCGATAGATCAATCTGTAAGACTCTTCCCTAAACCAAGAAATGGCCATTCCAGATTCAATTCGGTCATAAAGTGAAGGAGAAGGGTTGATCTTAGGGAGGGAAGTGAAGAAGGTGTTTGAGATCAAAATGTTGAATTACGAAGGAGTGCATGTTTTATGACTTGTATCAGAAAATGTAACTGGCTTGCATAACGTAAGCTATCAGTTATTGGTGTTTTCTGGATACTTGTGTTGATAACACTTGTGTTCTGTATTAAAATAGGTTGAAATACTATTTATACAAGTCATTGAGTACACTCCTGATCTCGTATGAAGTGGAGGAAGATAAGTAGTGGAGAAGTGGGGTTATGTAAAAATTAGTGATAACCACATTTCCATTACGAGGGAAAACTGGGCACACTTTCACCCACTACTCCTATTGTTGTTAACCTTCCGTTTCTTCCTGACACTTTCTCGTAATGGGAGCGTTGCACGCCGCACGCTGTAAACCGCCAGACTAATACCCCAGTGAGCGTCCCCCAGTTTATGACATGTTTTATGTCTCGAGTAAATGGGTGAGGTCGTGAGACTCGCTGCTAAAAGCAGCACATAGTGCAGCTAAAAATCATCGATGTACATGAAACATCGTTTTTTTAGTGCTCGTTCAAATTAGTTGTGAATTGAAATTAAAAAGTAGCATGACCGGCCACCTTTGGGTGATCGTTTAGGAACCCTATGGGTCATCTACCACTTGGTCGATCGCTCCCTATGGAAGAGGGGTGGCCGATGATCACATCGTTACCTTGTTGGCCTCCTGAAAATAAATCTAAACCATCCGACTAGGCTAGCAAAGTTGGATGGACGAGATGATTTGCGGAAGTTGTGTACTGCCGTTGTATTATGCAAACAGTGCGACCATTCTCTTTTGGGTGATCGCTCGGAGGACATATGAGCAAGTCGTGGCTTGGACGATCACTCATCATGGAAGAGGGGTGGCCGATGATCATAGTTCCATGTTGTTGTCCATCTAAAATCCGATCTAAGCTGTTCAACCAAGCTGGCGAAAATGGACGGACACGATCAATTTGCGGAAGTTGCGTAACGTCGCTTATCATGATCAATACGAATACGATCAGCCAAAGGTAGGAGGATCTTAGTAGAGTAACGTATAGTGGTCAGCCCCATCATATCAATCTCCTCCAACAAACGAAGGGTGTTACCCTCTCTGATTTGCTTAGCCGTAACATGAATACGACACAGACCAATGCACAAAGGAAGAAGATTGCTCTTTTGAATAACATCAGCATATGTAACATTGAAGTTGGCAGGAGTAAAATCGTCTTGCTTACACCTCCCAGGAGAAAAAGGATCGTAAGACTTCAGAGTAATCTTAGCCTTGCTGCGGTACTAACAATCACGAAGGGCATGCCATAAATTACTAGTATACTGCATCACCTCCCGCACCTGAGTCTTGTTCACATGATCGTCCCTAGCGGACAAAACATTATAGTAGAAGGGATTATTCCTGCTATAAATAGGAAAAGTCATGCATGTGGCTAAATGACCAACACTAATCAACAAGTTGTTCTCATCATAAGGAAAGCTTTGGATCAAAGACTTGGTGAGGATGTCAGGACCATCAATAAAGGAAATCTCTAACTTCTGCAAACGTAAATGCTTGGAGATCTCAATAAGGGACCACCTGTAGTAGCTATCCTTGTCATGAAGTTGTATCCTCTGCAACTCATAATAAGGCTAAGGTGGGGGGATATTTTCGGCAGTAACCTCCTCTAGCTCAGGTTCCTCAGCGACCTCGGGTATCTATGTATCCTTAGTAGCCTCAGGAGGCGGAGAAGGAGTAGCAGCATGATGATCCATGCGCGGAGGTGGCTCAGCAAAAGATCTCGATCTGGAATTTTTTCGCGTAGGTTTCTTCGGAAGCCTCATAGTTCCTAACACCAACAGGAAGTACAGTTCAGCCAAAATGGTAAATGTTTTTTTACAGATGATCCAAAAACTCGATTGGGGAAAATACAAGAAAACTTTGTCATGGGTTTAACTTAACCAACCATAGGGAAACAAAAAAAGAATCATCTAACGAATTCTAACGGAGCGAAGGAGATTAATAGATCCTCATGATCAAACTTGCAGGAAAAATAAACATGATGAAAATCATGAGTAAAACATGAATGAAGAGCAGCCCATGTTCTCAAATGATAAGAAAAAGGAGGAAAAAAAAAAAGTTCATACGTGCAAGCATTACAACAACTTTAATGGAAATCAAGCCAAACATGAAGATTATTCGAGCAAGAATAAAGAATAATGAAAGAGTACTCACCTGTTGACGAAGACCAAATAATGAAAAGGGCGAGAGCTTTTGGGAATCAATGGGAAGACCAACAGTTGAAAATGGAGAAGAAGAAGTTCTCTGTGAAAGGGACAGAGATGGAGAGCGAAAATGGGAGATGAAAAGGGAAGTTAATTAATATCCTTCCTTAAATTCCTTCTTATAGGCGACTGAATAATCCAAAAATCTAGTTGTCCCAAAATTCAAGCGGCAGTTATTGCATAAAAGGACACATGGGGGCCACCCAATCCGTGTGTGCAAAAGTGGCGGCGTTATGGAAGCTTTTTCTTCCAATCTTACCGATTGGTAGAATATGAAAGAAAAGGGGCAAATTGTGAATACCAATATTCTCGTCGGCACGTGTCACGTATCTGGTGGTCGTGTGCAAGCTAACGAAATAGCCCTGGTGATACACAAGTATCTGAGAAGTAGAAGATCCCTTCCTGATCTGCTTTATCTCATCTCGAGGAAGGATACCTCGACGGCTTAGATGATAAATTAGATCCTAGCATAGGGAGGTGGAAGCTGTCGAAGGGACGGAGGTAGCTGACATATTTAATCAGCATTTATTGTCGCGAGCCCTTATCTACAAGTTTAGTCAAAGCACGTGGAAAAAAGTGAGATGGCATTATCTGACTGGCGAAGATATGAGGTGAACGAAGGTACGACTTGTACTAAGGTTGGGGAGTTCACTAGGGAACATGGGTCAGTTGAGGTGGCAGATATTGACTGGAGAAAGTGTGCGGCCAACGAAGGTACCATTTGTATGGAAGATACACCAGGATACGATGGACCCAAAGATAGCGAAGATGATTCTGGAGCAGAATGGGCTATAAATGCCGAACTCCACCAACAAATGAAGGCATTCAATAGCCGAAGGAAAGAAGATCTAGTCTTAAGCTTATACCTCTTTAATGTTTAGAACTTAAGTATTTACTATAGCTTGAGCTATCTCTATTACTTTGGGAAGCATTTAAGATCTTTGTAAGAATCACACTTAATAAAAACAATCAGTCATTACCCCGTGGACGTAGACGAAATTCGAACCACGTAATCTCTTGTGTGTCTTTATAACTTAGTAGCATTTACATTACCTCGGTATTGTTCATTATTATTGTCTTTATCTTGAGTACCTTCTTTTACTTAACCATATCAGTTCAACTGAAATATCATTACTACTTAGTATTGGATATTCTGAGATGTATACATTACGTAGACTATGGGAAAAAATAGTAGTCACAGGGGAACAAATGGATGTGAGAAGGGGAAAAAATCCTAGCATGTTTAGGGGCCACCAAAAGGAATTAGGGGCCAACAATAAGACAAAATAGGGTCACCCAAACCTAAATTTAAGCTAGCCCTTATCTCATGTATTTCATAATGGCAAAATTGCCCTTCCACAATTGGTAGTTAATACTACAATCGGTAGTAAAGTGTGTTACTTTAACCTCCGAATATACTTAATTTTCGAATTTTGGTACTACCATAATCGGTAGTAAATTTAACTTTCGAATGTGTATTGGCCCCAAAATGAGATTTTTCCAAAATTCTAAAATTTTCGAACTTTGGTACTACCACAA
The DNA here is from genome assembly GCA_023529315.1 of Papaver bracteatum. Classification (NCBI taxonomy): domain Eukaryota; kingdom Viridiplantae; phylum Streptophyta; class Magnoliopsida; order Ranunculales; family Papaveraceae; genus Papaver; species Papaver bracteatum. Next base: position 1,084,931 of record JAJJWX010000433.1, read on the forward strand.
TTAGTAGTAAAGTGTGTTACTTTAACCTCCGAATATACTCAATTTTCGAATTTTGGTACTACCATAATCGGTAGTAAATTTAACTTCGAATGTGTATTGGCCCCAAAATGAGATTTTGCCAAAATTCTAAAATTTTCGAACTTTGGTACTACCACAATCGGTAGTAAAGTGTGTTACTTTAACCTCCGAATATACTCAATTTTCGAATTTTGGTACTACCATAATCGGTAGTAACTTTAACTTCCGAATGTGTATTGGCCCAAAATGAGATTTTGCCAAAATTCTAAAATTTTAGAACTTTGGTAATACCATAATCGGTAGTAAATTGTGTTACTGATAAGTGCACTTTGCACATATATTTTGTGTTAATTCCATGCTAGTATTTGTTGGTTTTCTTGCAAATCATTGTGTGTTACGTTTGTTTTCTTTTAGTTATGTGTTATTAAGAGAATAATCCAAAAAGAAGTAAATTTGAGCTTAGTTGTGCAATGAAAGAAGCTAGCTAAGAGTGGAGAAGGGCCAAAGACCAAATGTAACTCGTTCAAATACAATATTTCTACTTTTCATTGTGTATAGGTCGAGAAGGCGAAGCCAACGGCGAAAGAACGGAGTCATTCAGAGTTCGTATGAAGAAGTTATGGGCAAAACAAGAATGAAGTTGGAACTAAATTGTCAGTATTCCAGAACTGACAGTTAAACAAATATTGCTAAGGGGCACCCTCTTGTTAAGGGCCACTACTATTAACATCCCGTCGTTCGTTAAAGGGCACCCTGGTTCAAAGAGAATTGCTAATGGCACCTATCTTATTAATCAGGGCACCACTTCTATCATCAACCGTACATGTCCGACGAGTTCAGGGAAGTTCAGGCAATGGTGGTGATCATCAGAAGACATGGGTTGGTCAAGAGAAAGCAGTCGGACGTTGGCTGCTGCCGTTTGGAGATCATAGGGGATAATCAGTGATGATCGACAGAATATATCAACAAAGGAGCTGATGTTGTTGGTATCATGGTCGTGAGCGATGGAGCTGTGAAGATCTGTTGACAACAACCGAGAGAACATGGAGGTTGAGATGATAATAGCAACAGCGAGTAACATAGATGATGGTGATGGATCTCGGGCTGCTGTCTGTGGAGTTCGATGACGTTCATGGCAGGGAAGAGCTCGAGAATGCCGGGACTGATACTGTTGGAGCTTGGGACGTTGATGCTGCTTTCTCGGTGATCCAGGGGAAGATACGGTGGTTGTTGTTTCCGGTGTTTCGCTGGGACAGTGATGATACTGTTGGAGATCGAATGACGAGATCGACGGTTACGGTGCTGCTCAGACGATGATGGCAATGAGCCAGGGACATGATGCTCAGCTGAAGAGTAGACGTTGGCTGCTGTCGAGAGAGAGTGGTAACAACTGTTGGATGTTGTTGCTGTCATGGCCGTGAGTGATGACGAGACGCTGACGCCATGGATCGAAGTAGCTGGCAATGCTTGAGTAGTGAAAGGAAGGGAGAACTCGAGTTCAACTAGAGCACATGCGAAAAGCTAAAGAGAAATAAAGAAAAGATGAAGAAGATGCCAGACAAAGAAGCACATGCTGCCCGCAATTGATGAAAACAAAAGAGAAAGTAGCATTCAACGCATACATCACGGAAGAAAGAAAAGAAAAGAAGAAGCATTCGCAGCGAAATATTAGCCGGGGAAATTAGGAAATGTGTCGTATCCTTTGGTATAAATAGGGGTCGAATAACCACTTCTCAAAACACACCAAGACTTCTGTCTTCTTTCTTCTTCTTCTTCATTTGTTCTCGTTTCTTGTGAGAAACATAGCTTTCATTTTTAGTTCTATTTTAATTCCTTCTTATTTATTTATTTGTTAGTATTTTAATTATGAGTAGCTAATCTTTTAATTGATTAGGGATAGTTTCAAAGTCCTGAACCATGAAGCAGTATTTTCTTTAATCATGTTTATTTCAAGTTTTATTTAATTGTTGATTATCTTTATTATTTTTAATGTCTAAGAATATTGAGGGGTTATTTAAAATGATCAATTAAATTAACCAATCAATATTTCTTCTACTAAGGGTTGTGTGATACGTGTAATTGTCACATTAGCCCTTTACACAGGTAGTAAATCACAAAAGCTGATAGAGGGATTTTGTTAAGTAATTGTGTGTAAAGATAACATTAGTAAAGGCACCGAGCTTATGCGTCTGATGCTAGGATCAACCTAATTCACAAAACATAGTGCATTCGTTTGAGTTACACCTTGAGAGATTATTCAGGGTGGCTCAGATGAATAGAATCTGGTAGTCGAGCGCTTCCGTATCCAGTGGCAATAGGAATTCTAGGGAATAGCAGAGCTTATTGCTATTCTACGTTTGATAACAATATAAATTCAACAAGAAATAAATTTGCATTTTATTAGGCTTCGGTTCAGTGACGGCGAATGATTCCCTAGTCATCTTTCTTCAATCAATCTTTAATATTTTCGTCTCATTAATTATTTTTAAAATCTAAAAACCCCCATTTTGGTTACTTTAAAACAGCTAGAAAATCCCTGCTCTTCGTGGGAACGAACTCCTTGCCATTATACTACTAGTTAATTGTGTGAAAAGGAATAATTAATTTAGTGCGTAAACGCCGCGCACTAGTTACTTTAACCTTCGAATATACTCAATTTTCGAATTTTAGTACTACCATAATCGGTAGTAAATTTGACTTCCGAATGTGTATTGGCTCCAAAATGAGATTTTGCCAAAATTCTAAAATTTTCGAACTTTGGTACTACCAATCGGTAGTAAAGTGTGTTACTTTAACCTCTGAATATACTAAATTTTTGAATTTTGGTACTACCATAATCGGTAGTAAATTGTGTTACTTTAACCTCCGAATATACTCAATTTTTGAATTTTAGTACTACCATAATCGGTAGTAAATTTAACTTCTGAATGTATATTGGCCCCAAAATGTGATTTTGACAAAATCCTAAAATTTTTGAACTTTGGTACTACCATAATCGGTAGTAAAGTGTGTTACTTTAACCTCAGAATATACTTAATTTTCGAATTTTAGTACTACCATAATCAATAGTAAATTGTGTTATTAAGTGATGCTTATTATCTACCTATTGTGTTCATGGCCCCAAATTCAAAATTTCAAAACTTAATAAAATTTTGAAATTTTCTACTTTCACAATCGGTAGTTAATGGTGTTCATTATCTACCGAATGTGCGTAACTGTTAGTACAGAGAAATTGATTTTTTTGAATCAAGAATAATCGGTAGATAACGATCAATTTACCTACCGATTATGGTTGATGTTCTTAAGAAATGAAGAACATCAACCATAATCGGTAGGTAAAGTATATTATTATCTACCGATTATGTTTCTGCTACTGTAAATCCAAGAACATCAACCATAATCGTTAGGTAAAAAGATTGTTATCTACCGATTATGTTTCTGCTACTGTAAATCCAAGAATTTTTTGGATCAAATTTTTGATTTCAAGTAATCAAATTCTAATTTTGGATCACAACTACTATCATCTATTCGTTTTGTTTGTTTAACTCCTTTTTTTTTATGTTCTAAGTTTCAACTTTAAGGTTAATGAATTTTTGGTTTTAATTTTTAAACAATCAATCATAAAATTTGTTTGATCGACGATCTTTGGTTTCAATCAAAATTGAAATGATGAAAAAAAATTCAATGGGTAAAAAAGAGAAGAAGAAGAAGAAGATGAATGATATGATTATGAAAATAGATGATATAGGTTTAGATTTAGTATAAAGGTGAAGGATAATATAGACAATTTTCTATTTTTAAGACATCCCATAGCCACCTTTAATGGATGGGAATAAAAAGGTGGCCACTAGTTCATTTCGGGTGACCCCTAAAAATGCTAGGAAATAATATGGTGGAATTATAAATTTAATTTTTTTTTTCAGTATAACTTCAAATATTATGCCAATTATATCAAAGATATTTTCATACAAATATAAAAATTTACCTTATTAAAAAATAAATACAAATATCAACATTTAACAAAACTTGATGGGACACCTTTATTGTTACTCGGTTTCATCATTACATATTTTATTTGCTACATTGAATCCCTTCATGACAATGGAGGGTTGTCTGAGTAGTTGCTCAACAATAAATAAATTTGTTTCTTGCGTATAAATACCGTAATTAAAAAAGTTTACTTCTAAGTTAGAGCAAATGGGCCGGAATCCCCATTCTTTAGGAGATAGAAAGGATCAAGAATAGTCTTGTTGTATCCTGGCAATTCATTTGCAGGATATGGTTTGGTAAGTCAAACAGAACATGTCAAGAAAACAAGTCATCCTAATCTCTAAGCCAGCGAACCATGGTAAAAAAGTGTAAAAGAAAATGCTTTTTCACATGAGTTTGATGCTTGTTTATCTGGCTTGAGTTCGACCGCCAAAGAACGCATTAAAAAAAAGTCAAAGAAAGTCGAGGAGCGCAAATAACTGATACAACAGTAACTCTATATTAGAATAACCTAGAATAAAAATTTATGGTCCCGATTTGGGCCAATTGTATTTAAGAATAAACTCCATATTGGAATAAGTCATATTTTTTTCCGGTCCCGTTTTAAGTAACTTACCTCCATATAAGAATAATTGATATTATGATATAAACAATATGTAATATATCACAGTTTAAGATGAACAAATTCTTGTAACAATTTTGCAAGAACCTTTTACTTCTACGTGGTTTTAATGCTTTGTTTTTCCCAACTCAATAATTTTTCCTGTGTCGTGGTTGAGTTTCGTGTGGATTGTGTTATATAACAAGCTTTATATATCCCTATTTGTAAAACTAAACAAAATATAATTAGTACTTTTATTACCTAGGTAAATTATGATGTTTTTTATGCGTATTGTAGATGCATTTTACTACAAACTACATCCAAAGGTTAGAAACGCACTACTCTTCTCAAATGAAAGTAAACACTCAACCATGAACACAAGATATACGTGGTTCGGTATGATTACCTACGTCCACGGCGGTGAAATGATGAATCTTATTACTTCAAGGTGTTACAAAGGTGTTGATCTTAGTTGGATTTCTTTACAAGGTGAACTTACTTCTCACTCACTTCTTCCTAATGTTTTCTCGAGTTTCTCTCTTCTCCTCTCCCAAAATTACCACCTAACTTTCATGAATACAAGCCCCTTTATTTATAGGAGAAGTTCCATACACCCAAGATATGGTGTTAGTCATGTTACATCAATTCAGCAGTTCTACTGTCGGACCGACTTATGTCGCCTCACATGGCCGAGGTATCTTGGCTCTTCGCCTGTGTTTCGTCCAAGCCGACATCTCCCAATGCTCTCTTGACACGATGTCGCGTGTTTCTGAATATCGCCCGTCTTCGATCGTTGCTTTTATGGTTAGCCGATGTGTCCCCTACTTTCTTATCCATTTGACCATAGCACCTCGTTTGTCCCGCCGCGTCTCGTCATGTCAGCTTTGTCAGAAGTCTGAATCGAGTCTTGTCCGACAGCTGTAGAGCGATCACGCCCGATCCACGTGGCTCCTGAAATCTCGCGCCACTAATCTTCATTCCATGCTTCGCGTCTTTTCGTGTTTAGGTGCACCAGGCCTAGGATGTTGCCACCTGGATCTGTGTATAATTTACACCTACATTTATGCCCCTTCTTCCGCTCGTGTGGGAGACACGCGTGGAAGAATATCGCCCTAACTGCCCACGTCTTTGTTCATGCCGTGAATCCCGCCATGTAGCGTCCCACTAACTCCACTTTATGACTGGTAAACGTCGGCGTCGGTTACAATTCTTCTTCTTTAAATAGCCCGCTCCTTTCTTCCTTCTTCTTCTTTACCCTTTCTTTCTCTGTTCATCTACTGTGGTTTTCTCCCAAGTTTCTTCACATTTTGCGCTTCTCCAAAAACCCTAGATTTCTTGGTTTTCTTTCGTCGTTTTCTCCTCACCGACCGATACAGTAGTAATATCGCCTCATCTTTCTTTGCTGGGAACCGAGTTCTGCACTATCTTCGTTAATGGCTTCTTCTCCTTCCATGGATGAAAAGAGGTCTGTTGATGACGTTTTTTCCGAGTTTGATGTTCCCCCCCTTGCTTCTCTGTTTTTGCTTGAAAGCCCTTCTAGGTATGATGATCGCGCGATAAAATCTATTTTTGCTGATAGCTCTCCTTCTATTTCGTGCAGGTCCGAGAAAAGGGTGAAGGATCTCTCTGACGAAGAGTTCATTGAGCATTTGAAGGAGAAGTACGATCTTCAAAATTACGAAGTGACCCTTCTCTCGGGCCGAAACGGTAGTTTGAAGAAAACCGATATGAAGAAGCACGAGCAATCGGCTGATTGTGTGGTCATCACCTTGGGTCAGCTGGAGCCGGGCCTTCGTCTTCCCTTATACAACCCTGATAGCCCATTTTATTAAGAGATTTAGTCCCAGATTCGGCCTTCTCGTGCTTTAGCTCAATGGACTGGCAATACTTTCCGAATTATGAACGAGTGGAGGGATCGCCGCGATGGTCATGGTTCTACTGCCGAGTGGTCGACCTACAAGCCCGAGGACGCTCCTGAGTATACCGTTTCCAATTTCCTTGTCAACTATCGAGCTGGTACTTCCACCTTAGGAGAACTTGCCGGTTTTGCTGCTAGTCCTCATCGGGTCAAAACTATGCCCGAGGGTGTTGAAAGGATGATGCTGGATGCCGATCCCGTCGGCCATGGTTCCAACAAGCGATCCCGCCATTATAATTACCCGATTTATCCCCGAGTTCCGCTTCTAGTCCGAGGTCCGATCCTTCATGGTGATTTCCCGTCACCTACTTTTCCCGTCGAGCCCTATTCTTTCTGGGTGGTTAATGATGACAAGGCTGATAAGGTATGCACTTTTCTTTATTTTTATCTTGCTAGCTTCGGGCATCAGTTAGTCATTTGTTGTTGTTTAAAAATCTCAGGTCGTCTCCACCAAAACTATCGGGTCTAGGAAAAGAGGTGCTGGCACAATGGTTGAGGAAGACCAGGGGAAGGTAACAAACATAATGATTTTCTTATAAGTACATGTACTTGCCCCTGTTTTTTGCCTTCACATGTTCTGACGAGACACTTGTGCAGAAACACCCAGGGCACGATGATGATGACGCGGGCGATGTTGACCCTACTCCGCTGAGGCGTAATCCTGGTAGAGGTAAGAAAATTGCTAAGCCACCGCCGAAAACTGGCCCCATCATTGATCTTTCCGATGAGGATGAGCTGTTTGGAGAGAATGTGTCGGGCGACAAAGGCGATGAACAAGGTATGGGCGACCAACAGGAGCCCTCGGAGACGCCCGTCGTAGAGAAGATCGTTACCGATGTACCGGTAGAGCTTCCTTGTGTGCCCCGAATTACTGAGGGATCGTCTTCTAGTGCTGAAACTTCCTTTACTGTCTCTGGCCCGATCATGAACTCCTTGGGTGCGGTTACTTCCTCCAAATTCGTGAAGTATACATATGAGGAAATGTTGAATGCTATGCCCCGTTATGGAGACATTGCCCTGACACTTGACACTGTGGTGAGCAAGTCGCTTCTGTATGGTTATGCTCCGCTTCCGATTTCTTGTGTTAGATTATGAATCGCGTATGCTTGGATGCTGCCAATCGCCTTCGAGATAAGCAGTTGATAGAATCTCTCCAACTTCAACTTCAGAATGAGAGGGGTCGCGCGAATGAGCTGGAGATCAAGCTTGCCGATGCTCAAGGTATATGATCCTTCTTAACTTGTGTTGATTGAGTTTATCGTGCCAGTATCCTGAGTCGGGTATCCTTCTTCTTAGCCGAGGTATCTAGTATAGGTATAGACGCTACTTCGGAGTTTAGGATTATGAAGAGAAAATGGGATATTGAGAAGGATCTTGTGGAAAATCTTCGTCAATGAATGGCAAACAAAGACGACAAAATAGACCGTCAAACTGAGGAGACTGCAATACTTGAGGACGAGTTAGAACGACATCGCCGGTTTGATTATGATCCTGCTAAGATGGACAACTTACGGGCTCACTTGGGGTCTTCTCAGCGCCTTGCTGCTGAAAAGGCTGCTTTAGCCACAAGTTTGGAGCAAAGGGTAGACGCTCTGCAGCTGCAGAATCGAGACCTTCACGAGGACCGCCGACGAATATTGAGAGATAAAGATGTGGTGGAGCGAGCTAATAGTGATTTACAGGGCCGAGTGAGTGAATTTGATAAGGTTATGTGCGATTTAGAGTGGAGTAGATCGCATCTTGCAGTGCTCCAAGCATCGCGTAATCGGTTAATAGACGGTTGGACCGAGCATAAGAAGTATTGCCCTAGTAACGAGTTTAACGAGCAACATTATAACGAATTAACCATGAAGTTATCCAGGGCCGAGGATGAGCTGTCTAAGTCGGTAGAGTCACTTCAGTCGGTGTTACCCGCCCTGTCAGGTCCCTTAGATGATGTGTTGAGGCCGCTCTTTTAGATTTAGATTGCGCTTTATTCTTGCAAAAATGCACCCGATGAATAACATTCTATTTTTGTGATCTTGTAGCCGAGCAACAACGCTCTCGGGAGCTGGATCTGGAGGTTCGCCGATTGAAACAGGCCGAGGTCGATTTGAGCTCCAAGTTAGCTGATGCTGAGGAAAACGCTTCCCAGATTACCCAACAACTCGAGGATGAACGCGTCGCCCATGCGAAAGAGTTAGATCAGAAGGTTCAGGCTGGCATTATGGACTGGGTGGAGAAGAAGCGGCTCGAGGTCGCGCAGAGGAAGGCCGGCGCGGCTCCTCCCAAGGCTTAAACTTTCTTTTTGTGGTGCTGCGTCACTATGTTGCACCTTCCATCGGGTTGTAAATTGCTCTAAACACTTCTCCCCTTTTTAATTTCCGCTACCTTACTTGTTCGTTTTAATGGGGGTGCTGCGTCACCGATGGTGTTTGTTTTATTTTCATTAGACCCTTCGTTTCGCTTGGTCATATGACGCTTTTCGTATTTTCTTAATAGTCGCATGACGCAATCGAGTTCTACTTTGTTTCATATGTTATTCCTGCAATCATTGTTCAAGTAAGTCAGTATTCTAACCATTTCTGTCGAACACACCCAACAAGGAGGGTCATCGGGCCCTATGCCATGTCCTGATTGGGGTATCTCATCACTATCTCTTTGGATTTAGTGGAAGGGTACCAGTCATCCTAGTTCTAGGCCCGACAATCCCGAGTGGTTATCGACCAACCGATCTCGGGCAAGTGGACACGCCCACTTGCGATGGTGGTGACCTTTCAGATGTAAGTAGGCCACCTAGCTGAGTAGACCTCGTGTTTAAACAACCTTTGGAACTGGTTTCCAACCACCAGAACCCTTAGGCTACCTCGGCACTTGCACACTGCCACTGCCCCGAGTTTGAATAGCCAAGCGACTGTAAGGCACCTCGGCACTTCCACACTGGCGTTGCCCCGAGTACGAATTCCCATTCGAGTGTAAGTCACCTCGGCACTTCCACACTGGCTTTGCCCCGAGTACGAATGACCATTCAAGTGTAAGTCACCTCGGCACTTCCACACTGGAATTGCCCCGAGTACGAATGACCATTAGTCGCTCATGCCTTATCCCATACCCCTCACGGTTTCACAGAGATAGAGGACACGTTTGCTTACCGTTTTTCCGCGTCGCTTGTCAAGGATGGTAGAGTTTCAGGAATCGGATGTTCCATGGTTTGAGATCTCTTTTTCCGTCGAGTCGCAATAGTCGATATGATCCCTCGCCCGCCTTAGATTCGATTATATATGGCCCACCCCACTTTGGTGCTAGTTTTCCGCCTTTTTTGTCGCGCTCCCATTCAGCCAGCAATTTCAATACTTGCTTCCCGGGATGAAATTCTCTTGGTCGAACGCGCTTGTTGTATTCCCGTTGTAACCTCCTCTGATAATTTTCCATTTTTTGTAACGCCATTTCTCTTGTTTCTTCCAAGTCATCGAGTTTAGCCAAGATCAGGTCGGATGACACATTTCGCCTCCAAGCTTCGGTTCTTGTGGTAGGAATCATCCCTTCTGTTGGTAGGATCGCCTCGGTTCCGTAGGTAAGCATGAATGGAGAAAATCTCGTAGCTTCTCTTCGTATGGTTCTGTATGCCCATAGGACGTTGTATAGCTCCTCGCACCAGTTGCCATATTCCCCATCTAGTTTCTTTTTCATGTTATCGGAAATGGTTTTGTTTGTGATCTCGGCCTTCCCATTACACTGGGGGTAAATCGGGGTTGCTTTACTCTTGCGGATGTTGTAAGTATTGAACAGAAGATCAATGTTCTCGCCTTGCAGTTTCTTTCCATTATCGGAGACGATAGCTGCAGGGACCCCGAAGCGACAAATGATGTGTTCCCAAATGAACTTAAAGACATATTTGTCCCGAATATGCCTTAGTGGTGCCGCCTCTACCCACTTGGTAAAATAATCAGTGGCCACGATCAAATACTTCCTTTGCCCCGTTCCTACATGTAATGGCCCGACGATGTCCACTCCCCATTTAGCGAAGGGCCACGGACTTATGATTGAGTTTAACGGTACGCCAGGAGCATGGATTTTCTTCCCAAAACGTTGACACTCTTCGCAAGCTTTCGCCATTTTCTTTGCGTCCTCGTTCATATACATCAAAAAGTAGCCCATTGTTTTTTCCTTAACCGACAAACTTCTTCCCGAGCTGTGATTTCCAGCCGCCCCATAGTGTAGCTCGTGTAGGATTATATGGCCCTCTTCCCTGCTCAGGCATCGTAGGAGTGGTCTTAGGTAAGATTTCCGATATAAGATCCCTTCCCTTAACTCGTAGGCGCCCGATTTTCTTTTTTTCTTGTTCATCTCGGGCCGACTCTTAGGCAGCTCACCCGTCTCTAAGTATTGATGTATTGGCTTTCTCCAGTCGCCTTCTTTGTATCTCTCGGTTGTGCTGACGGCCACCTCAATCCGTACCTCTGGTGTTTCATGGATAGACGGGTTAAGAATCCTCATAACGCGTATTCCTTCGATGCTTGGGTATACAAGTTGTGAGGCGATATATGACAGGGCGTCCGAGTGTCTGTTATCCTTTCGGCAGATGTGGCGGAATTTAATATCTGGGATTTGCTTGATGTAAAATTGGGCGAGCTCCCAATATTTTTGCAGCACCGGATCGTGTGTAGCGTATTGGCCCGTAATTTGCCGGATCACCAGCTGTGAGTCACTAGTCAGTCGAACCTCATGCAGCCCCATTTCCACAATTATCCGTAAGGAATGGATTACCGCCTCATATTCGGTGACGTTGTTCGTCGCCTTGAATTCTAACCTGAACGAATGCATGATCTTCCTCCCCTTTGGCGTGGTAAACACCAACCCGAGGCCCGACCCGTCTTTGTTTGATGCCCCATCGACAAATACTTCCCATCGTGTTGTGCTACTGGCGGCTAGTAGGTCCGCTGGCTCCTCTTGTTCTTCGACCATTCCCGGTATATCTTCTACCTCATCCTCATCACTGAGGGGGAAGTCTGCCAAGAAATCGGCCACTACTTGCCCTTTGATCGCGGTTCTTGCCTCGTATATTACGTCATATTATTTGATTATGGCTCCCCACTTGGAGATTCTCCCCGACCGCCCAGAGCTATCCAAGACCGCTTCGATAGGAGATTTGGTGAGCACCCGTATTCGATGAGCTTGAAAATATGTTCGTAGTTTGGAGGCAGCAAAGGCTAGCGCGAGCACCATCTGCTCCATTCTGGTGTAGTTCTTCTCGGCCGGACTTAAAGATTTGCTGGCGAAGTATACCGGCTTTTCCACGCCCATCTCTGTTTTGACCAATACCGCACTAATGGCATAGGGTGTCGCGCCTAAGTATAGAGTGATATTTTCTGACGGCTCAGGCCTTTGAAGAACCGGCAGGCTAGCTAAATGTAGCTTGATTTTTTGAAAATATTCTTCGCTTGCGTCCGTCCATTGGAATTTTCTCCTTTCTTCAAGATGTCGTAAAAGGCCTTACATTTGTCTGATGACCGTGATACGAATCGCCCCAATGCGGCTATGCAACCATTTAGTTTCTACACGTATTTTACCGTTGCGGGGGATGGCATTTCAAGGACGGCTCGTACCTTCTCGGGATCTGCTTCTATTCCCCTGGGAGTGATGATGTAGCCTAGGAATTTCCCCGACGTGACCCAGAAGTCGCACTTGGCCGGATTAATTTTCATCTTGTGTCTCCTCATTGTCTGAAAAATCTCTCGAAGGTCTCGGACGTGGTTTTTTGACTAACATGTCGTCCACGTAAACTTCTATGGTATCGTGAATCTTGTCTTCAAACATGTCGCCTACCAATCTCTGGTACGTAACCCCAGCATTCCTAAGTCCGAATGGCATCTTGGTGTAGCAATACAATCCTCTCGGTGTGAAGAAGGAAGTGTGTTCCTGGTCCTCGGGCGCCAATGGTATTTGGTTGTAGCCCATGTATCCTTCCATTAAGGTCATTGCTTCGTATCCCACTATTGATTCTACTAGTTGATCTATGCTGGGAAGGGGGAAACTGTCTTCCGGGAAGGCCTTGTTCAGGTCGCTGAAATCAATACATATTCTGACTCCCCCTTTCTTTTTTGGTACCACGACCATGTTTGATATCCACTGTGGGTAGTGGGACTTCCTTATTATTCCGGATTCTTGTAACTTCTTCAGCTCGACCTCGACCGCCGCTTGTAACTCTGGCGCGACGCGCCTCATTTTCTGTCTAACCGGTTTGAACCTCGGATCTATTTTTAAGTGGTGACAGCAGACCTTCGGGTCAATACCCTCCAAATCATGCACTTCCCAAGCGAATGCATCCAGATTTTCTTTTAATAGAATCGTGAGTTTACTTGCTTGTTCGTCCGATAGTAATGCCCCGATCCTCACTATTTTGGTTCTTCTATCGTTCCCAAGTTTACTTCTTTAGTCGGCTCGACTGTCGAGAAGTTTGATTTAGTCTCCCTGACTGGGGACGCTTCCTTTAATTGCTATAAAGGATCTTGCTCTCGAGTTTCGTGTGCCAGGACCGCTTGTGAAATTGCCTCCTCCAATTCTTTTGCCGCCTTCACTTCCTTTGCTTTGTTATTTTCTTGCCTTTTCCGAGCTCGCCGTTCTTCATTTATTTCTATATCAACTTTCATGCATTGTCGTGCCGCCTGGGAGTCGCCCACAACTTCCGCTATTCCCTTGCAAGTCGGGAACCTTAACCTTTGATGGTAGGCCGATGCTACTCCTTTAATCCCAGCAACCCATGGGCGCCCGATAATGGCCTCATAAGGTGAAGCGACGTCGACCACACAGAAAGTGGTTAGTGTGTCGAGGTATCCACCACCATCTGAAACTCTTAAAGTTACTTCGCCCTTTGGGATGGTTATTGTGCTGTTAAAGCCGTAGATATGATATGTTGATGGGACGAGCATATCGTCTAAGAGTTTCATTCTTCTGAACGTTTCGTAGAACAACACCTCGACTGAACTTCCGCTATCCACAAGAATCCTTCTTACTCCCCACTTTTCATTCAACAGCGTGATGACCAGTGGATCGCTGTGTGCCTGTCCGTTTGCTGGGACATCCTTAGCCGAGAACGATATGGGCAGCATCATCCAAGGTTCCATGGGAAGGGACTTGGCTACGCTGAATATCTCTTTACCGTCACGATCCCTTTTATGGATCCTAGTGGTGATTACTGGGCCGAGGGTGTAGTTTTGCATAGCCGAATGTGAAATGGTTCTCACGAATTGACTCGCCCTATCGATGCGGACTTGATGAACTGGTGCATCGGGTGTTGCTTCCGGCCGAGGGGGGTGTCGGACATACTTCCTCAAATATCCATCGCGGATGAGGTGTTGAACAATATCTTTCACTTCTCGATAGTTATTGGTGGAATGGCCCCTATACTGATGGTAGTGACAGTATTCGGGATGATCTCGGGTCTCTTGGAACTGTACTCCCCTCGAGGCTGGGTAGTTGATGTCGTTTCTCTTCTCAACTTCCTTGAAAACCTCTTCCAAAGAAGCGTTTAGAGGGGTATACGACCGGGTTTCCTGCTTTGGCTTCTTCCCTTTGGCCATCCATTCCCTCTTCTCACTGCTCCTTGGGGGAGGGTCCGATCTCTTTTATGATCGCCTGATATGGTCGTCCATGACCGTTTTAGTCTCGGTACCAACCTCAGCGCTGGCTTCTTGTACTCCTCTATCTCTTGATTCGGCCTGAATTTCTACCAGGGAGATATAGTGCTCTTGCATTCTTCTCATCTCCTTTAAGGTTTTAGGTTTTTCAGAAAACATGGCAATCCAGATGGGGTACGACCTCCCCAATGCGTTTTCGAACCCAAAGATGGCTTGATCCACCGGTACCTTCCCAATTTCAATACACAATTTCCTCCATCTGTCGGTCAGAGTTCTCAGGGGCTCTCTGAATCATCGGGCGAGAGTAAACAACTTGTTCATTCTTGGCCGAGGTCGGCTGTTATGCATGTAGGTCTCAAGGAAGGCCTCGACTAGCGTATCATACCCGTTAATCGAACTAGGTGTGAGTGAATAAAACCAATCTCGCTCCTCGCTCTCCAAACTAGCTGGAAAGAATTTGCACATAACTACCGGGTTGTTTCTCCATTGGATCAGTGATATTGTATACATCTTAAGATGTTCGATCGCATCGCCCATTCCATCAAATCTAGAGGGGAATGAAGGTAGAGTACACTTGGGTGGGAACGGAATTTGCTCCAGTTCTTGAGAGAAAGGCGTTTTCTCGGCTTCACTCATAATCTCGGCCAACTTATTCTCTTCGCTTCCGCCTGAGAGTTCCTTGATTTTTGCTTCCAACTCCTTAAGTTTGGCTTTAGTTGTTTGATCTTGTCGCTCGTCCCTTCCTCGTCTTTCTTCGTCGGTGGACGAGTCCTCGGGTGGTCCATATCTCTGTGTGGGGGGTACCGGAGGTAATGGTAGTTGACCCGACGGATCGGGCTGATTAAGGTTACTTGTCCCCATCATGGTTAGTGAGTGACCGGATCGGCCGCGGTATCCTGATGTCCCTCGACTGGACGACCCTCTCGATCTGGTCTGTTGGTTCCTCAACTGGTAGTTCTCATACTCCAAGGCTAGATTCCTCTGCCGGAGTTCCCTTAGTGCCGCCTCTTGCCTCCTCTGACTCTCCAAAATGGCCAACAACGTCGGGTCCGTACTTTCGTGACTGGAGTGTCCATTGGGTTGGTGTGGCCGAGGTTGTAATGGTGCTGATGTGGGTGGTGGTGGAGGTATCGGGTTGGAAACACGATCGACCGCGTGAACGGTTGTCGGGACAATGTTACTTGCTGCTGCTCGCCCCAGCTGAATCTGCCTAAGACGCTCTTGCTCCCTTCCCAAAGCTTCCTGGTGTTCAACTTGCTGCCTCGTCCATTTCCTCTGAGCTCGCGCTGCAAGTGCTTCCTCATCATCATCGGTGTCTGAAGCTGTGAGTCCATCGATTTGGTCAACTCTCATCTGGGTCAATATAATCTGGTCCATAGGTAAGGTGTTATCGTCTCGCCCCAAATCTATTTCTTCGTCTACAACAGGCATCCCTCGCGCAGCTGCATGAGATTCCTCGGGCGGTGGTTGTCGACTGTCCTCTTGCCTCGGCCCTGTTATCCCTGCCTGCATGCTGCTGCTAGTGACTGTGCGATTCCTCAGCATCCTTATCGTCCCTGAAGCGCTAGCCATTAGTCACGCCCCGTGATAAGCCGAGTATCGCCTGTCCCTACGTCAGCAAATACAAAAAAAAATAACCCCTTACTTCGACCTGATTTTTCTAACAAAAAGTTCAGACAAAAAAGGCGAAACGTTCGACTCTACGACTACTGTCACTGTGTGTAGGGTCAACTTTGGTTATCAAAGTGGGTTCCGTTTATCTATCCTATTTTGTTCTTATGCTGAATTTGTGGCTGAACTCACTTCCCCGTCACTATCACTCCGTACGACGTCGCTCTCTGTACTCGACCTATGCATTTAAGTTAGTTTGTCCTTTATTCTGCATGTTCCAAATCATTGATCTTATGCACGTGACGCTTAAAAAGTACGACAAGTAACCCCTAGAATCGAATTAAACTTGTACTAACTCCACTTTCTCGAGATTTAATTATGACCTTTCCGACAACTTACGCTACACCGCCGGCTAAAAATTATATATGGTCGACAGTTCATTACATGATGAAACATCTAAAACACTAACTTTTGGTAACTCCGAGCATCCAACGTTTTACCGCAGCTAGAAACAACTCGCTTAACGCTAATAAACACACAGCTATCAAGAACAAACAGTCGTCCTTTCAACAGATTCTTCACGTAGCTTCTAACCCGAACTGTTAGTCGCTGGTGAGCTCGTGAAGTTTCTCTGCCGATCAAACTGTTGAAGACGCTAAGAAGACGCTGCTACTGCTATGAATTTAAATGCTCAGTAAATGACTCAAAACAACCATTACTTCGCCAACAGAGTTCATCGTAGCTTCTACTCCAACACATTAACGTGTATTGAGGAGATGTTGATCGTCTCTGAAGACTTTAATGGCAAGGTATCCGGAGATCTTAGTCGTGTCCCCTTAGTCGGCGCCAGAATGTAGATGCATTTTACTAGAAACTATATCCAAAGGTTAGAAACGCACTACTCTTCTCAAATGAAAGTAAACACTCAACCATGAACACAAGATATACGTGGTTCAGTATGATTACCTACGTCCACGGGGGTGAAATGATGAATCTTATTACTTCAAGATGTTACAAAGGTGTTGATCTTAGTTGGATTTATTTACAAGGTGAACTTACTTCTCACTCACTTCTTCCTAATGTTTTCTCGATTTTCTCTCTTCTCCTCTCCTAAAATTACCACCTAACTTTCATGAATACAAGTCCCTTTATTTATAGAAGAAGTTTCATACACCCAAGATATGGTGTTGGTCATGTTACATCAATTCAGCAGTTCTACTGTCGGACCGACTTATGTCGCCTCACATGACCGAGGTATCTTGGCTCTTCGCATGTCTTTCGTCCGAGCCGACATCTCCAAATGCTCTCTTGACACGATGTCGCGTGTTTCTGAATGTCGCCCGTCTTCGATCGTTTCTTTTATGGTTAGCCGATGTGTCCCCTACTTTCTTATCCATTTGACCATAGCACCTCGTTTGTCCCGCCGCGTATCGTCATGTCAGCTTTGTCAGAAGTCTGAATCAAGTCTTGTCCAACAGCTGTAGAGCGATCACGCCCGATCCACGTGGCTCCTGAAATCTCGCGCCACTAATCTTCATTCCATGCTTCGAGTCTTTTCGTGTTTAGATGCACCAGGCCTAGGATGTTGCCACCTGGATCTGTGTATAATTTACACCTACACGTATGTATGTAAATTTCCTAGGTATATATATAACAAAAAAAAATCGATATTGAAGGTAGACCTCCATATAGGAATATGTTTTTGTAGTCCCTAGGATATTCTTATATAGAGGTTCTACTGTACCTGAGTTTTTCGGTTATAAATATACAAAGGTTTTTCCGTAAAATTCAAACGACAATGAATTTAAATATAATATTTTGATGATATGTTTCTCTTGTAAGACTTTATATTCCTACCAAAAATGTGCACAATTCGAGATACAAAACCTCACCATCTACCAATCTTAATTTCAACCGTTAACTTTTAACGGATGATATTCAAAGGGGTAGATGGTGGTGTCATATGTCTTGAATTGCGCTCATTTTTTCTAGGAATGTAGAGTCTTATAAGAGGAACGTATCATCAAAATATTATATTTAAATTCATTATCGTTTGTATTTTGCGGAGAAAATTACGCAAATCATGTATGATAGTGTCCATCTAAGAGTGTCCATGGATCCTTCCTCATATATACATGCCCCTGATCCTAAAATGGGAGACATTAAATAAATCAATCTATGTCCAATTAATAAAATTCTAAATTTTCTCTGACGTCATTTTTATTGGAACATGTTTTCAAGTTGGTTGAAAAATTATGCACCGGTGTGGCTTGATTTCACAACCATTATCTAAATTTACCATGAGGATTTTTTCCTAAGAACATAATAGATAAGATTTTGAGTTTTAACTGGAGTATGTTTGGATTTCTTGAAATTCATATATTTTGCGAGGGAAAATATGAGAAGATAAAATTTTGTTAAGTCAATGAATACCATGCTTATGTGCGGTATATATGAAAAATTGACATAATTTACTATGTTTACTATCAAAAAGAATTATTTGGATATTCGTATTCTTTTCTTATCATCTCTATTAAATAACCAATTTACTATGTTAACTATCAAAAATATTATTTGGATATTCGTATTTTCTTCTTATCATCTCCATTAAACAACCACTTTTTCAAAATAATTAAACGAAACATTTTTCTTTCACAATTTTTTCAACTTCATGTCTAGATTTGCTCACATTTGATTTGAGTTATCAGATTTTTGGAGTGAATTTGGGTTTATATAATTAGTATCATATACTTATTTTTTTTCTAATTGGTTTGATGTCTTATCTATGCTATCAAGACTTGTGACAGTCTTAATGGTATTTTTTTGGTGGTGTTACTGCATTAATATCAAGTATGTTTTGAAAGAAGACGACCTAATTCGGCAAATAAGAACGATATTGATCACTATGATATCAACTTGGGCATATTATTATTTTTTTTACGAAAGCATCTGACATATATGATGTCAATGATCAAGAAACAAAATGGTTTGAAACCATTATCAGGATGTTAAATCCTTTAGCGGAATGTAAAATTTTAGTACAATATTCTTTTTTTCATTTCTTTAAGTTTCAAAATTTATAATTTAGTGCTACTTTTTTTTTTCGTTTTCAGATATAATTGATCATGATTATGAATACCAATTAACGGATGTACACATGGCGTCATCTCAATGGTCGTGTGTCAGATAACAAAGTGGTCCCAACAGTGATCGGGTACCCGCGATGCAGCGAATCGTCCCTTGAGTTGTTTTATCTCATCACGATTCAGATATAATTTATTATGATTGTGAATACCAATTAACGGATGTACATCTCAACAGTCGTGTGTCAGGTAACAAAGTGGTCCCAACAGTGATCGGGTACCCGCGATGCAGCGAATCGTCCATTGAGTTGTTTTATCTCATCACGAGGTAAGCATAGATCAACGGTGATGGAATAGAAATAGACTATAGCATAGGCATATGGATGTGTTTGTACGTCAGAGGCGGTTAAAAGGTCTACTCAGCATTAAATGCAACTGTAAAATGACCAGGCGCGTGTTCTTCTCTCACGTGGATCCGATGACGTGGCATCCTCTGGTTGGAGAAGGCGAGCGGCCGACAAAGGTACCAGATTGACCAAGGATCATCAGACTTCGATGGAGCAAAAGATAGCAAATATGTCTCTGAGTCAGAGAGAGCTATAAATACTCAGAGAGAGAACTAGATATAACTTATATTTGTACTAGGGCTTAACCCGTGCCGCATACATAGTTTCTCATTATTGGAATCCGTAAACATACAATAGTTTTGTTACTTACCTTTGCAAAAAAACCATTAAATTTGAAAACCCCACCTAAAATGATTATGTGGTGTCTTATATGAATAGAGTACTAAACAACCATGGTGTAATAATTTAGCCATCTAAATTATCAAGATTGCGAATAAAAAATAGTAACATTGACGCAACAAAATGAAACCAAAAACTATGACAAAAAAAATCCAAGCAAACAAATCCACATGCATTAATCAACATCGCGAAGGCTTTCCACTTACCTTTCACCGTGGACTAGAAAAGCAAAAATACATGGATTACAATAGAATTTTATTGTTGTAATCCTAACAATAAATGGCTTAGGGTAATAATTTTCTCAAAAATCAATCTTTTGGCACAAATAAGAAATGAGTGCTTTCTAGAGTACTTATTGCTCCTTGATAACACTACTAAATATTTCTTGCAAAGCCAAGTAAGATATTAGAACGTAGCACTGAATCATACATTATATACCCCATCATTTTTATGAAATGAATCATCCAATAATCACTCATCCTCATTGGAGAGACTATGTTCGACTCATCAATGGTCTTCAAATATCGCGTAGATATTATAAATTTCATATATGAACTCCAAGGTTTTTGTGAACTTTTTACCTCGAAAATCTTAACAACATTGCTCTGTAGAATAGCAAACCCATAAAATTTTGTTCAGAACCACTTTTCGTTCGATGTTGTGTTGGTGAAAAGCAGTGACTATCAATAAGCAATATGATTATCTGCAATATGAGCTTTAGCATACGACTTTCATAGCCGTTTGGTATCTTCACAGTTTGTGCATTAGTGATAATATTCAATAACCCAACTACATCTATGAATAGCATCAAAGGAACAATTTGTTAAAAGTGAAGGAAAATATTATGTGCTAAACACATCCACTATATTAGTTGCAGTTGCCACAACCTTGAACCCCGATGAACCAATTAAAGAATATTTTCCTTAAAAAATTATGTTCACTCCAGACACAAAATTATCAGAAGCCTTTTTTTTTTTTTTTTTGGAAAACTTAAGTAGGAGAATTCCTATCAAAACGAAGATATAGGAAAGACGTTGGATATTAAACCAAAAGACTTAAACTAAAAATTTAACAAAAATATTAATACATGTATCAAAGACCCGGCACTTTTGATGGTAAAATCACTTAGCTACCGATTACACAACTTTAGCTTGTAATTCTCCTACTTCAATAATGAGGTAAACAGAACAAATCAGGACCGTTGAATATGTTTCTAACTTTCAATCACAGACATCACTTACTTCAATAATAAGGTAAACATAACAAATCAGGACCGTTGAATATGTTTCTAACTTTCAATCACAGACATCACTTAGAAAAGTTTATGTGGACTATCACAGACATAGATTTTTCTCATTCCTAGATAAATCTAGATCGTAGCTTTGTCTGGCCGTAAGGACAAACACTTGATAATAAGTAATATTTTTTGTGTGTCTGCGCGTCAACTTTGACTCGTGTCATTCATTTAAATTATTTCTTGTTACTATGTAAATTGACAATCTCTCTACTTCCTGCACCACTAATTAAAATTATCTCCTTTGAATAAAAAAGATAAAATTAAAAATAAAATTAACGTTCTAGCCTCCTCCACCGCCGGTCAACATCCACCACCACTACCACCACGATACCACACCCACAACTGCCACCAATTTCCATTAATATATTTTATTATTACAAAAATTATTATATGAATACTAGGTATCACCCCGGCCTACGGCTGGGGCTAAACCTCTTTATCGATTTTCTTATGCTGAATGGTCGGCATGTTAGTATCCTCACATAATATTTTAGTCAGCATGTGTGTCGGTCTAGGTTATGATATCGTGTTTAGTTAATGGGGTCATTATAACCGGGACCTACGACCCAGTGTTTAGCTCGGCTTGCTGTCTTGGTGTTTTGTTGGTCGGGTCACATTAGTTGTGGCCACCTAAACAGTTCACTTAAGCAGTTCCCAGTGTTTTGTTGGTGGTGCTAAATTAGCCGTGGCATGCGGCCCCGGTCGTGGCCACTTAAACAGTTCCAATGTTTTGTTGATCGGGTCAAAATAGCCAGGGACGAAGGCCGATTAATATATATTAGGAAATTTAGTCAGCGTTTAGGATTAATGTTTAGCTTTTCCCTTAACCACAATATAGTATGCACGACGGACGGGAGCATATATATTTAGAAGAACGTCCAAAAGACGTATAGTAATTTTTGAATGGCAATTGAAATGGAAGTGTTTTTGTTAATGGAGTTTTATTCAAAATTCTTCAGATTGAGATTAGTATATGGGTTGGTCAAAGGATGCATAACCAAAAGCAAAGGACCTGATCGGATGGTCATGGGACCTAGAGATAATTTAGATTAGCGTATCTATGTCGTTATTACGGGATTGTGTTTGCTAAGATTGTGTTTGCTAACCTTGTTTAGTTATATTTTATAGGCTAGGGTTTTCGTCCTATAAATACATCTTCTAAGGGAAACACAAATATTTACGGAAGCATAGTCAAATCAGGAAACCAGGGATACGACGTACGAAAATATCCCTCGCCCAACTCATGATCCCCGTTGTTGGATGACGAAATCGATGGTAGGATTTTTCGGGGCTCAACCTTATCGATTATTTTGTGTTGTATGGTTTGCTTTTAAGAATGTCAGTCATGGTGAGATAGGGAACACCATATAAAATTCTAGGTTAGTATCCATTCTTGCTGTTCTTATATTCAATGTTAGCGAACTCCTAAAACTGCAAATGTTACGTTTACAACAACCAAAAAAACGAAAATTAATCGATCTGGAAAGAAAATTGGACTTAGTGTTTCGGTCTTACCCTCACTTCAGAACATGCCATATCGAAGTCCAACTCAAAGATGATCCAACTGGTTTAATTGATGTGGAAAGATAATTTTACGTTCACCAAATAAGTACTCAACAGTGTTTCATTAAAAATTGTTTATTGTAAGTACAAAACACACAACTATACTTTATCAACCATCATGGATCTTATGGTAAAAAAAGTTTCATGTTTCACATTTTTCCCTGATCAAAACTGCAGAACAAAATATATAAAAAGATATATGGAAAACCAAGTACTAATAGAACCAATCGGACCATCAAGCAACTCAAAGGCAGAGCTGGATTCGTGGCCTTAAATAGAAAGCGGACAGTGCTGGATTCCAAGATAGCATTCAAGTTGCAACAACTGTGAAGCTGTTAAGTTTTCTCACAACCCTTTCCCACTCTTTCAATTGTTGTTGGTACCTTTAGTCCTTTGCTTTTCCCTGAACATTAGAAGAAAAGAAAATCTATTTCCCAATTGTTTGTTGCGTGGAAAAACAATAAATATTGAGATTCTCATCAAAATTATTGCTTAAGCTCCATGGTTCTCTTTTCTACATCGCAACATAATAATCAACCAAAAAGTTAATTAAAATTTCAGAATAAAAGCAACAACCCTCAAAATAAAAAACACCCAGAAAAAATTAATCGACGGTGAAGTTCTTATTCATGAATTCAAAGAATTAGAGAATAAGGTAGTTTTCATATAAAATTCTAACCACATAAGATTTTGAGAATTTGGATCGTTTGGAGCTGTCCCGAGTAACGGATGAAAGACCGTTGCAGTAAATCAGAATTTTGAAACATCCGGTAGACTGTTCTACTTAGACATATTCCTAGTTTCGAACTGAAAAGCCTTTACCTGCAGAATCAAAACAAAGCCAAAAAAATACAGTAAGAACACACAATACAAAAAAGTAAGATAGAAAAAGAACATGCCTTCGATTAGAAAAAAGACAATACGAATTAGCTATTAGAAAAAATTATATACATCTGTTACATCTTTACCCATCACCCGTACATTCTTCTTCTCGTTTACTGACGAACGAAATCATATAAATAGAAGAATAACTGTGAACATCCAAAGTCTTTAATACAGAAAGGCACACTCGGATTAGGAAATCAGTTAGACATTGATTTGTTGCTCCGTATTAAGAAACTAATTTATAACGGGAAAGCTGACGTCTATGTTTGTCTCTCCATCCAACAACAACAACAACGGCAAAAAAAACCTAATCTTCTTCTTCTGATTTTTTTACGGTATAATTCTTGATCAAATCCTATGATATTTATGGATTCCAAAAAATTTCATCTATTAACGAAAGCATAGTAATATGCGGAAACAAATGTATTTACGGAAACAAAAAGTCTGGAATTAAGGAAATGTTTGAGTGGTATTCCTGTGGCCGAATATCAACGGAAGCATACCGAAATATGGAAACCCATGGATCGGACGAACTAAAATATCTCTCGCCCAACTCACAATCCATATCGTCGGATGACAAAATCAATGGTCGGATTTGTCAGTTTAGACAGACAACACTTCTTTTTATAATATAGATATATATGTATATATATTATTTGAATAATTAATAATAATATTATGAAAAACTATAAAATAAATATTATGAAAAAATTAATGAGACATTAATAATACAATAAGAAAATTAAGACCGTTGGACGTGTTATAACTTTCAATCAAAGACATCACTTTTTTTAGAAACCTACAACCTTATATTTATATATTGCAAGAATAAATCTGGACCACTCTTTATCTTGCCTAAGTTGTCCAAGCATTATTGATATCATTGATTGTTGTTTGATTTTAGGATAGTTTTTGTATACTTGTAAACATTGTCGGTTTTCTTTTTTTTCCCTGATGAAAAAACAAAATTTTCATTTGAGTTTGGGGTTTCAATCAAAGAAGGATTATATCTCTCCGCTCTCGGATTTCTCAGTTGAAATCAGAAAATGAAACGATACAATAGCTAAGAGACGTTCCGGTCTTTCAAACAAACCATCGGGGCCCTAACAATTAATGGCATTTAACATTATGCTTCCTGTGATCAACCATAGCCGTAGATTTAGCTATTGGGAGAGTGGACTTAAGTAAAAATACGTATTAATGTAAAAATTATTTATTACATTATTAAAATTATTTATTAATGTAAAATACATATTTATTAGATTAATTAAGAGGATATTTAATGGCGAAAATTAATAAATTATTCATTATGAGAGATTAATAAGACACTAATTAATAAAACACGCATAATGATTAATTTTAATTAGAGCAAATTACAACAATGGATTTAGCTTTTCCTAGAATGCATCCTGACCGCTCTTTATCTAGGCTAAGTTGTCCATGCTGTGCTTTATATTCTTGATTGAATACTAAAAATTTGTAACTACACTCGTAACTTCCTCTCACAGTATGAGGCTTGATTTACTTCCTCTCACAGTATTTAAAATCTTGTAACTACACTCATAACTTTTAATAGAATCACTACTCGTTACCCATGGATGTAGGCGAGAGCCGAACCACGTAATATTGCAAACTGCATACTTCGAACGTATCTTTATTTTTACTTACATACCAGCTCAACATAGGAATCTATACTACTTAGTATACGATTCGTTGAGTTGTTTACACAACGTGGACTCACCCAAAAAATGGTAGTCATCACAATATGGTATGATAAAACTTTCACATTGATGAAACTACGTGGCATTATGTTAACTTTAGTAGTAATAATAAAAAAGAAAAAATACTTGGTAACATTATTGGCAGTTGAAGCAAAATAAGAAAACTAACAGCGTTTGGGCACGTGAGAATGTTATAAATACCCTCCATTTTGGTTGACCTTGTACAAATAATCCCGAGGGGTAAAAATTACAGTCGAACCTCGATAAATGAATGCTCTCGGGACCAAGAAAAAATATTTGTTTAGCGGGGTTATTTATTTATCGATAAATGAATATTTTATTCATTTATCGATAAACGAATATTTATTCATTCAGACAATATTTTTTAATTAAGAAGTTAAATTATATATGGGAAAATGTACAAGTATACCTAGGAAATATTGGTCAAAATTCTTATTTATAATTCATTTAATATTCATTTTCTTTTGAATTAACTGGTGTCATTTCTAATTTGCGTTATAGAAATGTGATGGACGACGAACATTTTTTGAACTATCCTAACGAGAATGATGCAGTTGTGGAGTCTCCAACAGACGAAGAAATTATTGAGTCGGTGATGAATAATGAGAATGATCCTGAACCAGATGATAGTAGCGTCGTACCAAATGTGTCATCTAAAGATGTTTTCAATTATGCTGGCAATTAATTAAGAGAACGAAAACCAAGTGTAGATAAAATCAAACTGACTAACTAAGCATTAATCTTTTGCAGTATAACTTCTTTAAAGTAATACTCGATAATATAATATTCTCGCTAAAATAATAGAATTTTCTGGTCCCGACTCGGGCCCTTAGTGCTAAAATAATAAATTCGATAAAATCATAAAATAATACATTTCAAAAGTTCCCCTTAATGATTATTAGGTCCCAAATAATATATAAAATAATAATGCTACTAGAAAAATAAAAAATAATTTCATACACATTAAACTTTCCCAAAGTATGATTTAATATTGGTTTGTTTTTATTTAAAATTCAAATCAAGTTATATTTCATCTCCAATAATTCGTAATGCAATCAAAGTACCTGGGGCAACGTTGTTATACTGCAACAAGAAGTAATTTTGAAATGGCGTTAATATTTGGAGTGCTTGTATTTGTATTGCAATTAGTCAATAATATAATGCTTTTATAAAATTATTCGATATTTTACTTAACCTACAAGTATTATTCAACCTCCAAGCTAGGAATTACTTTTTAAAATAATTATATATTATTTAATTATAAAATAATAATTTATTATATTATCGATAATATAATATCTCTTTAAAATAATAATTTTTCTTGGTCCCAAACCTATTATTTTATAGAAGTTATACTGTATTTCTATCATAAAAATACTTATCAATAAAGAAGAAAAATGAATCAATAGAATAATAAATGTAGAATAAGTTAAGAGTTCAATAATGTGATTAAAGTATTATTTTAGCCTCTTTTGGATCCATTTTTTTTTTTTTTGGTAGATGAAACAGAAGGAAACACAAGACAAAAGGGAGGAACAGGAACAAACAACAAAGAGGCGAACACCCTAGTTAGAATGCCAAGAATCAAACAAACAGAAAGAAATAGAGGTGGGGATTTGGGAAGAAGTCCAACTGCCTTGGACATTATGCTCTAGTGCATAAGCAACGAGATTATGAGCTATGTTGTTAGCTCCTCTCTTCACGAAATTGTAACGCACCGAGATAAAAGAGTTGGATAAACTATTAATTTCATCTACCAATCTGAGAATTCTCCAAGGGACTGATGGAGAATCGTCATTCAAAGCATTAACCACTGTCGAACAATCACCCTCAATGATAACGTACTGGAGATGCAAATGAATCGCAAGCTGGGTAGCGAGAAGAAAGGCATATGCTTCAGCCTCTTGTGGTCTGGAATGTCGATAAGTTGAAGTGGCAGCTGCAACAAGAACATAGTTGTGGTCTCTTACAATCGCAGCAGCTGCACAAGAACCGATACCAACAGCTGCATCTGTATTGATCTTCACATGGCCATTAGGTGGAGGAGTCCAGCTTAGAATATTACTGTAAGATTCAGTAGGAGATATGATTCTCTGGTCCATGGTTGTAGTAATATCTTCTATCTGGTAGTAATTTTGGAACCAATGAGAAGCCTCCTTGAGAATAGCTGGGATGTAAGGAGTTTTCTTCTCAAAATGGAGACAATTTCTGGCTCTCCAAATAGCCCAGAACAAGTAAGATCCAAAGCAGAAAGTGTATTCGTTATCTTGTACCAAAAGCCAACGAGAGAGACATTGCTTAATTATTAGCGATTGGTTGTCAGCAACTCTTAATGAGAGGGAAGACCCGAAAAGGATTACCTTCGACAACTCACAATGTAAAAAAATGTGATCTAAGGTTTCGTCAGCGACACCACAAAATTGACATTCTTTTGGGATTCCCTCAATTAAGTTACTTAGCTTGCTAAGGGTGCCTACACCGTTGTGATGTAATCTCCATATAAAGATCTTGATCTTTGGAGCAAGTAGCTTGATTGACCAGAATTTGCACCAAGGAAAAGAAGTATCGTTGAGATATGAGGATTCACCATTTTCAGTAGCCATTAATTTCTGGAAAGAAGGAGCAGTAAACTTCCCATGCTCGGTAAATTTCCAAATTAATTTATCTTCAGAAGAGCTTGAATATAATGGGATAGAAATTATTTGTTCAGCCACATAATCACCAAACACTTGGCGCACTAAAGTCTGGTTCCACTTGCATTCTTCTTGAATTATGAGTTCATCCACTTTATTAACAACACAAATACCATCTTGTGGTAGAGGTGGGATATGACCAGGGATGTTAGGAATCCAGGGATCAGACCACACACGGATCCATTTAAAGGTATGCTTATGATATTAATCCGTAGCAGAAAAAAATCCGATTATTCTATTGATCGTAAGATCACCGAACCATTCATTTATCTATTTTATACTCCATATAATAATTAAATAATAGGAGACGAGATATTTGTCTTGCTGAATCTCGGAAAAAGAAAAAAGAAGGAAAATTACAACATGAAAAATTTCACGCGTTTGAAGAACATTAGAGCAATTCCTATTGGAATGAACAGACTCAAAATTTTGTTGAGCCACGTGGATGGTCGGATTTCTCCACTATGGTAAAGCACAATAAAATTAACAGATTTGGTTTTCTAGGACCCACTAGTTTTTTTTTAATATAAAATGTTTTGTAGGATAAAGATAAAAAATAAAAAATAATATTTAAGTGAGATAAAATAGGATGAAGTGAGATAAAATAAGATAAAGTGAGATAAAATAGGGTTAAAAATAGTAAAATAATCAGGGATTGTACTTAGCGTCAATCTAAGAGTCGCGTGCGTTAATGCAAAAGTCGCTGGCGTTTCTGGCATGGTCGCGCATTGGTTCTTCCAACACCATCATTCGTACCAAGATCGCCCGTCGTTACCACAGACGCGTGCTGGATGTTCCGACTCAATGTTCAAAGCAACAGATTTGTTGATTTGAACATCAATTTTTCATGTTTGTTCATTCCATAGTGGGAGCAAAATGAACAAACTTGGAGTTTGTTCATTCCATAGGAACTGCTCTTAGAGCTGACATGATTTGCGTCGTTTTCTCCGCAAAACTCAAACGACAATGAATTCAAATCTAATATTTTGATGATACGTTCCTCTTATAAGAATCTATGTTCCTACTAAAAATGAGCACACTTCGAAATACCAAACCTCACCATCTACTGATCTTAATTTCAATCGTTAACTTTTAACGGTTGATATTCAAGGGGTAGATGGTGGCGTTATATGTCTTGAATTGTGCTCATTTTTTATAGGAAAGTTGAATCTTATAAGAGGAACATATCATAAAAAAAAATTAAATTAAATTCATTGTCGTTTGAGTTTTGCGGATAAAATGACGCAAATCATGTATGATAGTGTCCATCTAAGAGTATCCATGGATCCTTCCTCAAATTAATATCCTCTACATATGAATAAACAATCATGTTCCCAACTAGGGCCATTCTAAATAGTAATAACCTCTACATTTTAATATGAATGGTTTTCTTCAGTCTCACCTTAAGGAATTTACCTTCATATATCAATAATCGGCATTATACCAAAGAAATATAGACCTTGCTACACGAATTTTATCATCCATATATGTTTTTTTCCTAGCATTAGATAACATTTTGATTTGTTAGAAAGAAACTAAATTTACAGATTATCTTCTATTGTACCTAATGCTTTTTATAGTTGTTCAAAACATCAAAATTTCCTAGCTAGTAGCCTTACAAATTCCTAGATACATGCATGTATTTGTGTATAGAACAATAAAAATCTACATACATCATCTAATACAATTATAAGTACATTGAACAAACATGGAACTTAAAATTTTAAATTCTCCGTATACCTCTCTATATTAATAACTTCCATATATTAATAATTTTATGAATGCCCAAGAGTATTAATATAGAGAGGTTCTACTATATACCACTTTTTTAGGCTCGACAGGGCCCTTGATAATTTTAGACGATACACAAACATCCATAATCTCATTTACCTCTATTTTCTCTTTCATCTCTCTCACTCCTTTTTCTTCAACAAAACCATTACCAACAACCCTTCTAAGCACATATATGGTCCATTTTGGATCGGACCTGAGCAGATTTCTTCATTATTTATAATTTTCTATGTTAGTTAGTAGTTTTAGGTTAGTTATTATCATTTTTTCTACATATCTACACCATTATGGTGGTTTTATCTATTATTTTGAGGTGTATCTTCGCTTTAATGGCAATTCTTGGTTATTTCGTTGGGTTTTAAGATCAATAGTCATGCTCTCCAACGACGAAATCTTCATTTTTGTTGTCCCCGGTGACGAAATCTTCATCATCAACTTATCCGACAACGAAATCTTCAATGGTGATTTCTTTGACGACAGAAGCTTCATCACTAGGTACAATAGATTTGAGAAAATCACTCCTACTTTGGGAGCATATCTTTCTAAAGAAGAAAAACAAATTAAATGGTTGAATTTTAATTTCGAGAAAAACCATTCTTCCCTCAATTTAATCGGATCTTATTCATACTTGTATTTGTCTTACTCCGGTAATCCTTTGCTTCTTCTTGTCGGATTTCTCGGTATTGTACTTTTACGGTATGTTCTTGTTACTTGTTATTCTCTTATTTTCGATCTTAAACTCATTGTAACCTCGAAATTCCATTAATGAAAAGGTTCCTTGTTTAAAAAAAAAAAAAAAAACGAAGAAGAAGAAGAAGATTGTTTTAGACGATTTGGCTTATATTTTTAGAGAGAAATGATATTGTTGTTGGATAAATATCTTCGTTACTGATTTCTCAATAATACGACTCATGTATTATATCTACCGATTCGTTACAACTCTTTGTAACAACGGTTTTTTCTTTTCTTTTGTATTATATCTCTTGTAATACACTTGGTTACCAAAACTAAAACAAGAAAAGAAGAAGAATATAAAAAGAGATGATCAATCTAAATAAAAATTAAACAAACTTACTTGGGTGTATTGAGGTGAGTAATCTCTTTATTTAAGACATTTAAAGCCTTATAATTAATGGTGTTACAGTGTGTGGCATATGTCCCCAGCATTCAACAATACCATTGGTTGTCTTCGCAGCACTTCGAGGATCACCAAACATCGAACGTGAATAAATGTAGCACAAACTCTTCTTTAACTATTGAAGACAATATGTAAACTACTATGTGTTGGGTTTTTATCCTAGTTAGAAATTGGCCGAATGATTCACGAATTATTCGCGAATTTTTAAGTCTTGATCGAGAGCGAACAATACGGGAGTCTCATTCCAACTCCGAACCATGTATGTGTATTTTGTGGGAAATCCGAATTGTTCGCAAATTATTCGAGTTCGCGATTTAATCGTTGATATAATTCGGACAGCTATCTGTTTGTGTCATTGGGTCGAGTCGGACTGAGTCCATACGGTTCTCACTGTTCCAGCTCGTTTCCTTCCATTCTGAAGAGTTTCTAAAAATTATGACCATGATGTGAATAGAACCTACTACCTCTACACTCCTGAAGCACACTCCAACTACTGCGTTACCCGCTAATTGGTGATTAGTTTAATGTATTATCAATATAATAGATTTTCTTTGCATAAAGCATAATTTTTTATACTGCATAACCTTAAAAATGTATTTTATATTAAGTTAGTATATGCCGAACTTTCAGTAACGAACTGATATCTTTAAAACGAATTATACACGTATATATACAATTCCGGATTGCTGTTGTATCACGAACCGTTGGCCGGATTCTTGACCGAATTTGATATTTACAAATCCGGATAATACTCGTACGTATCACGTTATGTACATTTATCGAACTACAAATTGCTAACTAGGGTTTATATAGGTTCAAGGAGACTCTTGGAGATATCCTTTCACCAAGAGTCATATCCTTTAATGAAGAGTCACATCCCTTGGGATAAGAAACTATATGTTGAAAAGGATTAAGTGAGTGCACACACTAAATGATATTTCTATTCAAAAATTCCAACAATCCCCCACATTGAATAGAAATTCATGCAAATTTAATGCAGACACTAGAAAGAGTTTGTGCGAGAAACATAATTGCATAAGGATATATAGATTTTGGCTTTGAATATTCTGTAGTGAATACCTATCGGGTTTACTAGTTTCTCAATGAACATAATGTCTTGAACTGCTCAACTTTACAATGAAAATCGATGCAATATATATCACACAGCTTATTTCCTTACATATTCGGTTCTCGGTTGTGTTCATTTTGGTCTTGAATGATATTAGGTTTTCATGAGTGCTCTAGAGTAGCATAGCCTTACAGTTATCATAGAAGTGTCATGCACCTCCTATGGGATACCTTTATCAAACTATTCTCTTTTTAGTTAGTTATCCCTTATGAATTTATTGGATACCTTCATCCTTATTCACATGCATTACGTGAATTATTAAGTCATCTTTATATTGATATTGTTGTATGGCTGAGAAGGCATGTTGAATTATTACTGAAACTCTAAAAATTTCTCTTCCACTCATTTCTCTCTTATCTTCATCTAACCTTGTCTTCTTATTCTCATCTTCATCCTTCCTCTTTTATCATTCTTTCTTACCAGAAACTCTCTTTGTGAACCCTCGTAGATTGAGTGTTCTAAACATTGTAGTGAGTTCACTACAAGTGGTATCAGAGCAGTAAATTCTATGATTGCTTTCATGGCTAACAAAGCTGTAATTAATGAACTAAACCGGAAGATCAATGAGATAACTCGAGTACAGACAAGATGAACTTGCTCTTAGTCATGCATATCTGCTTAGAAAAGTCAATCAGCACCACGAACAACCCTCGGCAAAGTTTTTACAGTCTATAAGATATCCATTTTGAGAGTTTCATAAAGATCAGGGTAGATTCATGTTGGTAGAGGTCCTGTACTGAAAAGTTCAAATTGAGTTCTAGGTCCTTCCCCCAGCTCAGGTCAATCACAAAGATCTGGTGAGTCTCAAGATTTTTTTCATCACCACAATCGATCACTTCTAAATTCTCATGACCACAACTTTCAACAACCAAAACCTAAAGTGGAGTTTCCAAAGTTTGATGGATCTAATCCCAGATCATGAATTCGAGTATGTAAGAATTATTTTCTCATAATACTGTTGAAAATGAACAAAAGGTTCATTTAGCGTCCCTATACTTAGAAGGTAGAGCTGATGTTTGGTATCAAGACTATCAAAAAGAAACCGACAGTTACATGGGAAGAATATATTAGTGTTGTTAGTAACATGTTCCAAGAATTATGACATGATGCTATAATGGGAAAATTTAACAAACTTTCTCAAGTGGGTACTGTATTAGATTATCAAGAGTCATTTGAAGAACTGAAAACTCTTATGCTAGCTAAAAATAGACACCTGACAGAGGATTACTTCACTTTCAGTTTCATAACTGGCCTTAGGGAAGAACTGCGTACGCATGTATGGATGCAGGAAACATTACTTGATGTACCAGCAAGAAAGAGTAAGAACTCTAACAAAACCTCACCCTTATATACTCTTGATTACAATACCAACAAGAGTCTCACTTCTACAATCACTAGACCAAGTCTACTAATGATAGTACATCCAACTCTTACATATCAACTCCTCTATTTAGGAGATTATCATATGCTGACATGAAAGATAGAAGAGAGAAAGGACTCTGCTACAATTGTAAGATGGCCACAGGTGTGTGAAGCACCAAATATTTATGCTAGCTGCAGAAGAACATGACATACAAATTTCATCTGAAGGATCTCCATCTGGCATACCTTTAGCTCAAGATTCAAAAGAAGATGTGGAGATATATGTTCATGCTCTGTCAGGTAACATATCACACAATATAATTAAGATTCAGGGTATCTGTTTGTACCCTTAATATTATACACAAATAAATAGGCTAACCTAGGCCTACAAAGTTCCTACTATTAACAAAGGAGGGTTCATTGGGCCTAAGGTGATTCCATTGGTTACCCAAGTATGGAAAACTAGGCCTAACAAACACCCCATGTGCAATAAGCTAAGTTAGGCCTCACTAGCACACACTCAATTCACAAGCCCATGAGCAAGAACTCAAACTTGGGCTAGAAGGTTCCACATAAGGACCGCCACATCATCACCGCGCCACGTCAACATATGACACGTCATCCTATGTGCAACATCAGTAGACACGTACCAGCCAAATGGGTGCCACGTCAGCAAAGCTAATGACGTGGCAGTATACACGTCAGCAAAATGGGTGCCATGTCAGCAAGGACACTGACGTGGCAAGTGACTCGTCGGTTAGTTGAACTGTCAGCAGTTCCGTTAATAATTGTCGCCGCCGTTAACAACGTTAGCATATACCAAGCATATTCCGTTAATAGTTAACGGTGTCAGCATCTTCGGTCAATATCTAGCAGCTTCACTAACGGCGTTAGCATGACGTCATAACTACCGGAACTTCAAAGGAACGGCAGCAACAGCGATCGGCGGAAAGTCTCGGCGGCCATCAGCGAGCGCAAATCGCCGATTAAATGGCGATTAATCGGAGATTAACAAGGGAGGCGATTTCATGGGTATTAATCGGAGATTAATTGGAGATAAATGGTGGGACTGATTTGGTGTTGCTCGACGTTGCTTAGTCCTGTAGCCCCCGGATATTTGCGCCCCTGTGCATTTCTCAAAGGATGTTTTCTCCCCGTATGCTTACACCCATTTCCCTTGCACCTTTGGTTATCCATACCCCATTACCATAATGGAAGTTTCTGGAATATTCTGGGAGCCATGCAGTCATGCAGACATGCAAGAGAATTATTGCAGGGAATTCATGCCAGGGCGTCATGCAAGGAATCCATGCCTGCATCAAAAACTGACATGCAGGTCCAATTACTGCAATTCATGCCTGCATCAAAAATAGTAAATCCGTAACATATAAATGGAGAGAATTACAACAAAAAAGGTAAGCAAAAGCATCACAAAAATTCTGTGTTTGGGGTAGAAGTAATTTTACCTTACAAACAGTGGCGCCGACTAACGGTTTCGAGAAAAGAAAATCGTGTTTTACTAGATCGAGTTATGGTAGTAATCAAACAAACTGCACGAAGGGTATATTCTGTTAACAATCCTCGACAACACATGAGCGAGGCTGAAAGACACGAATTTGAAGTTCAGTCAGCCCCAGCAATACCCACTGGAAACAGGCAGGGTCCAAATCGAGATAATGCTCATAACAGATCCCTGGATCGAGGACGAGATCGAGATCGTCTCCGTGACAGAACTCCAGATCTAAATAGGAGAAGGGAAAAACAACCAGTGATGGATGTCGAAGAAATGGATGTTGGTGGGGAAAACCCATTAGTTCGAGAAAACAGAGGGCATGTGTTCGGCCCGTCTAAAAGGAATGCAGATGGAAAAGATTTGCGAGACGGACGCACCGTGACTCCTAGTACAGAGGAGGAACTGTTACGTAATCGTCTGAACGAGTTGGAGAAGGATAACGCTCTGCTGAGATTGGAGCGTCCGAACCAAGCTCGACATAAGATTGGTGATCTGAAAAAAAAGAAGAGTCAATATGTATGGCAACACCTCGGAAGTCGAATTGACCCTCAAGCTGCAAAACCAAACAGAGAGGTGATCGATCTTGATCAACCAGAGAGAAATCTATTACCCACTGGAGAATTACCTAAACGAAGGCGTGTACAACCACGCCGAGCAAGGACCCGGCAAGCTGCAACTCAGTAGAGTGTGGCCAGATCCAACATCAGTTCAAAACGCCTCAGAAACGATGAGGAGGAAGATCGAGATTGGAACGATGATCGAGAATTTTCCTAGGATTCATATGCTCGTTCGGAGCAAGGAAGAGCTGAAAAAGAACCTGCTGGACCGCAGAGGAAAATAATGAGATCTAAGACTCATATTCCAGAGGACCAAGATTATGAACAAGAAGACAGTTCCTCAGATAGTGATGTGGCGCAATAACTGAAGCTCACCGCTTCAAGATGATCGAGAAAGTAATGTCGAAAAAGCAATCCAGAGAAGAAAACTTGGACCGGTTACACCGATCTGCTGGAGCCCCTTTCAAGCTGAATATCATAGAATTGCGACCACCGGTGAATTTTCAAGTTCCAAAGCTGCAAGAATTCGATGAAAAAACAGACGACCCAGATCAGCATGTTTTGCACTATGAAACTGCCATGACTCTGTGGCAGCACAGTGATGAATTGATGTACAAAATGTTTCCACAGTCATTAGCTGGAGGAGCAATAAAATGGTTCAATCGACTCCCAGCAAAGTCGATTGGTACTTACAATGAGCTGGTCGGAGAATTCTGCTCTCACTACAAATACAATAGATGTGATCGTAAGGGATACCATACGTTGTTCCTTCTTGCAATTCGGAAGGATGAAAGCATCAGATAGTTTACTAGGCGCTTCAAGCAAGAATTGGCCGACGTGGATGGTGCCAATGACCAAGTCGTCATCGAGGCTTACAAGCAAGCATACCATAATGATCAAAGAGGTGTGTATGGATCCTTAGTCAAGAGACCTCCCAAGACTCTAGAAGGACTATATGATCGAGTTGAAGAATATGCACGAGTGGAGGATGATTCCAAAGCTCAAAAAACGAGAGATGTTACCAGATCATCCAATCATCCAAGTGATGGGAAGAGAGACAAATCGAAGAACCGTTCGAGAGGCCAGCACAATGACCGAGGAGAATTCCGAGATAAGAACCAAAGTGAAAGAATGGAAACTGGATATCAGAAATTCCAGGATATAAAGTTGACACCGTTGAACATACAGCTTGCAGAATTGTATGAGAAAATCAGCAAGGATTTGATCCCCCCTCGTCATTTACCAGCTGAGACATGTGATAAACGTGATAGGATCAAATACTGCAAGTTCCATAAGGACCATGGTCACAAGACCGAGAATTTCCGCTCTCTACAGATCGAGGTCCAGAGAATGATCAACGTTGGAAAGCTGCAAGAGTTCGTGGAAAAGGACTTTATGAAAGGTCCTGGTCAGTTTGGCACTACACATGTAATTAACGCTCGTGTGATTAACGTCAGTCACGCCAGGATCCATTCGATAACCAGGCGGGCACCGGAAGATGAGACAAGGAGAAAGCTCAGGCAGTTGAAAGAATGGTACCTGACAAATCACATTGATTTTGTCAGCAGTAATGAAGCAGAAACTAGGGAGCTTGGGTGCAAAAATATCGAGTTCTCTGAAGCAGACATGATAGGTGTATATGCTCCACACAATGATGTCGTCGTTATAACTGCTTGGATTGGCATGTTTCGTGTGCACCGGATTTTAGTGGATACAAGAAGCTCAGTGAGCGTGCTATTTTCAGGAGCTTATTCCTCTATGAATCTCCCACACGACTTGATCGAGGAGGATGAAAATCCAATTATCTGTTTTAGCGGCGAAGTTACAAAGGCGATTGGAAAAGTGAAGATACCGATAACAGTGGCTGACAAGTCCGTCTTGGGTACTTTCTTATTGATGGATTGCCGAGCACACTACAGTGCGATCGTAGGACGATATTATCTGCATGAGATCGGTGTAGTCACATCATCTAATCATCAATTCCTGAAGTTTATTACCCCGGAAGGAGTTGTCAAAGTTAGAGACGACTAGATGTCCGCCCATAAGTGTCATGAGAGTCCAATGGATAAGTACAAGAAGTCAGAGGTCAGTGGCAACCATATCATGCGAATCGAGCATAAATATCAATTACAGAACCCTCTCCCTCCAGATTTATATAAGGGAGAGGACGCAGCTGAACCCCCGACGGTCGAGAAACTGATCGAGGTCCAGATTGGAGATAAGGAGCACAATACAACGTTCGTGGGGACAGACCTGCCTGCACATGAATGTGATGGTTTAATTATATTGCTAAGGGAAAACGCCGACGTTTTCGTATGGACTTTTGCTGAGATACCAGGGATAGATCAGACTGTAGCCTGCCACATGCTAAATATCGATGAGAATTTCCGTCCTGTTCAACAGAAAATCAGGAATATGGCGCAAAGAAAAAAATATAGAGTTACTGAAGAGGTCAAAAAGTTGTTGGAAGCAGGATTTATTCGACCAGTACAATATCCTCGGTGGCTATCAAATGTGGTACCCGTTCCAAAGAAGAATGGTAAAATTCGTGTCTGTATCGATTTTACCGATTTGAATAAAGCATGTCCGAGTGATCCGTACCCGCTGCCAATGATAACAGATTTGGTGGATAAAACCGCAGGTTTTGGGAGACTGTCATTCATGGATGGTTTTTATGGGTATAACCAAATACCTTTGTGCGAGGACGATCAAGAACATACTGCATTCGTGACTGACAGAGGAGTTTACTGCTATACTATAATGCCGTTCGGTCTAAAGAACGCAGGGGAAACCTACTAGCACTTGGTAGACCATATGTTCAAGGATCTGACTGGGAAGTCGATGGAAGTATACATCAATGATATGGTAGTGAAATCTCAGCAAAAAGAATCGCATTTTCTTGATCTGCAAAACACGTTCGATATCTTAAGGCAATATCGTATGACGCTCAATCCAGCAAAATGTTCATTCGGGCTGTCATCAGGAAAGTTCCTTGGATACTTGATGACACACAGGGGAATCGAGGCGAATCCGGAACAAATCATGGCCATCAGATAAATGCCATCCCCAAGAACGAAGAAGGAGGTGCAGAAGCTAGCAGGACAATTAACAGCCTTAAACCGTTTCATTTCATGCTCGTCGGATCGATTCAAGCCATTCTTTGATGTTTTGAAGAAAGCAGTGAATTTTGGTTGGAAGGCTGAGTGTGAAAGGGCTTTTGATGAGATAAAGCAGTATTTGTCAACCCCACCGGTTTTGGTGAGTCCAAAAACTGGACAACCTATTGGAGTTTATCTAGCTGCAACGGAAAACGCTGTGAGTGCAGTGCAGTTTGTTACATATCTATATGAGAAACCGGTTTACTTCGTCAGTAAATCCTTGACGGGGCAGAAACACGGTATAAGAAAATTGAGAAGATAGCACTCGCACTGTTCCATGCATCCCGTCTCTTCAAGCCTTATTTCCAAGGAAGGCATATCGTAGTATACTCAGAATACCCGCTGAAGAGAATCCTGGAACGTGCTGATGATTCAAGTCGACTGGACATATGGTTAAATTTTCTGGGGGCGTATGAGATCAAGTACGAAACCAGAACTGCAAAAAAAGGACATGCACTGGCTGCACTGCTAGCAGATTTTCCGGTAGACGATATAGAAACGGTTGCTGGAGAGGAAGATGAGTTGTTCAAACCCACTGAGCCAGTCACTGATCAGACCGGGGGCGAGTCTGTAATGGATATCGATATACCAGAACCATTATGGACCGTATTTACTGATGGGTCTTCAAACATTAGTGGTGCTGGAGTTGGATACATCATCCTTACCCTCGAAGGTTCGAGGATCGAGAAAGTGACCAGGCTGGGTTTCCAAGCATCAAACAATGAATTGGAATATTAGGCTGCGATTATCGGTTTAAAATCTATCAAGCAGTTAGAGGCGAAGAACGTGAAGCTGGTGACTGATTCCATGCTAGTAGTTAACCAATTTCTGGGGACCTACAGAGCAAAGGAGGAGAGAATGGCATTGTATTTGGATCATATGAGAAAACTGTCAAATGAGTTCGACCGATTCTCTATTGGGCAGCGACCGCGATTGGAGAACAGGCACGTAGATGCTTTAGCATATCTGTCTTCCGCAGTGCAAACGGATACCGTCATTTCGTTGTAGTAGATTTCCAAGAGTTACCTAGCATCTCCGACATCCATTTTGTACTGGATTTCAAACACGCTAGTGGGGGCGAGATGGCAGCTACATCAGCACAGGGAGATACAGAGAACATAGACAATAATATGGATATTGACAGTCCAGTGACAGACAATTCAGGCGATCATGTTGAAAATATTGCAGACTGGCGTCAACCTTACATCCAGTACCTGACAACCGGCGAACTCCCTAAAGATGAGAAACTTGATGTAAATGTGAAAAGGAATCATGGAGATACTCAATGATCGAATGGCTGTTATACCGCAAACCTGTAGCTTTGGAGCCATTTTTGGGATGCATATCAGCTGAGGATGGACAACTAATACTGGCAGAGGCTCATGAGGGAATTTGTGGAAGCCATTATGGAGGGCGCAGTCTCGTACACAGGGTACTCACCCAGGGGTATTTCTGGCCATACATGCAGAAAGACGCTAAAGAATATGCGCAGAAATGTGTGACATGCCAAGAACATGCTCCAATTCCGAAAAGGCCCGCCAACGAATTACATCCAGTTTTTAGTCCCTGGCCATTCTCTATGTGGGGATTAGACATCGTCGGACAGCTTCCAAAAGCTCCTGGAGGCGTCAGATTCGTATTAGCCACTACTGACTTTTTCATCAAATGGGTCGAAGCAGTGGCACTGGTACACGTTACCATACATGATGTGAAAAGATTCATATGGGAGAATATCGTCTGCAGATTTGGAATCACAGATACCATAATATAAGACAATGGGAAACAGTTTGATTCCAGATTGATCAAAGATTTTTGGAAGGGCCTGAATATTCGCCATAATTTCTCGTCTCCTTACTATGCTCAGAGCAACGGGCAGGCAGAAGCGACCAACCGCGTTATTATGGAAAATCTCAAGAAACGGCTGGAGAAGGCGAAGGGAAAATGGACCGAAGAATTCCCTGGAGTCTTATGGTCATATCGAACAACCCCAAAAAGATCCACTGGGTTTTCACCATTTACATTGGTGTATAGGACAGAGGCGGTCATACCCACCGAGGTACAATGCAAGACTACCAAAACTCGTGCTGTCAAATCAGGGGAAAATGACAGCATCCTAGCTTTAGATAAATAGTTGCTGGAAGAACAAAGAGAAACATCCTTGCAGCAGTTAGTTCGATACCATCAGGAAATCAAGCTGAGGTATGATCGCAAAGTCAGAGAACGGTCATTCAAGCCAGGGGAATATGTCTTGAAGAAAACGCGAGCGACCACGATGGAACCGAACTGTGGGAAGCTCGGAGCAAACTAGGAAGGTCCATACATAGTGGATAGGCCAGCATCTCGAGGATCCTACTACTTGAGGAACCTCGATGGAAAAGAGGATTCAAAACCATGGAAGCCGTGGAATTCGTTCCACTTAAAAAAGTTTTATCACTAGGAGTAGATTCAAATCCTGCTGTGCTGCACTCTTTTTCCTTTTTGATGGTTTTATTCCACTGGGTTTTCCACTCAAAGGTTTTAATGAGGCAGTTGTTGTCGAAGCAGTAGGTATTTATCTTGTTATTTCAATTCATAAATTCAATTCAGCATAATTTTGGTATTCCATACTTTATCAATATTGTTCGAGTTAATTATAAGCTACTGCGGATGATCGAATCCACATTCAGCCCTAAATGACAAAATAGTGCAGTTCGAGTCTGCTGTCAGCGACGTCTCTGACACCTCGCAGATAGGGTGAATGCACGGTTCGAGCATTTTTACCCTATCTCAGTTTCATCCCCATCATGCGGGACAATAACAAATGTGGCGAACATTTTCATCTGTCCAGGCATATGAAAATGTACACATCCCAAACTCTGCGTGCATCTTTAATAGCAGGATTGGCCCCCTGCGCGAATTCAAGATAGCAGGCAAACTCAACTTTTCATTCCGTGCGCGAGCGAAATGCAGCATGGAGGTGCACCCCTACGCGAGCATTGAGCAGCATGACACAAAACATACTGGGGGCGAGTTATATGTCACCTCAACCATTTGGGGGCGAGATATATAAAACTCCAGTGCAATCAACACATCTATGGGAGCGAGTTACGCAACACTCCGAACATAACGCTCGGGGGCGAGTTATGTAACACTCCAGAAAAATGCAAAATCAGAGGGGAACCCGAACTTCTTAACCCATAACAGGTTATGGATTAAGAGGGGGCGATGTTTGTACCCTTAATATTCTACACAAATAAATAGGCTAACCTAGGCCTACAAAGTTCCTACTATTAACAAAGAAGGGTTCATTGGGCCTAAGGTGCTTCCCTTGGTTACCCAAGTATGGCAAACTAGGCATAACAAACACCCCATGTGCAAGCCCATGTGCAACAAGCTAAGTTAGGTCTCACTAGCAAACACTCAATTCACAAGCCCATGAGCAAGAACTCAAACTTGGGCTAGAAGGTTCCACATAAGGACTGCCACGTCATCACTGCGCCACGTCATCACCGCGCCACGTCAGCATATGACATGTCATCCTATGTGCAACATCAGCAGACGTGTACCAGCCAAATGGGTGCCATGTCAGCAAATATAATGACGTGGCAGGATACACGTCAGCAAAATGGGTACCACGTCAGCAAGGATGCTGACGTGGCAGGTTACTCGTCGGTTAGTTAAACTGTCAGCAGTTCCGTTAATAATTGACGCCGCCGTTAACGGCGTTAGCATATACCAAGCATATTCTGTTAATAGTTAACGGTGTTAGCATCTTCGGTCAATATCTAACGGCGTTAGCATGATGTCATAACTGCCGGAACTTCAACGGAACGACAACAACAGCGATCGGCGGCAAGTCCCGGCGGCCATCAGCGAGCGGCAATCGCCGATTAAATGGAGATTAAATGGAGATTGCCACGTCATCACCGCGCCACGTCAGCATATGACATGTCATCCTATGTGCAACATCAGCAGACGTGTACCAGCCAAATGGGTGCCATGTCAGCAAATATAATGACGTGGCAGGATACACGTCAGCAAAATGGGTACCACGTCAGCAAGGATGCTGACGTGGCAGGTTACTCGTCGGTTAGTTAAACTGTCAGCAGTTCCGTTAATAATTGACGCCGCCGTTAACAGCGTTAGCATATACCAAGCATATTCTGTTAATAGTTAACGGTGTTAGCATCTTCGGTCAATATCTAACGGCGTTAGCATGATGTCATAACTGCCGGAACTTCAACGGAACGACAACAACAGCGATCGGCGGCAAGTCCCGGCGGCCATCAGCGAGCGGCAATCGCCGATTAAATGGAGATTAATCGGAGATTAACAAGGGAGGCGATTTCATGGGTATTAATCGGCGATTAATTGGAGATTAATTGGTGGGACTGATTTGGTGTTGCTCGACGTTGCTTAGTCCTGTAGCCCCCGGATATTTGCGCCCCTGCCCATTTCTCAAAGGATGTTTGCGCCCCGTTTGCTTACACCCATTTCCCTTGCACCTTTGGTTATCCATACCCCATTACCATAATGGAAGTTTCTGGAATATTCTGGGAGCCATGCAGTCATGCAGGAGAATTATTGCATGGAATTCATGCCAAGGAGTCATGCAGGGAATTCATGCCAGGGCGTCATGCAAGTAATTCATGCCTGCATCAAAAAATGACATGCAGGGCCAATTACTACAATTCATGCATGCATCAAAAACAGTAAATCCGTAACATATAAATGGAGAGAATTACAACAAAAAAGGTAAGCAATCTTCATACCAAAAATACCTGTGAGAAAATCCTATTCTGACTTTAGCATCGGAGGGTTTTTTGCAGGAACCCCCCCCCCCCCCACTCCCTCTCCTTTCACCATAAATCAATTGAAGATTGAAGCAGCGATCGATTCCCAGCACAAGCATCACAAAAATTCTGTATTTGGGGTAGAAGCAATTTTACCTTACAAATAGTATCACTAAGAAAAGAATGTTAACAATACTTATTGATAGTGATAGCACACACATTTTTTTAGATCCTGAGGCTGCTAAGTTGTATGGTGTCATTATTGAGGAAACTGCATCCTTACAAGTTGCAGTAGATGATGGTAATAAACTCGTAAGTTATGTTAGGTGTTCTGCATTTAAGTGGCAAATGCAGTTTCAGTTTGATATGAGGTTACTGAGACTTGGTGGATGTGACATGGTATTGGGTGTTGATTGGATGAGAGGAATGAGTCCAGTAGTTTTTGACTTCAACAAGTTATTGTTTTCTTTCACTAGAGAAGGAAGAAGGTAATACTACGAGGTGCAACAAAGACAACTAAGGTGACTCAAATTTCTGGTCAAGCTTTACATAAGTTTCTCAAGAAGAATAAGCATGGTATGGTTGGCCACATTTTATCTATTACACCTTCCACAGAAGAACCAACAATCCCAACTCCCACTAGTTTACATAACACCTACTCTCAAATTTTTCAAGAGCCAACAAAATTACCTCCACTTAGAACTCATGATCACCACATTCCTCTTAAACCACTATCCACTCCATCAAAACAAAATCCATATCGCATTCCTTATATACAAAAATAAGTGGTATAGAAATTGGTGTAAAAATGCTTGCTACAGAGGTTATACAACCTAGCCATAGACATTCTCATCTCTAATACAATTAGTCAAGAAAAAATATGGAAGTTGGAGGTTCTATGAGACTAAATAAAAATTAACGAACTTACTGTCAAAGACAAGTACCCAATACCCATCATAAAAGAGTTTTTAGATGAACTAAAATGAGCTAAGGTGTTTAGCAAAATCGATCTCAG
Source organism: Papaver bracteatum (assembly GCA_023529315.1). Classification (NCBI taxonomy): domain Eukaryota; kingdom Viridiplantae; phylum Streptophyta; class Magnoliopsida; order Ranunculales; family Papaveraceae; genus Papaver; species Papaver bracteatum. The sequence continues at coordinate 1,129,129 of JAJJWX010000433.1, forward strand.
GGAAGGTTACCACCATATCAGAGTCTTTCTTGCAGATGTGCACAAGAATGCCTTTAGAACTCACCAATGTCACTTTGAATTTTTGGTAATGCCTTTTGGCTTAAGTAATGCTCCTGCTTCTTTCCAAGCTCTCATGACTGGTGTATTTAAACCTTTTCTCAGAAAATTCATCCTAGTATTATTTGATGACATTCATCTATAACCTTGACATGGAAACTCATCTACAACATATCAAGACCACCTTATCCATCATACAAGAGTACTCTCTCTTTACGAAGATTAACAAGTGATCTTTTGGGCAACCACAGGTTGAGTATTTGGGTCACATTATTAATGTTGAGGGAGTGGCAGATGATCCATCTAAGATAGAATGTATACTCAAATGGCCAACTCCTAGAAATCTAAAATAATTAAGAAGATTTCTTGGGTTGACTGGGTATTATAGAAAATTTGTACATTATTATGGGTTGATTAGTGATCCACTCACTGAATTTCTCAAGAAAAACAATTTTATATAGGGTCCAGCAGCTCAAGCAACATTTGAAAAACTCAAGGAAATTATGAAAACAACTCCAATCTTAGTACTTCTTGACTTATCCAAGCCATTTGAGATAGATACTGATGCATCTTATTTGGGAGTAGGAGCAGTTCCCTTGCAGGAGAAACAACCAATTGCATACTTCAGCAAGGGTATGGGTGTAAGATTTCTAGATTACTCTACTTATGAGAAAGGGTTGTTAGCCATAGTCATGGCTGTCACTTAATGGAGATCTTATCTGTTGGGTACTCATTTCAAAATCTACACGGATCATAAAAGCATCAAATTTTTTATGGAACGATTACACTCTATGATACAACAAAAGTGGTTATCCAAGTTGCTTGGTAATTATGACTATGAATAAATGCACAAGAAGGATCCACAAAACAGGGTTGTTGATGCTCTATCTAGAGTCTCTCATCAATCACCACCTATTTGCAATCCTTTCACTGAAATTCAACCAACTTGGTTAACTGAAATTATCTCTAGTTATGCTGGTGATACTCATGCACAAAGAATTATACCAAAGCTTCTCATCTCAGCTAATAGTCACATTATTCTTATTCTCAAGGAATACTCAGACACTAGGAGAGATATTATATAGGAAGTACTAGTGAAATTAAGAATCAAATAATGGTTGCAATCCACTCATCTTCTATTACTGGACACTCTGGTACACAAGCAAGCTATCAAAGAGCCAAATATTTTTTTTATTAGACCAACATGAAGAAGAAAATATTTCAGTATGTTGCAGAATGTGATGTCTGCCAATAACATAAAGGGTTTAACACTTCATCTGGAGGGTTACTACAACCATTACCAGTTCCATATCAGGCTTGGCAATACCTCAGCATGGATTTCATTACTGGATTTCCTAAATTAGAAGGACGAGAGCTCATAATGGTAGTAATGGACAGGTTTACCAAATATAGACATTTCATTGTTATGAGTCACCCATATACATGTATTTCTGTCTCACGAATGTTTCTAAATCACATCTACAAGTTACATGGACTTCCACAAGCTATTGTGTCAGATAGAGACAATGTATTCTTGAGCAGTTTTTGGCAGGAAATATTGAAAAAGTTGGGTACTTCCCTTCACCTCAGTTCAACTTATCATCCACAGACAGATGATCAAACTGGTCAATGCATATTTAGAAACCTATCTCCGATACATGACAAGTTACAGACCAACAAGTGGGTCAGATGGCTATCCCTTGCAGAGTGGTGGTTTAACTCTACTTACCAAACAAGTCTACATCTCACTCCTTTCCAGTCTCTTTATGGATAGTCTCCACTACAGTTTGGGTTAGTCTCTTATCCTCCAGTTGTTAATGACAAGGTTGATGAGTATCTACAACATAGGCAAGCTATGAACATTCTGCTCAAATCTACATTGGAAGAATCACAACACATGATGAAGAAACATGCTGAAAAGAATAGAACTGAAAGAAGTTTTCAAGTAGGTGATTGAGTGTATCTCAGACTCCAACCTTACAAACAAACTTTTGTTCAGTTGCAAGGAAACCTCAAGGTTGATGCTAAGTTTTTGGACTCTGTCAAGTCATAGCCAAAGTGTGTAAGGTGGCTTACAAACTACAGTTACCCGCAACATTAAAGATTCATCCAGTTTTTCATTTCTCTCAGCTCAAACTCAAGATAGGTCAAGGTATCTCACCTCAAATTACTTTCCAACTCTTGACAGTGAAGGATGCATGAAGAATACTCCTTTGAAGATTTTGGGGTCTATGATGATTAAATAGAACAAGCAGTCTATTGCTTAGGTATTGGTTCGTTGGTCTCAATCGAATCCAGACAATGCTACTTGGGAGTAGAGGTTTAAATTGGGTCGGGCCATCACGTTTATGGCACAACACAACACGTTATAATTCGAGCACATCACGACACAACACGTGACCTGGCACATCACGTTAGTTTAATGTGTTATGTTGTGCTGTGCCAGATAAATATGCACATCAGCACGAAAGATCAAGTGGCACATGTAAGCATGCGACACATCATAGAATACGATGCAATACATCATATTTCATGCATATTTCACACACAAAAAATATTTATTTTAGCCAGTTTTGACATTTTATTTTAATTATTCTGATTAATTTATATTATAATAAATATACTAACTAAAATATCAGAAAAATATTTACTTTGGAAAACATAAAATAAGTGGGTTAGCACAGCACAACACGACACATCACGATTATTTTTCTGGCACAACACACCACAACACGCCATTTAGCACGGCATAACACATCACGTCTGAATCTCTGGCATAGCCCAACATATCATGTAGCACACTAAGCACGTGACTTCGTGGGTTGGGTTGTGCCGGGCCGGCACGTTTTAACCTCTACTTGGGAGGCTGAGGCTTTTATACTTCAGAATTTTCCTAAGACGATCCTTGAGGACAAGGATTATTTGGAGCAGTAGACAGTTGTCATGCACCTGTTATGGGCTACCCTTATCAAACTATTCTATTTTTAGTTAGTAAGCCCTTATAAATTTATTGACTGTCTTCATCCTTATTCACATGCATTACGTGAATTATTTTGTCAGCTTTATATTGAGACTGTTGTATGGCTGAGAAGGCATGTTGAATTATTATTGAAACTCTGAATTTCTACTCCACTTGTTTCTCTTTTATCTTCCTTTGACCTTGTCTTATTTTTTTAATTTTCATCCTTCTCTTATCCTCCGCCTTTTGTCCTTCCTCCTTACCAGAAACTCTCTCTGCAAACCCTCATAGATTGAGTGTTCTGAACATTCGTAGTGATTGAGTCTGCTACAAGAAATGACCACACTTCTCACTCACATAGGTGGTAGCCTATTTAAAAGTATCATGCCGTATTTTCTTAGTCAAACTAAGTCATATGAATCATTAAGAGAAATTCTCAACCTCTCACTTGACAGGCAACACTGTTTCATCATAGAAATGAGAAAGAGAACGATCTCTCACAGTGTTTCCGGTGAGTATAAATTTATAACTTGGTTGTCCCTTTTGAACCTAGATAACCATGGAATATCCAATCGCTAAGTTGGGTTTCCGCTGTAAATAATACTTTATTGTAGGCAGTAATCCCATTTCCCTTGATGATGCAATTAAATGCTCTCTAGAATTCGTATCCTTTACCGGATTGATACAATTCACATACACTATTTCTTCTAGATGCACACATTTGAAAGCAATTGCTTTATGGTTCTATGTCATCGATATGTTTAACGATAGGTATCATATTACCTAAATTCTTTCATGCCTTTTAGGTTTATAAGATGGTAAATAACAAACACTCAATAGAATTTGTCTTAGAAGGAACACGAAATCACATTTCTGCTTGCACTGGGAATGTGTAAACACATTGGTTCAGAGTATAACTCTTTTGCTGGAAACTTAATTATCCTTCAAAGTGTTATCCTTTAATGCACGTTTTCCAATTTTCAAAAAAATTGAACCGTCAATAAAAACTATGGGTACTTAACCATCATACACTCTTTGATGTACAAAAGACATCTCATAGCTGTATTTACCGCACTTAGGAAATTACCAAGAAGAGATGCATATGTAGCAGGAAAATCAGAGAACTTTCAAAAACATTAGGCGAGTTTTTATAGTCCCACACAGCAACCTCCCAAGCTCTAACTCTTGTATTATTTCTTGAGTACGACTAGGCTCACACCCTAACCATCCAAGCAAAGTATTTCTCGCACATGAGACATTTTTAATCCAACAGAAGGTGTCTATTTTGAATGCATAAATTGAAACTTAACTAATTCAAAAACAGACACCATCATCTCTTATGTGATTTGGGTCTAACACCCGTATGCTTTCGACCAAAATTAAAATTCACATCGTATTTTAATGTTTAAGAGATTAAACACATAATCAACAACAAAAATGATTAAATGTCTTAAGATTATTGGATAAATATCTTCGTTACTGATTTCTCAATAATACGACTCGTATATTATATCCATCGATTCGTTACAACTTTCTGTAACGACGGTTTTTTTTTTTTTTTTTTTTGAATTTTTTGTATTACATCTCTTGTAATGCACCTGGTTACCGGAAACCAGAAGAAGAAAAGAAAAATAATATAGAAATAGATGATCAATATAAATAAAAATTAAATAAACTTACTTGGGTGTATTAAGGTGAGTAATCTCTTTATTTAAGACATTTAATGCCATGTACTCAATGTTGTTACGGTGTATAGCATATGTCTCAGCATTCAACAATGCCTTTAGTTTTCTTCGCAGCACTTTGAGGATTACCAAAAATCGAACGCGAATAGATGTAGCACAAACTCTTCTTTAACTCTTGAATACAATATGCAAACTACAAATTTTCTTGTACTAGTTTTTGACTCTAAAAATCATTATTGGAATGGATAATGTGTGGGGTTTATATAGGTTCAAGGAGACTCTTGGAGATATCCTTTCACCAAGAGTCATATCCCTTGGGATAAGATACTATATGTTGAAAAAGCTTAAGTGAGTGGACACACTAAATCATATTTCTATTCAAAAATTCCAACAACCGTGACACCTTAAAATATATTACATTTTATATCTAAGTTAGCTAATATATATATGACTATTTCAATAATTATCAAAACAATAGGGGGACATATAGCCTCCTCAGTCGATACCAATGAAACGTCAGCCTGCCACTTCGAAAACTTTTCTAGTCAAACATCTTTCCCATGATGCTATAAATGTTATGTATGGCGCAAGGGCAAACACTGTTTCAGTTTAATGAAAGATTTTTTTTTTGATAAAAAAGAAAAGAAAAATAAAGAGGATTTTCCAATTTTCTAGAGTTAATTGAGACAGTTAAGAATATTTTGTAGGTATTTTGTCATATTTGATGTCTCGTAGAGAATTAATAGTAAAGTTTGAGTATTGAGGTTTTTTATTGGTTAAGTCGTAATAATGACTTGCTAAGGAAAAATGATGATATCTATATTCAATCAAATAGACTAAATAATGTTAAGACTAATGAGAATACTAATTCTACCAATTACTTAAATTTCAGTAAATATAAAAGTAAACTATATCGATATTTATTTGAGCGTTGAGCTCTAATGATACCGGCTGTGGGCGTTGAGTAAGCTTGATATTCAATAACAATAAGGAGATTTGTTGGTTGGTTCAAAAACCCACGTACCGGTTATCCTATAGTCCAGCGGGATAAACTAGTTATCATATAGTCCAAAAACCTTTTGAAAAGTAAAAATATCTTCCTGCCCGTCACTATTCACATGTGAACCGACAATCACCGAAATTGAAACAACAAAACACCAAAATTAAAACTGCCAAAATCAAAACCCTGAAATCCAAATAAATTGAAATCTGAAAAACAAATTGAAAATCTAAGGCATAAAAACCGAATCGAAAATCAAAACTGAAGAAATCATATTAATCAACAACATCAACAAAACAGACCAAAAACCGTGTTTTTGATCCATTGAAGATGAAGAATAAGATCATATAATACATATTGATATGTGTCGGCGAAAAAAGTGTATGGTCACAGTACATATTGATATATGTTGAAGGAAAATATGTACTAGAGGAAAAAGTGTATGATCCCACATCACATATTTACATGTACTGAAGGAAAAATTGTATGATCTCACAATTCATATTGGTGTGTACTGAGGAAAATATGTGTTGAAGGAAAAAGTATATGATCCCACAATACATATTTATGTGTCTTGAAGGAAATGAGGTAGATGATCCAATATTACATATTTGTACTGAAAGAAAAAGTGTATGATCCCATAGTACATATTGATATGTACTGTAGGATCATACAAAACTACAAAAACAAATGATGATTTAATCAATAAAATATTTTATATCTTCAGTACAAATAAAAATATCATCAAATCCATATTGTTTGAAGAGATAACCGTTCTTTTTCAACATTGAGCATCATATGCAGATGAAAAAACATGATTAAAAAGTTTAAATAAAAACCAAAATTGATGAATCTATATATTCTTCTTCTTCTTCTTCATAAATCCATTCTCAAAAGTATTCTTCTTATCCTTCTTCATTATCAGTTGATTCTCTTCTTCTTTTAGATATACAAATAAAGCATAGTAGAAGAAAACCGAAAATTAGGTCAAAAATCGAAAATTGTTTGCTTAAAAAAATGTATATATCAATTGTAGATTACATCATGCTTACTACAAATCAAAAATCAATTATAATATAGGAAATAAAAGAAAAGATCCATCATGGATCTTAAAAACTTCAAAGTCGTAGCTCTCCTTCAGACAGAAAACGAGAGAGAAGAAACGAAAAAGAAAACAAGTTATGTTATATTTGGAGGTTGATTCAAGAATATTTGAAAAACACATTACAAACCTTGCATGTGGGATGGAATTCCGAGTGGAATTTTTGATCTTAAAACATGATTTTGGACTAGAAATTAATCAATGACTAATGTATGGTCTAGACACTAAATGGGTCCCCTAGAATGGATTAACCAATAATTCCTAGATAGCAATATGAATTACCAATGTTAGTATTTTAAGGGAATTCATCCGAGGGGGTCACTTATTGAGTATCTGTGACTCTGAGTATGAATAAGGTATCTAAGGTTTGAAATATATAGATGGGCAAGATAAAGAGACTGGTATAACATCAATATCAAAGTCAATGTTAGTCGAATAAAGGTTGTTGATATTGCACTTGTGAGTGCTAGAATTAATGAGTGGTATTCTAAGGCACCATAAGTAATGATGCATGGACATTTTTCAAATCCATGCACTAGTGAGTGCTAGAATTAGGTATATAATAGCATTGGAATTAGGCCAGCGCCTGATACTAAGGGCGCTAACACTAGGCTAGCACTGAATTTTAGGTTGGCGATGGCCTAGGACAGTGCCGTGGTAAGATACACCATAATAAGTTTAGTGCTAGACTTAGATATTACCATGAATGAATGAGCATGCACTCCTCTTTCAGTTATTCGAAATAGGTTCCCAAGCGCTTACCTTTATGAGTTTCATTTGCGCAAGTATAGTATTGATGTTTTCACTGTATAATTCAAGATATGAGTATACACCAGCTCCTGAAATGAAGAGAGTTCCTATAATTCTGCTAGGAATAACCATGAATTAATTCAGTAATCAAGTCAACAAATATATAATCAGTAAACAAACTTCAAGTATTAAAGGTTTATATTAATATTGTGAATACAGTAATAAATCAATATTGTTCAACCACAAATTTAATCATTGACGTGTATATAGATACAAACCGAGTTCAAGGAATTTGACTGTAGATATTTTGCAATTTAAAATGGGTTCAATGTTGATCTATACTAGTGGGAAATCCATCTAGGATATCGATATTCATGAACAAGCACAAGAGTATGTTCTAAATAATGTTCTGTATAGCCAGAGAACATCTTAGAGGAATTGCAACATGCACCAGCGGTATTCTGAGGACAATGTTATTCTATATTGGCAGGAAATATATATAGGAGTTATATAATCCAGATAGAGCTCAGTTGGTGAGGCTCTAGTATATATAGGATATAGAGATCAGTATAAATATGGCCACGACCATTATTTGAGTCTAGAGTCCCAATTCTTTGCGAATTTGGTACTTTATAAAGACTGTAAGTTTCAGATAAATGACCAAAGATAAATTTACCCTTCGAAAAAACCCACCATCAACAAAATTACACGATCTTTCTTAAATTAGCTAAGCCTATTTGCATTAACTTGGTGTTCAAGTAGCAGTAGTACTGTTTTCCATAAGTTACAGGTATCTCGTCATTTGCATTACTTTCCTCATTTAAAAAAGAGTTTATTTTTATATTATCAAGATGTGGATCCTCCAACGATTAAGAATTTGGTAGAAAGATGAAGGTGCGTCGAGAATAACCAAGGTGAGTTTTTGAAGAAGGTTCATTGTGTATTGAAGTGCGCATTATATAATTTTTTATATTGAATAAGGTATTTTGTGTTGCTCCGTAGTTCTAGGCACATCTCCGAGCCATGTACATCTTTATGCTATTTGTATTATATTTATTTTATCTTATGTTATATTTGTGCAAAGTTCTTAGATCTAATTTTAGAGTTCGGTGAGGAATAATTAACCTCACAATTGATAAAAATGATATTAGATCTTATGTTTAGGTTCTTGATATCTAAGGTTGATTTAGTAGTTGTAGGTACCGAATAAGATCTCAAGAATTTAACACAAAGAATTAGCGGTGGTCATGTCAAAAACGGTGAAAAAAAATGGTGATTGTCATGTCAGAACTGTTGTGATGAATTGGTAAAAATATTTGTTGAAAGTTTTGTAATGTTGCATAAGATATCAGAGTATGAACATTTTGAAGTTTGTGATATACTGAATGAGCAGAGAATTTTAGAAGAAGACACACTTGGGAGTTAAAGAAGAAGATAAGATATAAATATACCCATATTATAATCAGGTTTTGTTGTTTGGATTTCGAATATGTTTTAGAATTCAAAATGTCATTTCCTCATTGGAAGAATACTAAAGTCAAGCTCTTTGAATTACGTATCAATGAATGTATGTATATTTAAAGTGTTCACTGTGATGGTTGGATGGCATGCTTAAAATCGAATATCTACTTGAAGAAAGACTTGATGTTATAATACTTCTTAAAGAATAAACCATATGCATTCTGCATAGCTTCAGATAAGTGATTGTTTACTTGTTAACTTGTTAACTTGTTTAATAATAATTTGGTATTTTTATTTTTTTCCTCGTTCACATAAGATTCTTGTGGATTCTTGGGAAACACATCGTTGATTTTCTTTGTAAAAAGTAATTTCTTTTTCGAAACAAGTTATAGAGGAGCAAAAATAATGTGCTAGTTAGAGGGTTTGCATGTTGGATGGGTAAAAATATCAATGTGGAGTCGTTAAAATCCTTAGAATTGTTTCGGAGTACGACAAGTATACTTTTTTATATTGTTGGGCGTAAGTTATTTGACCGGGAGGGTTGCTATACCCCTTCAATAACATATACACCTTTTAAAACAACCCATAATACCCTTTTCACCCATATAAAAATAAGCCTACCTATAAAATTGCATCATTACTAAGATATCCTCTGACAAAATAATAAACTCAAAAATATTTAAACATGTGTATCAATCTTTTGTGACGATCTATAAAAACTGAATCTTTACTTTTCATATCTAAAAATCTCAATATTTTTTTTTGGAAAATTCTAACCAAAATCAATGTTGAGCGACTAAACTACTATAAAACACAATAATCAAAAAGAGTTGATACGAGTTATGCAAGGAAAACCCAGTGTAACCAATACATTTTTTGAGATTATAAGAATTTTTATGGAATATTTATCAGTTTTGAAAAATTTCTGCAGATGCTAAAAAGCTAATTACCACATCCAAGCAGAGATAAACTCGCTACCGCGCTATGAACATAAGTAAAAGATAAATTACAAAAGTTAAGAATTGACAGAGGCTCAAGGCTCGGGGGACCCTTAATTTGAAGATTAAGTGTCTTATTTATAGACTTCTTGAAGACAAACCCTTCAGGTGATGTAGTGTTACAGAGTTAGTCGACATAGTCAATCATAAAAGGTATTCCTCTAATGTTATGCCCATCAGATCCTTACAAGAGGATAACTATTTACAATCAGAGTCTTCAAAAATGGGTGTAGTTGCGGAATAACCTACAACTACACCCTCGGTAGAATTTGTAAAACTTAAGAAGTTCTTGGTGAGGAATGACAATTTTCTTATTAATTCTGTCAATTGATTACAAAGAAGTATCTAAATGGAACTAGAATAGTTACAACTTTCTCTATTCTCTTTCCTAAGATATTTTCTAACACTCATTAAAAGAACCTCTCTAATTTTACATTTGAACTCCTATTTATAGTAAAATTTGTACAACTGTATATGCGTTGCGAAGTATCGCAACATATCTTCGCAAGATTATTTTATGCTCGCAAATATTTCATACTTCCCCGTGCTTCCTCTATTATCGCATTGTTTTGTAGCTCTTTCCTCTTATATTTATTACGATGTTCGTAAGCTAATGTCTTGTGATATTCGGTACCTACATCTTGCCTCTTCTCATGTCAATTCTACGAAGAAGGAATGTCATGAGAACCTCTATTTTCGTAAATTTAATATAGTTATCACCACCTATTACATTCACAACACGTATTTTTCTTTTTCATTAAATTTTTGACACGTTTCTTCGTAACCGTTCTTTTCAACCGTTCACGTCTAATCGCATTGATGAGTTTCTATCTTCATTGATCTCTCTCTTCTTTATAAATATTATCTTTTTTTCTTCTTTTTATTCTCTTATCCTATTCATCTTCCTCATCACTTCTGCCTCTGCAATTTATTCCCTTTTTCTGCTACTACGATTTCTTATCTCTTTCACTTCTTTTCCTTCCTATTTTCTATCCTACATCCAATGGCTCCAAAGAATAAAACTATTGAACAAATTAATGCAGAGCTTGCTGATAGGGACCTCATTCTTTCTGAAATTGATGGTCATGACAATAAGTCTTCTCTCAGTATGGAGCTCTTTACTGATCTTACTTGGAATGATCAGAAAGTTTTAATCTCACGAGGTCAAATCCTCGCAGGTCTTCCTCTTCCTCTTTATGATGTCAATCTTCCTTTATTCTATGAAATTATTTCCCACCCCAATTTTTCATGTGCCATTTATCAATTGACTGGTGATTGCATTCGCATTCTGGTTGAATTCGCAACTCGTGCTGCTACTGGAAAATCTTTGTATTCAGTTGATCTTAGGAAACCTGGATTTCGATATATGGAGATTATCGCTGCGGATTATACAGTTGAGAGTTTCTTCAAAAATTACACATTAATTCCTGCGAAGAAGGAAGATAAATATTGGGGTGTTCGTCTTCACCGTAAATCTAATATCGCAGCAGATGATCTTCTCATGCACGATATTGATTATGCCTCGGGAAATAATAAAACACCTCATCGTTCTAATGATGAAGATTGGTATAACTACCCTCTAACATTATCATGTTCTTATATTTTTGGGATAGTAGATCTTCCTGCGAACCTTCGTGATCGTAACTATCAACCTTGGGTCTTTTCTTGGCTTAGCAAAGATAAAAATGTATGTATCTCCATATCTTTATCTCCTTGTTATTCTTCAACTTATTTTCAAATGAGGTAAGAAACACTTTTATATGCTTTTTAAACAATATATTGTTGCCTCTGTTTCTTATCCTTATTTGAATTTGTAGGTTCTTTCTGATCTTCTTGAGGTTGTTGTGAGTGAAAACAAGAATCCTACTTCTTCCAAAAGGTTAACTGCGAGACAAAAAACACTTCGCTCTGCGAAGGATACCCAAACTTCTGGTAGTCAAGATGATGCTCTTCGCAAAGGAAAAAAGAAACTTGAGGATGTTGTTTTTGAAAGGAAAAAGAAGAAATTCTCGACCAATGCTTACTCCAATGTGATATCTTCTAGCAAGAACGTTGATGAAGAACAAAATGATGAAAGTGACAAATTTCCTGAGAAGGATCTTGGTTCTAATTCTGATACCATTTCTGATAAGGAATATGATGATGACAATGATGAAGAAGACGAAGATTATAGTAATGCAGAAACTTTTGAATCTGCAATGATTCAAGTTTCTGAAGCTTTTCTCCACTCTTCTCGTGGGTTAGGAAGTTCTCCTACTGCGAATGCTCGTAAGCTTATTGCGAAGGCTTGTAAAGTTCATACTGTACTCAATAACAACTCTCTAAATGGAATTTCAAGATTCGTCTCTCCTGCTTCATTATATGCTTTAGGGAGTATGGTAAGTTTCTTTTCTATTCCTTGTTTGTTTCCCTTATTTCATTAATTCCTAACCCTTTTTATTTGTTCAGGTTGGAAGAATCAGCTGCGCAGCTGCTTCTAGTTGGGAAATACGTCATTCCATTGCTGAGAAGAAGACTTTAAGCCGTTGTAAGAAGTTAGAGGTTGAAAATTCAAAACTTCGTCAGAAAGTAGAGGATTTAAGTATTGATAATGCAGAATTAATATCTCGTCACGGAGATAATTCACAATCTGCGAGCATCGCAACTGAAAGTTCTTCTCTTCTTGAGGAGAATAATCAACTAAAGCTTGAAAACTCTTCTCTTCGTAATGACAAGAAGCAGTTAGAAGGTAAATTCTTCATAATGGTAAGTATTTTGATTACTTTTCCTTCGTAACTTGCTAACCTATTTCTTAATTTCTTCCCTTACTGCAGAAAATTATGCGAAGATGAAGGATGATCTGGAAACTATTCTTGCCGGTCGTAACCAGAAGATTTCTGATTTAAGGTCTTAGTTTCTAATTTCCCAGAACAACCATAGCTTATATGTCAAGCGTTTCCGAGCTAAGATGACTCGCAAGATTTGTGAAGACAATCAAATTCCTCTCAAGAAATACCAGACGCTCCTTTCTGAAGAAATTCCTGAGGATACCCCATATCTGGAAATCTCTGATAGTGAAGTTGAAGATGATCTCTCTGAAGAAGAAAAAGAAGATCATTTTGATGAAGATAAATCATCTTCAAAATAGTCTTAATCCTTTCTGTATATTTGCTTCAGTTCTTTTATCTTGTTTACTTAAGTGTTGCACTTTTCAATCCATCAACAATTTCCTTTTGAAATTTAATTAGTACCAATGTCTTAATTTTGCGATGATAAATTGATGTTTAACTGAATGCTTCCCTATGTTTGCACGACTTGATCATATGGAGAGAAATAATATAGAGAAATAATATATTTTGAAGACCTAACTTAGTATTCCTTTCCCCCTTATTATTGCTCTTCAGGTGATCAATCCTTATTTTAAGTATCTAGAATATCTACCTCAGTTTAATGTTGCGAATCTTCAAGATTTTGCGAAGTATATATGAAATCTTCCCCTTGAAGTATAAGTATTATGAATCCTCCTTGCAGAAATACGAAACATCCTTGAAAAAAGTATAAGAAGTATGAAATATTCTTGAAGAAGCATAAAAAGTATGAAATATCCTTAAAGAAGTATACGAAGTATGAAACACCCTTGAAGAAGTATAAAAAATATTCATTCTATGAAGAAGCATCCAATGTTTGAAGAAGTATAAGAAGTATTGAATCTCTGAAAAAGTATAATAAGTATTGAATCTTTGAAGAAATATAAGAAGTATTCAATCCTTATAAAATTTAATGAATATGAAATATCCGTCTTCGATTGCGAACAAAATTGCCTCTATGATTATGAACTTCTTTATATATATTCTCGTAAAAACTTTCCAACAGTATTGATGGAATTGATTTCATGCCTTCCTAAGTAAAGGTCTTATTTTGCCACCTCTTTTGTGGTAATATTTTTGCGATAATATGATAAGTCTGAACATTCTTACGAATATACAACCTCGTGATATTATCGTCTTGCAATGAAATCGCAGGACGTTATCACACTTTCATGTAATAACCCATTGATCTCATCTTAACTTTATTGTATGTAATTCTGCGAGTATGTATATATATACATATACATATATCTTTTTTTTTTTTAGTTCGCAGAAATATTATTGTTGCACAAATATGACAAGCCTTTATGTTCTTGCGAACAAAAAGCCTCGTGACATTTGCGTCTTATAGCACGTATCAGCTCCCTAATGGAGGGTGCTTCCCTTTATCTTCCCCTTGGTTACCCCTTCAAGGAAGCGTACATCGACCATACAAGGTTAGCTCTTCCCATCTGGTTTTGCAAACAACCAGCTTTTGATCGCAACCTCTTATCCTTTTTTCCTATAGGGATTATAGTTACGAGGTTGCACCCTATAGGGTATCTTTGGGACAAGTGCATCTGTTTGTACCCCTAATATTCTACATAAGGAAATGGGCAATTTTTGGCCTTCAAAACCCCCATGTCCAAGCGCATGGGCAACAAACTAAGCTAGGCCTAGCTAACAAACACTCAATTCAAAAGCCCATGAGCAAAAACTCCAACTTGGGCTAGAAAGTTCCGCATAAGGACCGCCACTTCACAAATTTCCAGTCCGGCACGAAAACGGCCAACTCCGGCGGCCATGGCCAGCGAGCAGCAATCGGGACGAGGAATTGCAGATTAATCGGCACGTGCGATCGGTACGAGTAAACCAGTAAAAATCGGCGATTAATTGCCGATTGGTTTCGGGGCAGTTTTGGTGCTTCTCGGTGCTGCTTAAATCCCGTATCCCCCGGATATTCATGCCCCATTCCAGTTACTTTGCGGATATTCGCGCCCCGACTGATTACACCCATTTCTCTAGCTTCTTTGGCTATCCACACCCAATGTAATTCCTTTACCATAATGATGGAAATTTCTGGAATTGATATCTGCATGGACTGTTACTGCAGGGAGGCATGCAGGGGATGTTATTGCAAGGAGGCATGCAGGGGCCAGTTAATCCAATTGATATCTGCCATAAAAACAAAGAATTGAAACTGAAATTGGCCACATATAAATAGACAGTTTTACAGCCAAAATGGGATGCAATCTTTCCCATTAAAACTCTTGCGAAAATATTCTCATGCTATCTTAGGAATCAGAGGGTTTTTTGCAGGTACCCCCCACCTTTATCCATTAACCAAACCAAGTGAGGATTGAAGCAGCGATCGATTCCCGGCAGCGACATCATACAAATTTCTGTGTTTGAGGTAGAAGAGAATTTACCTTACAAACAGTGGTGCCGACTAACGGTTTCGAAAAAAGAAAATCGTGTTTTAATAAATCGAGATATGGCAATTGTAAGACAGACTGCATGAGGGTCTGATTCTGAGAACAATTCCCAACCGCGAAGGAGACGTGAAATGGAGAGGGACGATATTGAGGTTCAATCTGCACCTATTATACCCACTGGAAACAGACCGGGTCAAGATCATACTCATAACAGATCACTGAATCATGGGCGAGATCGAGATCGTTTTCATGACAGAGCCACAGATCCAAATCGCAGAAAGGAAAAACAACCAGTGATCGATAACGAAGTGATCGACGTTGATGGGGAATACCAAGATGTTCGTGGAAAGAGAGGGTATGCTTTCGACAGCCCCTCTAGGAAGAATCGCAATCAACAAGATCTGCGTGATGGACGCACTGCGACTCCCAGTACAGAGGAGGAACAGCTACGGCAGCGGCTTAAGGAGCTAGAGAAGGAAAATGCTATCCTGAGATTAGAACGTGAAAATCAAAATGGGACCAGCGTTTTGAATAAACATAGGGTACGATCTGTATGGAAACGCCTTGGAGGTCGAATTGAACCACAAGTCGCAGATCCTAATATAGAAGTAGCCGATCTAGATCGAAGAGACAAGAGGTTTCTGGTCACCGGAGATTTACCGAAATGACCTAAGCAAGCAGGGGATCGGATAGCTGCAACACAGCAGAGTGCGGCCAGAAATACATCTCATTCAAAACGCCTCAGAAATGAGGAGGAAGAGGATCGATATTGGAACGATGATGAAGATTTTTCGCCCGATTACGGTGCTCATTCGGAGCAAGGAAGAGCTGGAAAAGAACCTGTTGGACCCCATAGAAAAAAAAGGAGATCGGATAATCATATTCCAGTGGACCGGGATTATGAATAGGAAGGAAGTTCCGCACACGAAAACCTAAATGCAATAACAGAAGCTCGTCTTGCGAGGATGATCGAGAAAGTGATGATGAAAAAACAATCCAGAGAAGAAAAGATGGACATGCTACATCTAGCAGCAGGAGAACCTTTCAAGAGTAATATAAGAGAATTCAGACCGCCAATGAATTTTCTAGTTCCAAAATTACCGGAATTCGACGAGAAAACTGATGATCCAGATCAGCACGTTTTACACTATGAGACTGCCATGTCCTTGTGGCTATACAACGACGAACTGATGTGTAAAATTTTCCCGCAATCCCTTACGGGAGGAGCTATAATGTGGTTCAACCAGCTTCCAGCAGATTCGATCGGGACTTACCATAAGCTGATTGATGATTTTTTCTCTAATTATAAGTACAACAAACGTGATCGGAAAGGATGCCATTCACTGTTCCTTTTAGGAATCCGGAAGGAGGAAAGCATCCGACAATTCACTAGGCGTTTCAAGCAAGAGTTATCGGACATGGATGGAGCCAACGACCAAGTTGTCATTGCGGCATACAAACAGGCTTACCAGCATGATCAAATAGGTGTGTACGGTTCTTTGGTCAAGAGACCACCAAAAACTTTGGAGGAACTATATGATTGAGTTGAAGAGTACGCCCGAGTGGAGGACGATTCTAAATCCCGAGAAGAAGTTAACAGATCATCCAATCATCCAAATAATGGGAAGAAGGAAAAATCCAAGAACCGTTCAAACGGACAGCATAATGATCGCGGTGATGCTCGAGAGAAAAATCAAGGTGAACGCACCGAAACTGGGTACCAGAGATTTCACGATATGAATCTGACCCCGCTGAACGTAAGTCTTACAGAGCTGTACGAAAAAATATAAAAGGATTTAAGCCCCCCACGTCCTTTGGCAGCAGAAACAAGAGATAAATGTGATAGGAGCAAATACTGAAAGTTCCATAAAGACCATGGTCACAAAACTGAGAACTGTCGCTCTTTACAGATCGAGATCCAGTAAATGATCGACGCTGGAAAGCTTCAACAATACGTGAAAAAGGACTTTGGGAAAGGTCCTGGCCAGTTTGGCACTGCACATGTAATTAACGCTCGTGTGATTAACGTCAGTCACGCCAGGATTCACTCAATGACCAGACGGGCATCGGAAGACGAGACCAGGAGAAAGCTCAGACAGTTGAAAGAATGGTACTTGAAAAATCACATTGATTTTGTCAGCGATAACGGAGCAGAAACTAAGGAGCTTGGGTGCAAAAAGATCGAGTTTTCTGATGCATACATGATAGGTGTATATGCTCCACACAACGATGTTGTCGTTATAACTGCTTGGATTGGCATGTTTCGTGTGCACCGGATTTTGGTGGATACTGGAAGTTCGGTGAGTGTGATGTTTTCAGGAGCTTACGCCTCTATGAATCTCCCACACGACCTGATCGAGGAGGATGAAAACCCAATTATCGGTTTCAGCGGCGAAGTTACAAAGGCAATTGGAAAATTAAAGATACCGATAACAGTGGCTGACAAGTCTGTCTTGGGAAATTTCTTGTTGCTGGATTGCAGGGCACCATACAATGCGATCGTAGGACGAGATTGGATGCATGAGATCGGTGCAGTCACATCATCTAATCATCAATGCCTGAAGTTTATTACACTAGACGGAGTTGTGAAAGTTAGAGGCGATCAGATGGCCGCCCTTAAGTGTCATGAGAATGCAATGGATGATTACAAGAAGTCAGAAGTCAGTGGAAACCAGATCATGCGGGTCAAGCAGAAATAGCAATTACAGAACCCTCTCCATCCAGAATCATATAGGGGAGAGGACGCAGCTGAACCCCCGACAGTCGAGAAACTGATCGAGGTCCAGATTGGAGATGAGGAGCATAATACAACATTCGTAGGGGTAGATCTGCCGGAACATGAACGCGATGATTTGATTACATTGCTAAGGGCAAACTCTGACGTTTTTTCATGGAGTTTTGCTGAGATGCCAGGGATAGACCCAAATGTAGCCTGCCACAGGCTAAATATCGATGAGAATTTCCGTCCCGTTCGACAGAAAATCAGGAATATGGTGCAAAGCAAAAAATATGGAGTGACTGAAGAAGTCGAAAAACTGTTGGAAGCAGGATTTATTCGGCCGGTGCAATATCCTCGATGGTTGTCCAATGTGGTAGCCGTTCCAAAGAAGAATGGTAAAATTCGTGTCTGTATCAATTTTACCGATTTGAATAAAGCGTGTCCAAGTGATCCGTACCCGCTACCAATGATAAGAGATTTGGTGGATAAAACCGCAGGGTTTCAAAGACTGCCATTCATGGACGGTTTTTCTGGGTATAATCAAATACCTTTGTTCGAGGACGATCAAGAGCTTACTGCGTTCGTGACTGACAGGGGAGTTTACTGCTATACTGTAATGCCGTTCGGGCTAAAGAATGCAGGGGAAACCTACCAGCACTTAGTAGACCATATGTTCAAGGATCTGATCGGGAAGTCGATGGAGGTATACATCGATGATATGGTAGTGAAATCTCACTAGAAAGAATCACATTTTCTTGATCTGCAAAAGACGTTCGATATCTTAAGGCAGTATCGTATGATGATCAATCCAGCAAAATGTTCATTCGGGCTGTCATCAGGAAAATTCCTTGGATACTTGATGACACACAGAGGAATCGAGGAAAATCCAGATCAAATCAGAGCCATCAGAGAAATGCCATCCCCAAGAACGAAAAAGGAAGTCCAGAAGCTAGCAGGACGATTGGCAGCCTTGAATCGTTTCATTTAACGCTCGTCAGATCGATTCAAGCCATTCTTTGATGTTTTGAAGAAAGCAGTGAATTTTGGTTGGACGGCTGAGTGCGAAAGGGATTTTGATGAGATAAAGCAGTATTTTTCAACCCCACCAGTTTTGGTGAGTCCAAAAGCTGGGAAACCTATTGGAGTTTATCAGGATGCAACAGAGAGCGCGGTGAGTGCAGTGTTGTTCGTAACGGATCCATATGAGAAGCCTGTTTACTTTGTCAGTAAATCCTTGACAGGGGCGAAAACACGGTACAAGAAAATTGAGAAGATAGAACTTGCACTATTCCATGCATCTCGTCGCCTAAAGCCTTATTTCCAAGGAAGGCAGATCGTGGTATACTCGGAATACCCACTGAAGCGAATCCTGGAACGTGCTGATGATTCCAGTCGACTAGCCATATGGTCAAATTTTCTGGGGGCGTATGAGATCAAGTACGAAACCAGAACTGCAGAAAAAGGACACGCACTGGCTGCACTGCTAGCAGATTTTCCGGTGGACGATATAGAAACAGTTGCTGGAGTAGAAGAGGAGTTGTTCAAAACCACCGAGCCAGTCACTGATTAGACTGGGGGCGATACTGCAATGGAGATTGATACACCAGAACCATTGTGTACTGTATTTACTGATGGGTCTTCAAACGTCAGTGGTGCTGGAGTGGGATGCGTAATCCTTACTCCCGAAGGTTCGAGGATCGAGAAAGCAACCAGGATAGGTTTCCAAGCATCAAACAATGAATCCGAATACGAAGCTGCGATTATCGGTTTAAAAGTTGTCAAGCAGTTAGATGCGAAGAACGTGAAGCTGGTGACAGATTCCATGCTGGTGGTTAACCAATTTCTGGGGACCTACAGAGAAAAGGAGGAGAGAATGGCATTGTATTTGGACCATATGAAAGAGCTGGAAAATGAGTTCGACCGATTCTCTATTGGGCAGCGACCGCGATTGGAGAATAGGCACGCAGATGCTTTAGCATATCTGTCTTCCGCAGTGCCGACAGATACCTCCAGATTCGTGGTAGTAGATTTTCAAGAATTACCTAGAATCTCCGACAGCCATTTTGTTTTGGCTTTCGAACATGCTAGTGGGGGCGAGAGGGCAGCTACATCAGCACAGGGAGAAACGGAGAACATCGACAGCAACATGGATATTGACAGTCCAGTGGCAGATAATTCAGGAGATCATGCTGAAAACATTGCAGACTGGCGTCGACCTTACATCCAATACCTGACAACTGGCGAACTCCCTGAAGATGAGAAACTTGCTGCAAAGGTGAAAAGGGAATCATGGAGATACTCAATGATCGAAGGGCTGTTATACCGCAAACCTGTAGCTTTGGAGCCATTTTTGCGATGTGTATCAGCTGAGGAAGGACAACAAATACTGGCAGAGGCTCATGATGGAATCTGTGGAAGCCATTCTAGAGGACGCAGTCTCGCGCACAGGATACTTACCCAGGGTTATTTCTGGCCGTACATGCAGAGAGATGCTAAATAATATGCACAGAAATGTATGCCATGCCAAGAACACGCTCCAATTCCGAAAAGGCCAGCTAACGAGTTGCATCCAGTTTTCAGTTCCTGGCCATTCTCTATTTTGGGATTGGACATCGTCGGGCCACTTCCAAAAGCTCCCGGAGGCGTCAGATTCGTATTAGCCGCTACCGACTATTTCACCAAATGGGTCGAAGCAGTGGCACTGGTACACGTTACCAGACATGATGTGAAAAGATTCATATGGGAGAATATCGTCTGCAGATTTGGAATCCCAGACGCGATAATATCGGAAAATGGGAAACAATTTGATTCCGGAGTAATCAAAGATTTCTGCAAGGGCCTGAATATTCACCACAATTTCTCCTCCCCATACTATTCCCAGATCAATGGGCAGGCAGAAGCGACCAACCGTGTTATTATGGAGAATCTCAAGAAACGACTGGAGAAGGCGAAGGGAAAATGGACCGAATAATTCCCGGGAGTCTCATGGTCCTATCGAACAACCCCAAAAATATCCACTGGTTTTTCTCCATTTACATTGGCATATGGGACGGAGGCAGTCATACCCACCGAGGTGCAGCTGAAGACTACCAAAACTCGTGCTATCAAATCTGGAAAAACGAAAGATATGCGGCTCACGGACAAGGAGTTGCTGGAAGAGCAGAGAGAAACAGACTTGCAGAATATAGTTCGATACCAGTAGGCAATCAAGCTGGGATATGATCGCAAGGTCAGAGAACGGTCATTCAAGACAGGGGAATATGTCTTGAAGAAAACCCGGGACATGAAAAGACAGTATTGGTGGAAAGGGATGAAGAAAGATGTTGCCTTGTATGTGTCGAGATGTCTTACTTGCCAGCAAGTGAAGATTGATCATCGGAAACCAGGAGTGTTACTTCAACCATTGCCCATATCAGAATGGAAATGGGAACACATCACTATGGATTTTGTCATGGGATTACCCAAGACTGCACATGGAAAGGATGCTATATGGGTTATCGTTGATATACTTACCAAGTCAGCGCACTTCTTAGCAATCAAGAAGACTGATATGTTAGCCACGTTAAGTCAGATGTATGTCCATGAGATAATAAGGCTGCACGGTACGCCGGTGTCAATTGTATCTGACAGAGATACTCGTTTTACTTCTCAGTTCTGGAAAAGTTTACAGAAGGCATTGGGTATAGATGTCTCTCTTAGTACTGCTTTTCATCCCCAGACCGACGGACAGTCTGAACGGGTGATTCAGATTGTGGAAGATATGCTACGAGCTTGTGCCTTGGATTTAAAAGGAAGTTGGAGTCAGCATTTTCTATTAGTGGAGTTTGCTTATAATAATAGCCATCAGACTAGCATTGGTATGGCACCTTTTGAATCATTGTATGGACGACCTTGTAGATCTCCAGTGTGTTGGACCGAGATCGGCGAACGAAGCATTTTTGGACCTGATTTGGTACGAGAGACGACGGAGAAGGTTCAGTTAATCCGACAGAGGTTAATGATAGCTCAAAGTCGTCAAAAGAGCTATGCAGACAAGAGACGTCGACCTTTAGAGTTTACTGAGGGTGACTTGGTGTTACTCAAAGTGAGCCCGAAGAGAGGTGTTAAGCGTTTTGGCAAGAAAGGAAAGTTATCACCACGTTACATTGGACCTTTCCAGATTATGCGGCGAGTTGGTGCAGCATCTTATCAGTTGGAGTTACCTCAGCGAATTGGGCATGTTCATGACACTTTCCACGTGTCAATGTTACGGAAGTACGAGAGAGATCCTTCATATGTTATTGACCCTTCACATATTATTGCTTGGGAAGATTTGGAGATTCAAGAGGATGCTACGTACGTGGAGAGACCGGTTCGAATTTTGGACTTTAAGGAACATGTGCTTTGCACAAAGACCATCCCTATGGTTAAGGTGCAGTGGCGGCGTCGCCAAGTCGAGGAAGCAACGTGGGAATTAGAGTCCGAGATGCGGAGCAAATACCCTGAGATTTTCCAAGGTAACTTCTAAATTTCGTGACGAAATTTCTTTTAAGGGTGGTAGAATGTAATAACCTGTAATTTTTTTATATACTGTTTCGGGTCGGGTTATACCTAGATTGGTTAACCTTGTGTTTAGATTGTTGTTCCTTAAGCCCTAACCTTAAACTTAACCCTAACCTTAAACTTAACCTTAAATGGGTGGATTGAACAAGAAAGGCTCCAAGTTAGGGTGGAAATAGAGCCACCCAAATTCATTGTTTGTTTTTCCTTAATAATGTTATTAAGGTTTGATAACTAAAACTTTAGAAATTTTAGAGAGAGAAACTAAAAACTAGGGAGAAGAAGGAGATGAAGCTGGAGTTTATTTTAGAGGGGGAAAACCATGGAAAATCAGTGGAGAATTAAGAGGAGTTTTTTTTTAAGCTATTGAGGTAGTATGCTAGATTCCCTTTCTCTTTACGTTTTTTTTATACTTGATTTTGAATTTGTATGATTAGATCTAAGTAATTTATTGATTAAAAACTATGAATCTAATTGATGATCGGCATTTAATATTGATAGATAACATGCTTAGGTATCTCTAGTTAAAATTTGAGAATATTTCATCACATATTCACCATAAAATGTTTGTTTGTACTTGGATGTTGATTTCTAAATTGTTTTGTACATTTTCGCTTTGTATGTTCTTGACTGTACTTAGTACATCTTGATGATATCAAAACGATTTTTGATCTTGATAAAACTTGTAGATCTATGTCTTATATTTAATTATGCGTTGAGTTTGCTAAATTTAGAATTTTTATGAATTTACGGTGAATTGTTTGGTAAAATGATGCAATCTGTCCAAATGTTTGAAATGATCTTATAAAATCAATAACTCTCATTTGAACCATTGGGTTTTCGTAAAAATTGAATATGATATAGATCCATATGTTAGAAATGCTTCTCTAAAATTTTAAGACGATCGGATTAATTAATAATTATGAAACATGTAATATAAAATTCTAGTTGTTATTAAAAATAGATGAATTGAGCCAAGAACAAAAGAATTTTTTTGATTGATGAAAATAGTTGTTGTTAATTCTATTTTTCTTTTGATTGATGAGAATAGTTGTTTTTAATTACTTTTTTCTTTTGATTGATGAAAATAGTTGTTGTTAATTTTTTTAGATTAAAGAATCTTTGATTTTTGACTTTTTCTTTAGATTAAAGAATTATTAGTGGGACAAAGAATCTTTTGATTTTTTTGAAATTAGTTTTGATTAATTCTTTTCTTTTTCTTTAGATTAAAGAATTCTTAGTGGGACAAAGAATCTTTTGCTTTTTTTGAAATTAGTTGTTATTAATGATGAAAGTTAAAAAATAATAGGTATTAATAACTTATTATATTCAAATTTGAATTCTTTTTGTTTTTTTGGTGGAATCCTAGGAAACAACTTTTCTTTATAGTACTGTTTGTTTTAATAAAGAATAAAACGGAAGAATTATGTTAGAGAGAGAAATAAATTAAAAGAAGGTGGTAGTGGTAGACATAAATAATTAGCTATCACTTTGAAGACATAATTATTAGATTCTTATCTTGACCAAACTTTTAAACTTGAGGTTAGGTGGAACTTGTTTTAGGTTGTGAGTATATATATATATGTATATATCTTATACTAAGAAGAAAAGAGTAACCATACTAAGAAGAAAAGAGTAAACATACTAAGAAGAAAAGAGTAAACAAAAATCTAAATTAATAGAAATAACGAGAGATTCTTTTAGTTCATATCAAAGACAATTTCTTCGGTGATAAAGCTTTTCCTTCTATTATTTATAGTTTTTGGATTGCGATTCGAGGTAGGCGCAACACAATCTAAAACTCTTCTTTTATTTAAGTTTCTTTTAATTAAATTTATGTTTGCAAGTTTCCATTAATATATGGATGATAATCGATGTTGTGAGCATGATTATGAATGTTGGGCTGCGGTCCATAGAATGTGATTCTTAAAGATTATTTATGACGGGATACGAGATATCCTTGGAAACGGTATTTGTTTCCTAAACCCACGTGGGAGCTCCCTTGGGCGAGCGGATTGATTGAATTTATTGTTGTATAATGTTGGGATACGAGATATCCTTGGGGACGGTTTTGTTTCCTAAACCCACGTGGGGGGGGGCACATGGGCGAGCGGATTGATTGAATTTACTAAGAAGAAAAGAGTAAACAAAAATCTAAATTAATAGAAATAACGAGAGATTCTTTTAGTTCATATCAAAGACAATTTCTTCGGTGATAAAGCTTTTCCTTCTATTATTTATAGTTTTTGGATTGCGATTCGAGGTAGGCGCAACACAATCTAAAACTCTTCTTTTATTTAAGTTTCTTTTAATTAAATTTATGTTTGCAAGTTTCCATTAATATATGGATGATAATCGATGTTGTGAGCATGATTATGAATGTTGGGCTGCGGTCCATAGAATGTGATTCTTAAAGATTATTTATGACGGGATACGAGATATCCTTGGAAACGGTATTTGTTTCCTAAACCCACGTGGGAGCTCCCTTGGGCGAGCGGATTGATTGAATTTATTGTTGTATAATGTTGGGATACGAGATATCCTTGGGGACGGTTTTGTTTCCTAAACCCACGTGGGGGGGGGGCACATGGGCGAGCGGATTGATTGAATTTATTAATGTATATGGATGTGGTGTTTCCATATGTTTGTGGTGGTGTTAACCATGCAACTTGTTTTGAAAAGAAATTGAAAAATATTGCATAAAATGTTTTGTTGCTTCTTTGCCTACTGAGTGTCACAACTCACGTCGTATTATGAAAAAAATTCCAGATTTGACGCATGGCAAGGAATTGATCAACGTGGAGCCTAGAGAATAATTTTAGATCCTTAAATTTGTTCTTTATGCGTAATTTCTTGTTCAAAGATGTAATTAGTCTTAGATTCAAAGCTGTAAAATATTGTACGATGTTGAGTTGACTGTTTATCATTTTAAATTTTTAATAGGTTTTGATTTGATTCTTTTTAAACCAAATGTAAAACATCTTAAGGGACATTTTGTGAAAATTACAGATTTTCCTAAATGAATTTTTGAGTATTCCGCTGCGACAATTTTTTTTTAAAACGGACATAATTAATTAAGCCCAAATGATTTACTTAAAGAGTCTGGGCTTAGTAGCCGAGCCTCGGCTATGGTATCCAAGTGGCACTCCGGGTTTTGAAAACTGGGGCGTCACAGGTACCCCGCTTTTGGGTTGTACCCCGTAATGTCCATGTACTCAGGTTCCTTGGTGGTGTTCCGGTTTCCCTGAGCCATGCTTATAGGTACCCCCTTAAATGACGTACTTTAGGACTTTGCTTCTTACGAAATGTTGCTTCGCGAACTAGGGTGTACGCCACAAAGGTTCGCCTGTGTAAAATTTCTGTGTCTCTCTTACTTTTTTGAAAGCTAATCACAGTTTGCGGTCTTTTGTTCACAAATATGTTTTGCGTCTTTCTTCAATGAAAGCTAATCGCAAAAAATAAAAAATTGTATTCGTAAAAATACTTCATAAATATTTCACGTTGCAAAATACCTCATTCCTTCGCAAATCATATCTATTCTTTACCTTCGTAAATTTCTTGTATGCTCAATCATTGTAACTTCATTCCTTCATGACTTAATCTTCAGCCATTAAATTTTCACTTCTCTTTGCAGCCTTTGTTCTTTTTCTCCAATTTTCCTTCTCAAAAGTTTTTCCTTCGCAAACTTCTACTTCAGTATCGTAACATTTCTTCCCTTCTGCCCAATCACCCTTGATAACTCCAATACCTTTAGGATGAGGAAATTTTATGCATTGATGAAAAGTTGAAGCTACGCCTAAAATCTCGTGAATCCAAGGTCTCCCTATCAAAGCGTTATACGGTGATTCAACATCAACAACGCAAAATAAGATTTCAGTTCGCATTCCCTCTAATGGAATTCGCATGCTTATTTCTCCTTTAGGTTTATTGGCAGTTCCATTAAAGCCATAAATCCTGTAAGTAGAAGGTATTAGATCTGCGTCCTTTCCCCCCATGATTTTGTAAGCGGGATAGAAGAGAATATTGACAGAGCTTCCTGTATTAATTAAGATTCTATTAAGACCAAATGATTCTTTATTTATATCATCCTCACTTTCTTCCATATTCAGACAAATTTCCAATCTCACTACCAATGGATTATCATGTATTTCGCAACCTTCTGGAATTTCTGTAGCTTCAAAAGAGATTTCACGCTTCTGCCAATCTTCGAGTCGTGAAATTTTTGCAATGTTCATTATTTCTCTTCCTTCACCATCTCTCGCATATACCCTACTTAACACATTATCATGAAAATATTCTATAGTTTTATATGAGTGAACTATAGAATTGCAGAAAACATTTCTTGCTTTTGGTCCCACTTCAATGTGTAAAATTTCTTTTCCCTTTTCTTGTGTTGTATTTACCATGCGAGTTTCCATTGGTGCTTGCGGTAATTGTTGCGATTGTGCTTGCTTGAGTAAAAAGTGATCTAGTTTGCCCTGATCAATCATTCGCAAGATAATCCCTTTGATATTATTACAACTATTTGTAGAGTGCCCATGAAAATGATGGTACAAGCAAAATTCATGACTTCTTGGACCAATTGGTGGTTCCTTTCCCATATTCCATGGAGTTGGTATATTCTCCATCAAGATAATTGCCTGCCATATCTTTTCTACACTTGTATTCAAAGGTGGCATCTTTATTTCTTATCTTATCATTCTTTTACCTCCTTGACCATTGTTATAATTTTGTCTATGATTCCCTTGTCCAAAATAATTCTTCCTTTGACCCCCATAATTTTCTCGCTGCTGATCTAATCTTGGGATCTGGTTATTTCCTCCTCGACTGTAGAAATTCTTTTCTCTATCATACTCTTCTTGATCTTTACTTCCCATTGCTACCATTTTTGGCTGGCTATTGTTGGTTTTCTTTTCTTCTGATATCTGCGAAGATGTTTGCGAAGTACCTGCTACGACATTGATTATTTTAGGAAGTAAGTTTGCTCATGTATCCTGATTGTTGGTGTTTACTACTGGATATGACTCCATATTGTTTTGCTTTTCTTCTAATGTAATATACTCCTCTTGCAATTCTCGCAATTCTGTCATCATAATCGAATTCTTTCTTCTGAAGATTTGAACATATAATTGTTCAGTTGAGAACATCGCATTTATGAAAGACAAAATCAGGTATCTCTCATCCACACGTCCTGCCATATCACTGCATATACTTTTCCATCTTTTTACCAAATGCTTCAAACTTTCACCAATTCTTTGTTTTAAACCAAACACATATTCAATGCCAAGTCGCGAGGAATGATTCGTGATATATGATCCTAAGAAAGTTACTTGTAAATGATTAAATGATATAATAGTGTTCTTGGGAAGCCCTTCGAACCATTTTAGAGCTTCTCCTGTTAAACTTGATGCGAAGTACTTGCATAATACAGCATCATGATTCTCACATTGTAGCATGCATCTTACATATGCTTTAATGTGCTGAATAGCACATGAATTCCCGTCAAAGATGCTAGTTAACGTAGGAAGATTGCACTTTGGTGGAATCCCTCCCAACTGTACTTCTCTAGAAAAAGGAGTCCTCGCAGCTTCTTCTATTGCTTCATCTAATTGCCTTCTATCTCCTCCTTCTCTACTGCTTATCATTCCTCTCATTTCCGCTAATTCTCGAAAGATTCGTGCATTTGCTTCAGAATTCTCCTCTATTGGCCTCTTCAACGCAGCTTCTCTTATTCTATGTTCTTGTATCTCCTCTCTTGCGATTCTTCGCATTCTATCATACTCTTCATTAATGTTTTCATTTGCATTATTTTGCAAATATCTTCTTTCCAAATTGTCACAATTGTTTTGTTGCAGAGCATTTTGAAATTCTTGTTCTTCCATTTCTATTCTCCTCATCCTTCTCATATGAATATCTGGAATTTCTTCTTCTTTATTTCTCCTTCTTCTGTGATTTATTTCTTCATGGTTTTCCTGAACTCTGATTCGAAGGTTTGGTTCGCTCCTTGTTATTTCTTCTCGTTGATTCCCAATCTTCCTCTGAATTCTATCACACCCAACATTTTGATTATTGCGAGCTTGTTCCCGTCTTCTTACTCCATCTTCGTAATTGTTTTGATGCATAGCTTCTTATCTCTCAATTTCTTCCACAAGTTGCCGCTCTTCCTCTTGATTTTCTTCACCATTCTGATTATTTTCCCTTGGAAGTGGCTCTGTTCGTAAATTCTCCATATTTTGTTCGTGATTTGGCACTAGAATGAAACGATTCTCTCGATTTCTTTCAAATTGATTCTGTGCTTGTTCTTGCATATCATTTTCACTATTGATTGTTGGCTAATTTTGTTCTTCTCTTCTTGGTCTAGCATTTGATCTTACAACACTTTGAGATTTCCTCCTTTGTAACATCTCATTTTCCCTTCTCAATTCTTGATTCTGTCTTGTTAGATTGGCACGTTCTTCAGCTTCAAACCTTCGTTCTTCTTGAATTTCTTGTCTCAATGTTTCTAACATCTCCCTTTCTCTTTCACGAGTTGTTCCTCCCATCAATCTCCCATTTTCTCTAATTTGTGGTTCTCTGTATGTTTCTGCTGGTGTATCAGTTCTCCAAGTGTGTATACTCACTCGATCATGATCTTCTGTTTGTTGAATTTGATTTCTTTGATTATTTTTTCTCCTAGGTTCTCCTGTTACATTTGCTTCTCCACCTGCAAGTCTTACACTTCTTCTTACTGCAGTCAATGGTTCTGATGTATTTCTTCTTCTAGCCATTTCAGATTTTCAAAACTCCCTAGAATTTTTGCTAGAACAATCTTCAAGTCCCTGTTTCTAGCGCCAATTATGTAGTTGCGGAATAACCTACAACTACACCCTCAGTAGAATTTGTAAAACTTAAGAAGTTCTTGGTGAGGAATGACAATTTTCTTATTAATTCTCTCAATTGATTACAAAGAAGTATCTAAATGGAACTAGAATAGTTACAACTTTCTCTATTCTCTTTCCTAAGATATTTTCTAACACTCATTAAAAGAACCTCTCTAATTTTACATTTGAACTCCTATTTATAGTAAAATTTGTACAACTGTATATGCATTGCGAAGTATCGCAACATATCTTCACAAGATTATTTTATGCTCGCAAATCTTTCATACTTCCCCGTGCTTCCTCTATTATCACATTGTTTTGTAGCTCTTTCCTCTTATATTTATTACGATGTTCGTAAGCTAATGTCTTGTGATATTCGGTACCTACAATGGGGACTAAGGTGCTTAGTCTTGCGGCTTCGGATGATTAAATTCCAAAGCTAGGTATTTCGCATCTACATTCTTCTATTTCTCTCTCTCTCTTCAATTTAACCATTTTAGCAATTTTGGAGGGAAGGGGTCTTCGATGTTGATGTCTTGCTCTTGCTTTTTCCTCTTTTTAAGGTTTCATTTGTCCTCATTTCTTAGTCTTGGCTCTTCAATGGTATTTTCCAATCGTTGCGTTGATTTTGGATAGCTTTTGTAGGGATAATTTTTTATCTTTAAATAGTGAAGATGTATCTGCTTGATGATTATTTTTCTTATTTGGAGTCTTCTGAAGTCGTTCTCAATTATTTCTTGCCTGATAAATCATTGGTTTCCGGTTCCTACCTAAGATATTTTTACTTCGATAGATGTCATAAGTATTTGCTTCTCTGTTCTCGTGGTATCTTTTGGTTTTTGTGCTTTTCGACGGTCTTTTGCTTATTCCTCCTTTTGTTTTTGGAAAGAACAACCTTTTTTTTTTATCATGGTGATATGATTTTTGCAGATAATATGGATAGGGATTCGACCGGTGTGGAAGGAGAGAGGCATCCTTCCCCAAAAAAATTGTCCCGTTATTCGGAGGATGTCTCCGCTCCCAAGGTATGTTCCACATTTTGTTATTGCGATGACACGTCGGTTATCCCGATGTGGACATGTCTTTATTTTTGAAATGTTTTGCCTTCCTTGTATTTCATGTGAAGTTTTTCTTAGCTTTAAGCATACCGCGGACGCCATCATTATTACATTTTTGAAATGTTTGGCCTTCCTCGTATTTCTTGCGAAGTTCTTCGTAGCTTTAAGCATACTTCGAACGTCATCATTACTAAATCAGGGTAGGCTCACACAGGTTTTGAAGTAGAGGATCCGTTTTTTATTTTTTGCTCTTTTGTGTCGCCCAGTTGTGCGATTTCCCGCACAATATAGCCTCCATTTTTGACAATTACTTAGTTTTTGTGCGGGCAAAGGAAACTCATTGCTAATGTGAAGTTGCTCGATTTTGAACATTTTGATGCTATTTGTCACAATCATATAGGTCAGTGCACTGATTTTAGTAGTTGATCCTGAGTCAAGATTGAACACACACTGATTTAAACTGTTACACTAATAACCTACAACAAGATTTCAAACTAGATGTTATACATGCTTTAGTTGTCTTCGTGCATCTGTAGAATTCCTAACAGAATACCTATTCTCTTTAGGAATTACTCTTGTAAATATTCTAACAGAATGCCAATCCTATTTATAACATGCTCGTGAAAATTATCGGTCATAACGTTAAATCTCTTTAGCTGCCACTCTTCAACAATTAAGGTTTACACGCTTCGTGACCTAATTGATTATTCTTCACAAGATCGCCTAGAAATAATATAAATATGTCTTGATATATCAAATCTAGGGTTTGTGAAAAACACCTAGAAACAGGTTCTGTAACTATCAAATAAGATAGCTTGCATGTGCTTTACGGTTCCCAAGTAAAGTCTTTTCGAATCTCACTCTTGTTCGTGATGAACAAAGATATGGAAAACAAACTTACGCAACACACACACAATTTTCCAAAGGATAATTTGTGCGGTTACATGAAACCTCTATTTATAGCGAATGATCAAGACTAGGTTGCTTGGAAGCAAAGCTACCTTGTCTACGAAAGGAAAAACCAAGTAACTTGAACAAAATAGGCCTTTAGTCACGTATTCACGGTTTTAGTTGGCAAACTGTTGTAAAAAGTTCGTGTACAATTTCCCATTCATGAAATCAACCTTAGCCACAAATATAAGTGTTGATATGATATTACACTCATAACTTGTTCATTATAACTCGAAATTAAGTGACTTTTAACTTATTAGATTCAAGTTTTCATTCACTACAACATGAGGGCCTTTGTAGGGATAAAGATCATTATCACAAAAGTCCTGGGCTCAATTATCCTCGAGCGTATATATAAATGTATATTTATCATCATAAGAATTATTCCGTAAAGTGAGCACTTTTTTTTTATTTTTTTGAAGGAAAAAAAAGGAACAAGAAAAAAAAAAACTAAGTAGTAGAAATGCTCACACAATCGAAGTGCTGAGCAATACAAGAAAGAGGGAAAGATAACCACATCTCAGACAGTGTTTTGATACAGCTTGAGCTGCTAAAAGGTGAGACGTAGAGTTGTCCTCCTTTCTGACATAACTAAATGACACAGAGTTGAAAATATTTAACATACCCTTCAATCTACTGATGCAGTTTCTTATTATCCATGGGTACTGGAAATGTTCAAACCTGAGGGAATTGATTATGATCAGAGAATCACCCTCTAGAATGATGTCTCTAAATCCCCTACTCAATGCAAGATCCACTGCAAGTAACGCACCATGGGCCTCTGCCTCCACCGCAAATAAATAGTCTAACACCTTATTCTGACATCCCTGGAAAACCACATTATAATCTCTAGCAACTGCGCTACAAGCATAACCATTAGGCCCCGCAGCTCCATCAAAGTTAACTTTAATAACATTAGTAGGAGGAGGCAGCCATTGATCATTCTGAGTTTCCAGCAAATTACTTTCCGTGGGACAAACATTCATCTCATAAGTACTGCCATCCAGATTAAACCAATATAAGGCATCCGTAATTACATTCTGGATGTTGAAAGTGCACTTATTGAAGGTGATGTTGTTTCTTGACTTCCAAATAGCCCAGAACATACAAGCACCCATCTTCAGCTTGGAATTGTTGTCCCCTTCATTAAGCCAGCTGATGATGAAATCTCTAATAGTCTTCCCCTCAGCAATGTTGATTCTGAGATTCATGGGGGAAGAAAATAGAATTGCATGAGTGGCTTGACAATTCAAAAAAATATGATTTATCGTTTCAACTTCAGAATTACAAAACTTGCAGTCCATATTTACCACCCTGATGTGTTTCCCAATGTTACCAGCTACTGCCAGCCCATTGTTGATTAATCTCCAGAGAAATAAATGGATTTTGGGTTGAAAAATTCTCACCCTCCAGAACTTCTTCCATGGGAATTCAGTATTTTGCGAATTATTGGGATGACTATCTTCAATAGTCTTGAGGAAAGATTTGGTTAAAAAGAATCCGTTGGGGTGGTGAATCCATAACATTTTGTCAGAGCTTCTGTCCGCCGTATCATTTGGTAAATAGATATCCATTATATTCTAAGCATCAAATTGATTTAAGAGATGCTGCAGCTTTACTTCGTCTCATCTGTTCTCGCCTACAATCATTAAGTCCTTTACCTTCTTGATATCTCCATGGTCTTCAGTTATACATTCAGGGACTTTACTCTGCAATTTAGGTATCCAAGGGTCATGCCATATATTAATTTTTTCACCATCGACAATATTCCAACAACAACCATCTTTCATAACTTCTCTGCAACTAAGAATTGCATTCCAAGTAGATGAACAGATTGAAGGTTTTTTAAGTTCCCAGAAACTATTTCCTTTTAAGTATTTGGCCTCCATTAACTGCACCCAAAGACAGTCAGCATCTTCAAATAACTTCCAATTTAATTTTGCTATCATAGCCTTGTTTAAGCTCTGAAGAAATCTTATGCCTAGACCCACTTGCTCCTAAGACAATTCTATTTGCTCCCATTTGATAAAATGCATTTTCCTTTCCTGCCTGCTATAACCCCACCATAAATTCCTCATGGTTATAGTGAGAGTTTTTAGAATCTTCTTCGGAATAATGGAAGTGCCCATGAAGAACGGCGGGATGAGCCCCAGGACTGTCATGATTAAAACAGTTCACCCAACATGAGATAGAAATATACCTTTCCAACCCGCCAAACTCCCATCAAACTTATCAGTAAGGAAATCAAAGGAAGCACTCTGGTGAGCAGGTTTCAAAATATAATGCCCCAAATACTTGTCACAGTTATCCATCTGTTTAACTCCCAGAAAAGCATCTACTTCAAATTTTCTATTATCATCAACACCTTTACTAAATAACACCGCAGATTTATTCATGTTTACGCATTTACCATACCAGGCAACGTAGATGTTAAGAACGTCCATTAGGGTACTAACAGTTTGGTTATCCAAGTGTTGATGGTGGATTTTCATTTAAGGTTAAAATTATAAAAGCCAAAAATTATGCGCTAATATCTTGTAAAAGATAAAGCCATTAATAAGTGTTGAATACTTCTTCACTTTACTAATTCACCAAGAATGGAACATGTGGAAACAATCCCATTCTGTGAATAAAATACACGAAATTCATCCAGGTTGGAGCATGTAGCAACAATCCCATATACCCTGTGAATTTACAGCATTATTAATTAATGCACAACCAGCCTTGTATTTCCTGTACTCGTTATCAGTACAACATGACGATTGAGTGTTGCTATCAGCAGAGCAACACGAATCTCCAAGCATTATAATGAAAGCATGTACGAAATACCCGTACATGCTGCAACTCTCGGTGTGTTATACTAGCCCGATTGTGCATCCGGACTGACCGTATCAGTCTGGATATGATCACGACCATCCAACTCCACCATCATGATTGTATGGCCCAGATCGATTCTATAACCCCAAGCAGGTATGGAATATCCGCTGCCGAACCAATACGGGCCCCGCATGGTCGGCCTCCCCAAAAGATTGTCCTATCTTTCCAAAACGTCCAAACCATAGCAGTATGGACGGAAAACCCTAAATTAGGGTTTGTGGCATATTACATGTGTCGCAAAACAGTCTCAACCATCCATCTTCGCAGGTATAAATGAAGGGTGTAGATATAGATTCAGAGGGCCCAGAGCATGTCAAAACAACCACTGTTGGCCTACCTGCATACCTGACTAATCGGTCAGGACCAACTATAGTTGTTCACCTCGATTCGAACGCCCAAAACTGGGTGTGACACACCACTACACTATTTTTAAGGATTCGAAACGGCCCCTGACTGTTGCTGACCGGGGTCGCAATGGCCGATGTCTGTTGCAAAACACCATGTTGTATTTTTTTCGCAAAGGCATAAACTCCGTTGAGAATTTGTTTATTCGCAACAGAGGTATGCCGTTGCTAATTACAGGAATACCCCTACCCGGAACTATATGTCACTGGTTTTGGTTCTAATTTATTGGTTCTGGTTCTAATTTAGCAACAAATAAGCGACGTTACTAATTTTTTGCAACAGAAAAAAAAAGTCAAGTTTTCTTTGACCTGGTCAAAATCCATTTCCCCAAAATTTACCCCCTGCAGTTCCCTAGTTCCCCATATTCATCATTCCCATAGATATACAAACCACAATATCATTCATTCAGCTGACATACAAAAATGTATCATAGGATGAAAAGGGATTCTTAATTCAATTGAAGTTAACAATATTTGATACAAATGTATACCGAGTATCACAGCAAACTAGTGTACACATAGAAACTTAGTTGCTAAGTTTAGTTCGTAGAAAGTTGCGAAATTCCTATGTTCTTCCAACTTAAATCACTATAAGGAGATACTACATAAACTTACAAATCTGGTAGCCGGAGGATTCGCTCGACTCAAGAGAACTCATTGCCCATGGAGGATTTGCTCTGACCTGTACATATCCAAGCAGGTATACTTAAGAAATTGGAGTTATTAATTGAGCTTGCAAAGAAGAAGTTAAAGGAAATGGATGAAGTGATATTTTTACCCAGAAACTTAAAGAAGCATATATCAGTTTCTCTTTGGCAGAGATACAAGTAACGGTGCATATAATTCATGTAGGATATTTCTAGGGAAAAGAAGTGTAACATACCATATTAACTCGAGCAGTATTTTTGACTTCTTTGCACTACTAGTAAATAAGAGGGTTTTACATGATTATTCCATATGACTCGAGGCATGACTCATGATACATATGCTTGCAGTTCGAGAATTTCCCCCAAGAGAATGTTGCAATATTCGTATAAGCTTTAAATCTCGGTATGGTACATGACCCAACCTTCTTCTAGTACTGTATAAGCAATTCCTTTTGATGGCAGAAAGTTTCTCTCATGTGCATCTCCTGCTTGGGTTGGCAACTTCTTGAAGCTTGACCTGAGATGGTTTGGGTCAAACCAAAAAAATATCAAGAGGGTTAAACCCTCATGACAAAGAATTTTGGGTCAAACCAAGGGTTTGTAGTCAACAAATATAGAATAATAGAGCTTATTATGAAAGATTTGTATGGTTTTGTAAAAAAAAAAAAATTAATAATTCTGACACAATAAGGGTTCACAAGAAATCCCAATATCAGTACACTAAAACTTAAGACTTCACTTAGAATCTGTGAATAATATCTATCTTTACCTGAGCAAGTGTGGCGGGCATAACAACAGTGACATCACCCTCCCAATCTTGTGTGAAAATTTTATCCAAGGCACCCAAAGGAAATCCAAGTTCCGATAGCTGACGACATTTATGCTTCACCTCCCCATCTCAGCTTGATAAGCAAGCTACAACAATAAAGATGCAAATTATCTTTAATGTTCATTTCAATAGATTACAAGACTAAAAGATTAAAAACAATGCTATCATGCTTTTAGCTAGAACATGGACAGCAACAACTCCACATACTAGCCAATGTGAAGATATATTTATGCAAGGGAAAAGATCTCGTAACAGGGAGACTTGCATGCACTCACTGAGAGTATTATTTATAACACCTGCATAATCTAATAGATCGATTGAGAATAGCCAACAAAGGTGAAAAATGAAACTAATTTTCTAATCAGGACGGGTGTTTGAAATACTACTCTCATGGCATCTAACTTTAAGACTTGACTATAATCTTCTGATATTGAGACGTGGGCACCTGTACTCAAATGTCTTGTATTTAAAATGAATAAGCGGTTCTTGTTTGGTACTGGTAAAGAGTTCAAATGCAGGTTATATCATTCATTTTTGTTATATCACCTTATCATACATCTTCTACTTATATCATACGTCTTCTACTTATGTCTTCTACTCAAATGTCTTCTACTTATATTATACGTCTTAAAATGAATAAGAAGTGGATGGGTGAAAAAACTATAGGTTATATCATACATTTTTGCATATGATCAAACGCAGGTTCTTGTTTGGTACTAGTAACCCCCTGTAGCAACCTTTTAAATGGGTATAAGAAATGGGTATAAGCAAAACCAAAAACTTAAAATGATAGCACTCCCAAAAGAAAGATTATTCATAATACTAATTTCATTTCTAAGCCTAAAACTTTGTTGCACTTCTACAGTATACCATAATGCTACTACTAGTTTATGTTGTAGAAAATTATAAAGGCTATATGATTAGCCCTTTTAACTACATAACCACCAAACTAACTAGACGAAGGTCATGAGTTCCAAGAACTACTGCTAACTCTCTCTCTCTCTCTCTCTCTATCCACACTCTATAGATAATAACAAATAATTCGACAAAAGACTAAACCTGTACATATATATTACCAGATGAAGTAAACAGACTTCTTCATATTCAGTAACTTCCTTTTATAAGAACTACCTACTGTAAGACTCGGGCAACATCTACTTTAAACTGCAGGAATCGTATATGAGAAACACCGAAAATTGTACAAATTACCCCTTTCCAAGATCTTCACCGACAAACTGGTGAGCGACTTCGGCTGCAGCTTAGGATGCGCCTGCAGATGAAGAAAAAACATGAAATGGACTGTTATATTAGAAACAGTTACAAAAATATGCACTATCAAAAGTAAAAACATCTAATACTTACTAATCTTTATCGTTATTTACCTTGGATATCTACCATAATCTGGACTCCTGTCCATGTAGTATGCCCCAATGTATCTATCATTATATACTGGACTATGAGCACGCCCATAATCAGGACAGGGTCGGCATCTCCGAAGCACTGGACTTCTGGATCATCCATAATCAGGACCGGGGCTGCTTCTACGAAGAGTTGGACTTCTGAAAAAATAAAAAAGTAAAGAATTTAAGGGGTTGGTGATACTATCATAACAACTGACCTCATATGAGTACATTTGAGTGCTTTTGTCGCATGTTCCTGGGTATCAAACTGCACAAAAGCGAAGTTTCTTCGAATCCTCACATGTAAAACGTTTCCAAACGGTTCAAAATGCCTTTCAATATCTCGAATCCTTGTATCAGCGGGGTCAAAGTTAATGACAAATAGTGTCTTAGTAAGCCTCTAGTGAGCCATAACCCTTGACAGTTCACAAAGGCGAGAATTGCGTTCTCCCTGCTAAAGATGTGAAAGATTAAATGAACTAATTCAAAAGCATAAAAAAACAAAAATTGTAATGATAATGATAAGAATGTAAAGCAGTATAATTACCTTTTCCCACTCTATATAGAGCCTGCGTTTGGTGTGGCCAAACAGTGTGCTATCAAGGTAACAGATTGCATCTCTAGCATCACGCTCGTTAACAAAATAAACAAATGAAAAACCTAGAGTAAAACATGGATTAGAATGTGAAGACATCAAAGAAACTTTAAGTTTTATATATTCAAGGGATGATTTTTTAGTAAAACATCCAATTCATATTTTCTTTTTCCATTACAATAACAAAAAAATACAAGACCTGCAAACAGGGGAAGGCCGGTGAACATAAGGATGTAAAAAATTTAAAATGCAGAGGCATTGCATGATAAAATAACATATTCTGATGGCACATAATAAACCAGAACCAAGATCCATAAGGAGAAGGGGGACAAAGTTTCGATTCAACAAGTCCATAACTGTCTCGTTATAGATCTCCAAGCCAAGGTACAAAATCTCTTTCTAGAGACTGCACATATCACATATATATGAAGAAGTCTTCAGTAAAAAATTCATAAAAAAAAACTTATGTTGAATGGTTAAACAATACCAACTTCTTAAATATCAAATGCTTCTCCAGCTAAACAAAAAGAATAAACTTACGTTTCTAATGTGATCGTCTATGTCCTAGACAGCACTTTCAGCAATTCCCTTCATGACAAATGTCTTACCACTACTGGTTTGACCGTATGAAATATCGTTGCTGCGAAAAGAAACAGATTGGCAATTAAGACATCCATATATTTGGTAAAATCAAGATATTAAATCACCAACAAGTGGGGAGAATGCTGTGTTTATAAGAACATCTCTCACCATTAACTCAAGTAAGAGGAGATAACGCAACATCCTTCGCTCATTCCTCATAAACACTCTCAGTTAAGAAATTCATAACTTTGACCCCACTGATATCATTAAGTCTTTTTGAGTACCTCTAGCCCTCCAAAATTTTACAAACCTGCATCCAAAATAGTAAAACAAAATGAGTTAATTTGATTACTAAGAAATAAAATCAATAAAAGCAAAAAATTATAACAAAAAAAAAACAGCAAAAGAAAACAGATCGATCTGCTTACCATAACATCCACAGTTGGTTCATCCTCAAATGTGTGGGGTTCAAAAATCAGTCCAAAAAGCTCGGAATTATAGAAAATTAGAAACCCTAAAAGCGAAAGAGAAAGAAGAAATTGAAAAACTGAAATCAAAGATTAATCTCTAAAATCGAAATCAAAGATTAAACCCTATACTGAAATTGAAAAACTGAAATCAAAGATTAAACCCTAAAATCGATAAACTTAAATGAAACCCTAGGATTCGATAAACTAGGAAAATAGAACTAGCTGAAACCCTAGAAATAAAAATATCCAAACCCTAAAAATCACAATAGAAACGAAAGGATTACGTCAAAGATTATACCTGGTTGTTGGTTTTAGAGAAGAAAGAGATGAAGTTCTTCGCGATTTGAAAGAGTTCAGATTGAGAAGAGATGAAGTTCAGAGATGAATATGTAGGTGGGAGGAGAGGAGCTGGGAGGAGAGGAATGAGTCTGTTGTAGCGGAGAAAATGAAATGAAAATTCTTAAGGCATGATCGATATAGGTTAGGTTGGGCTGAAGGGTGGAATAAAAATAAAGAAGGATTGACCGAAGTATGACTGGGGCGTATTTATCAGTTCCAGTGTTCCGGACCACACACGTGCTTCACACGCATGACAGAGTGCAGTTGCTATTCGCAACCTTACGCGTGCGGTTGCAAAATTCGCAACAGATTCACGCCGTTGCGAAAAATTAGCAACGGGGATTAGCAACAGAAATTTCGCAATGGCACTAGTGCCGTTGCAAATCTGGGTTGCAAATCCCTAAAAATGGTGTAGTGCACGGTCGGAAATACCCTAACTAGGGTTTGTCTCGCGATCACGAACGTCCATCTTTTCCGGAGAGGATGGAGGGTCCCGTAATAGGCTAAGCAGGTCCGGTAAGTATCAACATGATCACTGCAGGCCCACCTATCTCCACACCCAACCGGCCAAGACTGAACTTGGCTATATGTCTGGATTCGCGCGGCCAAAACAAGTGTGGTCGCACCTCCAAAGCTGCAAACTAATCTTGACCACTCGATTTCACCGGACAAATTGAGTGGCTTAGATCATGTTTCTATGGGATGTCAGGGTATGGACGTGAACTCCAGCCTACCACCTACACGCTGGGTCAATCGTCCAGGACAGACCAAGCCTGGTTGTCTTGGAACTTTTGCATGAAGATGGCATGAGGAGCGGCTTTTGCAGCACCATTTTTCTGTCGCAAATTGATGTCAACCACATAACTTCGCAGGACGAATTGAGTGGCCCAGATCACACTTTTGTGAGACAATGAGGTATGGGCACCTACACCGTCATGTCGTCTACACGCATGCATGATCGGCCTAGCCAAAGTTGTGTCCCAAGCTTGGATTCGACCTAGCTGAAAAGTGATACTTGCGCACTTCTTCATAAACCCTAACTCCATCAACGGTCACAGATGAGTGTCTCAAAGATCATCTCGTTCGTCCAACTTTACCGTCTTAGTTACACAGCCCTGGTTAGGAGTTAATTGGTCAGTGTGGAGTCATGGTGATCACCATCCGTCACTCTACCACACCATGTGGTCGGTCAAGGGAGGGTTTGCATGCGCAACTTCCAAACCATCGCATGAAGTAGGCTGGATATGAGGTTTTGAGACGCTTAAACAACGATGCTTCATACATGCTTAATATACTAGATGCGGTACATGCATAGTATACACACGATACTTCACAAGTATCGACTTTCTGAATAACGCAGTTATTCAATCTAGCATTACATGCTATTTTTTGTGGGTCCCACGATCCACACGTTCAAGACATCAATCATGTTACAAACTGGGGGATACATACTGAGGTATTGGTCTGGAGGTTTACAGGGTGCAGCGCACAACGCGCCATCACAAGAACGTGTCAGGAAGTCATGGACGGTTAGTGGTGATGGGAAAAGTGGGCAATCATGGTCGTGTGACACCAACACACTACTCCACTACTCCATCACTCCAATTTCTTCACTTCCAACGAGATACGAAGGTTAGGCTAAAAGACTTGTATAAATAGGTTCTCCGCCCTATTTTTCAAAAAAGAACGAAACAAGACAAGATAACAGAGGCAAGTGTTGATACAATCATATTCAAACATCGGAACTGATAGCTTACATCCTGCAAGCTAGTTCAGCTTTCTTATACAAGTCGTACATAGCCAACACCTTCACAATCTCAACACCTTCTTCGCTTCCCTCCGCAAGATCAACCCCATCTCCTTCACTTTGTGACCGAAACAAGTCTGGAACGGCCATTTCTTGGTTTAGGCCGGACTTGCACAGATTGATCTCTCGAATCTACAAGAACTCACCGCGCAGTGCATTTGTTTAAGGTTTAGATTCATTCCTCATCCACACACCCCAAATTACCAAAATCGGCATGAATAGTTTTCACCCATAAATAATTGGAGACCATAGTGGGAAGTTAATATCTCGGTTGTAAAGTCAATTTCCTCGAAATTCGATTCGATTTTATCAATTTCAAAAGGGTAGATCTTAGAACCAATTCAATCATCAATTCATCTTAAGATGGTGGAACTCAGGTCTGGATCAGCAATCAATTCTGATGGACCTAGTGTGGAAAACACTCCCGGTGTCGATGTACCTGTCAGTGGAGCCGCCGTGGTTAATATATCTCGTGGAGACGTCACTTCTATCACCAACGCTAGCGGAGCAGGAGATATTCCAGTAGGTATAATGCCTCCCATCACCAGAGCCACAGCAGTCATGAATCCTGGCATCTCCTCAAGTGTAATGCCTCCGGTGGTCACCAGAGAAACAACTTTCACTCCTTCATCAAGACGATGAGCCGGAGGGACGAGAGGAGGATCACCGCCCATTACCATTGCATACTTGATGGAGAAGCAGGAAGTTCTGGATAAGACTCAAACGGATATGGATGCAACTCATAAAGAGGTACTCACTTTTCTTAAGACATTAACTGATCGATTGCCACAAGAACCGCGATATCCCCTGGAGCCAACAAGGAATGCACTCAACGCACCCGGAAAAGGTACGGCACAGACCTACATGAACCTGATCAAATAAGAGACATAAGATATAAACGGTCATGTCATGGATATTCCTACACTGGGGACTGATCCTAACAATGATCCACCTCAAGTCAATAGTCTCACTATGAGCCAGAGGACGGTGGATCAGGAAGCGGTTTCTCTAGTGGAAAGTTTATGCGAACTTTTACACCTCTCAAAGAATCAGCGGGCAGAGACGTTTTGCTGCAATCAACTAGAAGAAGGTCACAACCGGACCCTACATGTTACGGCACACATCAAGGATTAAGAGTTCAAGAGGGCCCTCATCGACACATGAGCATCTTCGAATGTGATTACTCTCAAGACTCTCAGGACAACCAAGGTTCTCTTAGGCAAGATCGTATGGCATCCTACCACAATGGCATACTTTGAAGGAAATCAGATCAACACATATGGGATCGCCCCTTCAGCGTATAACCAATGCCTGAAGACTATACTGAATAAAGAAGTCATTCGTATTCCTGCAACATTGTCTCCTTACGCACGAATATGCGGAGTGGAACTGTTCAAACAGGGGGAAGCTCCGCGGGAAGGATCATACAAAGTCCATTGCACCCCACTCCCCACGTGGGCGTCAATCCAGGAGGAGGACCGACTTGCATCATCGAAGGCTGGGCCACATGATGTATCCTTGCTTACAAGACGTCTCAATTCTTCTCTCCGCCCAACGGAATGCTACAACAACGACGAGCCATAAGAAGAAGTGCTAGACACTCCACGACAGCTGCAAGATGGTACCAACTCCACAACTGATGAGTTCGACGATGAGGAATCTCCTAGGCATATCTCTATTAGCTCGACCCTGTATAAGCATTCATACAATCTCCGATCCAAACCGGTCAAACAATCTCTGAGGCAATTCAGGCGCGAGATCAGGTGTTGCATGGATTCTAGATACTTGAACGAATGCTGCCCCAAGGACGACTTTTCTCTGCCTAACATCGACATGTTAGCAGATGCCACCAGCGGACACGGCATGTTCTCCTTCATAGATGGTTACAGCGGCTATAATCAGATAAGGATGTATGAGCATGACGCAAGTAAGACAACCTTTCGAACTCCTCTTGGCAATTTTTACTATACTGTTATGCCTTTTGGTTTAAAGAATGCCGGTGCAATGTATCAACACGCTACGACGACAATATTCCACGACATGATACATAAGCAAGTCGAATAATACGTGGATGATATAGTAGTCAAATCCAAGACTCAAGCTATCCTCACAATGGCGCTTCCGTGAACCGTGAAGGAGCTCCAAAACTTCATGGGAAAGGTAAACTTTTGCTTCATTCACCCCTTGTTAAATAAAAGAGAAAGTTTCGTCTGGACCGCACTACAACAGGAAGCGTTTCAGAGGATTCAACGAATATTGTCATCTCTGAATCATCACAAAGGATTCGCCTATTATGTCATCCCAAACAAGAGTGAGCATAGGACATCTTCAGATCCACTGAAGCCGACACCTCAAGCGAGCAGCCTCAAGAAGATAACGATGTCCGCGCATCATATTTATCAAGATCTGGGAGAATCACTCTATCAAACGATCGTGCATGTCTATCGTGATATGTTGGAGAATATGCGCTTTTGGTCATCCTCTGGACTTCGTGAAGCTATTGAACTCTCATCTACAACAACATCTGCCCTGCTAAAAAGAACCAATTTCGCTGACGCAGCAAGAGGAAAGTCACCGAGATACAACATCTTGCGCGTCCAACATCGCCAACTCCAACTCCGGTACCATATGCACGACTGCCGTAATGGTGAAACAATGTCCAACATATCCAAAAGCTCTGGATACTCGTGGGCAGGGGACTGTCTCCCTCTTCTCTATTTCATGAAGAAACGTCAACTATCACGCCCCTACCTGCCAGTCTCTTCTGATCACAGATGCTTCCAAGAACTGTTGTTGCTCGTCGATTGATACCATCCAGAGCTTCACCATATCAACAACCATTACGTACAAAAGACCCATCGGGCATACAAGATAGAGCCACGTAGACCACGCTTAGGGACTGAGGCTCAGCATGAAATTCCTTCACCGACAGTCAAGGACTTCTTCAACACGAGAAAGATGGTCAGTCAAGAAGCATGAAATTCGCAAGGGTAAATCGAACTGAAGAGGAAGCCACTTCAACGCTCCCTCCAGCAGAAGATGCTTCAATGGTCTATTCAAGAGCCGCCTCAACGCTCTCTCCATGACCCATGTTCGCTTCAGAATCCTCCTTCAACACTTTCTCCAAGATCCACCTCAACGTTCGCACCAGAAGCCACTTGAACATCCTATCGAGTCGTTTCAACACTCAAGTTACATCAATAATTTATGCTCTAGTCAAGTTATCTTTGATGTAATCATTGCTCAACATACGTCTCATCCATCCTTCATGAGGGCCCAACGGAGCATAAAAAACCTTGAAGTCGATAGGAGAAGGGTTATCTTGTGGAACTGATATTTTCATATAGTTGAAAGGGCGCGGTGAACAACTCATTATCAATGTTCGGCATATATTTGAAGTTGTCAACACCCCCTGACTTGGCACCAGCATTATCCCGAGAAGACATCTCAACAGGAGTTCTTTTCTTCATTCTACAATAAAAGACAGCAGTCGATATTTGTATGAAAACGCACGAGATAAGTAGTCACACATGACAGAACACACACGTTGGAGTACACAAGGTTGGTATTAAATCACAAGTCCAGTATTGCTCAAGTTTCAAGTCCGGTTTTTATCAAGTCACAAGTCCGGTAT
Source organism: Papaver bracteatum (assembly GCA_023529315.1). Taxonomy (NCBI): domain Eukaryota; kingdom Viridiplantae; phylum Streptophyta; class Magnoliopsida; order Ranunculales; family Papaveraceae; genus Papaver; species Papaver bracteatum. The sequence continues at coordinate 1,174,112 of JAJJWX010000433.1, forward strand.
TGCTCAAATTTCAAGTCCGGTATTGCTCAAGTTTCAAGTTCGGTGTTGATCAAGTCACAAGTCCGGTGTTGATCAAGTCACAAGTCCGGTATTGCTCAAGTTTCAAGTTCGGTGTTGATCAAGTCACAAGTCCGGTATTGCTCAAGTTTCAAGTCTGGTATTGATCAAAGTTACAAGGATGGTATTCGAATAAAATAGGCGCACGCATCAGGGCCAGTTTTCAGTCGAAACACAGGGTCGACATTCAGTCAGGCATGCAGCGGGTCCCACTTGATACCAGCCCCATATTGGTCGAAGCAGGCGTAGCCGGCCTCAAGCAAAGCAGGCACGTGGCACGCAGTGGACCTACATTTAACCGAAGCAGGCACATCAAGCCCACGTTCGATCAAGCAGGCGCAGCAGCCCCACGAACAAAACAGGCATAACAGTCCATCGAAGCAAGTAAGACCGACATCATGCTAGGGGAACACTCACCTGGACGCCCCTTGAACGTGACATGCTCCAAGGACAGGATGACCCGTCTCTCTTGGTAACATCTAGCTTTATCTCATAAGCTTTGTCTTTAACTGTCACCATCTCATGCCTACCTCACAATAGTGTAACCATTATGTGCTAGGCAGGGAACTTAATGTTGATGGTGAATTTGCATTTAAGGTTAAAATTGTAAAAGCCAAAAATTATGCGCTAACATCTTGTAAAAGATAAATCCATTAATAAGTGTTGAATACTTCTTCACTTTACTAATTCACCAAGAATGGAGCTTGTGGAGACAATCCCATTCTGTGAATAAAATACACGAAATTCATCCAGGTTGGAGCATGTAGCAACAATCCCATATACCCTGTGAATTTACAACATTATTAATTAATGCGCAACCATCCTTGTATTTCATGTACTCTTTATCAGTGCGGCATGACGAATGAGTGTTGCTCTCAGTAGAGCAACACGAATCTCCAAGCATTATAATGAAAGCATGTACGAAATACCCGTACAGGCTGCAACTCTCGGTGTGTTATACTAACTCGATTGAGCCACTCTCGGTGTGTTATACTATCCCGATTGAGCATCCAGACTGACCGTATCATTATGGATATGATCACGACCATCCAACTCTACCAGCATGCTTGGATGGCCCAGATCGATTCCATAACCCCCAAGCAGGTATGGAATATCCGCTGCCGAACCAATGCGGGCCCCGCATGGTCGGCCTCCCCAAAAGATTGGCCTAGCTTTCCAAAACGTCCAAACCAAAGCAGTATGGGCGGAAAACCCTAAATTAAGGTTTGCGGCATATTACATGTGTCGCAAAACAGTCTCAACCATTCATCTTCGCAGGTATAGATGGAGGGTGTAGATGTAGATTCAGAGGGCCCAGAGCATGTCTAAACAACCACCGTGGGCCTACCTGCATACCTTACTGATCGGTCAGGACCAACTATATTTGGTCACCTCGATTCGAATGCCCAAAAATGGGTGTGACACACGGTCGGCAATACCCTAACTAGGGTTTGTCTCGCGATCACGAACGTCCATCTTCTCCGGAGCGGATGGAGGGTCTCAGAATAGGATAATCAGGTTCGGTAAGTATCAACATGATCACTGCGGGTCCACTTATCTCCACACCCAACCATCCAAGACCGAACTTTGCTATATGTCTCGATTCGCGTGCCCAAAACAAGTGTGGTCGCACCTCCCAAGCTGCAAATTAATCTTGACCACTCAATTTCACCGGACAAATTGAGTGGCTTAGATCATGTTTCTATGGGATGTCAGGGTATGGACGTGAACTCCAGCCTACCACCTACACGCTGGGTCAATCGGCCAGGACCGACCAAGCCTGGTCGTCTTGGAACACGTGCATGAAGATGGCATGAGGAGCGGCTTTTGCGACACCAGTTTTCTGTTGCAAATTGATCTCAACCACACAACTTCGTAGAACGAATTAAGTGGCCTAGATCACACTTTCGTGAGACAAAGAGGTATGGGCACCTACACCGTCATGTCGTCTACACGCATGCACGATCGGCCTGGCCAAAGTTGTGTCCCAAGCTTGGATTCGACCAAGCTGAAAAGTGATACTTGCGCACTTCTTCATAAACCCTAATTCCATCAATGGTCGCATATGAGTGTCTCAAAGATCATCTCGTCCGTCCAACTTCACCGGCTTAGTTACACAGCCCTGGTCAGGAGTTAATTGTTCAGTGCAGATTCATGGTGATCACCATCCGTCACTCTACCACACCATGTGGTCGGTCAAGGGAGGGTTTGCATGCGCAACTTCCAAACCATCGCATGAAGTAGGCTGGATATGAGGTTTTGAGACGCTTAAACAGCGATGCTTCATGCATGCTGAATATACTCGATGCGGTACCTGCATAGGATACACACGATACTTCACAAGTATCGACTTTCTGAATAACGCAGTTATTCAATCTAGCATTACATGCTATTTTCTATGGGTCCCACGATCCACACGTTCAAGATATCAATCATGTCACAAACTGGGGGATACATACTAGGGTATTGGTATGGAAGTTTACAGCGTGCAACGCACAACACGCCATCACAAGAATGTGTCACGAAGTCATGGACGGTTAGTGATGATGGGAAAAATGGGAAATCCTGGTCGTGTGACACCAACACACTACTCCACTACTCCATCACTCCACTTTATTCACTTCCTATGAGATATGAAGGTTAGGCTAAAATACTTGTATAAATATGTTCTCCACCCTATTTTTCAAAAAAGAACGGAACAAGACAAGACAACAGAGGCAAGTGTTGATACAATCGTATTCAAACATCGGAACTGATAGCTTACATACTGCAAGCCACTTCAGCTTTATAATATAAGTCATACATAGCCAACACCTTCACAATATTAACACCTTCTTCGCTTCCCTACCTAAGATCAACCCCGTCTCCTTCACTTTGTGACCGAAACAAGTCTGGAACGGCCATTTCTTGGTTTAGGCCGGACTTGCACAGATTGATCTCTCGAATCTACAAGCACTCACCGCAAAGTTCATTTGTTTAAGGTTTAGATTCATTCCACATCCACACACCCCAAATACCAAAATCGGTAGGAATAGTTTTCACCCATAAACACCAAGGTACCAAACAGAAAAAGATCATCAACGAACATAAGGTGGGAAACTGCCGGCGCATACTTGCAAATTCTATATCCATTGTATAAAGCATTGGTCTCCATGGTTCTCATGAGCCAAGATAAACCTTGCGAGCAAAGAATAAATAGATATGGGGATAGTGGACACCCTTGGAGTAATCCTCTACCATTAACAAAATACCCTTCAGGTTGACCATTAACTATAATTGAAAACGACGCCGTAGATATACAGTTCATAACCAGATCATGTGTTTTCCCTACTATACCAAAAAATTTAAGATATTGACTTATGAATCTCCAACTAACTTTATCATAAGCTTTACTAATGTCTAATTTAAGATCAAAAGCACCTATAATAGATTTAGAGTTTGACATAGAGTGTAAAAGCTCTTTTGCTGTCACGATATTATCTATTATTGATCTACCAGGAATGAATGCAGATTGAGATATGTCGACTAGTTTATTAAGATGGATTTTCAGTCGCTGAGCAAGAATCTTAGTCACTACTTTATACGTGACATTTGTTAACATAATGGGATGATAATCAGCTAGAGTATAAGGAATTTTTACCTTAAGTATCAGAACAATGTTGGTGTGATTGAGCCCTGGAGGAATAGTAGCTGAAGTAAAGCAGTCTTTGATAGTTTTCGAGACATCCTCACCAATGAGCTCCCAATATTTTTTAAAGAATAAGGGTGGCATTCCATCTGGGCCTGGAGATTTAAGACTCTTCATTTTCTTGATTATCAACCAAATTTCCTCCGAAGTAGGAACCATGGATATTTTATCATTACTTTCCCTATCAATCTGCGAAGGAGCTTCAACCATAATAGTATAATTGTCTTCATCAGAATATTTTTTGAATAGGTCAGAGAAATGTTTCACTAAAGAGTTAACTATCTCATTTGGTTCAGTGGTCCAATTCCCATCAGCCAATTTAATGACAGATATTTGATTCTTCTTCTTTATGTGGATTACAGATAAATGGAAGGCTCTAGTATTCTTGTCGATATTCAGAATCCACTTTACTTTACTTTACTTCTCTGCTCATAATATTTTTATTGCATAGAGTTTAGGTTCTCAATCTTCGTACTTAATTCATTCTCTTCGGTTCTAGTATCTCTGAAGTGAGCTTCTTTTTGAACCTGCAGTAACTTCTCCTTAGTGTCCTCAACAGCTCTAAAGATGTTACCAAAAACCTCTCTACTCCATTTATTTAAGTCTTCCCCTAAACAACTGATTTTGCATATGGTGTTGTTTTGACTAGAATTCCAAGAATTGTGAACAACATCATGAAAAGCCGGATGATCAACCCAGAAGGATTCAAATTTATTAGAGTGTTTCCGCTTCCTCTTACTGGTCATGTTGGTATTGATTAAAATAGGAGCATGATCACTACTTATCCTAGGAAGATGAAGAACACCATTATTCTGAAAAATGAAGAACCACTCCAGGGTGCACATATCTCTATCTAACCTCTCAAAAATAGGCTTCTCATTAATAGCACCATTAGTCCAGGTAAAAGCAGGGCCATCAAATCCCATATCTATTAAGTCTCTATCTTGAACAAAGTTCTTGAACTCTATATTAGCAGGATTCCTCTTCATATTACCACCAGACTTCTCCCTCATATCTTTTATGGCATTAAGATCACCCATAATACACCATGGATTTATTAGTTGAGCACAATACTGAGAAAAATTAGCCCAAAACTTGTTTCTTTGATTATGATTGGGAGGACCATACACACACATTATCACATTTTTATCCGCACTGATCACCTCTAAATCAATATTATTATTCCATGGTACTACACTACCACCACTTCTACCAACAGCAGGAGTATACTTGAAATTATCAAAACCCAAAGAATTATAGAAATTATAAGCAGTTACCTCATTGATAAAGTCTCTAACAGAAATACAATATTGGGATTGCAGGCCCTGAGAAACGCCTTAAGATTGCGGACTGTCGAGATGTTTCTCAATCCTCAACAGTTCCAGGAGAACATTAACATTGATTCTGTGGCTGATTCTGGACATCCATTACATCCATCTAAGCAATTTGAGCTTGTATGATCTTTTTAGTAGGGATATCAATATCCATTTGACTGGCACATCTTTTCGATCCACTGTAAACTTCTCCATTGTTATTATTAGTAGAGGGCTTTTGATTGCCGTTTCTCGCTGATCTTTTCCACCTCTTATTCTGCTGCTTCGTATTGATTATTACAGTATTAGATGTAGATGATGAATTTTCGTTTTTGTTTTCAATATCAGTATCATCATTTTGAGAGTTAGTTTTTCGAACTGAAGCAGACTCAATTTTATCATCAGTTGATTTGAGAAAACTAGCCATGGGATTATCATTATGCTCTAATATTTCGTTCCCCTGGACCTGGGCCTGGTTATCTTGTTTCTACACCAAGGGTACCGAGGGTGACTGTGAATTACTAGCGCTGGTTTTTTCCACTTCGTTGTTTTGCACTATCACGTTATGTTCACCACTCTGCCCTGAGTTTATCTTGTTTTGTACCCCAATTAATGAATTGTCAGAAGAACTTTTGTCCCCTTTCATAACAACCTCCAATTGCTGCATCACTTCTTTACACCTTTCTTGCTTACCCACCCTAGATTCCTCCCTTTGAACGTTATTCTTCTCACAACTTTTGTTTGATACACTTGCTTTGTCAGTCTCCAGACGACCCTTTGTCCCCTTCTCATCACTTGACACTCTGATGTTGCGCCCGTTATTGTCTGCTACCCTTAGTCCTGCCAAATCTATCTGAAGATGACGCATATCATCATTCACATCCAGTGATCTACTATCAACAATCAACGACCCTTGAACACCACCTCTTTGTTTCTTCATGTTATTGTAGTAATGGCTAGTTTTGATTATGCCTAGTTCCCCTGATTTGTGAAAAGCACGAATTTTATCCTCATATCTAGCCATGGCTTTATCATTCATTTTCAAAGCTATCTCCTTCGCACTTAATGGTTTATCTTCTTCTAACTTACTCGAGAGGTGAGGATATTGTTTCATTAGATGACCGAAGAACCCACAAAAAAAACATAATCTCAGAAGTTTCTCATACTTGAATTGTACCTTTATCTGCTTCTTAGTTTTCAGAGTTATTACCATATCCTTTGGGAGAGGTCTGGTAATATTAATTTGAACCCTTAATTTAGCATACTTACCCCATTTTGCAGCTAGCTGGGAGTTAATAGGGTCTGGATTACCAATATTTTTAGCAATGTTGAAAACTTTAGTTTTATTCATCATGCTCAATGGTAGCCCATAAATATGGATCCAAAAATACACATATTTAAACTCATACTCCTCAATTAAGAAATCTTCTTGACATTTCTCCAGAATCATCAAGTTTTCTTTCACTGACCATGGATATCCTTGCAGAGCAGCTTCCATGTCACACAGAAAAAGAAACTTAGCATTGTATATATCACTACTTATATTTGAAATAGACAGAGAGCCAGAGGGTCTCCAAGCTTTTGTAAGCACTTTATTCAAGATGGCCAAACTGCATTCTCTACCAGAATTGAACTTGAAAACCAAACTTTTATTATGCCCATGAACTATTTCATCTGTCTCCTCATCATCTTCATAGACAAGGGTTTGAGGTTCTTCTATATTATTAATAGCTTCATATATCAACCTCTCTTCTTCATTGTTTATATTAGAGCCTGAAGCCATGATAGCAATAACAAACCAGACAACTGAGAACACCGGGTAAAGTATGAAGAGAAAAAAGTAACAACACACAATGATAGGTGTTAGAAAAAAGCACCCAGGAATGGGGATTTTAACACATCCAGAGAGGAAGAGAAAAACACATCCAAAAAGGAAGATAAAGAACCTTGACAAAGTCAAGATATCGACGGCCAAAATTGACCATAGAGAGTAGAGTAATATCTTGATTCACCCGTATCCCTATTCAGATTGATTGAAGAGCTTCTGCAGCTTTACTTTGTCCCATATGTTCTCTCCTACAATCATTAAGTATTTTACCTTCTTGATATCGCCATGGTCTTTTACCTCACTTCACTATTCCATTGCTATTCCCTTACTCAGTGAGCACTTATTTTGATAGATAAAGAGGTAGAGTAAACAATAAAATCAATTGTTTGTTACTAACATTTAATGAAGTTATCCAAGATGTCTTTGTGTAGTCTTCAATCTCCAATATTCAAGGATAACTTTGATTCTATACTACTACTCAAACCTAATCTAGTCTGAAACTGACTTAGTAACTAAATCAATAATGCGTTTTGGGATCTAAATTTGAAACATGACCTTACCTACAAATTCCAGTGGATTCAACCAAGCAATGCTCTAACAATATTGATATATAAACCCCCATCACTGCATATCATAATGTCAAAACCTGTTTCAAAATATAAAATCCATATAAATGTTAGGTCATGCACAAATTTCTACACGGTTTTGAAAAACATGGATAATTCAATTGGTGTTCAAGATCAAGATCATGTCGCTAGACACATATTGATATCTTTTAACACGTTATTGGTTAACTTTATCAAATAACTTTGCTAGTCAAGAGGGTACACAGTCTCCGTATCTACACGATGAATATAATTCAAGATTTGATCGTTTAAACTAGCAAAGAGGTTCAGATCATTCAATATGGTTCATCTTTCTGCCGGTTGCTAAAATGTAGAAGGATCAACTGGTGGTGGTACTTTTTCTGAATGGGAAAGCAATGCAATTTTGCTCAACAATATCAATATTCAATGCATGAGTACGGTTATGATAGACGCGATTGATCCTTTGAGCATTCATTTAGTTCTTACTTATATCCACTACAAAAGGAATATCAAGTAGAATAATAAGAATTAAACTTTTACTAATTATTCAAATGTTGAAAAAAAAAAACTTATTTTGAACTTTAATTTTTTTGCATATTATTATTATGATCCGCGTAAACAATGGGATACACTAAGTCAATTCTCCTTTAAGAGTTTATTTGGATCAAAAGATTTTTCGAGATTCAAAGTTCAACGAGTTTTATTATACTTATCTAATATTGTACGTGAAAATTATATTAAAACATCTATTTTGTGAAAATTTGATATGATAAAAAACGAAAACTCAAAATTATACATAAACACTTAGATTTAGTTACTAACAACTAGTATCACCCATATTATTGTTTCGTATAAGTATAAGTATTAGTGAGTAATATTGCCCCAAGAAGAAATGTAGTGGACACACGTAACATGGGCACAAACACGTGAATATTCCAACAACAACAAAAAATTAGGACGCCTACACATTACGGAATTAACAATATTTCGTGTATATATATATATATATATAATGAACGTGACTTCTTTATAATATTAATATATAGTTAAGACACAAACAAATTATGAAAATGAATAAGTATTGGAGTTTTGAGTCAAAAATTATTGTATGGGTAAAATTTATCTTCCAAAAGTTAAACTCCAAGAGGTATATTTTAGGTCATGCTTCTTCACCCATGAGACACTTAGCGAATAATTGTTATAATGAATAACCGTTAGACATGGTGAGTCACCTATGAGTGAAGAGACACTTTGAAGAGTCACTATCGACTCAATAAATACCAACATGTTAATCCAGAATTACATGGATTTTACAAGTTTTGAAAATACAAAGTTTTCCAAGACTCTTCATAGAGTATGGGTTGTGTCTAAGAGAACGATAATCCATTAATTCGTTGGCCAAGTAAAATTATAATGCGACTTTCTACTACTAGGTTTGGCCGTTGTATCTTGGGAGATGATGTCCGTAAATTCGTAAGCACCATATGATATGACTAATTAGCCTTAACTGACTCTCGCCTCGATCAGACAATTCGATAAAACATGGTGATAAGTAAGCCTGCAATTGGTACGGTTCGACACTGTTTTTGAATCAATCAGAACTAAAACCGATGAGCTTGGTTTAATAATTTGAAAGCCCTTGTTACTATTAGTCAAAATAGGTTTCATTATAAACCGTGCCAAATAATGATTTGAAAACCGGTGTCACCAATAGTCAAATTCAAATCAGTTTAGTTTATAACCGTTTGGCTTTGTTAAACTGACAAAATATTAAACTTCGAGTTTATTAGGGAGAAACAAATGCACTTATTGATCAGAAAGATAAAGCTTATAGTGATTTTTTTTTTGAACACTCTAATATAATGAATATGAGATTACTTTACGGAAAGAATTTGAAAGACCATAAACTGATTCGACTAATTCGAGAATAGCTGGAAGAAAGAAAGTATTAGAGCTATAAATTTCTAACATCAACGACTATAATCTACTAAAATCTAACGACTTATATAAATCGGTTTAATTCGATTTTATTTTAAGGATAAACCAGAATCGAACCGAGATATGTTAGTTTTTCATAATCTAAACTCGCTAATTACCACTAATTTTATAGTTCGGCTCTGTTTTTAGCCATAAATGGTTTTTTTATTTTACTTTTGCCATGTTTTATGGTCTTCTAATCTAGCATCTAGATTGGAAGTTAGAATAACCTCCTAAGTATTATAGCATCTAAATGCGCTAAATGGAACAACGAAAAGTAGATGTGCTGAATTTGGAATAATGAAAAGTAGAATTAGGTTGCGTTGAATGGGACAACCGTAACCATCTCAGCCGTCAGATCAAAAAATAAAATAATTTGCGCTGAACCAAATAGCGAAAAGTTGATTTTCTCTGCGCTGAACCGTTCAGCGAAACTATCTCGCTACTAGTTGGAATGCAAGATATATCTGAAAAGAAAAGTAGTGTTAAAGAATATGCAACGCTTTTTGTGTAATCAGCAACACTTTTTGTCTAATATAGCAGCCAAATCTAGCCCATATGACTTAGACTAATGCTAAGTTCTATGGTTTTTTAATCTAGCATCTAGGTTGGAAACTAGGAAAACCTCCTGAGTCCTATTGGTAGTGCTAATCCGGGATCTAGATGCGTTGAATGGAACGAAAAAAGGTAGAATTAGGTTGCGCTGACAACGCAACCATCTCAACCGTCGGATCAAAAAAATAAGTCAATCTGCATTGAACCATTTAACGAAAAGTTGATTTTCTCCGCGCTCAACCATTCATCGAAACTATCTCACTACTAGTTGGAATGCGAGATATATTTGGAAAGAGAAGTAGTGTTAAAGAATAGGCAACGCTTTTTTGCTAGCTGCCAAATCTTGCCCATATGACTTAGGCAAGATTTGGCAGCTAGATTAGCCAAAAAGCAATGCAGATTAAAAAAACGTTGTCTATTTGTTAACGCTAATTCTCTCTCTAGATATATCTCGCATGTGAACTAGTAGCGAGATAGTTGCGCTGAATGGTTCAACGCAGCCTCACAGAACCATTCAGCGCGGATAGAGTTTGAGAAGACCGAAGATGTTTGACCTTTTTTTTCTTCTTCTGAATAAACTACTCCCTCCGTCTCTAAAAGATAGGCTTGTTTGGTTTTCACGAAAATTAAGAAAATCAATCATTGTAGCCACTTTTTTATGTTTTTTCCTAATTTATCCTTGGTCCCCACTTATTTGTTATAAGAGAGATAGGAGAGAGAAGTGGTCCCCTTTAATATTAAGAGAGAGACGGGAGAGAGAGAAGTAGTCCCTCTAAGGGTATATTAGTAAAATCATAACATTTGACTTTCCACATATGAAAACAAGCTTATTTTTTTGACATAACCAAATAAGGAAACAAGCCTATCTTTTAGAGACGAAGTGAGTACTTTTTTTTCTTCTCTTTCTTCAACCTATCTCTCAACACAGACACAAGATATTTGAGAAGATGGTGGTCGATGGATTTTGAGAAGATGTCTTAAATCCAGAAGAATTAGGGTTGTTTGAATCTGAATCTGAGATGGTGGTGGTCGCTAATGGTGGTTTGAATCAAGAAATCAAGAAAGAAGATGAAGAACAAATTAGGGTTTTGAGTTAGATATGGTTTTTTATTACGAATCTGAAACGAGATGTTCATGGGTTTGATGGTTGATCTGTAGAAGAAAAAATAGACGATGGGTAAAACAAACAGAGAGATGGGTTTGTTCAAGATTCAAATTGCGGAAGTAATCGAATCAGGGTTTTGAGTTAGATGGGGGTTTTAATTACGAATCTGAAATGAGATGTTCATGGGTTTGATGGTTGATCTGTAGAAGAAGAAATAGACGATGGGTAAAACAGACGGAGAGATGGGTTTGTTCAAGATTCAAATTTTGGAAGTAATCGAAGAATTGGAGTTGTTGCCATCGAATTCAGTGGATGAAGGGAGAAATCAAGGGTTTGTGGCCGCTATTTGATGGTGTTTGAAAAGAAGAAGTTAGCAGCAGGTGATCGATTTGGTGACTGTCGTTGAACTATCGAAACCTAATGTGGATTGTAATCCCCCTTTCTCTTTGTTTATCGTTTTTTTTTTTCCTTTTTTCTTGAATACAATTTTTGGCAACATTGTTTGGTTCAGCGCAGTCGTTGTTCCATATAACAAAAAGTGCAAAAAGTTTTTGCGCTGAACCTCGATATTTGATTCTGCGACTTGCATGCTAGATTAGCAGTATCATAGGATTTAAAAGGTTGTCATAACTGCCAATCTAAAATCTAGATGCTAGATTAGAAGACCGAGGGACTTAGCCTTAGTCTAACTACTACCACCATTCTAGGGTAGTTAACCCGCCCTATTCTTACTTCCGGACACGGAGGATGTGTTGTTCTCAGCGTACTCCCTTTAACAAGTAACCAAGTGATGTCTTAAAAAATCACTTTTACCTGCAACTTGTAAAGTCTGACGACAACAACAAAAAAAGAAAGAAATAGATTCTCTCTCTATGGAATCGGAGACAGACTTCACTTCCATTAACTTGTTTCCTTTCTATCTCTCTCTCTTGACTCTCAAACAAACAACACAGAAAACTAAAAAAAAAAAGAAAATGTCTGAACCAGAAGAAGAAGAAAACCAGACGACTTTCATACCAAAATCATCTACCGACAAATCATCAGTCGATAAAGATTCATTAATGGATCTTGATCTTGATTTTGATTCATCTTCGTGGCCTTTTGATCAAACCTCATTTTGTCCTCGTCCTTCTTCTCCTTTTTTTCTTTCTATTTTCTCTTCTACTTCTTCACAAAATCAAAATCAAAATCAACAGCCGCAGCAGCAGCTTCCTCTTGTGAATGTTTCCTCTTTAGAACAACAACAACCTTCTTCTCCTCTATGGGTTTTCTCTGATGGTGATGATGATAAATTTGGTAGTGCTTTAAATGGATTTTCATCTCTTGCGACTTCTGGTTCTAGTATTCGTATCTCTGATTATCCTAAACTTATTTCCCGTAAGTTTGATCTAACTTCAATTTCAGCTCCTTTTGGTTTTTAGAATTGGTATATTACTATCATAAATTCGCATTTGAGTACAATTTGATTGCTGTTTTTATGTACTCGAGGGAAGTTTTAGCTACTATTACTGTTTTATCTTTGATTTCTGTTTCATTTACTTAATTTAGTCTTCTGAATTTGTTTTTCTTTTCTTTTGAAATTGATATTACTGGAAAAAAAGAAAGAGAAAAAGGGTCTTTGATTACTGACTTAGCGACCCGAGTTCCTGGTCTTTGGGTGTTTTTGGTAATTTTCTTTTATCCAAAAGTTGATCTTTATTCGGTGGATGCTAGTGGAGTATGCTTCTTTGAGTTGGATTCTCTTTTTGGTTCAGACTTTAATTACTGTTACTGTTCTATTTAGTCTCTGTATTTGCTTAATAGGTAATTCGGTTGCTGTTTCTAAACCTAGTTTGCTTAGTGTCCCCATGATTTTCAGCCTTCTGTTCATTTTTTGATGCTACGAATTGAAGATTTAGTTGGGATGGAAGAGTAGAGTAATTAAGCATTATTAAGAAAGAAAGAAGGAGATTAAAACATAAAAATCTGAATAGTAAGGAGAAATAACTGAAATAGGCTGCTTTGCTTTTGATTTTCCCTACAAAGACAATTTTGTGAAGGTTTTTCATATATGGCTTCAAGTTGGTCAACACTTCTCATGTGTTGACTCCTAGTATTTTTGCAACAGTTTGCAAAAAAAAAAAGTCTTTTGGTTGATTATATTGATCACAGAATAAGCAGAATATGTGTCACGATGAAGACGAGAACCACCCAATAATCTAAAACACTATTCAGCCATAGTGACATTTTCTGGTCAGCTTTTTCATAACACAAAATAATGGACGAGGTTTTGGAATAATCAAAATTTTATATTTGTGTGACGATCTTCTGTGTTATTAGTTCAGCTGGCTGATATAGAAACAGTCATAGCATTTCCCAAAAACAGCATTAAATACTCAAATTATCCTATTAACTTGTTGCTTTAAAGCACCAAACATCTACAACAATGCAATTTCTAAGTGTGTCATAGGTGTGAATGAAGCTGTCGATATGTTTGCCAATTGTTAACTGTTAATGGTTGATCTATTAATGTGGTACTATTAACAGTTCAATCACTCAGAATTTTTTCATATCCATTTTTATGTGATTTATTGACCTTTACTTTGGTGGTAGTAGTTTTGTTTTAGTCTTTTATCACTTTGTATCACCAAATTTCACTGGAATCTCATTCAGCTCTGGCCTTTTTGGTATCTTAATTCATTTTACTTGCTCATACCGAAGGATTCTCATAATATCCAGGTATTCCTGAATCTATGACTGCCAGAACTGAGGATGAAAAAGTGTGTCTTTCACCAACTAGAGTGGTGCCAGCAGAGAGTCAAGATTTATCTTGTGTGATCAAAGAGAGGATAACACAAGCACTTCGATACTTCAAGGAATCAACAGAGCAAACTGTTCTGGCTCAAGTTTGGGCACCCATAAAAAATGGGGACCGATACGTACTTACAACTTCTGGTCAACCTTTTGTTCTTGATCCACACAGCAATGGTCTTCTTAATTACAGAACAGTTTCTCTCATGTATATGTTTTCAGTGGATGAAGAGAATGATGGTAACATGGGTCTTCCTGGCCGTGTTTTCCGGCAAAAATTGCCTGAATGGACTCCAAATGTGCAATATTACAGCAAGAACGAGTATCCACGGCTTATTCATGCTTTGAATTACAATGTCCGGGGGACACTAGCTCTGCCAGTTTTTGAACCTTCTGGCCAGTCTTGTGTTGCTGTGATTGAACTCATACTGACATCTCAGAAGGTTAATTATGCTCCTGAGGTTGATAAAGTCTGTAAAGCTCTAGAGGTTGGTGAATTCGTGAATCGTGATCTTTTTGATTTTGTATCAACTTCTCTTTGGAGTTCTTGTTCTGTTGTTTATTTCAGACCAGTCAGTAAATCACCATTTATTTCTTCATGATTGTTAGTTGTTAGTAGTTAGTAGTTGTCACCATGTTAAGATTCTTTTTTGAAAAGAAACATCACTTGAAATTATAAAAAGAATAGTAACGAACAGAGAAATAGTGGTCTTGTCAATAGGAAATGATCCAGGGTATGTTGGTTTTAAAGTTGTCGTCATGGTGCTACCTGAATTTTTATTTTGATAATTATTTTTACTACTTGTCACCTAACGTACTTTCAGTTTACTTGCAGGCAGTAAACCTGAAAAGTTCTGACATTCTGGACAATCCTAATTTGCAGGTGAGTTACAATTTAATGAAAAATTAAGTGTAATCATTAGCCCTTGATGTCTATTTTCACTCTATTTCTATTCTTTGTTTTATTTCTTCTCCATTTAAGTTGCATTTTCGTTTTTACTTATCAACCAAAGAGGTCAGTCGAAATTTATCTTCAAGTTATTGTTATTCCATCTCATATTTACAATCTTTTCCTTCTCATAACCAGATATGCAATGAAGGTCGGCAGCTTGCACTTGCTGAAATTTTAGAGATATTAAATGTGGTATGTGAAGCACATAAGTTGCCTTTGGCTCAGACTTGGGTCCCTTGTAGACATCGCAGTGTTCTAGCAGATGGTGGTGGTGTGAAGAAGAGTTGTTCAAGCTTTGATGGAAGCTGTGTAGGGCAAGTCTGCATGTCGACAACTGATGTAGCGTTTTATGTTGTGGATGCTCATATGTGGGGTTTTAGAGATGCTTGTGCTGAGCATCACTTGCAGAAAGGGCAAGGGGTGGCCGGAAGAGCATTTGCATCCCATAGTTCATGTTTCTCTCGTGATATTACTCAGTTTAGTAAAACTGAATACCCCTTGGTACACTATTCTCTAATGTTTGGGTTAATGAGCTGTTATGCTATTTGCTTACGCAGTAGTCACACTGGTAGTGATGATTATATTTTAGAGTTCTTTCTTCCACCTAGCATCATGGATGATGGTGAACAACAGGATTTGTTGTCTTCCATCATGACCTCTATGAAGGAACATTTTAGGAGTCTGAGGGTTGCTACTGAACATGATGTGGAAGACGAGAAAAGATTTATTGAAATTGTTGAACCTGTAATGGGAGAAAAAGGTGTTCTAAACTCTGAAGTCTTGTGTGGGATATCTCCCCGAGGCCCTGATAGCTTACCAAATGGTTTGTCCAAGAGGAAGCTCATGGCTCCATATGATGGTCTAAGTAACGGGGAGAATCGCGCTGGTGTTGATGGTAGCAATGCTAGTGTGTCTGTCTCTGGAAACAAAGGAACAAAGAAACCAACAGAGAGAAGGCGCGGGAAAACTGAGAAGTCTATTAGTTTAGAAGTTCTGCAACAATACTTTGCTGGGAGTCTCAAAGATGCTGCAAAGAGCCTTGGAGGTAAGCTTGTAAATTTATTTTTATCTTATGGTTAGACCTTGCATGGAATTCAGATTTTGATATAAGTAATATTTTCTTAACAAGACTCATGATTATTGTAGTTTGCCCAACCACAATGAAACGCATATGTAGGCAGCATGGAATATCGAGGTGGCCATCACGCAAGATCAACAAAGTTAATCGCTCTCTCTCTAAGCTGAAGCGTGTGATTGAATCTGTTGAAGGTGGTGAAGGAACATTTAACCTGACATCTCTTTCAACAAGTACTCCTCTTTCTGTTGCAGTTGGTTCAATTTCTTGGCCTGTCAGCTTAGAGGGACCTAAAGAACAACAATCAGAATTCCAAGGGTCGAAAGAGAATCAATCACCAACACAGATGACACTTCAAAGTACTTTCTGTGGTGAGACAGGGAACCGAGGAGTATTGTTATCTCACCAAGAAATTAATCATGAACAAAATGGATCCCATTCAAAGTTCCGTAAGGGCCCAAATGGGTCGAAATCAAGAAGTGGTTCAGCAGATGGCAGCACAGGAAACCCTGCTTCTCATGGTTCAAGCCAAAGTAGTCCTGCAAATGAAATCCCTCCACTGAACGATTTCCTAGTCCATTCCAACCAAGAGCAAGGTCTAAATATCGGCAATTCCCTGAATGTTGTTTTCCCTCAGAATGGGGAGCTAAATCTAACTGCTGCCTTTTCGATACCGGATGCTCTAATTGCAACGCAACAACAATTACCACAACCATTGGGAGGAATGTTGGTCGAAGATGCAGGAAGCTCAAAAGATTTGAGTAATCTCTGTAGTTTAGCTGTTGAGGTGGAGAGTGGTTTAGATGATCAAGTTCCTGATTCTTCTTGGATAAACCCTCCAGTTCTTGATCAAGCCACATACCAAGAAATGGCTCCTCCGCGCACGATGCCCCATATAACAGCTACCCAGGACGTGCGCACAATAACTATTAAAGCTACTTATAGAGACGATATTATCAGGTTTCGTCTCTTGTTAACGTCTAGTTTGGTTGAATTAAAGGAGGAAGTAGCAAAGAGGTTGAAATTGGAGGTGGGCACATTCGAGATCAAGTATTTGGATGATGATCAAGAGTGGGTTGTATTAGCTTGCGATGCTGACTTGCAGGAATGTTTAGAAATCTCAAGATCATCAGGAAAGCACATGATAAGATTGCTTGTTCATGACATGATTGCCAACCTGGGAAGTTCATGTGAGAGCTCTGGCGAATAAAAGAGGAAGCGAACTGTAAAGTAGCAAGGTATAGTTTGTAGTGCTTTTGTAATATCATTCTTGTTAGTATTAGATACTTGGCAGGTAAATTGTAGATTTTTGGTTTTGAGAGCCTGCGTCATGTTGTAAAATATCCACTCTGGGTTTTAGATGGATTTGTGACTCGTCTCTCTATATGCTAAATTTGCTTATTAGTTGAAACTACCATTCTGCTTTAACTGTATAAAATTTTCATGTCCTCGTAGAAAAAGTGTCGAAATTCTAGTTCGTAGCAGGTGAACTCCAGGAATTTATGCAGCTGACTTGGTGGAATTATAATGTTTCCTCTTCTGGTTAGTCCCTGAGAGCGTCCACAATGGACGAGTAAAATGTGGAGTAAACGTATGGTCGAAAATTCAATCACAGGTGGGCCCTATTTAACTGATTTACATAGTTTTTCTTTTTTTCCTCAAAGGATGAGTAAAATGTGGAGTAAACGTATGGTCGAAAATTCAATCACAGGTGGGCCCTATTTAACTGATTTACATAGTTTTTCTTTTTTTCCTCAAAAAAGCGTTACGTGGGATTCGATCCTATGTTCTGATGCTCACTTAACTAGAATCCAAGCCACTGAGCTATGAGTTAGTTGTTGACTAATTGCCACATATTCTTAATATAGTTAATTTCATCACTAATTATGTTCTCCTAAGTGATATTCTTATAAAATGTATATTCTATTGGCCCGTATTTTGCATCCCGAACTCAGACTAGTAAAACGAATTATACACGTACGTATCACGTTTCGTACTACTGCCGAATCACGAATCGTTAATCGGATTTTTGACCGAATTTGATTTTTGCGAATCCGTATAATACTCGTACGTATGCCGTTCCGTACGTATGCCGTATCCCGAATTGCTAACTAGGAAGTGGGCTAGAGTATAACCATATTTAGTTGGAGAGAGAGCGTGATCCGGAGTAAATTTGGTCGATAGTCTCGACTAAAACTGATTATAGTGGAGCGGTGGTTAAGAGTGCGTTTGAAAGGGGGCGGTAGTTTAAAGTGCATTTGAAGGGGGGTGTAGTTTATAATTACGCCTGGTGGTGAAGCGTAGAATGAATGTACGCTCGAATGGATCGTAATCTAAATGTCCGCCCCATGGGATCATTTTCTGTCACCGCCCCACATGAGATGAATGATTTAGTTAACGCCCCGTGTGGGGCGGAAATTATATCAGCGCCCCATCCAGGCGTTAACCAAACCATTCGCCTCTTTGGGGCGTAAATTTTATGTCCGCCTGACATTCAAGCAAAGAACCAAATTCAACTAAAAAATTATGTCACTCCTAAACAAACACCTAACTAGTAACTACTACATGAATTCTTCAGGTAATCTAATTTCCTAAATATTTTAAGTTAATTTGGATTTGGAAAGGAAGGAATCAAATTCTGTATAGGATGCTAGGATTTGTTGTCCACCGTTTTGTCTTGATTCGGTCACTAATACTCGTTCCAAGTCAGTTCATCATTGTTATAAAAAGGTATGGTATTTGTCTCCATGATAACTAGGGCTATCAGACGGACGTCGTTCAACGGGGACCCCGATCCGAATGTCGTGAAGCTCCGAATGGAGTTTTTGCTTGGACGTCTGGGAAGCTTCCGCTATTGTTAAGTGGGGAGGCGTTGTTGAACGGGGATAGGTTACACTTTAGGTTGGGTCGATGATCTGTATCTAACCACCCGAATGATTTCTTTACTTCCTCCACGATACATAATTTGGAAAATTTCTCTCCTTCGTTTTACGTTTGGAAGTAGATTTAAGTTTTCTCTCTTTAATCAACAATGAAAGACGTTATTGACGGAGAAATAATCTCAACATCATCGATTCACACAAGAAGAATCGGATTGAAGTCTCTAATACTAAAAAAAACATGTTCTTCTATGGTAATCTTGCCAAGGTATACCTTGATCCCTGCTCTGCTGCGCGATTAAACTACGCAGTGATTTTGTGTCAGTTTGGTTTGGATCTTAGAG
The DNA here is from genome assembly GCA_023529315.1 of Papaver bracteatum. Classification (NCBI taxonomy): domain Eukaryota; kingdom Viridiplantae; phylum Streptophyta; class Magnoliopsida; order Ranunculales; family Papaveraceae; genus Papaver; species Papaver bracteatum. The sequence continues at coordinate 1,193,262 of JAJJWX010000433.1, forward strand.
AGAATTTGGGGATCAATTGTGGACAAAACCTAGAATTATTTTTTCCTTTTTTTTTTGTTTGTTTTGAATATTTGATTTTTGTTTTGATTTTATAGTCGATGGGAAATTAATTATGGACAATGGTTGTTTCTGTAACTGTGGTGATCTCTTTTCTCTTTGTATTATCTGTGTTGGATTGTTTGATTTTTTTATTTATTTTTTGTTATTTTTGTATGCGAAAGACTTAGAAGAACGTCTTCCACACACCATATTTTCACTTATTCAACGAACTTACAGATCGATTTCCTGGGCGTGTGAATTGCTGCTACGATGAAAAATAGGTTTACTTTTGTCACTCATGAATTTGACAAAAGTAAACGTGTTTTTCTTATCTGCTAGGGATTATCAATGAATATGTAGCACCGAACATTTGCTACATGTAACTTTTCCTTTGTTTTGTATGTTGTCTGGTAATACTACAAAGACCGGACCTATTGGTTCTGTGTAGAAAGACCTCTAAACCATAACAGTGAAAGTGATCAATAATCCTTATTCAGAGTTTCACCAAACAAACCCATTATTATCTTGAGTTAATTGACAACAATAATCCACCAGAATGCTCTATTGTTCGTTGTGCACATGGGTCACATAAATCCAAGGTGTACATTGTAACTGCTTCTGAGTGGTTGTTGGAGAAGGTTGGCATCTACATTTATGTACTAATGGTGTTTGAGGTCATTTTTACTAAATTTAAGGCAATATGTAGATCAATTAAACTTGACAAATCCTTTCCATTCTACTCTATGTATGTTCTCCATATTTGATTTTTTTACTCTTTCTAGAAATGTCGTGATTTATGTTATGATTTTTTCGTAACCCGATATGCTTACCCATGAACCCTCCAACAGCATACTTATCTATGTCCTTGATTTCCCCAGTGATGTTATTCATTTTTTTCTTGCAAGTACCCATATACAAGACCCCCACAATATGTTACAACACCCTTAAAGAAATCTAAACCACCATTACCTATTTTTCGATGTTGACAATCGGAAATCCATTTCCCAGCTTCTATCTTCCAAATGGGATCCAACCAACCAGGTTAAGCTTATTGGATGTTTATAATTTTATTGATCCTTAAGTTGTATTCCACGGTGATTAGTAGCATATTCATTCTAGGACTATCTGTGGATGTTTATAATTTTATTGATCGTGATCCTTCATCCGCTAGTTTTCCTATTTGGACAATTGGTTAAATATGATAACCGGAATGGTGAATTCTGATCAAGAAAACGGCATGCTCTTTCTTTATCGTTACTGATTTTCTTTTACCCGTGTCGTACAGATCTGAATTCATCTATGCAATGAAGGAAAATGTCACGGTTACAGATATCCTAAATCCACTCAATGCACCATCAATAGTGAGATATTTTTTTACTTTATATGGATCCATAATCCATGATGAGCGGGAGGTTTAGGAATTAGGTGATATATTAAATTAATGGCTTGACATTAGTTTCTGTGGTTGGCGTTGATGTGTCAAGAGTTCCATAAATAAATTTGATAGGAATTCTTAACTTTATTATAGACCATATTTTACGTTTTTTCGTGTTGCATAATGACCATCTTTTCCAAAAGTGTGCCATATGGTATAAAATGGTTGACAATCCAAACAACATTGTATGAGGTTGTGAGTCACCCTGGCCAACAATGTTGTCACCTTCACAATCTTAAAGACATTGTTTTTGTTGTTTATGCATATATAGACTTCGAGATGTTTATTAGATGTTCACTAACTTCCGTGATATGTTCAATTATAGTGTTTAATCTGGAAATGTAGTTAAGTTTTTGATCTTAACATTATCTTTTTGTGAACTACTACAGAAAGAAAAGGCTGAGAGATTAGCAAATAAAAAAGAGAGGAACTTTGATGACTGGGAGAGCAGGAAGTGTATAAACATGATGTTATCTTTTCGTTAGTATGTGCAAGAAGTGCTAAATTTAAAGATAGATTAGGGAAATGGATCTAATCGAGGATCCTCTAAGTCAATAAGATTTGACTTACATAATTGACCACAATGAGAGTAATGGTCATTCTTAAGCAAATGTGTCGGTCTCACAACTTAATATTCGACACATCTGAAATTCATAAGTTCCCACAATTAGAAGGAAGGTTTTTGGTGGAAAACAAAGTCAATCGTGGTATCATAGCCTAGGTTAACCACATCAACCAGAGGATGGGTTTTAACAACTGGAACTTCTTTATGGACACAACTAGGTTCAGGAAAAAGTGTATGAAGATAATCTTTTAAAATGGTTGAGTCACAAATGTCAAGTCCCAAGTTAGGGACCTTTTTAAGAGTTAAGGCACATGGAGAATGATAATCACCCCAAACTTAGAGTTTTTAGTGTCTCTAGAAAGACTAGTCACAACTTCCCTAATTTCAAGGCTATCGATTCCTTAAAATGGTCAATTGATTTCTTCTAAGTCGTACATCCTCACTCATCTCTACGAGTTCATCTTGTTTTTCTAAGTCTATTGTTTCTAAATCGCTAGACTCAAAATATACTCGTTCCTCTAAACCATCATTTTCGTAAAGGAAATATTACATCGTCTAAAAAGGTAAACATATTCTTACCACATGGGTGCAAACAGCTTCCTCCCTTCGTCCCAGTGATGGGTTTTAGCTCATCAAAAATACGATATTTCAAAAGTGCTGCTGTTACGGTTCCTGCGACCCACAATTAGGCGTCTCAAACACTGATAGTATGATCAGGAGGTCCAAAAAAGCATTTTGAGCAACTTTTTCCGCATAAGTGTATTCCTCCATAAACACCTACACAAACATAAAAACACCATAATAAGTACAAAAATCGAGACTAACAATAGAGACACTGAGGACAATTCAGACACAAAAATGTGTCTATCAGTGCCATATGGTATAAAATGGTTGACAATCCAAACAACATTGTATGAGGTTGTGAGTCACCCTGGCCAACAATGTTGTCACCTTCACAATCTTAAAGACATTGTTTTTGTTGTTTATGCATATATAGACTTCGAGATGTTTATTAGATGTTCACTAACTTAGTGATATGAAAAATGTAGTTAAGTTTTTGATCTTAACATTATCTTTTTGTGAACTACTGAGAAAAGAAAAAGGTGAGAGATTAGCAAATAGTGGGAAGCGGGGAAGTGTATAAACATGATGTTAGTCTAGTTTTTCGGACTATAGCCGTAGTATGTGCAAAGATAGGGGAAATACTGGGACCGAAACATATTCTGATAGTATGATCACGATCAGAGCAATGATATGTGTGTGCTAGAAATAGGGGTATGACTGTTTATGAGATTGATAGCAATGATACAATACACTACTACTAAGTTTCAATGATTTCCTGATATTCATACAACCAGATAAGTAAGTAACCCCTACAACTCCAAACTATTTTATTCTGTCTTTCTTGCTATTGGTCTACCACTGTAAGCATGAGTATGAAAGTGAATCAGTAGTTCTGGTATTACAACGATTGCAAGCCCGATGTAGTCTGGGATTACAGCGATTGCAAGACCGATGTCGATTTCATACTTCATTTCACTACTATAAAATAAAGTATGAAATCGAATCAGTAGTTCTGGGATTACAACTATTGCAAGCCCGATGTAGTCGTGCCGTCTTTTGGTCACTACTATAAAGTTTTAGGACTGTTCCGTGCTATGCTGCACACGGGTTGTAATATCTGTAGCGTTTGCTATGTCAGTTTGTTTGACAAAGCTTCTTATAGCATACTTTTGATTTACAGGTTTTAACTGGGAAATGTGGTTGCCTGGCATCTCTCAGCGTTGGTATACTGGGTATTACAGTATGTTGACTGGGAAATGTGGTTTCCTTGCATCTATCTCCGTCGGTGTACTGGGTATTACGGTATGTTGAATTTCACTTGAATCATGAAACTTACTAATGCAAAGATATTATGCCCCTGCATTAGTTACTCTTAGCATTCCTGTTATTTAGAGTTTCTACTGATTTTTTTATGCTATTTAAGGTTGTTATCAACGAAGGAAGGCATTGGATGAATAGTTTGCAACTCTTTGAGTATGATCCTAGGTAGAAGGAAGTTATCCTCAAGTCCATCTGTGGAAGGAATTCAATGTTCATATTGATACAAGAACTAATATATTATGGGTTGATTGCAGTTCTTGCGGTGGTTGTTCTTAAAACATCAGGCTTGGAGTGAGTTCATATTTCCCCTTCAAATATTTTCTTATTCCACATTGGTATTTTAATTTACAATAAAACCCATCATGCTAAAGCTGTTGCTGCTTAAATTATATGTTTAATGAATGCATACATCCATACATTGTTTCGAGGAATTTGATCAAGTATTGACCATCATGTTATTTCTGTATATGCAACGTGAAGGTATTATTAGATGGTAAAGGGATACCTTTGTTGGGTTTTCTATAGCCATTGATTATATATCTGCTCGTGACGCATATCTAGGTATTTGCAGTAGTTCATTTATTTTTATGCATGTAATTAATCGTTACTCATGACTACTGTGTAAGCATATCCGAAGCAGTGTGTGTTATCCCATATCATGTTCATTTGGTTTCTGGATGAAGTTACCGTGGATGCACTGTTTGATTTGATAAATGTGGTTTATATAGAAACATGATTTTTATATAATAGAACAATTGTGTTAGGTGTGAATCGTTTGACCATGTGTATTCCAGATAGGTTGACAGGTGTGTCAATATTGTTATGTTTGTGTTTGATATGCAAAATGTTGGTGACTCAGATTTGCATCATTGTTTGGAATGCATTTGCTGGTAATAGTACTCCTAGACAATTGCATCAATTGAAATGCTCGGAAACTTTTTTTCGGAGAAATTTGGAAGACCTCACCAATCAAGTGTGTTGATCATAGTACCATTCAATTTGGAAATGGGTTAGTAACATGTTCACTTCCGTATAGAAAAGGGTTCTTATAAGGCGAGGACTAGACAGTTCTTATTAGTTTCCAGCACTTCAGATTCGCCGAAAATTTTCATAGTTTGATTATGATGCTTAATTGAAACTTTGTCGACCCTATAGCATTTTACAATGTTCGCAGAAAAACTCGCTTTGCTTCGATCACTTTCATTCGTTCGATCTGCATTTGGTTGTTCAATAGTTAATTATACATATCTAGGTTTCTCTTATCTTTTTTAGGTCTAAATTGGATTATTTTCATTTCTTTATTTTTAGGATTTTGTAGATCAACCCATTCAAGGGGAAGTGACGAAATCCTTAGCTTAGCTGGTGTTTACATCTTAATTTTTGGATGCGAGACTGTTGAAGTTTTTTTTTACCATTTCCGGGCATGTATCATTAATGCTATATATTGATGCTCGAAGTACCCGTATAGCATTTAAAAGTAGCCTGTCACAAACTGAGATTCCCAGAATCTTCTTCTGGATTGGAAAGCTGAGAGAAACTCATGTGCATCTAAGATTAATAATTTGATGTTCACGTCATAAATTTATTACATTGGTTCATATGATAAATTAATTAGTTTATCATATCCGTTTCAAAGGTGAGTTAATTAGTTTCGTATACTCGATAAATTGATAACATTGGCTCATATGATAGCATTTGTTGTCCATGGATCTGTCAGTTTGTGTGGTATGTTAAAAAAGGTAAGATTATATATGTATTTCCAAATTCGTCGAACTGGCTGAGATTGGCTCAATTATTTGTTATAACAAGGTGTACCAATTTTTTTTTCCATTCTTTATGAAAGTTAGGAGTTAGGGTTTTATATTTAGGAATTTGTTGAAAATTAGTCAATACTAAACTAAAGCGAGTTTGATCAGATTCTAAATTTTACTTATACCTAAATATTTTGATTTTTTTTACCCTTTCGCTAATTATATGATCGAACTATGTAGCGATTAAGGTACATACCGTGGCACTGCTCATGTTTTCAGTGTCTAAGCATGTTGCTACGAAAGACTGTTCTTTGTTAATTTCATTTCTCTAAATATCTGAGGATTTATCTTGCAGACAAGTTGAAGTTCACGGCACGAGTACTGCTTGGCGAGTTTCAAAGTACCGTGGATTTGTTTGCAATACTGAAACTTTAATTGAAAATTTTGGTGAAACTCAATAGGATGACTTGCTTCCGTTGTTTCAGACAACCCTTCTAATCCAAAAGTATGAGCTTAATCTTTCACATTTTAACCTCACTGTTGGGAAGTTTTGAGTTATGGTTAGATGGTTGACTTTAGCCTATTGGGATATAACAAAGATTGGTATCAATTTTTTAGGTTTACGAGAAAACTTGGCAGTTAGATTGCAGCTTCCAAGCCCAGTGACCGGTAGTCAGATTAAATCTCAATGTTTATATTATACCTGATTAATTCACATAAATCCCTTTCGACAAAACTACGCCTGCTAAACTAGAAGTGGTGTTGTATATATTTTATATTTTTTTTGGTTTAATTGTGGATCTTTTTGGTGGTTGTTTCTTCACTGGATCAGAAGGAGAAAGTAATAGTATTGGAAAGAAAAATATTGGAATCTGAAACCACAAATCAATACCTTTAAAGATGTAAACGTCATATTTGGATGTAATTATCTACTCAATCTTTCTATATTTTTGTCATATTCAGAATAAATGGGTTGCAGATGACAAGCTTCGATTTTGGAGTGAAGGAGCAACAGCCAAAGAACATGGTTGAATAATGTCATCACGATATGTTCCCGTTGAAAAACTTGAGGTTACTTTCCATAATGTCAATCTCTATGTTCATACTATGTTTGACCGTAGACCCATTAAGTGCCCGAATTACAAAAGAAAACATCAGACTCAAAAAAGTGTAGCTTTATATCCCAGTGAGTGATGTATCAGTAGTGACATAAGATATGTATCAGTTCAATTATGTTTCATTTCGTAACCTCACTTGCATATATAATCTCAAGAACAATGTGAAATTAGCAGATGGATTTTAGAGAAGTTTGATGTAATATATGGCAATCCTTAATTATATGCATACCCATATCATAATTTTAGATTCATTTATACTTAAAAAGGAATCGAAATCAATTTTTTTTGGAAAGAGTTTTATATAATTGGTACTAAGTAGCCATTGATGTCGTGAGATAGTTCACCTAGATTTTTGGTGTAAGTACTACTTTAATATTTCAATTAGAGCACGCGTCTCTATACATGGTTTCCTACTGCCTTTAAGTACTATGAGTGGTCATTGCTTTCTCGAAATTATTGGGGAATAATTAGTGGGATATGAAATGCAAGGTGGGGCGTGTCTCTACTTATTTGCTTTATTTACTTTATAAGTCGCGGCATGGATGGGAAAGAACTTTTGAATTTGCAGTGTTAACAGTTGTACAACATTCAACCCTTTTTATAAATTCTATTATTGTCGATATAGAGACCTCGGGTGCATTTATAATCTCCTGGAGTGTGAATTTTATCATGGTTTCATCACCAGGGATGTTTTGTCCATCTTGGTCAAATGCGTTCGTCTGGATATCTCTTTGAAGAATTCTTGATACAATGGAAGCCGATAAACATTTATGCCGAATGATACATTTTATTTCTTTTGGAGCATCATACATTTAAGATATAGTGCGTTTAGAGTAGAATGTCCATGAACAATGGGATCAGAATAATTTGGCCCTAACTATCTATTTATAGTTTTGGATCAATAAATGACTAGGTTGCATATTTTAAACTATCAACTCGGAATAGTAAACATTGATTCTAAATTATGACCAGTTAGAAATTTTATTTTTATATGCTGTTATAGTTTTTTAGGGCACTAGCATTCCATTTTTTTATATTTTTTAAGGATGGCTTTTTCCTATTTGGAAATCTCCTTATAGTATAATGCATGCTTTTTGGTTGCAGTAAGCACTAAATGATTACATCAGATGTTTTCATTCTTCAAGCTATGGCTGAAAAGACGGTAAGGTAAGGGTTTTTTAATAAATATTTGGTGATGTGGACTGATGACTTGAACACTATAGTATAGAACTCGAATCTTCTATTAGCGTACATGAAGGATGGTGTAAGGTAAAACTTCTTCTTGATATCACCTCATGTTGTCAAATATTTTAGACAAACAGATGCAAGTGTAGTTGCTATCTTAGCTCAAATGGTAGAGCACATGGTTTTAAAGGCTCCCATAGATGGAATAACTATTGAATAAGTCATAACCCAAAACCTTCTATACCTTCGACCAATGTATAGGTATATATAGGAAGAAAATGTATCAGATTGTAAGGATATCTAAAGGCTCCTTTTGTCAAATTCTAGGACCCAATATTATTGTTCATATTTAGCATCTTTTGCGACTTCTACACAAGGAAAAGGGGTAAAATTTTGTTATGTGCTTCCTCATAAGGTTTTTTTTTAGCGAAATCAGTGCTTACTCTCTTCTGTTAATAAGTTCATTGATATTTGGAGGTATGAGTGTGTATGTATGATGGACCGCTTAAAAGTATATTCAGTACTAACTCCTTAATTCGGTACTTTGACGAAACTTTATTCAATAATGAACCAGAAGCTATCTTGCCATGGTTAGGTAATTTCGTTTTCTTTACTTTTATTGGTTTTACACTTCTTTTTTCTGGTATGTTTTTTCCTCTTTATTTAGCATATGTGAAGTGTTTGTCTTGGAACACGAATATTGGGTACTATCTAAAATGGCTGCATTATGTAGTCATTCTCCATATGTGTTATTCATTGTAAAAACATTTGTTAAGGAATGTATAGTTTCAAATTTACTCATGATCTATCTGATATGTGTTTTATAGTCGTTGTTTGGTTGCATCTATTTATTATTCTAATTTTCCGAAATATATTAGTGATATGGGTATACTTTATGTGACATGTGCCCTACATGATCACCTTTTATTTAGTGTAATAGTCATTTCCCTACTAACAAGATAATCAAATTTGATGGCATTATGAAGAGGTATGTAACCAAAACTTTTGTGAGATAGTTAAATCTTAAATAAAAATTTGTGACTGAACAATCGAAAGGTTGATATTAAGTATTTGTCAAATAAATACAGTAAGAAATTCCAAGCTCCGATGGTAATTCACAAAATCAACTTAAAATCATAATCTAACCACCCATTTAAAATAACCTACCAAAACTCTATCTTAATAGCAAATCCGTCCAATGTAACAATCAGTTTCTAAGTAATTACTTAAAGGTTTCTTTATAAACATAGTTTTTTACTTTCGCCTTTTCTTCATTACAGATGGAAGTCTCCTCGCCTTCTTGCGAAACCATTCTTATATATATAAATATTATGTTTTAGTATGTGGGATGATGATTTACTTATTATGTTTCTGCCTACGGTATTTTCAACAAATAAAATAATAGGAAACATGGATTATATTTATTTGATGACCTAGATCCTTACAGAATTTTTCAGATGGTTGTCAGGGGAAGGATTTTAAAGATCTAAAAATCAGGAAATTGAAGGACAAAGGATGTGTATGTGCTGGAACTGCAATTAATGGATAAAAAGGTAAGAAATCCCCTATGTTGATGCATATCTCTTAACTTCTAGGATTTTTAATGGTTATGCTCAAATATGTTCATTACAAATCGCATAAACCCAGATGCATACAAAGGTGCCTAAGAACCCGATAGAAATATTTGAGACCCAGTTGGTGGAAGGGAATGTATATTCCATCGAAAGGTTTTATCTCTCTGCCTCAATGGAAAGTTTCATAATTGTTGCCTATAAACACGTTTTGTGTTTTAACAAGTACACCAAGGTGAAGCTACTATACAATGAGGAATCTAGCTTTCCTGAACATAAATTCAATCTCATAGATTTTAAAAGGGAACTTAAAAGTGAACGACACCCTATTTTATCTCCTAAAAACTGAACTACCTTTTAATTTTCCATACGAAGTACATAAGATACATATAATTGATTGTGTTGTTACTCGCATATGGCATTAGGAGATTGAAATCTATTTCAGGTATTACTATAGAGGCATTCAATGGTCAAAAAGGGTCCGACGAAGTTGAGAAGAGAGATAATCATCGAACATACAAAGTAAGCAACTTTTTTTTACAGTTATATCATGTTGAGTATCGGGATAATAAAGAGGACCACAAGTAATTAAATTCTTCGTTGTGTCTAAATTACAAACTAGGACCCCTTAATCAATTGATGATTAATTTTATATTGTTGTTAAAACAGTGGAGTTGATTTGGAGAATAGTACGGCTAAATAGAAAAGGGTGTCATAGATTAGCACAGAAATACTCCAATAATTGTTATTATTACTGTAATGTTTGTAAGCGAGTTTCGAGATTAGTAGTCCATTACTAATTAACCACATCATATGTTGATATTAACATTTTTCATTCACTTGATATACAATTATACATTGCAATAAATACACTTACATTAACTATGACCATCGTATCAAGATTGTTGATCAATCTGGATATACCAGAGGTCAATGAATTTAAGAAAAAGTAAGTGTGCAGAATAGAAGATAGACCGCGGTATAACCTATAATAAGTATTAATAAAAAGTTGATGTTGAATACCTATTGAACTATTGATGAGTGCCAAATATTGCATGTTCATACACCTTTTCATTGGCACTTAACTCATCTTTCGCGCTTCAAAGTCATATATTATCCCAAATTATGCATTTTTACCATTTTCAAGAATAAATATTTGTATTAATTAATTTTGTGTTTTTAAGTACTAAATAAAGCTTGGAAGAATTGAGAAGACAAAAGAGAAGAAAGTTGGAAGCGTTGCAACCCGCTCACAGATCGTGGCAACCTGTTTACAAATTCATGGGATTAAACAACCCATGATCCAAAACCCAAGACCCAATTCCATTTCCACCTCACCCCCATTGGATTCTTTCCAAAACATCCACCTCACCCCCATTGGATTCTTTCCAAACATCCACCTCACCCCCATTTTATTCCATTTCATCTATCAATTAAAGAAAACATCCCCATTCTCTCACTCAATCACTCCCAATTTGTTTCCCACAACCAAATATATTCCATTCAATCCATCAATTAAGAAAACATGTTTTGTTGAGTGGATGCTTTCCAAATTTCGAATCCAAGTGCTTGAGGGAATTTTGTGTATAAATAGAGAGGGTTGTTGTGTTGAAAAACCATCCAAGAATAGCTTGTTCATGTTAGTTTATCAAATTTCAATTTTGTTGTAATGTTCTTCATGTTCTAATTTCATTTACTAGGGTTTAGATGAAGCCCTAATCTCATTGGTATGTATTCACATCTTGTATTTTGTTCTTGAAAGTTTAGAATTGTTTAAAGATATAATTTAATCCAAGTTTTTCAACATCTTGCTCTCACAATGTATGCCATGTATCCATTGTAGTTAGAATATCTCTATGTTGATTATGCTACAACTCATGCTTAACCAAATATTGATTTTTAGATTAGTTGTGCTTAATTAGACAATTAATTCTTTGGAGAAATACTTTAGTTGTGATTAAATTATCCATTGGAGAAACACCTTAGTTATACGGTAGACTTGAATCTACTATAAGGACAAGAATAATATTACAAGTTGAATGCATATCATAGGTTATTGGTGGATTTGAATACCCTAGTATCCATATTATCATTGTTTACATATCTTGTTATTTTCATATTTTACTTTTATTATTTCAGTCACTTGAAAATCATATCATCGTATCGACAAAATCAAACACCTTTTGGTTACTCTCTGAATCAGGATTTAGAATCAACTTCTACACTCTCCAAGTCTCTGTGGTTCGACCTGTGCTTGCCCTGTGTTGCTTGTCGACACTGTGCACTTGCAGTTTATACATAAAAGTAGGTATCTTTCCGAGCCTACCAAGTTTTTGGAGCCTACTGTTCACATATCGCTGTAGCAGCGCAACTATTCACAGTCAATTTTACACTTATTTTTGTTTTTGTTTTTTTAATTTTTGCTTTTGCTTTAAAACTTCGAAACCCTAACTACCTCTTTTCAGCTCAACAGGTTCCGGAGTAGCTGTTGTAAAGGCGAAGGAAAGGAAGCGAAAGGAGGCGAAAGAAGTTTTTATTTTAAATTAAAAAAAAAAAGAGTTTATTTTATTGTATTAGGATTCCTCTACTCTTGTAATTTTCTTTTTCTTTTGCACTTTATTTTGGACTTTGGACTTGGACATTCTATTTTTATTTTTATTTTTAAACCCTACGGAAGGGTATTATTAAATATCAACTGTTTGCAGAGAAGGACGGTGATTACAATATCACCTCGGCCCCTCGGGTTCGTTCATGACATAGGAGTCGTGGCCCGAGTCGACAACAACGGTTCATCCCCGTCTGGAACGGAGGTAAGTTTGTCGAAACACTCTCGAATCCCTTGTTAGCGAGTTACTGTATTCCTTCGTTTGCATATATGTTGAGGAATTGAATACGGCTGCTTTATTTTCCTAGTAAAGGGCAAGGACTGGCCATACAAGATAAGGGTTGGATTTCATCACCGTTCTCTTCTTTCCCGCCTTAGGAAAACGATACATACGCGAACCTAAGCTTTAAAATTTTGAATAGAACAAGACCTATAAGGTAACGAGCTTAGTATGAAAGTCATTTTAAAAATATTGGTTACTCTTTAAGCATACTTCGAAGTTCATGACGGTTTCTGTAAATTGAATGCGTGACTGCGCCGCCTTGTAATACGGTGAGGCCTTGGGTATCAAATCTCTAGTAGCTTCCATCACCTCTATTCAATTTACTTAAACTCGGATTGATTCCAGAGGGGTTTGATCATATTGTAACGAATTCCCTTTCGAAGGATTAGAAGCTGGTCTAGAAAAAAATCTAAGTGGAGCCATCATGCTTTTTGTTTGCTAGAAATCAGTAGGTTTACTGTGGTGGAGTCATCCTTGTTTGTGATTGCATAGAACTTTCCTTCTAGGTGAATGGTTAACATGCTTGATGTGCTAGCTAGGCTATGATTGTGTCTTTTAGAGACCATACACGCCGACTAGTTAGAATCAGTCAAGAAGAGTTAATTGAAATACATAGTTCTGAGGCAGACAGTCCAAACCCATCCGAAAAAATGGGAGAACCAAGTAAACCCAGTCCGTAGTCTAAAGGACTACATGTACCCAACGAGGACAACCCAGTCCTCGTGCATTGTCTTACCAGCTATTGATGGACAATTTGAGCTAAAGGCAAGTATCCTCAATATGTTGCCTAAATTTAAAGGGGTTGAAGCTGAAAATCCCTACCACCATGTGAGAGAGTTCGAGGAAATTTGTGGGACTCTTCGGATCAACCAAATGACGGATGAGCACCTCAAAATGAAACTTTTTCCTTTTTCTTTGATAGACAAAGCCAAGACTTGGTTGTGTGCTCAACAGCTACAGTCATTTCATACATGGGATGCTCTTACGAAAGAGTTCTTCAAAAAGTTCTTCCCAAACCATAAGACTACGACGATTCGTCAAAGTCTGAATAGTTTTGTGCAATTAGAGGAGGAAACTTTGGCAAAATATTTGGAGAGATTCAATGAATTATTGCTCCAATGTCCTCACCATGGTTTTGAAAAATGGAGACTTGTGCAAATTTTGTATGAAGGCTTAAGAACCGAACTACAGTTAAGACCATGTGCAATGGTCAATTTATTGAAAAAACTGCTGATGAGTCTTGGGATTTCTTAATCGAAGTCGCTGAAAAGACTCAACAGTGGGAATCCCCCCGTGAACCAAATAGGATTACCCTTGCATCCAATGTTCATAGAATTGACTATGACTTCGAAGGAAGTGCAAAGATGGCATCCTTGGCCAGGAGAATAGAAAAGCTAGAACTAGAAAAGAATAGAAAAACTAATATCCCTACTCTCCGTAGTCAAATTGAAATGGCCACTTGTGCCGCATGCCATAGTTCAGACCATCTAGTGGATACTTGTCCAGACCTCCATGCATTTCAAGAGTCTAAAACCGAGCAAGCCAATGTTTTGTACCAAAGGCAAGAGAACAACCCATACTCTCAGACCTACAACCCAGGGTGGAGAAATCACCCTAACCTTTCATGGTCTAAAGGGCCCGTCCAAGGGGGAACATCAAATAATAAACAAGGATACCCTTATCCTAGAAACCCACAAGTGCAACCACATGTGCAGTACCCTGTAGATAAAAAGCCTAGCTTCGAAGAAAGTTTCGGTTTGTTGACCCAAAATTTGGTACAACTCCAAAAGACCACAAACCAACGTTTTACAAGTCTAGAACTTAAAATGGGTCAAATTTGTGAAGCATTGAATGAAAGAGACAAAGGAAAACTCCCTAGCCAGCCCCAACAAAATCCAAAAAATGTATATCAGGCAGAAAATTCAACTCGAAATGAGGCCTCACATAATCAAGTAAATGCTGTCACCACTCTTCGTAGTGGTAAAGTTTTTGAAAACAATGTAGGTGTACCACATTCGAGTGAGTCTACATCAGACTCACCAGTGCATAAAATCCCACATAAAACACCTATTTTTGAAGACAAATCTGAGCAACATAATAATTCCCATAATTCTAATGTCTCTGCACCATCTCATGTACCTGTTGCTCCATTACCACAAAGATTGGTGCAGCAAAAAGAGAGTATACAGTACAACGAGATTTTGGAAATGTTCAAACGAGTTAAGATCAACATCCCATTTCTTGATGCAATCAAGCAAGTCCCTGCTTATGCTAAATTCCTTAAGGATCTGTGCACACAAAAGCGAAAGCTTCATGTGCATAAGCGTGCTTTTCTCACTGAGCAAGTGAGTGCAATCATTCAAAGCAACACACCTCCTAAGTTTAAAGACCCAGGTAGTCCAACTATCACATGCAAAATGACCAAAGGTTGACTAGACTTAAACGGTTAGAAGTTGAAGGCGTTTCTAGACTTAGGTGACTTCAGTCTTAGTGAATTTACATTTTACCATATCAATGATAGTTGTAGTAAATGAACTTGTGAAGGCAAAGGAGTTCTAGACTTAATAAAACTAAAATAAGGTCTTGGAGGAGCCAAACTCATAACAAAAGTTCAATTTATTTCTTCCTCAACAATTGAAGCCAAGCAACACCACAACCTATCTAATTGAATCACAACCAATTTAATCAAATCATAATTCAATTAAAAATAATGCAAAAGTCATATAAAGAATTAATTAAAATTACCCATGTATGACGTCCCAATGTTGGGTTCTAGCTTCTCATGTTGTAGACACACTCCAAAAGTTTTTCATTGCTCACAAAGAATGAAAATATGGTGTGGTAGAAGATGTTTTTATTAAGGTTGATAAGTTTTATTTTCTCGTGGACTTCATCGAGCAAGAATAACTCCCTCATTAATCCAAGAAATCCTCCCATTACTCGGCAGCAATAATATTATTCTTAGATACTCTAATGATTCTTCCTTATTTAACTCCTACACTCTTCTCAGCCGACCCAACTCAATCCAAACACGAAAACCGCCATAATCCCGTGTTTCTCGTCCCTTAGTTTTCATCCAACACGAGTTATTAGCCAAATTTGGACGACAAATCATTTTGGGACGAATCTCCTTCTAGAACGCCCCGCATTCTTAGCAAACGTCCAATGCAATCATTAGCGTTGGCTCTCTGGGTGCCCCTTAGCAATTGTTACCCATATCCAAAGTGGGAGTCCGAATATCAAATGGAGCCGAATTTTCCAAAAAAATATTTATTTCAAAAATACCTAAAAATTAAAAAGTTGTCATTTGGTAATCGACACAAAAAAATGTGTCTATCAAATACCCCCAAACTTATTATTTGCTAGGAGTTGAATGTTTTCAATACTATCCAACAACATTTAGATCTTGATGTTTTCATATTTGTCCAAGGCCACCGCCAAAATGATAATGATGTGCCAAGTGCTAATTTTATTCGATTGGTCTAATAATGAAATCAACATGATTGAAAGTTTGATTAGAGTTGACCAAAGAAAACTGCAATGAACCAAGAAAATGAACAAGAATAGCAAGATTCGCGTTTCTTCAGGTGGGATCCCAATCATTAGGTCCTAGAGTTGGAAAAACTCAAATATTTAGTCACACATTGACCATAGTAGAGGTCATTCTTAAGCAAATGTGTCGACCCTAATTTTCTAAAGTAATTAGGTTTAGTCTCAAAACTTAATAATCGACATCCCAAATTCATATGTTCCCACAAATCGAAGGAAATTTTTGGTGGGAAAACAAAGTCAATCGTGGTATCATAGCCTAGGTTAACCACATCAACCATAGGATGGGTTTCTAACAATCAACTTCTTTATGGACACAACTAGGTTAGGAAAAAAGTGTATATGAAGATAATCTTTTAAAATGGTTGAGTCACAAATGTCAAGTCCCAAGTTAGGGACCTTTTTTAAGAGTTAAGGCACATGGAGAATGATAATCACCCCCAAACTTAGAGTTTTTAGTGTCTCTAGAAAGACTAGTCACAACTTCCCTAATTTCAAGGCTATCTGATTCCTTAAAATGGTCAATTGATTCTTCTAAGTCAGGTACATCCTCACTCATCTCTCACGAGTTCATCTTGTTTTTCTAAGTCTATTGTTTCTAAATCGCTAGACTCAAAATATACTCGTTCCTCTAAACCATCATTGGCTTCGTAATCGTAAGGAAATATTACATCGTCTAAAACAGTGGTATCTCTAGTCAAATCCTCGTCCTTTTGAATAGGTGAATAATTATTAAAATTATTTGGATTTGAACTAGAAACATTATCATTATTAAGATCAATCTGATCACTATGCCTACTCATTTCAAATTCTTCATCAACATTATCATAATCATCATTATAAAAATATGAAAATGGTTGAACTCATCTAGTGTAGTGTTACCAATTCTAACCTCGTCATCTTGATTATGCAAGTTCTTCAACAATCCTAGTACTTTCATTAAATTGCTTAAGAGTCTCTTCTAAAGACATTCTAGTTGATACTCACGGGGACTCATCTGGAATATTTAAGGTTTCCTTCACAAATAAGGAATGACTCTTTAAAGCATCTTCTAGAGAAATAGAAGGATTGTTTTGCTCATATGACTGGTGAGTATGCGAATAGTAATTGGGCTCATCATGGTACAAACCATAACTTTGAAAAGGTGGATGCTCCCAACCACTATTCATACTACGGTCAAAGTTGAAATGTCCATTTTGAAAATTAGTCGGGATCTGAGACCACAACAAACCCACTGATTTCCTTTGGATAGATTTCTATTCCAAATTTTAAGCTTAGGTTGCGTTTGGTATCGTTTTCCTAAGGCCAGTGATGAAATCCGAACCCTTATCTTGTATGGCCAGTCCTTGCCCTTTACTAGAATTTTTGGGATTCGGGTGTTTAGAATTCTTACCTCCCGTTCCAGGCAGGGGATGAACCGTTGAAGTCGACTCGAGCCACGACTCCTATGTCTTGATATAAATATATACAAATTTGTCATAGGATGGAGAGAAGATGGGACTAAGGATTCCTACCAAACTCATAACAAAAGGTTCAATTTATTTCTTCTCAATTAAAGCTCAATAAACAAAACAACAATGACTCGATTTT
This sequence comes from Papaver bracteatum, assembly GCA_023529315.1. Taxonomy (NCBI): domain Eukaryota; kingdom Viridiplantae; phylum Streptophyta; class Magnoliopsida; order Ranunculales; family Papaveraceae; genus Papaver; species Papaver bracteatum. The sequence goes on from JAJJWX010000433.1 coordinate 1,210,837, forward strand.
TGCCAAGATAAATTCTCAAAATATTGGTTGTATCCCCTAACATAGATTATCTAAACAAAGCATAACCTATCTAATTGAATCACAACCAATTTAATCAAATCATAATTCAATTAAAAATAATGCAAAAGTCATATAAAGAATTAATTAAAATTACCCATGTATGAAATTTGGCTTCCTCCGTCGTCCCAATGTTGGGTTCTAGCTTCTCATGTTGTAGACACACTCCAAATGGTTTTTCATTGCTCAAAATGTGTTTACAAAGAATGAAAATATATGAAAACAGTGAAAATCGGTGCTTGCACGTTTATAATCTGTTGCAAACACCGCTCTGTGGAAGGAAACCGTTGCTTGCTTCTGAACCCTGCGACCCACACTGTAAACGCAAAGAACCACTGAGTCTGTTCTTCACGTTCTTCATTGGTTTTTTCTTCATGTAAATTTCTCAAAGAATTTTTCACTCAGAGCCTCCCCCAATCACTCCATAGTCCCTCTTATCGACCCTAAAACCTATTTAAACACATTTGAGCAAGAATAACTCCTCATTAATCCAAGTCCTGGGATATATTATTTCCATTTTTTTTAGCAACTGCTAATGATTCTTCCTTATTTAACTCCTAATGCAGCGGCGACCCAACTCAATCCAAACACGATTAATCCTGAGTGTTTTTCGTCCCTTGCACAGCTCCTCGCTTTTCATCCAACACGAGTTATCTAGGACGACAAAGACCCATACCAACCCTTTGCCATTAAAGGAACATGCCCAATGAAGTTGCCCAAAATTTGATGTGTCTATCACTTAGCAAAATCAATCATTAATGATGGAGTGTTAAAGTTGTCATTTGGATTCGTGGAGTTGAATGTTTTCAATACTATCCAACAACATTTAGATCTTGATGATGATAATGATGTGCATGAAATCAACATGATTGAAAGTTTGATTCAGATGACCCTTTGGATGCTTGTTTGAATAATTTTGACTTGGATTTGTTTGATGATGAATACATAAGTGAAGTGAATACCTTGCTTGAATCCACACCACTTATGGACACGACTAAGTGGAAAGCTAGAGTGGAACCACTTTCACTCTTGGAATCCAAGTCTGTTCCCTCTCTTGTTGAGCCACCAAAGCTCGAACTGAAACCATTGCCTGATACTCTTAAATATGCATTTTTGGGACCTTTTAATACTTTGCCTGTAATCATTTCATCTGCCTTAGATACAGAACATGAAAGTAAACTTTTAGAAGTACTTAAGGAGCATAAAGAAGCCTTAGGATGGACCATCTCGGACCTTAAAGGCATAAGTCCCACTGATTTCATGCATCATATAAACCTTGAGGACAATGATAAACCATCTAGGGAGATGCAAAGGTGTCTCAATCCTAACATGAAAGAGGTTGTTAAGAGTGAGATTATAAAGCTTCTTGATGCGGGTATCATCTACCCAATCTCAGATAGCAAATGGGTTAGCCCCATTCAAAGTTGTCCGAAAAAGTCGAGTTACCGTAGTTCAAAACGATAAAGATGAGTTAATCACTACTCGAGTAACCACAGGGTGGCGAGTTTGCATTGATTATAGGAAGTTGAATGCAGTTACAAAGAAAGATCACTTCCCTCTTCCATTCATAGATCAAATGCTTGAACGATTGTCTGGGCGTAAATTCTATTGTTTCTTGGATGGTTTTTCTGGTTACAACCAGATTCATATTTCAACTGAAGATCAGGAAAAGACTACATTTACATGTCCATTTGGAATGTTTGCCTATCGTCGTATGCCCTTTGGGTTGTGCAACGCACCCGCTACATTTCAGCGTTGTATGATGACCATTTTTTCTGATATGATAGATAACTTCCTTGAGATCTTTATGGATGATTTCTCTGTGTTTGGATCATCTTTTGATGAATGTTTGAACCATCTTACTCGCGTGCTGATTAGATGTAAAGATAAATATTTGGTTTTAAATTGGGATAAATGTTATTTTATGGTGAACTCGGGCATAGTTCTAGGACACATCATCTCTGAAAAAGGCATTGAAGTAGACAAAGCCAAAGTCGACCTCATTCAAAACTTGCCGCAACCTCGCTCCGTGAGGGAGGTTAGATCATTTTTAGGCCATGCTGGTTTCTACCGTAGATTCATTAAAGATTCCAAGAAGATCTCAAGACCACTGTGTAATCTACTCAAGAAAGATGTTTCCTTTGTGTTTGATAATGCTTGTGTGCATGCTTGGGAAGAGCTCAAAACTCTTCTAACTTCAGCACCTATAGTCCGACCTCCCGATTGGAAATTACCTTTTGAAATCATGTGACGATCTCGATTTTTCTTGTTGGAGCTGTCTTAGGTCAGCGAGTTGACAAACACCCCTATGTGATCTACTATGCTAGTAAGACACTGAATGAGGCCCAAATGAATTATTCAACAACCGAAAAAGAGTTGCTAGCTGTTGTGTTTGCATTAGATAAGTTTAGATCTTATTTGATAGGATCTAAAATAATCATTTATATTGACCATGCCGCATTAAGATATCTTTTATCTAAAAAAGATGCTAAGGCTCGTCTAATTCGATGGATACTCTTGTTACAAGAGTTCCACCTCGAAATTCGAGATAAAAAAGGGTCAGAGAATGTTGTTGCTGATCACTTATCTAGGTTGAATGTCGAATCTGCTGATGAATCAGAGATTATTAGGGAATCCTTCCCTGATGAACAACGATGCTTGGTTTTTCGAAATGCCATGGTTTGCCGACATCGTGAACTACCTTGCTACAGGTAGGATGCCACTTCATTGTTCTAAACAAGACCGGTCTAAATTCTTGGCCGAAGTGAAACATTTCCTATGGGATGACCCATATCTGTTCAAATACTGCATCGACCAAATCATTAGGAAATGTGTCACCAATTCTGAACAAAGGGATGTCATCTATTTTTGTCATGATCAAGCATGTGGAGGACACTTTAGTGCAAAGAAAACTTCTGCAAAGATCTTGCAGAGTGGTTTTTACTGGCCAACATTGTTTAAGGATAGCCTTGCCTTCTGTTTTTATTGTGACCAGTGCCAGAAATTGGGAAGTATATCAAAACGAAACATGATGCCCTTACAACCCATTTTGATTGTTGAGCTATTTGATGTATGGGGAATTGATTTCATGGGTCCATTTCCTAGCTCTGAAGGAAAGTTGTACATTGTTGTTGCTGTTGACTATGTTTCTAAGTGGGTAGAAGCAATTGCAACCAAAACTAATGACCAAAAGGTGGTACTTTCGTTCTTAAAGGAAAACATATTTTCTCGATTTGGCACCCCTAGAGCTATAATCAGTGACGGTGGTTCACATTTCTGCAATAGGCCTTTTGAGTCCTTAGTCCGTAAGTATGGCATAACTCATAAAGTTGCAACCCCATATCATCCACAGACCAGTGGCCAGGTAGAGGTTTCAAATAGGGAGATTAAGCACATTCTAGAAAAGACGGTTAACCCGTCTAGAAAAGATTGGTCTTTAAGATTGAATGATTCTTTATGGGCCTATAGAACTGCATACAAGACCCCCATTGGTATGTCCCCTTACAGACTTGTGTACGGTAAAGCTTGTCATCTCCCTGTAGAGTTAGAACATCGTGCATATTGGGCTGTAAAGAAACTGAACTTTGATCTAGATAAAGCTGGCACCCAAAGGAAGCTTCAAATCAATGAGTTGGAAGAGTTAAGAAATGATGCATATGATAATGCAAAAATGTACAAACAAAGAATGAAGGTGTTCCATGACAAACGCATTTTGCGCAATCATTCACTCCAGGCCAGAAAGTTCTATTGTATAACTCACGACTGCACCTTTTTCCAGGAAAATTACGTTCTAAATGGACAGGCCCGTTCGTGGTGCGAACAATTTTCCCCCATGGGGCTGTAGAACTAGAAGATGTAACAACCAAGAATGTATTCAAGGTCAATGGGCAGAGACTGAAGTCGTTCCTTGAACCAATCCCACCTGAGATTGAAACAACTCATCTTGCTGATCCAATCTATGTGGACTAAAAAGTTCACCCCCTGTACATACCACAGATATCTTCCCTGCTGGTTGCTTTGGACATACTCTACTGTCTCTGGTTTGGCATCTGGTAATCTCTTTCCTTTGAATCTGTTTTGTTCTCATAGTTTGTTGTGGTTTCTGTTATCTTTTGAAACATTGAGGACAATGTTATATTTAGGTTTGGGGGAGTATTTGCATATGGCGTTTTGTAGTCTTTTGCATCTTTTATGACCAGATGTGGAGCGGGTCTTTTGTAGGATCCTTTATAGTTTTTTGTATTTTTTTATGACCAGCTGTGGAGCGGGTCTTTTGTAGGATCCTTTGTAGTCTTTTGCATTTTTTTTTTTTTGAGTCTTTTGTTGTTAGTTTTTTATGACCAGCTGTGGAGCGGGTCTTTTGTAGGATCCTTTGTAGTCTTTTGCATTTTTTTTTTGAGTCTTTTGTTGTTATCTTTTATGACCAGCTGTGGAGCGGGTCTTTTGTAGTGTGTTTACTATGACCAGCTGTGTAGCGGGTCTCTAAAAAAAAATTTTTTTTGTCAAGGTTCTACGAAATTCCGAAGTTCATCATCTACAGTTGAAGACCGAAGACGAAGACATTTCTATGATGCTCTGAAATTGGAGAAGGTTTTGTGGGTACATATTTGGTAGGCCCTCACGAGACTACAACTCATCCACTAGGGACACCTAGGGGTTTAAAGGCTTAGTGCATACGCTAAATGCATTCGAGAGACCAGCGACAGTGGTATAGTTAGGATTTCTGGATTTCTGTTTCACTTGAGGACAAGTAAAATTCAGGTTTGGGGGTATTTGATGAGTGCCAAATATTGCATGTTCATACACCTTTTCATTGGCACTTAACTCATCTTTCGCGCTTCAAAGTCATATATTATCCCAAATTCTGCATTTTTACCATTTTCAAGAATAAATATTTGTATTAATTAATTTTGTGTTTTTAAGTACTAAATAAAGCTTGGAAGAATTGAGAAGACAAAAGAGAAGAAAGTTGGAAGCGTTGCAACCCGCTCAAGCATCAGTGGCAACCTGTTTACAAATTCATGGGATTAAACAACCCATGATCCAAAACCCAAGACCCAAATCCATTTCCACCTCACCCCCATTGGATTCTTTCCAAAACATCCACCTCACCCCATTGGATTCTTTCCAAACATCCACCTCACCCCTATTGTATTCCATTTCATCCATCAATTAAAGAAAACATCCCCATTCTCTCACTCAATCACTCCCAATTTGTTTCCCACAACCAAATATATTCCATTCAATCCATCAATTAAGAAAACATGTTTTGTTGAGTGGATGCTTTCCAAATTTCGAATCCAAGTGCTTGAGGGAATTTTGTGTATAAATAGAGAGGGTTGTTGTGTTGAAAAACCATCCAAGAATAGCTTGTTCATGTTAGTTTATCAAATTTCAATTTTGTTGTAATGTTCTTCATGTTCTAATTTCATTTACTAGGGTTTAGATGAAGCCCTAATCTCATTGGTATGTATTCATATCTTGTATTTTGTTCTTGAAAGTTTAGAATTGTTTAAAGATATAATTTAATCAAAGTTTTTCAACATCTTTCTCTCACAATGTATGCCATGTATCCATTGTAGTTAGAATATCTCTATGTTGATTATGCTACAACTCATGCTTAACCAAATATTGATCTTTAGATTAGTTGTGCTTAATTAGACAATTAATGCTTTGGAGAAATACTTTAGTTGTGATTAAATTATCCATTGGAGAAACACCTTAGTTATACGGTAGACTTGAATCTACTATAAGGACAAGAATAATATTACAAGTTGAATGCATATCATAGGTTATTGGTGGATTTGAATACCCTAGTATCCATATTATCATTGTTTACATATCTTGTTATTTGCATATTTTACTTTTATTATTTCAAGTCACTTGAAAATCATATCGTCGGATCGACAAAATCAAACCCCTTTTGGTTACTCTCTGAATCAGGATTTAGAATCAACTTCTACACTCTCCAAGTCTCTGTGGTTCGACCTGTGCTTGCCCTGTGTTGCTTGTCGACACTGTGCACTTGCAGTTTATACATAGAAGTAGGTATCTTTCCGAGCCTACCAACTATCTCCGAAAAAACACAATTTCATATTTGTTGATCGACGAGGAAAATGAGGATGTGGAAATTGAAGATGAAAATGAAAATTTAGTTATAAAGTCATATTCACGTAAATAAGTTATGATATATCTGAAAATATATTGAATAATTTTTTTTATTGCATAATGAATCAACAACATGAAAACTCTTCATAATTAGCTCATTTAAAAAAAAAAAAAAAAAACTCTTCTAATGTTAAGAAAATATCAAGGTGAAATACAATGTAACATAAATTTCAAGAAAAACCAAGTCACGGTTAAATTATTCTCTATCAAATTAGCACAAATATAGAACTAATTTATATAAATTAGAGATTTATAAATTTTTATATCATAAGGGACCGGTAGAAAATTTTAAAATTTTATTAAGTTATAAATTCAGTGAATTATTAATTTAAAAAGTTGTCTCCTATCCAGGACCAACAAAAGATAATATTTTATCGTGATTATTAATTTATCATTGATTATTTTGTTGAAGTTCTATTGTATATAAATTGCAAAATTAAATTATGGAGGCTTACATCAGGAGACAACAAAATCAAAAGAACTGGCTCGCCACAATTGGATGACCCTAACGAGAATTAAAAGACTATGTATTGGAGGCAACTGACATGATACAATACATTGAGAATACAGTAAGCGTGTATTTGGTTGATATAGTAGAATTTTCGATCTTGGTAGGAATCGGGGAGAACGACTCAGCGACTGACTCAGTCCAATGATTCCGCCATTAATGCTTCACTAAAAGCTCTGCATGTCTAGATTCAATTACAAAAATAACTGTTAATGGCACTGCAATGACGTTTGTCCCAGTCCAAGAGAGTTTTCTCGGTACAACTGAAGCTTCGTTCAATCCGTCACCTAGAACAAACGAGATGCATTTAAAAATTGTAAGACCTTCTCCTCCATTGATGGAAAATGACATCACCGTTTCAACAAACAAAACACGTCTCTACCCTTTCAGAAGCGGCAAGAAAAAGAGGAAAAAATTTCTCAGTATAAATTGGATAGTCTTTTGGATGTTTAGTATCACAAGCATAAGCCACTCACACCCAACAGAAAGATACCAACATCCCTTATATCCAATGGCTGCAGAAGCTATCAACAACCTTGCTCACCAGTTCGATGCTGCCTCAATTGAATCCTCATATGATATTAGAGAAGTGGTCAACGTTGCCCAGATTAACCCAAGTCTCTGCCTCAGGGGTCAAAGCAACAGCATCATTGGAAAGGTTATTACCAGTGAAAACATGAGCAGAAATTCAGCTGAAATAAATGCAAAATTACTCTGGGGAGACAACATTGGAAGTTTCGAATTGAGGAAAAGAAGCAGAAACTTATTCACTGTCAAGTTTGAAACTAAGGATGAATGGAAATGGGTTTTATCTGAAGCTCCTTGGAGTCTTGATGGATTCTTATGGATTATCAAACCATGGAACCCAACCCAAAATCCCAGAGATTTGTCTTTCGATACTCAGCAGTTTTGGGTAACATTTAAGGATCTTCCTCAGGAATTTCTGAATGTGTATGTGGCAAATGAAATGAGAAAGATTCTAGGAACTGTGCTGGAGCTAGACCCTGAGGATGCCAATCCTGTTGAGTCAAATGATGTTAGTGCGCTCATCGAGATGGACATCACCAAGCCGTTAATCAGAGGAGTTCTTAGCCAAAATTCGGCTGACTGCACACAATGGATTACTTTCTTCTATCAAAAGCAGCCACATCAACTCTGCCATGCGTGCTTCATATTGGATCATGACAAGAATGACTGCAAAAAAAAATCAAGGGAGGTCAGAGACTTGGAGCAAAATATCTTCAGGTTCCTTGACAAAATTCCATACAGTATGACCACCAATGAATTTTGGAACATCAATGAGGCTCCAACAAGAATCTCACCCAGGAAAAACATCCGAAACAGAAGAGCCAATACGGTTTTGTTTGTCAGGCCAGAAAATGGGCAGTACTGCAACTCTTATTATCCTGAAAAGGCTCAAGAGGAGGATAGCTCCACATCTTATTCAACTTATGAAAGGGGCCAAAGCAGCAGGAGAGGATTATTTAGGATCTTTAAAAGAACAAGAGAAGCTGAGAGTTCCAGAGCAATCTCCAACAACTTTACTGTACCTATTGATGAGCAAGAGGAGCAGAATCAACAACAAGATGGAGAAGGAGTTGGAGATTGGGACAAGCACATTGTGAGCTACCAGGGCAATGAACCAGGACAAGGAAATTCAAGGGTAACCCACCGCATAAACCTCAATCTATTTATATTCAATTCCTTAAATTCTGAAATCTATATTGTTGACCTGCAATACTTAGTCATAAAAATGAAAATTCTTAGTTGGAATCTACAAGGCCTAGGAAACAAACTAACCATGGACCACCTGAAAAATTGCATCTTTAATTATAGTCCAGACATTATATTCCTATCTGAGACAAAATCCACCACTAAGAAGGCCACTTAGAGCAACTGCAGTCATACGACTATAACCAAAGAGTAAAGACCAAAAAAATTTGAAAATTTTGGGTTTACTCCGTGTGCGACACTACGGGTGGGAAGACCAAATTTGGTCAGGCGCAAATTATGATTGCGCCCCAACTTATTTTTTTTTTTAATTTTTTTTTTGGGCGGAACTTATGAGTTCCGCCCCATTTCCACCTAAATTTATGGCGTAACTTTGAGTTACGCCTCATTCGGGCGTAACTGTGAATCGCGCCCCAATTTTTTTTTTTGGATCGGGCGTAACTTGAACTTGCGCCCCATCAGGCGTAACTGGAATCTACGCCCGACTAAAGACTAGACTAAAGACCATATATACTCTGGGTTTTAGTTTTAGTATGGTTTATAGTCTTTACTCCGTCCCGTAGCGCCTCGTGTTTCGACTAAATTTTTAGTTATAGTCGAAGACTGTGGTTGCTCTTACCTTCTGAAACAAATGAGGTATCCTAACATTTGGTACAATGAGGATAGAGTTAGAGTTGGAGGCCTAGATTTACTATGGAAAGATAGGTTAGACATATAATTCATACATTCCTCTAAATACATGGTCAACCTAATAATTAAGAACTCAGAAAATAACTCTGAATGGTTCCTCACTTGTTTGTATAGCTCTTGTTATGACACTGAAAGACAGGTACAATGGGGCTTCATCCATGAAATGTGTGAAAATATGAACATTCCTTGGGTTATAATAGGTGATTTCAACTCAACACTTTACAGTTATGAGAGACAAAGTTATTCAATCAACCCAACCCAATCTCACCCAATCATCATCAACACTGTCAGTGAATTGGGATTAATAGATATACCTTTCACTGGAAGCCCTTTCACCTGGTACAACCACAGAGATCAACTTAACCAAGTCAGAACAAGATTGGATAGAGCTCTATGCCTTCAAAACTGGTTGAGTATCTTCCCCAATGCTATCATTTACAACCTTATTCCTTGTGGCTCAGACCATGCACCTATTCTGTTAAACACAAACCCTCAAGATGAAAATCTAAATAAACCTTTTAGATTTTACACTCACTGGCTCTCAAATATAAGCTGTAAAGATGTGATAAAGAACAAATGGAGAAGTAATAAAGAAGGAACGGAAGCTTACAAGTTCACTTAAAACTTAAATACAAAAGAAGGGTTAAAAATATGGAAAGCTAAGGAGTATGGAGATACTGACACAAAAATCAAAAATATACAAGCTCAAGCTCAACAGATAATCAACCAGCCTCTCATCGACATTGAATCCCAGCAAAGATGTCAACAACAATTAAAAGAGCTATATGAAATAAAGAACAAAATGGCTTTTCAACAATCAAGAGAAGAGGAGCTAAAATACCAAGATAGAAACTCTAGACTCTTCCATGCCAGAGCAAACTATAGGAGAAGGTGTAACCAAATTCACTCTCTAAAGAATAAAGAAGGAGAGTGGAAGAACAGCAGGGCAGATATCTCAACAATCCTGTTGGATCATTTTAAAAAAATCAACACCACAGCTGATCCAGAAGAAGATGAAGAAATCATGAGCCTCATCAATCCATGCATCACAGAGGAAGAAAACAGTAAGCTTATTGCCATACCCAACCCACAAGAAATTAAGAATTGTGTTTTTCAGATAAAATCTTGGTCTGCACCAGGACCAGATGGGTTTCAAGCAGGTTTCTACAAACAAAATTGGGAAATAGTGGGACAAGATATCATCAGAATGGTGCAAGAATTCTTCAGGAATGGTAAACTTCTTAAAGAACTAAATCATACCTTCCAAACCCTCATACCAAAACACAACTGCATACAAACCCCATCTGATTTTAGGCAAATAAGCCTGTGCAACATATCTTACAAGATTATCTCAAAAATCATGACAAATAGACTAAAACCAGTACTTAGTAAAATCATCTCACCATGGCAAGCAGCTTATGTTCCTGGCAGAAACATAATGGACAATACTATCATTGCCCATGAAATTATTGATCACATGAAGAATACAAGAGCCTACAATGGTGCAGTAGCTGTGAAGCTTGACATGTCAAAAGCTTTTGACAGGTTGGAATGGATATTCATCATCAAAATATTGGAAAAACTGGGCTTCAATTATAGATGGTGTCAGCTAGTCAATCACTGCATCTCAACAACCACAATCTCTATACTTCTCAATGGATCTCCAATAGAAACTATGATACCAAACAGAGGTCTAAGACAAGGAGATAGTCTTTCTCCATATCTCTTCATCATTTGCATGGAAGTATTCAGCAGAATGATTCAAAAATGAAGTTGGAAAAAAAAAAAACATCATTCCAATTTACCCTGCTAGAGGAGGAATTCCAGTCTTCCACTTATTTTTTGCAGATGACTGCATCCTCTTCTCCACTGCAAAAAGAAGCTCCATAGAAAGCCTCAAACATGTTATCAACAAATTCTGCAAAGTCTCAGGGCAGATGGTGAACATAAACAAATCAAGTCTACACTTCAGCAAAAAACTCAAAGATGAACTAAAAAATGAGGTCATCCAAGCTTTGGGAATGAAACAAATGCCTCTTGAAGAAAAATACTTGGGAATAAACTTGTTCATTGGTAAAGCAAAGACAAAATGCTTTAGCAATATCCATGAAAAGATGCAGAGAAGACTCCATCAATGGCAAGCAGGGTTGGTTAACCAAGCAGGAAGAAGTACACAAATTCTATCTGTCACAAACACTATGGCACAATTCCAAATGGGATGCTTCATTTTACCTCAGGCTACTATAAATCATCTTGAATCTACACAGAGGATGTACTGGTGGAAAAAGTCAAATGGTAAAGGAGTGTATTTCATCTCATAGAGTTCAATTTCCATACCCAAAAGATGGGGAGGTCTTGGTTTCAAGAACTTAAGGGTGTACAATGAAGCAACAATCACTAAACTAGCTTGGAGACTTCTTCAAGAAAAAGACAAAGAATGGGTTCTTACTCTGGAAGCTAAATATTTTAAAAAAGATAACATTCTTCAAGATGATGTCTCAGAGAAGGGCACAATGATATGGAAGAGCATCTGCAAAGGATTGGAATGGGTAAAAAAATTTCACATCTGGCTGATTGGAGATGGCAAGAAAGTCTATGCTTTTAGAGATAACTGGATCAAAGGCTACACAGCTCAACAAATCCAACAAAACTTCAATGAAGGAGCAGATATCCCTCTACACATGAAAGTTGATGATTTCTATAATAACCAAACAAAGAACTGGAATGTGGAATCTCTACAAAGATACTTCACTGAAGAACAGATAGATAAAATTCTAGATATCAGGCCTTCTACACAACATGAAGACACAGTCCAGTGGTCTCTAACTAGTACTGGGAAATTCACAGTGAACTCTGCCTATAAAGAAATCCTATGTGAGCACAATCCATCTCTGAGAAATAAGTAAGAAGAAGCAAAATTCTGGCTTGGTATATGGCATCTCAAAATCCCACACAAATGTCAACTGTTTCTATGGAAGCTAGCTCAAGATATCCTGCCCTCTAATCAGAAACTGGCAAGACATATTCAAGACAAAGATAGGAGCTGTAAAAGATGTAGAGGTGAAGAAGAGACCATTACTCACATGTTAATTCAGTGTACCTTTTCTAGAAGTGTGCGGAATTCTATCTTCCCAGACATAGCTCAGGAATTAACAAGGGTCCAAGATATACAACAATGGGTAAAATCCTGGAACAACACAAATTCCAACATAAACCTCAAGAAACAGCCAACTATCAACCTCATTGTGATAACCTTGTGGTTTATATGGAAGACAATATGTGATCTGGTTTTTGAAAACAAAAGATGCTCTATCACTAGCCTCATTCACAGAATCAGGGAGTATTGCAGGGAAAATAAAGTTCAGACTAATAACCACCTAAAACAATTGCAGGTGCTTTGCAGGAATGCTAGAAGCAGAACCAATATAAATAGATGGACACCCCCCCCCCCCCCAAAGAGGATGGATAAAAATCAATATTGATGCTTTTGTTTTGCCTGGAAACAATTATGCTGGAATTGCACTAATTATCAGAGATTTTGCAGGACAACTGGTGGAAGCCTGGACAATGGTAGAAAGAGTCAGAGATGTCTCCCAAGCAGAAGCTGTAGCAGTTCTAAAAGCTCTCCAATGGATATATCAGCTTCAATTGAGGAATGTTATAGTTGAAGGTGATAATAAAAAAGTCATGGATAGCATAAATGGCCTCTGCAGTGCCTCTCCCTGGGAAGATAGTAATATCATTAGAGAATGTCAGCATTTAGTGCTTTGTTTAGGAAGTATTGTTGTTTGTTTTAGAAATACGAAAAGTAATCAAGTGGCAGATCTACTTTCCAAGTATGCTAGGAACAATCAGTGTTGTAGGAAATGGAGTTCTAATCTCCCAGTGTGTGTTAGCACTAAGATGGACTTGGAGAAAATTTCTAATACTATGTAACTTGCCGTTTTAGGCCTCTTCAATGAAAATCTTTGTGTTTTTCTTTCAAAAAAAAAAAAAAAAAAAATTGGTTGATATTGTTTACGTTCTATTGTTAAACATATCTAAATGAATGTGTCCCGCTTGAGTACGAAGAGGATGAGGAACCTTGATATATCAGGTGCAAAAAAAATTCAAGATGATATATCATGATGAGAATGAAGAACGTTTTCTTTTTTATAAATGGATGGACAATACATCGAGACTTAATAACAACTCAAAATATACACATGTACAAATTTAATTTGACTGTAAAAGATGACAAATATAATACAGTATTCAAGGTGGGGAATATAAAAATTTATGAAATGCACAACAAAAGAATATGTAGATTACCTGGAATAGAGCAATGAGGTAACCACATATTAGCATGTACAGTGGACTTGATAGACGTACCATGAACGGATGCTCTCCATATCATTTATTTCAAAATGCAGATTAACAAGGGAGATAAGGCACATAGGTGGTTCAACCGGATCAAGGATAATATCTTTGTTTTCAAATTGGTAATCCAGGAGTACAATATAAACAACCAATCTGAAAATTTTACAGTCCAAAAAATATTCAAGCAAGAAGGAGAGTTAGAAGATTCTGGCTCTGATATAGAATACCAGGTTGCTTTACATGTAAAACTCTTTTTCTCTAAAAGGTCCAGGTCGCGAAAGGAATGTTATACATACCACCATGGATAAGAACAAGGAGACATCTTAGAGGGACAGTAAACGTGTATCTTAACTATAAGGAAGCCAACCAGCCAAAACATACCATCCAAAAAGACTTGGCGCATAATGAAAAAGAAAGTAGACTCATAAAATGAAGAGTAGGCACCCAATGATTTTTTAAAAACTAATTTGAAGAAATAATGGATCGGTTTAGCTATAGATTATTTTTTTTTATAAATATGATTCTTAGAAGATTTGATTACTCTTTTTAGTACTAGCTTCTACTTAAATGTCCAGTTACATTGTTTTAGATTTTTTTTATGTTATAATGTTTTGGATTATTATTCTATGAATTTATATGCGATACTCAATGGATTATAAATCTATGTTTATATTTTTTAAGGATTATTGATGTTCTTCCCCGTAAACCTGAAGTGCAGTAGTTATAATAACGATGCTTATGGAAAACCATTTTGGTTTTTCAGGTGTTTCTTCTTTCAGATTGCTGGGCCAATTAGTTTCTTGAAAATTTAGATTAGGAAAATACTTTGTTATTTACCATATTGCCTAGACTTCGACAACATATTAGACCACAGTGTGGTAAAGTTTTTTGCTTAACAATTATGCTACATTGGTTCAGGTGTGATTCTAGCACTTTCTCTGGATACTCCATCTTATATCACATTTGATATAAGGTACGGTAGCAAAGTTAATATCTCCAAGTATTAGAGAACTTGGGATGTAGCAAGGTATTCATCTCTGAGTCACTGTTTATCCAATGGTTTGTGAAATTTATTTAATTTACAGGGTCAATGTTTTTCGATGAATAAGAATTTATCGAGTAACTGTTTACCGCGTGATTTGTTAAATTTCGATGATTAAAATCAAGTTACAGGGATGGTCCTTCCGGGTGCAAAACCGGCCTATGAAAATGCAAAAAAAGTATTCAGAATAATACACGTACATAACAAAAATATACTTACAGGTTTGTTGGGTTGGTTTTTAAATTTTTAATGTTCAAGACTAACCAGACACACTAAATCCAAGATTCCTAAAATAAAATAAAATAGAAAAACGTATATTAAACAGTCTAGAAGTTTCCTAAAACTAGACGCTTTCCAAAATTAGATAGGATTTCGTATATACTCAAGCATACTAATCACAATCCGACATAAATAATATGCTATATAAACCAACAAAATAACAAGGTTTATTGTTATATAAACCCGAAAAATAACTGAGTTTTCGTATTACAACAGATGAAATTTGAGAAACTAAAGATATAATTTTGGAGAACAATATAGAGGGAAAATTATCTATCCATAACAAGACAGTTCAAATTTCCGATCCAAATAGTTCAATAGATGAAGAACATATCCTTATCAATCAACTAATGTTAGATACATTCAGCAAAAGAAAAGAAAAAAAACTTACATAATGCGTCCTTATTTTCATAATTGAAAACCAATGGATTCCTATGAAAAATATAAGTTGGAGTGACATATACAAGGAGAACAGTATCAGTATGAGATCACGTTTTGGCAGTATTATCCGATTGAGTTTTATGAATCAAAAAAATATTAGATTAAAGATCATTAATATATGATCATATGTACAACGAAAAGAAAAGACAAAAACATGAGCTAAAAAAGTTTTAAAAAAATCAAGAATTAGATAAGGACTGGAATGGAATGGCATCACGTTTAGCCAATTTTTAGAATTGGATGACATTGAGGAAATCAACAATGCAAGAAAAAAATTCTACAACTCATGTATTGATCACATGATAGTAAAATGCTTGAAGCTCATTTATTGGGGAAAATTTTCAGAGAAGATTCGGAGTCTAATGAGGGGTCGGATGCAAAAGAACTACACGGAAATTTTAGGAAAACAGGTAACAAAAGAAATTGTTTATTGTTAAAAAAATGAACAATCTTATTTTGAAAAAGAAAATACTAAAAGAAGATGGAGAAGTAATTTCATTCCTAGGAAAACAAGTAACACAACATATATGTGGAGAGTATAATAATAAGAGTATTTTTGCAAACCTTAGATTTGAAGAACATATAGAAGAATTTGAGAAATATTATTACAAAGATGAACGAAAAATTAAAAAAAACAAACATAGGATGTTAACATTCAAACAACATCCACAACAAAAATTCAATATAAACACGGACAAAATTTGGATCGTGAAAGAATGAAAATATGCAAACAAGGTCTTATAGTATATAAAATTGAAGAAATAATATGGGAATTCAGACGCAATTCAAAGACATATAAATTTTGTTCCGCGTTAAAATGACTAGCAGAAGTCAAGAATCATTAATAAAATTCCACATGTCCTAAGGGAATGATGACCTGCAAAGCATAAACGCACAAATAAGAAACCAAATAAGGGTGTATTAGGGTGCTTATAAATGGATTTCACAATTTGGTATGCGGGTATATTAAAGAAGATATCCACATTTCAGGATTTATTTTTTATTTTGTTGTTAACTACATTATAAAAAAAAAAAAATCAAAACTACCCTTAAAAGACTTCATTTTATTTGTGAATCATATTACGAGGGACGAACTTAAATTAAAATAAACTCATAGTCTTCATTAATTGCTTAATTAAGTGGTTTAAAATTTAGAAACAAAGAATCCGAGATTTCATCGCCATAAAGTTGTCAAGATGTCCCCGTCCCGGCGAGACGAAACCGAGATTTGAGATTTCCTGCATTTGTGGCTTCATAAGTCACTAGCTTTAGCTTTGACTTTAATTTTTCCATCCACTAACTTTAATCAAGTCATTGAATTTCATCTTTTAATCACATAATAGTAAGACGCTTGAGGCTTATTTGAAGAATAAAGAGTCTAATGAAGATGAAGAAGAATCCGCGGTTAAACAATCAAATAATTTAACAAAGAGATGATTGCATAAATCTTTAGGAGATCAGGTTTGTACAAACCATGTATGAACAACGGAAATGCACCAATCTTTTCACACGAAGAGGGTTCGAACAGTATGCAAGGTCAGGAAAATTCGAATAACGACTGGATTGGATATATAAAACTAGCATAGACAAAATCTGGACTCGAGAATACAACTATCCAAGGATATAGTCGAATCTCAAAGAGAAAAAATTGAAACTCGTGGATGGGTGACACATTCATTCACTTTGAAAAGTTGTTTTTAATGGATATATATTTTATTATTTTCTTAATTGTATAATCAAATTAACTATAACATGGGTCACCAGCATTTTGGCTGTGTCAAAAGGAGAGAATAACTGCTTGACCAGCTTCAATAGTTTTTGTATTATTCACTTCACTATTTGACTTATTATTGTTTTGGTAATGTGAATTCTTATTGAGATCATACTATTTTTTCCTCGAAATTGCTTCCCCATGCTTTTTAAAATTTAGACATATTGTTTCCAAATTCTTAGAAACTTTTTTCTTCAGAATAATTTACTAATGAAAATAATACTGGAATTGTTTATTTCAAGTAAATAATACCGGAATTATTTGTTTCAAGTAAACAATTAAAGTTTGACCGCCGTTAGCTTCCACAGGTGATGTTCACATTAAATCAATAGGCATCATTTAATTAACCAAGAATCAGTGGATAATAAGAATATGAACTAATAAAAAACGTAGGTAATCCGTAATTATCAATGGTGGTACATAGATAACATAAACTGGACTATACCAATGGGATACCTAGATGACATATAGAAGTACATTGATAATATTTTAAAGTATTTTTACGAGAAATATCAAGCTAAAACCAAGTGTTAAATACCGAAGTCTACATAATGCATGAAACTAATCAGAAATTTAATCGTAGTCGTAGGGTCTTTTTCGTAAAAACAAGACCGAAACAAGTAAATACATCCCAAGTTATAAACCCATATCGGAATTTACGTATAAATACATGCGATACGTATGCTGAAATTAATAACAGTTAAAATTACAAAACTATTAGATACCCAACAAATAAGATAAAACTGACATGATTTCTGTATGCAAATCTCATTTTTCGAGTGATAATAACAGTAGAAAATATCTCTAAGGTGTCTTACGATTTTTTTAGAAACATGATTAGTGTATAGGACTAAATGTGTACACAGAAAGGAGAGGTCGAGCCGGGGCCGTAAGGCCCCGGTGGTAGTTCATTTCTAAAAAGCCTAGTGACATTAGGAGTTGGGCTTGCTTTAACCCCGCTGGTAAAAGCCTAGTGAGATCTAAGTCATAAAGAGGCGAACATCTAAGTTACGCCTGAAGTTACCCTGCACACGAACGGTTGACATGAAAACGAGTTGGGACGGAGCTTGAAGTTACGCCCGATTCAGGCGAACATTAAACATGCGCCTCACGGACGGACTTTTAATCTCCGTTCCTCAATCGCGCGGACATCACCACCTACGTTTCCTTTTAGGCGTAACTTATTCATTCGTGTGATACCAGACGCATATTTGATTTATGTCCCATTCAGGCGTTTAACTAGGTATCCGTCTATTAGAGGCACAAAGATTAAATATCCGCTCAGGTTCGGAAGAAGATTGAAAATGATCCTCACTATAATTTTACTCTCCACCCCTGCGTTGAAACACCCTCAAACCCAAATATTTTTAGTATTTAGTCTCGTTTTTAGTTTTAGTATGGTCATCGATTGTGGACGGTCTGATCAATAATGAGTGTCATAACTTGTTTAGAACTGTGTCATTGCCAAATAAGCTTTCTAGGATAAAATTTGTTCTTTACAGACTTTCTTGTTTGTCATATACATATAGGCAAGAACACTTGTTAGTACTATTAGATAAACTAGCAACATTGTCTTAGAAACTTGGAACATTACTGCTAGCACCAAACAGTTACTATTAGATAAATTAGGGGAAAGTAAGGAACCATAAAATTGAGTGGGGAGGTGAGTCCTCAAATTGGACTATTCGAAGATTTCAAAGGTTAATAAGAAACTTGCTTTCAGTTTTTATTTGTACTTGTTTTCTTTGGAATTATCAGAATCGTGAAAGTACGTGTGACATCGTTTTTTTTTTATTGGTAATCAGGTGTGATAGAATTAAAACACCAACGGAATGCCTTCCTTGTATATAGTAAAACCCATTGTTTTATAATAAGAGCAGTAGTTAAAAGTACACGTAGTGATTCTGATCAGATGATATATATATCCCCTTAGTTTATTTTTCTACAATTTGTTCTGATCTCACCCTTGTTTCCTGTAAGAGTATTCAAGTTACCCAATTTAATCATTGCATTCCCGAAGTCGGCAAAGAAAGCTTGAGAATCCTGACTGTATGTCTTGACGAAATCATCAGTAGAACCACCATTAAAAAGTTCTTGATCAGAATGCATCAAACCCCTCCTCTTAATAAGTGCTTGGTAATAATTGTTACCGAATCGGTTTGGACTTTGATGATCCAAATTAGATAAATTATCGTCTCCGCCAGTGGAAGGACATTTAGATTTTCTTTCATTTGCAGCAGTTACTTCAACATTTGTTCCGTTGTACAAATGGTCGCGAAATAATGAACAGCGTGCGACACCAACAGAATGAGCTCCTGATAGAACTACCATTTCTTTAGCCGTAAATCCTTTATCAGTAAAATTCTTTATGAGAACTTGAAGATCTGAGAATGGAGATGGTAGATTACCTGCTTCGTTTCTATTTGGCGTCCTTGCATCCCTTCTTCCTAGTGGTACTTCCCATCTAGTACCTCCCAACTGTACATGTGCCATAGTTTTATTTTTACGAGTTTTTAGTTTGTAGTGCATATAATAATAATATGTCATACATACGGATTGTCGAGGAAGAGACAAAATTCGATTTTCTTTACCTCAACTACTGAATCACGTGCTGCAATGGCGATAATATCTGAACATGAGACGACGGGCCCTGGACATGCTTTGTCTAGTGCAGTCTTGATCTTGTCAATCAAGTCGAACCCTCCCAGAGAGTTCTCGTTGGAAATAGAGTTTTTCTCACTATCAATACTAGGAAGATTAGCATCTAATAAGACCCCAGCGTCACATCCCTGTAGCCATGCACAAAAAAAAAACCACTAGCTAATTAAGTCAATTTCAATTATCCAGATATGTAAGAGTTCATTATTATTCGAGCATGCCCATGGCCATGGATATCCTCGTACAATATTTATTGTGCCCAAAAGCACATGAGATTAAATTTTCGGTTGTTGAGAAAGAAACACAGTCAGGGTTTCGGAAACTAAAATTACTTGGCCAGCTAGGTGATATCCAAAACATTAAGGAAGAAAAACAAAGTGGAGTGTGGCGGAAACCATACAACAACGAAACAGTCATGGAAGAATAACCGAATGAGTCTTGCTCCTGTTCCCTTATCCCTATTTATCGCGCTACGAACCGCAGATTGTACAATATCAGCAGCTGAAGAACACGTTGTAGCATAGAAAGATGGAGATAGTTGTGCATGAGAAACAGTAGCGAATAATATAAATAGAAAGAAAACAAGTGCTGGAGGATTTCTATAAGAAGCCATGAAGGTAGGTAGTAATCCTTGAAACTCTGTGTCTGCTATATTTTCCACCTTTCACTCCCCTTTTAAACCCTCACCAGAGAGGTACTGTAACTAACTACTAAGTGAGACCTTTTTGGATGTATCTGACATTTCTTAATTAATTATAAGGGAACATTATCTATATACCCCTACTATGAGACCCCTTGCAAAAATGCCCTTATGAACTTTACAAATACCCCTAAACATAATACATTACTAAAATACCCTCATTTATATAGTATATATACAAAACCACTAACCACTATTTAAAAACAAAGGAGGAAAAAAAAAAAGACTACATCTAATGTCGCCAACTACCACTGCGCACCGCCAACCACCACCGCCTCCACCGACCGCCGCCGCCGACCACCACCGCATCCACCGACCGCCGCCGCCAACCACACCAACCGCCGCCAACCACCACCACAGACCACCGCCGCCGCCAACCACTGCCACCGCTGTCCACCACCGCCACCAATAACCGCCACCACCACCGCCGTCAACTACCATCACAGCCGCCAACCACCGCCACCGACGACCACCACTACCATGTGGAGTCAACTTGCTGAAGTTGTGTCCATATAGGAGGCAACTAGCTCAAGTTGTCTTCAATAAATAATGTCCACATCGGAGGCAACTAGCTCAAGTTGCCTCCAAATGTGAAGGCAACTAGCTCAAGTTGTCCTCAAAAGTGAAGTCAACTAGCACAAAGTTGTCCTCAAAATTGTCCTCAAAAGTGTACATGAATAAGTTGCAAAACAAAATGGAGGGGACTAGCTCAAGTTGTCTTCAAATGTGAAGGCAACTAGATCAAGTTGTCCTCAAAAGTGAAGGCAACTAGCACAAAGTTGTCTTCAAAAGTGAAAACAACTAGCCAAGTTGTCTCCAAATATGGAGGCAACTAGCTCAAGTTGTCTTCAAATGTGGAGGCAACTAGCTCAAAGTTTCTTTCAAAAGTGAAAGCAACTAGCCATAGTTGTGTCCATATCTAGAAGCAACTTGTTCGAGTTGTATCCAAATATGGAGGCAACTAGCACAAGTTGTATCAAAAAAATAATATATGAACCTGGCATGAACTAGCTTTAATAACCACCTGAAAAATTCAATTTAACCATACTTATTTTATTTCAACACAACATAAATTAATCCAACCCAGGAACTTATTTTACTTAAAACACAATATACCAGATTGCATACCCTAAATATCTACACATTTACTTCAACAGAACATGTGTAAATCCTAAAAAAATAACTTACACATACAAAACTTCGAGAAAAAAAAAGAACACTAAAGATCTATGTAAAGAAAGTAAAGTTATATTTCAATAGCTTCAAACCTTAACTGTACCAACCCATTACGACATCCAAGAAATTCAACTCCCCAGCCTATAGATTGAGCTAGGATCATGTCATAACCAGATTCCTCACATGTAATGATAATGGATCATAACTTAAGGGATGTATATTACGACAATTATGAACCATCACACTAAATTTTTCCGTTTCAACATCATGCTGGTATAGTGTTTTAAAAAATTCAGGGCATTTTAATAAATTGTTTGTGCCACTCATTGTTCACGCACCTGACTAGCTAGCACAATTGAATTCAGAGGAAACCGAATAAGGATTTCTGATAGGATATTTCTTGACTCTTGGAAAGTTCACCATTCCTGCACATCAGATCAAATACATTTCAGCAATATACATGCTAAAAGGAGAGGAATGACTTCCGCAAGCTCAAATACATACCTGCTGCTGAAAGGAAAGGGATGACTTCTGCAATCTGCATAAAGTTCTTACAGAAGAGACAAATGCGACTCACGAATTCATTAAATCAAATGTAGCAAGTTCTTCTCATTATGACAAGTTATCATCTACCGCAAGAGACTACTATTAACCAAAAAAAAGTCATTCATTTCATGTTCTAACTAAGATATTTTATAGATGAGAAGACTTAACTCTTCTCTGAGTTACCCTCCAACTGTCTCTTTAGCTGCATAGAGAAATCATTATTCCAATCTCTCCTTCCTCCTTGTCTTCACAATCTGCTAATTACTGAGCATAGATACTCAGATAACAGTATAAAGGAACAATACATTCTTCTCTCAGCATTCAGCTCCTACCTAAAGCAACAAACATATTATACGGCTCTCATTAGACATAAGTCAGTCCAAATAGCTTAAAAAACATCGTAGAATTGCACGAATCTTAGAAATGAGTCTCATACTAAGCCAACAATCGCTTTAATCACCCACTCCTACACAAACATAAATTGTACAATCACAGGACATCAGAAAATAAGTATATTCACTCATGAGTTTTCGATATTTTGACACGACTCAAAAATACTACTACCCCGTGATGCTCCAAACCAAGATGGCAGTTCAAATGAATGTCATTCAGTTTCAGTCCAAGCTTTTCGGAGGGTTATTTAGATTGGTATTTCATACATATTAACAACAAAATACCCAAATTTTACAAAACAATTACCAGTTCATATCTTAATGCAATATCCCTAAAGAAACCTTGATTACCATCAATAACAATCTCCATTAAAAATGACAAAAATCCAATCCTTCATTGACAAACTCATTGAAACTAAACACACACACACCTAAAACAAAATTGGGACAAAAATCAAAACCTAAAACAAAATGATAAAGATACATAGAAGCAGAAACCATATCTAACAGCTTATATTATAAGAAAATTTTAAATTTTCTTACCGGAATATTGAGAAATCGAATCCGAAAATGATATCTCTCGACAGATTGGAGCTTGATTTCGGTGATGATAACGATGGTAATAAGAAGATATTGTTGTTTTGGTAGTAGTGGTGGTGGATTTGGTAAAATTGATTTTTCGTTGTGGTGGAGACGGTGATGGTGGCGATGGAGATCGTGTTGGTGGAGTTCGTTTTGATCATTGAACCCCATCAAATTTAGAACAAAACCATCAAATTCAACTGCAACCTTCTTCTCAACTCTTCTTAAATCTCGTAAATCCATCAACCAAATCAATCGCAGCAACTTCCCATCTCTGAACTGGATCCAATACTAGTATCTCAATTTCGTCCCTGTTTTGACAAAACATAAGATCCCATCTGCAATAATTCAACCATTATTAATCAGCGTCTCCATTGTCAAAATCAAAATCTATACTTACCAGAAACCGAAACCAAAATCGAAAACCTAAAACTATATCTCAATCGCTTTAATTTTCATTTGATGTAGAGATTAAAGCAGATCTCTTGACGATGTTTATGAAGTTTCATTTCCAGATTTGGTTGAAGTCGAGAACCTAAATCTCGATTTCTAGATCTGTTGAAAATGAAACATTCAAGATGCAAAAGATTTGCTGATGGTAGTGGAGGCGATGTAGATGGTGACGGTGGTGTGAGAGATGGTGGTGGTGGGAGAGATGCAGATGGTGGTGGTAGCAGTTTAAGTCGAGGAATAATGAAGTGAACGAAGGTGGAAGGTTAAAACAGGAAGTCAACAAATTGAGATTTTGTTTTGGACTTGTTTTTTACCCCTAGAGGGTGTTTGTGCAAAGCCCATGGATAATAGGGGCATAAATAACATTCCCACTAATTATAATCACGGTTCAGAATGACGAAAATTAATTAGTGCAAGATAAGGAATCGTTGCTGTCTAGTTGGAATCAAGTTCAGCTAATTGAGTTATCAAAATTTCCACTAAGAGTTCAAGTTTCTTACCATCGGAAACTTCAAAAAAATATGTTTGGACGTCTGATCTACCAATAGCGTATACAGTTAGTGGTAAATTCACTAGTTAGTGCTCAATGCACTAAGCTTCTCTTGATACTCCAGGAGGCGACATCCCAGGCACTAATTAGCAATGTAACTTTGACACATAAATAATGCACTAGCCGAAAAGGATTGCCTCACAATAAACACACTCTTTTATTATTCACGACGTCATGTATATATTGCATACTTCCTCCGTCCCTAATTATCTTTTATTATCCAGGACGTCATGTACATATTGCATATTCCCTCCGTCCCTAATTAGATGAGTTACTTGTAGTTTGCACAAATTTTAAGGCAAGGAAGAAAGTGAAATATATTTAAATATATTTTACAATTATACCCTTATGGGCAATAGTTAGTAAAATTTAGAAACGATTTATCTCTTAAACTATACCACGGTTTTTTATAAACTTTATATACAGTTAAAAAATATTTTAAAACACTTACGCAACAAACATAAACATGACTATCAAATTATACATATTTCTTATAGAAAAAATAATCAATTAAAAGGGTAGTTTTAAAAATATCCCTTGGTTAGTGAAATAGCTCTTCTATTTGTGGACTAATAATACGAGATTCCACAGGTGAATGCGGAGGGATCAGAGGAAGCTATACTAATGGAATCCTAAGTCCAGAGGAGGGCGAGTGCATGGAAGTCAGAGAGGCGTTGGTATGGGCAAAGGAGAAGCAGTTTACAAGAATTCAAATCGAAGCTGACGCAAAGATGGTTATACAATCTATCAACAGTAGCTGTCTTTTAATAAATTGGGAAAACAGAAATTTACTCAAAGAGATCAAACACTTATCTCAAAGTTTTAATTATTGTAATTTTTCTTTTGTTAAGCGCGATGACAATCAAGTCGCAGATGCAGTGGCAAAGTCAGTTAGGAAAACTGGTATAGGAATAGAAGTGTTTAACAATTTCAATGCTGAAATATGTAGTCTTCTGGCAAAAGACAACAATTTTTCACCACGCTAAGAAATAAAAATTTCTCTTGGTATCAAAAAAAAAATAGCTCATCTAATTAGGGACGGAGGGAGTATTAGATTAACAGAAAATTGGTTCAATAACCCTCGAGGTTTTTAAATCGTGAATCGAATCGTAAATCGATTTTTCATTTTTAAGAATCGAATCGTATATTGAATCGTGAATCGTAGATTCACATTCAAATTTTTAATACCTCTAATATATACCACTTATTTATAAAAAAATTATTATATCTTAGATATTTAGTCAGGCAAACACGAAAAGATCTAACAATCTGTGTTTGGTGCGATCCAACATATAAGAATTGAATCTGATGGATGATTCAGTTAACGTAATTGCAGGATTTGACTACTTCAAAGACTCGTGGTGGAAGACACGAATGAAGTATATATGTAATACTCTTGTTCCTAAATTTGTTAGGAATTGTGATTATGGCTATGATTGTCTTGGTTGACCTACATAATCTCTCAGATATCATAGAATTGTATCTCATGGTATTGATTACTACTAAGGTTGGTAACTATGATACAATACTCTTTGCGACATGTTGTATCTTGAATATGCATAAGATTTCACCTAAGATTTTTGATTATATGTACCATGGCTATTCTTTTCTTGAAAAATCTGGGATCTGAAATATATTTTGGATTACCTACTGGAATATATATATGTACATTTTCATATCTAAGACTGTCAATATATCGCTGATTAGGTTGCAATTTTGGAACCTTTGTAATATTACAAAGAATGGTTTTTCAGTGTCATCAACTTCTAAACCACAATTTTTATCCTCAGGGCATAAGAGGGTATTGAAATCACCTATATAGAGCTGGTTCATCTAATGGTATAGGTGGCAGGAGACATTGGTTTTCCCATAAGGATTGTCTTAAGGAACTATTAGGTTCACCATATATGAAAAAAATGTGACAAGTTTTGGAGTGAATGATATCCTTGTTAATAACATAGATACCCCAATTACTAGTGGAAACAATGGTAAGATCAATTTCCTTCTTCCAAGCCAGCACAAGACCACCACTTCTTCCAACACAAGGCATATTTGCAGTACAAGGGAAACCCATATTCCTCAATTTTCGAGCAGCAAAATCATTTTGCATTTTGGTTTCGGACAAGAAACCAATATCAGGGTTGATATTCCTAAGCAGGATGCTAAGTTCCTTATTGGCTGATTTTTTTTCCAAGACCATGCACATTCCAGTAAATTAAGTTCACATTATTAATATGAAATGAAGAAAGAACAGCTTGAGAGGAAGAGGAGACCATAGGGGTGGGAGAAGGGAGAACCTGATTGTCCAAGTCCTAATTTCTATTAGATTGAGAATTGGTATTTCCACCAGCAGAATTGGATCCTTGGGTAGCATCCAGTTTCAGATCAGCAGCCTCATGAGAGGAATTACAGCGGACACCATTACCAGTTGAAGCAGCATCAGTAGGTACAGTAAAGTTGCCAAAATCATCTGGAGAGGGATGGGTATTGAAGGTACATTGAGACAAGTTGAAAGTAGAAATGTTACCTAGTTTGGTGATAGGAGGGCAGAAAGTAGAATAATCTAGATCCGAGTTATCAACTTTGGGAGAATTGGTAATAGAATCAACCAGAAGAGAAAAGGTTAATCTATCCTCTTCCAGAGGTCAGCATGAGGATTGATTTTTCTTTTCAGAATAGAAAGAGAATCATGTTCAGCTGCTAAAGATATAGCTTGTTCTTTTGGTATAACAGATTTCTGAGTTGGAGTAGCAACAGTCTTGAATCTCCTGGCCGAGTTACTTGTGTGGATCGGTCCTCAGTTGCTAGACTCAGGAATAGGACTTAGAACAGAAGAAACTGTAGCTTGACTGGTAACTTTCTTTAAAATAAGTGGTAGACCATTGACCAACGGAATGATCTGTTGAATTTGATTTTTTTTCTCCTTCATGAATTTTGAAGGTAGACGATCTACTACCAAATGGGCCCATATTGATCATACTTTTGAGAGGTTCTTGGTTCGTAGCATTTGAGTTATGGACAATAGCGGCGGCTTTTCCTTTATCCACATAACCATTAGGTTCCACATTTTACTTTGTGTATCTGGAGCTACCTCAACTTGAGTTATTAAGGAATCAACAGTTGAGTTATTTTGAGCAAGTATAAGAGTATCCTGTACTTGAGTTCGTTGGTACCATAAGCCTAGATATTGTTGGGTTAACATATTTGGAAGCAGATGAGCTAGCTTTCCTGATAAGATTTTTTTTTGCTAGCCAATTGGGGCAGATAGCATCTCTATGGTCAATGATACGACAAGAATGACAAAAATTCCTTGGGACTTTAAAGTACCTCCATTCGATGAAAAATGGTTCTTCTCTACCTCTAGTAAGAAGAGGAATACCAGTTGGAAGAGCTGGTTCGATAGCAATTCTCATATAGATTTTAACATTCTTCTTGAGAAGATGGTTATTATATGGTTCTTTGGCATCTAGCAGTTCTCCATGATTAATTATAAGCTTCCTCAGATCTTTAAATTCGACATATTATTTACGAATATTGCATAATATGAGCCACATTAGTTCTTCCTCAAAAGAAACTTGAAAGTTTGCAGGCCAGCCAGTAGGTGGAACAACTCGTAGAACTATAAGGAAGCCACAATAAAACCAAGGGCATTGTTCATTTACCCTGTTGAAGTCACTTTCTGCTAAGAATCTGATAAGAACTTTGTTTCTCAATCCAGTGAAGTTAGTAACAGTCGAAGTTTTGGCTAGAGGCCATTGAGAGCAGATGTAATATCTGATAGAAGGGGTATGCACCAAAGTTTCACCACATACATAACTCATCATACATCATTTCCATTTAGCATCATTCTCAGCCAGAAAAACTATTTTATCAATTAACACTGGTTCAGAGAGGGAAGCATGGATATTTTTGAGTAAAGAAAGATTTTCAGCCATTTGAGAAGAAATGTTTAGAATAGAGGTAGCGGACTAAGTATCACTTGCAGAGTTTGAATCCTCTATATAAACAACAATACATATATTGTTCGTAAGGGACAAGTGGGTATCTGTAGATTTAGGATTGGATATTGGGATAATATATATTTGTATCTGGAGATGATAATGCTAAAATATAATGGGGATCAAAGGAGAATAGAGACAGGTCATGGAGATATCCAGAGATAAAGTAATATAAGTTTGTATGGGAGACTGAACCTTAAAAATGGAAACTCTGAGAGGGTGATCATAATTTATTGTTGGTAAAGTGAGAATAAATTTATGAAAGGTTCAGGTTGGGTATGTATTGGTGAGGTTCAGTAGCAGTGGTGTTGGACAATATATCAGTGGAATTTGTAGGATCCATGATAGTTGTGCAATGGTGATATTTTGTTGATGTAATCAGTCCCAACTGATAGGATAATAAGACATCTGCAATAATGGTAGAAACCCCAAAGGTATAAAAAATAATTAACACATGTGGAGGAGATTTAGCTTCATAGAAATTAAGGCACATTCTTAATTTATTGTTTACTTTTGGGTTGTGCAACAAAAGTTGAATGCTTCCAATGAAATAATGGTAGCTTGGGTGCAATAAGGGGTGGTATGAAATAACAAGGGGAGAAATAAAGATATGTTGGTAAACTCAGGTTTTGGTTTTGTAGGGTGTGGGTTATCTTGGGGTATAGGGGTTTGAGCATTGATTAAGAAATATTTGATGTGTTTGGGATTCATGTGGCTACTCAATGTGCCCCAAGAGCTAATGGTGCCTCCTAACAGCTGCTGCAATATCTGAACCTGCATAAAATCAAAAGCCAAAATTAATACCCAAGAAAATAATGCTAGGTTTGGTAGCTTACCAATTTCACTCATAATGGTGGAACCAAAGAAGCTAAAGGTGAGGAGTGGATTAGGTTTGGTGTACCAAGGCGGTAAGGTAGAAAAGGTGTAATTTAAGCTAGGACTGAGAGGTTAGATAAAATGATTGTGGAAGATAATTTTCAAAGCATCATGATGGTTCTGGGTACCGTGTATGGGGTATTGAATCGGCGTGCATGATCGGTGGATTCAAGTATTAGGCTTGGTGGACACGTTTTGGTACCAGTAGATTTTAATCTTTGCATGGACTTTAAACTGGTGAGAACTTAGTGATTGATAGGAAATCCTTTCCTTGGACGGTTTTGGCATGGTAATTGGTCTTTGCGGGACCGGTTTCCTATTTTCCTTAATTGGCTCAAATAGGAAATCCTTTCCTTGTTCACCGTCATAATTCATCTGTTACCATCACTAATTAATCTCCTTTGCAATTGACCAAGAAAAAGATACATATTTGTGATCTAAGCAAACAATATGCACTAGTGAATTGGCTTTCATGCTCAATCTTGCAACATTGGATTATGTTCTTCATGCTGGTATTGATAGGGACATGAAACGATCAGAATGGATAATACGGTTTGTTTGAATACGATCAACAAAATAGCGAAAATAATATAAGTTAGGTATCTTTTTATTTCTCTCATCTATCATACAAGAAACTGCAAGTTTATACATGCATATCATATTTTCAGGTCAAGGGAAGCCATCGTTCCACCTTGTTTTTTACTTAGAAATGTGCCACAACCTGTATTATTTCAATTATATAAAAATATAAGAGATGAAGTTTATTTATTAATCTAATTTCCCATTTGTGTTTGAAAAACTAAATAAAAAGAATCCCAAAACACACTTAAAAAATTTACACTCACATAATAAGGAAACTTGTTTTGAGGCGTACTGAATTTTAAGTTTCCATTAAGGAAAATACTCGTGGACAAGTCCACTCCGCACAGTCCCTAGAGTTTTCTCGGAACTTGCTCTCTTACGGCCGCTCAATTTAAAGTCTTCTTTGGTATTAATAAGCTCTAGAGCGACCTGTTGGTGGGAAACTAGATATTGTGGTTTATCTTTAGTTTTCATATTGATTTGATTGACTAATGGTGGTTGAACTTTGATTGCATACATGACTCTTAACCAAACGCCATTAATAACTATGAATTGTATTGATTAAGGGTCTATAAAATGAGGTTATCAGAGGATAGGAAAGATTATACCCAGAAAAGGCCAAGATTAGGAGAAAGGTTTAGAAAATGGACGATTCTGGTAATCAAAACATGCCTGAGAATTCTCAAAATCCTCTTCCCGTCGTTTCACCATCATCGGCAGTGTATGAGCAAGCCAAAACTCTTGCATTATCATTGCAAGATCAGGAGATAGATAGATTGAAAAATGATTTGCAGGATGATATAAATAGGCGAGGACTAGAATTGATTTGTCGGAGACATGAAAGGGAAAAAATTTCTGCACATGAATTGGTTCGTCAAAAACATGAAAAGAAAGAAATTGATGCTCTCTTTGAAGTTTGGAAAGTAAAAAACTTTGAGAGGGTTGATAGGAAAGAGGAGGAGAGATAAGCAAAAGCAGAGAAGTATAAGAGTTATGGAAGTGCCAATGAAAGTGAGTCAGAAGAGTATGAGAATGGGTTTGAGCACCCATTTGAAGAGATGAACACCAGTGATGAGGATTCCAATGCTGCAGAAGATAGGAATGGGATGAAGGATTATCATGAGAGGAAACTTCGCCGAAGATTTAAAGATGAACGAGCCAATCCGATATTTGTCAGAACCATGCGTGAAGGAGAACCAAGTGATGATGATGAATAACTCTTAGAGGATGAAAGTGATGAGGATGAAAAAAATGATAGTGATGAGATTTCGTCATCAGACGACGGTCAAGTATCCTGCATCATCAAGCAGAGATTATAAAGCACAATATGAAGAAGAGGACTTTTAGAAGTCTCTTCTGGGGTACTGAAAGCAGCCAAGTCTTCAGGATTTGGACAAATTTTGAAGATGATTAACAAGTTTTTTATGAATCGACTTTCTTGGTACTTGCTCTTCTCCTTCTTTTTATTGATGCGGATGATGGCAATGTTGAACCTCCTGACCGGGGAAATGTTGAACTTCTTTTGGTTTTTCTTCTCCTGGCGGCTGGCTTTGTTTTTGGTTTTACTAGTATTTTTTTGTTGATATGCAAAGATGTTATCAGTAGTGATGGTAGGGTGGTTATGGGTAATAGACTTGAAAATATGTTGTGTAGGTTGAGGGTTTATAACCTCAATAATTGCAATGGTGTGTAAAAATTGTTGATGTATGCTTATGTTATTTTGAACTTTTCCAGTTATGGTTGTAGTAGTAATAGAACTATGGGTTATATCAGTGTATAGATTTTGAGAATCAGGATGAATATTCTTCTTTCTGTTGATTTCAATGGTGGTATAGATAGGTGCAGGTTTTGATTACAATCTTGATGAAGTAACTTAGAAACCCAAAGATAGAAAATAATAGGAACTTGAATTGAGTAGAGCAGGAATTGCTTATGGAACCTGGGAATTGCATTAGAAATTTCTCAAGACAATTACAAAGAAGAAAAGGCTTACGTCATGCTTACTGAGCAGACCACTTCACCAGACAATACATAGATAAAAAATTCTAGGGTAAAACATTTTTTTTCTTCTTCTTCTTCTCTCTCTCAATAATTATTTTTCTAACAAAACTATCATATTAATAAATTACTAATATTCATCATTGCACTAACTAATTTAATTAACAAAGCTTCTTCATTTTTTTTCTTCTTATTTTTCTTCTCTCTCAATAATTATTTTTCTAACAAAACTATTTTATTAATAAATCACTAACTAATCACTAATTCATCGTTACACTAACTAATTTAATTAATGAGGAAAAATTTGGTATTAACAATAATACTTAGGTAAGGGGTGACCTAGAATTACTTATAATAACCATCCAAAAATAAATTCATGGCCCCTCACCAAAAAATGGTTCTAAAAAAAATAGGGGGCTGGGCTAGAGAGTATCTGCTTTTAAAAAGAACCATTTTTTAGGGACCATGGTTTTTTTGGGGGACCATGGTCTTATTAGGCCAACCTCCCTATATTTATAAGGGGTTTCCTAAAGTTAGGTAAATGCACATTTACCCTTTACTTTAATTTAAATTAAAACTAACCTAATAATTATATAAATCTAATCATATACATCTAATCTAAATGAATCTATTAACCAAAATCAAAATCAAAATCAAAAACAAAAACAGGAGGGGAATCAATTTTTTTTAGTTTTGAAAAAAAAATTATTCTCTTCTTCTTGTCTCTTTCCTTGAAGTTCCTCGTTCGATAAAAAAAACCATCAATATTTTTAATTTGTTTTTTGATTGAGAAAATAGAGTAGAAAGCATCAAAATATGGTTTAAATGAAAGTTAAAGTGGCATGTTCGGTTAGGAATAGTTTAAAAAAAACTAGTTTTGTAACCGAACATTCTGAAACCAGGAACACGAAGAACACTTCGGTTATCACGAATTTAATTTTTCGTAATCGAACTCCGAGTTCGGTTGGTTCGCAAAAATAGTTTTAACCGAACTCATTGAAAACCAACATATTGTGTTCGGTTGGTTAGGTTAATTGGAAAATTTTTTCCCTTTAACCGAACACTCGAACAACAAATGCTGAGTTCGGCTAGTTCGCAAAAAAGTCTAAAACTATTTTCTATCCTAACTTTACCAATATTACAAAAAAAAAAAAAAAAAAAAATCCAATGTAACCGAACTTTGCTATTTTGCCCACTATGTTGAGTTTTGATTTAACCGAACTTTGCCCACTATGTTCGGTTGGTTCGCAAAGAAGGCTAAAACTATTTTCTAACCAAACTTTACCAATATTGTGTGTAGTTCGATTAGATATTGGTTGATATGAAGTTTGCGAAACAACCGAACTTTGTACACTTGGTAAAATCTTAATCAACGCGAAGTTCGGTTAGATATAGGTTGCGAACCAACCGAACTTATAGACCCTAAAGTTCGGAAACATTGCGGGCAAACCGAACATTACTCTGTAAATCCTATAAACAACGTTCTGTAACCTGCGTGTTAACCGAATGACTAAAAACCTCCATTAAGAGCGAGTTCGGTAACCTGCGTGTTTGGAAAAAGTAACCGAACTACACTTTCAGATGTGTTCGGTTACCTATTCTTCACATATGGTAACCGAACAAGCCCAAATCTACTTAAAAAAATTACATTTTTTTGAAATTTTGGATCAATTCAATCAACATTATCTAAGTTTGAAGCATACCTGGGTACCCAAATACTCTTCATCTGGTTGTGGTTGGTAAAATCCATACTTTTCTTCTTCATCTTCTCTAATTTTACTCTCTCAATAATTCTACTTCTTTTAAAAAAAACCATCTGATTTTTTAATCTCACTAATTATCTTTGACTTAATCATTTTACTAATCATTACACTAACTATTATTAACTAATCATTACCCAAAATTAATCAGCAGGGTAATTTAGGTATTAATATAAATATCTAGATAAGGGGTGACCTAGATTTACTTCTAATTTCCTACCCAAAATAAAATAATAATCAAAAAAAAAAAAAA
Source organism: Papaver bracteatum (assembly GCA_023529315.1). NCBI lineage: Eukaryota > Viridiplantae > Streptophyta > Magnoliopsida > Ranunculales > Papaveraceae > Papaver > Papaver bracteatum. Next base: position 1,244,407 of record JAJJWX010000433.1, read on the forward strand.
CTGGTCCCCAAAAAATGATATAATTCTTTGCCCAAAAAAAAGGGGTACATTAATTAAATGCCCCTATTATAGAGGCCCAACACAAATACCCTCCCCCATAATAATAATACCCTCCCCTAAAAAATATCCACAGTTTGATTACTATAATGCCTATCAATATAATTAAAGATTATAACGTTACTGTTCATTTATTCCAGGAGCCGTTCACGCACACCTATCTCTCTCCTTCTTCAACTCTTCTCTCTCGTTCTGCAACTGCAACAGAGAAAAAAAAATTGAATCAAAACTGAAAACAAAAACCGTCGATCAAAACTGAAAAGAAAAACCGTCAGCGTATATAAATATCAGTAACCGAAATCATTTGAATCATTTTTAGTTTTTACAATCAAAATTCTGAGAAGAAATGATAGAAAACTAGGGTTTTCAGAGTTTAAAGATTTAAACAGAAGATTCAAACAGGTAAATATGATTTTCATCTTCTAGTTACTGTTATTGGTGAAGATTTTGGTTTTGATAGTGATTTTTTAAAGTTTTGATTTTGATTTTGATTTTTAGTTTCTGGAAGAAAAAAAATTGCATGTATGATTTGATGACGATTACTGTTATTGCATACTATGATTTGGTTTGGGATATACTTAATTATTTATTAATTGTTTTTGTTTGATTTTTTGCGAGATGAAGTCGAGAGAGGTAAGGAACTGATTTCAAATTATTCCACTCTTTGTGTGTGTGTTCATCAGATGATGATTACATAGTTGTTGTTTACAGTTGATGATTCTGTAAAAATAGAGAAGTTACAGTTGATATTGACGTTGATGTTAAGTAATAGATTATGGTCAACAATGGGAGTTGATGCCATATCATAACAGTAACATAGTTTAACAATAGTAATTGGTGCAATTTATTGGATCAACAACATAAGTTGATGCCATATTATAGAAATTGATCCATTAATGTTATTGTTCTGTGAGTTTTTCATGTTTATGCTAATGCTAATGTTGTGATTATTGAAGTTGGTCCTCTTTCACATGTAAGGCTAGATATGAAAAAGTTGTGCTAATTGATGTTGATTGTAATTGAGTTTGGTTCTGCTTCATCAAAGACTATATATGAACAAACTTATGGTAATTGTTGTTAGTGATTCAAAATGAATGAATGAACCACCCCTAATAACTTACAAAAATCATCTCATGTAATATCTGTTTTGGTTATAGTAAGGATAAATATGGACAAACTGTGGTAATTCTTGTTATAGTAGTTGTTATTGGTGTCAACAACAGTAGTTGATGCCATATTATACCAGTAGAATGGTTCAACAACAGGAGTTGATACCATAAAACTGAAAAATAACTATAATTATACAGTTACAATGAATCAACAACAGTAGTTGATCATATAAAATGGAATCAACAGTAGGAGTTGATACCATCAAATGGTGTCAACAACAGGAGTTATACAAGTAAAAAATTGTCAACAAGAGGAGTTGGTCCCATTAGATAGGATCAACAACAGATGTTGATACCTTTTTACTAACTGTTCTACTTTTATTGTTGTGATTATTGAATAAATAAGATGGCTGACTAGATTAATGCTGTTTGAAATAGGAGAAAGGAATGAGAAGATCATCAAGGATAAATCCGAAGAGTATAGAAGCAGATGATTCACGACAAATTTATGAAAATGTAGCCACCAAAAGGAAGAGGGTGAACAAGAAGTTATTGGTTGAAGAACAACAACAGGTTGAAAAAATAAGAAAGAGCAGAAATGAAGAACCAGAAGTAGATTCAGAAGAAGACGAATCGCAACAACAGAGTCAAAAAGTTAGAGAAATAAAAAGAAAGAGGGAGACCAATAAGAAGAATGAACAAGAACAGGAAGCAACAACAATGAAGAAGAAGAAGAAGAAGAAGAAGAAGAAGAAGAAGAAGAAGAAGAAGTACGTAAAGGAAAGAAAAAGGTAGTAGTTGAAGAAGAAGAGGAAGCAGATTCAGAGGATGAAGAAGTATAATCAGAGTCAGAATCAGAAGAAGAAAGAGTAGCCGCAGATGGCGAGATGGAGGAAGAACGAAAAGGTAAAACTAAATGAATTATACATTATTTTTGATTTGAGTTGTATGCTGAAATATAGTTAAGTTCATTCTATATTAAATAAAGAAATAAATGAATGAGTTATATGTATGCAGGTCGAACAAGGAAGAACGAAACCAAGTTCAAATCTTGTCTGATGCCGCTGGTGGAAATGTGTAAATTTCTATACAAACTGTTTGAAGTAGGAGATTCCGAAAATGAGAATAAGACAATCAATGGGAAAGCACTAAAAGAATGCCCGTTCTGGGACTTCATCAGACCATTCTACACAGATGACACCATCGATATAACGAATGACAAGTGGTTAAACAAAATCATCCTTGCAATACAGCTACTTATTGGAGCATTCGATAATAAAACAAACAAGTTCAAGTTTGGAAAAAATAAAACAGCTTCTGAGTGCTCACTAGAACCAAGAGATTTTGTAATAGTGTTTAAGATAAGAAGGGTCATCGAGAGTGAAGAGTTGAAGAAGTTGCTGAATAAAAAGAATGATGATGTAGTCACTACATGGTTAAAGAACAAGTTCAGAGCAGGGGAAGATGAAGGTGCCAGTTCTAAAATAACAAAGCTTGAAATTGAGCGCAAACTAAAAGATGCATCTAATGATGAGTCTGACCCACAACATTTTGTGAGACTCTTTGCTATATGGCTGTGCACAGTTGTTTAAAAATAAGTTCCAGCATGGAAGTGTTCCAGGATGCACAATTAAAAATAAGTCCACAGCATGGAAGTGTTCCATGATGCACAATTAATTCTACTGCCGGTAAAAAAAGAAGTTCATTTAATATAATGTTTATTTTTGAACATAGTAAAATGTATATTGTATGTCAAACTAACCTCATTGATTCTCTGTATGCAGTATTGGTTCTGCGAACATACAGAAAAATTCGTCGCAAATAGGTCAAATTTTGAAAGCGCGACTCCAAGATTCCTGAGATGGATCCACCATGCAATCTGCAAAGAACTATTGAAGGAATTTGGAGATAAAGTTGACAACGGAATAGACATGACTTGGTTCACTCATAAGGTAAAATATTCATTTACTGGATTTATATTTCAAATAGATTTCAGCTTTTATCATGTCAACAAAAGGAAGTTGATACCAGTTTAGGGAGTCAAAAAACAAAATTTTGTGTATCAACAAATTGAAGTTGACACATTTGTATGTATACAGATTACACAATAACTGAAATCTACTATAGAAAAAGAATGATTATGCACATTTATTGTATCCATGTATTTAAATTAGATATGGTTCAGATTAGGATTAGGAAAACAAGTGTGCTTTTATGTGTGATTGTAAATGAATACTGAGTTGCATTCTGAAAATGTATTACAGATTTTGTGTGTCAACAATAGAAGTTGATACAATCGTATGGAGTCAACAACAAATGTTTACATAGTAACTTAAAATGTACCACATTTTGTTTGTGTCAACAATAGAAGTTGATAACAACGAATGGAATCAACAATAGATTTTGTGTATCAACAATAGAAGTTGATACAATTGCATGGAGTCAACAACCAATGTTTATACAGTAACTTTAATCTACCACATTCTGTTTGTGTCAACAATAAAAGTTGACATCATATCTGAAATGTACTGCAGTTATATATTTCTACAATTTCATATACATCGCAAATCACTCGGGGGCTACGCCCCCTCATAAAAGATATATTATGGGTAAAAAGTGAGAAAAAAATATTTTTCTAACTATATTTTTATGTTGATTTGCAGGTTCATGAAGATTTTGTTGATCCAGTGACAGATAAAGAGATGTATTTGCTTGATCTGTTGGCACCAGCAAGAGAGTTGGAAGAAGACCGGCAGAGGAATGAGAATCTGGAAGAAGAAAACATATTTCTTCAGTTAGATAATTAGGAAATAACTTATCTTAGGAAGGGCGATGGAAATGCATTCATGAGGAACATAATGTTCATGAATAAAATCATTGACAGAAACAAGCACAAGATTCAGTTGCAGCCTGGAGAAAAAGAGAGACTTGTTGATAGTGCTAGTCAAGTGAAGCTATGGAATGAAAAGCAGAATCGTCTCAAAAGAGCAAGATCAGAGAGTACTCAAGAGGAGTACAGAAAATCAGCCAATGCTATGCTTGAGACTGAATTAACTCAAGTGGATAATAAAGGTGAAGAACCATCTGAAAAGGTAAACGAAGCTGAGTTGGAAGCTATTAGAAATGGAGAACCATTTGAAAACCAGAACGAAGCTGACTTGAATGTATAAGACGAACAAGAATCAGATCAACTAGCAATGTCACTTTCAGATGCAGGTGAAACTGATTTGGAGAAAAGATTTAAGAAGGGTTATTAGAGTGGATTAAATTTCAAGGTACACCCTTCGGTGTTGGATGCTTTGAATGAAAACTGGCAGAAGGGCTTCCATGAAGGAAGAGAAGAAAAAAGAAGACAAGAAGAAGCAGATCTTCAAATAGCTGATGTGATAGAAGATATTGGTAACTCAGATCAACAGTTGGAAGAGGAGAAAAATCTTCAGATCAGTACTGTGGTTGCCGAGATTGGTACCTCAGATCAACAGATAGAAGAGGAGAATGAAGTAAAAGAAGGAGTACGGAGTACAGACATGCAAGAAGCGGAGATCGTGGGAGATGTAGTTGTTTATTCAACTCCTCCAATTACCAGTATACGTCCAGAAAAATCGGATTATGTCCCTACATGTACTATTTTAACTCATTTGAAGAATTAATAAATTTGAAAGACATATTAGTTACTCTAAGAATAGTATGCAAGTATGTTTAAGTTATACCAGCCTTTGGATAATCTATTGATTTTTTATGAATTAATTTGTTTAAGTTGTTTATATGCATTTTTATTTATTTTTATTAAGTATCAATAATGTGTTGGAAGGGTTTAAAGTTCTATTCAAATTGGAGGAGATTGAAGGACCAAGTGAAGATGAAGACACCACCCAAGACGATGATGATTCTCAAGCGATGCAAAGCCAAAGGAATCAGTCTGACGCTACTGGAAGATCAAGGAGGTATAACACAAGGTCATCACGGAATGCTCCAAATAAATACACGCCTGATGCTAAAGTAAAGAAGATGAAGAAATGGGGAAAGGGAAATAAGAATAAGAAATGGGGAGGTGTTGAAGAAGAACCAATAATAATCAACCTTGATGATTACATTGATGTGATGCCACCTGAGCCAAAAAAGCTGAAGAAAGCCAGAAAATCTCCAACTCTGGAAATCCTGCACCAAGGAACAACAAGAGGTCCTTCGTCCATTCTTTGAGCATGCAACATAAAGGTATGTGCAACTCTGTAACAAATTTCCTTCTTATTCATAGGTATAAATAATGAAAGTTGGTGCAATGCAACATCTGCGAAAAAAATGATTGAAAATCAAAGCTGCAGTTACAGTTTTCTAATATGTAATGTCAAGATAATAATGCTTCAATAATAATTTGTTATGTTATGTCATGGAGTTTAACATAATCTTTGAAAATGCAGTACCAGACCATGTAGCTTTTTTTTCAACAATGTAGTGGAAGCGATCGTCTATGGAAGGCATATCCAAAATCTAATGGATGACTACAACATTAACAGCGAAATTGTTGATTACTACATCAACATGCTGCAATCAAAGATGCAAGATCAATCTAATCCGGCATACTATGGGAAGAAGAACTTAATTCTATCTACAAATGCTTATGTAAGTAACGAAAACTCTTAATCTGTCTTTTGAATAACTTGTTACATAAAACTTATTTAGTTCTACATTATCGTACTTGAAACCTTATTTAGGTGAGATGAAACAATTTGGTGTACTAGGGATGGTTCAAGTATACATGATGAATGGATTATCATTGTTATCTGTCAAAAACAAACTAAATAAAAAGAAAATGATGCAGCAAATAATGAGGGGTGCAGTAGCCAGCAAAGATGCAATGAGAGTGGAAACATCTGGGATTCCAAAAATATTGAGGGAAACATACCCAGTGGATGACGATGACGCAATACTGTTGATACCGATGTGTCTACCAGACAGGGATCAGAAACCATTTCATTGGGCGCTTCTTACGTTGATACATGGAAGATGGTTGATTTTCAACACCATCTATCACTACAAATGATACAACGAGCAGTACAATGTCATGGTACAAACATTGACTCCAGTCCTGAACCAAATGGGTATAAAAGATGTTGAGACAGGTGGACCAGTAACTACAATGTTAGACCATTAAACGGTACCACTGCAAAAGGGTTTGGACTGCGCAATGCACATCTGCATGTTCATGAAATTCTTGGTGATGCGTGGGCACTATTTTGATCTAGATGATAAGAGCATCGAATACCATGAGAACATTAACAAGAAGAGACAAAAGATGGATACCAGGATGTTAGATGAATTTGCTGCATGGAACCAACTTTGGAAGAAGGTAAGAAAGTACAAGAACTTACAGACTCAGTCGAAGAGGTACTCAACATACAAGATTCTGTTGAACCATTACATTAGTGAAAACACACTTAGGTGTAGTTTAATTACTCTGTGTAGGTATACTAATTTAGTTACTGTGAATTTATGTCTGAAAGTATGTTTATGTTGTGAAACAATTTGGAGGATATGTTTAGTACTAATTTGTTATGAATTAATATTAATACCAGTTATCAAGTGATTATCAAGTGAATGAATGGTTTTGTTATGAAAGTGAATGAATGTTGGTAGTAAAGATTGCAGGTATACTCAGCTAATGGAGTTAACTTGTACATATAGATAAGACCATGTAAAAAAAATTCTTTGTACTGAGCATCAACAATGGAAGTTGATCCATTTTTGGCATCAACATTGATATGTTGATACAGTTTATATAGTAACTTTTCCTGTAAAAATCAATGAGTCAAAAAAATAATTGATGAATAACTGATTGGTTTCGCATTAAAGTGAATAAATGTTGGTAGCAAAGATTGCAGGTATGCACAGCTGACTTGTATATATACAGATAAAACCATGCAAATTTTTTATTTTCAGTAAGCATCAACAAATAGAAGTTGATGCAGTAAGAGGGATCAACATTGGAAGTTGATGCCTTGACTTGGATCAACATTAACATGTTGATACTATTTACATGGTAAAGTTTGCAGGTATACACAGACAAAAGTAGTTAACTTATAACCATGCAATTTTTTTATTTTCAGCAAGCCTCAACAAATGTAAGTTGATCCAGGAATGGCATCAACATTGATATGTTGATACAGTTTATATAGTAATTTATCCTGTAAAAAACCCGCAAAGTGACATAAACTGACATAAAAACAGAATGTATATCATTAAAAACACAGGAAATCCAACAAGCGAAAAAAGGGAAAACATAAAAGTAACTAACATCCATGTTGATCATTCAAGAACTAGCATAAAAAGGTAAAAAGGAAGTTCAGAGAAATAGTAAATCATCTACTAAAACTTCAGAACAACATCCTCCTCAAAAAATTGATCATCCTGGAATTAGACTCCTTGCGAAACACTGGTTCACGAGGAGCCAAATGATCTCTGCGACATCTACGACGGTTGTGGAAGGCAAGTATCCCACACTGGCCACACTTCCTCTTCTTGTGAACCTTCTCTCGAGAACCCCTGTACCTTGAAGTAGTTGGCCTTCCAGTTGACGCTCGACCACCATTGGTAGGAAATACATAACCTTTTTCATTAACTTTAGGAGGCCTCTCATGGTCGGGAATAGGATAAATAGGACGATCATATAGACCTCTATAGCATTCGGTGGTATAATATGGACTGATGTGCTTGTAAGGTTCATCTGGCCCAATCTGCAACATAGATTTCATCGAATGGGTGCAAGGGAAACTGTGCTTCTGCCACCAAGTGCAAGTCCTAGTCCAAATCGACCATGTGATTTCCAGTAGGAGAAATTATTTCAAAGAATTTATCACTTGATCTTATAAACTTGTAGAAACGGCAGTCGGCCACCCTCTTGTTGAGCATAGCTTGCATCCGTGGAGTAAGTTTGGAATTCCACTCACTAGACTCCACCAACCTCTTGTAGTTCTGCTCCATTACCTTAGCACGAATACAATCAACAAGCTCTAGTGCTGGAAGACGCTTATCATGCTTGATCACACTATTAAAACTCTCTGCAATGTTTGATGTATTCTCACCAAACCTTTCTCCTTGAAAAGCATGAGCTGTCCAGTTCTGGAATGGAATCTTCACCATCCAATCAATCACTGAATAAAGCTTGAGATTTCTCATACTCTTGGCAGCAGCATAAAACTTCTCCTTTGTTAAGGCAGTGTAGCACTCTTCAAACAACTTCACAGCAGTTTGCCTACTCTTACCCTTTGGAACCGGAATATTACCTTTCATATGGTACAAACAGTAAGAATAGTAAGCCTTTGGGAAGATAATAGGGACATGCTTCAAAAGGCCAGCTCCACGGTCTGATATGATGGTTAGCGAACGATCTTCCCTAATAATACCCTTCAGGTTGGTCAAGAACCATTCCCAACTCTCACAATTTTCGCAAGGTACAATACCAAAAGCAACTGGATAGATCTCTAGAAAATACAAAAAAAAAACAAAGATTCAAAAAGTAACACACAAAAACTGAAATCCATGAACAAGTTATTGGGTGAACAACTGAAATTATGGGATCAACAACAACAATTATGGTATCAACAACAAGAATTATGGGATTAAGCACAGAAGTTATGTGATCAACAACTGCAATTATGGGATAAACATTTGAAATAATGGATCAACAAGAAAAGTTATGGGATCAACAACAAGAATTAGTGGGAATTATGGGATTAAGAACAGAAGTTATGTGATCAACAACTGCAATTATGGGACAACAGCAAAAGTTGATACAAAAAAAAAGGGATCAACAACTGAAATTATGGGATCAACAACAACAGTTATGGTATCAACATTTGAAAATAATGGATCAACAACAATAATTATGGGATCAAACAACAATGACTATGGGATGAACAAATTTATGTGATCTATAGAACTGAAATACAGGGACATATAAGACTATATCATGTGATTCAACAAGTAAAGTTGAAACACTTAATACTTAAAAAAAAAAATTAAAAAACATACCTTGGTTACCAGTTTTCCCGCAAGCAACCATAAGACCTCCCTTAAACTTCCCAGTGAGAAAAGTGCAATCAATAAATAACATCGGACGGCAGTAATTATTGAAGTCAGTAATGGAAGCTTCAAAAGCAACAAAAAACCTCTGGAACTGCTTCGTTTCACCATCACACTCAAAGTTGAAGACGCTTCCAGGATTATAACGTTCAATTGAGTCTTTATACCAAAAAAAGTCTGAATAGGACTTGATGTCATCACCCCAAACAGACTCGTTAGTGAACTGTAAACCATGGTATGCCTGACTATATGAGAGATCAATACCATACTCCCGATGGAGCAGATCTTTAACATCAGCTGCGGTCTTCTTCTTCTTTGATGCTCGAAATTCATCAATTAAGATATCTTTCAGAAAAGACTTCGTCATCCTGACCTTTGCTGGATCAGAAGAATCTAAATCACATGCATGCTCTCCATTAAACGTCTTGCACTGAAACACACCTTTAGTATTAGAAACGAGAGATGCATGAAACCTCCAGCTACAAGATTCACTTTCCTTGTTAATACACCGGACAGTGTAATGTTTCTTGTCACTCTTACGTACTTCAAGTTTGTAACCACTATGATATTCATACTTCTTAACACTATCACGACAATGAATTTTACTTTCAAAAACCTGCCATACTCCAGTTAAGATGTTGGCCCAAGCATCTGACTTCTTGGGGACCCTTATGACCAAAGATGAATCATCCGTCAAATCTTTTACAATAGCCACATCGTTGTTTGAAACACAAATTGATGATGATGAAGACGGAACAACAGAAGAAGAATGAGGGATAGAATCAACACAAATCTTAAACTGGATGTTAAACTTCACCACATCAATACCTTTGGAGATGCAGTAGTGAATCAAAAACCTCAACTCCAAATCGTGATTAATCACATGTGAAATTCCATCTACACTGTAACCAAAAAGTATGAGGTCTTCAGGGACATAAGGCCAGTGTTGTTTCACCACACTAATCATCTCGCTGATAGTGGTTGACTCCGAAACAGCATGCGATACAGTCAAATTAGATAAAGTCAACTCTGCAACATCCATTTTTGGCCTGCAACAATCATAAGAGATCAACAAAACTAATAAAACATAAAAATAATGTTGACACCATAATCTGTCAACAAAACAATGTTGATACAATAAAATAACACCTATCAACAACCATAATCAGAAATTTATCCAGGTTATATGCATCAACAATGAAAGTTGATCCAACAAACCTGAATCAACAACCAATGTTGATCCAATAAAACATCTATCAACAACCACAATCAGAAAATTATCCAGGTTATATGCATCAACAATGAAAGTTGATCCAACAAACCTGAATCAACAACCAATGTTGATACAAATAATCAGAATATTGTACAATTTTGCAGTGTCAACATTAAAAAATCCATGTCAACAACCAATGTTGATCCAATAAAACAGCTATCAACAACCAAAAACTCTCCAGGTTATTGCACCGACAACCAATGTTGATCCAATAAAACAGCTATCAACAACCACAATCAGAAAATTATCCAGGTTATATGCATCAACAATGAAAGTTGATCCAACAAACCTGAATCAACAACCAATGTTGATAAATATAATCAGAATATTGTACAATTTTTCAGTGTCAACATTGAAAATTCTATGTAAACAACAAGTATTTTAAACCAAAAAAATAGCATAAACAACATCATATGTGTTACTTTGCGTCGCATTAGTATGAAATCAGTACAAATGTGAATTTGCAACATGAAATACTACATAAATATACATGCTCCATGTCAAAAATATTCACTGCAAACCATAAGAAAAAGCCTAAACTAACCTAAGATACAAATTCAGATTAAGTCGCACATCACTCGGGGGCTGCGCCCCCTAGTGAAAGATATATACAATGTCGAACGTTGGATATGTAAAATGAGCATATAAACACTAACTTGTAACTACTAATTGATTACACTAGCTTCTAACTACAAAATAATACCAAAACAGATCAACATTATGAAATTATACTACTAATTCTCAGTTAACTAATTGATAATTCTCAACAAGTATAATCAAACAATCAGTATTATGCAAATAATTCTCCTACTAACTGATCAACAGTATGAAATACTCCGGAATAATTCAAAACTAAAACAAAATAATTCATTCAAAGTATATTGAAGCTAAAACTCAAACCTAACATTGAATTATGAACCGATCTAAAACTCAAAACAGCAGAAATTCAAAAAATCAAAAACCGGAGATTGTAGATTGAAGAATACCTGGGTAATATATGAATAACGATCTCGAATTCAAATAATGTGTAAATGAACCAATCAATCCAGTAGAATCAAAACACAAAGAATCGAGTTTCCAAAATTTCAGTCTCTGTAACAAAAAATACAAATAAAACTGAAATAAAAAAAACAGATTGAGATACTACAAATCGAACATGCAAATATAAAATAAATCACAACTCATCTTCAATCACGAATCATCATTACCGATTTGTTTAAGATTGAGAAAATTTTGTTGATTCTGTTGTTGATGAAGAAACGATTTCAGAAACAATTGATTCTGTTGTTGATTACGATCTTGATGAATATAGATTCTGTAATAGAAGAAGAATTGATTCTTTTGTTTATTTTGATTTTTTTTCTTCAGCTGACGAACAACTCTGCCTCTCTCGCATTTTTTTTCCGTTGAGTGAACTCCAGTATCGTTTATGAACATTAATTATATACAAAGGGTAATTTTGTAATCTCGTAAAATTCTTAATGGACCCCTGATGGCCTTTGGATGGAGAGGGGCATATTTGTTGCTTCATAAGGGTAATTTTGAAGCCCATCAAAAAGGAGGGTATTTATATAGAACCCTCATTTGGGACAGACCTCAAAAGTTTGGGGCATACACACTTAGAAGGCACCCAACACAAAAATATAAGAGCTTCCCAAATGATTATTAAGTTACTATACTACCCCTGCCTAGTATAAATTACAGTGCTACCCTTCCACTTAATTAAATTCTAATCCTAAAACCATCCCACTAATTAACCTATCCCACTAATTAACCAACCACCTGTTGACACCCCATTTCCGCACCTTCCATAGAAAATATCATTCTTATACTTCGGAGCAAAATACAAGAGAAATTCTTTGTGGAGCAATTAAGGATTTTCATATCCTTTAAATCAAGCCCATAAGTTCAACCAATCAAGCCCACAATCTCTACCAATCAAGCCCATAATTTCAACCAATCAAGCCCACAAGCTCTACCAATCAAGCCCATAAGCTCAACCAATCAAGCCCACAAGCTCTACCAATCAAGCCCACAAGCTCAGCTCCTACCCATTTCATTATCCTTCCAAACCTGGGAATTCTCACTATCATGATAGAGAGGAAGAAAATACGAATCCAATGGCGAAAGAATGGAATCATTCTGAGTTTGTATGAAGAAGTTATGAGCAGAACAAAATCTCATAAGACTAAAAGTCAAAGCAGTCAAGTTTCAGGGAAATACTAAAGGCACTCGATTTTTTTTACTAAGGGCACCTCTCTTTCTTCCTCATGAAGAACATGAAGAACATGGGTGTTCTTAATGGTGTTCATCATGATGATCACGATGATGATGGATTTTGATCGACAATGATTTTCGATTTTGAATACATCACTAGGTTCTTAGGGATGATATGGAGCTTTGGTAGGAGATTAATTTCACATCAATCATGTTCTTGATGCGGCGAACAGTAACACCGGTATGCAGTAAAAGTAATTTTGAATAGTAACAGTACCGTGAACAATACCCAGCGGACCCACATGTCATAATCAAATTTTTAATTATCGCATACAATTGAAAAGCAGCGAAGGAAAATGAAGAAGAAGAAAAAGAAGGAAGAAAAGGACGAAGGCGGCTGCATGCGAAGGAAAAAAGGACGATTTACATCCTTTATTTTCAACAAAGCAGCCCGAAATTGGCGGAGAGTTGAAGATTTTTTCCCTATAAATAGAGATCGAATTTCTCATTCAAAAACAACGAAAAACAAAGAGGAGGGCGACGAGTACTTCCTTTAATTCTTCCTTTACTTCAATAGAGGAACAAAGAATAGGTTTCCACCCAAACCACACAACACAAGGTTTCCACCCAAACCACACAACAACAAGGTTTCCACCCAAACCACACAACACAAGGTTTCCACCCAAACCACAATCCAAAAATCTAGGTTTCCACCCAAACCAAGAAGAATTATTGTTTCTCAAATAGAAAATATTTCTTCTCATATGTTTCAAGTCTCCATGTATTGTGTCATTTAATCAAAGAGAAATCAAATTTTCTTCCTACACAATAGTTATCATTGTCTTGTGCATTTATAGTTCATTTTGAGAACACTCAAAAAAATAAGAAGATTAAATCAAGTATTGTCTTTAAGTTTTTAAAAGATTAGCATTAAATTGCTAGTACTTTAACTACTTTCAGCATACTTAATGGAAGCAAGCAATCTCCGTAAGAATCCTTTCAAATTTAAATATCATATTTCAGTATATTAATTGTCTATCTCTTCGGTAAATTATGTAGTCATACGGGAACGGAATGGTTCTCCATTTCGTAGTAACACCGCGACTACTCTTTGTGTTACATAAAAAAATTGTGTTTTATTATTAATTTTCCAAGTGGGATAAATCAAAGTGTGGGTATAAAGCGGAATTCCCTCCCACATTAGACCCATTATCAAAAAATAAGGTTTGCATTAATTCTATTTTATTGAGCTAATCTGCAGGTTAATTATTTAACTTTGAAATTTCATCCAAATTTCTTCTTAATAAAAACCAAGGTTTCCACCCAAACCGCCAAACAAAGTTTTCCACCCAAAACCACTATAAAACAAGGTTTCCACCCAAACCACAACAAAAATAAGGTTTTCCATCCAAAACCACCACAGAAAAGGTTTTCCATCAAAAACCACCATCAAACAAGGTTTCTACTCAAATCACAACAAAAATAAGGTTTTCCATCCAAAACCACCACAAAACAAGGTTTTCCACCCAAAACCACTATAAAACAAGGTTTCCACCCAAACCATCACAAAAGAAAAACTACCATAAAAGAAAGAAACCACATCTCCATAGTCGAAGTTTCACCCAACTTCTAACTATGTTTCTTTTCTAAATAGCTGATGCATGAAGATCTATTCTCAATAAATTATAAACATTTTCCCCCTTTAATCATGAAGTAGAGGCCAATCTTACGATTGGGCGGCTGATGGGTGCCTAACACCTTCCCATCCCGTACTAGAATCTCCTTACCCAGACTCTCTGATAGCAGACCAAAAACATGAAAGTCATAACTGGTTTTGTTTTCCTCAAAAGAATTCAAACTAGTTAAAAGGGTCCCGACTCCCTTTAGTCAGGTGGCGACTTCAAAACATCTCTTTTCCTTGCAGAGTTGTCCCCCCCCCCTCCCCCGTACTAACAAACTAGTAAGAAATTATCTCTGCCAGACCCTGTACATTAAACATCCACGAACGGATGAGAACATGGACCTCGACCCATAACAATTATGGACAAAAGAATAGACCGGCACTCGACTCGTGCTAGGCGACCCTCGATTTCTACAGTGGCGACTTCACTGGGGACATAGAATAGACCGGCACTCGACTCGTGCTAGGCGATCCCTCGATTTCTACAGTGGCGACTCTGCTGGGGATAAATAAGAGATTCGACTTGAAAAAAAAATGATTAAAGGGAAAATGTTTTTTTTAACTAATATTTATTTGAGAAAGGTTCATATTTCAGGTACCATCTTTGGTTGTAAACCATCGAAGTTTATGGCTCCTACAACTAGAAGTGTTACCAGAAAAGATGCTTCAACATCTGTTAAAGTGTATTTCCGCAAAGGAATCAAGTCCTCAAGAACGAAGAGGTCTTTTAACAAAAGAGAGCAATTTTGGAGGGAAATCGCCGAAGGAAGGGACATGCGTATTCTCAAAATCCTCTCAGCCATGGTAGAAGCATTCGCATATTGCTCCTGATAGAATTGCTAAAGACGGCGAAACCTTTTTCTAAAAATAAAAAAAAAGCAAAAAAGAGAGGGTCCGGAACAAGATATTTCATTCACAAAAGGAAGTCTTACAAGATCCTCGTCAACAACTATTCAAATCAAGAACAACTACTCATCCAAAGGATACATGATCAGATCTAAAAAAAAAAAGTGATCTGACGATAAACCAAACAAGGGGGGAAGACAGTTCAAGCCTCCAAATCTGCGATCCGAAAATCTAGGTGTTTCGGCTAGGGGAAATCCAGTTCGAATCTGGACTGGAAATTTAGAAGAAGTGTTGAAAGAGGTTAACATCAGCTTGCCATTCTCAAGCTTACCAGAAAAAAATTGCACGCAGTTTCAACAAACATGTGCGACCACGCAACTTCGACAAAGGAGATCTCGTTCTCAAGGAAATTTGGCCCGTCAAACACACCGACCCAAGGGGCAAGTTCAAACCAAAATGGGAAGATTCATTTATTTTCAAAAAGATTTTTCCAGGAATGGCAGTACAATTGATGGACCTAGATGTAGAAGAACATCCAAGGCCCACGAATGCAGATCAACTTAAGAGCTTTTGTGAACGACGAGTTATCTGAATTAAGGCTTCTCCACCGGAGTCAGCGATCTGCACAGTCAGTGCAAGTCAAACCAAGGACAAGAGCATCACCAGAAAGAAAATATTTCATTCACAAATGAAGGAATTACAGAATCTTCGTCTACAACAATGAAAAGCATGAACTCTTCCTTATCTGAAGGATACATGATCAGATCGAGAAAAAAAAAGCAACAACAATAAGAAACAAGCAAAAGAAAAGAAAAAAGAAGAACAACAACAAGAAATAAAAAAATGATCTGACGGCAAACCAAAGAAGAAGAAATGAAAAACAAATAAGGAAATCTTGTGATTTTATCTGAGTCTAGACCAAGATCCAACTTCTTCACCATTTCCCATTGATCGAAACCAATGTGTAATAGTGGTAAAAGTTTCCATGTGACACACTAGATCTAGACATCTTCATCACAGGCAGATCATCCATACTTGTCAGAATACATCTAAATCTAAATCCGATTTCAACTTTGAAATCTGGATTTATCTTTGTATGTATTTTGAAACTGCATATGGAACGATCTTGCATCTTCCCCTAAATCATCAGATCTTCATCTTCGAGCCGAACATTAATGTGGATCTCAAGATGCACTACCATCAAGTATAGAAAAGAGAAGATTCATACAGATCTATACTGAGATTCCACCAAAATATCACTTCAGTTATCATTACTTTCAGCCGCTCAAACTGCATCTCGAATACTCCACCAGTAAATGATTACTATGGCGATGAACCAAACAAGCAGAAAGTAGAATAACATGAAGACGGTGATCAAAAAAAGAAAGATCACAGTCCATATCCGGCACATACAAGAAGGATCTGATGAAAAGATGGAGGAAAGAGGCAGATTTGCAGAGCAGAAAAAAAAAAAAAAAAAAAAAAAAAGGAAGAAAGAAAGAAAGAAAGAAAGAGAAATTGATGGTCGGGGAAGAAGAAGGCGAGGAATTTAAAGCAAAGGATTAGGGCTCCATCAAACTGCTATTCGGGCAAACCGAAATGAAACCCGTAACCAGTTGGGCTTCTTCAACCCATTAGGGTCATTCATCCGATCCGCTAGCCCCTTTTCCCTGTTCAAAAAAAAAAATAAAAAAACAAAAGAAACAAAAAAACAAAAAAACAAAAGAAAAAATGCAGTCTACCTCGTAAAGAAGTCGAAGCGTAGATAATTCTTCAGAAAGAGTATCAATACGTTCCTACCTCCCCAGGGATTCTCTACTGACTTCAACATATCTCAACATGATACTGTACATATCATTCACCACCGATATCAATTGGCGCCCACGGCTATCCACCAAACGGAGCAAGTATTCTTGAAGAAGTCTGGAAGCCTAAAACAGGAAATGAGTTAAAAAAAAAAAAAGAGGTATTAAGTTATCAAGAAAAAAAAGGGTAATTACTTCTTCAAGAAGTTTTTGAATAGAAATACTTTTTCAAGAATCGTCTCGTGAAAGAAAAACAAGTCATGTCAAGACAAAGCGTGGAAAGCAAGCCAAGAAGATTCTTTCAGAAGGTGAATGAAACCGACAAGCTCAACTGGGGCAGACCCAGCCAACATTAGTATATTTCTTCATCAACCTATTCAACTATTTCAATCGGCTCGAACAAAGGGCAATCCAACTGAATCAACCGCAAAGGTTCAAAAATCAAGAAAATGGAGTGACAAGTTTAATCTGCGGCAAACTCGGCCAACGTCAGAATTTCTTCATCAACCCATCAAAATCACCTCTTGGAAAAGATAAGGTGCGAAAGGGTGTTCAGGGCTTTGTTCGTTAACCGAAAACGGTTACTCTCAAAGAGGGGAAACTGTTGACACCCCATTTCCTCACCTTCCATAGAAAATATCATTCTTATACTTCGGAGCAGAATACAAGAGAAATTCTTTGTGGAGCAATTAAGGATTTTCATATCCTTTAAATCAAGCCCATAAGTTCAACCAATCAAGCCCACAATCTCCCAAGCCCACAAGCTCTACCAATCAAGCCCATAAGTTCAACCAATCAATCCCACAAGCTCTCAAGCCCACAAGCTCTACCAATCAAGCCCGTAAGCTCAACCAATCAAGCCCACAAGCTCTACCAATCAAGCCCACAAGCTCATATCCTACCCATTTCATTATCCTTCCAAACCTGGGAATTCTCGCTATCATGATAGAGAGGAAGAAAATACGAATCCAATGGCGAAAGAATGGAATCATTCTGAGTTTGTATGAAGAAGTTATGAGCAGAAAAAATCTCATAAGACTAAAAGTCAAAGCAAGTCAAGTTTCAGGGAAATACTAAAGGCACCCAATTTTTTTTACTAAGGGCACCTCTCTTTCTTCCTCATGAAGAACATGAAGAACATGGGTGTTCTTAATGGTGGTCATCATGATGATCACGATGATGATGGATTTTGATCGACAATGATTTTCGATTTTGAATACATCACTAGGTTCTTAGGGATGATATGGAGCTTTGGTAGGAGATTAATTTCACATCAATCATGTTCTTGATGCGGCGAACAGTAACCCCGGTATGCAGTAAAAGTACTTTTGAATAGTAACAGTACCGTGAACAATACCCAGCGGACCCACATGTCATAATCAAATTTTTAATTGTCGCATACAATTGAAAAGAAGCGAAGGAAAATGAAGAAGAAGAAAAAGAAGGAAGAAAAGGACGAAGGCGGCTGCATGCGAAGGAAAAAAGGACGATTTACATCCTTTATTTTCAACAAAGCAGCCTGAAATTTGCGGAGAGTTGAAGATTTTTTCCCTATAAATAGAGATCGAATTTCTCATTCAAAAACAACGAAAAACAAAGAGGAGGGCGACGAGTACTTCCTTTAATTCTTCCTTTACTTCAATAGAGGAACAAAGAATAGGTTTCCACCCAAACCACACAACACAAGGTTTCCACCCAAACCACACAACAAAAAGGTTTCCACCCAAACCACACAACACAAGGTTTCCACCCAAACCACAATCCAAAAATCTAGGTTTCCACCCAAACCAAGAAGAATTATTGTTTCTCAAATAGAAAATATTTCTTCTCATATGTTTCAAGTCTCCATGTATTGTGTCATTTAATCAAAGAGAAATCAAATTTTCTTCCTACACAATAGTTATCATTGTCTTGTGCATTTATAGTTCATTTTGAGAAAACTCAAAAAAATAAGAAGATTAAATCAAGTATTGTCTTTAAGTTTTTAAAAGATTAGCATTAAATTGCTAGTACTTTAACTACTTTAAGCATACTTAACGGAAGCAAGCAATCTCCGTAAGAATCCTTTCAAATTTAAATATCATATTTCAGTATATTAATTGTCTATCTCTTCGGTAAATTATGTAGTCATACGGGAACGGAATGGTTCTCCATTTCGTAGTAACACCGCGACTACTCTTTGTGTTACATAAAAAAATTGTGTTTTATTATTAATTTTCCAAGTGGGATAAATCAAAGTGTGGGTATAAAGTGGAATTCCCTCCCACATTAGACCCATTATCAAAAAATAAGGTTTGCATTAATTCTATTTTATTGAGCTAATCTGCAGGTTAATTATTTAACTTTGAAATTTCATCCAAATTTCTTCTTAATAAAAACCAAGGTTTCCACCCAAACCGCCAAACAAAGTTTTCCACCCAAAACCACTACAAAACAAGGTTTCCACCCAAACCACAACAAAAATAAGGTTTTCCATCCAAAACCACCACAGAAAAGGTTTTCCATCAAAAACCACCATCAAACAAGGTTTCTACTCAAATCACAACAAAAATAAGGTTTTCCATCCAAAACCACCACAAAACAAGGTTTTCCACCCAAAACCACTATAAAACAAGGTTTCCACCCAAACCATCACAAAAGAAAAACTACCATAAAAGAAAGAAACCACATCTCCATAGTCGAAGTTTCACCCAACTTCTAACTATGTTTCTTTTCTAAATAGCTGATGCATGAAGATCTATTCTCAATAAATTATAAACATTTTCCCCCTTTAATCATGAAGTAGAGGCCAATCTTACGATTGGGCGGCTGATGGGTGCCTAACACCTTCCCATCCCGTACTAGAATCTCCTTACCCAGACTCTCTGATAGGAGACCAAAAACATGAAAGTCATAACTGGTTTTGTTTTCCTCAAAAGAATTCAAACTAGTTAAAAGGGTCCTGACTCCCTTTAGTCAGGTGGCGACTTCAAAACATCTCTTTTCCTTGCAGAGTTGCCCCCCCCCCCCCTTACTAACAAACTAGTAAGAAATTATCTCTGGCAGACCCTGTACATTAAACATCCACGAACGGATGAGAACATGGACCTCGACCCATAACAATTATGGACAAAAGAATAGACCGGCACTCGACTCGTGCTAGGCGACCCTCGATTTCTACAGTGGCGACTTCACTGGGGACATAGAATAGACCGGCACTCGACTCGTGCTAGGCGACCCTCGATTTCTACACCACCCACTAATTAACTCACTAACCATTACTAATTAATCCTTCTCTCTCACTCTTCGTCTCATCTTCTTCTCCAAAAACACAAACAAAATTCTGAAAATTTCTTTGTTCGATTAAGTTCTCGATTAAACACATTAATGGCACCTAATGTTAAGCGATGCCCTAGAAATATGGTGCTGAATCCTGGTATCGCTTTTGTAGCATCTCGATCTAGGGTTTTTGGAAAAGATGGTGATGAAGAGGATAGTGGATTGATTGGTGTTGGAGAGCGAGAAATAGAGCCTGATTCTTTAAAATTGCACATAGAAAGGTATTTCCCACAAACCCATTGCTTGGTTTTTCGTATTCCGTTGATTTGTGACATGTAATCGATGATTCCTCGGGGTTTTGGAAGTTCCAGAGTAGTGTTCGGCTGAAATTTAGCAGCCGAATTTAATTTTTTTTTACAGACGAAGAACAGTTCGGCTTATGTTTTGAAAATCGATTGCGCCGAACCTTTGTGTTTGGCTAATACCTTGCCAACCTTTCCCGGCCGAACCTGACAAATGAAATTTACCCCTGTGGTTGTCGAGTTCGACTGACTCGATTAGATTACTTTTAAGCCGAACTTATCTCTGTAAACACTTCGAAAATCTTGCTTTGTATGCTCCAGGTTCGGCTAACTCGTGATGATGAGTTATCAGCCGAACTTATCTCTGTACTCTCAAGTTTTTAGATTTTATTTTGGCCATAACTTCTTCGTCCGATGTCGGAATGGCCTCATTCTTTTTGTGTTTTTTTGGCCTTTTCATTCTCATGAAGATGACGATAATATAGCATTGATTTGAATGAGTTTACGTATCCACAAATACAAAACTTTAGTTTTATTAATGATTTTTCATACAACATACTTGAAAATTAATAAAAACATAAACTACGTTAGTTACCTACCAAGTCAGTTTGGAAGTGATCTCTAGTATCTTCATGAATGACATCAACAGGCGGTGGTTGATCCTCCATAGTTTCCATTTTAGCAACAATCTACAACAATATCGCACAGGTTTTGGGTCAGGTTCCGCTCACACGCACTACTTTATGAAAGCCGAACTACAGGTTCGGCTAATTCGTGTTTGACTTATAAAGCCGAACTACATGTCAAACATGGATTCAGCCAATTTGGGACTAATATTATAAGCCGAACCATAACAATTGAAATTTCTAAAAATTTCAGCCGAACATTACACTGTAAGTCGTTTTTTTTTTTTTACATATGGTTCGGCTTAAAATTTCACTTTGCATGTGAGCCGAACCATGAAACTTATTTGGCGAGAAAATACTTAAGTGAAAGTTCGGCGTACATACTTGTCAAACGAATAAGTCTAACTGTTCTTGTTTATTATGGTTCGGCATACATATTACCTGCCGAACCTTACTCTGTTGCGCCGAACTAGTTGCAAAAATCATAACTTTTGGTGAAATCAAGCTACAAAACGGACATTAAACAACTTATACAACCATACCTGTGTATTATTAGCATTGGGTTCCTCATCTATGTACTCATCTTCGGGATTTGGCTCCATAAAGGAATCATCTTGAGCTTGAGAAAAATGTTGAGTTTGGGTAAAATCATTTTCATAATCCAACAAATCAGCCATTTCCGGATCTCCGTCGTAATTGATATGTATTTTCTTAGCTTTACGTGATGAAGATTCACCTTCCTCACTCGAATTTGTATCACACCTCTCAATAATCACAAAGATCACAAAGATCACAAACAAAGAATTTTTTTTTTTCCTCCTCTCCTTCTTCTCTTTCTAAAATAATTCACTATCTTTAAACAAAAAATTATTAACATAAATTAACACTAAACTAATTTTAATCATCAAAAATTAATTAATTTTAATCATCACTAATTTGACACTAATCTCATAAGGGGTATTTTAGCATTTTTGGAAAAAAGAGGATAAAGGCCACCCATAAAATACTATTAGCATCCTGTTTTTGTCTTATATGAATGCCCCAAAATTTTGAGGCCTGCCCCAAATGAGGGTTCTTTATATAATTCCCACAAAAAAAAGCTGGTCCCCTAAAAATGATAGTGTAATTCTTTGCCCAGCCCATATTGATAATTTCTTGACCGAAAGAATTATCAAGTAGGAAAACGAATGATCTAGTGAAATCCCGCTGTACACTTTCCTTCCATTATAATTTAATCTACTATTCTACTGGTTACAAAAAGCAGATGTCCAGGTTCTGTTGCTATAAAATACAAATCAACACAAGTAGTTGTGCTTCACTTATATAATTTCAATTAAAAGAATATATGAAAAACTCGGGCCACTGCCAAAACTGGGACTCTGATCAGCTTCACCAATCTAGATTTTCCCCACCAATTAAACATACATTAACCAAAAATGGCTCAAATACAAGATTGCATCTCATTCACATCTGAGCTGTTGCCACCCTTTACCTTCATGCCCAATTATAATGATGGATCACCGGTGCATATTTTACATGATTAAATCGCCGGTGCAGATTTTACAAGATTAAACAAAAATATGCTCTGCACTCGCTTCTTATCCCTAGCTGGATCCCACAAAAATGTCCACTTTGAGTTCTTCACTGGATCCAGCTAGAACGGGATCAACAAGTTTAACTGTTGTTGCCCATAAGGTAGGTAACCCAAAAGAAATTACTTGGATTCGACAACCCTTAGTCTCTTGTGTATGGTAATGCAAAGTCATTAATTCTCTGCTTGAGATGCTGGTAAAACATGAAAAAACATGAGTAAACTTTGACCAAAAGGAAATAAGGTATCTTTGTGCTTCAACGACAATGAATAAACGGTACCTTCAGCTCTTCATGAAGTAAAATGAATATTTTTTTGAGCCGTTTATGCCTCTGCATTAGAAAAAAAATATAGTTAGATGATTTCGATTTATGCCTCTGCAATAGAACTATACACCCTCTTTTATTTAGCTGAGTTTTTAAGGTTCATATATGTACTGCAGCTTTTTGACTTAAAATCGTATCCAAAAACGTTAGCGATGAGAAACAAATTCTAATTGTTAAGGTTCTAAAAAAAATATATATATATCTAAGCAACACACTACGAAAGAGCAAATTTATTAGAATGGCCGATCTACTCTAATCCTAAAATGAGAAAGTAAGCAACAGAAAGGGGAGCATAACATACTGTTCCACATTGACGATAACTCTCCTTGAGCTGCTCGAGGATATCATAATATCTCTTCCTATCCTTAACTTTAGCAAGAGCAAGTTCCTGCCCAAGTTTATCAAAATCGTTCCTGCAGACATTAAATTTATCATGATCAGTACCAAATTTCAATATTACAGTCAGATGAGGAAAAACATATGTTAGCATATCAAAAACGAAGACCCTAAAGGCAAGATGGGAACTACAAACCTGTAAGTCTCTAAGTTCTCATTCAAAGTGCAATAACTCTCATATTTCTCACAATATTCCTGAACATAGTCTTTGTATCTGCAAAAGTAATAACCATCATCAGTATACACAAAGAAATTTCTCCGGCATAATACAGGCACCACATCCCAATCAAGCGAGGCTACATACTGTGAGATGTCCTTTATCGGTCCTCTAAGTTCCGGCTCATCCTTTTCATATTTGGAATAAGGACAGTTAACTTCATCAGAAGAAGATTCCCTCCTTTTCCGGTTGCTATTATGGCTCCCTATCACGAAGCTATCCCTCCTCTCGTTTGGTTCTGGCATGGTACTCGATTTTGAGTGTTTTGACTCCTTTACATTGTTAGGAACAGCCACTTGTCCTGAACTTTTGGTCTCTGGTTGTTGTGGTAGAGAGACAGGTCCCTTTTTATTGGTGTCCAAATAACCATTCTTTCTCGACTTACTACCCATGTCTGACAACTTATTCAACTGGGACCCAGCTTCAGAGTCAGTGAGGTCCGTCCTCGGCATCTGCGGTGCCTGATACTGCCCAACCCTTTGTTGTTGCCTCATCCAAGAATCTTCATCTTCATCTTCTGGGGTCCTCTTCCTGAACGAGCTCTCTTGGGTACCGCCAATTCCAAGTCTTGAGTTTGGTGGAGACGGTTTTCTTGACTCTTGAATCGTTTTCGCTGATGTTCTTCCATTTAAGTCCAAGTTATCTGGAACAACAGATTTATTCTTTGAATTCCTAAAAGAGTTGTTTCTACCAAACTGCTTCTTCACCCCCTGAGTTTCTTCTGCAGGAAGTTCACCCAACTCCAACTCTGAAACCTCCCTTATCAGTACTTTCCCTTTCCCATTGGCGATTGGAGATTTTTCTGGATCAGTTTTGGTAATATCCTTCGGTAAAGACCCCATATATGAGTCTGGCATCTGTTTGGCATCCTTCGACTTTATAACTTCTTCACCATACCTCTTAAATTGCGAGTCAGAGGGAATCAATTGTTTGTCTCCAACATCACATTCCCTTACATTTTTACCAACTGACTTCGCATTACCATAAGCATCTTCATTATGTTTGTCTCTGCTCATGGAGAACTTGTCATGTGGATAACTAGGACTTCTTTCAGATTCGACACCACGGGCTAAGTTATCAGTGTATCTGTTGGCCATGTCGAACACCTTTCCTCGCGCATTAAGATCTCCAGATCTTTGACCTAAACGTTGAGCATCTGAAGCAGATATCCCAGGCATTGCTAGGTTGTATCCTTTTCGTGAGCTTGTATCTGAAATTCCATCCCTGCCGACTTTGTTTGCTAGATGCACATTGTAACTATCGTGGTCAGGCCTATTAAGACTTATGTGTGGTGGATCCTCTGATGCAAAAGAGTCCTTACTTCTCCCAGATGTCTGTGGTGGATTGAAGCCTCCTGGTTTCATCCTTTTAGCACTCTCAGACTTCTCACAGGAGTAGTTTAGCTCCGAACCCTTTCTGGATTTGGCTTTCGCATTTCTATTAGAACTGTCAAGGTCAAAAGAACTGGTCATATTCTGATTTTCATTACCACCATTTCTGACAAAGGACCTCCTCTGTTGGCCATCTCCTGGCTGACTAAGACCAGGCATAACGTTTTCCTCCAGCGATCTCGTGTTTGTTTCAAGGGGAACTGTATCATCATCACCAAGAATATCGATTTCTATATCATCATTAGGTAAGTCTCCAACAATGTCGACCATATCAGACATTCGAGAATCTTGTTTATCTCTACTAATCCCGTTGAGAACAAGTCCATCATCAGGAGTTCTCCAAGGCATAGGTGCGGTCGTGATATCGGCTGGTAAGTTACTCCCAGGTTCTTCTCGGTCATCGTCGCCTGTCATAATATCCACATCAATATCAGAACCCTCTTTGCTGCTCGAAGAGCCATCACTTTCGCTATCACTACTACTCCCACTTCCAGCCGGGCTTCTACTTTTGCTTCGGCTTTTACTCTGGCTTCCGCTGCTTCCACTATCACTACTATCACTATCACTATCACTGTCACTATTGCTTTCACTAGAACTGGCATGCCCATCACTATGATCCGATGTTGTCTTGTCACCAAATGTTTTGGGAGAATTTTGTTGGATTTCAACATTGTCAACAATATTTGATCCTTCTAGTTTAGATTCAAGTTGTTTCTGATGTTCAAATGCTTCGTGTGTAGCTTTTTCTACTGCACCCTGAAGAGGTGTTTGATCATGGGCGATCTCAGCTGAACTGGACAAGAGTTTGTTTTTTTAATAAAAAGAGTATATAAAATGAACAAAAAAAGGAAAAGAAGTACGGAATTCAACAAATCAGTATAGACTAATTTTCCAAAATCGGTACAACGAAATGGTAGGTACCTTCCACTTCCAGATGATAGTTTCTTGAAGCTTTCCAAATCTAAATCAACTCCTGTTTTCAGCAAGTATCTCGGAGCTTCATAGATTGCAATCTGATGCTCAACAAAAAATAAAACGATAAAAACTATAAGATTCGTAACGTTCGTTAAAGATATTTTACTTTCAAAGGTTTTAACTACTAACCTTCTTCAAAATCGGTTCTATCTTTTTACAGCAGTTAGGAACTGAGTCGCCTAATTCTTTCTCGAGGTCCTGCAAGAGAATGGAATGCAAATGTATCAACAATTTTTTTTCCTTCAGAAAGTTCAATTTGAAAAACCAGAATCGGAAGCATAACACCGCGAAATGTACCATCCCCTCTGATACAATTTGTCAAAGTTGGATATTCTGACTAGTAAACCTACCACAATTTGGAATACACTGAGTGGCATATATAACAAAACAAAAAAAAAAAAAAAAAAAAAAAAAAAAATCTAATACTTGTACATATTGTTTTTTGGATACCCAATATATCCCACTTCCTTTAGTTATACATCAGATCTTGTGAATCCATCACAACCCTCAAAACAATTTACATGTTCAAACTAATTATATTCATGTGTTTATAGTATTAGTAGTTTAGTTGCATTTACTTGACACTTACCTTGATCGTCATCCCCTTTGGATTTTCTAAGAGTATTGTAATCAACATACTTTGCAAATCCTTGGGTGTGGCTTCTGAACCCTTCTTAATTCTAGATGCTTCACGTCCAACTGCATGAACAGTCCTGCTAGGAGTCACCTTTTCAGTGACTGTGTTCTCTTTACTTGATGCACGGGGAACTTCCATCACTGCTGAAGCCTTTGGGAGACTCCCACTGCCAAAGGGAGATGTTGAAGCAACAGGTTGCTCAGGAGATGGAAATGGCAGTCTACCCTTAGGAGGAGTTGCTGAAGAAGATAACCCTGCCTTGAAAACAGATTTAGGGGGACCTGTCATGGCAATGGATGCAGATAAGATGAAAGAGTTGATCAAAGTCTAAGTGATTTTGAAAGATTACTCCTAATTTGCTAACCTTGTATATGATGATTTATCAACCAATTTTAATTTACAGATGACGCCAAACATATGATTTTAATCTCATAATCAGTTACTTTAAATGTTACTAATCAGAGCCAAAATTTGTTAAGAAAGGAGGTTGATTCTTTTATAGGCTTGCAGCAAAAGCCAAAGTCCAATTTTTCTCTGCGTGTTACCTAAACTTGTCTAAGAAGATGTAGAAGAAAAGGAGAAATATTAGTTAAGCTTTTATAAACATGCTGATGTTTACCTTGAGATGATGGTTCCACTTTCCTCTTTTTAGGAGCAGGTTCTTTCTTCGACTTCACACCCATTTTCCGCGGATTACCTAGAAAAGTACATTTAACATAAGAAGATACACGCAAAAAAATATTGGAGAAGTATTTGCCACTCCACATAATCAGATATTTTACATGTTAATTAGCAGTTCAACTAAGATTTAAGCAGGTCGGACTTTTCAATTTTGAGCAAATTTCATGGCCTTGGGAGAGAAGAAAAAAAAGTATTCAAGAGAGGTTCATAACTAGCATGTGCCAATGATTTAGCTCCTAATTTTTCCCAACATATAAACAAGCAAAATATAACGGAAAGAAACTGAACTGCGGGTAGAGAACTCACTATCAACTGCAGCTGCAGCTATTGATTTCAATTGATTCTTCATAGATGGATTCCCGTGGTCAAGGACAATAGCTCTACAAAATTAAATTAAATTAATCACTACAGTTGTACAGATACATGTCTTCATCGATTGAGAAGAGGTACAGTCACTTTAAATTATAAAAAGAACCCATGCAATGGCCTAATACTGCAACGGAAAATATTTTAACACAACATCAACTTTGGAAAAGATGGCGAATATAACAAATTGACCACTAAGTTCACCATCTCAAATGGACCCATAGTACAGGAACACCACGATTATTTAATGTGAAACCCTGAATAGCAATTTCTAATTGGAAATGTGTAGTGGACCTGCAATACTGAGAACATAGTCTGAAAGGACTACAGGAGAAACTATTCTAAAGGTAACATGAAACACTATAAACCCAGGGGGGAGGGAATTTTCAAGGGATCAACAGCAGAGTGAAATCATATAGATACAGAATACTGTATCAAGTCTAAAAATGCATGCAAGAATCACTTACCAAAACTTACAACAAATATAACACACCTAAAAGGGCAAAAATTTG
Organism: Papaver bracteatum; assembly: GCA_023529315.1. Lineage (NCBI taxonomy): Eukaryota > Viridiplantae > Streptophyta > Magnoliopsida > Ranunculales > Papaveraceae > Papaver > Papaver bracteatum. Next base: position 1,272,752 of record JAJJWX010000433.1, read on the forward strand.
TATTGATTTCAACATTTGGATATCCAAATGCTTTCTTCACAAGCTGCTACAAGAGTAGCAAAAATGTGAGACCAACCCTAAGCCTCCACACCCGCAATATATGTGTAGAAGTAAAACTTCAAAAAAGCTATAAGCTTCTATCAGATATCTTTCAAACTGTGTTTTTTATATATCTCTTTGAAATTGCCCACCTCCCTCCACCCAAAACAGTTAAGGCTACAACTTTATATCATGGTTCATAACAGCTTTTTCCAAAGTGTATCACATTCAATTTCAGCTTTCTCCTGGAAACATGGGACTTGAACCAAGAAATAGCTCCAATCTGATTTCGTATAAAAGACAAGATTTTATAAGGACTTTAGTAATAGTTCAAATGATGTTTGCTTAAGAACCTTTTAATTATCTCTACCTTTTTAATAAAAATTGCCTCTCAAAAACTGCAAAAGAAAGCGCTAGCAACGATATTTCACCATATTTTGCTCTCACACCCACGCGTTAGATCAGTCTATCTCATCAGTAATATGCAGGATGCAGGATGAGGGAGGAAAATGGTCACAGATAGTAGCATTAATAACGATCCTATGCAACGGACACATTTAAAACTCAAAGAGATTAGCACATCCGAAAAGAAGTAATGACGCAATTGGAAACAGTCTAGACCTACCGAAATCCTTTATCACCTAATCATGTAACTCCAAGCAATAAAGCAAGTTGAACAATATACTCATAACATACTTTCTAGATTTGCTTCTCTGTTCAGCTTCCTCCGACCGCATTTTCACATGGTTCTTCGTAGATTCATCAAGGATGCGTTGGACACTTAGCTTTCTCCATGGGCATCCAGATTCAATAAGCAAACCCTTTCCATCGTCACTACTTCGGCGTTCTTCATATATATCACAAAGATCACCCACTTCCTGAGACCATGTAAATCTGAAGTCCTTGCCGCCTACATCAATAACCTGATTCAAGCATTGACTTCGTAAAAAGTTTTTGATGTTTAACAACAACCAGGTTTACACATGCAACCAAATAGGTATAACGTAATAACAAATATTAATCTCAAAAGTTCCCGAATCAAAAATCCATTTATGTAGGTGAACAAAAAGGATGCCTTCAACATGTATAAGAACAGCTAAAAAACTAAAACCCACGGGACAGACACTGAGCAGGAGGATAATCTCTATATACGTCTCCCCCATCTATTACCAATCAACCTTAACAAATGTGAAGAAATATTTAAGTTATGTTCCAAGTGGTTATGGTTCATTATTTGCAAGACTTTGTCCAAGGTCAAAATAGAATTGTTTGAGTAACTGAGAGCCCCTACAACAACAACAAAAATTCTCTCACTAGTTCATAAGTTAATGAAGAAAAGGAGGATTACACAATTCATGAATCCTCCAACTATATTGTTTATGCTTAAATCTCCAATTTTCATGAACCTAATGTATTGTGAAGTATTTGAATTTCAGATACAATACAATCACTTAATGTGAAACTAACTTAATCCTTTAGATAAACCTAATATCTCAAATTGAAGAAACCCGATTTAGTTTTTTATGCAAATGCAACCCTAAACCAAATTTGAGATTTGTCTAACATAGACACTAAGCTTAAATTCAATCAAATTGGGGCTAAAAACTTAAATTAGAGAGAAAATAAAGTACTTACGTTTCCAAAGGAATTATTAGCATTAGAATCAAATTTGATCCGAGCAGTTTCTCCTTGAGCTTCAACACGTCTGATCTCTTCAACGAGATCAGGAGCAAGACGAATAATCATAGCATAAGAAAGTGGGTCATCACTGACAAGACTAAAACTCTCATCAGGAGAGGATTGAACCTTTGCACTTTCATGGCGGTTTCGAACAGAAGATGAGGAGGCACCACCACCAGTTGAGAGACGATTGGAAGTTGTTGTAGATATAGGAACAATTGGGCGATTAGAAGGTGGTGGAGGAAAAGGAGAACGGTTTCTTTTACCACCACCACCACGACCTCCACTACCGCCACCACCACTACCTCTGCCTCTACCACCAAGTTTTCCTGAACTACCGTACATGGCTTAAGATGAAATTGAGGCGGGCGTACGTTTGCTAACGTACGCTAATCTGATAGAACATAATAATTCGTGAGAAGAAAAACTGAAGTAGACAGATGTAGTAGAGAGACAGAGATAGAAAATCAGAGAGACAACAAGGAGAAGGAGAAGGAGATGGAGGAGGAGAGAAGATAGAAGAGGGTTCTGTTTTTTCTTTTCTTTTTTCTTTTTTCTTTTTTCTATTTCCTTTTTTCTTTTCTTTTTTTGAAAATATTTTTTAATTTACCGAGAAAACGAGATATTTATGTGTTGTGTTAGTTAGTTTTGTGGGAGTCCTTTAAAGCTATTTAAATTTTGCGAACAATCCCTTATTACCTTTTCTTTTGAATCTTAATTTGGGGCAGACCCAATAATTTTGGGGCATACACCCTTAACAGGCACCCCACACAAAATTATAAGGGCTGCCCTAAATCTTGTTAAGTTACTATAATACCCTTACCTAGTTTAAATTATAATATTACCCTTCCACTTAATTAAATTCTAATCCTAAAACAATCCCACTAATTTAACCCATCCCACTAATTAACCAACCACCCACTAATTAACTCACTAACCATTACTAATTAACCCTTCTCTCTCACTCTTCCTCTCATCTTCTTCTCCAAAAACACAAATAAAATTCTGAAAATTTCTTTGTTCGATTAAGTTCTCGATTAAACACATTAATGGCACCTCGTGTTAAGCGATGCCCTAGAAATATGGTGTTGAATCTTGGTATTGCTTCTATAGCATCTCAATCTACGGTTTTTGGAAAAGATGGTGATGAAGAGGATAGTGGATTGATTGGTGTTGGACAGCGAGAAATATAGCCTGATTCTTTAAAATTGCACATAGAAAGGTATTTCCCACAAACCCATTGCTTGGTTTTTCGTATTTCGTTGATTTGTGACAAGTAATCGATGATTCCTCTGGGATTTGGAAGTTCCAGAGTAGTGTTCGGCTGAAATTTAGAAGCCGAACTTCATTTTTTTTTACATACGAAGAACAGTTCGGCTTATGTTTTGAAAATCGATTACGTAGAACCTTTGTGTTCGGCTAATACCTTGCCAACCTTTCATTGAAACGACAAATGAAATTTACAATTGTGGTTGTCAGGTTCGGCTGACTCGATTAGTTTACTTTTAAGCCGAACTTATCTCTGTAAACACTTCAAAAATCTTGCTTTGTATGCTCCAGGTTCGGCTAACTCGTGATGATGAGTTATCAGCCGAACTTATCTCTGTACTCTCAAGTTTTTAAATTTTATTCTGGCCATAACTTCTTCGTCCGATGTCGGAATGGCCTCATTCTTCTTCCGTTGTTTTGGAATTTTCATTCTCTTGAAGATGACGATAATATATCATTGATTTGAATGAGTTTACATATCCACAAGTACAAAACTTTAGTTTATGTAAACTCATTCAAATCAATGATATAATAAAACTAAAGTTTTGTACTTGTGGATATGTAAACTCATTCAAATCAATGATATATTATCGTCATCTTCAAGAGAATGAAAAGGCCAAAACAACGCAAAAATAATGAGGCAATTCCGTCATCGTACGAAGAATTTATGGCCAAAATAAAATCTAAAAACTTGAGAGTACAGAGATAAGTTCGGCTGATAACTCATCATCACGAGTTAGCCGAACCTGGAGCATACAAAGCAAGATTTTCGAAGTGTTTACAGAGATAAGTTCGCTTAAAAGTAATCTAATCGAGTCACCTAACTCGACAACCACCCGGGGTAAATTTCATTTGTTAGGTTCTACGGAAAGGTTGGCAAGGTATTAGCCGAACACAAAGGTTCGCGCAACCGATTTTCAAAACATAAGCCGAACTGTTCTTCGTCTGTAAAAAAAAAAAAAAGTTCGGCTGCTAAATTTCAGCCGAACACTACTCTGGAACTTCCAAAACCCAGAGGAATCATCGATTACTCGTCACAAATCAACGAAATACGAAAAACCAAGCAATGGGTTTGTGGGAAATACCTTTCTATGTGCAATTTTAAGGAATCGGGCTCTATTTCTCGCTCTCTAACACCAATCAATCCACTATCCTCTTCATCACCATCTTTTCCAAAAACCGTAGATTGAGATGCTACAGAAGCAATACCAGGATTTAGCACCATATTTCTAGGGTATCGCTTAACACGAGGTGTCATTAATGTATTTAATCGAGAACTTAATCGAACAAAGAAATTTTCGGAATTTTGTTTGTGTTTTTGGAGAAGAAGAGTGAGAGAGAAGGGTTAATTAGTAATGGTTAGTGAGTTAATTAGTGGGTGGTTGGTTAATTAGTGGGATGGGTAATTAGTGGGATGATTTTAGGACTAGAATTTTAATGATCACTAATTAAACACTAATCTCATGAGGGGTATTTTAGCATTTTTGAAAACTGCAGGATAAGGGCCACCCTTGATATACTATTGGCACCCATGTTTTTGTCCTATATGTATGCCCCCAAATTTTTGGGTCTGCCCCAAAATAGGGTTCTTTCTTTTCTCCTTTGGTTTAGTAAGGCCGGTTCCTATGACAAATGGCTAAGGGAAAATTAGGCTAAGGCCCAACCCATGGATAATCCATAATATTATGAGGCCCTTAATTAAAAGAAGTTTGAATCTAGGCCCCGAATTATTAAAAGACACTCATACCCTTATATATATTGTCAAGCCCCAAATTAAATAAAATTTAAATTTAAGCCCAAAATTATTAAAGTATCGCGTGAATGTGTAAACAGAAGTTACACATGCATATGTCATGTGTATCCAGAAGTTACACATCGTTATGACATGTGTAATGCAAAGTTACATATCAAAAAATATCATCGAAAAGAACGCATACAAAAATTACATGTATTTATAATAATTTCTTAGCATGTGTAACTAGAAGTTACACACGCATCTGTGTAGTGTAATTGAGAGTTACGTATGCATCTATCTTGTGTAATTGAGAGTTACATGCATCTGTCTAGGCCCAACAACTGCTGCTAGCCACCACCACTGCATCCTCATCCTCCTCCAAAACCTGCACCTCCACCACCACAAATAAGCCACCAGCTTTTATGAAGTTATCTGCAACCTGAAGAATAACAAACAAATATATTTTATGAGATTAAAATAAAGAAAAACATATAAAACAATGCATAATCACTTTCAAATGCATGTGAGTAGTATAATTAGGAGTTACAGATACATATAAGGTTAAATGTACTTAGATTCAGAGATGCAAAAAGCAATTTTGTTATTCATTTTTAGCATGTGTAACTAGGACTTACACATGAACATGGGTAGTGTAACTAAGTGTTACACATGCATGGTGTATGTGTAATTAGGAATTACATATGCATAGTGGCATGTGTAACCAGTAGTTACACATATACAGTGGCATGTAAACCTGAAATCTCTTTGTACATATAAAGCAAAAATACTAAATATGTAACTTACAGTGCAACAAGGAAAATTATTACATAGTAATTTACTGAATCATCTTGGTAGCATCCAAAATCACCTAGCCTAATTCTAGTTGAGTAATGTAAATAAAAAAAATATTTTAAGATATAGGGAAAAATAGGATAGGAAAATGTAAGAAAATAACCGAACCTGACACAACTTCATAACGTATATTAGCATGTGTAACTAGGAGTTACACACGTATTTTCCTAGTGTAACCGGGAGTTACACTTGCATCTGTGTAGTGTAACCGGGAGTTACACATGTATCTGTCTAGTGTACATGGAATGTAGATACTAACTATATAATATTTATCCATCGTCACTTTCCTAAGCACCTTGAAGACCATACATTTCCAGTCCTAAGATACATAAATTACTGCACATAATGTACATGACTTTCAACACAAAATGAACAAAGTAATTGCTGCAGAACTCAATTTTTTCGCAAAATGTACCAGGTTTCAAATCTCTGTGTATAACTCCATTGGCATGTAAACACTCCGTGGCACGAAAAATATCGAGTGCATAACCTATGGCTACACGACGGTCAAGTTTTTTTGGTCAGATTCTGAGTAAGTACTTCCATAGAGACATCTCAAGCAAAATATTTTTAGCTATCACTACAGTAGGATATTTACAAGCTCCAATAAATTACAAGAGCAATAATCCCATATCATAAGCAGCACAAAATGAAATTTTAACTCAAACATGAAAATTGGCACCACAAATCAACTAGACAACTATTACATACCTTAACAAGGTTGGCATGTTTAAATCTAGACATCACAAACAAACCGCCCTTCAATTCTGCCGTTTCAGCTTTAACTCCAACTGCAACCAATATCTACTTCAGGTAATTCAGTCAAGCCATTTCAGCTGCAGCACATCCATTCTTGCCTCCGTACCACCAGTACCACAAGCCACTAGCTAGACACAACGATCATTTTAGATTCACCTCAGCTGTAGTTGCATCTCAAATCTGCCATTCATTCACTCAAGCCTAAACATTCATCTAAAATTCCCAATCCCTGTAAATGCAGTTGTAAACAATAGCTTACTGCCACTTAATTGATCACATAACAATTTTTTTACTTGTGTAGGTTAGAGTTACACTTGCATACAACTTGTGTAACTTGGAGTTACACATGCATATTACGTGTATTTATAATGAGTACCTGAAAATCATTTCTGTATTTATAAGAAGTACCTTACAAAAGAATCAGTAGCCAGCCTACTACAATTAGCTACAAGACCACCTGAGCGCCACAAGAACCATCAACTCCATTTCTGTATTTATAAGGAGTACCTGAAAACCATTGGCATATCCTTATAACTCACACAAACATATCCATTAACATCCAATGCTAGCTTGTATTTACATCTCAGTCACCAACAAATTTCCACTATGTTCTTCTGCGAATTCCATCAACATCACACCTCTTTGTTTCAGTTCCAACAATTTAGTTCAAAAATCGACCTGCAATTTCAGTTCCAAAATCATATAATTAGCATATTTAACTAGTTCAGGCATATATGCAACTAATAAACTGAACTACGTATCATTTAGGGTTTACTCAAACTTTTACACTTATAATTAGCATATGTAACTAGCAGTTACACATTCAATTAGCATGTGTAACTCGCAGTTACACAACCAATTGGCATGTGTTAGTAGCTACATATGCAATTAGCTGTTCAACGGTTGCTGGCTTAAAGTGAGAAATCTACCAAAATCATCCTCCAACGGTTGCTCGCTCAACAACCTCTCGTGATTAGTTGTTCCATTGCCATTTACAGAAGAATCATAAACTCCATCTTGCAAGTTTTCTTGGGTAATATCTGAGGCTTTACCAGCATGTGTAACTAGCAGTTACACATCCATATATATGTGTAACTAGTGGTTACAGACCCATATAGCTTGTGTAATTACTAGTTACATGTAAGGACCCTCAAGCTCGTCAACGCTATTAGACTAGTCAAGAGACGACTTAGCAACTAATTACTCGATTATTTTAACACCAACGTTAATTAATATAAACTAATCTAACAACGATTTAAATAGGAAACCGGTACCACTCGATATATCTCGAAAATTTACGCGGAATAGACTACTCGAAAGTGTCATTCGGACACCGGACGAAGAAGAATTTATCATATTAGTGAGAAGGGCAAATTATTCTTTTAACATTCTAACCGACCTGGTCTCCCCATATCTTTTGAGTGATTTCCATTATCAATGGTCGAAGGCCTTATCATCAGCAACGTGTCGAAGAGAAATCCGTCTCTTTTATTTCTTCTTTTATTTTCTTCTTCTTTTCTCTTTTCTTTCTTTCTTCCATTCTTCTTCTTCGTTTGTCCCTGTCGAATTCGACTCAAAGGATTGAGTTATATTTTGTGAAAAGTTCTTAAGAAGCTTGTTAGATTGATTGATTGGAGACGAAGGTGATGGTGTTGTGGTTGATTTAGAACGGGAAGATGATGATGGGGTTGATGCTGTTAATTGAAGTTAGGGTTTGTGTGGGTAAAATAGAAGAATTAAGAGATGGAATTGGTGTTCTAGGAGAACGAATTGAGATGGGTCTATGTTTTATTGAAGTTCTGAAAATGATTTAGTGATGAATTGAAAAGTTAGGGTTTCTGGAAGAACTCAAAGAGTAATTATAAGTTGAAATTGATGTTTTAAAAAGGGGTTTTGAGATGGGTATTGATGAACACGATACAAAGAAGATGATTTATCAAGCGATTCTCAAGCTACAGTGAAGAAAAGGTAATTTACGGTTTCTTGCTTTGAATCTGTTTTGTGAATTTGGATAAGAGTTAATACATATTAGATGGATCTTGTAAGTTTGAAGTTGAATTGATTATATGAAGTTGAGATTTCAGTTTAATTGAGAATTACAGATTAGGGGTTTTCTCATGTTCTTCCCCAATTTGGAAAGTATGGTTCTAGGTTGAGTTTCAGGATATGAAGATATGTTGTTGTTAAGATGTTGTTGTTCGAATGGAAAGTGTGATGTTTTATTGATGGCAGTTAATGTAAGTTACCAGTGATTTTGAGTTGGTATGGCAGTGGCAGGGCAATGAAGGAGTTGTGACCGAAGTTTGATTTTTGGGTTTTGTTGTTAGGGAAAATAAGGATTTGATTCAACTGATGGAACTGATTTGAGATTAGGTTTGTGTATTGATTAGCAGGTTGGGAAGAGGTGGTTGAATTGGTGTTACTGTTGTTGTTGTATATGTTAGTGGTTGCAGTTAATTGTGAATGTGTATGAATTGAAGATGGTTGTAACCGAGTAGTGATGGGGTTGAAAAATGATTGTGTTGGAAGTGAATTTAGGGAGAATGAGAAGTAATGTTAAAACTAGGTTTTAGGTTGATTGAAGTTATAGGTGGATGTTTAAGATATTTTTAGGGGAAATGAAATGTGTGATGTAAATGGGATGGAGGTGATAAATAAATGTCAGAGTGGTGTTTTCTGTTGGAGCTTGGATGTGTAGTACTATATGAGTTAGAATCAAGAGTATTGTTGGTTTCAGTGGTTGTATTACATGGACTTGGAGGTGATGCTATTGAATTAGAATTGGTGAACAAGACATAAATGGAAGAGGTATGTCCATGGAATGAACATGTTGTAGTGACAGCTGAGTTTGGGTTATAGTATTGATGTCAGTGATTTTGTAATGCAGCTGAAGTAAGTAGCATTGTAATGCTAAGAATGGTGGTGTTTAGTGTTGTGTGAGTTGAGATGATCTAAGTTTGTATTAGAGCTGCACTTGCAGGTAAACTGATTTGTCACTTGTAATAGAGTTATGAAGTTTAATTAAGAGAGTGTAATATTGATATTTGTTGTGAATCAGAATAGTAACTGCTGATGAGAATGGATGGTTGCTTTGATGTTTAGTGAAAGCCTGCGTCTGCAGACCTGGGTAAGCTTAATTGCAGTTGTATTGAAGTTATAGAATTCTATTTGAATGAAGTTTGTTTAAGATAAATCTGATTTGGTGTTGAGATGTTAAAATGGAAGTTGAGAATGTAAGATTTCCAACTGAAGTGAAGATGAAGTAGAATTAGACATATCAGTCATCCCAGTCAGATGTCTGACTCAGTTAGCTGACTGAGTCGACTAGTGTTGAATCAGAATTGACTCAGTGGACCTTGACTCAGAGACTTGACCAGTTGACCTTGACTTGACCGAATTAACCTTTGACTGTGGACTGGACTTTGACCTTTGACTGACGTTTACCGTTAGTTGACTCAGCTGACTGTTAGAGACAGTTAGTTGACTAGTTGGACCAGGCCTCTGTTTAGTGGGCTTAATTAGTGAACTTGGGCTTAGAGCAATTAGATAGATTTAAATGCTTCTTGTGTAAGCCATTTTGGCTAGACACTTAGAATACTTCTTTGATTAACAGTTAATATTAAAAACGATCGACTCAAAGATGAACCAGTAGATTGTGGAGCTCGAGGTAGGCGTGGCCTATCATCAAAAAGGTGTGGGAATGCATTTGACTCTTTGTATTCATTATTGTTGCTTTTATATAAAAGTTTATGCTTAACAAACTCATGCATTGTCTGTTTCTGCATTCCATGTTTTGTTTAAAATGCATTATGATAATCCTGTTATTTATGTGAATCTTTCCACGATGTGGAAAGGACTTGTATTGTTTTGTTGTCAATATGAATTGTTATGGGAAATGCGAATTTCCACTTGTGGTATATAGGATACTCTCCTTCACATTTATACCTACTTTAATTCAGCTTTTATTGTTTAGAGTATTGGTCACCATGGTCTTGGTGGCATCCATATCTAAATAGGTGTGAATTGCCGGGTAGGGATTTACAACCATATTATACATTGTTTGAAGAAGGAGATTGTCCATATAAATGTATGATTATTTCAGTGACTTAGTCACTGTTTAATATTTTCGGAAAAACATTATTGTTTTCCGAATCTTGCATATGATTACTTAGAAGGTTAAATGTTAATTATTCCCACTTCAGTTTCTGTGACAGATCAGGGTTGCACAACGAAAGCTTCACGGGTTGACTTCGTTAGTTGATTAACTTATGTTATATTTATTATGTTGTATATTTTATTTGTAAACCAAATGACTATTTTATATGTATCATTGGAGAGGATTTCTTGTATAAATATTTCTGAGCGGGGTTAGCTTTGGGTTAAGTTTTTGTAGCAGATTTCTTAATTGAAAGTTAAGTGTTTAATTTGGATTTTTAGTGCCTCTTATTTAGTTAATCTTTTGGTTTAGTCAGCTGCTAGCTTAGGGGCGCTACATTACACATCCATATAACTACCGAAAAACCTAGTACACATACTTAGCATCCAACATTACAAGTGAATAGGTCTTCTTTAAGACAGCCTTTCGCTTCATATAATAAACTTGGAATGGATATATTACCTTTATGAGGGCTATATAGACAATCGATAATAGAAGGATAGCTACACGAAAATAAATAAAACATAACATAAACGTACTTGTTGTGTGCCTCCTATAAGCAGAATAAGGCGCAACGGCCTCAGATTTAGAGAGACAGACCTCAGCATCTTGCCACTATAACAAGCTAATGTACACCTTCGCCAAATCATGCCAGATCTCTACTTCCAAGTTTCTATCATGGCTACCACTACCAAGTCATTAAAATACATAAGTAAATTGCATGAACCATTGTAATCAAAATGAATTTACAAAAACTAAAAATTATATAATAACGATAGATGAGTATATGGCTACCACTACCCTGTCTTATGAACCTTATAAGTTATCTGAAACCCTGGGCTTTTATTCTGAACTTGAAGGAGAGCAAGAAGATGAGCATATGTCTCAATAACATTTTTAACTTGACCCTGAGCTATTTGAGGCTTAGATTAACAATCAGATTTCGTCTTATCATCTACAGATATAAGTCAATAACTGAATCCATTGTAATCATGAGAGTTCATCATTTTTAGATGATTGAATTAAATTAGTATTACCAACAAATTGAACCTAAAACAACAACATCAACAGTAATAACATCAATCTAAAGTACCTAGATTCAAAACTCATTGATTCTAGAAAAATTATATTGTTCTGTTCTGATCTGAATAGAACAACCAAAACAAAAATCAAAACCTAATAAAACTAAATAAGAAAAAAGAACTACTAAATGAGTCAATCATATTGAATCAAAATGAAAATGTTACCTGAAATAGCTTCAAAACAACAAATTAGAATAAATTGATTGATTCAAATTGGAGTCACCACAAATATCACCAACTGAAACCTGAATCATTCAAATTGGAGTTATTATACAAGATGATAAGTACTACCTAGGTTCAATCATGAATAAGTTGTTTCCAAGCATTAACAACCTTCAGCTGTTGTTACAAATCGAATTTCAGAAAAGATTGATGAAGAACCAAAATTAGGGAAAAAATCAATCAAATTCTTTTCCAGAAACTCTAAAATCAGTAAATAGATTAGAACATTTTTATCGTGATTCTCGAATATGAAGATCAGAACGACAAACTTAGTGTTTTCGTGATTAGTTAAATAAAGTTGCTAGGTTTTTAAAACCGTAAAAAATCTTCTGAAAATTCTTTTGGAAATGAAACGAAGAACTTCAAACAAATAACTAAGATTAGAGAGATAAACTTATCTTTCCAATTGTTTTTGTTGATGAATCTCTGTATATATTTGCCGATATTGATTCTCAACATGTCTTCCATGCTTTTCATAAATTCCCTTCAAGAACATGTACTGCTAATTAATAACGATTTAGGTTTTTCAATCGAGTTACAATTGAATCAAATCGAGTTTCTTTATGCTCAGGTTTAGGTTCGTTGATTGATTCTCAACACTGATATGATTTTGCTTCAGATCTGCTCATTACAGTTTCATTTCACCGGAGAAGTTAAAATTCGTTGATTGATTCTCAATACTGATAAGAACTTCGATTGAAATGAGAAATGAAATATCTTCTGGTTTTCCTCTTATATTTATTGAAAAGGGTAAAATTGCCATTATGAAAATTCATAAATTAAAATTATGGGCCAGATCTGAAGAAAATTTACTCTGGGCTTAGGAATTTCACTTTTCTAAAGTATGGAGTTGACAATGAAGGATCCATTTTGTTGGGTTTTTATATGTTGAACCCATATAGTAGGGGGTTGTAGTATTTTTCACAAAAAAAAATAATCTGAGAATCTTGGATCAGGGTAAACATCTAAGCTGATAGGGCACCGTACCGGGCAATATGGCAAACCATGGTGCTGTGCGGCCTGTGCCTACCAATCTCTAAACCCTTACGTCCTTGTAAATCCCATGTCCTACATTAACAGTAGCCCCATTAGGTTCTATTGTTTTTCTTCTTTATTTTTCCATGGCAGCAGCTTCACTTCTTCTTCCGTCGTATCCTTATTTCAACAGGTATTCATATCTTATCCTTCGTGTAGCTAGATAGCAAATCCTAGATTTCCTCATTAATGGAATTGACAGTGAGGAAGTTCTTCTTCATTTAGGTATTTTGTACAAATTTGAGAATCGTATGAATTTCTGAATTTTGATATTTTTGCTACTAAGTGACACTAACAACCTAGAATTTGATGCTTATATTGTTTTCCTTGTTATTTTTTTGATCACGAAAAGAAATTTGTGATTCATTGGAATGTTTTCGAATGGGGATTTGAGTTTTTTTATCCATGGTTTTTTTTTTTTTTTTTTTTGAAGGTAACCAATTTATTTAGTTATAATGGTTTGGTTACAATTCTGGGGTAGCGAATCCCTATTCTAGCGTTAAAGACAACTTGTTGGATGATGTCCGGGCAAGTATGATCCCAGCAGGTCGTTGTTGTTGCCGTAGTATGTTGTAGTTGGTCCTTGACTGCTTTGTTTGCCAGTTCATCCGCAGCCTGATTTGCCTCCCGAAGTATGTGTGTGATTTTGTGTTGCGGGATGTGTTGTAGGAGTTGTCCAATTTCTTGTATCATTTGTGTCAGGTACCACGGTTTTTGTTGTTGAGAGTCCATAAGTGATACCAATGCCTGAGAGTCCACTTCGAAACAGACTTTTTGCCATTGTTGTTGGAATGCCATTTGTGCCGCTAACAGTAGTCCCCAAGTTTCTGCCAATATGGATGATATTATCCCCAACGGTGCTGCCATTGCTTTTACTACCGTCCCATTGCTGTCTCTGCATATTAATCCTGCTCCCGCCGGTCCCGGATTTCCCTTTGAAGCCCCGTCCGTGTTTATTTTTATCCATTGTGGTTCCGGAGCTGTCCAGCCGATGTAGATGGTTGTTGATGTAGTACGTGCTTGTTGTTGTCGCATCGTTGTCGGTCCGTCCACCATAATTGGCGCAGAATGTTGTTGTGCCCATTGATATTCTTCGAACATTACCTTGATGAGTTGGTAAGTTTGCAGCGGGGTGTGTAGTTGCCTGTTGTACACCCTCGCATTTCTGGCCAGCCAGATATGCCAGATGGTGAAGCCAAATAAAGCCCTCGTTGGTGGAGTATAACTGTTGGATAAAACTTCTTGTAAGCTATTGGGGGGCAGTAGGTGGTTGTTGCTTGGTTGTTGTTGATGCTGCATCCTGTGAGAGTGTGTGCTGTTGTCTCTTCCTTGCTGATTCCGTTGGTGGTTGCTTGCATTTCGTGCCAAATGAGAAGTGATCCGCTACCGTATTGCCTTCGAGTTGTTGCATTCGAAAAATAAATGTTCTTCCGATTCTTCTTCAGTGGTGCATACAGGGCAGGTGTTCAAGTTGGTGATATTGAGTCTGCGCAATTTTTTGAATGTTGCCAGACCATGATTTGCGACTTTCCACAAGAAAAGTCTGATTTTTGGTGGACATTGAAGTTTCCTAATTGCTTTGTAGTCCACAGGTAGTTGATTGTGAATTTGGTTTTGTTGGGCATTTGTTGGAGTGGTGTTGAACTGAATGTATCCTGTTTTGGAAGTGTAGTTCCCATGTTTTGAAAAAGGCCAGATACTTTTGTCTTTTTGGTGATCCCTAGGTAGATAGATTGCGGTGATGTGTTGAGCCATTTGGGTTGTGAAGGTGTTGAAGATGAGAGTGTGGTTCCAGGAGTGTGAATGAGGGTCAATGAAATCTGAGATCTTTGTGGTTGGAGGTAGTTGGTGGCTCTGAACTGATTGGATGGTAGGTGTTAGGTGTGGGATCCATTTTTGGTTGATAGTTATCCATGGTTGAAAATGAACAATGTAATGAGAGAAGAGATTGTGGACTACACCATAGGCTTCTTGATGGAATCATTATCTAGTAATTTACACTAGTTTTGTTAATTGTATATTAGAAGGTGTACCAGTTTTCTCCCTTATTTTTTCAGTTTCTAGATGAAAAAAGGTTTACTAACCGCTTATTCTTATCTGGGACTTCTCAGGAAGAACCAAGAAGGCTTAAATTTGGAAACGCCCTGTGGGGTACAAGCCCCATCTCATGTCCATTTCAGAAAGCAAAGTATCAAACTCTATGTGGTGCCTCGGAGAATTATTACCCATGTTTGTGGTGTAAGATGTTTTACCTCCGATTCATCACTTGAATTGGGCAGCAGTAACAAGGAAGATGGTGTTTCAGTCTCAAGCAAACCCCAGAGGTGCGAATGTTTTGTATTTTTTGTACGATTAGTTTGCAACTAGGAAAGTCTGATCTTATTTGTGGCCTCTATACTGTTGGATAAATGTCATAACATTGTTAACCACATGGAAGTTATTATTTCCTTGCATTGTTACTTTTCCTACTGATATTTGACGTTCATAGCTTCTATTACCTTCTGAAATGTACTTCCTGAGATAGTTGACCTAGTGTTGTAATACATCGTATACACGTCCAGTGTTAGCAGGTTTAAAACAATGCTTCCTGGCTCCAGTAACTCCATTGACGCCATGGATGACTTAGAAAGACAGTTACAGGAGTACTTCATGAAAGTAAAAAGCTTGATTAAGGTGGGGAATTTAGTCGGTGCTATTGATCTACTTCGAGCTAGTTACAATGCTGTGAAAAAGCAAATTGATACAGGGGTTAAAGGGATAGAGCAAGCTGCCATGCTAGATGTCATAACCTTGGGATTCATGGCTGTTGGGGATCTTGAGTATGTTGAGTATCTCTTGGAGATGGTAACTTCGTGCAGCTGAAGCCAGTCTTATATTTGTTTGTGTCTATATTAGCTCTTGAGCTGGTCTTAATGTCTTGCAGAATGCTCATGGAAGTTTTAGTGATTGCTATCTGATTATTAATTTTCTATGGAATCTGATATAACAGTTGAATGAGATTGTGGTTACTTTAAAGAACGAAGAACCTCTACTGGATTCAGTATTGATGCACATGGGAAGTATGTATACAAATTTGGGGAAGTTTGAGGAAGCAATGCTCGTATATCGAAGAGGCCTTGCAATTCTAGAGGGATTATTCGGTAAGGTAACTGCCTAGTCTTGTTTCATGAACACATTTCTGTATTAGGGTCTGTTGCACGAACGACAACGGTATGCTAATAGATACTTTTTTTTTTTTTTATGACAGAGTAGTCCATATCTTGTAACCCCACTTTTGTGGATGGCAAAGGTCTATACTTCTATTCGGAGAGCCTCAAAAGCAGTGGAGGTTTATAATCGAGCAATAACTATTATAGAGACCAGCAGAGGTGCTGAAAGTGAAGATGTTGTTATGCCTTTGTTAGGTCTTGGGAATCTTCTAATCAAGGAAGGGAAGGCTGCAGACGCTCAGCATTCTTTTGGCAGGTTCATACTTCCTATAAATTTTTAGTGTATCAGTTTGTTTCTCCCGGTTAGCATGGTTTATAATTTTCTCTCTCTCCCGCTCTGTTTCTCTGTTGCGCTCACAGAATTCTGAGGATATATACAGATCTATATGGAGAAAGTGATGGAAGAGTTGGAGTTGCCATGTGTTCCCTAGCCCATGCATTGTGCGCAAAAGGTAAGCTGTATCAGTTTTATTTTGCATGCAAAAGGTTTCTTACCTCACATTTAATTATAGAGAAATATACTGGAGCAATCCTCTCAAGTCCACACATGATAAACACTGCTATGCCCAGATGTTTTGTTCTTATCATCCAATAAAGTAACATCTGTATGGCTTCATTTGTTGCGATTGTGAAAAATCCAATGTTTAAATTTTAATGGCTTTTTGTAATTTTGTGTATCAGGAGACATTGATGAAGCAATTAGATTGTATAGGAACGGTATCAAAGTTATTAATGATTCAAAGTTCCTAGCTTTGGACGATGAACTTGTGGAGAAAATGAGAATAGACTTGGCGGAGTTACTTCACGTTGCAGGAAGGTGGTAATTACATTCCTCTTAGACACGGCCATAACTTATTTTTGATACGACTTGGAATGTATGACGTCACCGTATGTTTGGTGCTTTTATAATTCTTTACAGAGAAGACGAAGGGCGAAAGCTGCTAGGGGAGTGCTTGCTGATAACTGAAAAATATAAAGGAAATGAACATCCAAATTTAGTAACCCACCTTATAAATCTCGCCACTTCTTATTCACGCTCGAAAAATCACGCAGAGGCTGAGCGCTTATTAAGATTCGCTCTGCAGATCATGAGAAAGACTGTTGAGCTGAACGAGCAGTCTATTTCTATCCCAATGTTGCACCTTGCTGTTACACTTTATCACTTGAGACAGGACGATGAGGCTGAGCATCTTGCGTTGGAGGTTGTGCGGATCCGTGAGGAAGCGTTTGGGAAAGATTCTCTTCTTGTCGGTAAGTGGACCTCTTTCATTCCTGCCCACTTCTGTTCACTGGAGTTTTTAGGCCTTAAAGTTGCTCAATATTATTTCATAATTCATAAAGAGAATGCGTTAACAACAAAGAGGGATTAGTAGTTCCTCAGAAGAGCTGAATCATAATTCATAAAGATAATGCTTTAACAACAAAGAGGGATGTTTTGACATTAGTGACTAACCTTTGGGGATGCACTGTTTCGCTCACATGGTCTCCATTATTGACCTGTTCCACTGTTCAACCTTCACATAACTAGTTTTCTTCTATTCGCATCTCATTAAGTTCCCAAATGGGGGACCACTGACTAGTTCTGAGTCTAGTCCTTCGGTTCCAGAGTTTAGGGTTTTCTCTTTCTCCACATCAGTAGGGACAAACAGTTTTGAGGGAAGAAATGCGAAAAGTTTGAAAGTTAGGGTTCTGGAATCCAAGGACTACTAGACTTTGCATTTGGACAAGAAAATGGCTAAAGTCCATCACTCAAATGGGGGCCAGACTTAGATTTACCCAACAAGTTGAAAGAAAAGTTTCTCTTCTGGTTTAGAGTGGTAATACGAGAAGATAAAAATAAAAAATTCTGTATGATGAGGACATCCCTAGAAAGAGGTTGGTGCATTATAAATTTCACGAAAAACAATTTTGTTATACAGAAATCATAAAGAAAAACCCACCAACATTTTGGTTGTACTGCGGCTTGAATTTGCAACAACCTGGCTGCTGCTGCCATTTGATGAAATATTAATATCTAAGAAGTTATATTGTAGGAAATATTACTGTATAATATGTTGCAGATGCTAAGCATTAGACAGGGTGAGTATGTGTTCATATCTGATGATACAGGCTTAATGAAAATCAAGACACTTCTTTAATCAAAGCGTTTAGCACCACAAACAGCATGGTTGGTCTTCTTGGGAATTTTGACCTGCAAATCCATTTGGTTCTTCCAATAGTGCTGCTCAAATTTTTTCATGAGAAAATAGTCACACGAGGTGGCTGAAGAGCTGAACACTCACCTCACACTGTGAAGGTCAATGATTTTGAGTTCCCTTGTGTCCAATCACTGGAATAAATCTTTACCAACCGTCGAACGGTTTGAGGTCCCATGAGGATTGGTTGGGTGCTCAAAGAAACCATGACACCTCTTGGGTTTTGCCTACATAAATAAATAAAATTCTACACCTGCAAGATGTTGTTAGAAACCAAATTACAGTATTCTAGTATGCTCCTGCTTTATAATCATAAGATTCATAATCAATAAGCTAATGTAGCCATTGTCTCTGTTTGACAGGGGAAGCTCTAGATTGCCTGATATCAGTGCAGAGCAGACTTGGGAAGGATGATGAGAAGGTACTAGGTTTATTAAACAGGGTTCTGAGCATTCAGGAAAAAGAGTTGGGTTATGATAGTGAAGAGGTGATGCTTACGCTAAAGAAGGTCGTCTTCTACTTGAACAAAATGGGAAGGAAAGATGAGAAATTGCTACTACAAAGAAGACTATCCATGCTGAGAACCAGATACAAACAGAATCCATATTAGTTTAATACAGTAGGTGTAGAATTTTCCTCGGCAGAAAATCGTGCTCTGAACAAAAAAATATGAGTTCCTCACTGTTCTCGCATGAATCCTTGAGTATTGGTTTCTATTGCTGCTTTCTCTTCTTCAACTCATAATGATTTTAGTAACTTGGTGTTTGTTAGCCAGTAATGCAAAGTACAAAGTAAGGGTGTCCGATGTATGAGATATTCTGCAGGCAGTCTGAAATCTGATGAATTGCTGTTGCTTTACTTTTTGACCCACAATGGTGAGAGGAAGCCTTATATGTTGAATTTCAAAATGATATCATGAACTGATAAATTTGTTCCAAGTGCACTTTTGACAATGAATCAATATGATCCCTCGGCGACTTTTGGTTTCTCCTTCAAGGAATATTACACGTGTCTTGCTCTCCTATGATCTGAATCTGTTAAAAAAAATTGAATTATCCCCTTTGTGCATAGAATTGATCTTATCTTGAACTTTCATGAAGGACTTCCTTGAGAAGAAGAATCTATACCCCGATTGGCATATGACTGAGGTCTTACATTCCCTTTCCTTGTCCACTTCAGAAAATAGATTACCAAGCTTTATGTGGTGCGTCCTAGAAGTACCACCCAGTTTTGCGGAACAGGATACTGAATCAAGGAAGATAGTGTTCATGTCTATGATGTTGAAAACTTTGAAGCACGCTACATTGCTACGAATAAGAGAAAGGAGCCGTCGTTCATTAATCTCTGAGGATGGAGTAAAATATTTTTGATTCAACATACACAGCTTTAGACCGTGGACTGGTGGAAGTATGGGAATAAACCCCCCCTTTCAATCAGGTATCATCTTAATAAAATCTCCCAAAAGTTTGGACAATGCTTTTGAGTTTTCGTTTAGGAACTTTATTTTTAGATTATAAAGGCTAATTCAGAATACTTGAAGAAGAGATCATCAACATCAGCGATAACTATGCAATTTCTTAAGCAAGGGTTGCTGCAAACGAACATACTGGCGGGTGTATCAAGGGTTGGAGATCAGCTTGTTGCTAGGTTTCCGACCAATTTCTTACCAGATGGCAGCCTTTCTGAATTGTAAAAAAAAAAAAAAAAACGTTGGTATTTGGTGGGAATTACATAAAAAAAAAAAAAAAAACTGTTTTCATGTGTGTTGTTAATTAAGCGCCGTGTTTTTTCTTTCTTGTTGAGCTGATAATTATTACTCAATACAATCGTAATTCTTCTGATAGATAAGGAGTATCAAATGATAAATCTGAAAGCCGACAACGTGTCAATATCTGTCTAAGCTCCCATGGCAAGTATATTGCAAACTGAGGTGTATTTGTAGACTGTAGTTGAAGGTATAGAGAGGGTATATTACTTGGATCCAAAAGAGAGACAAATCCCGACACAGTCTGAGCAGTGTTGGATTTGGAGAACTGATTGATGAGAACACTAAAAGTTGGAAGCTCCACTTAATCAACAATCTCTTTGAACCACACAGTGTTCAAAAAATCCTGACGATGAGAATTTCGCAGCTCTCAGAGGACAAACTGTGTTGGTCTCTAACTAAGAACGGGAAGTTTATAGTTAAGTCAGCCTATTATGCACTCTACAATCTAAAGTATCATAATGGTTTGGCTACTTATAAACCTTCTCCATCAAACACCTGGAGGAAAGTTTGGAAAATTGATGTAATTCCAAGAGTGAAACTCTTTATTTGGAAATGCATCAAGGATATTGTTCCTTCTAAAGAGAGACTAAGCAGACGTATCTGGCAAGAAAATGTTCGATGCGGTAGATGTGGATCAACCACTGAATCTACAATGCATATTTTATCTGAATGTGTTTATGCACGAGTAGTTTGGTTTGCAGCTGGATACAGGCAGGATGGTAATCAGTGGGAAAATCAAAAAGATTGGATAGTTTCTTGGTTCTCTGAACATGACCCTTCAACTATCAGTAAGATGACTACTATATGCTGGTTCTTATGGAAGGACAGATGCAACCTGGCATTTGAAAATAAAACTCAAACGCCACAACAGTTATCTCATTCCATAGACAGGTTTCTTAACAGTGCAGATTCAATTCGAGAGAAAAACACTACTTATGCAAAGAGTTTGACAATCCCTGAATGGAAACCACCTCATAATGATTTCATTAAATTAAACACTAATGCATCTTACTGTGAGAGTACTAAAATAGGTGGATATGGACTAATATTTCGTGATTCTGCAGGTACACATATAGCTTCGAAATGCAGCAGTTTCAGAGGGGATTTGGATACTAATTATCTTGAGACCTTGGATATATTGGAGGGAGTAAAATGGGGATTACAGTTAGGCCTAAAGAAGATCATAATAGAGAGTGACTACAAGAGTCTCATACAAGCGATTCGAGGGGAAGAGTCGGATATCCCATGGGAACTGCGCGGCATTATTGAAGATACTAGTATTCTACTAAAACACTTTGAATTTTATTCTTGTAAGCACATAAACATATTGGCTAATAAATGTGCTGACAAATTAGCAAAGCATGCCCGTAAAAAGGGTACTTGTAATAGTTGGGAAGGGGTAGCTCCATCTTTCCTTTCAAACTCTATTATGTATGACTCGGCTTGATCAAATGAAATTTTCTTTGTAGCAAAAAAAAAAGTGTTGGATTTGGAGATTCTTCTCTAGGAATTGAATTGTTTATGCAATATGCATGGACAAGTAGGTACTATCCAAAGCAGAGTTGAACGGCTAGTAGATAGGACTTGTAAACGTCATAACTTGGAAGTAAATCAAACAAGCGATGCATAACAAGTCTGAAATCATTCGAGTTCCATGACATTTGAGAATTGAACCGAGGGTTTGGTTCGGTCATATAGTTTTCTAACAATGACTTTTACATACTACTACGATGTTCAAATGATAGCTGAGTTAATTATTTTTCATTTTATTTTATTCATTTTTTTTCAAAGAAAGAAAGGAGGATCCATGAACACTCTTAGATGCACACTATCACATATGATTTGCGATATTTTCTTCACAAAACTCAAACGATAATGAATTTAAGTCTAATATTTTAATGATACATTCCTCTAACAAGAATCCACATTCTAACCAAATATGAGCATGATACAAGATACCAAACCTCATCATCTAAACGATATTAATTTCAACTGTTAACTTTTAACGACTAATATTCAAAGGGGCGGATAGTGGTGTTATACGTCTCGAATTGTGCTCATTTTTGGTAGGGATGTCGAGTCTTATAAGAAGTGTGTATTATCAAAATATTAGATTTAAATTCATTTTCGTTTGATTTTTGTGGATAGAATGGAGCTAATCATTTATGATAGTATGCATATGAGAATATCCAGGGATTCTCCCTCGGAAACAAAAGTGTCTTTTGAGACATGCCTCTGCAAGTCCAGGTAGCTAGCTCGGAAAACAACGAAAGAAAATTTCCTTATAGATATATGGTTCCTAACCAATATAATGTTTGCTATATTTCGGCCTCTTTTGTGATAGTTTGCATCAAATAAACAACCAAATCTTCCGTATTTCGTTAAGTATTTGAGGTTTTACTACCTAATACGTCAATTGATTCCCCTTAGAAAGAGTTGGATTTTATATTTTTTCCAACTCTTTTCTATGGATAAGGTTGAAGTTGTATTTTTTGTTGGAGATGGCAAGTAGGATCAATAGTGTGCATGAGCTTAGGGTAGTTGGGCCCAGTATGTCATTTTTAAAAAATTATGAAAAAAATTCACATCAACTATATACGGTTAGGATCACTTAATATAAGGTAAAAACAATTTTGACTATTATTAGTGTTTGATCTTTATTTGTAATTTTTTCTTTGTTGTTGACGAAGTTTTTCACACACATAAATAATGCGTTAGTTTTCATGTTTTTCAAACTTTACATTGCTGACGATGAAAGGATGTAACCTAACTTTACGAAGTAAATTTTCCGATCTTGGCAGTTACACGCCATAAATTTGACTACCTAAATAAAGCTTGACGTACCCATTCCCTAACAAAATTTAAGGGTTACTTCATGCTAGTTCATCTTGTATTTTTGAGAACTTCTTGTCTAACTTCAATAGACTAATTCATCTTAGTACTCTTTAATTTCTTTAATTGAGTTTGAAATTGCTCTTTTTGGACAAGATCTTCACATATCATCTCCAAAACTTAGTATTTGTTAAGCATCATTATTGCTTCAATTGTTGAAAATTTCTTTTTCAACTTTTCGAGATTTTGACCAAGTTTATCACATTCAAGTGTTCTTAATCTAAAAGATTTTTCTTTAATATTTATGCTTCTTCTTCGTATATACTTTTACATGTTGATTCCCATGATCTTTCTTGATATTTTTAATAAGTTTATCGACATTTGGATCTTCATGGTCTTTTTCTTCGTCAGAGTCAAAATTATCATCCAATCAATCAAGAGTATGTGAAATATTTATAGCCTTTGGAAAGACAATATTAGTACATTACACTCATATACATCTTCACTTCATGAGTCAAAATGACGAGTCTTGCGAGAATCTTTATGGAAAGCTTTTATTACCCAATTTTTTAAAATTTTTATTTTTTATGATAATAAGATCAAGTATTAGTTGTATTTCGGGAATCGCTACTTCCATATTCAAAACTCTTTCAATTATACGTTTAACTCTAGACAACTTGGAAGATCGTAAGCTTTTGTAAAGCATGTTTATAGTTCAAACCGAGAAGCTACTAATCTAATCATCTTTTGATTAAATTTATAATTAATATAAACTCAACCAATATCATTGAGGTATTAATCAATTTCAAAAGTTTATGACTAAAATAATCAGAAGCTTCATTTGGTTTCATACAAACATTTTCCTAATTATTTAAAAAGTTTTCAAGCGCATCTTTCTTTCTCAATTAACCGTATTTGTAAAAAGTTTTAAGAATATCCCAAGCTTCTTTAAAGGTTTCGAAAATATCTATACGATGAAATATATATTTGCTCAAACTAATCTGAAAGGCGTTAAGACATTTTTTCATTTAGTGTTACATATAGATAATCATCTTTTGCCCATTCCTCATTCGAAAAATATTAAAACTCTATTGTTGTAGTACTTTCTTTAAGACTCGTCGGAAGAGTATATCCTCTGACTCATGTCATCAAAACTTTTTATTCAAGGTATATTAGAAAAGGTTTCATGAAAATTTGTAACATCAAAAGACGGAGGAACAAAATAGAACAAGATGTCTTCAAATCTAGGGTTTATGGATTGTTCAAACACATATTGTAAGATCCTTAATGTATCCAACATCGTCGATACCCATTGATAATACTGGGATGCCTAGTTTTTTGGTATTATAGTAAGCAGACCCTAGTTTCATAAAATTAGAGTTACAAAGTTATTATATGACAAATCAACTTTTTGATCCATGTCAATGAGAGTGATGTTAGAGGATTATATGGGATGAGGAGATGCAGTGGCTCATATATTCTACTAATAGGTACCAATGACCGAAGCGTATTTTATCTTTAGGTTATGTCTCCTTCCAAATATATCGATAAACTTGATTTATAAGTAATATGCTTTCCTAAGATATGATTTTCAAAATACTTATCTAAATAAGATTGACCGAGCCTTAGGAAACTAGTGCATAAAAGTTTATCCAATTCAAAACATGTATAACTATCTAGGTTTAAATTCTAATTAGCTATTGATTTTGAAACCATTTCATTATGTATGATAATTTGCATTATATTAACAGTCAAATCTTCCATATTTTTCTAAGCATTTAAGTTAGGTTACTTGATGTTCAATTACGTAATTATTCTGAAACCAACCTGGGTATTTTGGTAGGACTTTAAACTATACCTACAATTACTGCAAGTGCACATTGTCTATTGTAAATAGGGAAAATATAGGTCAATCCACAAAGAGTTGTTACAATGTGATGCTAAACGTCTAAGTTTTACTATTACTAATTTAAATAGGAAAGGGGTGTCGATACGATAAAGATATGAATAACTATGCTAAACAAACAAAATTAAAATGCAACTAAAAGGTACTAGGGAAGCTGATTCCACCATAAACCTATACTAGGTATTCTACTAATGATATTTGAAAAGATGAGGGTACCCAAATACACCAAAATCTTTTATTTATCAACCTATAAGTCCTCTACCGAATGTGATCGTCTATGGACATAGTCGAGACATTACGACAATTCGGTTTACACTTCATGTGATCGTCTATGGATACGAGATCGATACAGTACAACAACAAGATAACTTGTGTGATTGACTATGGATAGAAGATCGAGACAATACAACAACAAAGTGTGTTACTTGATAGGTGTGGAAAACACCCTATTTTATTATCTATTGCTTATGCTTTCTTTGATTTTTTTATTGTAAATTATGTATTTTATATTTGTTTTTTGAGTTATCGGGTACTTTGGAGTCATATGGAGTAAAAGAATAAGAAATCATCCAAAACTGAGTAAGAAGGGAAAAATTGTCATTTCATATATGAACATTATTGGGAACCCATCCAAGGTTAAGGGTTAAAGGCACACATTTTAAGAAGGAAGTGGTCATGCCAATTTAGGGTATCCTTAGTCCTCTAAGTATGGGCGTAAATAACTATCCCACTACATCTCCTAAATCCCTAAATTGAGAGATCATATTTCTCTCTTTTATTTTGCATCATAAAAAGAAGAAGTTGTTATCGTTCTGATTGGAAATAAATGGTTTGAATCAAGAGAGGGTTTGTAGTTTGATAAAGGATTAAAGGTGATGCAGTGGTGGATTTGGTTGCAGTTGAACCAAAAAAAAATGGAAACAATGGTGCTGATTTGGGCGAAGCAGATGAATGGATTAAAACTGCTGCAAGTGAATAAACTTAGATGTATGTTAGGAATTGCAGGAAAGAAAGGCCTGAATTCTGTCGGGAATAGACAGAAAACAAACAGAACTCTGTCAGATTTTCATCCGGACGAGTTAACTCAGTATCGGCCGATGGGACATTTCAACTCACACCAGTAAGCTTAGTAAGACCGAGTAAAACAACTAACTTGGCTGACTACTTCCCTCTTGACCATTTGAATGACGGTTGACCAATCTGACTGTTAACTTTAACTGTACTGCAATGGAATATTCCGTTAGCGGGGAAGAATTTTAGTCAACCGGCAGTGACTTTATGGCCAGATTCCGGTGGCACAAGTGATATTCTGGCAACCCAATTTTGCACGTATTTTTTGTGATTATTTCTCATGGGTTTGAATACCAAGACTCGGAATTAGATGAAGAATTAGACTTGAATTTGGAAAGAGAAGATGGAAGGATTTGAGAAATACTTGGACATGGAAAGAAAAATTATTATGGAAAAGGGATCCTAATCCTAAGAAGATTGCAAGCAAATTAAAGCCTTTAAATAGAGAAGTTCTCTACCTTTCTCTCTACACCTTTACACACTTTTACACACAACACTTTGGTTTTCTTTTCTTAATTCTTTGTGTGAACTCCTTAGCATGAGTAGCTAATTTTATTATTGATTGAGGATGGATTCCTAGTTCTCGACATGTTTTGAGTTCTGTTTTAAATTTAATTTGAAGTTTTCACATGATTATCGTTTGTTTTTACTAATATGAGTGTTTATGATTGTTTGATAGGTTGTTCAGTGTGCACACTAAATCGATTTGTTAACTCAATATAAAGCTAGTAAAAGTTAGGGGATAAGTAATCGTTTCTTGACTCTTTACACAAGTAGAAAACACGAGACCTTGTAGAGGGATTTTGTAGAGCAATTTTGTTTGAAAACAACGTTAGATAGTGGACCGGGCGAACCGAGTCTAACTACTAGTATCAAACCTAAATTCATAAATATTAATGAATTATTTTGAATTACATATTATAAGCGAACTTCAAGGTGGTTCTTTAGAATAGAATCTGATTACTAAGCGAACATGTTACTCAGTGAAACAAGGAATTTTGGATTTGCTAAGCGAACCTGTTACCTACGGTATGATAATCTGTGACTAATAAAAAAGTGGATGAAAAACATAACTTGAATCATTGTTTTGCAACGAAGAAGAATTCCTTAATCTTATTTGTCTCTTATTTATTTCAACCTTATCTTTTTAATTGCTTTGTTTATTTCTTTTATTTTTAAAACCTAAACAAAACCCTCCTTTTGTGATATTATAAGACAACTAAAACCTATTGCTCCTCGGGGGAATGAACTTAACTACCACCATATTACTTGTTAATTAAGTGGAAAAATATTCACTAATTTGTTGTGGTTACGACACACATCATATTTTGGCGTCGTTGTCGGGGAGCAACAGAACAACTTTTGTTGTTTTTCTCTTATTTTCGTTATTTGTTTTCTAGATTATTTTTTAAAGTACTAGTTTTCTATGTATGGTGCACAAAAGCAAGCATATCGCAACAATCAATACGGGTTTCCACCTCAACACTATGACAACTTCCAACCATCTTTAGGATACAATCGAAACCAATATTTTGGCTATGATAAATTTCCTACAGAACCTTATAGGTATTCATGTACATATCAACAACCTTTTGACAGGTATGTTTGTGGACAATCAAAAGGATGGGAAGATAGTTATGCCGATGATCAAAAAGTCTCTAGTTTGCAGATACATTCTGTACAATGATAAAGGATTGTCAACATCAAATGATTCAATATTTCCAAGTTCAGAATAAGTCACTCCAACAATAAAAACAAAAGAACGATTCGTCCATCAAGGATTTACAAACTCAAATGGGACAATTGGCGACCGATATGAACCTAATGAAAGCTCACGCATCCACAAAGCTTCCTTCACAACCAATTGTGAATCCAAGAGAGAGTATGAATGCTATTACTTTGAGGAGTGGAAGACAAGTTGAGAAACCAAATCAACAAGATGAGGTGCATGAAGAGTTAGTCAAAGAAAAAGATGAACCCACACCAAAGGAGAATTCCAAGGAAACAGTTCATACTTTCACCACTCCCCCAGCCGATTTGTTAAATCGAATTAAGAGTTGGAATACAAGGATATTTGGGATATCCTTAAGCAAGTACAAGTCAATATTCCACTCAATTGAAGTTATTCGTCAAATTCCTCGTTATGAAAAGTTCTTAAAGGAGTTGTGCATGAAAAAAAAAAGTTGAAAGGGAATGAAGTCATGAGTGTGGGGGAGAATGCTTCGGCATTCATTCTCAAGAAACTCACACCTAAATTGAAGAACCCCGGTAGTTTCACTATACCTTGCATAATTGATAAAACAAGGTTTACTCGAGCTTTTCTAGATTTAGGAGAATCGGTTAATGTTATGCCTTCCTCGATTTATGATTCTTTGAACCTTGGTACTCTTAAGAAGACTGGGGTAGTTCTTTAACTTGCCAACCGATCTAATGTTTACCCGAAAGGGATTGTTGAGAATGTTTTGGTGCAGGTTAATGAGCTTGCATTCCCGGAGGATTTCCATGTATTAGACAATGAATGATGAGAGCTCATCCAAGTATACACCTTTGCTATTGGGCAGACCATTTTTGAGTACTGCTGGAATGAAGATTGATGTCCAAAATGGCGCCTTGACTATGGAATTTGATGGTGAAGTCATACGCTTCAATATATTTGAGACAATAAGATACCCAAGTGATGTGAAGTCATGCTTTTCCGTTGAAGAGATAAATGCGGGCTAATAAATCTTGCAAGAGCTAAGTCGGGCCAATGATTTTAAACCAAGTGCTACATGGGAGGAAACCCAATGGTTTTGTATTTCTTATCCTTTTGCTTTTTATTTTGCTATTTATTTTTCTTGTTCCATATCATGTTTGGATTTCCCACCTTGACTTTACTAGTAAGATTCAATTACATTGAGGACAATGTAAGGTTTAAGTGTGGGGGAGTGGTTAAGCATAAATTTATTTTTATTTTTTTACATTAAACCTCCAATTTGTAGAGATTTTAGAGTCACTAGT
This sequence comes from Papaver bracteatum, assembly GCA_023529315.1. NCBI lineage: Eukaryota > Viridiplantae > Streptophyta > Magnoliopsida > Ranunculales > Papaveraceae > Papaver > Papaver bracteatum. The sequence goes on from JAJJWX010000433.1 coordinate 1,301,562, forward strand.
ATACTTCTAGCTATGTTCACATATGGAATTCTCATCGAAATAATGGAACTTAGAATTGCTAGAAAATACTACAGATTAGGTGTTATTAATCTTTGGGAGAGGTCATTACTTTTTGTGGCTCAACATAACCATGTCGGTGGAAAATTAGGAGCAGGAAGATATTTAGTAATCGAGTTGTTGATCAGTCATTAGTGGAGACTACCCGTATTTATATCAAGCGAAGCACCGACCTTCAATTCTTTATAGCTGAAAAATATTTTTATAGTGTGTGTCACCATACGCTAATTCTGGGTAGAATGGTGAGCTACCCCACTTCACACCAATTTCAGCACTATTTTTGATCTCTTGAGTGATAATTCCGCCAATCATGAGGGTGACGTCTATAGATGAAAGCCTCCTTCTTGTAGTTTGATTTGCAGTTAACACCATTCTCTCGACAACAATAGGTCCATAGAAACACCATCATCATCAATAAGTGGAGCATCACAAGTGTTAGATCATTGCTCGGTCGAACTTGCAAGCGTTGCTATCTCAAGCTTGTTGTCAAGTTTAGTTTCCAAAACTATAAGTATTGATTTCTAGTATACCTATAGCTAAGTCTCGGACTAGGATAGAAAGTGTAGTTGAGCTCTAGACTCCACGACGTTCATCATGCAAATACGAAGAACTACTCAAGGAACTGGTGGATCTTTATCGACAAAAAGGTATGTGGAGACTTGAACTTATCTATCACTCAAAAGTCTATCTACTCTATCTCATATCTTGAGACAAAAGTTGTATTGCTATATAGACTTCGATTATACACATTTGCTACTTTGAGCCGAGTTTATCTCGCTTATCTATTTCTCGAAATGTGTGTTGGTAAGCTTTTGTTTTAGCCAAGTTCATTGATTTAAGATTTTTCAAAGTTTTCGTAGTAGTAATTAAGATTCGTTCTCTCAGACTTGCGAAGATTAAATTTAAAGGTTTAAGGAAAATAAAAAACAAAGGTGAGAATTACTGGGCCTAGGATTCCACCGAATTCATATCAATAGGTTCAATTTATTTATTCTCAACAATTAAAGCTCAATAAACAAAATAACACTGACTCTTATTTTTGCCAAGGTAGACTCTCAAAATATTAATTGTATACCCTAAGCATAGATTATCTAAACAAATCATAACCTATCTAATTGAATGACAACCAATTTAATCAAATCATAATTCTATTTTAATTAATGCAAAAGTCATATAGTAAAATAAAATAAATTCACCCATGTGTGAAGTTCGGCTTCCTCCGTCGACCCAGTGTTGGGGTTTAGCTTCTCATAATGAAAACACACTCAAAAATATAATTAATAGCTCAAATGGTGTTTTTATTGAAGAAAACTAATAATACAATGAATTCGCAACGCTATAGAGCCGTTACAAAACTGTTACAATGCTGTTACAGAAAACTATTATTTTGTTCTGTCGCAGAAAACTGTCGTTCATGGAAGAAACAGTGACAATTCTAAACGACAGACTACAAATATAGTCTGTTCTTCTTCTTCTGCAGAGAAGTTGCTCTGCAACTCTCTATTCTTCACCCCAAACTCTCGATAGCCTATTCACTGACTCCCAACGTCTATTTATAACCTCACAAGACTAAGAATCTCATGTAATAACTCCAAAACTTCACATAATCAATGCCGTAAAGTCCCGGGAATAATTTCTTTATTCTTCCCCTCTTCACGCGTATTTTGTTGGTTGTAAAACTTTCCAAAATTCCTGTGAGAATCAAACAAAAACTGACATAAAATCTTCTCTCATTACCGTGCAAAATCTCCCAAAAATAAATACCAAAAACCCGTGAATATCTTCTCCCTGTTTTAAAGTAACTACCAAATATAACATAATATCTTCTCCAATTTTCTTCATTTATATTCTCATAATCACGTTCTAAACAGATTCAAACTCTCCAACACGTTCCTCACACGCGATCTTATCAAAATCTCGAGAATATTTCTCACTCCTCTGTTTAATTCGAATCGGATTATCCAGCCCATTATATTCGAAACCATAGACCATACCATTCCTGTTTGGTCCAAATAGGCCCAAAGCAACCAAAACCAGTGGTCGAATCTCACTGAAACTTGTCAAAATTCCCAACAGAGTTATCGTAGGAAGAAAACTCGACAACCTGTTCAAGCATTAAATCCACCATTCTAGCCAATTCTGGTCCAAACGACGACCATTACCAGCTCTGTTAATCCAAAAAAAACAAAACCAATGAGTTTGGTCCCTTGAATCTCCCTAAAACATTATTAAAATTCGTACCCTAATTCTTCCAGTTCAAGAACTAGTTTCCCGCCAAAAGCATTTTTCATGTTTTGCTTCAAACTATCACTATAGCCAAATTCGATCCATTTCAAAGGCCTTACCAAGTCTGTTTAACCAAAAGGAGGATACCCATTTAATTTCAGCCATTAAGTCTCATTCGAACACCTCCAAAAGTTAAACCCTAAATCTGCTGCCATATTCCCGCCAAAACTGAAATTCAAATTGTTGAAGATGAAGTGCCCTGATCCAAAACACGGGCGCCTTTAACAACTGGATGCCTATGGGTGCCCTTTATCCAAAACGATGGCGCCTTTAACACTTTTTCTGAGGTGTTTCCAACACATTTTTGGGACGCCTTTAACACTCCTTCGGGGTGCCCTAAGTACTTTTTCGAGCAACTTTCGCCATAAGAGCTTATTTGACAAAAACACCTACAAACAAAATTATTAGTGATAAAATGAGTCCTAGCTAATGTATTTATGGGCAAAAATGCGTCGCACTTTCGTGCTCATCATTCATCTTTACAAGTGAACGAAAGTCATGTTGATTATTTCAATATCTTGAAAATTGCTTTGATGAAAAATAGTGTGTGAATAACCTCTATTTAACATCCTCTAAGAATGTTTCAATGATTGAAATAAAGAGTTTAGAACATGTAACCATCTTTGGATATAATCATATAATGTGTTCGCGCATTAATGTATAAGTCCAATACCGGGAACCAAATGTATGCATACTTATGTGTGTACTAAATGGTTGATGGAGACTGGGTAAGTATGCGTACCCATATGCATACTGGCGGAAGTTCACGTCCGTGAATTTCTGCTGAGTTTGGAAATCAAAACCAACTCAATCCGTTTACCTAATTATGCGTACCCGTACACATACTGGCAGAAAGTTCACGTCCGTGAATTTCTGTTGAGTTTGGAAACTAAAACAAACTCAAATCTGGTTACTTAAGTACGCATACTTAAGTGTGTTACTTTCTAAAATTGGTTTGTTCATGAATTAAAACATTTATATATTAAGGAATGCAATTTGCAAACCGTGGATATAATGTTCATGAATCGATTCGAGTGAATCAAAACCAATTTTTCTTCAATTGTGTCTTGTATACTTCTATAAGATCTAAGCAATTGAACAACTCTTGAACTAGTTCATCTGAGTCATTTGGACTAGTTATGGTGAAGATGAATAAGGTTGATATGAAAGTTCTCATATGTCTAACCATTGGTTAACTAATGTTGAACCAACTAAGTGTACATGTTTAGGTACGGTTACTCAAACCTAAATGACGTATATTTCATTTGTGTATAACAATCTAAGTTCGATCTAACGGTTGAAATATATTAGCTTGAATTTAATCAAGTTTTCATCTAACGGTGAATATTGAATGCTTTGTTACCAAGGTAACTTAGATTGCAAATCCTGATTTGGAGACCATATAAAGGGAAACTCTAGCAACTGGGATACCTAATCCCCACACCTCATATATGATACTAGTTGTATAAGCTAGAGTCGATTCTCCTTTAACCTTAGGTTTCTACCGAGACCTTGTAGGTTAACGACTTAAATACTTCATTGGGATTGTGAAGCCAGACCCAACTATTTTCTCCGTAGTTGTGTGATCTGATCTTGATGTTTCTATCGAATTGAGTACAATCGTAAGATTGGCTTGATATTAATTTCTCTGATAGGCAAGATAGAAAAGTAGTCATAAATATATTTGTCTCATCATTTGTGATTCTGTAATATCTTGTTTCGCTAGTCAATTAAGATTATTGTGAGGTGATTTATAATTCTATGCTGTTCTTCGGGAATATAAGTCTAGGTTATCGATTGGTTCATGTTCACCTTGATTTATCAAAAGACGGAACAAAACTTGTAGGTATTTCTGTGGGATATAGAATTATCTATTCTTGTATACTTTTCTGTGTGAGACAGATTTGTTTATTAAAGTCTTCGACTTTGGGTAGCAACTCTTAGTTGTAGGTTAGATCATCTAAGGGAATCAAGTGTGTAGTATCCTGCTGGGATCAGATAAGTAAGGAGCGTAACTGTACCTTGAGTCAGTGTGAGATTAATTGGGGTTCAACTATAGTCCAGACCGAAATTAGTTTGTAGTAGGCTAGTGTATGTAGCGGCTGTAGATGGGGAAAACGATTTGCTGGTTTTTAAGGAATTGAAGAGTCGACCGTGTGGAGACTCCTTGAACCGAGCGAAATGTTTAACCTCATACAGATGTACTGCAAGAAGGGAGTGCTTTAAGTTCGAGAGATCAATATATAGGACTCCGGCCTAAACCAAGAACAATGGCCGTTCCAGAGTCAATTCGGTCACAAGAGAGGATGGGTTGATCTGTAGGAAGGAAGTTAAAAATGCGTGAGATCAATGGTGATCTGAGATTGTAGGTGTGTTGTGAATTCATCGTGAAAATGATTGAATTTTTCTTAATTGAGAGTGATTTCTATGAGTTCGTGTCGACGAAAGATTGTTTGTATGAACTTTGATGAGAAATTTCTAGACGAATGTTTGAGTATTCGAATCTTGTCCTTTCAATCCGGATTTAGAGATATTTTATAATGCCGGAGTTGAAAACACCATGATCCCATGAAGTGTGATAGTTGATGGAATCAGAGAGTGGGGAAGTGGGAAATCGTGTTAAACCAATTACTCATCATGCGGAGACTTGGTTAATTTTCCACCCACTACTTTGCTGACTCTTCCAACTGATTGCACGACTTTCTCACATTCTCATCGTGGGTGAACACACGTGCCGTAGACCTCCAGACCAAAACCCTATTTAATATCCCCCATGTGACACGATTGAAATCTCGTCATTGTGGAGTCAGTTGATGACTTTATGGGATGATGAGTCCATGTAATGCTGTTTTGAACATTATTAGCAAATGTTATGAAACTCATGAATTTAACGTGTCTGCTGAGACGAGGTATCATTATAACCTAAGATGAGAAAACTGTGTTGCTGAACTGTTGAATATTGATAGTTGAACCAATATTCTTTGATATGAGAAAATATTTCTAGTCTGAGCGAATATTGCTAATTTGAATAAACATTGCCGGGTTGAGTGAATATTGCTAGTTTGAATAAACATTGCCGGTTTGAGCGAATATTGCTAGTTTGTGCAAATACTTATTTTTGATGAATCGTTGGTAGGAAGACCAAATAAAATATTAATTTAAGTTACTGACTGCTGGTTCGAGCAAAATAAATAAAGTGTTGATTATGAAATCATCATAAATTATAAGAGTGTTTGAATCTTCTCAGAATCACGTTTCTGCAGAGCTCTGGATTCAAAACCCTGATTTTACCGAAATGGTAATTTATTGCAAATCAATACAGAGTTACACAGGGACCAGATACATGGGATAACGGGTTCACCATATATCATCCAAATGCTTGAATGAGCAAAAATACCAAAGTCTCCCGGGACTAGTTGGTGAAAGAATGATTAAATGCTGGTTTAATCACTGAAATAATGCTCGTGTAAGTGACAAATAATAAAACCTGGTGTTATGGAAATATGAAGTACCGACCTAGAGGTCATGAAACCGGATCTTGGTGGGCATGGGACCGGTGGATGGTCGTTTGAGCAAACTTCCAATTGTTTGAAAAGAGTTTGAACCTAATATGAGCAATTGAGCAAATTAGGTTAAAATCGTTAAAACATGCGGGACCAGCTGTTTGCAAGCCTCAGGGTCACCCTTGGTCGGTCAAGGGGATGTGCACGTGTCACCATGGTGTCCTCGCTTCAGTCTTGAGAATTTTGATATTTTCTAGTGCACGTTTGAGCAATATTTTGAGAAAATATGCAAAATCCATGGTTTTGCTGAAACTGGGAAAAATACATGAGATGATGAAGATAAATAAAACATGGAATTACAAGGTGTGGGACCGGCCACGGCTAGGGCATGACAAGCCGGTTGACAAACACGGTCCCACATGCTTTCCCAGTTTTATGTAATTTTATGTTTTTTCTCTGATTTGAGGAAAATTCCATGAAACATGAGAGTTTGATGAAATTAGGGAACTTTCGTGTGATGAGAGAAATAAATTAATAATAAAATAAGGAACGGGAGTGTGGGACCGGAAATGGACGAGGCATGGCCGTACGCCCAGTGGGCGCAGGTCCTAAGCCGCTCTTCCCAATTTTACCAAATTTTGATGATTTTAGAATTTTCATAAAATCAAAGGGATTTGTTGAAAACCAAGATATTTTTTTGAAATCAGGGAGTTTTCATGAAATCAGGAATCAAAACACCAAATAATAATAAAATAATAGGCGTGTGGGATCGGCTAGGGCATGGCCGGCCGGCTAGAGCCCGGTCCCACAAGTTTTCCCTAATTTTTAAATATTTTCTATGATTTTAGAGAAAATACATGAAATTAGGTAATATTAGGGAAAATTCATAAAATCAAGGAATTTTCATAATTTGAGAAGAAATAATAAATAATGGGACGTGAGGTGTGGGACCGGCCACAACCAAGGCATGACCGGCCGGCCGGCGGTCCCATGACACCTTTCCCTAATTTTATCATTTTTTGATAAAATCATGTGATTTAGATAAAAATACATGAAATTAGGTAATTTTCATGATTTTAGGGAAAATTCATAAAATCAAGGAATTTTCATAATTTGAGAGAAATAATAAAATAATGGGACCTGAGCTGTGGGACTAAGTACGGCCAAGGTATGACCGGCCGGCCGGCGGTCCCATAACACCTTTCCCTAATTTTATTATTTTTGATAAAATCATGTGATTTAGATAATTTCTTTGAAATAAAGAAAATTTGCTCGAACGAGAGGATTTTCATGAGATCAGGAAAATAGTAAAAGTATGATAAAATATAAAATTGGGCGCGGGACTGGTCACGGCATGACTGGCCGGTTGGTGAGCCCAGTCCCCTGGCGCTTTTGCTAATATTTTTTTATTATTATTTTTCCCTCCTATTTTGCATAGGTTCCTCGTTTGTTCGTATTTTTTGAAATGCTCGTTCGTGCATTCAAAATGCTGGTCCGTGCATTATCTGCTAATTACACTTGCACAATTTTTGTGTCGGGGCTTATTCGATGCTCAGATGCCTGTTTCGTTGGATGTTTATCACTAACCCGTGGCATTCTGCTGGGAAGAACCATGAATTGAAGTGACGAAATATAACGAAGAATCGTAGAATATTACTGGATATTCAGACGATTAAATATGGCTCGTAGAATATTGTCGGATATTCAGACGATGGTTCGTAGGATATTGCTGGATATTCAGACGATTTCAGACAATTAATTGATGGCTCTATACCAGAAGGGCTTCCTGTCTAGGAGCATTAATCATCTGAGGGTTGAGCAATATGAACTTGCTGGAGTGTCATATTCCTCTTGCATAGTCGGGGAAAACCTGGTTGCATCCCGAAGACGTTGTCGCTCTATACTAGTAGGCATGTTGTCTAGGATCCACCCAATATTTCGATTTTATTCAATATGAGATGTGTCGTGGTCTCAGCTGGAATGCTACACATCTACATCTTCTCTGAAAGACTTTCTCCATCAGAGGTGGCATGAGCTTTCATGCATGGAGACATGGGTATCGATATTCATCCGTTTTCCGGATCCGAAGTAATTATTGAAATTGCTCAGTATTCATGAGATGTGCCTCAACTGAGAGACTACACATTCACATGTACTCTGAGAGATAGTCTTCTCAGACAGAGATTTTATGGCATGAGCTTTCATGCTTTAATGAGAGACATGAGCCTTAATACTCATCCGATTGCCGAATCTGGAGTATAGTTTTATAATTCTACCCTTTGTCGAAAATCCACATCTATATTAAGTCCCCTGCTTAGTGAGGAACAATCATGTTCCTCTCTCTGCATTGAATGGTGATTTTCCAGATACAAATACAAATAAGTAATTGAACTTAATTATATGATAAGATATTACCGGATTTCGACCGAATGAGGAAACCATGGTTTGAGAGAAAACCCCAGTGGCATAACAGGGTATCATCCAGTGAACATGAATTGGTGTAGAACCGCTGATTCGAGGGTGGAACCTTGGTTGGTTTAGGATTCACGGTCCGGGCCCGAAAAGGAAATCCTTAAGGAATTAGGTTTTGGAAATAAAATTAGGTATAAAAGGAATTAATCCCTTTGTTTTTTTTTATTTCTCTCCCACATCCACCACCTTTTTCACCTCCCCTTCCCTTCATGTCTGAGCATCAGGAGGAGCAGAAGAAAATTCGCCGGAGTCGCCGACCGCCGGCGCCGTCAGTCACCGTCCGGCCGAATTTCGGCCAACTCCGACCATGTAATTTATTTATTTTTCAAAAGATTGTTGATTTTATGAGTTGTTCATGGTGAAATTCTATACATGTATATATATTAGTGTGAGTTTTGTAGAAAAACCCTTATTTTATTAAACATATGTTCGTTCAATCGTTAGTTTAGGAAACTAGCAACAATCCCTAACTTGAGAGAGATTTTTCTTTGAGAATAGACCTGTGTCCAGTGGTAAAATTTTATTTATGAGCTTTCATGGGAAACAAAACTTTATGTTAAGAGTTGTGAGCTTTCACAAAACCGAAGTAAACCTCGTTTTAGAAAATAATGTTCATTCGAGGAAAAATAGATTTTTTTTTTATGTTCTGATGAGACAGATAGACACTGACATGTGTTATCCCGATTACCTTTCAAAAGAGTCTATCTCCGTTAATGAAAGTGAATCAGCTGAAGAGAGTAAACTAATTCTAAATCTTGTTAAAATCCAAGCTGATAGATTTAATCGGTTGGAATACAATGTCAATGTTTTTCTTGGTATAGTAAGAGACTGTGACTCTAAAGAAAAAGCTCATTGCAAAGAAAATGCTGAAGTTCAGTCTTCACATATCTTACTTGAGGCAAGTCTCAAAAAGTATGCTTTGGAAATTGAACATCGCTTGAGTAAACTCTCGATTCAAGGATGTTCCAAAAGGTCTACTATACCATCTACTTCTATCACAACTGAAAGAGTTCCAGTTCCATAAGTAAAATCAGAATCCCTTCCTATTAGAAAAGATGTGTTTACTGCCTCCTCAAATCAAGGAAGTTCCACATCACATGGAACGAATAAATCTCCCAACGACGGTGTTAAGACTATTCTGTCTAATCACTCAGGTGACCAAAAAATATGTCTCTTTTGTGATTCAAAAGTACATGTTGAACATAAGAAGAAAACAAGGTTGAATGACAATTCTATTGTTCGTCTTCAACACACCTTAGAATTAATTCTCAAAGGTGTAACTGGCATTCGTATGTCTAGACCAATTGGTTTCAATAGTCACCCTGTGTACCCTACCAGGAAAGTAAGTTCGATGTGTTCCTCAAATTTTCAAATGCGAAACAGTCTTCCCATACCAATTCATTCAAGAAGAACTAATGGGTCTTCTTCAATCAAAAAGGGAGAAAATGTTGTTCATGATGTGAAAAGGGTACCAGAAGAAGACAAAAATGGAGAGATGGAAGACAATCTAAAAAAGATAATAATCAAAGAATGTAAAGAGATTATTAATAGGATGTCAATTCCCTCTTGTACAGACTCTTCAGGTAAGAATACATACTATGCACCATACTTTGATGATAGTAAATTTTATGATAACTTTTGGCATCATAACGGTTTTCCGTCCAAAACTAGGAGAAAAAGGTTTAACCAAAAACAACGTTCATTTGATGAGCTCAAGGCTCATACTTGTGATAATTGATCCCAAGGTAGAAAACTCACTCACAAAAAACCTGGTTTAGTGAGGTATGGTCAGGTATACTTGATGGCAAAGTGTGACTTGATTCTCTGGCTATTTTCTTATCGTTCCTAGCCGGATAATTTTACAAGCATGTTTGCACAAGTATTTTTATCTTGTTTTGATGAAGTTTTTCTTATTTTTAAATTCTGTTTTGTCAAATTTCTACTCCGTGCTCTAAATTGTTTCTCTCTGGAAATATGAAATTTATTGAGCCAAAAGTTTGTGAAAATATTCACGTAGTAAAAAAACTTTGTCGTGACGTAGTTGTATGACCTTTTGTGTGTGCTTTTGTTTTTTGGGTCAAGTTGTATTCGTATAAGTACTCGTGTTACTACCACGAATCTATTTTGGAAACCATAAAAGGTACCCTCCCTAAGAAACCATTTAAATACCAAACCCCTTGAGTCACGTACGCATACTCTGGGTTGTTTTGTGTTTTGACAAGAATGTCTCCATCTTCTCGCTCTGGTATTTTCGCAAGAGGATTTCTTGATAAAGGTATTGGTTTCGAGTCCAAAGGGAGGAAGAAAAGAAACATAGTAGAAGATGATCATCCTAATGCCTCATGTTACTATGCATGTACACATCACGATATTGAGAATGAGAATATGGTTTCGGCTGAAGTGGTTCATGATTTTCTTAAATACTTTGAGGATGCAAAACTGCACTCGTTGACACTTTGAAGAGTCTTGACATGTTAATAACTGAGTTGAAAAAGGTTACTTATGACCTTGGTCTCATAAATACACATGTTAAAGAACTTCTCAATGAGGATATCTTCTCGGAAGATGCAGTAGATGCTGTCAATCACAAGCTCAAATATCTCAAGGCTCATGAGGATTTCAAAACGTTTATTTGATTTTAGTTCGTGTTCAGTTTTGGTGGTTTAGGAGTCTATCTTTGATTGTCATCTTATTGATCTTTTTTTTTCCTAGGAAAGCTTCTTATAAGAATAACAAGAGTTTGGAATAGCCATTATTGTGATTACACATAGCTATGTCCAACGTTTTCATCTTCAATGTTTTTAGATTTATTTATACAAATTCTAAAGTTTGTTTGGAAGATAATTTTGCAGTATTAATCTTTATGGTTTTATATATTGGAATTTGTTATGGGATATATGTGTTTGCATCCGTGAACTATGATTGTCCCATACGTTGTCAAAAGTTAAGTCTTTCGTACGTCGATATGCAAGTATTGATAAAAGAATGAATGAACTTTTGACAAAAGAAAAAGTTAAGCCTTTTATGTCATTATGCAAATATTGATGGAAGAAAGGATGAGCTTTTTTTTACAAAGATTAAGTCTATTATATGTCATTGTGCAAATAGTGATGAAAGATAAAATGAATCTTTGTTTATTATGCAGTATTGATCTTCCCTGATCCATATTTTTATGTATATACTATGTGGCTCTGTAAGTTTTCTTATGTTGAGCATTTTCCAATCAGATTAATCATGGGTTCTCTTATGATTTATTTAGTTGAGTATTCCGGTTGAATTAATCATATGTTCACTTGTGGTTAATTCAATTAAGATTTTTGGTCACAAATTCATATTCTTTTGTGAGTTATTATTATCCAAAGAAATCCTTCTTTTCTTTTGAAAGTAAGGTTGCTCTTGTTGTTCTTTCGGGAATGCATTTTATGGGGGAGAGTTCTTAATTGAACTTGTGCTTTATTGCCAAATCTTTGCGGGGAATGCAGTTATGGATTATTGTAGGGGTTATCTTGTATCTTTATAAACTCCTTGATGAATGCATTTAGTTTCGGCTATATGATTGCATCTAAAAATTTGTTATGTTGTTTCTTTTGGTCATGAAGTGTCTCTATGGAAATTTCATTAGGATCCCACTAGTTTTCGTACTTTTGCCAATTTTATTGACAAAAAGCGGGAGAATTAATGTTTCATACTACAAATACATATGGTTTTCGGATCATTATGTAAGTGGGAGTGGTTTCCATGTGAGATGGAGTATTTACTAAGGGGGAGTGATACATATAACCATAGTATTGTTGTCAAAGTTGTGATACAATTGAACTTTGATGTTATGTAATAATACTATGACATTGTGTAACAATGATTAAGAGCTTTTATTTTCTCATTGTTATGGCTACGGATCTTCAACAACAATGATGCTGATTTGAATATCTTTGGAATCATTGGAGTACTTGGAAGTGATGAAGATTTCGAGTAATGTTGAAGAACCAAGGATATCATGCATGTGGAAGAGAAGCTGCAAAGTTTATTTATTTTTTATTTCATATGTATTGATAGTTTTGTCACTAAAATTGACAAAGGGGGAGATTGTTAGAGCATTTCTCTGTCGAACTCGCAAGCATTGGTATCTCAAGTTTGTTGTCAAGCTTAGTTGCCAAAACTATAAGTCTTGATTTCTAGTCTACTTATAGCCAAATTTCAGACTAGGATAGATAGTGTAGTTGAGCTTTAGACTCCACGGCGTTCATCATGAAAAGACAAAGAACTACTCAAGGAACTGGTGGATCTTCATCGACAAAAAGGTATGTGGAGACTTGAACTTATCTATCACTAAAAAGTGTATCTACTCTATCTCCTATCTAGAGACAAAAGTCTATATAGACTTCGATTATACACATTTGATATTTCGATCCGAGTTTATCTCGTTTATCTATTTCTCGAAATATGTGTTGGTAAGCTTTCGTTTTGGCCAAGTTCATCTTTACAAGTGACGAAAGTCATGTTGATTATTTCAGTATCTTAAAAATTGCTTTGATGAAAAATAGTGTGTGAATAACCTCTATTTAACATCCTCTAAGAATGTTTTAATGATTGAAATAAATAGTTTAGAACATGTAACCATCTTTGGATATAAGAATATAATGTGTTCGCGCATTAGTGTATAAGTCCAAAATTGGGAACCAAATGTATGCATACTTGTGTGTGTACTAAATGGTTGATGGAGACTGGGTAAGTATGCGTACCAGTATGCATACTGGTGGAAGTTCACGTCTGTGGATTTCTGCTGAGTTTGCAAATCAAAACCAACTCAATCCGGTTACCTAACTAGAGGAAAGTTCACATCAGTGAATTTATGTGGAGTTTGGAAACCAAAAAAAACTCAAATTCGGTTACTTAAGTGCGCATACCCGTACACATACTTAAGTGTGTTACTTTCTAAAATTGGTTTGTTCATAACTAAAACATTTATATATTAAGGAATGCAATTTGCAAACCGTGGCTATAATGTTCATGAATCGAATCGAGTGAATCAAAACCAATTTTTCTTCGATTGTGTCTTGTATACTTTTATAAGATCTTAGCAATTGAACAACTCTCAAACTAGTTCATTTGAGTCATTTGGACTAGTTATGGTGAAGATGAATAAGGTTGATATGAAAGTGCTCATATGGCTAACCATTGGTTAACTACTATTGAACCAACTAAGTGTACACGTTTAGGTACGTTTACCCAAACCTAAATGACGTATAATTCATTTGTGTATAACAAACTAAGTTCCATCTAACGGTTGAAAGATATTAGCTTGAATCTAATCAGGTTTTCATCTAACGGTGAATATTGAATGTTTTGTTACCAATCCCTACACCACCTGTGTGATACTAGTTGTATAAGATAGAGTCGATTCTCCGTTAACCTTAGGTTTCTATCGAGACCCTGTAGGTTAACGACTTAAAGACTTCATTGGGATTGTGAATCCAGACCCAATTATTTTCTCTGTAGTTATGTGATTTGATCTTGTTGTTTCTATCGTATTGAGTACAATCGTAAGATTGGCTTGAGATTAATTTTTCCGATATGAAAGATAGAAAAGTAGTCATAAACATCTTAGTATCATCGTTTGTGATTCCGCAATATCTTGTTTCGCTAGTTGATTAATATTATTGTGAGGTGATCGATAATTCTAGGTTGTTCTTCGAGAATATAAGTCAAGGTTATTGATTGGTTCCTGTTCACATTAATTTATCAAAAGAAGGAACAAAACTTGTAGGTATTTCTGTGGGAGACAGAATTATCTATTCTTGTATACTTTTCTGTGTGAGACACATTTATTTTTTGAAGTCTTCGACTTTGGGTCGTATCAACTCTTAGTTGTGGGTGAGATCATCTAAGGGAATCAAGTGCATAATATGTTGCTGGGATCAGAGACGTAAGGAGCGAAACTGTACATTGAATCAGTGTGAGATTGATTGGGGTTCAACTACATTCCAGACCGAAGTTAGTTTGTAGCAGGCTAGTGTCTGTAGAGACTTAATACAGTTTGGTGTTCAATCTGTACTAGGTCCCAGGGTTTTTCTGCATTTACGGTTTCCTCGTTAAAATAACTTCTGGTGTCTGTGTTATTTATTTTCCGCATTATATCTTGTTATATATATAATTTAAATATCACAGGTTGTGCGTTTGTATCGATCAATTGGTAAATCTAATCTTTGGTTGTTGATTGAAATTTATTGATCCTTGAACATTGGTCTTTGGTAACGTTCAAGTTTATTTCTCTTGTAATCAATCAGACTAGCAGATTTCGATTTGTTTGAGTTGGGATTGAATTGAGAAATTGAGATATAACTCTTTGATATACTTTTTATTAAGATTGAGTCTGACTGTCTAGTTGATTCTCTTAAAAGTATATTGAAGTTAGTCCATACAGATTGCTAAGTGAAATATTGGGTGAGGTTGTTAGACCCCTGCTTTTTCAACAAGTTCGAAAAGTTAAAGACGTTCAAGGTTTACAAGAAACGGAACAAGAAAATAGAAAATTTCATATTTAAGTAAAGCAACAAGACAAGGAGCAAAAATATACATACAAGTTGAAGACTTATTTAAGAGCAAAGAAAATCAAAAGGTGAGAGTTATTGAAATTTATGGTATCGAGACAATACAAGTTGTGAAGAATCAAGTGGTAAAGTACTTTTTCCATGGCCATGGCTTGTTTTATTTTCACTTTGTTTTTTCCACTTTGTTTTGTATTTTATATTTCTCATGTATTGACAGCACACAAAAAAATGAAAAAAAGGTATATATAAAATAATAAATATATATATATATATATAAATATAAAACAAGAGAAAATTTTATTATTAGTTTTATTTTTATTTATTCAATAAGCCGTGGGGAGGGAGAAATATATAAGGAAGTTTCAAGCGACGAGGATTTTAAGGAAAAAAATAACAAATTGTCGAGGATCTACGAAGTTCAAGAATTTACCATCGATAGTTGAAGCCGAAGACGAAGACCGAGAAGATGAAGACGACGATCTGAAGACGTTTTTATTGGATGATGTGAAAGTGGTGCTATCATCATTGTCGATCGGATGTGAAGGTAAGTGAGTAATCTCATCCTCTTAATAGTGGTTGATTTCATTTCTTAGAGATCGTCAAATTTTTTTTTTAATTTCCCACGATTTTGTGGGGTCTCCAAAAATTATTCGAAAGGTTTCCTTCCCACCATTCAACGCATCGCAAGATTTCTCCCTTCATTCCTACCTCCACACATGTGAGAACCATAAAAGTGCATCTTTTGAGTGCAATTTCATAAAACCCTTTTTGGTGAGGCAGAAGTCAAGGCGAAATGCTTATTGGTCGCTCTCCAACCTGATTTTTTTTATTATGGCATAGGTTGATCGGTCACACTTTTTTCAATTTATCGCACTATGTATTTGAATTTTCTCTTGTAATTCTGACTTCTTGACACTATATTGAGAATCTTTATGTCCTCCTAGTACTTTGAATGCTTGCGACGCTGGAAAGCTTTGAAGTTGGGGTAGGTTTTGTGGGTTTATCTCTAATAAACCCTCACGAGACTATAACTAGTCCACTAGGGACACCTAGGAGTTTAAAAGCATGTTATACATGCTAAGTGTAACCGTATTCTCGATGAAATGGAGTAGTACGTTTTAGTTTAGTTTGCTCGAGGAATAGCAAAGTCTAAGTGTAGGGAAATTTGATAGGTGTGGAAAACACCCAATTTATTATCTACTGTTTATTCTTTTTTTGCTATTTTTCTTGTAAATTATGTATTTTATATTTGTTTTTTTGAGTTATCAGGTACTTTGGAGTCATATGGAGTAAAAGAATTAGAAATCATCCAAAATTGAGTAAGAAGGGCAAAATTGTCATTTCACAGATGAACACTATTGGGAACCCATCCAAGGTTAAGGAGTAGGAAAATAAAAGTGTTAAAGGCACACATGTTTAAGAGGAGGGAAGTGGGGCTGCCAATCTAGGGTATCCCTAATCCTCTAAGTATGGGTGTAAATAATTATCCCATTACATCTCCTAAATCCCTAAATCGAGAGATCATGTTTCTTTTTTTTATTTGGGCGAAGCAGATGAATGGCTTAAAACTGTTGCAACTAAATAAACTTAGATGTATGTTAGGAATTGCAGGAAAGAAAGGCCTGAATTCGGTCGGGAATAGCAGAAGAAAAAAAACATAACTTTGTCGGATTTTTATCCGGACGAGTTAACTCAGTACCGGCCGATGAGATGATTCAACTCACACCAGAAAGCTCAGTGAGACCTAGTAAGACAACTAACTTGGATGACTACTTCCCTCTTGACCATTTGACTGACAGTTGACTAGTCTAATTGTTAACTTTAACTGTACTGTAACATAATATTCCGTTAGCGGAAAAGAATTTCAGTCAAGCTGTAGTGAATTTCTGTCCGGATTCCGGTGGAACCAATGATATTCCGGCAACCCAATTTTGCACATTTTTTTTTGTGATTATTTCTCATGGGTTTGAAGACCAAGAATCGGAATTAGATGAAGAATTATACTTGAATTTGGAAAGAGAAGATGGAAGGATTTGAGAAAGACTTGGACATGGAAAGAAGAATTATTATGGGAAAAGGATCCCTATCCTAAAAAGCTTTTTTTTTTTTTTTTTTTTTTTTAGAACCAACTCAATTTGATTAAAAAATGAACAAAAGAGTGACAACAAAATAAAGGAACAAAAAATAAAAATAATAAAAACCAAAGGCTAAAGTAGACAACATGTCTCAGGCCTATAACACAATTTCATTCCTAGATCAAAACCCGTAATAAGTTGTATCTGGGGATTCCATTATGTGCATAGCTGGAGGCCTAGCATTGAATTTTATTACCTGGACCTTCCTCAAATGTCCTCCTTTTTTGACAAACAAGTCAGCAGAGAAGTTCACTTCTCTATAAACATGGTTGAAATGGATTGCTTTAATCTTCTTGCAAATGTGTTCCCATCTGACCCAGACATACCATGGCAGTTTCTGCTTTGTAAAAGTTGTGATGGAAGCTGTTGAATTCGAGTTTATAATCACCTTGTCCTTAGCATTGAGTACTGCCCATTCCAGAGCTGAAATAACACTCAGAATTTCTGCAATAAAATTTGTAGCAATTCTCAAGCCACCACTCTCAGTTGTAACAAACTTACCTTCACTATCCCTGGAAATAAAATCATAACCAGCATAACCAGGGTTTCCCCTTGAAGCACCATTACAACACAAAAGAATAGTGTCAGAATCAGGCAGTTTAAATTCACATTCAATGGCTTGAAAAGACTTCACCTTTCCGCATCTTATATTGAAATTTTTTAGGATTTGAAGATCATAAGAAGAATTGTACATATATCCTTTGAATCTTGCTTCACATTCACAGATCTTTCTAGTTATTCTTTGTATATCTTTGACACTGCCAGGTATGATATTTTCAAAACTAAAGTAATTCCTTGAGAACCAGATGTCTACCATGATGTTAAATACAGTAATAATCCAAATTTCCTGAACAACAAGACTTTTTCCTTTGCAAGCTTGGATAACCTCGTCAAAAGATTTTGGGTTTTTAAAAGCAAAAATACCACCAATCCAGCTCCATAAAATTTGACTATAATCACAATCCCAAAGTATATGGTAAGTAGAGTCTTGATTTTTAAGCCATAAAAAGCATCTTGAGGCAAGATTCATACCTCTCTTCTGCACATTTTCATCAGTGTTGCAGGCACCTCTAGTGATTTTCCAAATGTTACCAGCTATAGATGGGTGCGCACAAACTTTCCTATTTTCTTGTACCAATTTAGCTTTGGTTGCTTCTTTCTGACCAGATTTACAATACTGTGTACTGAAAAGATACCATCTTGAGTTGCAGTCCAAATGAGTTTATCTGGACCAGAGGACAATAAAGGCAGTTCTTCAACATAGAAATATTTTAAGAATTCTTCTGGGATGACCCATTTATTTTCTTGGATTAAAGCTTCCACTTTCAAGTGAGGGTGTTGTTGGATAAAACTATCTTCAGGGAAATACTTGTTGATACTATGATCTAGGATCCATGCATCATGCCATAACAGAGTGTTACTTCCATTTCCAATGAGCCATCTTGTATTTTCTTCAAATTCAGGGATTATCCATTTGATACCAGGCCATATAGTTAATTTTTTTATAATAAGTAATCCACCTGCCATGCTTATCTTTAAATTTAGCTAGAAAAAACTTAGCCCATTCTTCATTAGAAGTAAGAATTCTTCATAAAAGTTTCATCAGTAAGGCTTTGTTGATGTTGGTAGGCTCGGAAAGATACCTACTATTGTGTATACTGCAAGTGCAAAGTGTCGACAAGCAACACAGGGAAAGCACAGGTCAAACCACAGAGACTTGGAGAGTGTACATGTTTATTCTAAATCCTTACTAAGAACTGATTCAGAGAGTAACCAAAGGGGGTTTGTTTTTGTCGATACGACGAGATATTGGCAAAGACTTAAACAGAAAGTAATTTGAATTAAAATATGCAATTAAATCAAGGTGTAAATATTGAGAATATGGATACTAGGGTATTCAAATCCACCACTAACCTATGATATGCATTCAACTTGTAATATTATTCTTGTCCTTACAGCAGATTCAAGTCTAACGTATATCTAAGGTGTTTCTCCAATGGATAATTTAATCACAACTAAAGTATTTCTCCAAAGCATTAACTGTCTAATTAAAGCACAACTAATCTGAGGATCAATATTTGGTTAAGCATGAGTTGTAGCATAATCAACATAGAGATATTCTAACTACAATGGATACATGGCATACATTGTGAGAGAAATATGTTGACAAACTTGGATTAAATTATATATTTAAACAATTCTAAACTTTCAATAACAAGATACAAGATATGAATACATACCAATGAGTTACGGCTTCATTTAAACCCTAGCAAATGAAACTAGAACATGAAGAACATTACAACAAAACTTAAATTTGATAAACTAACATGAACAATCTATTCTTGGATGGTTTTTCAACACAACAACCCTCTCTATTTATACACAAAATTCCCTCAAGCACTTGGATTCGAAATTTGGAAAGCATCCACTCAACAAAACATGTTTTCTTAATTGATGGATTGAATGGAATATATTTGGTTGTGGGAAACAAATTGGGAGTGATTGAGTGAGAGAATGGGGATGTTTTCTTTAATTGATGGATGAAATGGAATCCAATGGGGGTGAGGTGGATGTTTTGGAAAGAATCCAATGGGGGTGAGGTGGAAATGGATTTGGGTCTTGAGTTTTGGATCATGGGTTGTTTAATCCCATGAATTTGTAAACAGGTTGCCATTGATGCGCGAGCGGGTTGCAACGCTTCCAACTTTCTTCTATTTTGTCTTCTCAATTCTTCCAAGCTTTATTTAGTACTTAAAAACACAAAATTAATTAATACAAATATTTATTCTTGAAAATGGTAAAAATGCAGAATTTGGGATAATATATGACTTTGAAGCGCGAAAGATGAGTTAAGTGCCAATGAAAAGGTGTATGAATATGCAATATTGGGCACTCATCAAATACCCCCAAACCTGAATTTTACTTGTCCTCAAGTGAAACAGAAATCTAGAAATCCTAACTATACCACTGTCGCTGGTCTCTCGAATGCATTTAGCGTATGCACTAAGCCTTTAAACCCCTAGGTGTCCCTAGTGGACGAGTTGTAGTCTCGTGAGGGCCTACCAAAGATGTACCCACAAAACCTTCTCCAATTTCAGAGCATCCATAGAAATGTCCTCGTCTTCGGTCTTCAATTGTAGATGATGAACTTCGGAATTTCGTAGAACCTTGACAATTTGTAACCAATTTTTTTTTTTTTTAGAGACCCGCTACACAGCTGGTCATAGTAAACACACTACAAAAGACCCGCTCCACAGCTGGTCATAAAAGATAACAACAAAAGACTCAAAAAAATGCAAAAGACTACAAAGGATCCTACAAAAGACCCGCTACACAGCTGGTCATAAAAGATGCAAAAGACTACAAAACGCCATATGCAAATACTCCCCCAAACCTAAATCTAACATTGTCCTCAATGTTTCAAAAGATAACAGAAACCACAACAAACTATGAGAACAAAACAGATTCAAAGGAAAGAGATTACCAGATGCCAAACCAGAGACAGTAGAGTATGTCCAAAGCAACCGGCATGGAAGATATCTGTGGTATGTACAAGGGGTGAACTTTTCAGTCCACATAGATCGGATCAGCAAGATGAGTTGTTTCAATCTCAGGTGGGATTGGTTCAAGGAACGGCTTTAGTCTCTGCCCGTTGACCTTGAAGACATTCTTGGTTGTTACATCTTCTAGTTCTACAGCCCCATGGGGGAAAATTGTTCGCACCACGAACGAGCCTGTCCATTTAGAACGTAATTTTCCTGGAAAAAGGTGCAGTCGTGAGTTATACAATAGAACTTTCTGGCATGGAGTGAATGACTTGCGCAAAATGCGTTTGTCATGGAACACCTTCATTTTATATTTGTACAACTTCGCATTATCATATGCATCATTTCTTAACTCTTCTAACTCATTAAGTTGAAGCTTCCTTTGGGTGCCAGCTTTACCAAGATCAAATTTCAGTTTCTTTACAGCCCAATATGCACGATGTTCTAACTCTACAGGGAGATGACAAGCTTTACCGTACACAAGTATGTAAGGGGACATACCAATGGGGGTTTTGTATGCAGTTCTATAGGCCCATAAAGCATCATTCAATCTTAAAGACCAATCTTTTCTAGACGGGTTAACCGTATTTTCTAGAATGTGCTTAATCTCCCTATTTGAAACCTCTACCTGGCCACTGGTCTGTGGATGATATGGGGTTGCAACTTTATGAGTTATGCCATACTTACGGACTAAGGACTCAAAAGTCCTATTGCATAAATGTGAACCACCGTCATTGATTATAGCTCTAGGGGTGACAAATCGAGAAAATATGTTTTCCTTTAAGAACGAAAGTACCACCTTGTGGTCATTAGTTTTGGTTGCAATTGCTTCTACCCACTTAGAAACATAGTCAACAACAACAAGAATGTACAACTTTCCTTCAGAGCTAGGAAATGGACCCATGAAATCAATGCCCCATACATCAAATAGCTCAACAATCAAAATGGGTTGTAAGGGCATCATGTTTCGTTTTGATATACTTCCCAATTTCTGGCACCGGTCACAAGAAACACAGAAGGCATGGCTGTCCTTAAACAATGTTGGCCAGTAAAAACCACTCTGCAAGATCTTTGCAGCAGTTTTCTTTGCACTAAAGTGTCCTCCACATGCTTGATCATGACAAAAAGAGATGACATCCCTTTGTTCAAATTGGTGACACATTTCCTAATGATTTGGTCAGGGCAGTATTTGAACAGATATGGGTCATCCCATAGGAAATGTTTCACTTCGGCCAAGAATTTAGACCAATGAAGTGGCATCCTACCTGTAGAAAGGTAGTTCACGATGTCGGCAAACCATGGAATTTCATAAACCAGCATCAGTTGTTCATCAGGGAAAGATTCCCTAATAATCTCTTATTCATCAGTGGATTCGACATACAACCTAGGTAAGTGATCAGCAACAACATTCTCTGACCCTTTTTTATCTCGAATTTCGAGGTGGAACTCTTGTAACAAGAGTATCCATCGAATTAGACGAGCCTTAGCATCTTTTTTAGATAAAATATATCTTAATGCGGCATGGTCAGTATAAATGATGATTTTAGATCCTATCAAATAAGATCTAAACTTATCTAATGCAAACACAACAGCTAGCAGCTCTTTTTCGGTTGTTGAATAATTCATTTGAGCCTCATTCAGTGTCTTACTAGCATAGTAGATCACATAGGGGTGTTTGTCAACTCGCTGACCTAAGATAGCTCCAACAGAAAAATCAGATGCGTCAGACATGATTTCAAATGGCAATTTCCAATCAGGAGGTTGGACTATAGGGGTTGAAGTTAGAAGAGTTTTGAGCTCTTCCCAAGCATGCACACAAGCATTATCAAACACAAATGCAACATCTTTACTGAGTAGATTACACAGTGGTCTTGAGATCTTACTGAAATCTTTAATGAATCTACGGTAGAAACCAGCATGGCCTAAAAATGATCTAACCTCCCTCACAGAGCGAGGTTGCGGCAAGTTTTGAATGAGGTCGACTTTGGATTTGTCTACTTCAATGCATTTTTCAGAGATGATGTGTCCTAGAACTATGCCCGAGTTCACCATAAAATGACATTTCTCCCAATTTAAAACCAAATCTTTCTCTTTACATCTAATCACCACGCGAGTGAGATGGTTCAAACATTCATCAAAAGATGATCCAAACACAGAGAAATCATCCATAAAGATCTCAAGGAAGTTATCTATCATATCAGAAAAAATGCTCATCATACAACGCTAAAATGTAGCGGGTGCGTTGCACAACCCAAAGGGCATACGACGATAGGCAAACGTTCCAAATGGACATGTAAATGTAGTCTTTTCCTGATCTTCGAGTGAAATATGAATCTGGTTGTAACCAGAAAAACCATCCAAGAAACAATAGAATTTACGCCCAGACAATCGTTCAATCATTTGATCTATGAATGGAAGAGGGAAGTGATCTTTCCTTGTAACTGTATTCAACTTCCTATAATCAATGCAAACTTGCCACCCTGTGGTTACTTGAGTAGTGATTAACTCATCTTTATCGTTTTGAACTACAGTAACTCCTGACTTTTTCGGCATAACCTGAATAGGGCTAACCCATTTGCTATCTGAGATTGGGTAGATGATACCCGCATCAAGAAGCTTTATAATGTCACTCTTTACAACCTCTTTCATGTTAGTATTGAGACGCCTTTGCATCTCCCTAGATGGTTTAGCATTGTCCTCAAGGTTTATATGATGCATGCAATCAGTGGGACTTATGCCTTTAAGGTCCGAGATGGTCCAACCTAAAGCCTCCTTATGCTCCTTAAGTACTTCTAAAAGTTTACTTTCCTGTTCTGTATCTAAGGCAGATGAAATGATTACAGGAAAAGTATTAGAAGGTCCCAAAAAAACATATTTAAGAGTATCAGGCAATGGTTTCAGTTCGAGCTTTGGTGGCTCAACAAGAGAGGGAACAGACTTGGATTCCAATAGTGGAAGAGGTTCCACTCTAGCTTTCCACTTAGATGTATCCATAAGTGGTGTGAATTCAAGAAAAGTATTCACTTCACTTATGTATTCATCATCAAACATATCCAGGTCAAAATTATTCAAACAAGCATCCAAAGGGTCAACATACATGCTACTAGACAACGAATCCTGAATCAAACTTTCAATCATGTTGATTTCATGCACATCATCATCATCATCAAGATATAAATGTTGTTGGATAGTATTGAAAACATTCAACTCCACAGTCATATTACCAAATGACAACTTCAACACTCCATTACGGCAGTTAATGATTGCATTGGACGTTGCTAAGAAGGGACGTCCCAAAATTACAGGAATGTGACTTTCAGGGTTTTGCACAGGTTGAGTATCTAAGACGATGAAGTCCATAGGAAAATAAAACTTATCAACCTTAATCAAAACATCTTTTACCACACCACGTGGCACTTTGATGGATCTGTCCGCCAATTGCAGAGTTATAGGTGTTTCCTTCAACTCTCCAAGACCTAACTGCACATATACTGAATATGGTAATATATTCACACTTGCCCCTAAGTCTAGCAACGCCTTCTTAACCGTTTGGTCACCTATTTTTCATTTGATAGTTGGACTACCTTGGTCTTTAAACTTAGGAGGTGTGTTGCTTTGAATGATTGCACTCACTTGCTCAGTGAGAAAAGCACGCTTATGCACATGAAGCTTTCGCTTTTGTGTGCACAGATCTTTAAGGAATTTATCATAAGCAGGGACTTGATTGATTGCATCAAGAAATGGGATGTTGATGTTAACTCGTTTGAACATTTCCAAAATCTTGTTGTACTGTATACTCTCTTTTTGCTGCACCAATCTTTGTGGGAATGGAGCAACAAGTACATGAGATGGTGCAGAGACATTAGAATTATGGGAATTCTTATGTTGCTCAGATTTGTCTTCAACACTAGGTGTTTTCTGTGGGATTTTATGCACTGGTGATTCTGATGTAGACTCACTCGACTGTGGTACACCTACATTGTTTTTAACAACTTTACCACTACGAAGGGTGGTGACAGCATTTACTTGATTATGGGAGGCCTCATTTCGAGTTGAATTTTCTGCCTGATATACATTTTTTGGATTTTGTTGGGGCTGACTAGGGAGTTTTCCTTTGTCTCTTTCATTCAATGCTTCACAAATTTGACCCATTTTAAGTTCTAGACTTGTAAAACGTTGGTCTGTGGTCTTTTGGAGTTGTACCAAATTTTGGGTCAACAAACCGAAACTTTCTTCGAAGCTAGGCTTTTTCTCTACAGGGTACAACACATGTGGTTGCACTTGGGGTTTTCTAGGATAGGGGTATCCTTGGTTATTATTTGATGTTCCCCCTTGTACAGGTCCCTTATACCATGAAAAGTTAGGGTGATTTCTCCACCCTGGGTTGTAGGTCTGAGAATATGGGTTGTTCTCTTGCCTTTGGTACAAAACATTGGCTTGCTCGGTTTTAGACTCTTGAAATGCATGGAGGTCCGGAAAAGTGTCCACTAGATGGTCTGAACTATGGTATGTGGCACAAGTGGCCATTTCAATTTGACTACGGAGAGTTGGGATATTAGTTTTTCCATTCTTTTCTAGTTCTAGCTTTTCTATTCTCCTGGCCAAGGATGCAATCTTTGCACTTCCTTCGAAGTCAGAGTCAATTCTATGAACATTAGATGCCGGGGTAATCCTATTTGGTTCACGGGGGGATTCCCACTGCTGAGTCTTTTCAGCGACTTCGATTAAGAAATTCCAAGACTCATCAGTAGTTTTTTCAATAAATTGACCATTGCACATGGTCTCAACTGTAGTTCGGTTTTTGACATCTAAGCCTTCATACAAAATTTGCACAAGTCTCCTTTTTTCAAAACCATGGTGAGGACATTGGAGCAATAATTCATTGAATCTCTCCAAATATTTTGCCAAATTTTCCTCCCCTAATTGCACAAAACTATTCAGACTTTGACGAATTGTCGTAGTCTTATGGTTTGGGAAGAATTTTTTGAAGAACTCTTTCGTAAGAGCATCCCACGTATGAAATGACTGTGGCTGTTGAGCACACAGCCAAGTCTTGGCCTTTTCTTGTAAAGAAAACGGAAAAAGTCTTAGTTTGAGGTCCTCATCCGTCATTTGGTTGATCCGAAGAGTCCCACAAATTTCCTCGAACTCTCTCACATGGTGGTAGGGATTTTCAGCTTCAACCCCTTTAAATTTAGGCAACATATTGAGGATACTCGCCTTTAGATCAAATTGTCCAACAACATCTGGTAATACAATGCACGAGGACTGGGTTGTCCTCGTTGGGTACATGTAGTCCTTTAGACTACGGACTGGTTCTCTCATTGTTTCGGATGGGCCGGGGCTGTCTGTCTCAGAACTATGTATTTCAACTAACTCTTCTTGACTGATTCTAACTAGTCGGTTTTTTTGGTCTCTAAAAGACACAATCATAGCCTAGATAGCATATTAAGCATGTTAACCATTTACCTAGAAGGGAAGTTCTATGTAATCACAAACAAGGATGAATCCACCACAGTAAACCTACTGATTTCTAGCAAACAAAAATCATGATGGCTCCACTTAGATTGTTTTCTAGACCAGCTTCTAATCCTTCGAAATGGAATTCGTTATAATCTGAGCAAACTCCTCTGGAATCAATCCGAGTTTAAGTAAATTGAATAGAGGCGAGGGAAGCTGCTAGAGCTTTGATACCCAAGGCCTCACCGTATTATAAGGCGGCGCAGTCACGCATTCAATTTACAGAAACCGTCATGAACTTCGAAGTATGCTTAAAGAGTAACCAATATTTTTCAAATGACTTTCCTACTAAGCTCATTACCTTATAGGTCTTGTTCTATTCAAAATTTTAAAGCTTAGGTTCGCGTAGGTATCGTTTTCCTAATGCGGGCAAGAAGAGAACGGTGATGAAATCCGAACTCTTATCTTATATGGCCAGTCCTTGCCCTTTACTAGGAAATTAAAACAGCCGTATTCAAATCCTAAACATGTATGCAAACGAAGGAATACAGTAACTCGCTAACAGGGGATTCACGAGTGTTTCGAAAAACTTACCTCCCGTTCCAGAAGGGGGAAGAACCGTTGTTGTCGACTCGGGCCACGACTCCTATGTCATGAACGAACCCGAGGGGCCGAGGTGATATCGTAATCACCGTCCTTCTCTGCAAACAGTTTGATATTTAATATTACCCTTCCGTAGGGTTTTTAAAAAATAGAATGTCCAAGTCCAAAGTCCAAAAAAAAATTAAAGTGCAAAAGAAAAAGAAAATTACAAGAGTAGAGGAATCCTAATACAAACTAAAAATAAATAAAATAAACTCTCTCTTTTTTTTTTTTAAATAAAAACTTCTTCCGCTTCCTTTCGCTTCCTTTCCTTCGCCTTTACAACAGCTACTCAGGCACCTGTTGAGCTCAAAAGAGGTAGTTCGGGTTTCGAAGTTTGAAAGCAAAAGCAAAAATAAAAAAATATCAATATTAATTGTAAAATTGACTGTGAATAGTTGCGTTGCTACAGCAAAATCGAGTTTATAATCACCTTGTCCTTAGCATTGAGTACTGCCCATTCCAGAGCTGCAATAACACTCAGAATTTCTGCAATAAAATTTGTAGCAATTCTCAAGCCACCACTCTCAGTTGTAACAAACTTACCTTCACTATCCCTGGCAATAAAATCATAACCAGCATAACCAGGGTTTCCCCTTGAAGCACCATTACAACACAAAAGAATAGTGTCAGAATCAGGCAGTTTAAATTCACATTCAATGGCTTGAAAATACTTCACCTTTCCGCATCTTATATTGAAATTTTTTAGGATTTGAAGATCATAAGAAGAATTGTACATATATCCTTTGAATCTTGCTTCACATTCACAGATCTTTCTAATTATTCTTTGTATATCTTTGACACTGCCAGGTATGATATTTTCAAAACTAAAGTAATTCCTTGAGAACCATATGTCTGTCTACCATGATGTTAAATACAGTAATAATCCAAATTTCCTGAACAACAAGACTTTTTCCTTTGCAAGCTTGGATAACCTCGTCAAAAGATTTTGGGTTTTTAAAAGCAAAAACACCACCAATCCAGCTCCATAAAATTTGACTATAATCACAATCCCAAAGTATATGGTAAGTAGAGTCTTGATTTTTAAGCCATAAAAAGCATATTGAGGCAAGATTCATACCTCTTTTCTGCATATTTTCATCAGTGTTGCAGGCACCTCTAGTGATTTTCCAAATGTTACCAGCTATAGATGGGTGCACACAAACTTTCCATATTTTCTTGTACCAATTTATCTTTGGTTGCTTCTTTCTGACCATATTTACAATAGTGTGTACTGAAAAGATACCATCTTGAGTTGCAGTCCAAATGAGTTTATCTGGACCAGAGGACAATAAAGTCAGTTCTTCAACATAGAAATATTTTAAGAATTCTTCTGGGATGACCCATTTATTTTCTTGGATTAAAGCTTCCACTTTCAAGTGAGGGTGTTGTTGGATAAAACTATCTTCAGGGAAATACTTGTTGATACTATGATCTAGGATCCATGCATCATGCCATAACAGAGTGTTACTTCCATTTCCAATGAGCCATCTTGTATTTTCTTCAAATTAAGGGATTATCCATTTGATACCAGGCCATATAGTTGATTTTTTTATAATAAGTAATCCACCAGCCATGCTTATATTTAAATTTAGCTAGAAAAAACTTAGCCCATTCTTCATTAGAAGTAAGAATTCTTCATAAAAGTTTCATCAGTAAGGCTTTGTTAATGTTGGTAGGCTCGGAAATATACCTACTATTGTGTATACTTCAAGTGCACAGTGTCGACAAGCAACACAGGGCAAGCACAGGTCGAACCACAGAGACTTGGAGAGTGTACAAGTTTATTCTAAATCCTTACTAAGAACTGATTCAGAGAGTAACCAAAGGGGGTTTGTTTTTGTCGATACGATGAGATATTGGCAAAGACTTAAACAGAAAGTAATTTGAATTAAAATATGCAATTAAATCAAGGTGTAAATATTGAGAATATGGATACTAGGGTATTCAAATCCACCACTAACCTATGATATGCATTCAACTTGTAATATTATTCTTGTCCTTACAGTAGATTCAAGTCTAACGTATATCTAAGGTGTTTCTCCAATGGATAATTTAATCACAACTAAAGTATTTCTCCAAAGAATTAACTGTCTAATTAAAGCATAACTAATCTGAGGATCAATATTTGGTTAAGCATGAGTTGTAGCATAATCAACATAGAGATATTCTAACTACAATGGATACATGGCATACATTGTGAGAGCAAGATGTTGACAAACTTGGATTAAATTATATCTTTAAACAATTCTAAACTTTCAAGAACAAGATACAAGATATGAATACATACCAATGAGTTACGTCTTCATTTAAACCCTAGCAAATGAAACTAGAACATGAAGAACATTACAACAAAACTTAAATTTGATAAACTAACATGAACAATATATTATTGGATGGTTTTTCAACACAACAACCCTCTCTATTTATACACAAAATTCCCTCAAGCACTTGGATTAGAAATTTGGATAGCATCCACTCAACAAAACATGTTTTCTTAATTGATGGATTGAATGGAATATATTTGGTTGTGGGAAACAAATTGGGAGTGATTGAGTGAGAGAATGGGGATGTTTTCTTTAATTGATGGATGAAATGGAATACAATGGGGGTGAGGTGGATGTTTTGGAAAGAATCCAATGGGGGTGAGGTGGAAATGGATTTGGGTCTTGGGTTTTGGATCATGGGTTTTGGATCATGGGTTGTTTAATCCCATGAATTTGTAAACAGGTTGCCACTGATGCGCGAGCGGGTTGCAACGCTTCCAACTTTCTTCTATTTTGTCTTCTCAATTCTTCCAAGCTTTATTTAGTACTTAAAAACACAAAATTAATTAATTCAAATATTTATTCTTGAAAATGGTAAAAATGCCGAATTTGGGATAATATATGACTTTGAAGCGCGAAAGATGAGTTAAGTGCCAATGAAAAGGTGTATGAATATGCAATATTTGGCACTCATCAGATGTCTTCAAGTCTTCTAATACCCAGACCACCTTTTTCAACTGGAGTGCAAACTTTTTCCCATGAAATGTTAATATATTTCTTCTCCTCAGCCTGTCCACTCCATAAAAAAATTCCTGATAATTCTTTCACAAGTATCAATTACTTTCCTTGGCCATTTGTATATTGACATATTATACAGGGAAATGCTTCTCAAGACAAATTTAATGAGAGTTAACCTATCTTGAAAGTTTAATAAATTACCAATCCATGTATCTAATCTCTTATGAAGCATCTCAACAAAAGACCACAAGTGTTCAACTTTGATTTCCCCTTGAATTAATGTCACTCCCAAATATTTGTCATGAAAGGAAGACAAAGGCATACCCATAAATTCTGCAATATGTGTCTGTCTATTAGTAGGTGTACCATCCATAAAGCATTTGCTCTTAGAAGCACTAACAATTTGTCCAGAAGCAGCTTGGTATTCCTACAGTACTATTTAGAGTTGTCTTAATATTGATTTACTTCCATTACTGAAGATAAATATGTCATCTGCAAAAAATAGGTGAGAAGGATAAATCCCATTTCTGATAATCTTAGGCCGAATCTTCTTCTGTTGAATGAATTGCAAGATTTTCCTGCTAATATATCAGGATCAAGTACATAAAGAATAGGGGATAAGGGTTCTCCTTCCTTAACTCGCCTACCAACACCAAAGTAACCAATTGGTCCACCATTTAGTAAAATAGATATTTTAGTAGTTTTTATAAGTATCCAAATCCGGTTGCAAAATCTTCCAGAGAAACCATATTTCTTCAGGGTAGATAGCAAGAAATCCCAACTGAAAGTGTCATAATCTTGGGAAATATCTAGTTTTAAACCAACATTACCCCCTCTTCTTGTGGTACTCATACCATTAACAAGTTCAGATGCTAGAAGTACTTGTTCATGTATATTTCTACCCTTAATGAAAGCACATTGTTGTGGAGATATCAGATTGGGCAGTAATTTGTTCATTCTGGTAGTTATAATCTTAGTAATAATCTTGAAGAAGAAATTACTCAGCCCTATAGGCCTGAATTGGTTTACTTTCTTGGATCCTTTTACCTAAGGAAGTAGAACTAAAAAGTTGGAATTTAAACCTGATGGAATTTCTTGGTTGAACCAACAATACTGAATTACAGAAATTAGATCTGTACTGATTATATCCCAAACCATTCTATAAAAGATATCTGTGAATCCATCAGGACCAGGTGCTCCATCTGGGTTTAATTTAAAAACAACCATTCTTATTTCATATGCTGTAGGCACCAAATCTAATTTTTTATTATCTTCATTTGTTACCAGCTGAGGAGTAGCTTCCAGAATAGTGTTAGATATCTGAACTGGATGAACTGAGAATTCGTCTTGGAAGTAATTTATGAGTAAAGTAGCAATATCATGTTGTTTAGTGATGATACTCCCATATTCATTTTCAAGTTCAACTATAGAATTTCTTGCTTGTCTGAGCTTGATAGTAGTATGAAAGAATTTGGTATTAGCATCACTAGATTTAATCCAATTATTTCTTGTTTTCTGACTTAGAAAAATGTGATAATTTTGAGATGCAACATATCTGGCACCCCTGGCAGTTACATAATTGTTCAGAAGATCTAAATTTGCTTGATCTGCATCTGATAGAATGTTGGTTTCAATAACTCTTTTTTCAGCTAATTTTAGAGTTGTTTGCACATCGCCAAAAACCTCCCAGTTCCATTTCTTCAATATAATTTTTAGTTTCTTCAGCTTATTCATAAATATATAAATGGCATTACCATCCAAGTTTTCATTCCAAGATTCTTTAACCAACTCCATAAATCCAGGGTGAGTGAACCACATTTGTTGGAATCTGAATGGAGAATTAGTTGGTTTAGGAATATCTGAATCAGAACTAACCAGAAAACTATGATCTGAAATTCCCCTTGAAGAAACATGATATTTCCACCCATTTTATAAGTTTAGACATTGAGGATTGAAAAAAGCCCTATCAATATTACAAATAATCCCTTTTCTTCCACATCTGCCATTTGACCAAGAAAATTGTAATACACTTTTTGGAGCTTGAATAATACCACATTGATTAATCCAATCATTAAATTCAGACAAAGCAGTTGTAAGAGGATTGTTACCACCCTTCTTTTCCTGAACTGAAGTAATAGTATTGAACTCACCAATGATCATCCATGGTTTATTCATTTTACTTATATGAATGAGGTCAGCCCATAATTCCCTTCGCTTAACAGTTAATATATCTGCATGAACACCAGTTACCAAGACTCCACCAACTACCACAGTAATGCATTGTCTTGATGAAAAGATGACTAAAGGAGGAGAAATATAACAGTTCCAATATAACCAGATGTTTGCTTTTCTAGAATCACAAGTATTATGAATGATTTGCTGATTCATACCAGGAAGTTTTAGTCTATGTTTAGAATTGGTATGAATTTTAGGTTTAGCTATCCATACTAAAGAGGGATTAAAATGGGTAACTAAAGATTTGAGTTTATTTTGGGCCTTAGGTATTTTAAGGCCTCTAATATTCCAGAAAATCACTCTCATTGAGAAGAGGATTTGGGAGAAGTGGAATTCCCCTTTTGAGACACTAATTTCTGAAATTCCTTACTAGTTTTTCTAGTTAAAGGGGGATTCTTAAGTGGAGGAACTTTCTTTTCAACATCCACATGCTTATCCTTAACAGAGTTATCATTCCTTGTCTTCCTTCTAAGAATAGAAATAGGTTGTGAAATATTAATGTTATGAATCAAGGAAGAAGTACTGACCTCTTTGATTTCTCCATCCTCTGAGCTAAAAGGAGTACTATGTTCTTCACCCTCAGATTCAAGAATATTGGAAGTAATTATATTTACTAAATCTTGTGAAAAATTTAACATGGAAACATCAGAAAGAGTACTAATACCTGGTAATGGAGTAGAGGGAACTGAAATTGTTGGTGACAAAATAGTTTTATCCTCTGATAGTGGTGGAAATTCTTCAGGAGGAAAAAGAGCATTGTTATTTTCCTCAATTTTGTCTTGCAGAACATGATATCTCCCTGAAGAAGTTTCACCTTGAGCATTACCATCATTATGTTGCTTTAGATTACTCTCTGTAACCTTGTCAGTCTGTGGAAAATAAATATCAAATCCCCTATGTTGTTGGCCAGCTTTAGGATTCCATTGTCTCTTGGTTTTAACTTGAACAAAATCATGAGTTGAATCTTGTGAATCAAAATCTTTCTTCTTTTTTCCTCATTCTGCAACAAAGTGACCCACAGTTTTGCAATGGTTGCAGTATTTTGGTAATTTAGGAATTTGAATAGCCTGGTCAAATTTTCCATACTTTGATTCCACAAGAATTTTACTTGGGATTGATTTAGCTAAATCAATTTCTACTAAAACACTCTCATAAAAACCATTTTCCTTTTTCAAAGTATTAGCATCAACTTTAATTGCCTTTCCAATCTTGTTTCCCATTTGGAGTATAATATCTTCCTTCCGGTAGTCAATGGATAAGCCAGGAAAAAGAACCCAAGCAGAGACTAAAGAGGATTTTTGTTTTTCAGGATTTGAGTTAGGTTCCCAGGGTCATAATTTAAGATGTTGATCTTCAATTACCTAGTGATTTTTCCAAATGAGATTTCTATCTTCTTCATTATCCCGTTTAATGATAAAAAAAACTTTACTTAGAGGTATTAGTTGAAGGGTACCTTTGGTGTTCCATAACCTCCGCAAGGCAGCAGCGTTAAAATCAAATTTCAATGTGACCAGATTCAATCTCCCGATTAAACTAAATCTTCATTCATTTAAGCAATCATCAATAACCTCATCTGGAATGAACAAAGATAGAGAATCTGGGATGATGGTATCTCTATATTCATCAATGGTTGTGTCTCAGAAGTTTGATGTTTAGGTAAACCCGATAAATCTATATCTAAATGATTTTGTTTATTTGCAGACATGAATTAGGTAATTTAGGTGTATGAAACCCCGTAATGATTAACGCCAATCATCGATCTGAAGAAAAACACATGAATTAATGAGGAAATAAAGTACAGGAAAACGAAAATTTGATTATTGGAAACTGAGTTGGTCGCCGATTCCAAATGTCTTTCATTACAAACTCACGCTGTATTATAACCAATTAGTAGTGATCCTAATAAGCTTGCAAGCAAACTGAAGCCTTTAAAATAGATAAATTTTCTACTTTTCTCTCTACACCTTTACACACTTTCACACACAACACTTTGGTTTTTGGTTTTCTTTTCTTAATTCTTTGTGTGAACTCCTTAGCATGAGTAGCTAATTTTATTATTGATTGATGATGAATTCATAGTTCTTGACATGTTTTGAGTTTTGTTTTAAATCTACTTTGAACTTCTCATATTACTATCGTTTGTTTTTACTAATACGAGTGTTTATTATTGTTTGATAGGTTGTTTAGAGTGCACTCTATATCGATTTGTTAACTCAATCTAAAACTAGTAAAAGTTAGGGGGATAAGTAATCGTTACTTGACTATTTACACAAGTAGAAAACATGAGACCTTGTAGAGGGTATTTGTGGAGAAATT
Organism: Papaver bracteatum; assembly: GCA_023529315.1. Taxonomy (NCBI): domain Eukaryota; kingdom Viridiplantae; phylum Streptophyta; class Magnoliopsida; order Ranunculales; family Papaveraceae; genus Papaver; species Papaver bracteatum. Next base: position 1,335,766 of record JAJJWX010000433.1, read on the forward strand.
GTGCGTCAAAACAACGCTAGAAAGTGGACCGAGCGAACCGAGTCTAACTTAGTATCAAACCTAAATTCATAAATTTTAATGCGTTATTTTGAATTACATCTTGTAAGTGAACCTCAAGGTGGTTCTTTAGAATAGAAACTGACAACTAAGCGAACCTGCTACTCAGTAAAACAAGAAATTTTGGATTTGCTAAGCGAACCTGTTAACCTATGATTAGTGATAATTTGTGACTAATAAAAAAGTGGATGAAAAACATAACTTAAATCATTGTTTTGCAACGAAGAAGGATTCCTTGATCTTATTTCTCTCTTATTCATTTCAACCTTATCTTTTTAATTGATTTGTTTATTTCTTTTATTTTTAAAACCCCCTAAAGAAAACCCTCGCTTTTGTGACATTATAAGAAAACTAAAACCTCTTGCTCCTCGTGGGAAAAAACTTAACTACCACCATATTACTTGTAGTACCATAATATCGCTACAACACTATTCCTGCAATATTAACAACATTTCTGCGAGCGTCACTGGCAATTCTTCAACGACATTTCACGAGCGTTACAGAACAACTAAAAGAAACTGACGATGGAAGAAGTAAAAGAAGAATAAGACTGATCTTGCGATGGTCATCGTGCTTGCGATAGGGAATATTGTAACGATCGCGATAAGATTGCAGAGTAGATCCGAATTAAGGGGAAATCTTAGATGTCTTCCACTATGTGTTTTCCTATATAAAGAGCACGATAGATCCAGAAAACGATGATGCATTTTTGAGAGTTGAGAGAATTTTGAGGAGACAGAAACTCCAGAAAGAAAGTTGTACTTCTGAGTTTTGATCTTTCTTGTAAATCTTCCTGAAAGTGAATTAATAAAAGTGTTGTTGTTCATCCACAATTATGGCTTAGTTTTCATAGATTCTTGACAAGGGTGTAGTGTAGGAAATCCTGCAACTACATTTTGGCGTCCAGAAACAGGGAGAATCAGTCTAAGAAATCTCAAATTGCAACTTGAAGATTTGAAAAAATTGTTAGAATTGGAGAAATGGCTAGAAGGAGAAGAAATACATCAGAACCACCAACAACTGTGAGGAGGAGTAAAAGACTTGCAGGTGAAGGAACAGGTGAATTAGAAGAATCTTTAAGAATAAGATCAGGAAGAAATAGAACAAGAAATGAAGTAGAAAATTCAAATCAACAGCTAAATCAACAAGCACAATCGCAAAATAGGGATGTGGATTATGATAGAGTGAGCGTACACACTTGGAGGTCGGATTCAATGGAAGAAGCAGAAAATCGACAATTAAGAAATGGAGAAGAAGGAGAAAGAAATCAAAGAATGGATGGAGAATTAGTTCACATGGGACGTGAAAATGGGATAGTATATGATCTGAGGCAAAGAACACATGAAGAAAGGAGATTAGAGGCGGAGGAACGTGCGAATATAACAAGACAAAATCATGAAGTAAGAATGGAGAATTTGAGGTTACAAAGAAGGAGGTCAAGAAGTACTGTAAGATCAAATTCAAGATCATTCAGGGAAGAACCAAGGCGAAATTCCCCAATGAGAAATGTTAGAGAAGAAGTGCAAAATTTAAATGGAGAGCAACGTCATAGAGAAGAAGAGATAATTGGCGATCGTTATAATCTGCGTGACAATAGAAATCAAGAGGTAAAAAACAACCAAATTGAAGAAGAAAATCCAGAGGAAGGTAGGAGGATATTGCATGGGCGAGAGAATCAAAGGAATCAAAGAATAATTGAAGAAGAAATTGAAAGATACTATACTGAACAAGCGCGCCTGGCTTGCGAGAGAGAAAGATTAAGAGAAGAAGTAGAAGAGCAAGAATTTCGAGAGGCAGTACGACAAAATAACCATGAAAATCGAGAAAGAAGACGTACACAAAATCGCTATAATGATAATATTCAAGAGGAGTATGAGAAAGACAGGATGATGATGAAGAAAGAGATACGCAAAATCTCGCAATACAAGAAAGACAAGAACGTAGAAGAAGGGAAGCTGCATTAAAAAGGCCAATGGAACAAAACTCAGCTGAGAATGAGCAAATTTTGAGAGAATTAGCAGAAATGCGAGGAATGATAAGCAACAGAAGAGAAGTAGGTAGAAGGCAACTTGATGAAGCTATTGAAGAAGCTGCGAGGACTCCATTTACTCAAGAAGTACAGTTAAGAGGAATACCTCCAAAATTCAATTTACCAGCATTAACCAGCATTTTTGATGGAACTACTTGTGCCGTTCAATACGTTAAAGCTTATGTTAGATGTATGCTACAGTGGGAGAATCATGATGCTGTATTATGCAAGTAATTTGCATCTAGCTTAACTGGCGAGGTGTTTAAATGGTTTGAGGGGTTACCAAAGAATACTATAACTTCTTTTGATCATTTACAAGCTACATTCTTAGGAGCGTATATCAGCAATAATTCATCGCGGCTGGGCATTGAAGATGTGTTTGGGCTAAAACAGAGAGTTGGCGAGAGTCTGAATCACTTAACTATAAGATGGAAATCAATGTGCAGCGAAATGGATGGAAGAGTGGATGAAAGATACCTGATCCTATCCTTCATTAATGCAATGTTTGCGACTAATTTGCTGTACATTCAAATTTTCAGAATCAAAAATATAATTACCATGACAGAATAACGAGAGCTACAGGAAGAATATATTGCTTTGGAGGAGAAACAAATGAGATGGAATCATATCCAATTGTGAACACCAGCTCGCTAGCGGCAAATGGAAGTTTACTCCCTAAAATGATAAATAAAGTGGTCATTGATAACCAACAAAAATTAGTATCGATGGGCAGTCGAGATCAGGAAGAATATGAAAGGGAGAAGAATTATTATAATCGCGGTGGTAATAATAAGATTCAAAGACTCGATCAACCCCAAAAGACTTATGGTGGACAAAGGCAGAATAATTTTAAAGGACAAGGTAATCAGAGGATAATCTGGGAAGAAATTAAGATGCCTGCTCTCAATACTAGCATAGAAAAGATTTGGGAAGCTATCATTTTAATGGAAAATATACCCTCTCCGTGGAACATGGGAAAAGAACCCCATCCAAACAATCGAAGTCAAGAATTCTGTCCTTATCATCATTTTCATGGTCACACAGTGAACGATTGTAGGAATGTGAAGAGAATAATATTGAGGATGATTGATCAGGGAAAATTAAATCATTTTCTAGTAGGACATCCACAATCTCAGCAATTACCGCCAGCACCAGAAACTCGCAGAGTGAATGCTGTAAAAGGAGCGGAAACATTCGTAATAGAAGTTGGAGCTAAAGCAAAGAATTTGTTTTGTAATTCTATTGTACATTCACGCATAACTATAGAGGACTTCCATGACAATATTTTAAGCAGGGTCTTCGCGAGAGACACAGATGGAAGAGAGATATTGAATATCGCGAGATCCTCGCCATTAGAGGAGTGCCAGAAGCAATCTCTATCTTTCACTGCGCAAGATGTACCTGAGGTTGGCGAGCAGCATGATAATCCATTAGTCGTACGATTAGAGATTAATCCAAAACAAATGCAAGAAGAAGATGAAGAGAATGATAGTAAAATTGAAGATCTTGGGCCATAAACAGAGTCTTAATAGATACAGGGAGTTCTGTTGATATCTTATTTTATCATACCTTTAAAACCATGGGAAGAAGAGACGAAGATCTAATTCCATCAACATACAAAATCTATGGTTTTAATGGAACAACTAACAAACCAAAGGGGGAAATTGAAATGCAGATACCGTTAAAAGGAATATCTTCAAAAATCTTATTCTGTGTTGTGGACATCGAATCACCTTACAATGCCTTGATAGGACGACCCTGGTTACACGGGATATTGGGTGTAGCATCTACTTATCACCAGTGTATCAAATTTCCTCATCCAAAAGGTGTCGGAGTTATTAAAGGAGATTGGGGAGAAAGCAAGAAATGTTATGAAATCGATATGAAGTCTTGCGAAGAAAGAGCTGAAAAGAATGGCAATTGGAAGTGCAAAATTAAACAACGACAAAAATGTGAAAGGTTAATGATTGATGCAATAGAATGAAAAGAAGATGTGAAAGCTGGTGACGAGCGTCTCGCTGAAAAAGAGACAACAGCAAAACGTAGCAGAATCAGAAAATAGTAAGTAAAGAGGTAAAATGATGAACTACAGAGAACTATGCGAATAATTTGTTTGAAAAATATGTAGTTGAACAAGATATTATGCTTGAAAGAATCGCAAAACTTTACCAAAATGATCAAAGTTATGAAATTCTATCAGAGTTACAATACTCGCGAGAAACGCGAATTAAATTTCGCAGATACATAAGAATGGGATGAACTTTCATGGCGTGCACCCTAGTTCGCGAATAAAATTTCGCAAGAGGCAAATGTAAGACCTAATAGCGCGTCATAAAAGGGGTATCTCTAGACATGACTCAGCGATAAGGTTATACCGCTGCTGGAACCTGAGTCATGCAGACGATGGGGTTAAAGAAAACCTATCCGGGAGAGAGATCTTGGATTTCCAACTATATATGGTTATACCCTGGTTGGACGACTAAGAGTCTCTTCCAAGAAGTGCAAAGTATGACCAAGGCGCCGAGGTACACGGTTGAGCCAAGGGTGCCCAGCGTACGAAACTCTCTTGCCATCCTTGGTGAGTCTTGGCTACAATGCACTTGGCCTGAAGAAAACCCCAACGAGGGTGCAGTTTTGTAACTATAAGCCATATAGGCATAAAGGACAATAGTCTATGAACACAACTGGTTGTTGGAAAATCCGGATGGGGGGAGCTAGTCTTGTATGGCCGATGTGACCTCCTTGAAGGGGAAACCAGGGGGAAGATAAGGGCGGCACCCTCCATTAGGGAGATGATAAGTGTCTTAAGACGGAAATGTCATGGGGCTTTATGATCGCAAGAACATTTAGGCCTGTCATATTGTCGCGTAACGTAAATGATACAGAGGCAACAAGCCAAGAGAAAAATGTTAATATGAGATCAATAGGTTTTTACATGAAAGTGTAAAGACGTCCTGTGATTTCATCGCAAGACGATAATATCACGAGGCTTTGATCTTGCGAGAGAACTTAGACTTGTCATATTATCGCAATATATAATCAAAGAAGAAAGTTAAGGCAAGATCAATGGGTCAATACATGCAAGTGTAAAGACGTCCTGCGATTTTGTCGCAAAAAGAAGAAGCGTGGCAAAATAAGACCTTTAATTAGGAAGGCACAATAAGACCACAAGATTACTGCGATAATACTCGCATATGTTATAAGAATTGCGATTTCACGCAACTATTATTTGACGGTAAGGTCGCCAATATTAAGGTAAAATTTTGATTTTTATTTAATCTTTAATTAATTTTTATATTGCAGATAAATAATAGAGGCAAGTATGGGAATGCATGAGAATGATGAAATTATTATTCATCTATCATATAAAAATTGCATAGATACAAGCACGCAGATAATTAAAAGAATAATAGTTATATTGATTGATTAACTTGCAGAAAAAGAACTGTTTTCTGATTCTTACAGGTAGAAACAAAAGAGGCAAAAGAAATTTACAAATTAACGGCAATATTACAGAAAAAGGAGAAAGAAAAATAAGAACTAGTTAGATCCATCGCGATCCTCCTTATCAGACTTCTCTTCATCGCCAGATTCTTCCCCTTTATCATTATCATCATTATTTTCTTCTCCACCAGACTTTTCACCTTCGTCATTACTATCATTTTCATCCTCATCAGAATTTTCAACCTCACTATCAGAAATGTCAAGACTTGAAATAATTGCGGGTACTTCTTTCGCAAGATCAGGGTATACAGAAGGAGAAATTCCATGGTCATCGCAGACCAATTTAACAGAATCATTGCGAACGACAATGAGAGATCTATTGAAGTTCGCATTGGTGATGCCAAACTGCTTCTTCAGTTGTGAATATTTGTAATTACGAGCATCAAGGGTATTTGCGAGCTGATCCTTCTCTTGTTCAAGCTCCTTGATCCTTTCAAGATAACCTTTTTCAGCTTCTACAAGAATACAACAACAAGTTAGAAATTTTATAAAAGAGAATAATGAAAACAAGAAATTAGCGAGAAGAAGAGTAGCCAATAACCTTCTCTGTTAGAAATCATATCTCTAATTAGAGCCGCCTGTTCGACTTGAAGACTAACATTTACACCTAAATCATTTCTGGCATTATAAAGAACCTTCGCAGCCCAGGCAAACTCGTCATCGCTATTAATAAGGAGACATGATCGAATTTGAGTCTCCCTCGCAAGAAGATCTTCATTCTCGCGGATAAGTTTATCTCTAACCTTTTGAACTTCAAGGAGAGTTTTATGAAAATCTGCTAAGGTTTTAGCTCCCTTTTTTATGGAGAGATCCTTCTCGTCAATAAGATCGCTATTCTTCTGCCTTAATTTATCTATTTCTTTTTTTGAATCAAAATAAAGGCGTCTATATTTGTCAGTCAAGCCTAAATTGAATCTGTGTTCAAGTTTTAAGAGATTAAACTTGGACCTAAGTTCATCTATGGAGAGGGAGTTAATCTTATCATCTGAGAAGTTACTCAAGGAATTATTAAGACTAGCGATAAGAGTATGATCATCTACAGGTTCAGGAAAAGTTTGAAAGATTATAGCCTCGTCAGTAAGACCATAAACATCTGCAAGTTAAAAGTGATTGCTTGAATAAGCTGCGATAGAATAAAATGAATTAAGAGAGAAGGGAAATCAGTCATACCATAAAGTTTTTGGTTAGCTTTATCGAGATTAGCAATCTTTTGCTTATCAACGGTAGCTTCCGCCTCCATATGTTTATTCTTCTTGCGAATTTCAATAACTTCAGACTCTAGTTTTTCTTTATCTTGGCCAACTTTAGCAGCTTTCTCTTCAGCATAGAAGCATCTTTTGTCTAAATCAGAAGCAACAACAAAAGAAGCTCTTCCAACCTGCGAAGAAGAAAAACAAATTAAAATATAGCGATGAAGAAAAATAAACAAACTAAGGAAGTGAAAACATACCAAAGCACCAAGAGAATTCAAGAGACTGGGAGTCAGTGATCTAGAGATTCCTTGGAGAGAATCATTATCTACTAAGATAGGAGCATCTCAAACTTTAGCGAGAGCTTGAGATGTCTTTTCAATAACTTCATCCTCTCCATTAGAGGTTATGCTATGGGAAATATCGCTAAAAATTCTGGACAGATGATTCATTGAGGAATCAGAAGAAGAAGAATTTCTTATTGAAGGAAAACGACCAGCATTAAAATCCTCGTCAAAACCAGCACTTGGATTCTCCGGAATTAATGGAGGAGTTTAAGAAGAAGAAGGTTGAGTTTTTCTTTTCTTTAGCGGAGGATCGCTAGATTCATCATTGCGAGGGGCAGAAGATCTTCCCCTAGAAGAAGTAGTAGACTTTTCCTTTACAGGTTTCCCAGATGGTTCCTTTGAAGAATTATCCATGATATTTGCAGGAGGCAATGGTTCTAACTCCTCGATTTCCTGCAAGCACAGACGAAGATAAGAAATAGGGGCAACAATATATTGTAAAAACTTATAAAGAAATATTTCTTACTTCATCTGTGAAAGACATCAAAGCCAGGCGAATGCTGGGTTTCCTAAGAGCTTTATAACTGAGTTTCATCCTATCAATATGAGAAAAACCAAAATAGTTAGCGAGAATATAAAAAAGACATTGGCGAGAATATAAAGAAGATGATAAACGTTGATAATATGAAAAATTGAGAGAATATACTTCTTTAGTTCTCTCAGGCCAGTTGAAGACCCAGGGTTGATATTCAACGAGATTCTCGGGAAGTTAGCGAGAACCAGATATATAAGGACCTTCAAGACTTAATGGGAAGATGAACCACTTATCGTCGCTAGAATGACGAGGACCTTGGTTAGTAGATGTATGAAAGTAAATATCCATCATAAGAGCATTGTCACCAGTGACCTTCTCTTTCTTCAAACGAACACCCCAACATGTACTATCCCTCTTCATAGGGACAATTCTATAGTTTACAAAAAATTTGTCCACAGTATAATCGCAAGAAACAATGGGGACATCTGTGAACAAAGGATTCTTTGGAGCCTTGGGGTAGCGAGTTCCTTTACCAGCGCCACGAGAAGCATATTCAAGTAGTAATCTGATGCAATCCCCACCCAATTGGTATATTGCTCGTGAAATTCTCTCATCAGAGATTATTTGATAAAAAAGCGGAAGCTCAGGATCATAAAGAGGGATGGGAAGACCAGCTTCAAGTTGTCCTAGCGATACTACGATTTTTTTGCGAGAACATTGATCATCAGTGAACAGTTTAAGGGAAAGTTCTGATTTAGAATCTTGATCTGGAATTAAAGACAAATTAAAACCTTTAGTTCTAAGTCTCTCGCGCATTTTATTGAAGGCCTTCAAATTTTTAGCACCAACAACAACCATTTTGAGTATGGGAATGAAGGAAAAAGTATGAAAATAAGAAATAAATCACAGCGGTTATAGAAGCGCAATTTGCGGAAGAACAGTAAAAATTGCAGAGAGAATATGGAGAAAAAGAAGAAGAAAGTAAAAGAGAAAAGAAGAGGAATGAGAAGAGTATTTATAGAAGAAGAGATTTCTCGAAAAAGATAAAGGCAATTAATGCAAAGAAAAGACGTGGGTGGCCAAATCGCAGCGGTTACAGAAGACGTGTCAAAAATTTATTGGAAGAAAGAAACTCGTGAAAACAGCTGGCGAAGGACATAGAAACGTGTCAGAATGGGAAAGCAGAAAAGATAAACGATTATGGCATTCTTAATTCTCATGATCTTCTCTTCTTCGCAGAAAAGACATGAGAAGAGGAAAGATGTAGTACCAGAATATCGCTACAACACTATTCCTGCGATATTAACAACATTTCTGCGAGTGTCACTGGAAATTCTTCAACGACATTTCACGAGCGTTACAGAACAACTAAAAGAAACTTACGTTGGAAGAAGTAAAAGAAGAATAAGACTGATCCTGCGATGGTCATCGTGCTTGCGATAGGGAATATTGCAACGATCGCGATAAGATTGCAGAGTAGATCCGAATTAAGGGGAAATCTTAGTTGTCTTCCACTATGTGTTTTCCTATATAAAGAGCACGATAGATCCAGAAAACGATGATGCATTTTTGAGAGTTGAGAGAATTTTGAGGAGAGAGAAACTCCAGAAAGAAAGTTGTACTTCTGAGTTTTGATCTTTCTTGTAAATTTTCCTGAAAGTGAATTAATAAAAGTGTTGTTGTTCATCCACAATTATGGCTTAGTTTTCATAGATTCTTGACAAGGGTGTAGTGTAGGAAATCCTGCAACTACATTACTTGTTAATTAAGTGGAACAACATTCACTGATTTTTTGTGGTTACGACACACATCATTACTTGATAATAGGTTCAATAATAACCATACTCTATAGGATCAATATAATGTATTACGGAGTTAACATACTTGTAAACTTAATTATAATAAAAATTACAATGTGGAAATTAAAGTAAAAGACACAGCAAGATTTTGTTAACGAGGAAACTAAAAATGCATAAAAACCTTGGGACCTAGTCCAGTTTGAATACTCTCAAAATTAAGACGTTTTACAAAATATAATACCAACTTCTAGTTAAGACCAAGAAGACTACCCCAAGCTACTTAGTTCCCTCAGTATCCCTGCGCCTTCGACTTCTAGAGTCATGCAAGTGAATATCAAGTCCTTTGGATTGTACTCCAAATAGCAAAGGAAGAAACTATTTGGTAACCACTCTAATGAATCTTGTTAAAGATATAAATGAGTCATTGACAAAGGCTCTTCTGTTTAATCTAATAAGCTCTTTTGTCTGATTAGATCAATCTAACTTTAACTACTGAAATAGTCAAGTATAGATTCACACTCAATCAATATAGATCTCAAAGATAAATATAGAGAATGCCGATATTATAGAGAATGCCGATCTCACACAACTAATCAATTAGATCTATCAAAGATAAATCAATTCTAGTTGGATCCTAGCTGATCAAGGTTTGTGCACTAAATCCACAAGATACGAAAACTAAAAAGAAATCTTCTTCGTCTCCAAATCTTATTTTATCTTCAAATACCTGCACAACACCACTTGAATCTCTTGTGATCAATCACGCACAGAACGGAGTATGGTAACAATCGATTATCACAAGATGTCTTTAGATCTAACAACAGTTCTAAATATTCAGTCGATACTTTGATCTAGACTAAGTGAGTCTTATATCAGAAGAGAAGATTCTCAAGCACAAACAAACTAGGTGTAATCAAAGTTTCAACAACCGTTAGTCAATCAAATTAAATCAAAAACTAATAACACTGCAATTATCTAGTTTCCCACCAATGGTACTCGTAGAGCTTCTTGATCCCATAGAAGTCTTTAAACAAGCTGTAGTTTCAGAATAATCTACAACTACACCCTCAATAGAATTAGTAAAAACTCAAGAAGTTCTTGATGGTGAATGATAATTTTCTTATTAATTCTCTTAGTTGATTACATAGAATTATCAAAATGGAACTAGAATAGTTACAACTTTTTCTATTCTCTTTCATAAGATATTTTCTTACACTCATTAAAAGAACCTCTCGAATTTTACATTTGAACTCCTATTTATAGTAAAACTTATGCAGCTGTATATGAATTGCGAAGTATCGCAATTCATCCTCGCAAAATTATTTCATCCTCGCAAAACTTCATATTTCCCCGCGCTACTTCTATCATCGTATCATTTTATAACTCTTTCCTCCTTTATTTATTACGATACTCGTGAACTATTATCTTGCGATATTCAGTACCTAAATCTTTCCTCTTCTCATGTCAATTCTACGAAGAAGAAATGTCATGAGAATCTCTATTCTTGTAAATTTAGTGTAGTTATTACCACCCATCAAGTTCGCAACACGTCTTTTTACTTTTCCCTTATCTTTTTGACACGTTTCTTCGTAACCGTTCTTTTCAACCGTTCACGCTTACTCGTATTAATGAGTTTCTATCTTCATCAAACTATCTCTATTTATAAATATTATCTTTTGTTTTTGCTTTTTATTCTCTTATCTTATTCATCTTTTTCACCACTTCTGTCTCTGCAATCTCATTTATCTTTTTTCCTTTCTATTTTCCATCTTATATTCAATGGCACCAAAGAAGAAAACTATTGAACAGATTAATGCGGAACTTGATGATAGGGACCTCATTCTCTCTGAGATTGAAGGTTATGATAATAAATCTTCTCTCTGTGTGAAGCTTTTTACCAACTATGTTTGGGATGATCAGAAAATTTTAATCTCACGAGGTCAAATCCTCGCAGGTCTTCCTCTTCCTCTTTATGATGTTAAATTTCCTCTATTCTATGAAATTATTTCCCACCCTAATTTTTCTTGTGCCATTTACCAATTGACTGGTGATTGTATTCGCCTCTTAGTTGAATTCGCAAATCGTGCCGCTTTTGGGAAATCTTTGTATTCAGTTGATCTTAGGAAACCTGGATTTGAAAATATGGAAATTGTTGCTGCGAATTATACAGTTGAGGGTTTCTTCAAAAATTACACACTAATTCCTGCGAGGAAAGAAGATAATCGTTGGGGTTTTCGTCTTCATCGTAAAGCTAATATCACCGCAGATGATCTTCTCATGCACGATATTGATTATGCCTCAGGAAATAATAAGACACCTCGTCGTTCTAATGATGAAGATTGGTATAAGTACCCTTTAATATTATCGGGTTCTTATATTTCTGGGATAGTAGAACTTCCTGCGAACCTTCGTAACCGCCATTATCAACCTTGGGTTTTTAGAAATGTATGTACTTCCATCTCCTTATCTTTTTGTTACCCTTTAATTTCAAATGAGGTAAGAAACACTCTTGTATTTTTCTAAACAATATATTGTTGCCTCTGTTTCTTATCCTTATTTGAATTTGCAGGTTCCACTTCTTCCCGAGATTGCTGCGAGTGAAAATAAGAGTTCTACTTCTTCTAAAAGGTTTACTGCAAGACAACAAACTCTTCGTTCTGCGAAGGTTACCCAAGCTTCTGGTAGTCAAGATGATGCTCTTCGGAAAGGGAAAAGGAAACTTCAAGATGTTGTTTACGAGAGGAGGAAAAAGAAGAAACTCTCAACCAAGTCTCATTCCAATGTAATCTCTTCTAATGAGAATATTGAGGAAGATCTTGGTGATGAAGATGATAAATTTCCTGAGAAGGACTTTAGTTCTAATTCCGATACCCTTTCTGACGAAGGAGATGATGATAATGATGTTGATGAAGGTGAAAATGAAGATTGCAGTATCCCAGAAACTTTTCCTCAGCAATGGTTAGCATATCTGAGGCTTTCCTCCATTATTCTCGTGGATTAGGAAATTCTCCTACAGCGAAAGCTCGCAAACTTATTGCGAAGGCTTGTAAAGTTCCTACTGTAATTGATAATAACTCCCTCAATGGCATTTCAAGATTCGTCTCTCCTGCTTCATTATATGATTTAGGTAGCATGGTAAGTTTCTTCTCTATTCCTTATTTATTTCCCTTATTTTGTTGATTTCTAACCCCTTTTTTCTTGTTTAGGTTGGAAGAGTTAGTTGTGTTGCTTACGATTGGGAAAGACGTCATTCTATTGCTGAGAAGAAAACTTTGAATCGTTGTAAGAAGTTAGAGGTTGAAAATTCAAATCTCCGTCAGAAAGTAGAGGATTTAAGTATTGATAACGCAGAATTAACATCCCGTCACGAAGATAATTCACAATCTGCGAGCATCGCAATTGATAATTCTTCTCTTCTTGAGGAGAATAATCAATTAAATCTTGAAAATTCTTCTCTTCGTAATGATAAGAAGCAATTAGAAGGTAAATTCTTTGCGATGGTAATTATTTTGATTACTTTTCCTTCGTAATTTGCTAACCAATTCCTTAATTTCTCTCCTTGCTTCATAAAATTATGCGAAGATGAATGACGATCTGGAAACTACCCTTGCTAACCGTAATAAGAAAATTTCTGATTTGAGATCTCAGCTTCTAATTTCCCAGCATAACCATAGTTTATATGTCAAGCGTTTTCGAGCTAAGATGACTCGCAAGATTTGCGAAGATAATGAAATTCCTCTCAAGAAGTACCATACGCTCCTTTCCGAAGAAATTACTGAAGATACTCCATATCTGGAAATCTCTGATAGTGAAATTGAAGATGATAATGAAGTTGAAGAAGAAGATCATTTTGATGGGAATAGATCGTCTGAAAAATAACTTCACTCTTTTTTGTATATCTGTTCTGTTTCTTTTCAATACAACACTTTCTTCCTGATTTCACTTTTAATCAATCCAACAATTTCTTTTTCAAAGCTTAATTTGAATTAATCTTTCTTTGATTGATTTTTTTCCCTTATTCGCATAACTTGATCATGTGGAGAGAAATAATATATCTTAAAGATTTAGCTTAGTATTCCCCTTCCCCTTATTATTGCTCTTCAAATGATCAACTATCACTGGAAGTATTAGAATATCCTTCTCAATTTATCTTACGAAATTTCGTCTTATTGTGATTATGAATAAAAAGTCCTCCCTTTGAAGTATAAGAAATATAAGCCTTTTGCCTTTTGCGGAATGTTGCGAAGTAAATAATAAATCTCCCCTTGAAGTATAGGAAGTATGAAGTATACGAAATATGAAATACCCTTAAGAAGTATTAGATGTATAAATATCTTTGAAGAAGTATTAGCAGTATTCAATTCATGAAGAATTTCCCAATATATGAAGAAGTATAAGAATTATTACTCACTGTATGAAGAAGTATAATAAGTACTTAACCTTCGCAAAATTAAATATCCGTTGAAGAAGTATAATAAATATGATACATTCTTGAAGAAGTATAAATAGTATTGAATTTGTGGAGAAATATTCAATATATGGAGAAGTATAAGAAGTATGTAATTCTCGTAAAATTTTACGAGTATGAACTTATCTGTATTTGATTGCTATCAAAATCGCATCTTTTGTTAAGTCTTCGTGAAAATTCTTCAATGATGTTATCTTCTTTTATAGGAATTCTTGTAAAAATTCTTCAATGATATTGACGAAGCTGTCTTCTCTTCGAAACTTCATGATGTATATTAATGATATCGACGAAGTTATCTTCTTTTCAGATCTTCATAATGTATATTCTTGTATAATTTCTTCAATAATTTTGATGTAATGAATTTCATTAATTTCTGTGGTCTTATCATGCCTTCCTAAGTAAAGGTTTTATTTTTCCACCTCTTTTGTAGTAAATTTTTGTATTTGCGATAATATGACAAGTCTGAACATTCTTGCGAACATACAACCTCGTGACATTATCGTCTTGCGATGAAATCGCATGACGTTTTTACACTTTCATGTAATAACCTATTGATCTCATCTTAACTTCTTTGTTTCATTCTGCGAGTTCTTTTTGTATGTTTTCCTTCTCTTTTTTTTTCTTTTTTAGAATGCTCGCGGAACTTCATTTGTTGCACAAATATGACAAGCCTTTATGTTTTCACAAACAAGAATCCTCGTGACATTTGCGTCTTATAGCACGTATCAGCTCCCTAATGGAAGGTGCTGCCCTTTATCTTCCCCCTAGTTTCCCCTTCAAGGAAGCGTACATCGACCATACAAGGTTAGCTCTTCCCATCCGGTTCTGCCAACAACCAGCTTTTGATCGCAACCTCTTATCCTTTTTTTCCTATAGGGCTTATAGTTACGAGGTTGCACCCTATGGGGTATCTTTGGGCCAAGTGCATCATTTGCCAAGACTTGTCAAAAATGGCAGATGTGGTTCAACCTCACTCGGCACTCTTGACTCAACCGTGTACCTCGGCGCCTTGATCGTTTTCTGCACTTCTTGGGAAAGACAGTATGCCTTAGTCGCCCAACCTAAATCCTCTTACACCGCATTTTATATTGCGTAATGTCGCTAGATTAGGTGAGAATCCAAGGTGTCTAACCCGGATAGGTACCCCATTATTGGGTTGTACCCCTAAAATTTTACCATGTACTAAGGGCCCTTGGTAGTGTTCCGGTTACCCTTAGCCACGTTTATAGGTACCCCCTTAAATGACGCACTTTAGGACTTTGCCTCTTACGAAATATAGCTTCGCGAACTAGGGTGTACGCCACAAAGGTTTGCCTGTATAAAATTTTATGCGGCTCTCTTTCTTTTTTGGAGGCTGATCACAGATTGCGGTCTTTTATTCGCAAATTAATGAAAGTTTAATCGCAATATAAATTTTGAAATTCGTAACTTTTCCCAATTTCCTGCGAGCAAAAAATATTCGTAAAATTTATCACGAAATAAAAAAATTTGTTTTGCAACATACCTCATTTCCACGAGCAAACATACTGATTACCTTCTTGTTTTATTATTTTCCTTCTTCTTTTTTTCGCAAATCACAACCCCTTATTATCATCGTAAATCTCTTGTATGATTATTATCGTAATTTTATTCTCTTTTGCCTTAATCCTCCGCCATTAAATTTTCACTTCTTTTCACAGCCTTTGCTCTTTTTCTCCAATTTTCCTTCTCAGTAGTTTTTCCTTCGCAAACTTCTACTTCTGTATCGTAACATTTCTTTCCCTCAGCCCAATCACCCTTGATAATTCCAATACCCTTCATATGAGGAAACTTTATGCACTGATGTAGAGTGGAAGCTACACCTAGAATTCCATGAAGCCATGGTCTTCCTATCAAAGCATTATATGGTGATTCGACATCAACAACGCAGAACAGAATTTCAGTTCGCATTCCACTTAATGGAATTCGCATGCTCACTTCTCCTTTGGGCTTGTTAGCAGTTCCATTAAAACCATAAATTCTGTAAGTAGAAGGTATTAAATCTGCATCTTTTCCCCCATAGTTTTGTAAGCAGAATAGAAGAGGATATTGACAGAACTTCCCGTATCAATCAAAATCCTATTAAGACCAATTGATTCTTCCTCCATATCATCTTCGTTTTCTTCCATATTCATGTAGATTTCTAATCTTACTACCAATGGATTATCATGTGCTTCATAACCTTCTGGAATTTCAGTGGCTTCAAAAGAAATTTCACGTTTCTTCCAATCTTCAAGTCGTGAATTTTTTGCGATGTTCATTACTTCCTTTCCTTCACCATCCCTCGCATATACCCTTCTTAACACATTATCATGAAAATCCTCTATGGTTTTATATGAATGAACAATGGAATTACAGAATACATTCCTTGCTTTTGATCCCACTTCTATATGTAGGGTTTCTTCTCCCTTTTCTTGTGTTGTGTTCTCCCTGCGAGTTATGGCTGGAGCCTGTGGTAATTGTTGCGACTGTGTCTTCTTAAGTAAAAATTGATTTAGTTTTCCTTGATCAATCATTCGCAAGATTATCCTCTTGATATTATGGCAATTATTTGTAGAATGTCCATGAAAATGATGATATTTACAAAATTCATGACTTCTTGGACCTATTGGTGGTTCCTTTCCCATGTTCCATGGAGTTGGTATATGCTCTACCAGGATAATTGCTTGCCATATCTTTTCTACACTTGTATTCAAAGGTGGCAACTTTATCTCTTCCCTTACTATTCTTTGACCTCCTTGACCGTTGTTATAATTTTGTCTCTGGTTCCCTTGTCCAAAATAATTTTTCCTTTGTCCCCCATAATTTTCTTGTTGTTGATCTAATCTTGGAATTTGGTTATTTCCTATTCGATTATAGAAATTCCTCTCTCTATCATACTCTTCTTGATCTCTACTACCCATTGCTACCATTTTTGGCTGGCTATCATTGATTTTCTTCTCTTCTGAAATTTGTGAAGAAGTTTGTGAGGATGTTTGCAAAGTACCTGCTACTATATTGATTATTTTGGGAAGTAAATTTGCTCCTCCATCTTGATTGCTAGTGTTTGCTACTGGATATGATTCCATACTGTTTTGCTTTTCCTCTAGTGTAATGTATTCTTCTTGCAATTCTCGTAACTCTGTCATCATTATGGAATTCTTTCTTCTGAAAATTTGAACATATAATTGTTCAGTTGCGAACATCGCATTTATGAAGGACAGAATCAAGTATCTCTCATCCACGCGCCCTGCCATATCACTGCACATAGTCTTCCATCGTCTTACCAAATGCTTCAAACTTTCACCCACTCTTTTTTTTAAACCAAATACATCTTCAATACCAAGCCGTGAAGAGTGATTTGTGATATATGCTCCAAGGAAAGTTGCTTGCAAATGATTGAATGGCGTAATAGTGTTCTTAGGGAGTCCTTCGAACCACTTTAAAGCTTCCCCTGTTAAACTCGATGCGAAGTACTTGCATAACACAGCATCATGATTCTCCCATTGTAACATGCATCTTATGTATGCTTTAATGTGCTGAATAGCACATGAAGTCCCATCAAAGATACTGGTAAGTGTGGGCAAATTGCATTTTGGTGGAATTCCTCCCAATTTTACTTCTCTAGCAAATGGAGTCCTCGCAGCTTATTCTATTGCTTCATCTAATTTCCTTCTATCTCCTCCTCTTCTATTATTTATCATCCCTATCATTTTTGCAAATTCTCGAAAGATCCGTGCATTTGCCTCATAATTCTCATCCATTGGTCTTTTTAATGCAGCTTCTCTTCTTCTACGTTCTTGCGCTTCCTCCATTGCGATCCTTCGCATTCTATCATATTCTTCATTAATGTTTTCATTTGAATAATTTTGCAAATATCTTCTTTCTAAATTATCATAATTGTTCAGTCGCAGAGTATCTTGGAATTCTTGTTCTTCCCTTTCTATTCTTCTCATTCTTCTCATGCGAATATCAGGAATTTCTTCTTCTTCATTTCTCCTCCTTCTGTGATTTATTTCTTCTTGATTTGCTTGTACTCTGATTCGAGAGTTTGGTTCATTCCTCTCCACTTCTGTTTGTTGATTTACAATTCTTCTCTTAATTCTTTCATACTCAACATTTTGTTTGTTACGAGCCTCTTCATATCTTCTTACTCCATTCTCGTGATTGTTTTGATGTACTGCTTGTTGTCTCTCAGTTTCTTCCATAAGTTGCTGTTCTTCCTCTCGATTCTGATTGTTTTCTCTAGGATTTGGCCTTGTTCTTAAATTCTCCATGTTTTGTTCGTGGTTTGGTATTAAAATGAAACGATTCTTTTGGTTTCTTTCACCTTGATTCTGAGCTTGTTCTTGCATATTATTTTCATTATTGATTATCGGTGAATTTTGTCCTTCTCTTTCTGTTCTAACATTTGATCTTGCAACACTTTGAGATTTCCTTCTTTGTAGCATCTCATTTTCCATCCTCAATTCTTGATTTTGTCTTGTTAAATTGGCACGTTATTCAGCTTCGATCATTCGTTCTTCTTGGATTCCTTGTCTCAATGTTTCTAACATCTCCCTTTCTCTTTCAAGAATTGTTCCTCCCATCAACCTCCCATTTTCTCTGATTTGTGGTTCTCTATCTTCTTCTTCTGGTGTATTAGTTCTCCAAGTGTGTATACTCACTCGATCATGATCTATTATTTGTTGAGCTTGATTTCTTCGATTATTCCTTCTCCTACTAGGTTCTCCTGTTATATTTGCTTCTCCTCCTGCGAGTCTTACACTTTTTCTTACTTCAGTTAATGGTTCTGATGTGTTTCTTCTTCTTGTCATTTTTCTGGTACAGGAATCCTTCAAATCCCTGTTTCTAGCGCCAATTATGTAGTTGCAGAATAATCTACAACTACACCCTCAATAGAATTAGTAAAAACTCAAGAAGTTCTTGATGGTGAATGATAATTTTCTTATTAATTCTCTTAGTTGATTACATAGAATTATCAAAATGGAACTAGAATAGTTACAACTTTTTCTATTCTCTTTCCTAAGATATTTTCTTACACTCATTAAAAGAACCTCTCGAATTTTACATTTGAACTCCTATTTATAGTAAAACTTATGCAGCTGTATATGAATTGCGAAGTATCGCAATTCATCCTCGCAAAATTATTTCATCCTCGCAAAACTTCATATTTCCCCGCGCTACTTCTATCATCGTATCATTTTATAACTCTTTCCTCCTTTATTTATTATGATACTCGTGAACTATTATCTTGCGATATTCAGTACCTACACAAGCGGTCGTAAGAGATTTCACCTAATTATGATACTTTCCTCTCCGATTAGATGGCTCCACAAGAAATAAAGTTTGCCTGGCTCTTAGAATAGTTTGCTAGAAATACAAACTTAGGCAAGGATGTTTGGACACCAAGGAATTTTCAAAACCGAAAATATTCTCAAGATATGCAATGAATGCCCAAATTCTGTTTTCATAATTTCAATAAATGTCATTCCAATATTTTCTGAATTCTCTCAATAAAAAATCTCCAATTATTAAATGCACGTTACTAATTTTTATTCTCTAGAGGTATGCATTAATTGCTGATGATTAAAGAATATAAAATCAAAAACCTTAATTTAAAGATTCTTAATTTAATTTCAGCACAGGATCACCTTGAGTACCAAGGAATATCTTTGAACAATAAATGATAAGAGTTACTGCTCGTGTTCAAAGTATGTTGACATATTTTCACTGCAAATCCTTTTTTCATATTTACATGGATTTTCTTTCTTAGAATCGGTTATACCACACTTCCAAACAAGTTTAGAATTGGTTTGCAAGTATTCCAAGACTACTATGTGATTGGCCATACCAAATCACAATGGTTAGTTGTGATCGGTCCTACCAAGTCACATACATGGGTTCAGATAGGTTATGCAAATCACTAGGATCAGTTATACCTAAATATAGTACCTACTTGTGGTCGGTCACACCAGTCACTAGGATTGGTTATACCAATTACAAGGATCGGTTTCATTTACACATGGTATCTACTTGTGATCTCTCACTAGGATCGTTTACACCAATTACAAGGTTCGGTCACACAACACTAATGATTGGTCACACCAATTACTAGGATCGGTCATACCAAAATCATAAGTTTCGGCATTTTGATTGATTATACCAAGATACATCACCTGGGTTAAGATCGGTTCTACTAACTCACACATATTTGTTATCCAAAGATATGCAATGAATAGCAGAACCAATAAACCTATTGATTTCCCTTTCGATTCATGAAACAAGTCCTTTAATGTACTTTATTTAAACAAATGTAAAACATTTTTTCCTAGGATGAAATCTTCACCATAACCCATACACATAATCATAACACTGTATACAAGATTATGTCGATGTCATATCTACGAAGTTCAAAAGATAAGCAGTATACTTCGTGGTCTAATTCCTTCAATACTATGATCATACTATTATGATCATGTCACATCACTAGAGTATTATATACAATATATACAGTATATACAACTTCACAATTATGTTTTCAATATAGCACGACTTGAAAGATCCGTTAGGAATGAAATAGTTCAAGTCAATATTACTAACCTCAAGTGGAAGGATGGTGTCGTCATTGTAGTTCATTACTTCTTCACATTTTTCAGGTCTTCGAAGTAATGCTTGTATGTCTCAACATTCCTAGACTTTCTAGTCTAACCTAAACGAAGAGCGACTCTAGACGAGTTGATACTAAAATATGACAACCAAACTTGACATACTAACGCTTGGTGAGTTCAACCAAGCTATGCACTAACAATCTCCCCCTTTGTCAATTTTAGTGACAAAACTCTTATTACATATGGAGCTAAACGAATTACAAAATAACTCATTCTTCATACGCTTGATTCCAAGTTTCAATTGCACAATAACCTGCATATATTTAATTAATAAATATCGTTGTTGACATCTGAATAACAAAATCTTTTACTCCCCCCTAAAGAAAATCTAGGTAAATATTCAATACGAATATCTTTGTTATTCCCATTTTGTAGTAAGAATTAATACACAACAATGTGATATGTTTCTCCCCCTTAGTCAATGGTTTACTCTTTCATTAGATATAACGTTTAAGCAGAATTTTCCTTTCTTGGTGATTAAAAATTACTTGTTTACTCCATATATTTCTCCCCCCTTTTGTCTCAAAATGACAAAGGTTCGATCAAATAAAGGACAAACCGAAAGAATATTACAAATCTATAAGACTTGTATACAAATTATAAGAGTTAAGGACGAAGGTTTCATATACCATTTTAGATAACCAATATTAAAAACAAAACTACAAAAGTAATTTAGTTTCAATATGTTATCAAGGAAACAATTGCCCGAAGCAATTTTTCCCTATAATCCAACAATTCGACTAAGATACTTAATTCCCTTGTTGGACCGATTGACCAAAATTTGGTTTATAGTTCAAACACATACGCAATCGGTTCATCCGACAAGACCAAAATAAATATCAGAATTAACTTTATTTTTCTCAACGGGGACTAATTATTCAGACAATAACTTAGACCTTTCCCTTTAGACAAGACAAAAACCAGGTTAGTTAACTAGTTTTTCTTGTCAAGGCATTTGATTAGACTTGAATAACCAAATCCTCCAATTGATAAGTCTAAATAATATTAGAATCAACTTAGTTTCTCTTACCTGGAATCAATTGGACTAAACAAATGATCCCGTTTTTTTTTATGCCTCAAACAATAGATACAAACCAAAATAAATTGACTTGCACAATTATTTTCTTAACCGGAAGCAATTGAACAAATATAAACATTATAGCACCACAATTGTACCGAATTTTGTTAAGTAAAAATACTTGATACCCAACTGTTAGAGCATAGCTCGGTTAAACTCACCAAGTGTTGGTATGTCAAATTTGGTTGTCATATTTTAGTGAATCAAAACTCATCTAAAGTCGCTTGATTGTATACTAGAGTCAACTTCGTTTAGGTTAGACTAGAAAGTCAAGGAATGTTGAGACATACAAGTATTACTTGGAAGACCTGAAGAAAGTGAAGAAGAAGTGAACTACAATGACAACATCATCCTTTCTCTTGAGGTTAGTAATATTGACTTGAACTGCTTTCATTCCTAACATATCTTTCAAGTCGTGCTATATTGAAAATATAACTGTGAAGCTGTATATACTGTACATATTATATGATACTCTAGTGATGTGACATGGTAATATTTGTATGATCATAGCATTAGGGAATTAGACTACGAAGTATAACGCTTATCTTTTGAACTTCGTAGATATGACATTGACATAATCTTGTATATATTGTTATGATTATATGAATGGGTTATGGTGAAGATTTCATCACAGGAAAGAATGTTTTACATTTATTTAAAACAAGTACATTCATGAACTTGTTTTATGAATTGAAAGGGAAATCGCTAGGCTTATTCGTACAGCTATTCATTGCAAATCTTAGGATTACCAATATGTGTGAGATGGTAGAACAAATCGTAAATTTGTTATGTATCTTGGTATAACTATTCACAATACATGATTTATGATTTGGTATGACTAGTTTTTATTAGTTAGTGCAACCGATCCTAAGTAATCACCATGAAATGGCATGATCGATATTTGTAATTGGTGTGACCGATCCTAGTAATTGGTATGACCGATCACAGAGTGTTATGTAATCGATCCTTGTAATTGGTGTAAGAGTTCCTGGTAATTTGTGTAACCGATCCTAGTAATTGGTGTAACCGATCCTGGAAACTGGTGTGACCGATCACAAACAATACCATGATTAGATGGTAACTGGTCCTTGTAATTGATGTAACCGATCCCGGTTTCTGATGTAACCGGTCCTGGTAACTTGTGTGACCGATCACAAGTGTTTCCATGTTAATTTATAACCGATCCTAGTAATTGGTAGAACCGATTGAACTCGTGTATGTGATTTGATATTCGATCAATTACATAGTGATCTTAGAATACAAGTGAACCAATTCTATACTTGTTTGGAAGTGTGGTATAACCGATTCCAAGAATGTAAATCCATGTAAATATGAAAAAGGATTTATAGTGAAAAGATATCAACATACTTTGAACACGTTCAATAACTCTTATCATTTATTATTCAAAGATATTCCTTAGTACTCAAGGAGATCCCGTGCCGAAATAAATTGAGAATCTTTTAATTAAGGTTTTTGGTTTTATATGCTTTAATTACCAGCAATTAAATGCATATCTCCAGAGAATAAAAATTAGTAATGTGCATTTACTAATTGGAGATTTTTATTGAGAGATTTCGGAAATTTTGGACAAGCATTTATTGGAATTAGGAAAACCAAATTTTGCTATTCATTGCATATCTTGAGAATATTTTTGGTTTTGGAAATTCCTTGGTGCCCAAACATCCTTGGTCTATAAATACCCAAGTTTGCATTTCTAGCAAATCCTAAGAGCCAGTAAAACTTCATCTTTTTGTTGTTTCTGGTGGAGCCGTCTATCCGGAGAGGAAAGTACCCTAATAAGGCGAAATCTCTTACGACCGCTCGTTTAAATACTTTTGTGAGATCAAGAAGCTCTACGAGTACCGTTGGTGGGAACCTACATAATTACAGTGTTATTAGTTTCGATTGATTGACTAACGGTTGTTGAAACTTTGATTGAACCTAGTTTGTCTATTCTTGAGAATCTTCTCTTCTGATATAAGATTCACTCAAACTAGATCGAAGTATCGATGGGATCCTTAGAACTGTTTGTATATCTAAAGACATCTTGTGATAATCCATTGTTAACAGACTTCGTTCTGTGTGTGATTGATCACAAGATATTCAAGTAGTGTTGTACAGGTGTTTATTGAAGATTAAAGAAGATTTAAAGACAAAAAAAGATTTCTTATTTGGTTCTCATATCTTTGGGTGTGCACAAACCTTGATCGGGTGGGATCCAGCTAGAATCAAATTTATTCAATTGATTAGTTACGTGAGATCGGCATCACTTTATAGTTTCTTGTTGGAATCTATATCGATTGATTGTGAATATAAACTTGACTACTTTGTAGTTATTGGATATATTGATCTAACTAGGCAAAGGAGTTTATTAGATTAAACGGGAGAGCCTTTGCGTATGACTTGATATATCTTTATCTTGAAAAAATCAAAAGAGTTGTTACCAAAAAGATTTGTTGTTCATTTAGTGTTTGGAATACGATCTGTTAGAGCGCTGCTCGGTCAAACTCGCAAGCGTTGCTATTTCAAGCTTGTTTGTCAATGTTATTGATCAAAACTATAAGTCTTGATTTCTAGTCTACTTATAGTGATGTCTCGGACTAGGATAGATTATGTAGTTGAGCATTAGACTTCACGATGTTCATCAATTGAAGATAAATAACTACTAAGGAGAGCTTGTGGAACTTCATCAACAAAAGGTATGTCGAGACTGAAACTCATCTATCAATTGGAAAGTATATTTCTATTTTATCTCCTATATTGAGACAAAAGTTGTATTACTATAGTTTTCGATTATGCACATTTGAGATTTCGAGCCGAGTTTAACTCGCTTACATATTTCTCGAAATATGTGTTAGTAAGCTTTCGCTTCAATCAAGTTTATATTATATTCTTAACGAAAGTCAAAAGATGATCATGTGAAAGTCGCCGAGTAACATCTTACATGGTTTGTGTGATACAATCATTTGGTGTAGACTTGGAATGTTTCGTTATGATTATTTCAATAACTTGGAAATTGCTTTGATGCTAATAGTGTGTGAAAACAGCTATTGTCGTCCTTTAAGAATGTTTCAATGATTGAAATAGAGTTTAGAACACTTAACCAACATTGGATTATAAACATGTTATGCACTCTTGCATATATGTGATCCATGTCCGGGAACCATAGTATGCATACCCGTATGCATACCTGATGGTTTGAGAAGTCCTAGAACCTAAGTACGCGTACCCGTACGCATACTAGCGTAAGGTTCATGTCCAGAAAATTCTGCTGGGTTTTGAGGTATGTGTACCAATTCGCATAATGGCGAAAACCAAACTTGGTCTGGCTACTTCAAGTATGCGTACCCATTTGGATACTTGAGTGGTTAAAGTTCTAAGATCGGCTGTGACATGAACAAATACATTTATATAATAAGGAATGTATTCTTTGCAAACCTTAACTATAATATTCATGAATTGATTCGAGTAAATCAAACCAATTTTGGTTCAATTGTGTTCTTGTATACTTCTATGAGAATATATCAATTGAACAACTCTTTAACTAGTTTTATTTGAGTCATTTGAACTAGTTATGGTAAGATGAATAAGGTTGATTATGAGAGTGTTCATATAGCTAACCTCGGTTAACTATTGTTGATCCAACCTAGTGTACACGTTTAGGTACGGTTACTTAAACCTAAATGAGGGTACATTTCATTTGCGTATAACAAGATAAGTTCGATCTAACAGTTGAAAGATATTAGCTTGTATTTAATCAGGTTTTCATCTAACATTGAATGCTTTGTTACCAAGGTAACTTAGATTGAAAACCCTAATTTGAAAAATTATATAAAGGAGAACTCTAGCAACTGGGAAACCTAATCCCCACACCTCTTATGTGATACTAGTTGCGACTAGAGTCGATTCTCCTTTAACCTTAGGTTTTTCACGAAACCCTATAGGTTAACGACTTAAAGACTTCATTGGGATTGTGAAGCCAGACCGAATTATTTTCTCTATAGTTATGTGTTTTGATCTTTCTTTATTCTATCGTATTGAGTACTATCTTCTCTAAGATTTGCTCGAGATTTATTCTCCGATAGGAAAGATTAAAATTCGTCACAAACATCTTCGTCTCATTGTTTGTGATTCCACAATATCTTGTTTCGCTACCATATGATTAAGATTATTGTGAGGTGATTGATAATACTAGGCTATTCGGGAATATAAGTCCGGTTTTTCAATTGGTTCTTGTGCACCTTGATTTATCAAAAGACGGAACAAAAATCGTAGGTATTTATGTGGGAGACAGCTTTATCTATTTCAATAGACTTTTCTGTGTGAGACAGATTTTTTTATCAAGTCTTCGACTTTGGGTCGTAGCAAACTCTTATTTGTGGTTGATATCAGCTAAGGGAATCAAGTGCGTAGAATCCTGCTGGGGTTCAGAGACGTAAGGAGAGCAATTGTACCTTGATCAGTGTGGTGTTCAAAGCTGGCAGATTATTTGGAACAAAAACTGGCTATGTGTAATGAAGTGAACCAACAAACTTCAAAGTATGAATATCTTTCACAATCGCTGGAACATTCACAAATAAGGATTAAAATCCTTATAGAAGATCTTATTACAGAATCTTATCAAGAGGTATGCTTTGGAAAATCCTTATAAAGACATCTTCAATAAGGTATGAATACCTTGAAAGATCATATTGAAAGTCTTAAAAGAAAAATATATGCACTCTGTTTGATGTCAGATCAAGACTATTTGGGTTCGAATAAAAAGGATATACCATCTTGGGCTCAAAAAGTAATCAAGAATATAACATCATGCAATAAACCTGATGAAAAGGATGTATATAGCACAATCTAAACCCATATGAGGACACAAGATCATGTCCCTAAAGATAAGAAGGAAGATGTTGCTACAATGGTACTTTGCGAGGAAAATTCCTCTTACTCAAACACCTAGCAATGTTGGAAAATGCACCCTTAGAATGCACAATCTTTTGATATAAGGAAGTACAAGTATATGGGTATCCGAAATCCTGTTAATATCTCTTATTCAATATAGAGAGAATACAAAATCTACCTGAAAAACATTTAATAAGTTTTTGTGTGTAGAAAAGTTGGCTTACAACAACTTGTGTAAACATGATAAATTTTCTTGTCTAAGAGTATTTTTAGATATATGATTTTGAAGATTGATTCTTTTCGAAAAATCTTTATGATTTGGAAACACATAAGATGCGAAAATATTTTCAAATATGGTGATAAGTATTTATTTAAGGCTGATACCTATGTTTGGTATGTGTTGAAATCCTCTGGTTTATGTACTCATCTTGTTTGAGAACTTATATTAAAAGATGTATCTTCAAACCAGATCTCAAGCTGAGATTTTGAAAGCTTTGAGTAGAATGGATTCTGATGAAACCATTAATCTTGTCGATTCCTTTAAGAAATCTGGTTGCAAAGATAAACGAAAATAAAATGAAAATATGTCATCTCAAGCAAGATTTACTAATCTTCTAGTCCAAAATATTTTTGATGCTAAGATTGATATTCTCAATCTTTGTCAAGTCCTCCTCAGTAATGTTGAAACTCATCACAGACATGCAACATTACTAAGAACTAATATCCGTAACCAAAGAAAGTAGATTAAACTTGGAATTGGTAATAGGGAGTATGCTCGGAATATTAATCGAAAGGTTAATGCTTTATCCAGTGAACATAATCAAGGTACTATGTGTAGAATTCGAGAAATCAGTCGTGATACAGTTGATGAAAATCCTGAGAAATTTGAGGATATTGAAGACGATCTTTGAAGAAGACTGTTCAAAGATCTAATACACAAAAATATACATCTATGTTTATTTTGTTTCAATTATTGTATAAGATCTATTTTTGAATACAAATATCATTATTAATGAATAAAATTATTTCTTTATAATTTTTCTTGTGATAGTTACCAATTACATAGCCTGTGAATGAATGTTTATATTTTTGCTATATGTATTCGGTTTATGGGATGTCTGATTTTGTTTTCATAACCTTAATATTCGATCTCATATGATGTAACCCTTATGGTTTGTGTGGCTTCTTTATTTAGCGGGATTAAGTTCTAGCCCATGTTGGTAGGCTTTATTAAAGGATCATAAGGTGTTCCGATTGAAACTCATATGTGAAAAGTCACAATATATTGAATCAAGTTATGTTTTCATGAGTTGTGTTTAGCATAAACATATGTGTTTCGGGTTTTTAACTCTTGTTATTGGCATGCATTAGTTATAACCATCTCAACCTTTCTCCGGTAAAGGTTGCTCTTGTTGTTGTTCTTTTGTTCTTGCGATAGGATGACAACATACTGGGGAGAGTTCTTACTTGAACTTGCGCTAAATGATATATATTTCTGGGGAGAAGAGGCTGTGGAATCTAAGGTAACAAATTTTTTAGTTAATCGTTTTCCTGTTTAAGAAAAGCCTGTTTATATTGCATATATTTTGCTTTTTCTTAACAAAATTTCGGTACAATTGATATATTCCATTATTGTGTATGGATGTATATGTGTGTGTGTATGATTCAATTGTTTCCGATTAATAAAAACTGTGTCAATTTATTTAGCTTATTGTTTGGTATCTTCTTTATTGTTGGGTATCAAGTGTTTTTGCTTAACGAAATTCAGTGCAATTGCTGTGCTATAATGTCTATATTTGTTTCAATTGCTTCCGGTTAAGAAAATAATTGTGCAAGTCAATTTATTTTGGTTTGTATGTATTGTTTATGGCTTAACAAAATACATGATCATTTGTTTAGTCCAAATCGATTCCTGATAAGAGAAACTAAGTTAATTCTGATCTTAGTTAGACTTATCAAATTGGAGGATTCAGTTATTCAAGTCTAACCGAATGCCTTGACAATAAAAACTAGTTAACTAACCTAGCATTTCTCTTTTCTAAAGGGAAAGGTCTAAGTTATTGTCTGAATAATTAGAACCTAAAGAGAAAAATAAAGTTAATTTTGATCTTTATTTTGGTCTTATCGAAATAAGTGATTGTATGTTTGCAATCGGTTTAACAAGGGAATTAAGTTTCTTAGTCGATTTGTCAAACTATTAGGAAAAATTTCTTCGTGCAATTATTTCGTTGATAACATATTAAAACTAAATTACTTGTATTTTCGGTTTTAATATTGTTATTTAAAGTGGCATGTAAAACCTTCGTGCTTTACTCTTATAGTTTGTTTACAAGTCTTTTAGATTCGTAAGATCCTTTCGGTTTGTCATTTATTTGCTCGAACCTTTGTGATATTGCGACAAAAAGGGGGAGAAATATATGGAGTAAACAAGTGATTTGCAATCACTAATTGTTTGTGGGTGAAAACTGTTTCTGCTATTTTTGGTAAATTTGGGTGTGTGGATGAGAAACAAGTCTAGAACCTAAACAATGCACTGCATGAGAGTACTTTTGATTCCAGAGATCAATATGTACAATCCTAGCCTAAACTAAGAAATGGCCGTTCCAGGCTTGCTTCGGTCACAAAGTGAAGGAGAAGGGTTGGTCTTAGGGAGGGAAGCGAAGAAAGTGTAAAGACTAGAATGGTTAATTCTGAAGGTGTGGCTATTTTATGACTTGTATCAAAAAGTGGAACTGGCTTGCAGAATAACAAGCTATCAGTTTTTTAGTGATTTCTGGATACTATGTTGTTACTGACCAAAACTTGTTCTTTGGTGAAAATAGGTGAAACCTATGTATACAAGTCATAATAAAACGTACCTTGGTCTCGTAGGAAGTGGGAACGATTGAGTGATGGAAGAGTGGAGTAACGTATAACCGTTGGAAACCATGCTTCCATAATGAAGGAATCGGATCCGTTTATACCCGCTACTTCTTGCCACCACTAAATGTTCAGTTTCCTGACACTTTCTTATAACGGGCGTACTGCACGCCGCACGATGTAAACCGCCAGACCTATACCCTGATGAGTATCCCCCAATTTTGTGACATGTTTGATGTCACGAGTGTTTTTGTCGAAAACATGTAGCAGTTTGCTACGTGTGGTAAGTCAGGGTCAAGAGACTTGTCGCAGGAAAATAGCATGTGGTGCTATTAGGCTTATCTCGGCTGGTCGCCTAAAACTTGCCACAAGCCTGTCAGTTCGGTGGAGAACTTGGACTTTTGAGATTGCATCTCATGAGGAAGGGTAGCCATTAATTATGGCCATATCCTGTTGGCACCTGATAATGGCATAGTGGCACTTTTAGCGCATGCCAGTGGCACTGCGGCATGGATGGCATAGTTCTTGCATGCCAGTGGCACGATGGAATGGCTAGCATAATTCGTGCATGCTAGTGACATGATAGTGCGAGTGGAGCCTGGCATAGCCATGGCCTCTGGATTTTAGCACATTGATGTTAAACTCAAATGTTATGTGGCAACATCAATTATGGTAGCCATATTGATCCCAATGCTCTGTGGAACATTATTTGGCCTGGTTGGTGTAGCAACTTTGCCTAAATTGTCGAAACCCTAATTAGCGCATAAGGCATGCGGCATGTAACCGTGGATGGCTAAGATGATTGGCCAAAATTAAATATAAACCATTTAAGTTGGCTAGCTGAGATGATTCACATAAATTTGTGTTACCTAATGGAATTTCGTAATCAGAAAAATTCAGATGTGGGACCCTCACTAAAATCGTTGTAGAATTCTCGTACGAACTCGGATTTTGATGGTCCGCCCATCCATTCTAATCTGAAAAGAATTTCCTATCTCCCTCCTTGAGAATATTTAGGTTTTGATCTTGTTTAGGAGGTGAAAATAGCTCGACCGTAGAATTCAGGAGTGATTCTGTCAGTTTTCATCCATGACCTAGCTCGCATTTTATACTATATCTTTTAGCTTGTTCCTCCGATTGATTTGAATTTTTAGTATCTTATGATAGACATCCATACGAAACTTTTAGCATGTATCTCATACTAAAATTGTCTACCAAATGTTCCAAGTTGTTTGTGTAATATTTGGGAAGCCAATTTGGCATGGTGACCACTTGACACAATTCCACCTCTTTTAATATTGTGGCAGGTTTAGAGCAACCTGATCGGTCAAAAAAGATGGGGGCGGAAAAGAAAAAATGTGTCCACACTTCTGGTGCACGTGGTAGGTTTAATGCGGCCCGATTGGTCGATAGAGAATAGGGCCGGCAAATATGGGCCCAACCACAACTCATTGGGAGTGTGGCAGGTTTAAAGCGACCTGATTGGCCGACAAAGGAATAAGGTCTGGTTGGGTAGCATGGGGCGTGACCAAGTGGCGCCGGCTATCCTATGGAATGGACACGCTTCCCTCAATTTTGCTCCTACTTCGCGGCTCTGTTTATTCTTTGCTTTCTGACTGAGTATTTTGTGCAAGGGCCTTAACCTTGGTACTTGGAGTTCCGTGCTACTCTGCTGCGAGTGAACACAAATACGTCATGCCATACCAATATTAAGTGTTCTTTCGGGGAACATAAGCACAATAAAAGTACTCAGCAGGCTCTGGAATTTGTGAGTAATGCAGCTAGGAGCTTATACACTCATTAGGCTCTATACTAGTGTACAATTCATCTAGGTGCTTGAGTTTCAATATAATATGAAGAGAGACATAGGCACTCATCATATTTGGATATATTCTCCAAATTTCCTACGGAATATAAACATATCAATGTCTACTACATCTGATGTCGGGTCAGGTAGATAGAATTTTACAACTTTAGCCCTGAAATAAAAACCACCATCAATATTATGTCCTCTGCTTAGCTTGTAACAGTGGAATTGTTGCGGGGTAAGCATAAGATGGTGACAGATAAGGATAAAATCAAAAGGGAAAGTCATGAAGATATTTCCAAGAAGAATTTGGATAACCTTTAGCATGATGCAAGAGGAATCCGTGATCCTTGCATTGGTGGCTTGACGTACTTTCGTCTTTGCGAAAGGGTGCTGGCGTTGGCGCTGGAAATCTGGCTACTGATCGGCAGAGATGGCGCTACGACTTGGTCCGCGGATCGGTGGATGATGCTAGCTAGCTAAGTCACGGAACATATGGAGATGGAATGGTGGAAACTGGCATCAGTCCATGGAATGGTGGAAACTGGCTTCAGTCCATGGAATGGTGGATACTGGATTCAGTCCATGGAATGGTGGAAACTGTCTTCAGTCCGTGGAATAGTGAAAATATGGCTCTGGAACTTTCGCTACCAAACGGTGATAATGGCACTGATGGCTTCAGTCTGTGGAACGGTGGAAATGGCACTTGGAAGGATTGCTGGCTGGATCACAGAATGCTGGAGTGTTGGCGCTAACTTAACCATAGAGTGTTTGAGCCATGGAGAGTTGGCTTGACCACGGAGTGCTGGTGCCATGGAGATTTGGGTTGACTACGGAGTGCTGGATTCATGGAGAGTTGGATTGACCAAGGAGTGGTGGTACCATGGAGAGTTGGCTTGACCACAGGGCGCTGGAGTTATGGAGAGTTGGATTGACCACGGAGTGCTGGTTCCACGGAGAGTTAGCTTAACCACGGAGTGCTGGTGCCAGGGAGAATTGTAGGTTGAGTGACTGGTGTTTCTCGTGCTGGCGCGCTGCTGATTCAGTCACGGAGCGGCATACTACTTGTTCGGCTATGGAGCATGAGTGTGGTGCACCTAGTTATCTATTCCCGTTCATGGAACAATAATGAATCTATTAGAGAACTACTGTCAAACTCGCATGGGTTGCTATCTCAAGCATGTTTGTCAATCTTATTGATCAAACTATATAGTCTTGATTTCTAGTCTACTAAAGCTAAGGTCTCGGACTAGGATAAAAAGTGTAGTTGAGCTCAAGAACTCCATGGCGATCATCATACAAGACGAAGGACTACTCAAGGAACCAGTGGATCTTCATTGACTAAAAGGTATGTGGAGACTTGAACTTATCTATCACTCAAAAGTTTATATACTTTATCTCCTATCTTGAGACAAAAGTCGATTTACTATATATACTAAGAATATGCACATGTGACATTTCGAGCTGAGTATATCTCGCTTATCTATTTCTCTGAATGTGTGTTGGTAAATCTTTCGCTTTAGCCAAGTTCATCTTTGCCTAGTGATGAGATTCATGTTATGTTTCAATCACTTTGGAAATCGCTCTGACGAAAACTAGTTCATGAAAACAACTATATGACGTCCTCTGAGAATGTTTCAATGATTGAAATAAGAGTTTAGACTATATAACCATTGTGGGATATAAACATTGTTATGGCAACACATATATGTATAAGTCCTTAACACTTGAACCGAAGTTTGCGAACTTTGTTGATCAAGTGGAACCGGAACGTGAGCAGCAACTCAGTCCGTGAACTGGCATAAGTTCTTGAACCCGAGAATATTTACTGAAGTTGAAGCTCAGGTGCAGTCCGCGAACCCAGTCCGCGAACTAACGGAAGTTCTCATCCCGAGAATTCTGCTGGAGTTTATTAACTTCAACTGGTTAGCTTGAGTCCGCGAACTCGAGAGGTTATGTCTGAAAACTTTGTTCGTGAACTTATCTTAAATTACTAAGGAATGCTTTTGCAAACCGTAACTTTATAGTTCATGATTAATGATTCGAGTGAATCACATCGTTTTTGATTCAATTGTGTCTCTTGTAGTACTTGAGATATCATAGCAATTGAACAACTCTCTAACTAGTTCATTTGAGTCATTTGGACTAGTTTTGGTGAAGAAGAATATGGTTGATATGAAATTTATCATTTGACTAACCATTTGGTTGACTAATATTGAACCAACCATTGTACACGTTTGGGTACGGTTACACGAACTCAAAACGTCAAGTACATGTGTTTATGACAAGCTAAGTTTTTGATCTAACGGTTGAGAGATATTAGCTTGTATCTAATCAGGTTTTCATCTAACAGTGAATATTGAATGCTTTGTTAGTAAGATAACATTGATTGCAAACCCTGATTTGAAAGACTATATAAGGGATAACTCTAGCCATTGAAAAAATAATCCCCACACACTTTTCTTGTGTGATACTATTTTTCTCTAAGATAGAGTCGATCTCTATTAACCCTTGAGTTTTCTCTCTAAATTCGGGTTAACAACTTAAAGACTTCATTGGGATTGTGAAGCCAGACCGTTACTACTTATCTTGTAGTTTTGTGATCTGATCTTGCTCTTTCTATTCTACGAGTATAATTGTAATAATTGGGCTTGAGATTTCTATCTCCGATAGGCAAGATAAAAGTAGTCACAAACATCTTCATCTCATTATTTGTGATTCCTCAATAATCTTCTTCACTGCGTCGATTAAGTTTATTGTGAGGTGATTGATGAAACTGAGCTGTTCTTAGGGAATATAAGTCTAGTTTTATCGATTGGTTCCTGTTCACCTTGATTTATCAAAAGACGGAACAAAACTCATAGGTTTATTCATGGGAGACGAATTTATCTATTACCTGTAGACTTTTCTGTGTGAGACAGATTTGTTTGCTAAAGTCTTCGACTTTGGGTCATAGCAACTCTTGGTTGTGGGTGAGATCAGCTAAGGGAATCAAGTGCGCAGTATCCTGCTGGGATCAGAGGCGTAGGATCATAACTGTACCTTGGATCAGTGTGAGATTGGTTGGGTTTCAACTACAGTCCAGACCGAAGTTAATTTGGAGTAGGCTAGTGTCTGTAGTGGCTTAATACAGTGTATGTTTAATCTGGACTAGGTCCCGGGGTAATTCTGCATTTGCGGTTTCCTCGTTAAC
Source organism: Papaver bracteatum (assembly GCA_023529315.1). Taxonomy (NCBI): domain Eukaryota; kingdom Viridiplantae; phylum Streptophyta; class Magnoliopsida; order Ranunculales; family Papaveraceae; genus Papaver; species Papaver bracteatum. The sequence goes on from JAJJWX010000433.1 coordinate 1,370,133, forward strand.
GAAATTCTGGTGTCTGTGTTATTTCTTTTCCGCATTATATTTTTATATAATTGAAATAATACAGGTTGTGAGTTGTTCAATTAATTAGAATATCCGACCTTATTGGTTGTTGATTTAAATCAATTGACATTTGGATATTGGTCTTTGGTACCATCCAAGTTATCTCTCTTTTATTAGGCTTGCGAATTATATTTTCTTGAGTAAATCAAATCGAGAGATTGAGATAATAACTCCTTGAGTATTTTGTATTGATTGAGTCTTGTTGATTCTCTAGAAAACAACTCGGAGTTGTCCATACAGATTGTTAATCGAAATATTGGGTGAGGTTGTTATACCCCCGCATTTTCAATTGGTATCAGAGCAAGCAAACATGTTAAATACCTTACAAGTATATGTTTGTGGCAATCTGAGTCTGTGGACGGAATCTCTGTTGTGCATACCAAAATATCTCCTAAAGCTTTTTACCATGTCAAGTGTCTTGAAAACACCTCGAAGGATTATTCCTTAGTTGATTCTTCTGAATCCCGAGGTAGAAAGAATGTTCAATGTGATAATGACATTTCTTCCTCTCATGAGGCATGTGACACCTGGCGCGTGTTTGAAAAGGAACTCACCAGAATTTTAAAATATACAGCTGAAGATATTGATTTTAATGATCATGATCAGCTCATTGATGAATTTGAAAAGTCTCTTAATCGAGAACGTGATCTCTATCATATCATAAAGTCCTTCTCTAAGAACATTGAGAAACTTCTACAAGAAACTACTCTACAACATGAAAATATTAGTACTCTTGAGGAAGCTGTTAAAGAGGACTCAATTAGAGAAAAATGTTTGCTCAAGACTCATTTATCAGATCTCAACAGACTTCGTGCTGAAAAATAGAAACTTTGTGCATATCTTACTCTAGATCATGAACAGTGTAAATCCTTGGAAAAGGAAAACTCTGTCTTAAGGAGAAAATCCTCTGTACAAACTAACTCACGTGATGTTCTGTACAAGACAAATTATTCTCCAAAATAAGATTGTGTCGAGAAAAGTTTACATAACTTGCAATCTTCTTGTAAGGCTATGGAGTCTAAACAGGTGCCAGGTATTGCTTCTCGTCCACGAACCTGTACTTTTTGTGGGAAACAGAATCACTATGCTATCCATTGTTTTGCAAGAAGAAAACAAATTTCTAAGCTTCGTAATTTGCTTTTCTTCACTGTCAATGGAACAGATAGTCAGTCGACTAAAGCAGTGAATCGTAGGCCCACAAGAAATCAAAAACCTTATGAGAATAATCTTTATTCTAGATATCATCACAGGGATAAAGTTCTTTCTGGAAATTCTTTTTGCAGTATTAATAAGAACATTTCCTGTACTTATAAGGCTATTTCTGATAAATCTAAATCTAGAAAATGGATTCCTATCCATTCCGATTATCTTGATCCTATTGCAAGAGGCCCTAGATTTAGTCCTTCTGATAAGAAAGATGATCAATAAGTGTCTTATCTCACTATAAATAGCACATATCAGAGACAGAAGGATAGAGATGAACAACATTCATTTGATGAGATAAAGGCTCATACTTGTGTGAATTAATCACAAGGTTGAATATCTCACATACAAAAAGCCTAGTTGTGAGAGAATTGGATAGGTATACTCCATAACTATGTGACTCTAATTATCTAGATAATCTCTTATCTGTTTTAGAAATATAATTGTTCAGACACTGGTTTGTGAGTATTTTTTTATTTTTCTGTTCATTTTCTAAAACAACTTTGAAAAATAAAAGTGTTTCCTTTTTCCATGTAGAGCGTTGTGAAAAACCATACTATGGGTTCATGTACGGTTCAAGTTTTCCCTTAAACCTATCCCGTAACCCTAAATCTGTCGAGTTTTTCTTTATATACATATCCTATTGAGTTAATATTTTACTCTAGGTTTTATGTTATCAATGGCTTCTTCTTCGTGCTCTTCGGACTTGACTAATGATATCATTGATAAGGAGGTATATTGCAAACTCGATAAAGAAAAGGAATCTCTTATTCAAATAGAAGGTTCTTTTCCTCAACCCTCTGATTCACTCTCGGATATAGAAGAGATTGAAGAGATTTCATCGGATGTATTTCTTGACTTCCTAATGAAATTTGAGAAGGCTAAGCAACTACTTGTTGATACAATGAAGTGTCTTGATGTGGTAAGAATTGAGTTGAAAAAGGTTAAGTTTGAGTTGTTCTCCTGAAAAACCATGTTAAAGAGCTTCCCAATAAGGATATCACAAGTACAGAAGATGCTGCTATTCACAAGCTTCAAGATCTTAAGACTCAAGAAGGTCCCGAACTGTCGTTTTGAACATAGCTCGGTATGACATGGAAGTTTTTCTGTTTGGTTCTTATTGTCTAGTAAATCTTATATGTTTTCTGTTTTATTTAGAAGAATAACTAGTGATTTGGAATAGCAATGATTGTGATTACACATAGTTATATCCAATGATTTCATCTTCTTGTTTTTAGATTTATTGGTTTAATTCTAAACTGGTTTGGAAGATGATGTTGCAGTATTAATCTTTTTGATTTTTATATATTGCAATATTTTGATGGGATATGAGTGTTTACGTCGTGAACTTGTTTGTCCCATATTTTGTCAAAAATAAAGTCGTTCACGTATTGGTATGCAAATATTGATAAAGGAATGAATGGACTTTTGGAAAAACACAAAAGTTACGCCTATATTGTCAATTATTGATGTAAGACAGGTTAAAATCTTTTGTGACTCAAGGATAAAGTCTATTATGTCACCTTGTGATGGAAAAATAGAATAGGACCTTGTTCTGTAATCCACGGTATAGAGCTTAACTGTTCCATATTATTATGTATTACCGTGAAAGTTCCATTGTGTATCTCATGTTCAGCACGATACAACTAAGTCGATTTCTTATTAGCATGGTTGGTTGTTCCATGAGATGTTATATGTTGAGCATTAAGAACTAAATTAATCAACGTGTGTGGTTATTTAGTTTGTATTCCATGAGTTCTCTCATGTTGAGTACATGTACGGTTAAGGCTATCATTTCCTATGATAATCTTAGTCGGGGTTCCATAATCTCTTATGTTGAGCCCAAATGAACTAAATCAATCATATTGTGTGATTATTTCGTTAGCACTCCATAGATTTTTCTCATGTCGAGTGTGGACTATTGAATTGATTACTTTGTGATTAGTTTAATTGTGTAATCCAGTTAGAATATTTATGGGTTTTCTTGTGAATAATCTAATCGATGAATTAAGTCTCCATAAGTTTACTTGTGTTGAGCATATTTAGTCAAATTAATTATGGTTTGCTTTGGTTAATATGATTGAATATTTTGGATTTCAAATTCATACTTGTATGCAATTTGTTGAGTCTACAGGAATCCTTCTTTTTCTCTTGAAATTAAGGTCGCTCTTGTTGTTCCTTTGGGAATGACATCTTATGGGGGAGAGTTCTTTTGAACTTGCGCTTAATTTCCAAATATTTGTGGGGAGTGCGCGGCTGTGGAATTTTTAGGGGTTATCTTGTATCTTTATAAACTCCTTAATGAATGCATTTAGCCTCGGCTTTATGATTGCATCTAAACAAGATGATAGAACATTTACCTTTGGTCATGAAATGTCTCTTACAGAAATTTCATTAGGATCCCGTTCTTGTACCTTTGCCAATTTTATTGACAAAAAGGGGGAGAATTAATTGTAGTTCACACTACAAATACATATGGTTTTCGGATCATTATGTAAGGGGGAGTGGTTTCCATGTGAGGTGGAGTATTGACTAAGGGGGAGTGAAGTATCACCATAGTATTGTTGTTGAAGTTGTGATGCAATTTGACTTTGACGATGTGTAATAATACTATGATACTGTATAACAATGATTGAGAACCAATGCTTTTCTTATTGTTATAGCTACGGATTTTCAACAACGATTATACTAAACTTACAACCTTTGAGATCATTGGACTACTTGGAAGTGACGAAGATTTCGAGTATTATTGAAGATTAGGCATGTAGAATAGGAGCTACAAAGTTTATTTATATAATTTTTGTATTTCATATGTATTAATAGTTTTGCCACTAAAATTGACAAAGGGGGAGATTGTTAGAGCACTGCTCGGTCAAACTTGCATGCGTTGCTATCTCAAGCATATTTGTCAATCTTAGTGATCAAAATTATATAGTCTTGATTTCCAGTCTACTATAGCTAAGGTCTCGGACTAGGATAGAAAGTGTAGTTGAGCTCAAGAACTCCATGGCGATCATCATACAAGACGAAGGACTACTCAAGGAACCAGTGGATATTCATCGACTAAAAGGTATGTGGAGACTTGAACTTATCTATCACTCAAAAGTCTATCTACTCTATCTCCTATCTTGAGACAAAAGTCGGTTTACTATATAGACTAAGAATATGCACATGTGACATTTCGAGCTGAGTATATCTCGCTTATCTATTTCTCGAAATATGTGTTGGTAAAGCTTTTGCTTTAGACAAGTTCATCTTTTCCTAGTGACGAAAGTCAGGTTATGTTTCAATCACTTTGGAAATCGCTCTGATGAAAATTAGTTCGTGAAAACAACTATATGACGTCCTCTGAGAATGTTTCAATGATTGAAATGAGAGTTTAGACTATATAACCATTGTGGGATATAAACATTGTTGTGGCAACACATATATGTATAAGTCCTTAACACTTGAACCGAAGTTTGTGAACTTTGTTGATCAAGTGGAACCGGAACGTGAGCAGCAACACAGTCCGCGAACTGGTGTAAGTTCTCGAACCCGAGAATATCTGCTGAAGTTGAAACTCAGGTGCAGTCCGCGAACTGATGGAAGTTATCATCCCGAAAAATTCTGCTGGAGTTTATTAACTTCAACCGGTTAGCTTGAGTCCGCGAACTCAAGAGTTTATGTCTGAAAACGTTATTCGTGAACTTATCTTAAATTACTAAGGAATGCTTTTACAAACCGTGGCTTTATAGTTCATGATTAATGATTCGAGTGAATCACATCGTTTTTGATTCAATTGTGTCTCTTGTAGTACTTGAGATCTCATAGCAATTGAACAACTCTCTAACTAGTTCATTTGAGTCATTTGGACTAGTTTTGGTGAAGAAGAATATGGTTGATATGAAAGTTATCATTTGGCTAACCATTTGGTTGACTAATATTAAACCAACCATTGTACACGCTTGGGTACGGTTACACGAACTAAAAACGTCAAGTACATGTGTGTATGACAAGCTAAGTTTTAGATCTAACGGTTGAGAGATATTATCTTGTATCTAATCAGGTTTTCATCTAACGGTGAATATTGAATGCTTTGTTAGTAAGCTAACATTGATTGCAAATCCTGATTTGAAAGACTATATAAGGGAGAACTCTAGCCATTGGAAAAACTAATCCCCATACACTTTTCTTGTGTGATACTAGTTTTCTCTAAGCTAGAGTCGATCTCCATTAACCCTTGAGTTTTCTCTCTAAATTTGGGTTAACGACTTAAAGACTTCATTGGGATTGTGAAGCCAGACGGATACTACTTATCTTGTAGTTGTGTGATCTGATCTTGCTCTTTTTATCGTATGAGTATAATTGTAACAATTGGATTGATATTTCTATCTCCGATAGGCAAGATAAAAGTAGTCACAAACATCTTCGTCTCATTATTTGTGATTCCTCAATAATCTTCTTCGCTGCGTCGATTAATTTTATTGTGAGGTGATTGATTAAACTGAGCTGTTCTTCAGGAATATAAGTATGGTTTTATTGATTGGTTTCTGTTCACCTTGATTTATCAAAAGACGGAACAAAACTCATAGGTTTATTCGTGGGAGACCAATTTATCTATTACCTGTAGACTTTTCTGTGTGAAACAGATTTGTTTGCTAAAGTCTTCGACTTTGGGTCGTAGCAACTCTTAGTTGTGGGTGAGATCAGCTAAGGGAATCAAGTGCGCAATATCTTGCTGGGATCAGAGGCATAGGAGCATAACTGTACCTTGGATCAGTGTGAGATTGGTTGGGGTTCAACTACAGTCCAGCCCGAAGTTAATTTGGAGTAGGCTAGTGTCTGTAGCGGCTTAATACAGTGTATGTTTAATCTGGACTAGGTCCCGGGGTTTTTCTGCATTTGCGATTTCCTCGTTAACAAAATTCTGGTGTCTGTGTTATTTATTTTCCGCATTATATTTTTATATAATTGAAATAATACAGGTTGTGCGTTATTCAATTGATTAGAATATCCGGCCTTATTGGTTGTTGATTTAAATCAATTGACACTTGGATATTGGTATTTGGTACCATCCAAGTTATCTCTCTTTGATTAGGCTCGCGAATTATATTTTCTTAAGTAAATCAAATCGAGAGATTGAGATAATAACTCCTTGAGTATTTTCTATTGATTTAGTCTTGTTGATTCTCTAGAAAACAACTCGGAGTTGTCCATACAGATTGCTAATCGAAATATTGGGTGAGGTTGTTAGACCCCCGCATTTTCAGAATCCTTATTCTGTTCAAACTTTAGAAACTACGTTCGTATGAAAAGGGGTATCGACCCTCTTCTGTTTTTGTTATTCGTCCGGCTCCGTTCTTTCATATGCAGCACCTGGCTCCTCTTCGTCATTTGTTAGCGGTGGTAGAGAGAGCATTAATGGCAACAAAGCAATCTCCAATAGTTATAATCAACAACAAAACAAGCTAGGAGAACTCAAGGTAGGTGCTCTCGCATGTATCCACCCAACAGTACCATCGATCTTCTCCAAAATGTGTAATAAGGTTCTGACTCCAGAAAAATGAGTATCTAACCTCTCAAGTGAATTTTAAAATTTACCAAACTCCATTGCACTCTTGGGATGGATGGATGAAATAATGTCAGGTCTAATCTTGGAGATTGTGGTTGCGTTGTTGGTTCATCCTTGACTTTAGGTTATTTGGTACCTAGACTTTCTGATTGCGATGATGATATATTATGGATGCTTGTATGGTCGAAATCTTCCGGATCCATTGGGTGAAATAGATGAGTTGAGAGACGTTCCGTTGCTGATGTGCTGCTATCAAGTCTTTGAGGACTTCGTTCCAAGTTACATCCTTTGAACCATCTTCTAAATCTTGGACTATTGCATGGAACGGGATGCGGTGAGAAGTCCCTAGTTATACTTATGTAAGATCCGATGGCGTGGATGGATATGTGAAGGTATCTCTATGGCTTGATTTTGGAGTCTATGATGGTTGTCAGGATGGACTGCAATGTGCGGTCCCAAATCGTACTTCTCTTTAGTTTCGGAAGTTATTTTCTCCGACCAAGCTTGGGATCCGCCGCGACCTCGTAAAGTGTTGTAGGATCCTTCTAGACACAGAGGTGATGATATTTTTATGCTATACCCTTGAAGAATAGATGATCTTGTCGTGGTTATGACCTTTTGGTTGACCGTGTCTTTTGAGATTTGACAGTGAAGGGATTTCGTGTAGAGCCTCAGTCCCCAAGTGTGGTTTGCGTGTTACTATCTTGTATGGTCAGTGGGTTGACCATGATATTGCCATCTTGCATCCGTACTGGTGACTTTGTAGTAATTATTGCTATGGTGAAGCTCTGGCTGGTATCAAAAAACGAGTGAGTAAACTGTCCACGACCACGAGATTTTGGCGGTATGGATCAAAAGGTGTCCACGACTACAAACCCTGGTTGGCTATGATCATGATCCTTGAAAGGGGGAATATGGCGGCTACGACACGATACTTGGAAGGAAGGAGTGGTTGCTACAGCACGATCCTTGGCAGGAAGGAGTGGCGGCTACGGAACAATCCTTGGCAAGGATGAGTGGCTGCTATAGGGGAGAATGTTGCGACTTCGGGAACGAACATTGAAATGGAGCGACTTATAGAGCAAAATGTTGAAGAGTCTCCTTCTAGGTTGAGGCCATGTCCATATGAGTTTTGGCAAGAATTTCTGTCTCTCCATTAAATCAATAATGGTAATGAGAAGGTTGGTTTCTTCTAGCTCCTCCAGTCTCTCGTCCTGACAAAGAAGTGGTGGCAGCTCAAGTGATGATTGGAGGCGGTCATGCTCGAAGAAATATTAGGAGTAGTGGCGGCTCTGGATCTGGTAATAAGATACATCACGTCAGAGGGGATGCTTCAAGTGCCGACTGGTATTGGTGGTAGAGGATGTAACGCCATAGTGTTGGTCGTTTCCTTTTTGCTCTCGTCCGATATGGCCACATACTCTATTCTCTTAGGGGTCTCTCCACAAAACTGAATTTTTAGGTTGCAAATCCAAGTTTATGTGTGATGCAATCCTGGCCGCGAGAAGTCCCCAGTCGTCCTTTATTTTCTATGTAACATCTTTATGTCGATCCGCGAAAAGACGGAGGACCTCCAGTCCCTAGGCGCAATTTCCCCGAATCTATATTTTCTTGGACGATGCGTTTCAGTGCATTACATTCACTGGTAGGATGATTGACGAACATGTGGTAATGGAAATACTTGGGATTTTCCATTTGTTCTTCAGTTGGTAGGCGCCTAACAAGAGGTAGTTTGAAGGCATCGTCTAGAATCCATACTTCCAGGAGTTCGATTACTTTTTCGATCGGTAACGGGAAGTTTGGAGTGGCATATCCAGTTTCTTATTGTTGCACATGAACCTTAGCCGTGACCTTCTAGGGTGAAGCCATCTGATGCGCTGGTGCCATATGTTTGGGTTGTTGTTCCGCTGTTGGAGTTTTTCTCTTTCTTCCTTCATTAGCGATTGACTGGAGGCTGGATATTTTATTAGATAGACGTTTGATTTTCTGAACGTCTTTACGAGCTTCTTCATCTGGAACAGTTCGGATCGACTGAGTAAAGCAGCAACGTATCTCTTAGCAGCTTCTGATGCAATATGGGAATTGATATTTTCCAGGAAGGATGCAAATAATGAAATCACATTTTCATTGCGAGGACTCTGATGAGAACTTGATAAATCCCACGAGTCTTCTTTCTGATCTTGAGGAAACATCTTTTGATCTTCATGAGCAGAAAAGTTAGCTTGGTGGATACCTTTCCATTCAGCGTGACCATAGGCTTCATCCTCCTCACTAGGAGTAGGAATATGAATCTTGGAAAAAGGACTATTATCATCAGCATTGATCCAAAATGAATGGTTGATAGCGTTTCCTACAGAATCAATACGCGTTGGTTCCTTTGACAGTTGATCCGTGAGCGCTTTGAAAAGCGTAAATACTCTGTCCTATGCCTTATAAATAGTAGCTTGATTCTCGACAATATCATTCAGGATTTTCGTCAAATCATGAATAATTGTTAAATATCGAGGCTCCATAGCCTCGACAATGGTTTTGAATGAAAGAACGGATTAAGGGATAACATGTGGAGTATTTTCGGTGCTAGGAGAAGTAAAATTAGGATTGACGGTTTCTGAAGCATTTCTAAGATCAACCATCTTGAGAAATTTAGGAAATTGAAAATGGGTTTGAATTTGCAACCGAGAGATTTAATCTCCCACTGTGGCTGCCAATTGTTTGTGGGTGAAAAATATTTCTGCTATTTTTGGTAAATTTGGGTGTGTGGATAAGAAACAAGTCTAGACCCTAAACAATGCACTGCATGGGAGTACTTTTGATTCGATAGATTAATCTATACAATCCTGGCCTAAACCAAGAAATGGCCGTTCCAGGCTTGTTTCGGTCACAAAGTGAAGGAGAAGGGTTTGTCTTAGGGAGGGAAGCGAAGAAAGTGTTGAGACCAGAATGGTTAATTCTGAAAGTGTGGTTGTTTTATGACTTGTATCAGAAAGTGGAACTGGCTTGCAGAATGAAAAGCTATCAGTTCTTTAGTGATTTCTGGATACTATGTTGTTGCTGACCAAAACTTGTTGTTTGGTGGAAATAGGTGAAACCTATTTATACAAGTCATAATAAAACGTACCTTGGTCTCGTAGGAAGTGGGAACGATTGAGTGATGTAAAAGTGGAGTAACGTATAACCTTTGGAAACCATGCTTCCATGATGAAGGAATTGGATCCGTTACTTCTTGCCACCACTAAATGTTCAGTTTCCTGACACTTTCTTATAACGGGCGTACTGCACGCCGCACGCTGTAAACCACCAGACCAATCCCCTGATGAGTATCCCCCAGTTTTGTGACATGTTTGATGTCTCAGGTGTTTTCGTGGAAAACATGTAGCAGTTTGCTACGTGTGGTAAGTCAAGGTCAAGAGACTTGCCGCAGGAAAATAGCATGTGGTGTTATTATGCCTATCTCGGCTGGTCTCCTAAAACTTTCCACAAGCCTGTCAGCTCGGTGGCGAACTTAGACTGCTGAGATTGCATCTCATGAGGAATGCTAGCCATTGATTATGGCCACATCTTGTTGGTGCCTGATAATGGAACAGTGGCACTTTTAGTGCATGCCAGTGGCACTACGGCATGGCTGGCATAGTTCTTGCATGCCAGTGGAACGGTGTAATGGCTGGCATAATTCGTGCATGCTAGTGACATGATAGTGCGAGTGGCGCCTGGATTTTAGTACATTGATGTTAAACTCAAATGTGATGTGGCAACATCAATTTTGGTATCCATATTGATCCCAATGCCCCGTGGAACATTATTTAGCCTGGTTGGTGTAGCAACTTTGCCTAAATTAGGTTTTGGCATGTCGAAACCCTACTTAGCGCATAAGGCATGCGGCATGTGACCGTGGATGGCTAAGATGATTGGCCCAAATTAAATATGAACCATTTAAGTTGGCTAGCCAAGTTGGATGGCAGAGATGATTCACATAAATTTGTGTTAGCTCATGAAATTTCGTAGTCAGAAAATTCAGATGTGGGACCCTCACTAAAATCGTTGTAGCCTTGGACGTGAAGGATATTTGATATTTTTGTAACCTACTTTGGCACGAGGATTTGATGCACGGGATATAATTTTAAGGAGGTGCACTTTCCTATTTTTGCTAGGTTTTCTAGTTTTCTCAAGAGGAGGTTACAAAAACTCTATATATAGAGAACCCTAGGCACAATTTTAGATATCTTCTTGACACATATCTTCTTTTCACCGTTTTTCTCACCCTTAGGGGGAGAACTATCTCTTTTCTATTCTTTTTATATTGTAAGGATGAATTCAAAGTTCTAATGTGAAGCTCAATTATTTTGCAAGTTTGTTTCAAGTTTTAAATTGATTCATTGTGGATTGTTTTTACCATATCGAAGGTTTATGATTGGTTCTTAGATTAGTTTGGGTGCGCAACCAGATTAGTTTATTAATCATTCTAATGCTAGTAGAGAGTTGAGTCGACCCGTAATTGTCTCTCTTCTCCTACACAAGTAGAAATCGCAAGACCTTACGGAGGGATTCTGTGGAGCAATTGTTAGTAAATACAACACCAGTAAGTGGACCGAGTGTACCGAGTTTTACTGCTGGGATCAAACTTAAATTCACAAATCTTAATGCGTTCTGGGAATTACATCTTGTAGTCGAGCGCTTCCGTGTCAAGGTGGTTCTTTTGAATAGAATCCGGTAGTCGAGCGCTTCCATATCCGGTGATGCAAGGAGTTTTTGGGGATTGCTAAGCGTACCTGCTTTCCTACGGTTTGTGACAATTGTTTCTAACAAGAGATAAACGGGTACAATGTTGAGTTAACGGTTAGTAACTGCGAAGGATTTCTTCAATATCTTTTCCTTATTATCCTTATTTTATATTTTTGCCGATTTAGATAACATAACAATTGCATTACTCTTCGTGGGAACGATCTCTTACTACCGCTATATTATATTTAATTAGTGGGAAATATCTTTTTATTTTTTTGAGTAAACTACGCTCACCAAAATTGGCGCCGTTGCCGGGGAGTAATTGTTAATTGGTTTGTTGTTTATTTTGGCTTAAAGGTTTTGTGGGTATATCTCTCGTAAGCCCTCACGAGACTATAACTCGTCCACTAGGGACACCTAGGGGTTTAAAGGTCTGTTATTCATGCTAAGAGTAACCGTATCCTCACGACATGGAGTTGTATTTTATTTTTCTTTCGTTTTGTTTGCTCGAGGACTAGCAAAGTTTGGGTGTGGGGAAATTTGATAGGTGTGTAAAAACACCTCTCTAAGTATCGATTGGATATGCTTTCTTGGCTAGTTTTCGTGTGAAATTGTATTATTAGCTATCTTTTATATTTTATGGGAATTTTGAGCTTATTCCCGAAAAGAACAAGAAATCGTCCAATTTGCCAAAATAAGTGGGCATGAAGAAGCACCCAGCTGATATCCGTTATGAAGTACTGGAGGAGGAAAGAAAAATGCTGAAGTCGTTAATGTTATCAAGGGACAAATGGAGTTAGTGTTGAGCTTGTAGCACTCATGGGATAAACGGGAGCCTGGTTACATGTGCTGGGCCAAGCTGGCCGCACATGGGCTTAATTAGTGCAGCTTGGAAATGTATTGGTGGCCTTAGTGGATGGACGGTGCTGTTATGGGCTTGTATACCAACACTGTTGCTGTAAATGCTGGGAGGTTTGATACGGACTGAAACGGAGCTGTGAATGCAGGTGAGGTGGAACTGCAGCTGCTATAGATGGAAATGCTAATGGTTTGTATGAGAATGAGGTTGCGAAACTGAAGTTTAGATGGAAGTTCAGGTGAAGCCTAGGACTTGGTGGAGTTGGCAGAGTTTGCTGCCCCGACAGAAACTGGGAGGAAGTCATACACACTGTATATATCAAAGAAGCATGTGAGACAGATGAATGAAGTCAGTGTGATGACGAGAATGAAGTTTGCTGCTCAACTTTGGGTTTTGCTGTAACTCGAGCTTGAACAGTGATTGAAGGATAAGGTTTGAATGGGTTTTGAGTGATTCTCATGCAACGCGATGGATGGCTGTGACCGGGAATCTGAGAATAGAGCTACTGACGTGCAGCGTCTGAAGAAGTAGCTCGGGACAAGATGGCAGCGACGCTGTGTATGAAGTGATGGTGATGGAGAAACTCAAAGGGTGAAGAAACGGCATGCATGGTTATAATGGAACTAAGCTGTGGGTACGGACGATGGAGAGTGCTGGAATTGAGAAGTTAACAGATAGTTGGAACTTGGCAATGGTGGTTATTGGCAGTCGATGATATGCTATGACGATGAATGTTGAACTGTTGGCAGACGCTGAGATGATGGATCGTCATGAACTGAGTTGTAGATAAGGTCATTGATCAGTTGATAGAAGGAGCGGTGCTGACGGACTTGGCTTGCTGCTACAGAGAAGAGCTCGGGAGTGACTGATGGTTAACTGGGGACAGAGATGAAGAATGGAGCTGCTTCCAGCGATAATAGAATGAAAATGGCACTGAATCTGGAAGTCAGGGAGACAGGCTCGAGAGTGGCGCTGTGAATGGAGCTGTGAGCTCGAGTCTGTAGAGTGGTAATGTACATGCAGAGAAGTTGGCATGCATGGACGTGAATTGCTGTTGCATGGTGGAGGAGTGTACAAAGGTTACTGTTACACGAGATGGTAATGAGATAATGGGCTGGGCTTTTGCTGCTGCGACAGAGCAATGAAGAATCATCTGGGCTTTTACAACTGTAGTGCAAACCCAATAGGCTTTTGAGCCAAAATACTTACACAACCAAATTAAGGGTGCGGCCAGCCTTGGACGTGAAGGATATTTGATATTTTTGTAACCTACTTTGGCAAGGGGATTTGATGCAAGGGATATAATTTTAAGGAGGTGCACTTTCCTATTTTTGCTAGGTTTTCTAGTTTTCTCAAGAGGAGGTTACAAAACTCTAAATATAGAGAACCCTAGGCACAATTTTAGATATCTTCTAGACACATATCTTCTTTTCACCGTTTTTCTCCCCTTAGGGGGAGAACTATATCTTTTCTATTCTTTTTATATTGTAAGGATGAATTCAAAGTTCTAATGTGAAGCTCAATTATTTTGCAAGTTTGTTTCAAGTTTTAAATTGATTCATTGTGGATTGTTTTTACCATATCGAAGGTTTATGATTGGTTCTTAGATTGGTTTGGGTGCGCAACCAGATTAGTTTATTAATCATTCTAATGCTAGTAGAGAGTTGAGTCGACCCGTAATTGTCTCTCATCTCCTACACAAGTAGAAATCATAAGACCTTACGGAGGAATTCTGTGGAGCAATTGCGAATAAAGACAACACCAGTAAGTGGACCGAGCGTACCGAGTTTTACTGCTGGGATCAAACCTAAATTCACAAATCTTAATGCGTTCTGGGAATTACATCTTGTAGTCGAGCGCTTTCGTGTCAAGGTGGTTCTTTTGAATAGAATCTGGTAGTCGAGCGCTTCCGTATCCGGTGATGCAAGGATTTTTGGGGTTGCTAAGCGTACCTGCTTTCCTACGGTTGGTGAAAATTGTTTCTAACAAGAGATAAACAGGTACAATGTTGAGTTAACGGTTAGTAACTGCGAAGGATTTCTTCAATATCTTTTCCTTATTATTCTTCTTTTATATTTTCGCCGATTTAGATAACATAACAATTGCATTACTCTTCGTGGGAACGATCTCTTACTACCGCTATATTATATTTAATTAGTGGGAAATATCTTTTTATTTTGTTGAGTAAACGACGCTCACCACCCTTTTCTCTCTCCTGCTCTTCTCTTTATATAGTGGGTGACAGCTTACACGCAACTTATATTTCCCATTTTTTAGGATTTTTTCTATGCTCCTTGCTGGCTCTGCTATCGTGCTCGCGAGATCTTCTATCGTGCTCGCGAGATCTATTATCGTGATCGCGAGATCTGCTATCGTGATCGCGAGACTCTTCTATAACCATAAAATCTTCATTTCCTGCCTTGCTCTCGCGAGTTCCAGCCTTGTGCTCGCGAACATTCTTTTTAACTACAAAATCTTCACATTTTTCTCATGTTTTATGCTGTCGTTGTTTATTACGTCATTTTCTGAATTATTTTGTGACGCTCGTGAAATGTTGTTGAAGAGTTTTTTGGTGACGCTCGCAGAAGTGTCGTTAATCTCTCGTGAATATAATTGTAGCGATATTCTGGTCCTACATCTTGCCTATTTTTTCTTGAATATTGCTTGAAAAGTAATCTTTAAGAAAAAATCTGTTGTTGTAGTAGTCTTTGATCTTTATTGTTGAAGGAACGAGCGAAAGAATACTAGACTTGAAAAGTACGTACTTGCCTCTATTCTTTTGCGAAGTTCCATATAAGAAGTATTAATCCTTGAAGTATTCGAAGTATGAAGTATCCTTGAAGAAATATAAGAAGTACTCAATCCTCAAAATATAAAGAAGTATCCGTCCTTTAATGAAAATCATAAGTATTGCCTCTGTTCACGCGAAATTATTACTTCATTTCTGGTGAAAATTCTTGCCATTTTGGAAATGATTCTTGACGAGTAGATAAAGAACATAAAATGTTTTCTTGGTAGTCCATAGTTTCCTCTGTTCTTTATCTATGAAGGAAGAATCTCTGAGAAAATGTTAAATGAACGAATTGCCTCTGCCTCTGTCAATAAAATAATCATATTTTGCGAAATAATCAAATTTCCTGCGAAAGTCTGGAATAATCTGCGAAATGCTGAATGAGTTTGTAAGTTTCTGAATTTTTCTGCGAGATTCTGACTGTTTCTGCGAATTTCTAAATTTTTATGAGAGATTCTAAAATAGTGACTGAATAGTGTTGCGATGAATAGTGCCGCGAGCTGATGAATAGTGCTGCGAGATTGTAGATAATCTTCTTGAGAGACTCTGAATAATATTTCTGAGAGATTCTGAACAGTACTTGTTATCTTTCTTGCGATGAACAAATCTTTCCTGTAAAAATAGGTAGTGTTTAATATTAATCTGTTGGTCTTATTTTGCCTTCCTAGTTAAAGGTCTTATTTTGCCAACTTTTCTTTTTGCGACAAAATCGCAGGACGTCTTTACATTTACATGTAATGACCCATTGATCTTGCCTTATCTTTATTCTTTGATTGTATTGCGACAATATGACAAGTCTAAGTTCTCTCGCAAGATCAAAGCCTCGTGACATTGCCGTCTTGCGATGAAATCGCAGGACGTCTTTACACTTTCATGCAAAAACCCATTGATCTCATCTTAATATTTCTCTCGTGGCTTGTTAACTCTGTATAATTTACGTCACGCGACAATATGACATGCCTAAATGTTCTTGCGATCATAAAGCCCCATGACATTGCCGTCTTAAGACACTTATCAGCTCCCTAATGGAGGGTGCCACCCTTATCTCCCCCTGGTTGCCCCTTCAAGGAGGGCACATCGGCAATACAAGACTAGATCCCCCCATCCGTATTTACCAACAACCAGTTGTTTTCGCAGCCTCTTGTCCTTTATGCCTATATGGCTTATAGTTACAAGACTGCACCCTAAGTGGGGTTTTCTTCAGGCCAAGTGCATTGTAGCCAAGACTTACCAAGAATGGCAAGATAGTTTCGTACGCTCCGGGCACCCTTGGATCAACCGTGTACCTCGGCGCCTTGGTCATACTCTGCACTTCTTGGAAGAGATTCTCGGTCGTCCAACCAGGGTATAACCTTATATAGCTGGAAATCCAAGATCTCTCTCCCGGATAGGTTTTCTTTAACCCCAACATCTGCATGACTCGAGTTCCAGAATGCGGTATAACCTTATCGCTGAGTCATGTCAAGAGATACCCCCTCATATGACGCGCTATTAGGTCTTACATTTTCCTCTTACGAAATTTTATTCGCGAACTAGGGTGCACGCCATAAAGGTTCGTCCCATTCTTATGTCTCTGCGAAATTGTATTCGCGTTTCTCGCGATAGCTTCGCGTCTCTTCATTTCTTCTTTCATTCTCATAACATCAAAAATCTTTAAAATCTTTTGAAATCTTAGAAATATTTTTTGAAATCTTGCGATTGTATCGCATTTGTTTAATCAAAAATCTCTTTCTGTAAAAGAAATATTCTAGAGAAATGTTTGAAATTTTCTTTGAAATCTTGCGATTGTATCGCGTTTTTAAATCAAAAATCTTCTGTAAAATAATTTTTCTAGAGAAATATAAAAATTGAATGTTCTCAGTTTTTTGTGATTTTGAAGTTTTTGTAATCTTGCGAGAGTATCGCTTTTTTGGAAATGAAATCAATTTTTTTTGAAATCTTAGAAATCTTTGCGATAGTTTCATTTTCTGTAATCTTTGAAATCTTTGAAAAAATTTGCGATCTTTAAATTTTTGCGAATGTATCGCTCTTGTCAATCAAATCAAAAATCTTTGAAATGTTTTTAAATCTTAGAAATTTTAGAAATCTTGCGATTATATCGCTTTTGGTAAATTAAATCAATTTTTTTGAAATATGAAAAATCTTAGAAATGTTCTTTGAAATCTTGCGATAGTATCGCTTTTTGTAAAATAAATCAAAAAATTTCATTTTCTGTAAGTAAAATATTCAAGGAAGTGATACTTAGCTTTCTTGCGATTTACTGTTGCTGCCGGTTCTCGCGAAGTATTTGAGTTGCTTGTGAATTGAGAAGAAATGAGAAATGAACTCTTGACTTGACTCTTGCACCATACCAATTGTACTAATCCTTCTCTTGCTAAATTAACTTGCGAAATAATCAAATATCTGACGAAGTAATGAAATACCAAATTCCTACCTCTGACCAATTTGGCGAAGTAATGAAATAATCCTCTCGTGGAAAGTAGATGTACCATGCCAAAACTAGACTTCATTTTCTCGACAACCAATTCGTTGCGTTAAATAGCTTCTTTTTGTGCTAACTTCTTTTCTGCATCCATACTTCACTACCGCAAATATTAATTGATGTGCATCGTGAAACTATACTTTCCGGATAGTCAATATGGTCCATAAGGTCCACCACTCAAATATCGTGAAACTATACTTTCGCAAATATCAATATGGTTAAACTAACAAAATTTTCGACCAATTTTCGCTAATTTGCTCTCCATAAGGTCCACCACTCATTACCCCATGTACTTTCTGCTCACATTCTGAATTAGACACGTTCTCTTTGTATGAACTTTGTCTTTTATTTTTCTTCTTTTGTTTTTTATCTCGCAACCTTCCTCCCTTTCTGCGAGAATAGTCAGGCAAAAATTAAGTTTGGTGGTCTTCTGCGTGTCTTTTCGCAGAACTACATTTTACGAAGAAATGTTTTCCTCCCTTTCGTCTTTGTTTCTTTTTTTGGCCTTTTCCTCGCAGAACTCCAGCTTGTACTTCTTTCTCTTTATTTTGCTCGCGGTTGCATCTCGCTGGATTGGCTGCCTTCTTTTATAAGTTGTCCTTCCTAAATCTTTGGCGTGATCGCTCGCGGCAATCCAAAAGATTTTCCACTCTATCTCTTCATAACAGTGGCGATAATCGTCAATGCCCTTTGCAGATGGTAATTATTCTCCAATAGCGGCATTTAAAATGTCCAATATCTGTTTATATCCTTCTTATTGCCTGGAGTAGATTTTTGATTTTCGCCAGTGAATTTCTGCGAGATTCATCCATTTAATTTAGTGAGTAGTCTATTTAGTTTGAAAGTTCACGAAATGGATTTTGAAAACAACATACGTAAATCTGTATTTCGCATTTTTTTTAATTTTTTATTAAATTAGAAAAGATAAAATATTTTGTCCTTTAGAATTATTTGTTGGTGTAACGTCATTTGGTTTCTTCGCGATTGTTGATGAAGTACGTGGTAAATAAATCATTAGTCTTCTTCCTTTATCTACTGTGCTATCTTTTTCCTTTGTGCTTTCTTCTCCGTTGGAATCTAAATTTTCTGTTAAAATGTTGAAAAAAATTCAAAATCTCTCAGATCCAGATTATTAAAATATGATTAAAGAGATAAGAAAGAATTTGTCCTGTGTAAACAATTAATTGATGCCGATTCATTTTATTTCATTCCTATAAAGATTTCTTCGAATCAGCTCCTGCTTCCTAATATTTTCTGCTTCTCTTTTTCTGTAAACATTTCTCTTAAATTGTGTTGGTTGTTCTTCGTCGTTCTTTTCCCAAAATTTCCATATTTTTCCTTTTTGCGATAGTCAGCAAAGAACCACGATAGTCACTTTTTGCGATAGTCACTTCAGAACAGACAAACTCTTCTTTTACAGTATTCAATGTCTGTTCTTCGCTAGCAGCTCTTAGTTGCTTTTATAACTTTTCTTTCCTGCTCTACACTTTTATGCTTGCTGCATAATGATTCTTCTCTGTGAAGCAATTCCTCCCTTTATGTTCACTCTACATTATTATTCTTTTGGCCTTTGTCTCCTTATCGAATCTGTGGGGTTAACAAAAAGTAAAACAAGATATTATATTAAAAAATAAAAATAAAATAAAGTAACTCTTCTTTGTGCTTTGAACCTGTACGAATATCACTTAGTGTTGGTAATCTCTTTGTTCATGACTCAACGATAATAAACTATTAGGTGAAAAAATTAGTAATAAACTATCACTTATTTGAACCAACTATAATCTATGATCGCAGGATTAGTTTACGTAAAATTAGTTATCACTACATTTAATTTCTCTTCTTCAACTCATCTGATAAATTAGTTTACGTAATATCGCAAAAATAAAATAAGTGATATGCTGCTCGCCAAGAATTTGCGTCAACACTACACCCTTTCTCTTTGCTCGCCAAGTGTTGTTCATTTCGCCAAGTGATATTTTGGCAGTTGAAGTGATCCCGTTGCTATTGTTAATTGTATTCTTCACAAGTGATTGGTTTTCATCATGCATTTTCCTTCGAAAATCCATATTGAAGAAGTTTTGCCTAGAATCGCAAACGATCAGTAAATTTGGTTAGCAGTCTATAGAGCATTAAAATGAGTAATTTATCCCTGCGAAGAATGGAAACTTTCAATGAAATCTTCTTAATTTTGTTCTTTCGAACTGTAGATCTCTAATCAACAGAAAATCTTGAAATTTGACATTTTAGAAATTCATTAAACAAATTTGTAAAACGAAGTTTGGTTACTACAAATTCGTAGCAAAACATTTTTAGATTCAAGACTTCCACAGTAAATCAAATTTCTACAAAAAGCAAAGTTTAGATTTGACAAAAAGTCTATTTTTCAATTTATGTTTTGAAATTCCCAGATCTGAAAAATGAAACGAAGAATAAGAAAAGTGAGAAGAAATTTGTACTTTTTGATGATTTGTTGACACAATTCTGCTGATATTTTCTTCATCCACCACTTAACATATCTCCTTCTCTCTATTTGTTGTATAATCATGATCTTTCGTTGTAGTTCTCCATTCTTGATCTTGAAACTTTTAGATCCAGTGAAATCTAATTCTAAAGATAACCAATTTCTTTGAATATTCTTCAATTTGACAAGTATTTGTCCCTGTTTCTAGCGCCAAAATGTAGTTGCAGGTTTTTCTACAACACACCCCTTATCATATCTTGATATTAATTTCTAGATCTACATATAAAATTGGTAGTAAATTTGCTAAAATTATAAAATGACACTAAGATTTTTTACATGGTTCGATCAATTTGATCTACATCCATGATTCTTCACTATGATTGTTTAAATTTACATTTGATTTACATTGATAATCTCCATTAATGGAATTCTAAATCTAGTTTTGGGGAAGAAGATGATAAAGAAAAATACATTCTCTCTCCTCAAATCTCTCTGCAAAATATCTCTCTCCTCTAAAATTGTGTCCTCCCCCTTTTCTCTCTCCTTCTCTTCTCTTTATATAGTGGGTGACAGCTCACATTCAACTTATCTTTCCCATTTTTTAGGATTTTTTCTATGCTCCTTGCTGGCTCTGCTATCGTGCTCGCGAGATCTGCTATCGTGCTCGCGAGATCTATTATCGTGCTCGCGAGATCTGCTATTGTGCTTGCGAGACTCTTCTATAACCATAAAATCTTCATTTCCTGACTTTCTCTCGCGAGTTCCAGCCTTGTGCTCGCGAACATTCTTTTTAACTACAAAATCTTCACATTTTTCTCATGTTTTATGCTGTCGTTGTTTATTACGTCATTTTCTGAATTATTTTGTGACGCTCGTGAAATGTTGTTGAAGAGTTTTTTGGTGATGCTCGCAGAAGTGTCGTTAATCTCTCATGAATATATTTGTAGCGATATTCTGGTCCTACAACTACATCTGATGCCGGGTCAGGTAGATAGACTTTTACAAATTTAGCCCTGAACTAAAAACCACCATCAATATTAAGTTCCATGCGTAGCTTGTAACAGTGGCATTATTGCGGGGTAAGCATAAGATGGCGACAGACAAGGATAAAATCAAAAGGGCAAGTTATGAAGAGATTGCCAGGAAGAATTTGGCTAACCTTTAGCATGATGCAGGAGGAATCCGTGATCCTTGCATTGGTGGCTTGGCGTACTTCCGGCTTTGCCATAGGGTGCTGGGTCAGGAAGATAGACTTTTACAAATTTAGACCTGAACTAAAAACCACCATCCACACTAATGAAAGGAAAATTATGCTTAAATATTATATCTAATGAGAGAGTAAAGCATTGACTGAGGGGGAGAAACATATCATATTTTTGTGTAGTATTTAGACTACAAAAGGGGAATAACAAAGATGTTCGGATTGAATATCTACTTATGTTGCATTTTGGGGGAGTATAAGATTTGTTATTCAAATGTCAACAACAACATTTATTGATTGAATATATGCTGGTTATTGTGCTGTTGAAACTTGGAATCAAGCGTATGTATCTTGTAATTTATATATCCATATGTAATAAGAGTTTTGTCACTAAAATTGACAAAGAGGGAGATTGTTAGAGCATAGATCGGTTGAACTCACCAAGCGTTGGTATGTGAAGTTTGGTTGTCATATTTTAGTGACTCAAAACTCATCTAAAGTCACTGGATTGTGTAGATGGGGAAAAACGATTTGCTGGTTTTTAAGGAATTGAGGAGACGACCGTACGGAGGAAACTCCTTGAACCGAGAAAAATGTTCAACCTCACACAGATACACTGCAAGAAGGGAGTGCTTTGAATTCGAGAGATCAATCTGTAATACTCCAGCCTAAACCAAGACAATGGTCGTTCCAGAGTAAATTCGATCACAAGAGAGGATGGTTTGATCTATAAGAGGGAAGCTGATAAATGTGTGGAATCAATGGTAATAAAAGATTATAGGTATGTTGTGAATTTTGAATATGATAAGCTCTGAATGATTGAAATTGCTCAGTTGAGAGTAATTGCTCAATTGATGAGTTGATGATCCCGTGATGTCAATGAGACATGAGATTCTCGTCGTTGTTGTTTCAATCATGATTCAGAGACTTATTTATATTGCTGGAATTGTAGACACCATGATCCCATGAAGTATGACAGTTGATGGAATCAAAGAGTGGAGAGATGGAAATAGTATTTGAAACCAGTTGCTCATCGTGTGGAGACTTGGTTGATTTTCCACCCACTACTTTGTTAACTCCTTCAACTGATTGCACGACTTGCTTACATTCCATCGTGTGTTTAAACACATGTGTCGTAGACCGCCAGACCAAAACCCTAGTTGATATCCCCCCCAAGTGACACGATTGACGTCTCGTGGTTAGTTTAGTCAGTAGCTGACTTCGTGATATCATGGGACGATGAGTCCATGTATTTACTGAGTTGAACATGATTTTGTAAAAATCCTGAAACTCATGGATTGAATGTGGGCATGATCCTCACGTTGATAGTTGAGGTGAGCAAGTATTTCTCATTCGATGATTTGCTGAATATTGATAGTTGAACCAATATTCTCTGTTTAAGCAAATATTGCTTATCTGAGCAAGTGTTGCTCATCTGATGAATTATTGGCAGCGTGAAGAAAATAAAATATTAATTAAAATACTGGTAGTTAAACCGAGTATAATTAATAAGAATATTGATTATGAGATCATCATAAATTTATTAGTGCTTGAATCGGGAATTATAATTCTTGGAATCAGAAACCCTAATTTAATCAATTGATGACCACTTCATGGTTTTTTAAGAATTGAACCTTGGAACGAAGGAAGGATTGGTTTCATGAGACTGTGGGTCAATCATGCAACACCCATATTCTCACGTGATCAAACATCAAGACC
The DNA here is from genome assembly GCA_023529315.1 of Papaver bracteatum. Taxonomy (NCBI): domain Eukaryota; kingdom Viridiplantae; phylum Streptophyta; class Magnoliopsida; order Ranunculales; family Papaveraceae; genus Papaver; species Papaver bracteatum. The sequence continues at coordinate 1,393,182 of JAJJWX010000433.1, forward strand.
TCTTGAAGAGTTGATGACTTGTTGATGAAAGAATGATTAAATGCTGGTTTAATCATTTATGCGAATTACTGATGGGTTCAGTATTAGGTGATAAAACCTAATTAATTATGAAGAAGTGGAGGGCCAACCAAGGGGTCATGAAACCGGTCCTGGGTATTCACGGGATCAAGTTTTGTTCGTTCCATGAAGTTCCAAGTCGTTTGGAAGAGTTTTGGACCTAATACGTGCAATTGCGCAAATTAGGTCAAATTGTGAACATATGTAAGACCGGATCATTGAGAGCCAAAGAGACAACATTGGTCGGTCAAGGTAACATGCTCATGTTCCCAAAGTGTTCGTATCTCAGTTCTGAGAATTTTGATATTTTCAGATGTGCGTTTGAGCAATCATTTTTGAAAATATGAAGAAACCAGGATTTTTTGATAAAACCGTCAAAACTTCATGAGATGAAGGAAAAATAATGAAAAAGTGAAAGAATTATGAAGTGTGGGACCAGACATGGCCAAGGGGCCAATCCCACACGTTTTTCCAAAATTTTCATGATTTTAGGGAAATATGATAAAATCAAGGAGTTTTGCTAAAATTAAAGAGTTTTGTTCAAATCAAGGAGTTTTCATGAGATGAAGGAAACATAAAAAATAATAATAATAAAATAATGGAAGTGTGGGCGTGTGGGACCGGCTTGGAGCATGGTTGGCCGTCCAGGGCCCGGTCCCGTGCGTTTTTCCTAATTTTATGTATTATTTCACAATTTAAAGGAAATTTCATAATTTGAAGGAAATATCATGAAATCAAGGAATTTCATGAGATTATGAAAATATGAAAAATATAATAATAATAATAAGGGACGTGTGGAGCCATCTAGGGTTTGACCGACCGTCTATGGCCCGTGTACACGGGTTTTCCTAATTTTATATTATTTTTCATGGGACCAAGGAAATATCATGAGATTAAGGAGTTTTCATGAAATTAGAGAAATAATAATAAAATAATAAGGAACCATGAGGTGTGGGGCTGGCTGGGACCAAGGCATGGCCATTTGGCCAATGGTCACGCCCCACAATATTCTTCCCTAATTTTATATTATTTCTTTGGTGTGAAAGAAACACCATGAAACTGAGGAGTTTCCTCAAAACGAAGGATATTTGTTCAAATGAAAGAATTTTCATGAACTCAAGGAAAATAACAAAAAATATAATAAAAATATGAAACTAGCGTGGGATTGACCACGGCACGGTCGGCCATCCAGTGGGCCCATACTCCCAGCGCCTTGGTCAATTTTTAATTATTTATTATTTTCTTTCCTATTTTGCATAGGTTCATCGTCTCGTCGTATTTTGAAATACTCGTTCGTGCGGTGATTGTTAGTGCATCGTCGTTGATTACACTTTCACCATTTAAATTGGGCTTACTCAGAGGTAGCTCATACGCCCGTGCGTTGAATATTTATTACTAACCCATGGATTTCTGCTGGGAAGAACCATGGTTTGCAGTAATGAAATATCTGCGAAAATATTTGAATATTTTCGGAAATTTTGTGGATGAATCCAAGAATTTGGGAATAATTAACTTATGGCTTTATACTAGCTGAGCAAGCTGTCTATGAGCATTAATTATTCCGATATGAGCTTACTGGAGCTTCATATCCTTTATATAGTCAGGGTAAACTCGTTGTTTGTATCCTGAAGACGTTAACGCTCTATACTAGCAGAGCAAGCTGTCTAGGAGCCGTCCATCCTGTGATACTATATAGAAATAATTACTGAAGTGTTCAGTATTCATGAGATATGTTGTTGTCTACCCGTGAGACCACATATATACATGTACTCTAAGAGAATGTATTCTCAATCATAGGATTCGATGAGAGACCCGTGTCTCAGTACTCAGGTCTGATTGCTGGATCAGAGGTTCGTATAATTATGGGTTTATGATTTTAGCCTTTGTCGAAAATCCACCATCTACATTAAGTCCCCTGCTTAGTGAGGAAAACCGTGTTCCTCAGTCAGCATTGAATGGTGATTTTCCGGTCATAAATAATATAAGTAATTGAACTTAGTCGTGAGTTAAGACATTACCGGATTTTGATAGTACGAGCAAACCATGACTTGAATGAAGATCCTAGTGGTATGATAGCGTCGTTTGATGAGTATAAATTGTTGTTGAACCGCTGATTTGGATGACGGGTCCTTGGTCGTTTAGGATTCGCGGGTCGGGCCCAATAAGGAAATCCTTAGAAAATTAGGTTTTGGAAATAAAATTGATATAAAAGGAATTGTTCCTTTTTTTTTCCCATGACTATAATTTGTATCATCTCTCCATCACCTTCACTCCAGCAGCAAGGGAGGAGAAAAATTTCGCCGGACCACCAGCACCGCCGCCGTCCGACTGTTTTCCGCCGACGCCGACCAGGTGAGCGTCCAAACTTTTTTTTTTTTTTTTTTATGTTTGCTGATGTTCATGATTTCTATGGGTTTTTCACATATTGATAATGATAAAATTATATACATGTGCATATATGAGTGTGGGTTTCGTCGAAAATCCTCATTTTTTAAAACGAATGTTCGTTTAATCGTTAGTTTTGAAAACTAATAATAATCCCTGATTTAGGAGAGGTTTTCCTTCATATATGAATATTTAGGTTCAGTAATAAAACTATGTTTATGAGATTTCATGTGATCCAAAGTTTTATCATGAAAAAAAGTGAACTTTTACAAAACCGAAGTAAAATTTTCGTTTTAAGGGATAATGATGATACGAAGAAAAGTTTTTCTTCTTTATATGTATATATGGATTTGTGTATAGTGATAAAATTTTGTGTATGAACTTTAATGTAAATCATAACTTTATCTTATGATGTGTGAGTTTTCACAAAGTCGAAATAAACCTTCGTTTTAAAGACGAATGACGATACGAAGGAAAAGATTTTTTTTTATAAAACCATGACCTATTCATGGATTTTTTCTTTTGAAACCGTGGAGTGTCCACAAATTTATTTTTGTGAGCCTTGCTCATGTTGATTTTTTTTATTTATTTACGTGAGTAAATAAAACGTTTTCTTTATATATATATATATATATGCAAACATATATTATTTTCTCTAAAATCAAAACTTGAGTTTTGTGTAATACTATTTAGAAATAAACAATTATTTATGATGAAATAATGTTTTAGTTTTCGTGATTCCATGGTGAATGTTCATACAGTAGAAATATTCATGATTTTATGAAAAATCTGAGTTTTGTTTGTCTTTTGTAGGTTTCGAAGAAACGAACGAAATTGAATTATTAACTCTAGCATTACTCTCACTACTGTTAGTGGAAGCGTAAAAGATAAGAGTTAAGAATTACCATTTTTGCCGATGGATTTGTTTGCATGTTGGTAACCTTTTGTGCTTCCGATTCCAGAAAAATGTCCGATAACAACAATTACTCTCCTTCCTATAGCTCTTCTGACGAGGATTCCAAAGTTCCTGTATCGAAGTACAAGGTTTGTCAGGGTGAGGGTCCAAAGTATGGCGTACCCTTGAATGAGCGGAGGGTTACTTTCGATGAAGTCAGGAAAAGAAAAGCTGAGGATGATGCAAAAAAGGCTCGACGTGAAAGGGATCGAATTAGGCGCAAAATACAAAGGACTGAGGAGAAACGTCAATTCTTGGACGAGAATCCTGCTGACTCTGATGCTGATGATTCTGAAGAAGACATATGGGAGGTACCCGGGACTTGGTCTGTTAAATGTGAAATAAAGTACCAGAGGACTATGAAGCGAATTGGAGCTGAATCGGAAGAAGATTCGGATTCAGATGATGAATCCTGAAGCTCGTCTGAACCCCATCGCCATTGATTCTGATTCTGATGAAGAGGAGGATAGTGATGACGACTCCGATGACTCATATAATGAGAAGGATAGTGATGACGAATCTGACGAATAGATTTATTTTCATCTTCTTTTCTTTGTGAAAAATTTGAATGTTCCTTAGGATTCGTAGTAGATATTTCTTCGATGATTTGAACAAATTTTCTCCTGATTTAGAATTTTCCTTGAATGAGAAAACCCTTTTTATCAATGTTGATTCTTATGAGTAAGCGAACCAATGTTCGTGCCTTGAAATTCATCATGACCTTCGACTCGCCTTAGTGATTTCCGTGTGCAGAAAGTACTGAGATACGTGCTGCATGGGATGAGAGAATATATGTTACACATGATTTCGTGTAACCTTGACCGTGTGCGCCAGTCCCCAGCTATTTTTTATCTACATATTCAGTGTTGCCCTTGTTTAAATCTTAGGGTTTCAGTAAAACCCGCAACTGAATTGACTATTCACAGAAGATAAACCTTCACCGCGTCTAGCATATATCTTCAAGACTTCGAGTCTATCGTCTACACAAATATTTCTTCTATTCCTGAGTTAGTTTCATCGTGCAGAGAATTCTTGATCATACCTTGTTGCCGCCATGTCAAGCAATGGTATATCTTCTCAAGATGATACTCAGTCGAAGCGTGAAATAGCAACGTCCATCTCAGTAAGTTTCATTTCTTTTCGTATTTACCTGATCAATATGACGATTTGATCTTTATGCAAATGACTTATTGCAGGATAATCAGAAGAACACTTCTTCTCTTCCCAAGTGAACTGTCAGAGCTCCTGTCCGGTATAGGTCATCTGGATCATTTGTAAGTAATCTTATAACTCTTGAGATTATACTATGCTCTATTGAAATTAAATATTCCTTCGTTTCATCGCAGGCAGATGTTTGCGTCGTTGTTGATGCCAAAAAAAGGAGCGAAAAGTCTGTGACTGTAGTTGAGGTTGAGGATAGCACCGACCGAGTTGGTGAAGATTTTGTAGAGTCCTTGGGGACATGAGATAGTGTTCATGCCCGAGAATATCCTGCAACATGACTCCCATTTGAATCCCCTTTGATCAATACTTTCCTGGACAATGAAGTGGTTGGCGGGTTCGTCGTTACCAAATGTCATGCACCTCTGTATACTAAGATCTGGAAGAAGTATGACCATATTGCCACTACAGAGGTATGGAAAGGCTTTCTTCCACCTCTCTTAACCACGGTAGCTGGGAAATGAACCAAATTCACTTGCGAGATGTTAAAAACCATGAGCTCCATTAATGGGATAAGATACTCTCAAATTGTGAGACATTGCGATTTAATGTGAGCTGGCTTCGTCGTCGACTTGAGATAATCAAGATTCATAAAGCGGTGGAGGCTGCTGATGCGATTTCCGTGAACACTGATTTATTGGAGGAGGAGAAGATACTGGCTCTGGAATCTGCTAGGGTCGAGAAAGCAGTTGAGGATTTGAAGGTAAAGACTAGGATCTTTCAGAAGAAACTTGATAGAGATTCTTATAGGGATTATATATTGCTGGATGGTTTGCTCTGAGTGAGCATTTCTAATTGTTATTTTTGAATTGATTTAAGTTTCTGGTTAGGTGGAATAATTGATCATGGTACGAATGAATTTTGCTCATTTATGAAATGTTTAATGAACAAAGGAGAATTTGAATTCTCTTTGGAGGAATGGAAATTACATTTTTGAAAATGCTTGCAATGATGAAATGATGAAAATGTGGTTGTTTTCTATGGATCATGCGTAATATGCTTTGATCCATTTCCCGTTGATTATATTTCCTTCCACTCCTCCATCAATCTTTAAGATTTTGTAGTATCCGCTGGATACTGCTTTGGTGACTACATATGGTCCTTCCCATTTCAGAGAGAACTTGTGAGCAGACATGTCTTGTTGAATGTGCTTTGCTTTCTTTAATACCAGATCCCTTACTTGAAATGTCGAGGTCTTACCATTTTGTTGTAGGCTCTGGAGATTCTTTGCTTGTAGGTTTTTACATATTTTTCCACCTTAGCCCGCTTTGACTCGAGGATGTCCAGTTCAACAACTTTTGAGTTGGATATTTCGGATTCATCCCATTGTACTCCACTGCATGTTGCGATCCTTGCTGAAGGAATTTTTATTTCTGCCGGCAGTATGGCATCAGCCCCATAGACAAGAGAATATGGTGAAGTCCCGATCGAGCTCCTTGGCGCGGTTCGATAAGCCCACAAAGCCATAGGCAATTGTTCGTGCCAGGTTCGGGAATTATCATGAATTGTTCGACTAAGAATTCAGATCAAAGTTTTGTTGGTGCTCTCTGCTTGCCCGTTTCCTTAGGGATAGTGTGGATTGGTCGTTCGATGCCTTCGCCATATTCTTAAGCAAGGAGTGCTCCAATAACAACATCACTAGAAGCCGTGTAGAGTATCAATGGTCGTCCTCGCACCGGTGACTTCATGATAGCAGGTGATAGCAGCATCTGTTTTATTTTCTGGAATGTTTCCTGTTGTACAGAAGTCCATGTAAAACTGGATCCTTTCTTCAATAGAGGGGTGAATGAAGCAATGAGATGAGCTAATCCAGGGATCAAACGCCGAATATAGTTTACCTTGCCCATAAAACTTTGGAGTTCTTTCACGATGCGTGGAAGAGGCATGGTAGTAATAGCTTTCATCTTGTCCGGATCAACTTTGATTCCTTCTGCTGTGACCAGGAAACCTGGAAACTTTCCGAAGGAAACACCAAAAGCGCACTTCAGAGGGTTCATCTTTAGTTTGTATTCTTGACATCTTTCAAAAACTTGCCTTAGAACTTGGAAGTGAGATGCTCGAGTCTTCGATTTGACCACGATATCATCGACATAGTCTTTCACTTGCTTGTGCATCATGTCATGGAATACGGCGGTCATGGCTCGTTGATATGTGGCACCAACATTTTTTAATCCTAAAGGCATCACTGTGTAGTGGAAGTTACTGATAGGAGTACGGAATGCAGTCTTGTTGGCATCATGTTCATATATCTTGATCTGGTTGTATCCGCTGTAGCCATCCATGAATGAGAACATACCGTGACCGCTGGTTGCATCTACAAGCATATCAATGTTGGTTAGGGGAAAGTCATCCTTCGGACAACATTTGTTCATATTTCTAAAATCAACACAACATCTGATTTGACCATTTTTCTTTTTGACAGGAACAACGTTCGCTAGCCATATTGGATGTTGAATAGGTTTGATGAACCCTGGTGCTAATAGTTTCTGAATCTCGACCTTGATTTGTTCTTAGACTTCGTGTCTGAACTGTCTAGGCGGTTGTTTGATAACTTTGGAGCCAGAAGTGATGTGAAAATAATGAGTAACCAATTTGTCGTCTAGACCAGGCATTTATTCGTACGTCCATGCGAAGAAATCTTGATACTCTTTCAGTAGTGCTATTAAATATGTCTGTTCTTCTGGTGACAATGCTGAGATAATTAGGATCAGCCTTGGATCATCCTCCATTCCGATGTTGATCATTTCGAGATCATCAGTGGTGGAGTCAGTGCCATCTTGTAATTGTCAAGGAGCATCTTGAACCTCTTCTTCGAGTGATGATTCACTCTGACATGATTCTTTGGGGCGGGGAGACTCTTCGTCGTTCTCCCCTGCTAATTGCTAATCCTTGCACCGGTAAATGATTCTACCCTCCGCATTATGCCTGCTTATTAAATTAGATCCTTGAGTTGAGATCAGATCCTTGAGGCGTTTAATTGGTGTGGCAAGTGGCTTAACCGACTTGACGTTTGAGGATGACGGATCGCTTGCAGATTTTTAGATGGACTCCCATCTTGAGAGTGGAGCACTGTGAATCTTGTTTGGAGGTTCAAGGATGTTCTTCTGCGACTCAAGGAATTCAGCATCATAGACTGGGGCGTAAGGAGATGATGAAGCCGTAGTACGAACAATTTTGTTATTGATTAGAGCTTTCATGCATTGATGGTATATTGAAGGAACCACATTATTATCATGGAGCCACAGCCGTACGAGTATCATATGATAGTCAGGCTCTTGTTCAATCACGTGGAACTTGGTTTTTGATTGAATAGGCCCCACCTTCAGGTCTATGTATGTATATCCATATGTATGGATCTGGCTTCCTTCAAAACCCATCATCAAGATGGGATGACGAATGATTTTATTTCATGGAAACTTGGCCGCCTTGAGGGTCTTCATAGTGACAATATTTTTAGAAGAACCGGTATCAACGAAATCTCTCATGAACTCACAGTCTTTGATAAAACCGGTTACGTACAAGGCTCGATTATGTCCTTCGTCTGCTATGTGGTCCTCTTCTCCAAAGGTGATGTTGTTGATCGAGTGCTCAGACGTCATGAACGTTTCTTCAACTACCGGAGATAAGGAAGCAAATGGTACCTCAGATGATATCTGGTTGAGTGCAGCAAACGTGTCTGTTCGTTGCTTCCTGGAAAATTGTAAGAGTTCCCATAAGCCTTCGACTAGCTGTGCAACCTCCTGGTCCACCGGCTTCTCATAAGTAGTGAAACTGTTGCTTTGAGGACCATCGTGTGACGAGTCAGTCCCCGGCGCTGGGACTTCTGAAGCGGAGATTCTGCCTAACTCGGATGTGAGTTTGATGAGGAAATCAAGTATGTGGTTCATTGTATCCTTCATCAGATCCATGTTTCTGGTGTGGATCACCAGAACTCGTGCCAACTCAGTTAGAGCCGGGATTTCCCTATCTTCCGCGCTATCGGATGTAGCGTTGGAAGGAGGAATATCGCCGTTTAAAATATTATGGATTGAGTTTAGAGTAGTCGAATTACTCCTAAGACCTACCATCCTATGAATGTTTGAAGTTGCGACCGAGAGAATGATTTCCCACTGTGGTCGCCAATCTATAGATGGGGAAAAACAATTTGCTGGTTTTTAAGGAATTGAGGAGACGACCCTATGGAGGAGACTCCTTGGACCGAGCGAAATATTCAACCTCACACAGATGCACTGCAAGAAGGGAATGCTTTGAATTCGAGAGATCAATCTGTAGTACTCCAGCCTAAACTAAGAAAATGACCGTTCTAGAGTAAATTCGGTCACAAGATAGGATAAGTTGATATGTAGGAGGGAAGCTGAGAAATGTGTGGAATCAATGGTAATCAAAGATTGTAGGTGTGTTGTGAATTATGAATATGATAAGCTCTGAATTATTGAAATTGCTCAGTTGAGAGTAATTGCTCAATTGATGAGTTGATGATCCCGTGATGTCAATGAGACGTGATATTCTCGTCGTTGTTGACGTTTTTATTTCAATCATGATTCAGAGACTTATTTATATTGCTGGAATTGTAGACACCATGATCCCATGAAGTGTGACAGTTGATGGAATTAAAGAGTGGAGAGATGGAAATAGTGTTTGAAACCAGTTGCTCATCATGCGGAGACTTGGTTGATTTTCCACCCACTACTTTGTTAACTCCTTCACTGATTGCACGACATGCTCACATTCCATCGTGTGTTTGAACACACGTGACATAGACCGCCAGACCAAAACCCTAGTTGATATCTCCCCCAAGTGACACGATTGACGTCTCATGGTTAGTTTAGTCAGTTGCTGACTTCGTGATATCATGGGACGATGAGTCCATGTATTTACTGAGTTGAACATGATTTTGTAAAAATGTCCTGAAACTCATGGATTGAACGTGGGAATGATCCTCATGTTGACAGTTGAGGCGAGCAAGTATTGCTTATTCGATGATTTGCAGAATATTGAGAGTTGAACCAATATTCTCTGATTTGAGCAAGTATTGCTTATCTGAGCAAGTGTTGCTCATCTGATGAATTATTGGCAGCGTGACCAAAATAAAACATTAATTAAAATACTGGTAGTTGAACCAAGTATAATTAGTAAGAATATTGATCATGAGATCGTCATAAATTTATTAGTGCTTGAATCTGGAATTATAATCCTTGGACTCATAAACCCTAATTAGATCAATTGATGACCACTTCATGGTTTGTTAGGAATTGAACCATAGAAGGAAGGAAGGATTGGTTTCATGAGACCGTGGATCAATCATGTAACACCCATATGCTCACGTGAGCAAACATCAAGACCTCTTGAAGAGTTGATGACTTGTTGATGAAAGAATGATTAAATGTTGGTTTAATCATTTATTCGAATTACTGCTGGGTTCAGTATTAGGTGATAAAACCTAATTAATTATGAAGAATTGGAGGACCGACCAAGGGGTCATGAAACCGGCCCTGGGTGGTCATGGGATCAAGTGTTGATCGTTCCATGAAGTTCCAAGTCGTTTGGACCTAATACGTGCAATTGCGCAAATTAGGTCAAATTGTGAACATATGTAAGACCGGCTCATTGAGAGCCAAAGAGACAACCTTGGTTGGTCAAGGTGACATTCTCATGTCCCCAAAGTGTTCGTATCTTAGTTCTGAGAATTTTGATATTTTCAGATGTGCGTTTGAGCAATCATTTTAGAAAATATGAAGAAACCATGGTTTTTTTATAAAACCATCAAAACTTCATGAGATGAAGGAAAAATAATGAAAAAGTGAAAGAATTATGAAGTGTGGGACCATCCATGGACAAGTCATGGCCGGTCGGCCAAGGGGCCAATCCCACACGTTTTTCCAAAATTTTCATAATATTTTCATGATTTTAGGGAAATATGATAAAATCAAGGAGTTTTGCTAAAATTAAAGAGTTTTGTTCAAATCAAGGAGTTTCCATGAGATGAAGGAAACATAAAAAAATAAAAATAAAATAAGGGACGTGTGGGCGTGTGGGACCGGCTTGGAGCATGGTTGGCCGTCCAGGGCCCGGTCCCCGTGCGTTTTCCCTAATTTTATGTATTATTTCACAATTTAAAGGAAATTTCGTAATTTGAAGGAAATCTCATGAAATCAAGGAATTTCATGAGATTATGAAAACATGAAAAATATAATAATAATAAAAGTGGACGTGTGGAGCCATCTAGGGTTTGACCGACCGACTATGGCCCGTGCATACGGGTTTTCCTAATTTTATATTATTTTTCATGGGACCAAGGAAATATCAAGAATTAAAGAGTTTTCATGAAATTAGGGAAATAATAATAAAATAATGAGGAACCATGAGGTGTGGGGCCGGCTAGGACCAAGGCATGGCCGGTTGGCCAATGGTCACGCCCCACAATATTCTTCCCTAATTTTATATTATTTATTTGGTGTGAAAGAAACACCATGAAACTGAGGAGTTTTCTCAAAACGAAGGATATTTGTTCAAATGAAAGAATTTTCATGAACTCAAGGAAAATAACAAAAAATATGATCAAAATAGGAAACTGGCGTATGATTGACCACGACACGGTCGGCCGGTCAGTGGGCCCATGATCCCAGCGTCTTGGTCAATTTTTAATTATTTATTATTTTCTTTCCTATTTTGCATAGGTTCATCGTCTTGTCGTATTTTGAAATACTCGTTCGTGCGGTGATTGTTAGTGCATCATCGTTGAGTACACTTTCACAACTTAAATCGGGCTTACTCAGAGGTAGCTCAGACTCCCGTGCGTTGAATATTTATTACTAACCCATGGATTTCTGTTGGGAAGAACCATGGTTTGCAGTAATGAAATATCTGCGAAAATATTTGAATATTTTCGGAAATTTTATGGATGAATCCAAGAATTTGGGAATAATTAACTTATGGCTCTATACTAGTAGAGCAAGCTGTCTAGGAGCATTAATTATTCCGATATGAGATTGCTGGAGCTTCATATCCTTTATATAGTCAGGGTAAACTCGTTGTTTGTATCCTGAAGACGTTATCGCTCTATACTAGCAGAGCAAGCTGTCTAGGAGCCGTCCATCCCGTGATACTATATAGAAATAATTACTGAAGTGTTCAATATTCATGAGATATGTTGTTGTCTAGCCGTGAGACCACATTTCTACATGTACTCTGAGAGAAAGTATTCTCAATCAGAGGATTCGATGAGAGACCCGTGTCTCAGTACTCACGTCCGATTGCTGGATCAGAGGTTCGTATAATTATGGGTTTACGATATTATCCTTTGTCGAAAATCCACCATCTACAGATTGCATACTAGAGTAAACTTCATTTAGGTTAGACTATAAAGTCTAGGAATGTTGAGATATACAAGTATTACTCCGAAGACCTGAATAAAGTGAAGAATAAGCGAACTACAACGACAACATCATCCTTCCTTTTGAGGTTAGTAATATTGACTTGAACTGCTTTCAATCCTAACGTATCTTTTAAGTCGTGCTATATTGGAAACATAATTGCAAAGATGTATATATTGTACATATTATATGATACTCTATTGATGTCACATGGTCATATTTGCATGATCGTAGCATTAGGGAATTAGACTATGAAGTATAACGCTTATCTTTTGAACTTCGTAGATATGACATCGACATAATCTTATATATATGGTTATGATTATGTGAATGGGTTATGGTGAAGATTTCATCATAGGAGTCAATGTTTTACATTTGTTTAAAGGAAGTACATTCATGAACTTGTTTTATGAATCGAAAAGGAAATTGCTGGGCTTATTGGTATGGCTATTCATTGCAAATATTTGGATTACCAATATGTGTGAGATGGTAGAACCGATCGTAACTTTGTTATGTATCTTGTTATAACTAATCACAATGCCTGACTTATGATTTGGTATGACTAGTTTATATTAATTAATGTAACCGATCCTAAGTAATCACCATGAATTGGTATGATTGGTATTAGTAATTGGTGTGACCGATCCTAGTAATTGGTGTGACCAATCACAGAGTGTTGTGTAATCGATCCTTTTAATTTGTGTAACCGGTCCTGGTAATTGGTGTAACTGATCTTGGTAATTGGTGTAACCGATCTTGGTAACTGGTGAAACCGATCACAAGCAATACCATGAGTAGATGGTAACCGGTCCTGGTAAGTGATATAACTGATCCTGGTAACTGATGTAACCGGTCCTGGTAACTTGTATGACCGATCACAAGTGTTTCCATGTTAAAGTATAACCAATCCTAGTGATTGGTAGAACCGATTGAACCCATGTATGTGATTTGGCATTTGATCAATCACATAGTGATCTTTGAATACATGTGAACCAATTTTAAACTTTTTTGGAAGTGTGGTACAACCGATTCCAATAATGTAAATCCATGTAAATATGAATAAGGATTTGCAGTGAAAAGATGTCAACATACTTTTAACACGTTCAATAACTCTTATCATTTATTGTTCAATGATATCCCTTAGTACTCAAGGAGATCTTGTGCCGAAATAAATTGAGAATCTTTTAGTTAAGGTTTTTGGTTTTATATGCTTTAATTACCAGCAATTAAATGCATTTCTCTAGAAAATAAAAATTAGTAATGCGCATTTACTAATTGGAGATTTTCTATTGAGAGATTTCGGAAATTTTGGACAAGCATTTATTGGAATTAGAAAAACCGAATGTTACTATTTATTGCATATCTTGAGAATATTTTCGGTTTTGGAAATTCCTTGGTGTACAAACATCCTTGGTCTATAAATACCTAAGTTTGCATTTCTAGCGAACTATCCTAAGAGCCGGGCAAACTTCATCTTTTTGTTGTTTCTGGTGGAGCCGTCTATCCGGAGAGGAAATTACCATAATTGGGCGAAATCTCATACGACTGCTCGTTTAAAAACTTATGTGGGATCAAGAAGCTCTACGAGTACTAATTCATGATTTTTCAAAGTTTTCGTAGTAGTAATTAAGATTCGTTCTCTCAGACTTGCAAAGATTAAATTTAAAGGTTTAACGAAAATAATAAAAGAGAGAGTCACTGGGTTTAGGATTCCACCGTATTCATAACATAGGGGTCAATCTATTTATTCTCAACAATTAAAGCTCAAATAAACAAAATAACACCGACTCTTATTTTCTCCAAGGTAGATTCTCAAAAGATTAATTATATCCCCTAACCATAGATTATCAAAAAAAAGCATAACCTATCTAATTGAATGACAACCAATTCAATCAAATCATAATTCTATTTTAAATTAATGCAAAAGTCATATAAAGAATTAATTAAAATCACCCATGTATGAAGTTCGGCTTCCTCCGTAGACCCAGTGTAGGGATTTAGCTACTCATAATGAAAACACACTCAAAAATATAATTAATAGCTCCAATGGTGTTTTTATTGAAGAAAACTAATAATACAACGAGTTTGCAACACTTTTTGGGTGTTACAGAGTCCACCGTTACAATGTAGTTCAAATTCTGTTGCCGAAGTTGCTGTTATAGAAAAAACTATAAAAGGAAACTGTCGTAGAAAAACTGTCGCTAAGCTGAGAACTGTGACAGTCATTAAACGACATACCTTTAGTATCGTCTGTGTTCTTCGTCTTCAACCTCTATGCAGCAGCAGAGAAGTTCCTGCAACTTCTCATCTTGAGCTCTGTAGCCTCCCCGACTCTCGATGCCCTCGCATAATCACCTTCAGCGCCTTATATATGCCTTGGTATCCCAGAATCACGTGTCAATAACTCTGGAAATCTTTATTTACTCCCTGCTAGTTCACGAGAATAATTCTTCGTCTTCCTCTTCTCACGCGTTAACTGGTCACTCAAACACTCCAATCACGTTGAGTCCACATAAAACATGCCTCGAACACACGCAATACTTCTGAAAACAACCAATAATCCCAAGAAAATCTCTCAGAGAAATTACATCCCTTGTTTAAAAAGAATCAAGGGAAATCTTTCCTCTTTTACGTGCATGGACTGAATACCTTCCATGTTTTGTTAAGACAGGCTAATCTCAATACAAATGGTCGAATAAGTTAGAGAAAATCTTGCCCAAAATCCTCCTAGAATGATTCGCACTTCAAGTTTCTCAAACTCTATTTTTCCCGCCAATTTTCTGGAAGCCGTAAAGAAGATGCTGCCCCTATCCAGTTGTGGGGTGCGAATAGCAGGTGCCCAACTGAGGTGCCCCTTAACCAAAATAAGGATGCCTTTAGTACTTTTCTCCGGGGGTCCAAATAGCACTTTTTGAGAAACTTTTTCCACACAAGTGTATCCCTCCAAAAACACCTACACAAACATAAGAACACCATAATAAGTACAAAAATTGAGATTAACAATAGAGACACTAAGGACAATTCAGACACAAAAATATGTCTATCAAATTCCCACAAACTTATTATTTGCTAGTCCTCGAGCAAATCTAATAAAAAATAAAACCGTGTTAATCTCGGGAGGGTTTACCAGAGGTGTACCCACAATACCATGACTTCTAATTGGTCACAAGTATCCAAAGAGCTATGAGGATATACAAATTCTCAAACTATCTCCAAGTGACTAGAATGCCAAAGAAAGGTGCCAGCTCTAAATCTGACTGAAGAAAAGGGGAGACACATCCGTAACACTGCTAGATAAAGAGATATCCGCTACACAGCTAGATAAACATTGTAAGATGCGTCCGCTGATTTAAAGCTGGATCAAATTAGGAGAGATACATCTGCTACACAGATGGACTAATTACGTGTGATGAGTTAAACCAGTGCTAGAAATATCTTGTGCCAGATTGAAAACGGACTAACAAAGCAACCAAATGTATATTTCTTCGACTCTCTCATAATGCTCAGTAGAAACAACATCTTCTTCGGCTTCAATTGTTGATGATAAACTCTTGAACCTCGTAGAACCTTGAAATTTAACTCTTCTCTTTGATTCCTCACTTGAAGCTTCCTTATAGATTTTTATTTCCCTATGTCCTTATTGAACAAAATTTAAAATTAAATTTTTTTTTTTTTTGTAGAGTAATAATAAGACAAAAATTTACATGGCCATCACAGAAGGAATTTAACACTTGGATTTTCGCAACTTGTAATGTCTTAGTATCATGAACTTCAACAACTTATATCGTTTGATTTTTCTTGCTCTTATAACTTCTTGTAACCCTTGATTTTGAATTCTGATTTTCTAGTGTTGCTTCTAAACTTTAAACGTCTTCCACTTTCTTCATATATTTTGATGTCGCTCCGTTTGTTGATGATGATAAGTTTCTACTGAGAGAGAGTTGTAATCCAGTAACTAAGACTACATTGTGAGGTTGCTTTGTCTTTCTGGAATTTCCTGACCTACTTGCCTTTCCATCATGGATGGTTAGGTCCATCACAGTTACCCTCTAAAAGGAACAAGTTCTCTCCCGAATTTCAAGGATCTCAATGTATTTTTCTATAATGTCTCAATAGGCTGTTAACCCTAGCATTCCAATTTCTATCTTTTCGATGAGTAATAGTATGTAAACTTAGCTAACTGTATACCATGTGATGCTAGAAGTTTCAAAAATGCAACTAAAAAGTTTCTCCCATATATCCCCAAACTTAAATCTAACATTGTCCTCAATAATCTAAAGATGAAATTAAAAGCATGAACAAGGAGAAACTATTACCACTTGAAGAAAATAGTAAGGAAAGATATTACCGTGTTGCAAGAATATTGGGTTACCTCCCAAGAAGTGCTAAGTTTAAAGTCTTCAACCAGACATTGGAAGAGATTAGTCACCTCGAAGAATCATAAAGTAATATCCATAATAACTGCGGATCACCAAAACCAAATAGGGCTATTACAAGTAAAAGGAATCTACAACATCCCAAGAAAATTAGCAAAAAAAAAAACACACATCCTTGTCTAGTTTCCTGCTTAAAACAACTATAAATAGTTGTGGTTCAGGTTCTATAACTGGGTCTAGATAACATATTTTCATGGGTTGTATTTCCTCAAAAGTTAGATCTGAACGTTCAGGTCCTAGAGTCTTAAAAAACTCGAATAAGAACTTAGAAGAACATAACATTAACCTAAATAACTGGGGATCCTCTAAGTCAATCAGATTTGACTCACACAGCTGCCACAATGAGAGTGGTGGTCTTCCTTAAACAAATGTGTCGACCCTAATCTCCTAAAGTAATTAGGTTTAGTCTCAAAACTTAATAATTGACACATTTCAAACTCATATGTTCCTACATTTGAAAGAAAAATATTTGGTGGGAAAACAAAGTCAATCTGGGTTTCATAGCCTGGGTAAACCACATCAACCAGAGGATGGGTTTCTAATAATTGAACTTTTTTATGAGCATTACTAGGTTCGGGAGAGCTAGTATGAAGGTAATCTGGCACAATGTTTGAGGAACATATATCAAGTCTCACGTGAGGGATATCTATAAGAGCTGAAGGTAAGGCACATGGAGAATGATAATCACCCCCAAACTTAGAATTTTGGGTGTCTCTAGATAGACTAGCTACAATTTCCCTAATTTCTAGATCATCGGAATCCTGAAAATGGTCAATTGCTTCTTGAAGGTTATACTCAGGTGATACATCCTCACTCACATTTAAAAGCTCTACGAGTTCATCTTCTTCATCTAAGATTATAGTTTTTAAATCATTGGACTCTAAAACAATATTCTTAGAATAAACTCTTTCCTCTAAACCATCATCACAATCATATAAAAGATTATCAAAGAATGTTTCTAGTAAAGGCTCATTAACTAAGGTGTCCATCATAGTTACTTCCTCCGATTCACTGATAGGCACGTCAAATAATGGATAATCCAACACACCGCAAACTAAAGGATCATGAACTATATCGTCTAAAACGGTGGTATCTCTAGTCAAATCCACATCCTTTTGAATAGGTAAATAATCATTAAAATTATCGGGATTTGGACCAGAAATAATAATATCATTATAAAGCTCAACTGGAGTAACCATTTCCTGATCACTATGCCTACATATATAAGATTCTTCATTAACACTATCCTCATAATAATATGAAAATGGTTGAACCTCATCTAAAATATTTTCTCCAATTCTATCCCCGTCATCTTGATTAGGTGAATAGTAACTATCCTCATTTTCAAGGGTGAAACTGGGAACACTGTGTTGGAAATTTAGATTATTTCGAGCAATTATTTCGTTCGTCTCAGTTATCCGCTTGAGGGTATCTTCTAAAGAAGTTTCACTCATTATTATAGTTTTTTCGTCAATAACTATACCATTCATCTCATCTAACTTACATGTCGACTCAGTTAACTTCCTGAGGGACTCTTCTAAAAAAGGAGTAGGAACAGAAGGATCATAAAAAGGATTACTTTTCAAAAGTTTGATTGTATCCTCTACAGACGAAGAACTATTACTATAATCTTCTTGCTCGAATGACCGATGCACATGTGGATAGTAATTGGGCTCACCATGGTATGACCCGTAACCTTCAAAAGGTTTGCGTTCCCAACCACTATTCACACTATGGTCATAAAAAGAGTGATGTCCATATTGTTCAGTTGGATATTCATATTCACTGTGATGGCTATTATAATACCAGTTTGACATCCTAACTGCAAGGGAATTCTACACAAGCACAAACAAGGCTAGCTCGACCACAAAAAACCTACTGATTTCTAGCAAACAAAAATCATGATGGCTCCACTTAGAATTTTTATAGACCAGCTTTTAATCCTTCGAAAGGAAATTCGTTACAATTTAAACAAACCCCTTTAGAATCAATCCGAGTCAAAGTAAGTTGAATAGAGGCGAGGGAAGCTATGTGGATCTTTGATACCCAAGGCCTCACTGCATTACAAGGCGGCGCAGTCACGCATTCAACTTACAGAAACCATCATGAACTTCGAAGTATGCTTAAAGAATAACTAATATTTTTCGAATGACTTTCCTATTAAGCTCGTTACCCTATCGGTCTCGTTCTAGTCATAATTTTAAGCTTAGGTTCGCGTTTGGTATCGTTTTCCTAATGCGGGCAAGAAGAGAATGGTGATGAAATCCGAACCCTTATCTTGTATGTCCAGGCCTTTCCCTTTACTAGGAAATTAAAGCGACCGTTTTCAAAACCTCAACATATATGCATACAAAATCATCCAATAAACCCGCTGACAGGGGATTCGCGGGTGTTTAGAATTCTTACCTCCCGTTCCAGACGGGGGATGAACCTTTGAAGTCGACTCGGGCCACTGACTCCTATGTCAGTGTACGAACCCGAGGGCCCGAGACGATATCGTAATCGTCGTCCTTCCCTGTGTAGTTTATATTTAAATAACCCTTTCTTAGGGTTTTTTTTTTTAAATGTCCAAAAGTCCAAAAATAAAGTCCAAAAATAAAAATAAAAATTACAACAGTGAAACCCTATTTACAGTTTCTAAAAAGAAAAAGAAATAAAGTCTAAATAAAATAAATTTGTACAAAATCTTCTTCACTCCTTGGACTCCTCTTTTCTTTCCTTCTTTGGCGATGCTTTCCTTTTATAGCACTTTTTATTTCCTTGTAACTTCGCTCTAACTCTGAAGAGAATCAAAAAATACCAAAGGCGTAAAAGAGAATAAAAATAAAGATAAAACCTAAAAACAAATCTATACACAAGTCCGCATCGGCGGCGCCAAAATAATTCATGATTTTTCAAAGTTTCCGTAGTAGTAATTAAGATTCGTTCTCTAAGACTTGCGAAGATTAAATTTAAAGGTTTAACGAAAATAATAAAAGAGAGAGTCACTATTACAATGAGTTTGCAACGTTTTTTTGGTGTTACAGAGTCCACCGTTACAATGTAGTTCAAATTCTGTTGTTGAAGCTGCTGTTACAGAAAAAACTATAAAAGGAAACCGTTGTAGAAAAACTATCGCTAAGCTGAGAACTGTGATAGTTATTAAACGACAGACCTATAGCGTCGTCTGTGTTCTTCGTCTTCAACCTCTCTGCAGCAGCAGAGAAGTTTCTGCAACTTCTCCTCTTGAGCTCTGTAGCTTCCCCAACTCTCGATGCCTCGCATAATCACCTTCAGCGCCTTATATATGCCTTGGTATCCCAGAATCACGTGTCAATAACTCTGGAAATATTTATTTACTTCCTGCCAGTTAACGAGAATAATTCTTCGTCTTCCTCTTCTCACGCGTTAACTGGTCACTCAAACACTCCAATCACGCTGAGTCCACATAAAACATACCTCGAACACACGCAATATTTCTGAACACAACCAATAATCCCAAGAAAATCTCTCAGAGAAATTACACCCCTGTTTAAAAAGAATCAAGGGAAATCTTTCTTGTTTTACGTGCATGGACCGAATACCTTCCTTGTTTTGTTAAGACAGGCTAATATCAATCCAAATGGTCGAATAAGTTAGAGAAAATCTCGCCCAAAATCCTCCCAGAATAATTCGCACTTCAAGTTTTTCAAACTCTATTTTTCCCGCCAATTTTATGGAAGCCGTGAAGAAGATGCTGCCCCTATCCAGCTGTGGGGTGCGAATAGCAGGTGCCCAACTGAGGTGCCCCTTAACCAAAATGAGGGTGCCTTTAGTACTTTTCTCCGGGGGTCCAAATAGCACTTTTTGAACAACTTTTTCCACACAAGTGTATCCCTCCAAAAATACCTACACAAACATAAAAACACAATAATAAGTACAAAAATCGAGATTAACAATAGAGACACTAAGGACAATTCAGACACAAAAATGTGTCTATCAAGTATTGTTGGTAGAAAACTAGATTATTGCAGTGTTATTAGTTTTCGATTGATTTGATTGACTAATGGTTGTTGAAACTTTGATTGCACCTAGTTTTTTTATTCTTGATAATCTTCTCTCCTGATATAAGATTCACCCAAACTAGATAGAAGTATCGACGGGATCTTTAGAACTGCTTGTAGATGTAAAGACATCTTGTGATAATCCATTGTTAACACACTCCATTTTGTGTGTGGTTAATCACAAGAGATTCAAGTGGTGTTGTGCAGGTGTTTATTCAAGATTAAAGAAAATTTGAAGATAAAGAAGATTTCTTATTTGGTTCTCATATCTTTGGGTGTGCACAAACCTTGATCGGCTGGGATCCAACTAGAATCGGATTTATTCGATTGATTAATTGCATGAGATCAGCATGAATTTATAGTTTCTTGTTGGAATCTATATCGATTGATTATAAATCTAAACTTGACTACTTTGTATTTATTGGATATATTAATCTAATCAGGCAAAGGAGTTTTTATTAGATTGAACGGAATAGCCTTTGTGCATGACTTGAGATATCTTTATCTTTAAAGAATCGAAAGTGTTGTTACCAAACAGATTTGTTGTTCCTTTACTGTTTGGAATTCGATCCAAAGGAATTGTTCCAGTGCGTGCACTCATAGAAGTCGGAAGCACAAGGATACTGAGGAAACTAAGTGAACTAGGGGTAGTTGCTTGATATCAACTATACGAAGTTGGTTTATATTTTGTATAACGGCTTAATTCCGAGAGTATTAAATTCTGTACTAGGTCCAGGGGTTTTTATGAATTTGCAGTTTCCTCATTGACAAAATCTTGATGTGTCTTTTACTTTTCTATTTCCGCAATTATAATTGTATTATTAAAATTAAAATTAAAATACATAAACGTTAACGTTAACTCTGTATATACTTGATAGTGATCTTATAGAGTTTGGTTAAACCCGAACCTATTATCAAGTACCACACTGTGGTAGTCGTTTGTCTCGATCTCGTATCCATAGATAATCACACAAAGTGTGAATACCGATTTGGTGCATTGTCTCGACTTTGTCCATAGACGATCACTTTCGGTAAAGAGGACTTATAGGTGGATAAATAAAAGATTGTGGTGTATTTGGATAACCTCGTGTTTTCACCAACAATAAACAAGATACCAAACAATAAGCCAAATAAATTGACATAGTTTTTCTTAACCGGAAACAATTGAATCACATAAATATCCATACACAACATAACGGAACATATCAACTGTATCGAAATTTTGTTAAGCAAAAGCAAAATATATGCAATATAAACAGGAAAACGATTAACTAACAAATTTTTTACCTCATTTTATGCAGCCACTACTCCCCAGAAAGATATATCATTAAGCGCAAGTCCAAATAAGAACTCCCCCCCAGTGTGTTGGCATCCTCTAGCAAAAACAAAAGAACAACAACAAAAGCAACCTTTACTAGAAAAAGGTTGAATCTGTTTTAACTAATGCGTGCTAATAGTAAAAGTTGAAAACCCTAAACACATATGTTATGCTAGCTAAACACAACTCATGTAAACACAAATTAATTCAATATATTATGACTTTTCACATATGAGTTTCAATCGGAACAACTTATGATCCTTTGATAAATCCTACCAACATGGGCTAGAATTTAATCTCGCTAAATCAAAAAGTCACACAAATCATAAGGGTTACACCATATGAGATCAAATATTAAGGTTAATAAAAACCGAATTCAGACATCTCATAAACCGAAAACACATAGAAAAAATATAGACATTCATTCACAGGCTATGTAATCGGTAACTATCACATGAAACAAAAATTATTAAATAAGAATTTTATTCATAAATAAATAACTGATAGTTTTATTCAAAATAGACCTTATATAATTCTTGAAGTAAATCAAAACATTGATGTATATTTTATGATTAGATCTTTGAACAGTCTTTCAAAGATCATCTTCAATATCCACAAATTTCTCGGGATCTTCATCTACAGTATCACGACTGATTTCCCGGATTATACACACAGTACCTTGATTATGTTCACATGCTGAAGCATTAACCTTTCGATTAATATTCCAAGCATACTCCCTCTTCCAATTTTAATCAACTTTATTTGGTTACGGATAACAGTTCTTAGTAATGGTACCTGTCTATGATGAGCTTCAACAGTACTGAGGAGGACTTGACGAAGATTGAGATAAATCTTAGCATCCAAAATATTTTGGACAAGAAGATTAGTGACTCCTGCTTGAGATATCACATCTTTACTTTATTTCCATTTATCCTCACAACCAAATTTCTTGAAGGAATCAAAAAGATTAACAATCTCGCTAGAAGCCTTTTCAGTCAAGGCTTTCAAAATCTTGGCTTGAGATCTGGTTTGAGGATACATCTTTTTAGTGTAAGTTTTCAAACAATATGAGTACATATACCAGAGGATTTCAACACATACCAAACATAGGTATCATCCTTAAATAAATAATTCTGACTAGTTTCGAAAATAATTTCGCATCTTATGTGTTTTCGAATCCTACAGATTTTCCGAAAAGAATCAATCATGTATCTAAAAATACTCTAGAAAAGAAAACCTATCATGTTTACATAAGTTGTTGTAAGAAAACTTTTCTACACATAAAGAATTCGTAAATATCTTCAATTAGATTGTGTATTCTCTCAATGTTGAATAAGAGATATTAATAGGATTCTGGATGCCTAGATACTTGTGCTACCTTACATCAAAATATTGGGCATTGTAAGGATGCACTTTCCAACATTGGTAAGTGTTGGGGTGAGAGGAATTTTCCTCACCAAGTACCATTGGAGCAATATTTTCCTTTTTATCTTTAGGGACATGATCTTGTGTCCTAGTATGGGTTTTGAATGCGTTTGATACATCCTTTTCATCATGAATATTGCATGACACTATATTCTTGATTACTTTTTGAGCCCAGGATGGTATTTCCTTTTGTAGTAGGGTAAAAACTGATTCTGCTGAAAAGGGTAAATTGGGTGTGCAGCCGAGAAACGAATCTAAACCCTAAACAAATGTACTGCACATGAGTATTTTAGATTCGAGAGATCAATCTGTACAATTCTGGCCTAAACTAAGAAATGGACATTCCAGTCTTGCTTCAGTCACAAAATGAAGAAGAATGGTTGATCTTAGGGAGGGAAGCGAATAAGGTGTTGAGATCGGAATGGTTAACTCTGAAGGTGTGGTTGTTTTATGACTTGTATCAGAATGTGGAACTTGCTTGCGGATGTAAGCTATAATTTCTTGGTGTTTTCTGGATACTTGTATTAATAAACCTGTTATTTGTTAAAATAGGTTGAAAACTTATTTATACAAGTCATAGTTGAACGCAACCTGATCTCATAGGAAGTGGAAGTAGTTGAGTGATGGAGAAGTGGAAATCATGTAGAATGGTAAAAACCACGTCCCTGTTATGAGGGAAAGGCTGGTTAGTTTTATTCCCACTTCTTCTCTACCATCACTAACTGTCCGTATTTCCTGACACTTTGTTATAATGGGGGTGTTGCACGCCGCACGTTTTAAACCGCCAGACCAATACCTTGATGAACATCCCCCAGTTTGTGACATGTTTGATGTCTCAAGTATTTTGTAGAAAATATGCAGCATGCTGCTAAGTGGGTCTTGCCTGCAAGACCTAATTATTTTGACCAATCATGCACAAGCTAGGTGGCGGGCAGTTATATGTGACAAGTCAAGTTGTGAGACTTGCCGCAAAAAATAGCATATAATGCTTTTAGGTCAAATAATCAAATTATTTGTGAAATCGATATTTATAAAACATCGTTTGTAATCGATGCATATAAAGCATCGCTCTTAATCAAGAAACTCAAAATAATTGATGCTCATGAAGCATCATTGTATAAAGCTCATTTAGATTAGTCGCGAATCTTAATGTCTTAAAGGAGCATGACCGGCCATCTTCAGGAAGATTTCAGGAGCTATTCATGTACATCAAAGGTGAGCCGGTCGGTCCCTATATGAGAGTGTTGTCCGGTAGCCATTTTGACATCCTATTGGTCGGCCTAAATTAGATCTAGACCGGTTAAATTGGCTAGACAAATTGGTTGGCTGAGATCATTTGTGACAGTGATGTGATGCCATTGAATTACTTAAGACTCTTATAAGTGGCGCGTCCAACTTACTTTGGGCAGCCACCATGAGCCGTATATGTAGGCTGAGGATTAGTCGACCGGTTTTTATGGAAAAGGGTATGATGGTGATCACAACAACATCTCATTGGTTCCTTAAAATCAAATCTAGGCCGGTAAACTCGGCCGGCGAAGTCAGACGGCTACGATTGATTTAATACTGACCTGGGCTGCCTTCATTCGATCGAGACTTCTTTTCATCCGCGTGACTGGCTTATTTTGGGCTATCATTTTTGGTTATTACTAGAAGGCTATGGAAATTCCGATTGGAAGGAATGAGAGTGAGCCCAACGATGAGCACAGCTGCATCTTGTTGGTTGCTTAAAGTCATATCTAGGCCGGCCGACTCGGCTAGCGAAGTTGGACAACCAACTTCGTTTTGCGACAGTAATGCGCTGCTGCTAACATAAATTAGGGTTTTGTAAGTCGCGCAGCCAACTTACTTTGAGCAATCGGTTTGAGGCTCCGCTTGCAAGTTATAAGGGTTTCGATTGGCTGAAGTACGAGTAGACACGCCGGTGTACACCACGGAGCTATTCCTGTCGCATAAGGAGGCAGCTAAGCTTGACAAATCTGTCGGCCAAAACGTGCAGCCGTGATCGTTTTTAAGACTGACACAGGCGGTCTATATTAGATTCCTTAAGGAATTAAGTGTGTCGACCATCCAACTTCCACTTTTAATTAAAAGTGTAGGCTGCGCATTTAGAGCGATTTGATTAGTCGGTGGGAAAGAGGGACCGGCAGGAAACAATATGGGCAAGGCCGACCGATGCTACGGTGACGCAAGCTTGGGCGAACCGGCCGACGAAGTGGCGCAACCGCGTCCCTTTTGCTGCTGCCTTTACTTATCGCAATTCCTCTTTATTTCTTGTTTTTCGACTTTTGGTAGGATTTTGCTCATATTAGTCCATGGTGGATTAATCTCCTAGCTTACCTAGGTTTGGTCTTGACCAATAGGGTTCGAGATATTGCGCATGCCGCAAAAACCTAATTTTTGTAAATTGGTAAAATTAGGTTTAAAAATTGAATTTTGCGAGCTATCCCAAAATTAATCAAATTTGATGAATTTTGTGCGCTGGCACAAAATCACTAATTTTATTCTTAGAGAGAAGCACAACGTGCTTCCGATTAAGTACTTTCATGCAGATCTTAATCCTGACACTTTGGGAAATTCATGCTACTCAGCTGTGAGAGAACATTAATCATCATGTCATGTCAATATTAAGTGTTCACCTGGGGAACATAGCATAGGAAAAACACTCAGCAAGACATACATTAGTGAATAATACATACGAGAGATTAAATACTCATTAGGCTCTATACTAGTGAACAATTCATCTAGGAGCTTGAATTTCAATACAATATGAAAAGCAGCATAGGCATTCATCAGATTTTAATATATTCTTCAGACTCCTTGCGGAATATAGACATATCAAGGTCTTCTATTTCTGACACCTGGTTAGTTAGGCAGACTTTTACAGTTTTCGCCCTAAATTAAAAACCACCATCAACACCTTTTTATTCGAACCCAAGTAGTCTTGATCAGACATCATATAAATTGCAGAGATCTTTCTTTCAAGACTTTTGATATGTCTTTTTAAGGTATCTATACCTTGTTGAAAATGCCTTTCTAAAGATTTGCCAAAGCATACCTCTTGACATGATTCTGTAAGAATTTATTCTTCAAGGATTCTATTCCTTATTTGTGAATAATGTTCCAACGATTGTGTAAGATACTCACACTATGAAGTTTTTCGATTCACTTCATTACACAAAGCTAATTTTTGTTCCAAATAATCTGCCAGATTATTTTGAAGGCGAAGTGTATCTCGCTTTGTTTCACAAATTCTTTCATTCAGTTGAACAATGAGTTCTAAGATATCTTCCAGGCTATCAATGGATTTTCCTGCTTCTGAAAAGGTTTTAACCTTATTGAAAAACCTTTGTAATCCAATCTGAAATTCAGAATTTGTGCAGGATAGTGAATTTAAATCCTTCTTACTTTTTGGAATAGAAACCAAAGATTTTTCACCAATAACTGGAGTCAGATCCAAAACATGCTTTGAATCAGGCACATGTACCTTTTATTTTGGATGCATTATTTTCTTATCATGAACATGAATCTCAATCGAGTGTTTATCAGTCATAGACTTTGTTCTTGATTTCAGAAAAGAATTACGAGACCAATTTCCATTGACCCTTTGTGAGATATTATTCTTAACATCTTGATGTATGCTAACTGACTCATTTATAAGTTTAGCTTTACTTTTCTTATTTCGACTCATATCTTATAGGTTGGATCGTACCAAACACAGATTTTTATATTTTTTCGTGTTTGCCTGCTCTGATACCAATTGAAAAGATGAGGGTACCCAAATACACCACAATCTTTTATTTATCAACCTATAAGTCCTCTACTGAATGTGATCATCTATGGACAGAGTCGAGATAATACGACAATTCGGTTCACACTTCGGGTGATCGCCTATGGATACAAGATCGAGACAATACAACAATAAAGTGTGTTACTTGATAATAGGTTAGGTAATAACCAAACTTTATAGGGTCACTATCAAGTATTACGGAGTTAACGTATTTCTGTATTTTACTTAATTATAATAACAATTATAATGTGGAAATCCAAGTGAAAGACACATCAAGATTTTGTTAAAGAGAAAACTGCAAATGCAGAAAAACCCTAGCTACTTAGTTCCCTTAGTATCCCTACGACTTCGACTTCTAGAGTCACGCACATGAATAACAAGTCCTTTGGATCGTATTCCAAACAGCAAAGAAAGAAACTGTTTGGTAACCACTCTAATCAATCTTGCCAAAGACATAGATGAGTCATTGACAAAAGCTCTTCCGCCTAATCCAATAAACTCCTTTATCTGGTTAGATCAATCTAACTTTAACTACCAAAATAGTCAAGTATTTATTCGCACTCAATCAATATAGATCTCAAAGAGAAATATAGAGAATATTGATCTCATATAACTAATCAATCATATCTATCAAAGATAAATCGATTCTAGTTGGATCCCAGCCGATCAAGGTCTGTGCACTAAATCCACGGGATATGAAAACTAATAAGAAATCTTATACGTCTTCAAATCTTGCGAGAAATGTAAACTCAAGTATTTATAGACCAAGGTTGTTTGGACAACAAGGAAATTCCAAAACCGAAAATATTCTCAAGATATGTAATAAAGTACTTAAATTCGGTTTTCCTATTCTCAATAAATGTTAACCAATATTTTCAAAAACTCTCATGGAAAAACTTCTATTATTAGTCTAACACATTAACTAATAATATTTTCCAAAGGATATATTTTAAAAGCTGGTAATTAAAACACATATGATGAAAATCATAATTAAATGCTTTTCACTTTTTTGGACCAGGGATCACCTTGAGTATCAAGGAATATCTTTGAACAATAAATGATACGAGTTATGTACATGTTTGTATATGTCAACATCTAGAAGTGTCTTAGCAAACACTAATTCCAAGCTTCATACAAAACTTATAGAGATATGTGAATATTAGAAACTCGGTTTTTCTTCTTGGGATAGGTTTTACCAACCTCACAATGTAAGTTGTGATCGGTTATATCATGTTTCCCAAACCAGGTTGTGACTGGTTACACCTTTCTTCCTAGAAGTAGATTGTGATCGGTTACACCTTTCTTCCCAGAGGTAGCTCTTGATTAGTTACACATTGCTTCCTAAAGGTAGCTTGTAATCGATTAAAACTAACTCGAATTCATCTTGAGACCAGTTATACCTTGGTTCCCAAAGTAACTTAAGGCCAGTTACAACTTGCATTCCAATATAGCTTGTGATCGGTTACAACTAGATTTACAATGAAGCTTATGACCAATTGCAACAAACTATATTATATAGGCTATGACTGGTTATACCATAAATCTCAACATGTTAAGATAGGTTCTACCAAAGTCATCTTCCATTGGTCATCCAAAAGATATTCAAAGAATAACAAGACCAATCATGATTTCCTTTCGATTATGAAACAAGTTCATAAATGTAATTCCTTTAAACAAATGTTATAAAATATTGTCTCCTAGGATGAAATCATTCCTATAATAACTATATACATGTTTATGGGTAAAAACTATTTCTGCTGGTTTTGGTAATTTGGGGTGTGTGGATGAGAAATGAATCAAAACCCTAAACAAATATACTGCACAGGAGAGATTTTGATTCGAGAAATCAATCTGTACAATTCTGGCCTAAACCAAGAAATGGCCGGTCCAGACTTGCTTCGGTCACAAAGTGAAGAAGATGGGGTTAATCTTAGGGAGGGAAGCGAAGAAGGTGTTGAGATTGTGAAGGTGTTGGCTGTGTATAACTTGTATCAGAAAGGTGAACTGGCTTGCAGAATGTAAGCTATCAGTTCCGGTGTTTGAATACGGTTGTATCAACACTTGCCTCTGTTGTCTTGTCTTGTTTGGAAAATAGGGAGGAGAACTGAAAAGGCGAGAGTACCCCAAATATACCTCAAGCTATAACTTTTCCTTCCTATAAGTCCTTTCCCCGAAAGTGATTGTCTATAGACTGAGTCGAGACAACACAACAAATCGGTTCACACTTTGTGTGATCGTCTATGGATACTAGATCGAGACAATACAACAACAAAGTGTGTTTACTTGATACAAAGGTTCAGACCTAACCAAACTCGATAGGATTCACGTATCAAGTAAATAGGAATTAACGTTTGTGCAATTTACTTTAATTAATAAAACAATTATAATGCGGAAATATAAATTAAATGACACATCAAGATTTTGTTAACGAGGAAATCGCAAATGCAGAAAAACCCCAGGACCTAGTCTAGAATTGAATACTCTCATAATTAAGCCGTTATACAAAATAAGACAACTACGTATAGTTGAGACCAAGCAATTAAACCTATAGTTCACCGAGTTCCCTCAGTATTCCTACGCCTCCAACCTGTAAACAAGTCACGTACTTGGACCAATTCCTTTAGATAGTATTCCAAACAGTAAATGAACAACAAATCTATTTGGTATCAACTCTCTTTAACCAAGTGATATGAGTTGCGCAAAGGTTCCCTTGTTTATCTTAACATAAACTCCTTTGCCAGGTTCCAAGATCTATCTTACGTTAAATCACCCAAAGGAAATCACTAAGATTAAGCCAACAACACTCTTCAACCAAGTGATATGTGTTGATGCCGATCTTCCTCAATTAATCAATCCAATCTACCACAAGGATAAACCGATTATTAATTGGATCCTCTTTTTCCCAAACAAGTATTGTGCACACCAAAGATTATAAAAACACCAAGTAAGAAATCTTATATATCTTCTTTGTCTTCAAATCTTCTTAGATCTTCAATAAACACCTGCACAGAATCACTTGAATCTCTTGTGATCAATCACATATAGAACGGAGTCTGTTAACAATGGATTATCATAAGATCGTATTTAGATCTAACAACAGTCTAAAGATCTCTGTCGAAACCTTGAACTAGTTTGAGTGAATCTTATATCAGAAGAGAAGATTCTCAAAAAATAAAAAACTAAGTGCAATCAAGATTCAACCTCCGTTAGTCAATCAAATCAATAAGAAAACTAAAGATAAACCACAATATCTATTTTCCCACCAACGGGTCACGCTAGAGCTTATAAATCCCAAAGAAGACTTTAAACTGAGTGGCCGTAAGAGATTTCACCTAATTAGATTACTCTCCTCTCCGATAGGCGCCTCACCAGTAACAAAGACAAAAGAGGAAGTCTAAGTTACGCATGATTAGTTCGCTTGAAATTCAAACTCAAATTATTTATAGACAATGAAGTTTGTACACCAAGGAATTTCCAAAACCGAAAATATTCTCAAGATATTTTCATTACTCCACCAGATTCTGTTTTCATAATTCCTGTGAATGCACTGTCCAAAAATAATGATCGAAATCTCCTTGGAAAATCTAATTAGCAAATGCACATTACTAATTCTTATTTTCCATATATAATTAAAAACCCTTAATTAAAAAGATTCTTAACTTATTTAAATTCGATCGTGGGATTTATTTCCTTCTCATCCCTTAAGGAATATCTTTGAACAAAATAGAATAAGCATTAATGCACCGTGTTCAAAGAGTGTTGACATCTTACTCTTGCAAGTCTTTACCATGATTGCTCACTTGAAACCGATTTACCACACTTCCAAACAAGTTTAGAATTGGTTCATTTGACTTTCAAGAACTATGTGATTGATCAAGTTCCACTCAATCACATCTAATGGGTTTCCATGTGATTATTGTGCATAGTTACACTAGCTTACCAAAGAAATGACTGACTAGGTACTAGGGTCGGTTCCCCACATATATATGGTATCTAACTTGTATGCATTGCACATGTCCATATGATCGGTTCCCCCTTCCCAAAACTTTGTTGCACATGTTCATAGGATCGGTTCCCCCTTTCCAAAACTTTACTGCACATGTTCATAGGATCGATTTCCCCTTTCTTCCATAAACCTTGATGTACCTCATACAAGGATCGGTTACCCCTTGTGATGCACTGCTCCTCTTACTAGGATCGGTTCCCCTCTTCCCAGTAATAAGTTCAGACATACATGTAGGTACTTGATAAGTGCACTTTGCACATATCTTTTGTGTAAATTCAATGCTAGTAGTTGATGGTTTTCTTGCAAATCATTGGGTGTTATGCTTGTTTTCTCTTAGTTGTGTGTATTAAGTGAATAATCTAAAAAGAAGCGAATTTGAGCTTAATTGTGCAATGAAAGAAGCTAGCTAAAAGTGGAGAAGGGGCCAAATACCAAAAGAAGAAGGACCCGCTGTGAATAGTGCCAAAACCAAACAGTACCTGAACAGTGAATAGTATCGAAGCGGTGCAAAACAATGATCGAACGATTGTCCGAACGGTGATGATGTGTCAGAAAATGTGTAGAAAATAGAAAATGGAATGATGGAAGGTTATTGTTTAATGCATTGATGGGTTGTGGATGGGCTGTGTCAGAGAGAAAAAGAAGAAAAGAAGTGCTTTGTTGTTCGGACATGGATGGAAAAGCATTGACCGATAATTGTTGATGGGCGCGTGAAGAGTTTGATGGGCGTGAAACAGGAAGTGATGGGTTGAATATTTTATGAGAAAGCAGTCTTGTCTCCCAGCATGGTAAAGAAAAGAGAAGAACACGGAGCTCGAGCAATAACGGCATTCAACTTCCACCTCACTCGAGAAAGAGAACGTGAAAAGCTAGAAATGAAAAGGAACTTGTGAAGATAATGGAACGCACATGAAGAAAAGTGAAGAAACCGAAATGATGGGTGCGACACACATGGTGTTCAAACGAAAGTGCAATAAAAAATAAATAAAAAAAAAAAAAAAAAAAGTGAACCCATCGCATCACATGGAGAATTTATTCTCTTGGGAAAACTTTCGAGGAATGTCAGAGAGAGTGACAGAAAGAGAAGCCCATGATGTCGTGAAGAAATGCGCTTGGCGTGGTCTTGAGAGAAGAAAAAGAAAGCGCAGAGGCAGAGACCCGTGCGGAGTGAGAAGTGTTGTCGGGTATGCTTTCGCCTATAAATAGCCAGCGAATTCAGTCATCAAAACACACCAAGACAATACGTCTTCTCTTCTTTTCTTCTCCTGTTAGTTCTTTGTTCTTCTTTCTTGTTCAGTTGCTCTCGCCCAGTGCGAGAAATAGCTTCCATTTTTAGTTTTTAACTTTAAGTTTAATTTCCTTTCTTTATTTATTTGTTAGTAGTAGAAATTATGAGTAGCTAAACTTTTAATTGATTAGGGACGATTTCAAAGTCCTGAACCATGAAGCAGTATTTTCTTTAACCATGTTTATTTCAAGTTTTATTTAATTGTTGATTATCTTTATTATTTTTAATGTCTAAGAATATTGAGGGGTTATTTAAAATGATCAATTAAATTAACCAATCAATATTTCTTCTACTAGTTTAGGGTTATGTGATACGTGTAATTGTCACATTAACCCTTTACACAGGTAGTAAATCGCAAGAGCTGATAGAGGGATTTTATTAAGTAATTGTGTGTAAAGATAACACTAGTAAGCAGACCGAGCTTATGCGTCTGATGCTAGAATCAACCTGATTCACAGAGTGTAAAGCATTCGACCAATTTACACCTTGAAAGCTTATTCTTGGCGGGTTGGTTGAATAGAATCTGGTAGTCGAGCGCTTCCGTATCCAGTGTCAGTAGGAATCCGGGGGATAGCAGAGCTTATTGCTATTCTACGGTTGGTAACAATATAAATTAAACAAGAAATAAATTTACATTTTATTAGGCTTCGGTTCAGTGACGGCGAATGATTCCCTAATCATTCTTCTCATATTATCTAAATCAATCTTTATTATTCTGTTTTTAGTTAAATTTTGTTTATTTATTAAAATCTAAAAACCCCCATTTCGGTTACGGTTACTTTGAAACAACTAGAAACTCCCTGTTCTTCGTGGGAACGAACTCCTTATCATTATATTACCAGTTAATTGTGTGAAAAGGAATAAATAATTTAGTGCGTAAACGACGCGTACCAAATTTTGGCGCCGTTGCCGGGGAGCAGTCGGTAGCTTTTAGTTGTTTATTTTATTAATAATTTTATAAAAAAAAAAAAAAAAACACAATTATTTTTTTTTATATATATATTTTTTTAGCTTTTACTTTTACTGTAGCTTTATCTTTTTTTTTTTTTTTTTTATATATACTTTAGATTTTATAATTAGTAGTTTTTCATTTTACTTTTAGTAATTTTAAATTTTAATATTTTTACTTTTATTTGGTTTCAGGTACTTAAATCTCTGGCATCTAAACGGTGGGATTACCCAAAGTGTGGAATCAAAACTCGCAGGGGAACGATACTGCAAGAGCCTCAGATTTCCCTACAAGAACCTTATACATCAACAATGGTAGGCGGTGCAAATGATCCACCTCCACCTCCGGTGAGGAAGACGTTGAGAGATTTAACATCACCATGTCTGGAATCTCAACCATTGTGCATTACTCTGACCGACACAGTGGAGCTTAAATCAAATCTTCTACATTGGGTTCCAAAGTTCAAGGGATTACCGGGTGAAGATCCTAATCGACATCTGCAGCAGTTTCAGAATACAGTCAGAAGTATGAAAAAGAGCGATGACGACGATGATACAGCCTTTCTACAAGCTTTTCCGTTTTCATTAACGGACCAAGCAGAATCATGGTTATATTATCTCCCTTCCGGAAGTATTACCACATGGACGGGAATGAAGAAACTATTCTTAGAGAAGTATTTTCCGGCTTCTAAAGCTGCAGCTATTCGTAAGGAAATCAGTGGAATTGTGCAGATTACTGGAGAATCTTTGTACGACTATTGGGAGAGGTACAAGAGATTGTTGGCGAGTTGCCCACACCATCAGATATCACCACAACTTGTCATTACACACTTCTATGAGGGGCTACTACCGCAGGAGAGACACTTGATTGATGCGGCTAGCAGTGGTGCATTGGCTAATAAAACTATCGAGGAGGCTACTAGTTTGATTGAAAGCATGGCTGCAAATACGCAGCAATTTTATACTAGAGATTCATCGGCGGTTAGAAGAGTTAGTGAGATGGGAGATTCGTCACATATGGAGCAGCGAATGGGTAACGTGGAAAAGATGGTCCAACGGATAGCTTCTGCAGTGGTTCCTACATATGAAGATGATGCTGAGGTGAAGGCTATATTTCCTAATCAAAGGCAAAGGTATGATCCATATTCCAATACTTATAATCCAGGTTGGAAAGATCATCCTAACTTCAGTTATGCCAACAAGCAAGCTGCAGCTCCTAATCCATATGCGAGACAAGGTGGTTTTCAACAATTCCAGCAGCCTCAACAAGATAAAGAGCATGGTTCTTCCATTGATGATAAACTCAGTGCTATGATGCAAGGGATTACCTCGTTGTTTCAACAAAATCAGCAGAAAACTGATTCCGCCATTAAAGATCTGCACACACAAATGGGACAGTTGGCTACAGATGTGAATCAACTGAAGGCACAAGCATCAACAAAGTTGCCATCACAAACTTTTGTGAACCCAAGAGAGCACATCAACGCAGTAACTCTAAGAAGTGGAAGACAAACTGAAGAACCACAACAACAAAAAGAAAGTAATGACGACATCGAAAAGGAAGTGGAGGCGGAAACCTTACCCAAGGAAAAGCCAACCTCAACCGGCCAACCGAAGGACACGGTTCCTACTTTTACCACACCACCGCCTTTCCCGAGTCGTTTTGCCAAGTCAAAGAAGCAAGCTCAAGACAAGGAGATCATGGATATTTTCAGCAAGATACAAATCAACATTCCTTTTATTGAGGCCATCATAACCGTACCCAGGTATGCTAAGGTTTTAAAGGATTTGTGTACAAGGAAGGATAAGTTAATTGCTAATCAAATTACGCAGGTGGGCGAAAGTGCTACAGCTATGTTACTAAAGAAGATGCCTGCAAAGTGTGAAGATCCAGGTGGCTTCACAGTACCAATTACTATTGGTACCCGACGATTTGAGCGCGCTTTACTTGACTTGGGAGCATCCATAAGTGTTATGTCAGCTGATGTTTATGATTCTTTGAATCTTGGGCCTTTAAAAGAAGCAAATATTACGATTCAACTGGCAAACAAGTCCAATATATATCCTAAGGGAGTCGTGGAGGACGTGTTAGTTCAGGTGAATCAGTTAATTTTTCCAGTTGATTTCTATATTGTGGATATGCAGAATGGAGATAATTGTTCATCTACTTCGTTACTTCTTGGGAGACCGTTTATGAAAACTGCAAAGACGAAGATTGATGTGGACAATGGTACACTCACAATGGAATTTGACAAGGAGATCATTCGATTCAACATATTTGAGGCCATGCGATATCCTAGTGATGTGCACTCCGCTTTCTCGATTGATGTTATTGATTCGTTAGCACAACAAATGTTTGATTTGAGCAATGAGGATCAACTTGGAGCTGTGTTGGAAAATAGCATCGATTTGGACATTCATGGGCAACCAAACTTGGACGTCGACTTAGTCAAAGAGCTAGTAGAGACGTGTGGTGCTTTAAAATCATTACAAGAAGCTAAAACAGGTAATATCTCTTACATTTCTTTACCTGTGGATGATGAGGTTCCTTTACCTTCTATTGTGCAGGCACCTAAGCTAGAGTTGAAGGCTCTTCCCGACCACTTAAAGTATGCTTACTTGGGTGATAATGAGGAGCTTCCGGTGATTATTTCAAAGAATCTCACTGCCATAGAAGAAGAGCGTCTACTTCGGGTTCTGAAAGAGCACAAAACGGCCATTGGGTGGACTATTGCTGACATCAAAGGCATTAGTCCATCAACGTGCATGCATAGGATCCTTATGGAAGATGATAGCAAGCCAGTACGTGATGCTCAGCGTAGGCTTAATCCCCCAATGATGGAGGTCGTGAAGAAGGAGATCCTCAAATTGCTGAGTGTGGGGGTGATTTACCCAATTTCTGACAGCAAATGGGTGAGTCCGGTGCAAGTGGTACCTAAGAAATCAGGTGTCACTGTTGTCAAAAATCAGGATGATGAACTCGTTCCTACAAGAGTTCAAACAGGATGGCGAGTGTGCATAGATTACAGAAAGCTTAATTCAGCTACCCGCAAGGATCACTTTCCTTTGCCTTTCATTGATCAGATGTTGGAGCGGCTTGCGGGACATGAATATTATTGCTTTTTGGACGGTTATTCGGGCTACAATCAAATAGTTATTGCACCGGAGGATCAAGAGAAGACTACATTTACTTGTCCTTTCGGTACATTTGCATATAGAAGAATGCCGTTTGGTCTTTGCAATGCGCCTGCCACTTTTCAGAGATGTATGATGAGTATATTTTCTGACTACGTGGAAAACATCATTGAGGTATTTATGGATGATTTCAGTGTTTATGGTGATTCATTTGATAGATGTTTAAATAATCTTGAACTTGTGCTTAAAAGATGCATAGACACTAATCTTGTTTTAAATTGGGAGAAATGCCACTTTATGGTAAACCATGGTATAGTGCTCGGTCACATCGTGTCCTCTCAAGGGCTCGAAGTAGACAAGGCAAAGATAGACTTGATTAGAAACTTACAATACCCCACTTCGGTGAGGGGCGTTCGCTCGTTTCTTGGTCATGCAGGTTTTTACAGGAGGTTTATCAAAGATTTCTCCAAAATCTCAATGCCGATGTGCAAATTGTTGCAAAAGGAGGTTTCCTTTAACTTTGATCAGGAGTGCAAGGATGCCTTTGAAAAATTGAAGGAGATGTTGACTACTGCACCAATTATTAAGTCACCTGACTGGAGTTTGTCGTTCAAGTTAATGTGTGATGCAAGTGATTATGCAGTCGGAGCCGTTTTGGGTCAGAAAGTAGACAAGAGGTCGCATGTGATTTATTATGCATCAAGGACCCTTAATGAGGCTCAAATCAACTACTCAACCACTGAGAAAGAGTTGCTGGCTATAGTATTTGCATTAGAAAAATTTAGAGCTTATTTAGTGGGTACAAAAGTGATTGTATATTCTGATCATGCAACACTTCGTTACCTATTGAAAAAGAAGGAGGCCAAGCCAAGACTCATAAGATGGATTCTTTTGCTGCAAGAATTCAATATTGAAATTAGAGACAAGAAAGGTGTTGAGAATACTGTTGCTGATCACCTTAGCAGACTTGTTGTTTCTAAAGAAGAACTTCCCTTACAGGATCGTTTTCCAGACGAACAACTCTTCTCGATTGAAGAATCAACACCTTGGTACGATGATATTGTGAACTATTTGGTTACAAGACAAGTACCTAGTACGATGTCTAATTTTCAAAAGCTAAAGCTTAAGAAAATATCCAAACAGTATGTATGGGATGAGCCCTACTTGTGGAAATATGGTGCTGATCAGATTATCCGCAGGTGCGTACCTAACTCTGAATTTCAATCAATTCTGTCATTTTGTCATTCTTATGCTTGTGGTGGTCACTTTGGTTCTAAACGTACCGCTCTCAAAGTCCTTGAGAGTGGATTTTATTGGCCTACACTGTTTGAGGATGCATATGCTTTTTGTAAATCTTGTGATAGATGTCAACGAACGGGCAATCTAGGTGCTCGAAATCAAATGCCACTCACACCGATTCTAACTGTAGAAATATTCGATGTGTGGGGTATTGATTTTATGGGCCCTTTTGTCAATTCAAATGGTAAATTTTATATACTTCTTGCTGTGGATTATGTATCAAAATGGGTGGAAGCTAAAGCCACCCATACTAATGATTCTCAAGTTGTTTGTGAGTTTGTGAAGGAATATATTTTCTCTCGACACGGTACACCACGAGTGGTTATCAGTGATGGAGGTTCGCACTTCAAGAAATCCTTCCATGCTCTCCTTAAGAAGTACAACATAACACACAAGGTTGGCACGCCGTACCACCCACAAACTAGTGGGCAAGCTGAAGTATCAAATCGGGAAATTAAGTCAATTCTCGAGAAAACTGTAACCACTACAAGGAAAGATTGGAGCTTCAGGCTTAATGACGCACTTTGGGCGTATAGAACGGCGTATAAAACACCAATTGGTATGTCTCCATATCGGTTGGTCTATGGCAAAGCTTGTCATCTCCCGGTTGAACTTGAGCATAAGGCTTTTTGGGCGGTAAAAATGTACAACATGGAGTATGATGAAGCTGGAAAACAAAGGAAGCTACAAATCAATGAGCTAGAGGAAATCCGTAATGATGCATACGAGAGCTCTCGTATATACAAGGAAAAGACGAAGTTATTTCATGACAAAATGATTTCTCGGAAAAGTTTTGTTGTAGGACAGAAAGTTCTTTTATTCAATTCTCGTCTTAAGTTATTTCCTGGAAAGCTAAGGTCCCGATGGGTGGGACCATTTGTTGTTACTAATGTTTTTCCTCATGGTGCAGTTGAAATCTCTAGTCCCAAAACTGGGAAAGTTTTCAAGATCAACGGCCATAGATTGAAGCCATACTACGAGAACTTTACTACAGTGGATGTAGATGAAATTGGTCTTCGTGATTTGCTCCCTCTGGAGGACTAATCTTTGAAAGAGTGTCAAGTCAGGCTGAGGACGTTAAACTAAGCGCTGAATGGGAGGCAACCCACTGGTATTGTATTTTCTATCTTTTGATCTTCATATCATTTCCCACCTTATTTTCACGTTGGACGAATCAATTACATTGAGGACAATGTAGAGTTTAAGTGTGGGGGAATGTTTTGAATCTACAGATTTTGACCAGCTGTGGAGCGGGTCTTTTCTCTTCTTTTCTTGCTATATGACCAGCTCTGGAGCGGGTCTTTTATGTTCTTTCTTGCATTATGACCAGCTGTGGAGCGGGTCTTTTCTCTTCTTTTCTTGCTTTATGACCAGCTGTGTAGCGGGTCTTTCAAAAAAAAAAAAAAAAAAAAAAAATGCATATTCTGTCTTGATGTGCAGCGGACATCATTCTCTATCCAGTTGTGTAGCGGATATTCTGTTTGTTTGCTCGAGGACTAGCAAAAGCCAGTGTGGGGGAATTTGATAAGTGCACTTTGCACATATCTTTTGTGTAAATTCAATGCTAGTAGTTGATGGTTTTCTTGCAAATCATTGGGTGTTATGCTTGTTTTCTCTTAGTTGTGTGTATTAAGTGAATAATCTAAAAAGAAGCGAATTTGAGCTTAATTGTGCAATGAAAGAAGCTAGCTAAAAGTGGAGAAGGGGCCAAATACCAAAACAAGAAGGACCCGCTGTGAATAGTGCCAAAACCAAACAGTACCCGAACAGTGAATAGTACTGTAAACAGTGCAAAACAGTATCAGAACAGTGTCCGAACAGTGACAGTGTCAGAAAATGTGTAGAAAATAGAAAATGGAATGATGGAAGGTTATTGTTTAATGCATTGATGGGTTGTGGATGGGCTGTGTCAGAGAGAAAAAGAAGAAAAGAAGTGCTTTGTTGTTCGGACATGGATGGAAAAGCATTGACCGATAATTGTTGATGGGCGCGTGAAGAGTTTGATGGGCGTGAAACAGGAAGTGATGGGTTGAATATTTTATGAGAAAGCAGTCTTGTCTCCCAAGCATGGTAAAGAAAAGAGAAGAACACGGAGCTCGAGCAATAACGGCATTCAACTTCCACCTCACTCGAGAAAGAGAACGTGAAAAGCTAGAAATGAAAAGGAACTTGTGAAGATAATGGAACGCACATGAAGAAAAGTGAAGAAACCGAAATGATGGGTGCGACACACATGGTGTTCAAACGAAAGTGCAATAAAAAATAAATAAAAAAAAAAAAAAAAAAGTGAACCCATCGCATCACATGGAGAATTTATTCTCTTGGGAAAACTTTCGAGGAATGTCAGAGAGAGTGACAGAAAGAGAAGCCCATGATGTCGTGAAGAAATGCGCTTGGCGTGGTCTTGAGAGAAGAAAAAGAAAGCGCAGAGGCAGAGACCCGTGCGGAGTGAGAAGTGTTGTCGGGTATGCTTTCGCCTATAAATAGCCAGCGAATTCAGTCATCAAAACACACCAAGACAATACGTCTTCTCTTCTTTTCTTCTCCTGTTAGTTCTTTGTTCTTCTTTCTTGTTCAGTTGCTCTCGCCCAGTGCGAGAAATAGCTTCCATTTTTAGTTTTTAACTTTAAGTTTAATTTCCTTTCTTTATTTATTTGTTAGTAGTAGAAATTATGAGTAGCTAAACTTTTAATTGATTAGGGACGATTTCAAAGTCCTGAACCATGAAGCAGTATTTTCTTTAACCATGTTTATTTCAAGTTTTATTTAATTGTTGATTATCTTTATTATTTTTAATGTCTAAGAATATTGAGGGGTTATTTAAAATGATCAATTAAATTAACCAATCAATATTTCTTCTACTAGTTTAGGGTTATGTGATACGTGTAATTGTCACATTAACCCTTTACACAGGTAGTAAATCGCAAGAGCTGATAGAGGGATTTTATTAAGTAATTGTGTGTAAAGATAACACTAGTAAGCAGACCGAGCTTATGCGTCTGATGCTAGAATCAACCTGATTCACAGAGTGTAAAGCATTCGACCAATTTACACCTTGAAAGCTTATTCTTGGCGGGTTGGTTGAATAGAATCTGGTAGTCGAGCGCTTAGTATCCGAGTGTCGGTAGGAATCCGGGGGATAGCGAGCTTATTGCTATTCTACGGTTGGTAACAATATAAATTAAACAAGAAATAAATTTACATTTTATTAGGCTTCGGTTGATGTGGCGAATGATTCCCTAATCATTCTTCTCATATTATCTAAATCAATCTTTATTATTCTGTTTTTAGTTAAATTTTGTTTATTTATTAAAATCTAAAAACCCCCATTTCGGTTACGGTTACTTTGAAACAACTAGAAACTCCCTGTTCTTCGTGGGAACGAACTCCTTATCATTATATTACCAGTTAATTGTGTGAAAAGGAATAAATAATTTAGTGCGTAAACAACGCATACCAGTACTGAATATCGCAAGATAATAGTTCACGAGTATCGTAATAAATAAAGGAGGAAAGAGTTATAAAATGATACGATGATAGAAGTAGTGCGGGGAAATATGAAGTTTTGCGAGGATGAATTGCGATACTTCGCAATTCATATACAGCTGCATAAGTTTTACTATAAATAGGAGTTCAAATGTAAAATTCGAGAGGTTCCTTTAATAAGTGTAAGAAATTATCTTAGGAAAGAGAATAGAAAAAGTTGTAACTATTCTAGTTCCATTTTGATAATTCTATGTAATCAACTAAGATAATTAATAAGAAAATTATCATTCACCATCAAGAACTTCTTGAGTTTTTACTAATTCTATTGATGGTGTAGTTGTAGATTATTCTGCAACTACATAATTGGCGCTAGAAACAGGGATTTGAAGAATTCCTGTACCAGAAAAATGACAAGAAGAAGAAACACATCAGAACCATTAACTGAAGTAAGAAGAAGTGTAAGACTCGCAGGAGGAGAAGCAAATATAACAGGAGAACCTAGTAGGAGAAGGAGTAATCGAAGAAATCAAGATAAACAAATAATAGATCATGATCGAGTGAGTATACACACTTGGAGAACTAATACACCAGAAGAAGAAGATAGAGAACCACAAATCAGAGAAAATGGGAGGTTGATGGGAGGAAAAATTCTTGAAAGAGAAAGGGAGATGTTAGAAACATTGAGACAAGGAATCCAAAAAGAACGAATGATCGAAGCTGAAGAACGTGCCAATTTAACAAGACAAAATCAAGAATTGAGGATGGAAAATGAGATGCTACAAAGAAGGAAATCTCAAAGTGTTGCAAGATCAAATGTTTGAACAGAAAGAGAAGGACAAAATTCACCGATAATCAATAATGAAAATAATATGCAAGAACAAGCGCAGAATCAAGGTGAAAGAAATCAAGAGAATCGTTTCATTTTAATACCAAACCACGAACAAAACATGGAGAATTTACGAACAAGGCCAAATCCTAGAGAAAACAATCAGAATCGAGAGGAATAACAACAACTTATGGAAGAAACTGAGAGACAACAATCAGTACATCAAAAAAACCACGAGAATGGAGTAAGAAGATATGAAGAGGCTCGTAACAAACAAAATGTTGAGTATGAAAGAATTAAGAGAAGAATTGTAAATCAACAAACAGAAGTGGAGAGGAATGAACCAAACTCTCGAATCAGAGTACAAGCAAATCAAGAAGAAATAAATCACAGAAGGAGGAGAAATGAAGAAGAAGAAATTCCTGATATTCGCATGAGAAGAATGAGAAGAATAGAAAGGGAAGAACAAGAATTCCAAGATGCTCTGCGACTAAACAATTATGATAATTTAGAAAGAAGATATTTGCAAAATTATGCAAATGAAAACATTAATGAAGAATATGATAGAATGCGAAGGATCGCAAGGGAGGAAGCGCAACAACGTAGAAGAAGAGAAGTTGCATTAAAAAGACCAATGGATGAGAATTCCGAGGCAAATGCACGGATCTTTCGAAAATTATCAGAAATGAGAGGGATGATAAACAATAGAAGAGGAGGAGATAGAAGGCAATTAGATGAAGCAATAGAAGAAGCTGCGAGGACTCCATTTGCTAGAGAAATACAATTGGGAGGAATTCCACCAAAATGAAATTTTCCCACACTTACCAGTATCTTTGATGGGACTTCATGTGCTATTCAGCACATTAAAGCATACATAAGATGAATGTTACAATGGGAGAATCATGATGCTGTGTTATGCAAGTACTTCGCATCAAGTTTAACAGGGGAAGCTTTAAAGTGGTTCGAAGGACTCCCCAAGAACACTATTACGTCATTCAGTCATTTGCAAGCAACTTTCCTTGGAGCATATATCACAAATCACTCTTCACGGCTTGGTATTGAATATGTATTTGGTTTAAAACAAAGAGTGGGTGAAAGTTTGAAGCATTTGGTAAGACGATGGAAGACTATGTGCAGTGATATGGCAGGGCACGTGGATGAGAGATACTTGATTCTGTCCTTCATAAATGCGATGTTCGCAACTGAACAATTATATGTTCAAATCTTCGGAAGAAAGAATTCCATAATGATGACAGAGTTACGAGAATTGCAAGAAGAATACATTACACTAGAGGAAAAGCAAAACAGTATGGAATCATATCCAGTAGCAAACACTAGCAATCAAGATGGAGGAGCAAATTTACTTCCCAAAATAATCAATGTAGTAGTGGGTACTTCGCAAACATCCTCACAAACTTCTTCGCAAATTTCAGAAGAGAAGAAAATCAATGATATCCAGCCAAAAATGGTAGCAATGGGTAGTAGACATCAAGAAGAGTATGATAGAGAGAGGAATTTCTATAATCGAATAGGAAATAACCAAATTCCAAGATTAGATCAACAACAAGAAAATTATGGGGGACAAAGGCAAAATTATTTTGGACAAGGGAACCAGAGACAAAATTATAACAACGGTCAAGGAGGTCAAAGAATGGTAAGGGAAGAAATAAAGTTGCCACCTTTGAATACAAGTGTAGAAAAGATATGGCAAGCAATTATCCTGGTAGAGCATATACCAACTCCATGGAACATGGGAAAGGAACCACCAATGGGTCCAAGAAGTCATGAATTTTGTTCATATCATCATTTTCATGGACATTCTACAAATAATTGCCATAATATCAAGAGGATAATCTTGCGAATGATTGATCAAGGAAAACTAAATCAATTTTTACTTAAGCAGACACAGTCGCAACAATTACCACAGGCTCCAGCTATAACTCGCAGGGAGAATACAACACAAGAAAAGGGAGAAGAAACCCTACATATAGAAGTGGGATCAAAAGCAAGGAATGTTTTCTGTAATTCCATTGTTCATTCATATAAAACCATAGAGGATTTTCATGATAATGTGTTAAGCAGGGTATATGCGAGGGATGGTGAAGGAAAGAAAGTAATGAACATCGCAAAAATTTCACGACTTGAAGATTGGCAGAAACGTGAAATTTCTTTTGAAGCCACTGAAATTCCAGAAGGTTGTGAAGCACATGATAATCCATTGGTAGTAATATTAGCAATCTACATGAATATGGAAGAAAACGAAGATGATATGGAGGAAGAATCGATTGGTCTTAATAGGATTTTGATTGATACGGGAAGTTCTGTCAATATCCTCTTCTATTCTGCTTACAAAACTATGGGGGGAAAAGATGCTGATTTAATACCTTCTACTTACAGAATTTATGGTTTTAATGGAACTGCTAACAAGACCAAAGGAGAAGTGAGCATGCGAATTCCATTAAGTGGAATGCGAACTGAAATTCTGTTCTGCGTTGTTGATGTCGAATCACCATATAATGCTTTGATAGGAAGACCATGGCTTCATGGAATTCTAGGCGTAGATTCCACTCTACATAAGTGCATAAAGTTTCCTCATATGAAGGGTATTGGAATTATCAAGGGTGATTGGGCTGAGGGAAAGAAATGTTACGATACAGAAGTAGAAGTTTGCGAAGGAAAAACTACTGAGAAGGAAAATTGGAGAAAAAGAGCAAAGACTGTGAAAAGAAGTGAAAATTTAATGGCGGAGGATTAAGGCAAAAGAGAATAAAATTACGATGATAATCATACAAGAAATTTACGATGATAATAAGGGGTTGTGATTTTCGAAGAAAGAAGAAGGAAAATAATAAAACAAGAAGGTAATCAGTATGTTTGCTCGTGGAAATGAGGTATGTTGCAAAACAAAAAAATTTATTTCGTGATAAATTTTACGAATATTGTTTTCTCGTAGGAAATTGGGAAAAGTTACGAATT
Source organism: Papaver bracteatum (assembly GCA_023529315.1). NCBI lineage: Eukaryota > Viridiplantae > Streptophyta > Magnoliopsida > Ranunculales > Papaveraceae > Papaver > Papaver bracteatum. The sequence goes on from JAJJWX010000433.1 coordinate 1,438,128, forward strand.
TCAAAATTTATATTGCGATTAAACTTTCATTAATTTGCGAATAAAAGACCGCAATCTGTGATCAGCCTCCAAAAAAGAAAGAGAGCCGCAGAAAATTTTATACAGGCAAACCTTTGTGGCGTACACCCTAGTTCGCGAAGCTATATTTCGTAAGAGGCAAAGTCCTAAAGTACGTCATTTAAGGGGGTACCTATAAACATGGCTAAGGGTAACCGGAACACCACCAAGGGCCCTTAGTACATGGTAAAATTTTAGGGGTACAAACCAATAATGGGGTACCTATCCGGGTTAGACACCTTGGATTCTCACCTAATCTAGTGACATTACGCAATATAAAATGCGGTGTAAGAGGATTTAGGTTGGGCGACTAAGGCATACTGTCTTTCCCAAGAAGTGCAGAAAACGATCAAGGCGCCGAGGTACACGGTTGAGTCAAGAGTGCCGGGTGAGGTTGAACCACATCTGCCATTTTTGACAAGTCTTGGCAAATGATGCACTTGGCCCAAAGATACCCCATAGGGTGCAACCTCGTAACTATAATCCCTATAGGCAAAAAGGATAAGAGGTTGCGATCAAAAGCTGGTTGTTGGCAGAATCGGATGGGAAGAGCTAACCTTGTATGGTCGATGTACGCTTCCTTGAAGGGGCAACCAGGGGGAAGATAAAGGGCAGCACCCTCCATTAGGGAGCTGATACGTGCTATAAGACGCAAATGTCACGAGGCTTCTTGTTTGTGAAAACATAAAGGCTTGTCATATTTGTGAAACAAATGAAGTTCTGCGAGCATTCTAAAAAAAAAAAGAGAAGGAAAACATACAAAAAGAACTCGCAGAATGAAACAAAGAAGTTAAGATGAGATCAATGGGTTATTACATGAAAGTGTAAAAACGTCCTGCGATTTCATCGCAAGACGATAATGTCACGAGGTTGTATGTTCACAAGAATGTTCAGACTTGTCATATTATCGCAAATACAAAAATTTACTACAAAAGAGGTGGCAAAATAAGACCTTTACTTAGGAAGGCATGATAAGACCACAGAAATTAATGAAATATATTACATCAAAATCATTGAAGAAATTATACAAGAATATACATTATGAAGATCTGAAAAGAAGACAACTTCGTCGATATCATTGAAGAAATTTTACAAGAATATACATCATGAAGTTTTGAAGAGAAGATAGCTTCGTCAATATCATTGAAGAATTTTTACAAGAAGTCCTATCAAAGAAGATAACATCATTGAAGAATTTTCACGAAGACTTAACAAAAGATGCGATTTTGATAGCAATAAAATACAGATAAGTTCATACTCGTAAAATTTTACGAGAATTACATACTTCTTATACTTCTCCATATATTGAATATTTCTCCACAAATTCAATACTATTTATACTTCTTCAAGAATATATCATATTTATTATACTTCTTCAACGGATATTTAATTTTGCGAAGGTTAAGTACTTATTATACTTCTTCATACAGTGAGTAATCATTCTTATACTTCTTCATATATTGGGCAATTCTTCATGAATTGAATACTGCTAATACTTATTCAAAGATATTTTATACTTCTTATACTTCTTAAGGGTATTTCATATTTCGTATACTTCATACTTCCTATTCTTCAAGGGGAGATTTATTATTTACTTCGCAACATTCCGCAAAAGGCAAAAGGCTTATATTTCTTATACTTCAAAGGGAGGACTTTTTATTCATAACCACAATAAGACGAAACTTCGTAAGATAAATTGAGAAGGATATTCTAATACTTCTAGCGATAGTTGATCATTTGAAGAGCAATAATAAGGGGAAGGGGAATACTAAGCTAAGTCTTTAAGATATATTATTTCTCTCCACATGATCAAGTTATGCGAATAAGGGAAACAATCAATCAAAGAAAGATTAATTCAAATTAAGCTTTGAAAAAGAAATTGTTGGATTGATTAAAAGTGCAATCAAGAAGAAAGTGTTGTATTGAAAAGAAACAGAATAGACATACAAAAAAGAGTGAAGTTATAGAACAGATATACAAAAAAGAGTGAAGTTATTTTTCAGGCGATCTATTCCCATCAAAACGATCTTCTTCTTCAACTTCACTATCAGAGATTTCCAGATATGGAGTATCTTCAGGAATTTCTTCGGAAAGGAGTGTATGGTACTTCTTGAGAGGAATTTCATTATCTTCGCAAATCTTGCGAGTCATCTTAGCTCGAAAATGCTTGACATATAAACTATGGTTATGCTGGGAAATTAGAAGCTGAGATCTCAAGTCAGAAATTTTCTTATTACGGTTAGCAAGGATAATTTCCAGATTTTCATTCATCTTCGCATAATTTTCTGTAGCAAGGAGAGAAATTAAGGAATTGGTTAGCAAATTACGAAGGAAAAGTAATCAAAATAATTACCATCGCAAAGAATTTACCTTCTAATTTCTTCTTATCATTACGAAGAGAAGAATTTTCAAGCTTTAATTGATTATTCTCCTCAAGAAGAGAAGAATTATCAATTGCGATGCTCGCAGATTGTGAATTATCTTCGTGACGGGATGTTAATTCTGCGTTATCAATACTTAAATCCTCTACTTTCTGACGGAGATTTGAATTTTCAACCTCTAACTTCTTACAACGATTCAAAGTTTTCTTCTCAGCAATAGAATGACGTCTTTCCCAATCAGAAGCAGCTGCACAACTAACTCTTCCAACCTAAACAAGAAAAAAGGGGTTAGAAATCAACAAAATAAGGGAAATAAACAAGGAATAAAGAAGAAACTTACCATGCTACCTAAAGCATATAATGAAGCAGGAGAGACGAATCTTGAAATGCCATTGAGGGAGTTATTATCAATTACAGTAGGAACTTTACAAGCCTTCGCAATAAGTTTGCGAGCTTTCGCTGTAGGAGAATTTCCTAATCCACAAGAAGAATGGAGGAAAGCCTCAGATATGCTAACCATTCTTTGAGGAAAAAGTTTGGGATCTTGCAATCTTCATTTTCACCTTCATCAACATCATTATCATCATCTCCTTCGTCAGAAAGGGTATCGGAATTAGAACTAAAGTCCTTCTCAGGAAATTTATCATCTTCATCACCAAGATCTTCCTAAATATTCTCATTAGAAGAGATTACATTGGAATGAGACTTGGTTGAGAGTTTCTTCTTTTTCCTCCTCTCGTAAACAACATCTTGAATTTTCCTTTTCCCTTTGAGAAGAGCATCATCTTGACTACCAGAAGCTTGGGTAACCTTCGCAGAACGAAGAGTTTGTTGTCTTGCAGTAACCCTTTTAGAAGAAGTAGAACTCTTATTTTCACTCGCAGCAATCTCGGGAAGAAGTGGAACCTGCAAATTCAAATAAGGATAAGAAACAGAGGCAACAATATATTGTTTAGAAAAATACAAGAGTGTTTCTTACCTCATTTGAAATTAAAGGGTAACAAAAAGATAAGGAGATGGAAGTACATACATTTCTAAATACCCAAGGTTGATAATGGCGGTTACGAAGGTTCACAGGAAGTTCTACTATCCCAGAAATATAAGAACCCGATAATATTAAAGGGTACTTATACCAATCTTCATCATTAGAACGACGAGGTGTCTTATTATTTCCTGAGGCATAATCAATATCGTGCATGAGAAGATCATCTGCGGCGATATTAGCTTTACGATGAAGACGAACACCCCAACGATTATCTTCTTTCCTCGCAGGAATTAGTGTGTAATTTTTGTAGAAACCCTCAACCGTATAATTCGCAGCAACAATTTCCATATTTTCAAATCCAGGTTTCCTAAGATCAACTGAATACAAAGATTTCCCAAAAGCGGCACGATTTGCGAATTCAACTAAGAGGAGAATACAATCACCAGTCAATTGGTAAATGGCACAAGAAAAATTGGGGTGGGAAATAATTTCATAGAATAGAGGAAAGTTAACATCATAAAGAGGAAGAGGAAGACCTGCGAGGATTTGACCTCGTGAGATTAAAATTTTCTGATCATCCCAAACATAGTTGGTAAAAAGCTTCACACAGAGAGAAGATTTATTATCATAACCTTCAATCTCAGAGAGAATGAGGTCCTATCATCAAGTTCTGCATTAATCTGTTCAATAGTTTTCTTCTTTGGTGCCATTGAATATAAGATGGAAAATAGAAAGGAAAAAAGATAAAAGAGATTGCAGAGGCAGAAGTGGTGAAGAAGATGAATAAGATAAGAGAATAAAAAGAAAAAACAAAAGATAATATTTATAAATAGAGAGAGTTTGATTAAGATAGAAACTCATTAATACGAGTAAGCGTGAACGGTTGAAAAGAACGGTTACGAAGAAATGTGTCAAAAAGATAAGGGAAGAGTAAAAAGACGTGTTGCGAACTTGATGGGTAGTAATAACTACACTAAATTTACGAGAATAGAGATTCTCATGACATTTCTTCTTCGTAGAATTGACATGAGAAGAGGCAAGATGTAGGTACTGAATATCGCAAGATAATAGTTCACGAGTATCGTAATAAATAAAGGAGGAAAGAGTTATAAAATGATACGATGATAGAAGTAGTGCGGGGAAATATGAAGTTTTGCGAGGATGAAATAATTTTGCGAGGATGAATTGCGATAATTCGCAATTCATATACAGCTGCATAAGTTTTACTATAAATAGGAGTTCAAATGTAAAATTCGAGAGGTTCCTTTAATAAGTGTAAGAAATTATCTTAGGAAAGAGAATAGAAAAAGTTGTAACTATTCTAGTTCCATTTTGATAATTCTATGTAATCAACTAAGAGAATTAATAAGAAAATTATCATTCACCATCAAGAACTTCTTGAGTTTTTACTAATTCTATTGAGGGTGTAGTTGTAGATTATTCTGCAACTACAATACACAACCCGATCATACCCCAGGTGATTACTTAATATTGGTTTTACTAATAAAAGTCATACCAATACAAAAGTCAAGCCTTATGTGAATAGTTTTACCAAGAACACACACAAGTTTTGAACGGTTATACACATCACACATATTGGTCGTTCATAAGATATGCAATGAAGAACAAGCCCAATAACGCCTGGCGATTTCCCTTTCGGTTCACAACACGTATCATGAACTTACTTCCTTAGAACACATGTAAACATTGTTCTCTAGGATGAAATCCTCACCTCATACCCATACATAATCACAATAGCATTCATACAATTATGTTGATGTCTTATATACAAAGTTTAATGGTTAAGCAAAAAATTTCATATTGTATTCCTTAATACTATGTCTATCTAGAGTGTTCATGCTTCGCAGTTTTATGTTTTCAATATGCACGACTTGAAAGATACGATAGGGAATGAAACATTTCAAGTCAAATATCACTAACCTCAAGTGGAAGGATTATGTTGTTGTTGTAGCTCCGTCTTCTTCTTCTTCACATCTTCAAGTCTTCGCAAAACTTGTAATGTCTCATCATAATACTTTCAAGCTAACATATACGAAGTTGACTCTAGTACATATAAATCAAGCGACTCTTAAATGAGTTTTGCTTCACTAAAATATGACAACCAAACTTGACATACCAACGCTTGTTGGGTTCAACCGAGCAATGCTCTAACAATCTCCCCCTTTGTCAATTTTAGTGACAAAACTCTTACAATCATATGGATAAACAAATTACAATAATTCATTACACATATGCTTGATTCCGAATCCACATCACATAACCTGCATTCATTCAATCCTCAAAAATGAAGCAGTTGCACTATAATAACAAAGCTTATACTCCCCCTAAAGGTGAGATAGGTAGATATTCAATCCTCACATCTTTGTTATCCCATTCATATGATATGTTACTCCCTCTTAGTCAGTCCTTTTCCTTATTCGTTAGATAAACGTTCAAGCACCATCGTCCCCTTCCCTAGTAACACCAATCAACCATAGATTGACTCTAGCATCACTTGTTTACTCCATATATTTCTCCCCCTTTTTGTCACAAAAATGAAAAAGCAAAGAACGAACAATGGACAACACGAAAAGGATCTTACAAATATCAAGAATAGACTTGCGACCTGTTGAGTCAAGCATGAGGGTTTTACACACCATTTTTGATAACCAATATCAAAACCGAAACTACAAGTAATTACGTTTTGATATGTTATCATGGAAATAATTTCCCGAAGCAATTTTCTCAACTAGTTTTGCAAACCAAAAAACAACTAAGCAACTTAGTTCCTTTGCTAAACCGATTGTATAAATACAACCGCTTCATTCGATAAGACCAAAACAAAGATAAACTTCATTTTTCTCATTAGGTTCTAATTATCCATAACTTAGACCTTTAGATTTCAAACAAGCCAAATACTAGGTTAGTTAACTATAATTTCCTTGTTTAGGCTTTCAACTAGACTTGAATAACCGAAACTTCCACTTTGATAAGTCTAACTAAGATCAGAATTAACTTAGCTTAGCTTATCCGGAATCGAATTGGACTAAACAACTCGTCCCGTCAATATATTCATTTGTTAAGCCATAAATAATTCATACAAGCCAATAAATAAACTTGCATAATTATTCACCTCAACCGGATACAATAGAAATAACATACAAACCATAGTTTCACTATTGCACCGAAATTTTGTAAGCTTAAAAAATTCATACTACACAATAAAGAAAAGTAACAATTGTTTTACTTAACTGGAAGCAATTTAATCAACATAATATTAAAGCACCGCAATTGCACCAACTTTTGTAAGTCTAAACTATTGATATCACACAAACAAAGCAAGATAGCAAAAGTATTACTTAACCGGAAACAATTGAATAACACACATATCCATACAATCATAATGGAATAAACACATCAATTATACCAACAATTTCTTTTAAGCAAAAGCAATATATATATCAAATAAAAATAGGCTTTTCTTAAAACAGGAAAACAATTAACTAACAAGATTGTTACCTCAATTTCGCATCCAACTTCTCCAAATATGATTCCATCGCTTTATTCTTCCGGAAGAATTGATATCGAAATACGATAATGTTGTCATTATCATGCCAAAAACAAAAGAATAAAAACAACCAACCTTTACCAGAGAAAGGTTGAAAATCGGTTTTAACAATTGCAAGCAAAAGTTGAAAACCGTCGAAACACATATGCTTTTATGCTAAACCAAAACCGATTCAACATATTGTGACTTTTTCACATATTGTTTCTACAGGAATCCCTCATGATCCTTTGATAAAGCCTACCAACTTGGGCTAGAACTTAATCCCGCTAAATCAAAAAGTCACCCAAACCATAAGGGTACACAACATATTATGAGATCGAATATCAAGGCATAAAACCGAAATCAAACATCCCATAAACATACATAGCATATAAAATAAATCTTTAAAGTACCAGCTATGTAAATCAAAAACTATCACAAGAAAAATTATAAATCAAATAACTTTATTCATAATAGTTTTATTCATAATAGACTCATACAATCAATGAAAGCAATCAAAAATTGATGTCTATTCTTAAGCTACATTTTGAAACCCTAACTTCAATTTTTTAGAGTTTCTTCCAAGGTTGACTCCTTATTAGAGCCCTTTGAAGGATTCCAATCATCTTCTATAATTACTAGTCTAGATTCTAGACTAGCAACATTCCCATTGACTTCCTTAATTTCTTTTCATAAATCCCTTCCCATGTTCCTTACCTCACATAAAATTAGATCTAACTTTAGTGAGAGATTCTTGAGAAGATTATTATTAGGAGATGAAAACTCTTTATTAAGAACATCTTGTTGAAGTTCTTTAGATGAATCAGAATCGTTGTCATTAGACTCGAGATGAAGCTTCTTGTTTGGAAACAAAATGGTCCAAACCTTCTCGGATTTGCGAGAGTTACAGCTGGAGGAAGACATTTTGTTAAAACACTTATGAAAAAGAAATAAGAGATTCTTTCTACTTATATGTTCTAGAACTTATTTAAAAATCTTGAGAATAATATTTCAATTAAATTCTTAACCGAAAATTACTTTTTGAAAACATTTTTGCTAGAATATTTACACTTACATTCTTACCATAACAAGTAAGACAACCATTTAGGTAGTTACTTTTCGGTTGTTGATTTTTCTTTTGAAGACTTTCATATTGACATTTGATTCAAGATCCTGACCTCCAATATCTTGATCTCTCTTGTAAGGATGAACTCATAATCTACAATTAGATCTTAAATTTTTGGTTTTATACAGTTTTCCCTCTGTTTGGAGTTAGGACATTCCATTTGATAATGCCCTTTTTGCTTGCATAGGAAGCAAACATTTGATTTGCCACTCTTCATGGATTTATACTTTGGGAATCTCTTTGGTTTTACCCATTTTTCATTTGATCCAGACGTTTTAGATGATGGTTTTTCAACACAATTGATTCTATCTCTCAGCTTCTGATTTTCTCCTTTCAGGTTCCTTATCTCATCTTGACAGCATTTGATATCAAGGATGAGTTTAGATACTTGAAACTTTTCGGAGTATTGAGTAGATTCGATTTTCTTCACTCGCTTATTGAACTTCTCTTTATCAATCTGAAAGTTCTGATTGAGTTGAGCGAGTGATGAGTTTATTTCAATGATATCAGATTCAAGAAGGTGAGTTTTTTTGTCCTTCCATGGAAATACTTTGAAAATCGATGGGTTCAACTCCTATTGAGTATCTAGATTTGAAGCACTTTCAGATTCATGGACTTTTGCAATGGTTGCAACATGATCCATCTCATCACTTTGATCATTCTCGTTAGGACAATAATCAAGTGTAGTTGTGTAAGCTTTTCTTTTCCATTGTATATCTTTAGTCGGTCAATCTGGAGAGATATGACCGAAACCTCTACATTTATAGCACTGAGGAATATTATCACTATCATCCCAGGTGTCTTCACGTTTCCATGAAGGAGTATTTTTCCTTTTTAACACAGGTAATTCTCTTTTTCGATGTCTCAACAGTTTTTTGAATTGTTGAGTAAAGATAGACAAGAATTGATTTATCTCAGCATCATCTTCTGTGGTTTGATCTTCCTGTACTTCGGAGATTTCCGATAATTGGGTTGAAATCCCTTTTATGGATTTGTAGCCCAAATTGTATTTTTGATTAGACATATTCTATTGATCAAAAAAATTTAGTTTTCCTACTAGAAAACTTCTAGAGAGAGAAGAAAGATCATTAGCTTCCACAATTGCATGCTTCTTAGAATCGTATCTTGGAGGCAACGATATGAGAATTTTGCATACTATATCCTTTTCATAAATAGTCTTTCCTAGCGAGAAAGATGCATTAATTATCTCAGAGAGTTTTAAATGAAACTCTTCAAAAGTGTCGTTGTCATCCATTCGAAGGTTTTCCCAATCAGATGTAAGAGTCTGAAGTCTAGCTTCCTAGTCTGAAATGTTTCCTTCGAACACGATTTGAAGATTGTCCCAAGCTTCTTTCGAAGTTTGACATGTTGATACATGATGTTTTAGATCACGGCTTACACCATGTATTATAATATTCAAACAATCTGGATTCTGCTTAGCTAGTGCCTTTTCTTCGTTCGAAAAATCTACTAGGCGTTTAAGCTCAGTATCCGAATTTTCTATCTTTGGAAGAATATAACCATCGACGACTAATAGACAAGTATTAAAGTCACGTGATTGAAGAAAATATCTCATAGAAGATTTCCACCATAGATAGTTTGTTCCGTCAAATCTTGGCGGTACGTTAATTGAAGTCGATTCGTGAGAACTCGAGTTCATTCTTATAGGATGGATCGCACCAAACACAGATTGTTAGATCTTTTTGTGTTTGCTTGCTCTGATACCAATTGAAAAGGCTAGGGTACCCCAAATATACCTCAATCTATAACTTTTCCTTCCTATAAGTCCTTTCCCCGAAAGTGATTGTTTATAGACTGAGTCGAGATAATACAACAAATCGGTTCACACTTTGTGTGATCATCTATGGATACTAGATCGAGACAATACAAAAACAAAGTGTGTTTACTTGATACAAAGGTTCGGACCTAACCAAACTCAATAGGATTCATGTATCAAGTAAATAGGAATTAATGTTTATGCAATTTACTTTAATTATAATAAAACAATTATAATGCGGAAATATAAAGTAAATGACACAGTAATATTTTGTTAACGAGGAAACCGAAAATATAGAAAAACCCCGGGACCTAGTCCAGAATTAAATACTCTCAGAATTTAGCCGCTATACAAAATAAGATAACTTCGTATAGTTGAGACCAAGCAACTAAACCTATAGTGCACCTAGTTCCCTCAGTATTCCTACGCCTCCAACCTGTAAACAAGTCACGTACTTGGACCAATTCCTTTGGATCGTATTCCAAACAGTAAAGGAACAACAAATCTGTTTGGTATCAACTCTCTTCAACCAAGTGATATGAGTTACGCAAAGGTTCCCTTGTTATCTTAACATAAACTCCTTTGCCAAGTTCCAAGATCTATCTTACGTTAAATCACCCAAAGGCAATCACTAAGATTAATCCAACAACACTCTTCAACCAAGTGATATGTGTTGATGCCGATCTTCCTCAATTAATCAATCCAATCTACCACAAGGATAAACCGATTATTAATTGGATCCTCTTTTTCCCAAACAAGTATTGTGCACACCAAAGATTATAAAAACACTAAGTAAGAAATCTTCAATATCTTCTTTTTCTTCAAATTTTCTTAGATCTTCAATAAACACCTGCACACAATCACTTGAATTTCTTGTGATCAATCACATACAGAACGGATTCTGTTAACAATAGATTATCACAAGATCGTCTTTAGATCTAACAACAGTCTAAAGATCCACGTCGAAACCTTGAACTAGTTTGAGTGAATCTTATATCAAAAGAGAAGATTCTCAAGCATAAAAAAACTAGGTGAAATCAAAGTTCAACCTCCATTAGTCAATCAAATCAATACGAAAACTAAAGATAAACCGCAATATCTAGTTTCCCACCAACGGGTCGCACTAGAGCTTCTCAATCCCAAAGAAGACTTTAAACTGAGTGGCCGTAAGACATTTCACCTAATTAGATTACTCTCCTCTCCGATAGGAGCCTCACCAGTGAGATAGACAAAAGAGTAAGTCTAGGTTACGCATCATTAGTTTGCTTGAAATGCAAACTCAAAGTATTTATAGACAAGGAAGTTTGGACACCAAGGATTTTCCAAAACCTAAAATATTCTCAAGATATTTTCATTACTCCACCAAATTCGGTTTTCATAATTCCTGTGAATGCACTGTCCAAAAATAATGATCGAAATCTCCTTGGAAAATATTTAATTAGCAAATGCACATTACTAATTCTTATTTTCCATATATAATTAAAAAGATTCTTAACTTATTTAAATTCGATCTTGGGATTTACTCCCTTATTAGACTTTAAGGAATATCTTTGAACAAAATAGAATAAGCATTAATGCACCGTGTTCAAAGAGTGTCGACATCTTACTCTTACAAGTCTTTACCATCCTTGCTCACTTGAAACCGATTTACCACACTTCCAAACAAGTTTAGAATTAGTTCATCTGACTTTCAAGAACTATGTGATTGATCAAGTTCCACTCAATCACATCTCATGAGTTTCCATGTGAGTATTGTGCATAGTTACACTAGCTTACCAAAGAAACGACTGACTAGGTACTAGGAATGGTTCCCCACATATATATGGTATCTAACTTGTATGCACTGCACATGTCCATAGGATCGGTTCCCATTTCCCAAAACTTTATTGTACATGTTCATAAGATCGGTTCCCCCATTCCAAAATTTTGCTGCACATGTTCATAGGATCGGTTCCCCTTTCTTCCATAAACCTTGTTGCACCTCATACAAGGATCGGTTCCCCCTTGTGATGCACTGCACCTCTTACTAAGATTGGTTCCTCTCTTCCCAGTAATAAGTTCAGACATACACAACCCAATCATACCCCAGGTGATTACTTAAGATTAGTTTTACTAAAAAAAGTCATACCAATACAAAAGTCAGGCCTTATGTGAATAGTTTTACCAAGAACACACAAAAGTTGTGAACGGTTATACACATCACACATATTGGCCGTTCATAAGATATGTAATGTAGAACAACCCGGAGAACCTATTTATACAAGTCTTTAAGCCTAACCCTCGTATCTCGTGGGAAGTGGAGAAAGTGGAGTAGTGGAGTTGTGTGTTAGTGTCACACGACCAGTCTTTCCCACTTCTCCCATCATCACTAACAGTCCATGACTTCCTGACACGTTCATGTGATGGCGCGTTGTACGCTGCACGCTATAAAATTCTAGACCAATACCCCAGTATGTATCCCCATTTTGTGACATGATTGATGTCTCGAGTGTGTGGATCGTGGGACCCATAGAAAGTAGCATGTAATGCTAGATTAAATAACTAAGTTATTTAGGAAGTCGATACTTGTGAAGTATCGTGTGTATTCTATGCAGGTACTGCATCGAGTATATTTGGCATGTATGAAGCATCGCTGTTTGAGTGTCTCAAAATAGCCTCATGTCCAGCCTACTTCATGTGATGGTTTGGAGGTTGCGCAAGAAAGTCCTTCCTTGGTCGACCACATAGTGTGGTAGAGTGACGGGTGGTGATCACCATGACGCCTCACTGACAAATTAACTCTTGACCAGAGATGTATAACCAAACCGATAAAGTTGAACAGACGAGATGATCTTTGAGACACTCATCTGCGACCGTTAGTGGAACTAGGGTTTTTGAAGAGGTATGCAAGCATCACCTTCAGCTTGGTCGAATCCATGCTTGGGATACGATTTTGGCAGGGCCGATCGTGCATGTGTGTAGATAGCATGACGGTGCAGGCACCCATACCTCATTATCTCGTGAAAGTGTGATCTGGGCCACTCAATTTGTCCGGCGAAGTTGAGTGGTCGAGATCAGTTTGCGACAAAAATCTGGTGCCGCAAAAGCCGCGCGTCATGCCAACTTCGGGCGCACGTTTTAAGACGACCAAGCTTGGTCGGTCTTGGCCGATTAGTCTGGTATACAGACGGCGAGCTGGTGTACACGTCCATACCTTAATATCCCATAGAAACGTGATCTAAGCCACTCAATTTGTCCGACAAAGTTGAGTGGTCGAGATTAGTTTGCAATTGGGAGGCGTGACCACGCTAGTTTGGGCATGTGAATCGAGGCAACCAGGCATGATATGCCTTGGCCGATCAGGTGTGGAGATAGATGGTGCCACGATGAGCATGTTGATACTCACCGAACCTGCTTAGTCTATTCCTGGACCCTTCATCCGAGCAGGAGAAAATGGACGCTCGTGATCGCGACACAAACCATAATTAGGTTTTTTGTCGGCCGTGTGTCATACCTTATTTGGGACGCACGAATTAAGATGACCAACCATAGTTGGTCCTGACAGATCATTCAGGTATGTAGGCGGGCCCACGGTGTTTGTGTTGACATGCTATGGGCCCTTTGAATCTACATCTACACCCTCCATCTATGCCTGCGAAGATGGATAATTGAGACTGATTTACGACACATGTAATGTGCCGTAAACCCTAATTTAGGGTTTCACGTCCACGTTGCTTTGGCTTGGATGGTTTGGCAAGCTATGCCACCCTTTTGGGAGGCCGACCATGCGGGGCCCACGTTGGGTCGGTAGTGAATATTCCAATACCTGCTTGGGGTCATGGATTCAATCTAAGCCATCCAATCATGCTAGTGAAGTTGGATGGTCGTTATCGTTTCTAAGACTGATATGGACAGTCCAGATTCAAATATGCTCAATCGGGCTAGTATAACACACCGAGAGATGTATGCGCAATCGGGCTAGTATAACACACCGAGAGTTGCAGCCTGTACGGGTATTTTGCACATGCTTCATTATTAATGCCTGGAGGTTCGTGTTGCTCTGCTGAGAACAACACTCAGTCGGCATGCCGTACCGATAATGAGTACAAGAAATACAAGGCTGGTCATGCATTAATTAATAATGTTGTAAATTCACAGGGTATATGGTATTGTTGCTACATGCTCCAATCTGGATGAATTTCGTGTATTTAATTCACAGAATACTAGGATTGTTTCCACATGCTCCATTCTAGGTGAATTAGTAAAGTGAAGAAGTATTCATCACTTATTAATGGCTTTATCTTTTTCAAGATGTCAGCGCATAATTTTGGCTTTTACAATTTTATCCTTAAATAAAAATCCACCATCAACAATACAATAAATTATTCAGTGTCGTACTTACGAAGTTCCAAAAGATAAGCGTTCATACTTCGTAATATGTTTTCCTTGACACTTTGATCATACTATAATTACCAAGTCACATTACTAGAGTATTATATAATATATATAGCTTCTCATGTTGTGTTTTTAATATAGCACGACTTGAAAGATACGTTAGGAATGAAAACAAGATCAAGTCAATATTACTAACCTCGGGTGGAAGGATGATGTCGTCGTTGTAGTAGTTACTTCTTCTTATTATTCAGGTATTCCAAGTAATACTTGTAAACCGGATTTGAGTTTGTTTTGGTTTCCAAACTCAGCAGAAATTCACGGACGTGAACTTTTCGCCAGTTTTCGTACGGGTACGCATACTTAGTTAACCGATTGAGTTGTTTTTTATTTCCAAACTCAGCAGAAATTCACGGACATGAACTTCCGCTAGTATGCATAATGGTATGCATACTTACCCAGTCTCCATTAACTATTTAGTACACACACAAGTATGCATACATTTGGTTCCCGGTTTTGGACTTATACACTAATACGCGAACACATTATATGCTTATATCCAAAGATGGTTACATGTTCAAAACTCTTTATTTCAATCATTGAAACATTATTAGAGGATGTTAAATAGAGGTTATTCACACACTATTTTTCATCAAAGCAATTTTCAAGATATTAAAATAATCAACATGACTTTCGTCACTTTGTAAAGATGAACTTGGCCAAAGCGAAAGATTACCAACACATATTTTGAGAAAAAGATAAGCGAGATAAACTCGGCTCGAAATAGCAATTGTGTATAATCGAAGTCTATATAGCAATACGACTTTTGTCTCAAGATAGGAGATAGAGTATATAGACTTTTTGAGTGATAGATAAGTTCAAGTCTCCACATACCTTTTAGTCGATAAAGTTCCACCAATTCCTTGAGTAGTTCTTTGTCTTTATATTATGAACGCCATGGAGTCTAGAGCTCAACTACACTTTCTATCCTAGTCCGAGACTTAGCTTTAAGTAGACTAGAAATCAAGACTTATAGTTTTGGCAACTAAACTTTACAACAAGCTTGAGATAGCAACGCTTGCAAATTCGACCGAGCAGTGCTCTAGCAATCTCCCCCTTCTTAAATTTTAGTGACAAAACTATCAATACATATGGAATAAAAAAGATAAACTTTGGAACTTGTCTTCCACATGCATGATCTCCTTGGTTCTTCAACATTACTCGAAACCTTCATCACTTCCAAGTACTCCAATGATTCCAAAGGTTGTAAGTTCAGCATCATCGTTGTTGAAAATCCGTAGCCATAACAATGAAAAAACAAAAGTTCTCAATCATTGTTACATAGTGTCATAGTATTATTACACATCATCAAAGTTCAATTGTATCACAACTTTGACAATAATACTATGGTGATATGTATCACTCTCCCTTAATCAATACTCCATATCACATGGAAACCACTCCCCCTTACATAATGATCCGAAAACCATATGTATTTGTAGTGTGAACTACACATTAATTCTCCCCCTTTTTGTCAATAAAATTGGCAAAGGTACGAAAACTAGTGAGATATTAATGAAATTTCCATCGAGACATTTCATGACCAAAAGAAAGCACATATCAACTTTTTAGATGCAATCATATAGCCGAAACTAAATGCATATAAGAATATGAATTTGTATCCAAAATACTCAATTGAATTAACCACAAGTGAACCCATGATTAATTCAACCAGAATACTCAACTAAATTAACAACAAGAGAACCCATGATTAATCTAATTTAAAATTCTCAACATAAGAGAACTTACGGGGCCACACAGTATATACATAAAAAATATGGATCAGGGAAGATCAATACTGCGTAATAAACAAAGATTAATTCTATCTTCCATCACTATTTGCATAATGACACACAATAGACTTAATATTTGTAAACAAAATCTCATCGTTCTTCCATCAATATTTGCATAAAGACATAAAAGGCTTAACTTTTGTTTTTGTCAAAAGTTCATTCATTCTTTTATCAATACTTGCATATCGACGTGCGAAAGACTTAACTTTTGACCACGTATAGAAAAATTATAGTTCACGGACGCAAACACATATATCCCATAACAATTGCAATATATAAAACCATAAAGATTAATACTGCAAAATCATCTTCCAAACAAACTTTAGAATTTAAACAAATAAATCTAAAAACATTGAAGATGAAAATCGTTGGACATAGCTATGTGTAATCAAAATAATGGCTATTCCAAACTCTAGTTATTCTTCTTAAAAACACAAGAATAAAATTCTCATAAGAAGCTTTCCTAGACATTGAGACCTCTGAAAAATTCTTTATCGTCCCTGAACTCCTTGTCGTCAACAGCCATAGGAACATATGGTTCGTGAAGAAATGAGTCAATTCCAACAAACCTTATAGGTTGAAGATGTCGAACCAGGGCCTTCTGAATCTCCAGAGTTCTCAAAACATAAGTTTTTATTTTCTGAATCTCCTTTCTTGTCTCCTTCAACTCTTCAAGAACATCAGAAAACTTCTGAGAATTTGAAGGAACAGCCCTTGGCTTCCCCACATTCCTTCTTTTTCTTTTCAAAGTTGGAGGTAACGGAGATGTCTCTTTTTCCTTCGTGATTGATGGATTAACAATCATATTAACATCTTTTCCATTAGAAGACATGATGCTTGGAGTAACCATATGAGAGAAAATCACTTAAGTCTCAATAAGCAGTCTTAGGATAAAAAGAGTTTTCAGGGAAGGGAAAAGGAATGTAAGGTTATAGAACATTTATACACTTCAAAGGATTCACGTACACATAACTCTTACCCTATACAAGGCAGAATTTTCAATTTTAACCCTCTTTTATTGATTAAATATGAAAGTCCTTTCCAATATTAATTAGATATGAAAAGAGACATGACTTCCAGATTTACAATTCTCTTAGAGCAAAAACAAAAGAAAGAGAAAAAACAACTAAAGGGTTTTTTTTTATCAAAGCCCGAGGTGTGCAAAATCTTATCTCTTTTAATCAGGCACATGAGACAGGATACACTTACCAACACAATTTAAGTTGTGTTGGGATGAACAATAATTTGTCCATCATATCCCTTTTGATTGGAATTTATAGAACCATGTTTCT
This sequence comes from Papaver bracteatum, assembly GCA_023529315.1. Classification (NCBI taxonomy): domain Eukaryota; kingdom Viridiplantae; phylum Streptophyta; class Magnoliopsida; order Ranunculales; family Papaveraceae; genus Papaver; species Papaver bracteatum. Next base: position 1,455,517 of record JAJJWX010000433.1, read on the forward strand.
CATAGTTTTTAGACCATAAATTTCTTTCCAATGGTCTTGTCTTATCCTTGGAAACTAACTTCTTTAACGAAGATAAAGTTTTATATACCTTTGCGGTCTTTTTAACAAGTTTGAGCTTGTTTGCTAATCGATTTGCTCTTCGTTGAAGTTTGTTGACATGTCTTAAATTGTGTTTGTACTTGTAACACTTTGATAGCTCATGACCCTTGAGCGAACAATATGACCATGTAAACCTAGAATATGATTCAGGTATTTGAGATGTGCAAGATGCTAGACACAAGGTAGAACCTGAAAAATTAGACAAAGAGTTTCCAACGGAAAGATCAATTTTTTCTTCCAGAATGGTTGAGTTTTCTTCTGAAAAAATATAAAGATTGACGTACGTATTTCTATAATTATCAAAATCAATATTTTTACAAAGAAGTGCAATACTTGACTTTTCGTCTTCATTAGAATCATAGTTGTCAGCCATTTCATCAAGAGTTGCGCAGCAAGACCTTTGTTTCCAGTGTATTTATTTCGATTTGGACACTCATTTGCAAAATGACCAAAACCTTTCCACTTAAAGCACTGTGGCATATCCTCGTCACCAGCCTCGTCAGCATCCCTATTTTTAGGAGGAATGCGACTGTGAGGTTTAATTGATAATCTAGGTTTGTCTCTAGAGAACTGTTTACTTATCTTCACTAGAAGATCTCTAAACTGTCTTGTGATCAATAAGACTGACTTGTCAAGATCTTTATCTGATGAATTATTCTCAAAAATATCATCTTCAGAGATGCAAACACTTTTAAGTTTTTCAAGTAATTTAGTGTACTTATGTGTTTTAAAAGCAACATCCTTCCAGATTTAGATGTATGCTCATGATCAAAGATCTTTAACTTTCCAACCAGAGTGTTTCTGGAAAGAGCATCAAGGTTATTTCCTTCAACGATGACATGCTTCTTAGAATCGTATCTAGATGGCAGCGATTTGAGAATTTTCATCACAATGTCCTTTTCAGGAATAGTCTTATCCAATGCAAAAGATACATTAACTATTTCAGACACTTTGTGATTAAACTCATCAAATGAATCTTCATATGCCATATGAAGGTTTTCCCAATCGGAATTTAGGTTTTGAATCCTGGCTTCCTTTTCATTGGTATTCCCTTAAAATACGGTATCTAAGATATCCCAAGCATCTTTAGAACGAGTGCACGTGGTCACATGGTGTTGAAGATCCGGGGTAATGGCATGTATGATGGCATTCAAACCATCGAAATTTTTCTTTGCAACAGGTATCTCAGCAGCATCATATGCACCAATATCTTTCGGTACGGTTGCATCTCCTACTGCCACAACGGGAGTATCGTAACCATTAACTACATAAACCCATGATTGGAAATCACGTATTTGAAGAAAGGCACGCATAACAATTTTCCACTATAAGTAATTTGAGCCATCGAAGACTGGTGGTACGTTTATAGAGATATCACTTCTGTCCATATAGTCAGATCGCTACAAACACAGACTTATAAGGTCTTAAACGTGTTTGTCAGATCTGATACAAATTGAAAAAGTGGAGGTACCATAGCCTCACCCAATAATTCGCTTAGAAATCTTTATGGACTAACTCTAATATACTTTTAAGAGAATCAACTAGACAGTCATTTGATTATCTTTCACGACTGATTGATCATCGTATTTGATCTAGAAGTGTTAGATGAATGAGCTTAAGACAAAAGTGTTTATATGGCTAACTTCGGTTAACTAATATTAAGACAACTCAATATACACGTTTAGGTATGGTTACCCATATGTAAATGAAGGTATATTTCATTTGTGTGTAACAAGCTAGCTAAGACCATCTAACGGTGGAGAGATATTGCTTTTGTTTTAAGCAAACTTATCTTGAATCTTAAATCAGGTTTTCATATGAATGCTTTGTTTAGCTAACCTATCTTTGATTTTAAGTAAATCCTGATTTGAAAGACTATTGTTGACGGTTGTTTTCGGTTTAGGGCTAAAATCATGAAACCATGTGTTTTAATACACTGTCATCCTGCTAAGGAACAAAAAATCCATTTAAAAGTAATGAGCGTCCAGACCTCTTTAATTACATATATGTATTGAGCAATTCAATATATTTATGAAGTTTATTCAGAATGGTGCGTGAAGCAACAACCCTTGATATTCTGTAAACTTTAACCTATTGCATAATGTAATAATACATGACCTGCCTTAGAGTGAATCAATTGTGAATCGGGACTAAGCCAAGTTCTGCAAATCGGGTGACTGACTCAGTTCCAAAAAATCTCGATCTTCATCTCTCTTCATTAATCACTAGTAAATTTTCAGGTGAATTAAGTTGAATCGGGTGTTTTCTAACGGTTATGTGATAATAATGAGTTCCTTCTGGTAGTTTTGAATCTAAAGATGGCGAGTGAAATGGTTCATGAAGTTTCTGCAAGTGGTTCTAAGGTGGTTAATATTTCAAATCCATCTAAAAAAGTTCATTCGATTACCTTAATTGATGAGGAAGGTGACAACAGGTATGATTCATGGAAATTTTCGTTAATAAGTAGATTGGATTTTCTTCATATTAAGTTTGTTGATGCAATGGGTATTCTGAGAAATCAGTGGAAATTATCAGGTGAATGCCAATTAATTCCTTTAGGAAAATGTTTTTTCATAATTAAACTTTCAAATGAAGAAGATAAAAATTATATCAAAAATTATAGCTGGGATGTTCAGGATCAGGTCTTAAGAACTAGAAATTGGATTCCTAATTTCAGGCCTGAAAACCAAAGGAATTCTCATGCTTTGGTTTTGGTTTCTCTTCCAGGTTTAAGTTTAGAATATTGGGATGAGAAAAATTTATTCATAATATGTGATGCGATTGGTAATCATGTCAAAGTAGATGAAGCTACTATCAAATATTCAAGTGGATATGCTGCATAAGTATTGGTTGAATTAGATTTTGCTATACCAATTCCAAACAAGTTATGGATTATAACCAAATTTGGTAGTTTCTCATAAGGCATTGTACTACACAATATTCCAAAATTCTGCTCAAACTGTAAAATTGTTGGACATTCATTATCTGAGTGTCGATTTAAGAAGAATCCAAATATGGAGCATCTAACTGAGACTTTTAAAGGAAGAAGTGAAACTGTTAATCCTCAGATGACTGGGTCTTCTAATAGAAGAAGTGAAAATGATGACCCTCATGTAACTAAAGTATAAGAAACATTTGATATTTGTCCACCTCCAATAGCACCTGATACTGTTATATCTCAATTAAACAATAAAGTTCTTATTACAAATGGAAGATTCCACTCTTTACAAGATGATGAAATGGTTATAGAAGAAAAAAATGTAGAGGAACAATCACAAAATAGTCTTACTCCTACAAGAATTCTTCAAATGGTTGAAGATAATTCTATAAAGAAAATTGTGGTAAATTCATTAATGGAAAGGATGGTACTATGTCTACTGAAAGATTCCCAGTTACTTCTTGGTCCATAGTGGTTCAAAAACCTTCAACTGCAAGTACTTCTTCTAACTCTGCAGTAAAGGAGCTCACAATTAATCAGGTATCTAATACTCAAGTTCCATCTAGTACTCAAATTCCTAGCAAGTATAATTTTAGAAAAAATCAAGGAAAAGGAGGCATTAAAGGCCTCCAATCCAAACCATGAAAGTTCTATTTTGGAATTTAAGAGGCCTTAGAAGAGCCAGGTCTCAAAATAAATTATGGGTTCTAATAAATCAGTTTTCAGTAGTATGGGTTGCTGAACCTAAAGTAGTTTGTTCTTCTTCATTTTGTAATAAATTGAATTTACCTGGTATGCAAAGCATGGTAATTCTCAATTCAGTTTCAAATAAAAAAGGAAATATCTGGTTAGTTTGGAATAAAAATTTGCATACTCCTATAGTAGTGTCAATGTCAAGTCAGATGATTGCTGTTGAAATTGTTGGTGTTCTTATTTATGGTATTCATGCTCATGTGGGTGTGGTTCAAATAAGGTTTTTGTGGTCAGAGATGGAAGTTATAAGTGGTTTAAATAAGCATTGGATATCCATAAGAGACTTTAATGCCATTACTTTAGTTGAGGAGAAAATTGGTGGTAAGAATCCAAATGGAAGTGAAATGATGGACTTTAATAATTATTTAGATACTTGTGAATTGATTCAAGATCCTCAAACTGGTCTTATGCATTCATGGTCTAATTGTCAGCATGGTAGCAAAAGGATATTGTGTAATCTTGACAGAGCTGTTTTCAATCAATTATGGTTACAAAAATTTGAAGGTTGGGGTTATAAAGTTGGTCTCAGGGTGGCATCTGATCATGCTCATTTACTTGGTGTGCGTGCTCATATTCCTAAGACATAAAATTCTCCTATGAGATTCCAAAAAATGTGGTTATCATATCCAAATTTTATGGAGGTAGTACATAGAAGTTGTTTTGAAAGTTGAAGGTGGTCCTGCTTTTATCTTTCGGAATAAATTAAAAAAGCTAAAAAAGATTCTTAGAGAATGAAATTGGAGTGTGTTTGGCAACATAAATTTACAAGTTAAAGAAGCTGAAGCTAAAGTACAAGAAGCTATGATTAATACTGATAGTAATCCATTTGATGAAGAAGTACTTAATACTCCGGTGGAAGCTTAAAATCTTTATAATTCCAAAAAAGTACAACTACATACTTTTTTGAAACAAAAATCTAGAACAAAGTGGATTAAAGATGGTGCAACAAATACTAGATTTCTGCATGCTAATCTCAAAATTATACAAGCAAGAAATATTATTAGTGAGTTGGAAGATGCTAATGGAGAAATTATCTGTGATCAGAAGAAGATAGCATATGAATTAGTAAATCATTTTGAACAAAAGTTTAAGTATCAGGCAGTTGAACAGGTTGATCATATTTTAAATGATATTCCAGAGGTGATTACAAAAGAAGATTAGGAAATGATTGAAGTCATTCCAAGTGCAGATGAAATTAAAGCTACAATCTTTGCTATGGACCAGGACAGTGCTCCAAGTCCAGATGGATTTTCAGGTTTTTTCTACAGGGAATGTTGGGATATTATTAATCAAGATGTAGTTGCAGCCATTCAATTTTGCTGGAAAAGAAAGTTCATACCTAAAGGACTCAACTCCAACTTCTTAGTGCTTCTTCCAAATTCTGCCGGTGCTAGAAATCCTAATCAATTCATGGTAATTGGTCTGAGTAATGTCATGTTCAAAATTTTTACTAAGATTTTGTCTACAAGAATTGGCCAACTTATGCACAAATTGGTTTATCCTCAACAAGTATCTTATGTAAAAGGTAGATGTATTCAAGATCGAATTTTTCTAGCTTCTGAATTGGTAAATGAAATGTCAAATAAAAGAAGATGTGGAAATGTAGCTCTTAAGTTAAACACATCTCAAGCTTATGATTCTGTCAGCTGGGATTTTTATTTCAAGTTCTGCAAAAATTTGGTTTCTCCAATAATTGGTGTGACTGGATTCATATCTTATTTAAATATGCAAAAATTTCAGTTATGGTAAATGGTGGTCCATGTGGCTTCTTTTCAGTTGGAAGAGGGCTTAGACTGGGAGATCCCCTGTCTCCCATTCTTTTTGTGCTTATGGAAGAAGTTTTGAGCAGAAGGATAACTCAAATGGTGAATGAAGGATTAATCTATCCAATGTTTGAAAGGAAAGGTATACATCCAACTCACTTATTCTTTGCTGATGATGTTTTCATTTTCTGCAATGGAGCTAAAAAGTGCATTTTAAATCTCATGAAATTACTTAAAGATTATCATAAATGTTCAGGGAAAACTATTGATAAACACAAAAGTAAAATGTTCATTGATTGAGCTTCTGAGTTGAGGAAAAATCAAATTAAAGAAATGATTCAAATGGAAAGAAGTTGTTTTCCTGATAAATATCTTGGAGTGATTCTCATTATAGGCATAGTTAAAGTATCCACAGTATGGCCTATGGTTGAGATGATGCAAAAGAAGCTTGAAACTTGGAAAGGAAAGTTACTATCTTTTCAAGAAAGATTGGTACTAATTAAATCTGTTCTATGTATCATCCCAGTTTACAATATGGCAGTCTACAAATGGCCAATATCTGTCATTAAAACTTGTGAAAGAATCATGGGGAACTTTCTTTGGTCAGGTGATGGTGATATAAAACAGTACAAGAAATTTTCTTGGAAAAGAGTTTGTACATTGAGTGAAGGAGATTTAGGCATTTCAAGACTAGAAGTAATCAATAAAGCCTTTATTATGAAAATGATGTGGAAGATTAATAATTCAACAGATGATTGGGCTAAGTTTTTTCAAGCAAAACACAAGGACAAGAATGGGTAATAGAGTACAAAATGACAAAAATATTCAGTATGGACAGGTTTAAGATGGGCTTGGGAGGCTCTTAAAGGTGATATCAGATGGAATGTTGGTGATGGTGCAAGGATCTCTGTCTGGTTTGACTTGTGGATTAGAGATTGCAGTCTCATTGAAAGATTTGAAATATTTCCTATATATCTGATAATATTAATTTGAAAGTTTCTGATATTTTGATAGATGGAAAATGGTCTTTAGATGCTGATCTCCAATAGATTTTACACAATCTTAAAATTCCGGAGGTACTTGGAGGTGAAGATATCTTATTATGGACATGCAACTTAAAGGGGGAATTCTCAATTCCTAAGGCTGTGAATAAACTGAGGCACAAAGAATTGCCAGTAAGCTGGTCCAGGTATATATGGAAACCCTTCCTTCATCCTTCAGTAGCAAGTAATATATGGAAACTTATTCAAGGATTATATATAGATGACACTATCATGATTAATAATGGCTATGAAATAGTCTCCAGATGTTGTATCTGTGAGACAAAACAAGATAATATGCATCACTTGTTATGGGAATGCAGGTTTAGTGTGGAAATTTGGAGATGGATATGCTCATATTTCAATTCAATCTGCTAAAATATTTTTCTGAAGTATGGAAGTATGCCTAAAAAAAGAGTCCTCTAGTTAAGCATGTATGGATTATTGTATCTTGTGTCATTTTAAAGGAATTATGATTGCAGAAGAACAAAAGATTTTTTGAAGATATCAAGCCAAATTTGCAAAGATTTAGATGCAAAGTATTAAAATTAATACATGAAGGAGGTTTGAGAATCTAAGGAACAAAATGGTGTCAGAACTATGACCAAGAAATAATTGCTAGATTTCATTTGGGCATCAGAAGTTCAAGGTTTCAATGTATTAAAAATTCAGTTTGTTTCCACGTGATCAGGGTTTCATAATGCTGTGTTTTGATGGCACTTTTTTTGGAAATCCTGGTTCTGCAGGATTTGGAATAGTTGTTAGAGACTCACAACGTCAGGTAGTTGGGACTTTATCTAGTGGTATTGGTGTTGCTTCAAATTATTTAGCAGAAACTTATGGAGTGATGTGGGACTTGGAGCTGGAAATTCAATGGTGTATGTTTAAAATCATAGTATTGTAAGATTCAAAAATTGTACTTGCAAAATTTGCTCAGGGGAAAGTTCTTTAGTTTCTGCAAGGTAGATGGAAGATTTCTATGAGAAAATTCTCTGAAATCAGATAGAAACACTGCTACAGAGAAGTCAATTTCTCTGTTGATTACACATCAAAAAAAGATGCATTACTTGTAGCAGGTGAAAGACAACTTCACATTGGCAGACCTCATTGGATACCAAGGATTGAAATGCCTAATGTTGACTATTTAAGATTTTGTTGAGTTAAAAGAAATTTAATTCTTGAGTCAGGCTTTTTTTGTTTTGGTATTTAGAGGTTCATGTAAGGTGCCTTTTATTTAACTGTGGCATTGATTTGTAACATTTTTTCAAATTTTAATAAAAAATATATGTGATTCAGAAGAAACAAAATAATGCATGACATGCCTAGTGTTTTCCCATGCTATGTTCTCGTCCAAACTCTCAATATTGGCATGACATGACGATTAATGTTCACCCGCAGCGGAGTAGCATGAATCTCCCGAAGTGTCAGTGTTGAGACCAGCATGAAAACACTCACGTAGGCTACACCACTCTCTGATAAAGAAATTAACATGTTTACACACCTTTTAGTTAAAAGTTAGCGCGACTGAACGCGCTTAAATTCCTTAAGGAAAATCTAGACTGTCCAAGTTAGTCTCAAAAATAATCACGGCCACACAATTTGGCCACGCGATTCAGCAAGCCTAGATTACTCCTCGCGGAACTGGGTAATCACCATATTGACCATCGACGGGCCCACTAGTGCCCTAGTCGATCGAGTCATATTTAGTTTGTTCACAAGCGCTTCAAACATTAAACCAAACATGGGTGTTCGCGCTGCTTGAAAATAAGCTCAAACGAGCTAAGACAAGCAAATACGGTCTCAAAAACATCATGACCCTCTAACTTAGCCAGCCTAGTTGGACGGCTAAGATATTCCTTGGAATGATCAAAGAGGCGTCAGCATGCCCATTGGCAGCCCAATATCTCCCTTGGTTGATCGACCTGCCCGCAGCAAGTCTATAGGACGTTAATCGTTTTCCCAAACTAGGCCGACCACGATATTTCAAAAAACCCTAATTTTGTTTTGCGGCAGTATGCTACTATCACAAATTGATCACAACCATCCATCTTCTCCAGCCAAATCAAGTGTATTAGATTCAATTTTAGGTGACCTCGAAAGTGTTAGCGTGCTCACTGAGAACTCACCTTTGCACATGGACAATCGACCTCTTCAAGCTAACGCTCAATGTCTTGAATTGATCGACCGAAAGAGAGTCAGACGCGCTGCTCCTAAGCCCTAAAACTACATTAACGACAATGAAGAACTGCCGCAAACCATCTTGTCCGTCCAACTTTGCTAGCTTGGTCGGACGATTTAGATCAGAATCTTAGATAACTAATAGGGTGACGATGTGATCACCGGTCGCACCCATTCCATGAGGAGCAATCATCCAAGATATAACTCGCTCATACGATCCTCAAACGATCATCCAAAGATAGCCCTTCGTGCTACCTCAACAACAGTCATTAACTGCCATAAATCATCTAAGCCATTCAACTTGGCTAGTCAATTTGGGCGATCCAGATCCAATTTAGATTAACCAGTAGGATTTTAGAATGGTTACCATCCATCACTCGCCTTGAAGGAGTGATCTACCAAGAAGTAGCTCGCCCCTAGAGCTACCAAATGATGGCCCAAAAGTGTCAGGTCATGCTCTCTTTTTTTTTAAGATGATTGACTCGCGACTAATTTAGACAGGCTCTAAAACAACAATGCTCCATGCAAATTAATTATTTTAAGCTGCTTGCTTAAAAGCGATGCTTTACGTGCATCAAATACATACGATATTCTATGAATATTAGCTTCACAAATAACTTAGTTATTTGACCTAAGAAGCACTATGTGCTGCTTTTAGCGGCAAGTCTCATGACTTGACCCATTTACAGGAGACATCAAATGTGTCACAAACTAGGGGATGTTCACTAGGGTATTGGTCTGGTGGTTTACAAGGTGCGGCGTGCAACACTCCCATTATAAGAAAGTTTCAATAAAGGACGGACGGTTAACAATAATGGAAGTAGTGGGTGAAAGTTTAATCAGTTTTCCTTCGTAATGGAAACATGGTGATCACCACTTCTTACACGAGTTCACCTCTCCACTACTAAATCACCTCCACTTCCTACGAGATCAGGGGGTGCTCGAACATGACTTGTATAAATAGGATTTCAACCTATTTCGAAAAAAATACACAAGTGTGATCAACACAAGTATCCAGAAACTATATTCTGATACAAGTCATAAAACAGCCACACCTTCATAATTCAACATTCTGATCTCAGACACCTTCTTTGCTTCCTTCCCTAAGATCAAACCTTCTCCTTCACTTTGTGACCGAATTGAATCTGAAACGACCATTTGTTGGTTTAGGCCAGAGTCTTACAGATTGATCTCTCGAATCAAAAAGTACTCCCATGCAGTGCATTTGTTTAGGGTACTAATTCGTTTCTCATCAACACACTCATATTTACCAGAAATAGTAGAACCAGTTTTTACCCTCAAAGAACTGGCGACCACCGTGGGAGATTAATCTCTTGGTTGCAAGATCAATTTTCAATTTCATTTCAGTTTTCTCAAATTCAAGATGGTAGATCTTAGGTCTGGGTCAGTTACCAACCCTAATACTGCATGCGCTGATAACACTCTTGGTGCCAGTATCCATGCCGTTAACACCAACGTACTACCTGCCAACACAATCAACACATTGCATGGTGCTACATCCTTTAGCACCAACACCAGTAACACTGGAAGCATTCCCTCCGGCGTCATGCCTCCAATTACCAGAGCTAGAGCCGCTGATACTCCTAATATTCCTTCAAGCATGGCACCTCCAATCGTCACCAGGGTTTCCACCATTTCTTCATCGGGACAAGAGGCTGGAGGAGTCAGAGGAATCCAACCTCCTATCATTATTATCGATTTGATGGAAAGACAAGAAGTTCTCGCTAAAGCTCAGACGAACATGGAAACAACTCAGAAAGAGGTACTCACTTTCCTCAAGACACTGACGGAGAAACTACCACAAGAGCCGCGCCAACCCATGGAGCCAATAAGGAGTACTTTTAACACTCCTGGTGCGAGTGCTTCAACAGGGCGTGCCTTCATAGATGAGGAAGTTCATGTGGCCCCTGAACTCTGCTCATGAGAAAGGAATCATCCGTCCAACTTCATCACACGTGAGGATCTAAAGCGTTTTCTCCAAAATCGAGGCAAAGAAAACCCAGTAGACCTGCACCAGCACCAACCTCCTTATCCTCCTGATGTGCAAAGAATTACTCTCCCAAGAGGATACTCTTTTCCTAAATTTTCTCTCGATGATGGTACTGGTAACACTCGTGAACACATCTCTTATTTTTTTGGAATCCTTGGGAGAACATGAATACAATCATGTCCTCCGCCTGAAAGAGTTTTCAAAGTCGCTTACCAGAAGAGCGTATACTTGGTACAACAACATATCCAACTGGTGTGAGATGGTCACCGATTTCTATAAGAAATATTTATTCGTATCTGAGCAAATCACTTTCTCAGATTTAGGAATAATGTTTCAATGAAACAACAAGAATCTAAACGATTACGTTAAGAGATTCAGAATTCAAGCTTTAGATTGTCACGACCCAAATGTGACCGAGCAGTAGTTGGTGGAGTCATGCATCAACGGTATAGTTCTAATCTATCATGTTTTACTGAAAAACCTGTGTTTCCAGACGTTCTATGAACTCCATGAAGCTGCTAAGAGGTCGGCTACAACCACACCAGCGATGTTAGAAAGAGCCAGACCAGCCAGGGGTGAAGATGCACGCGAAACTCGAGGAAACATACATCTCCTCAACAAGCAATATAACACCGGTCCTTTTGTAAGTGTAGTAGGTAAAGGAGGGAAAAGGAAAGATCTGGAAGTGGAGCAACAACCCAAGCGTGCACCACTGGCGCAGAAAACTCCATCCCAGAAAGCCGCAGCTAAGACTTATGTGCAAGAAACTGGGGATGTTGCTCCAGATTTCCCATTTCCAATGAACAAAGTAATAGAACTCCTGGAAGCATGGATTCAATATGACGCCATTAAACTACCTCCACTCAGACGACCGCCGACCGAAGAAGAGATGGAAAATATCAAGTATTGTCGCTACCATAGGTTTGTCAACCATCCGACCAGCGACTGCAACAAGTTGAAGCGCATTTTCAAAGAGAAGGTGGATGCAGGAGAACTTCAATTAGGAAATGAAGGAGTTTACAAAAACCCTCTTCCTGTCAGAAGCTGCATGATTTCTGGGGAATCCGTCCACAAAACATTGCAGTCTATAATGAAGCATTTATGTGAAATATTGTATTTCTCCAGGGCGCAGCGTCAAGAAATGTTCGGATCCCTCAACCGTGTCGTATTAGGAAATCGTTTGTTTCCAGTCAGGGAAGCCGCTCCCAAACCCCAATATTTCCTGGGAAGCACGACTAATAAATGCAACTGATGACTCATAACTACCACTCACTTAAGGGATGTCGAGTTCAACAACACATTGATTGATGCAGCATCTGATTTCAACATTGTCACTGTCAAGACTCTGATAGATGCAAAGATTTCAAAGCAGGAAGTTATTCACTGCCTAACTATGATTAAATGCACAGAAGGATAACCAAAGGATGCCTACGGGTACATCAATCTCGAAATCTAGGTGGGAGATGCTCTAACGCATGCCAAATTTCATATTGTCAAAGAATGCACAAATTTTGACATGGTTCTGGGGTGCTCGTGCGTGCATGGCAACAAAGAAAATCTAAGAGTATGTCCTTTACTAGTGTCTATACCAGAAAGGATTCCCAAAAAGTCATCCAAACCTGAATATTATCTATTACTGTATCGACAGCTCGACAACGTGACACAACTTACTGGAGAGAGCCCGACGATGTTCATTCGCATATTTAGAGCACAAGTGAGTCTTATTGAACAACCTTTTCTGCAAACAGTCACTTCTCATCCCATCAAAACTTGGGGACTCGATCCGATTATCAACCCAGTTGTTACTAGAAGATGTGAATGGGATGCTGGTCCTTTTAAGAATTTTATCAAGAGCATAGAAACTGTCACAGTTAAAGATAAGGAATCTGGGAAAGTAATGGCGCAACACCCAAATCCATTCCAAGTTGGAGATTTGATATTGAAAGTTGCCGCTCAGCCTGCTCCGTCTGATTCCGCAAGAGAGAAAGACAGGCCGTACCTAGTGGAAGAAATTATTTTAGGAGTTTATTTCAAGCTCATTAATACAGATAAGCTAGAGGGCATAGTAATACACGCCCGCTAGCTCAAACCCTTCAGTACCTAAGATGTCGTGTCGCCCTCTCCTCCAAGATTCTTTTAGTGTTTCCTTCAGCACTTTTCCTTTTCATGCAATATTTGTAATTCCTCCAAAATGATTGCACTGCTTGCATTCATAATTAAGGTTTCAATTTATCGGTTAATCAAAGCATCATTTCTTTTAAAATTATTACTCCTGAATCATCTCAAGGCAAAGTCTCAAGTAAACCCAAACCCTCATAAAATCATTACCCATCAATTTAAACCAGAAAGACAAAACCCTAAAAGGGACATCTCATATCTTTCAAGAAACACCGAAAAGGAGAGTGCGTGAAGAAATAAAAGGCAAGGAAATTATCGATCAGTATGTGAGTTTTTAAGGCAATCGCCTTTTGTACCCTGAACTGCATCCTGCTTCAACGATGAAGTATCCCCTCAATCACTACATGGATTTCAACGCGCTATCAATTGGAGGTGAACAAGTTCGTGGTCAATTCTTAATTGCCATTATTGCACCCCCCTACTTCAAGCTATCATTATTAGGTTTATATGAAATTATCATGGAGGCGGCGCCCGGGCACATGAGAACACATCATCACTTATGTGCGTCATGTTCTCTTTGGCCGCGCAACTCGATGGAATGGGAAGATTCTATTGTAACCCTACTGGGGAGCGCCACAACTAGAGTCTAAAGATAACATGAATATAAGAACTACTATTTGATAAGGTTCAGGCTCCAATCACATAAACATAAAAACCACAGAATACCAAAATGTCTACAAGTTATAAAAATATACTAAATTAAAAAGAAGAAAGCAACTCTGTGACGATAGGTGTAGAAAGAAGGGCTCAAATGCTTCCTTTATATTCCATAAACCAGCAGGATCCCGAGAAGTAAAGGAGTCTCTACCTTCAATGAATAAAGGCTTTAGATGTGGGATAATAATCAAATAGATTCTTATCTACCTGAAGGCAACTGACTTATGCTGGAAAAAAATGTATCTCGTTCAAGGACCGAGCCAGTCTCTATCCTGGTAATGTACGCCGAACTTCTCTTGTGAATTTATTCGACTGTCACCATCTAGTGCTTACCCCACAATAGTGTTACTATTACGTGCTAAGCAGGGGACTTAATGTTGATGGTGGTTTTAGGTTTAGGGATAAAATCGTGAAGACCTGTGTTTTAATACACTATCATCCTGCGAAGGAACAAAAAAGTAATGAGTGTCCAGACCTCTTTACTTACATATATATTGAGCAATTCAATATATTTATAAAGTTTATTCAGAATGGAGCGTGAATCAACAACCCCTGATATTCTGTAAACTTTAACCTATTACATAATGCACTAATGCATGACCTCCCTAGTGTTTTCCTATGCCATGTTCTCAGCTGAAATCTCAATATTAGCATGACATGAAGGTTAATTTTCACTCGCAGCGGAGTAGCATGAATCTCCCGAAGTGTCAGTGTTGAGACCTGCATGAAAACACTCATGTTGGCTACACCACTCTCTGATAAAGAGATTAGCATGTTTACACACGTTTTAGTTAAAAGTTAGCACAACCGAACGCGCTTAAATTCCTTAGGGAAAATCTAGACTGTCCATGTCAGTATCAAAAATAATCACGGCCACACAATTTGGCCACGCGATTCAGCAAGCCTAGATTACTCCTGTCGGAACTAGGTAATCACCGTATTGACCACCGGCGGGCCCACTAGTGCCCTAGTCGATCGAGTTCTATTTATTTTGTTCACAAGCGTTTCAAACGTTAACCCAAACATGGGTGTTCGCGCCACTTGAAAATAAGCTCAAACGAGCTAAGACCGGCAAATACAGTCTCAAAAACATCATGACCGTCCAACTTAGCCAGCCTAGTTGGATGGCTAAAATGTTCCTTGAAATGATCAAAGAGGCGCTAGAATTCCCATTGGCGGCCCAACATCTCCCTTGGTCGATCGACATGCCCGCAGCAAGTCTATAGGGACGTTAAATCGTTTGCCCAAACTAGGCCGAACACGCTATTTCAAAAATCTCTAAAAAAATTTTGCGGCAGTATGCTACTATCGCAAATTGATCACAACCATCCATCTTCGCCAGCCAAATCAAGTGGCTTAGATTCAATTTCAGGTGACCCTGAAAGTGTTAGCTTGCTCACTAGCAACTCACCTTTGCACAGGCCCGATCGGCCTCTTCAAGCTAAAACTCAATGTCTTGAATCAATCAACCGAAAGAAAGTCAGCCACGCTGATCCTAAACTAAAACTACATTAAAGGCAATGAACAACTGCCACAAACCATCTTGTTCGTCCAACTTTGCTAGCTTAGTGGTACGACTTAGATCATATTTTAGATAACTCATAGGGTGGGGATGTGATCACCGGCTGCCCCCCTTCCATGAGGAGAAATCAGCTAAGCTATAACTCGCTTATGCGATGCTCAAACGATAACCCCAAAATGTCCCTTCATGCTGCCTCAACAACAGTCATTAATTGCCTTAGATCATCTCAACCATTCAACTTGGCTAGTCAATTTGGGCGATCCAGATCCGATTTAGATTAACCAGTAGTATTTTAGAATGGCTACCATACACCACTCGCCTACATGGAGTGATCCACCAAGCAGTATCTCACCCCTAGAGCTACCAAACGATCTCCCAAAAGTGTCCGGTCACGCTCTCCTTTTTTAAGACGATTGACTCGCGACTAATTTAGACAGGCTATAAAACACCGATGCTCCATGCACATCAATTATTTTAAGATGCTTGCTTAAAAGCGATGCTTTACGTACATCAAATACGAACGATATTCTATGAATATCGGTTTCACAAATAACTTAGTTATTTAACCTAAGAAGCACTATGTGCTGATTTTAGCGGAAAGTCTCATGACTTGACCCATTTACTCGAGACATCAAACGTGTCACAAACTGGGGGATGTTCACTGGGGTGGTCTGGTGGTTTACAGTGTGCAGCGTGCAACACGCCCATTATGAGAAAGTGTCAGGAAAGGACATACAATTAACAACAATATGAGTAGTGGGTGAAAGTGTGATTAGTTTTCCTTCGTAATGGAAACGTGGTGATCACCACTTCTAACACGACTTCACCTCTCAACTACTCAATCACCTCCACTTCCTACGAGATCAGGGGGTGCTCGAACATGACTTGTACACATAGGATTTCAACCTATTTCGACAAAAAACACAAGTGTGGTCAACACAAGTATCCAAAAACCATATTCTGATACAAGTCATAAAAAACCACACCTTCACAATTCAACATTCTGATCTCAAACACCTTCTTTGATTCCCTACCTAAGATCAACCATTCTCCTTCACTTTGTGACCGAATTGAAACTGGAACGGCCATTTCTTGGTTTAGTCCAAAGTCTTACCGATTGATCTCTCGAATCTAAAAGTACTCCCATGTAGTGCATTTGTTTAAGGTACTAATTCGTTTCTCACCAACACACCCAAATTTACCAAAAATAGTAGAACCAGTTTTTTCCTCCTAACTACTGACTCTATGGACAGAAGTGTTATCTCTGTAAACGTCGCCAATATTCGATGGCTAGAATTACTTATGGTGGAAAATTTCTATGCGTGCCTTTCTTCAAGCGTGTTAATTTAAATTCGTAGGTTCATGTTGTTAATGGTTATGATCCTCTAATGGTTACAGTAGATGGTGTAGCTGCTGCAAAGGATATTGGTAAGTATGAGGATCATGAGATTCTTGTTGTAAAGAAAAATTTTGACGGTTTGAATGCTATCATCCATGCCATTACCCCATATCTTCACCATGTGTCTACATGCATTCGGTCTAAAGATGCTTGGGATATCTTAGAAACCGTATTTGAAGGGAATACCTATGAAAAAGAAGCTAGGCTCCAAAACATAAATTATGATTGGGAAAACCTTCGTATGGCTGATGAAGATTCATTTGATGAGTTTAATCACAAAGTTTCTGAAATTGTTAATGCAACTTTTGCATTAGGTAGGACTATTCCTGAAAAGGAATATTGTGATGAAAATTCTTAGATTGTTACCAGCTAAATATAATTTTAAGAAACATGCCATGATTGATGGAAATAACCTTGAAACACTTTCCAGAAACTCACTTGTTGGAAAGTTAAAAGTTCTTGATCACGATCAGAACACAGTCAGAACATCAGCATTCAATGTTGTGACCAATATAAATGATTCTCCTAACTTGTCTTGGGCTGATGAATATTGTCAAAATCATGTTGATCTTGATAGGTCATTGATTTTACAAAAGATCAAGGAAATTGTGAAAAGAATCAAAATATCTAAGAAACAACACTCTCTCTCTGATGCTTCAGATGATTCAATACAAGTAAAATCATACCAATTGGGAAATACGCATACTTCCGAAGTTTGCACAGAAATGTCATCTCTTACAGTAGAAACTTCTACTCTCATATTTTGTATCAGAATACGAGCCTGACATTGAAAATAAAGAAATTCACCAAGAAAATCTTCAACTAAAGATGTTGTTGAAGAAACTTGAATCATCACTTCAGGTCAAAAATCTTGAGATTGATTGTCTTAGTGATGAATTCACCAGAACCTTGTCTCTAAAATAAAAAGAGATTGATACTCTTAAGTGTGACTTGTAAAGGTTGTCTGGAAGCTCTGACAAGATCTCAACAATGTTATTTGGTCAAAAATATTTTGGAAGCACAAATGGTTTAGGGTTCAAAATCAAGACTGTGAGCACAAACAACTCCTTTGTTTCGACCAGTTTTGGAATAGCGGACGTTGAAAGTTGTGATAAATAGGAGACAAATCAGCAAAAAAAAAATTCTTCTCTGAATTGTTCGTTTTGTGGAAACGCGAATCATGTTCAAAGAAAGTGTTAGAAATTCAAGAAGAACAACAAAAGAATTGCCAAAGTTCATAATGACATGCAAATGATGAATTTGGCTTTGGGTAACCAACATGGAACTCCTGAAGATGATAAGAAGTCTAAGAGAACCAGAGTCAGACGAGTTTAGAAGTCTGTTTATATAACAATTCTTGGCAAGTCACCATGTGACACAAGATGTGAGCATTCTTCTCACTCCATCACTATCTAATTATAATGATGTTTGCATCCTCATTATTAACTTGAGAATATGAGGATTGCATCAAGGTTGCTCAAGTCGTGTATAATTGTTAATTCCTTATTTTCTAATTTATATAAAGTTATGACATTAAGTTGTATTTTCTTATAAAAAATAGATAATGGATCGTGAACCATAAATTCTTTTTCAAAAGTCATTTAGGGTTTGGTTATCCGGTGCTCTATTTATATTTATTTGAGATCAAAATGCTCTTCACTCTTTTTTCTTTGAAATATACAGTTTCATGGCTCCTGTAATTAGAGGTATCACAATAAGGGATGCAGTGGAAGCAGTTAATGT
Organism: Papaver bracteatum; assembly: GCA_023529315.1. Classification (NCBI taxonomy): domain Eukaryota; kingdom Viridiplantae; phylum Streptophyta; class Magnoliopsida; order Ranunculales; family Papaveraceae; genus Papaver; species Papaver bracteatum. Next base: position 1,473,798 of record JAJJWX010000433.1, read on the forward strand.
GTATCTATGTGAAGGAATCCAATCCTTAAGGAAGAAAAGGGAGAAGTATACAAATGATGAAAAAGGTTCTTCCTCTAACTGTCTTTTATCTGTTTGTTGGAATGATAATAACTTTAGGGCTATGTTGAAGGATTTCATCAGCAAAATAAATTATTTAAAATCTCAAATCATTTTCTCCTTAGAAAACATAGCTTACTCTGAACAAATGTTGTCTCTAGCAAAGAACAACTTGTGTGAACTGAAAAGAAAACTTAGTGAGTTAACTGATATTTCTGAAGATCTGGGAGAACTAAATGATCCCATAATCAATGGGTTTTTCAATAATGAAATGGAGTTCTCAGTAGATGCTCTGAGAAATATCTATAATGTCTAGGAAACTTCTTATGAGAATTTATTCGTGAGTTTTAAGAAGGATAACTAGGGTTTGGAATAACATATATTGTGATTACACATAGCTATTGCTAATGATTTTCATCTTACAATGTTTTAGATTTATTTATTTAAATTCTAAGTTTTTGGAAGATGATTTTGCAGTATTAATCTTTATTGGTTTTATTGGGCCGACCGAGCGAAGCGAGGGAGGACCTTATATATGGTGACTTTGTGTCAATGTGAAACGTGACATTTTTTTTCAATTAGACAAAAAAGATTGGATTTGGTGTAACCAAAAAGGACGTAGGTGTAATTTTTTTAAAGAAGCCAAATTTTATAAAAGCCAAATTTTATTATAATTCCTTATGTATCCTATTTCTTTAAGGGTATAATTGGCAACCAAACTTTAAAATACCATATCTAAAAATCCGTGCCTTGGAATTTTACAAATTTTATCTTGTTGGAAAGATAATAAAAAAACATATCCAACGAGCACAAACAACAATATCAAATTTAGAGTTTTTACGAAAAACATCGGAGGTATTTATCATTTTAGGCACAATTTTGAAAATAAATGTATATCCTTTATGCACAAAGGATACATAATACTTTATGTAACCATATTTTGGTTTATTCATCAACTAATTTTCCTTTGCAACTAATTAAACGATGTACTCTTCCCGTTTCAAGAAAGTGATACTTTCACTATAGAAACAAATTTTCTTTTACAGTCTAATTGCAGTAGTTTTTCTTTTTTTCTTCGGTCGGCCCTTCCCACTGTGGCAACGGTCATCTAGTATATTGCAAAAATATGTTATGGGATATGTGTGTTTACGTCCGTGAACCATGATTATCTCATATTCTCAAAAGTTAAGTCTATTATGTCTTTATGAAAATATCGATAAAAGATAGAATGAACTTTTGAATATTCCGTAGTATTGATCTTTCCCTGATCCACTTCTATGTGAAAGTACTGTATGGCTCCGTAAGTTTTCTTATATTGAGCATTTCTGACTATTTTAATCTATAACGTCTTCTCGTGATTAATTTTTATTCGAGTTTTCTGGATACAAATTCATGCTTCATGTGATTTATTAATGTCCAAAGAAATCTTTTTTTCCTTGTAAAAGTAAGGTCGCTCTTGTTGTTCTTTCGGGAATGACATTTTATGGGGGAGAGTTCTTAATTGAACTTGTGCTTTATTTACAAATCTTTGTGGGAAGTGCGGTTGTGGAATATTGTAGGAGTTCTTGTATCTTTATAAACTCCTTGATGAATACACTAAGTTTCGACTATGTGAAATTATCGAAACCAAGTTGATATGTTCCTTTTTAGTCATGAATTATCTCTTTGAGAATTTCATTATGATCCCACTAGTTTTCGCACCTTTGCCAATTTATATTAACAAAAAGGGGAGAATTATTTAGTAGTTCACACTACATACATATGGTTGACGGATCATTATGTAAGGGGGAGTGGTTTTCATTGTGAGATGAAGTATTGACTAAGGGGGAGTGATACATATCACCGTAGTATTATTGTCAAAGTTATGATACAATTGTACTTTGATGTTGTGTAATAATACTATGACAATGTATAATAATAATGGAAAAAAAACTGTTTTCTTATTATTATGGCTACGGATCTTCAATAACAATGATGCTGAGTTGAACACGTTCAGAATCATTGAAGTACTTGGAGTGGCGAAAAATTCAAGGAATGTTGAAGAACCAAGGAAATCAAGCATGTTGGATGAGAAGCTACAAAGTTTATTTATTTTGTAATCCATATGTATTGATAGTTTTGTCATTAAAATTGACAAAAGGGGAGATTGTTAGAGCATTGCTCGGTTGAACTCGCAAGTGTTGCTATCTCAAGATTGTTTGTCAAGTTTAGGTGATCAAAACTATAAGTCTTGATTTCTAGTCTACTTATAGATATGTCTCGGATTAGGATAGATTGTGTAGTTAAGCTTTAGACTTCACGACGTCGATTAAAGACGAAGATCTACTTAGGAGAGCTTGGAGTAACTTCATCAACAAAAGGTATGTGGAGACTAAAACTTATCTATCACTCAGAAGTCTATTCTATTTTATCTCCTAATGAGTCTAAGTCGTATAGTTATATAGACTTTTATATTATACACATTTGATATTTCAAGATTAGCTTATCTCGCTTATCTATTTCTCGAAATACGAGTTGGAAGCTTTTTGCTTTAGCTACATTCATCATTATTCTTGACGAGTTTAGTAGGAAACAATTTATTTGTTGGAAACTAAATAATAAGTCAAAAGATGATCATGTGAAAATTGCGTTGAAACATCTTACATGATTTGTGTGAGACAGTCATTTGATGTCGACTCGGAAAGTTTTGTATTGATCCGGAAAGTTTCGTATTGATCATTCGATCACTTAAAATTACTTATAAGCTAATGGTATGCGTGAGACAGCCACTGTCGTCTTCAAAGGATGTTTTAATGATTGAAATGGGAGGAGTTTAGAACAATTAACCTTTTTCTGGATACAACACAGTATGCACACCAGTATGCAAACTGTTTTGGTATGATTCAGGTCAGAAAACCTTGTTTGCATACCAGTATGCGAACGGTTTAATCTGTTAAAGTCCGGGAACCAAGTTTGCATACCAGTATCCGAACGGTTCTAACTGAGTTAGGTACGGTATGGCTGTTTGCATACCCGTTTGCAAACGGCTGGACATGACCAAAGTCCGGAACTAAAGTTTGCGTACCAGTTTGCAAAGTTAGTGGTTAAAGTTCTAAATTAGGTTAAGTATGATTCCATACTCATGAACAAATACATTTACAAATTAAGGAATGCAATCTTTGCAAACCGTGGCTTAATGTTAATGAATTGATTCTTGTATAAGTACTTTGTACAATCATGAATCAAATCCGATTTTGTTTCAATTGGTTCTTGTATACTTCTATGAGATATATACAATTGAACAACTTTATGAGTAACACAATTGGATTCAATTGATTATCTTTCATGATTGATTGATCATCATATTTGATCTAGAAGTGTTAGATGAATGTGGTTAAGACAAAAATGTTCATATGGCTAACTTTGGCTAATTATTATTGAGCCAACTCGATATAAAGGTTTAGGTACGGTTACCCATATCTAAATGAAGGTATATTTCATTTATGTGTAACAAGCTAAGACCATATAACGGTGGAGAGATATTGCTTTGGTTTTAAGCAAACTTAGCTTGAATCTTAAATCAGGTTTTCATCTGAATGCTTTGTTTCTAAGCTAACCTAGCTTTGATTGTAAGTAAACCCTGATTTGAAAGACTATATAATGGAGAACTCTAGCAACTGGAAAACCTAATCCTGACACTTTCATGTGTCCTAGTTGCGACTAGAGTCGATTCTCCTTCAAAACCATTATAGGTTAATGACTTGAAGACTTTATTTGGGATTCGTGAAGCCAGACCCCACTATTTTCTCTGTAGTTGCATGTTTTGATTTTACTTGTTCTATCGTATTAAATACTATCTTTTCTAAGATTTGCTAGAGGAATTTTCTCCGATAGGTAAGATATAAAAAGTAATCACAAAGCTCTTCGCCTCATTCTTTGTGATTCCACAATAACTTCTTCTACTACCATATAGTTAAATTATTGTGAAGTGATTGATATTTCTAGGCTTTTCTTCGGGAATATAAGACCGGATTATCAATTGGTTCTTGTTCACCTTGATTTATCAAAAGACGAAACAAAAACTTCATAGGTACATCTGTGGGAGACAGATTTATCTATCAGAATAAACTTATCTGTGGGAGACATATTTATTTATAAGTCTTCGACTTTGGGTCATAGCAACTCTTAGTTGTGAGTGAGATCATCTAATATAATAAAGTGCGTATAGTCCTTTTAGGATTCAGAGGCGTAAGGAACACGACTATACCTTAATCGGTGTGAGACTTGGTTAGGACTCAACTACATTCTAATCCAAAGTTATCTTGTAGTAGGCTAGTGTATGTGCGGCTTAATATAATGTGGTGTTCAAATATGGACTAGGTTCCAGGGTTTTTTCTGCATTTGCGCTTTCCTCGTTAACAAAACTTCTGGTGTCTGTGTTATTTCTTTTCCGCATTATATTTGTGTTAGAGCACTTTTCGGTTGAACTCACAAAGCGTTGGTATGTCAAGATTTGTTGTCATATTTAGTTCCAAAACTTGAGTCGCTAATTTGTAAACTATAGTTAACTTCGATAGGGTAGACTAGAAATAATAGAAGTATAGTGCTCCAATTACTCACAAAGATCTGAAGATGGATTGAAGATAACAAAGACATTATTCTTTAGCATGAGGTTAGTAACTACGACTTGACTTGTTCTATTTCTATTTCTATCTTGTGTCCTTCAAATCTTTTAGATTGAAAACATAACATGCGTGGCTATATTATTATGTTCAAAGAGTTAAGGAATATAATACGAGGTTTATTGCTTAACCATTAAACTTTGTAGATAAGACATCGACATAATCGTTTAAATGATATTGTGATTATGTATGGGTATGAGGTGAGGATTTCATCCTAGGGAGCAATGTTTACATGTGTTCTAAGGAAATAAGTTCATGATATGTGTTGTGAACCGAAAAGGAAATCGCCAGGCGTTATTTGGGTTGTTCTTCATATCTTATGAACGACCAATATGTGTGATTAGTATAACCGCTCACAACTTGTTTGTGTTCTTGGTAAAACTATTCACATGAGGCCTGACTTATGTATTGGTATGACTTTTATTAGTGAAACCGATCTTAATTAATCACCTGGGGTATGATCGGGTTGTGTATGTCTGAACTTATTACTGGGAAGAGGGGAACCGATCCTAGTAAGAGGTGCAGTGCATCACAAGGGGAACCGATCCTTGTATGAGGTGCATCAAGGTTTATGTAAGAAAGGGGAACCGATCCTATGAACATGTGCAACACGTTTTTGGGAAGGGGGAACCGATCCTATGAACATGTGCAGTGCATACAAGTTAGATACCATATATATGTGGGGAACCGATCCTAATACCTAGTCAGTCGTATCTTTGGTAAGCTAGTGTAACTATGCACAGTACTCACATGGAAACCCATGAGTTGTGATTTAGTGGAACTTGATCAATCACATAGTTCTTGAAAGTCAGATGAACCAATTCTAAACTTGTTTAGAAGCATGGTAAATCGGTTTCAAGTGAACAAGTATGAAAAAGGACTTGCAAGAGTAAGATGTCGACATACTTGAACATGTGCATAAATCTTATTTATTAATTGTTCAAAGATATTCCTTGATACTCAAACCGAAATATTCCTAATATCTTTTGATATTTGGAAATATGCTTTTAATATATTAATATTTGAAAAATATATTATTATGATAATTTCATAAATGCGTTTTTAACACATTCGGAATTAATATGATAATATAGTGTATTAATATGGAAACTTTCGGAAATGTGTTTTTAACACATTTATTATGAAAATTTGAAATTATATATATTATTGTGTTTTTAACACATTTTATATATATTAAGCATATCTCTTGATTTATATTAGTAAAGTATTTTATATGCTAGCTAATATTTGGTTATCAAGTTTTCGGTAATAATATTTGGATATTAATGGTAATTACTTGGCATCCAAATTTCCTTGATCTATAAATACCCAAGTTTGCATTTCGTGCAAGGGTATTCCAAAAAACTTCTGTGGGATCAAGAAGCTCTATGAGTACCGTTGGAGGTAAACTAAATGATCGCATTGTTATTCTAGTTTTTGATTATTGATTTGATCGACTAACGATTGTTGAATCTTTTGATTGCACCTAGTTTGTTTATTCTTGAGAACCTTATATTCTGATATAAGTCTCACTCAAACTAGATCAAAGATTTAACATTTCTACGGATCTAAGTTTTTCTAGATTTTTAATATAGATTCATTGATTTGCCATTGTTAACAGACTCCGTTCTGTGCAACAAACCAATAAGGAATCAAGTTTGTTTTTGAAGATTGTTACTTTGAAGATTAAATCGAAGATTGTATATTTGAAGAAGAAGTTGTTGTGAATCATTAAGAAGATATATTAGATCTACTCCTAAAGAGAACGTCTGTTCTGCTAGGATATTGGGTAACAAATATCTATTGAGAACTTCGGTTCTGCTAGATATTATCAAGTCAAGAATACTGCTGAACCTGAGTAACTAGGATCTTAGTTTACTTAGTAGTGTCTACACGAAGTTGCAGGTTTACTTTTTGTAACGTCTTAATTCATTGAGTATTCAAATCTGGACTAGGTCCCGGGGTTTTTCTACAAGCTTGTAGTATTCCTCGTTAACAAAATTCGGGTGTGTGTGCTTTACTTTATTTCCGCATTATAATTGTTTTTATATTATAATTAAAGTAATTACACTTGTACGTTAACTAGGCACTTGATATTTATCTTATAAGGTTTCGGTTATCAAGTGAACACTTTGTCGTTGTATTGTCCCGATTCATATCCATAGACGATCACACAAAATGTATTGGATTTCTCCACTTATCTGATATAATAATTCACCTGTTAGGCCAGTTCGGACTAACCCTATTTCAAGTAGACATTGTGTTGAAATATTCCTTGAGTGATTGTTGCTCCAAGAGTTTATACACAGTGGGTCTTGTATAGGTTGTGATCAAAATAAAAGATTGTGGTGTATTTGGGCACCCTCGTCTTTTCAATTTGTTTATATAATTGAAATATCACAGGTTGTGCATAGTTCAATCAACTGGTTAATCCGACCTTTGGTCGTCGAATATAAATTGATTGACACTTGGACGTTGGTCTTTGGCACCGTCCAAGTTATTTCTCATTTTAATAAGGCTCACGGATTTTTATCTGTTTGATTGCGGATTGTATTGAGAAATTGAGATATAACTCTTTGATATTTATTTTTTTGGTTGAGCTCGCCTTATTAGCTGGTGCTCTCAGAATTATATTGGAGTTAGTTCATATAGATTGCAGAACGAAATATTGGGTGTGGTTGTTAGACCCCGCTTTTTTCAGATTACATATGTCTAAAGCAAGTACATACACGAAACTTGTTTTGTAATAAAAAATATATCAATAGGCGTTTTGGTCTGGTTTTCACTGAAGATCTATTGGATGACCAATTCGAACCTAGGTAAGAATGTTGGTAGAAACCAATCTTGACTTATGTTGAGAGTTTTGGTAGAACCAATCTTTACCTAGTTTGGGATACACGGTAGATCCAATCTTGACTTATGTTGAGAATCTTAGTGGAACCGATCTGTAGTTGTAGGAAATTCCACAACACACCCCTTATCATATCTTGATAACAATTTCTAAATCTAAATATAAAAATGATAATAAAAGTGCTAAAATTATAATTGGATACAAAGATTTTTACATGGTTCGATCAATTTGATCTACATCCATGATTCTTTACTATGATTGTTTAAATTTACATTTGATTTACATTGATAATCTCCATTAATGAATGAGTTCTAGATCTAGTTTTTGGGGAAGAAGATGATAAAGAAAAATACATTATCTCTCTAAAACTCTCTCTCTAAAAAATATCTCTACCACTTACAAAATTGTCTCTCTCCCTTTTCTCTCTCCTGCTCTTCTCTTTATATAGGTGTTTACATAGTGGATGATAACTCACATACAACTCATATTCTCCCTATTTTAGGATCACTTACTACATTCTCGCAATCTCTCTCCATAATTTCGCAAGATCTCCCTCTCTCTCTTGCTATATTCTCGCAAGATTTCTCTATAACTTCACATAATCTTCACATATTTCCCGTGTTTTATGTTGTCGTTTTCCGTTACATCATTCTTTGAATCATTCTGTGATGCTCGCAGTGTGTTTTTGAAGAACTCACAGAAATGTTGTTAATAATTTCGCAAGAATATTGCTGTGGCGATATTATGATCCTACACGATCCTTACCTACATTGGGATACATGGTAGAACCAATCCAAGATATCGTTGGGAATCATGGCAGAACCGATCCCTACCTATATTTTGAGACTTGGTAGAACATATATTAACCCATGTTAGAAGTCATGGTAGAACCGGTCCCAAGAGCAAAACTGATCCTCTATATTCACATATTACTTTACGATTTTGTGTGAGTTTAGAATTAGGGTTTGTTAAATAGGAAAGTTCCAGGTGTCGACCTAATTTGAACATGAATATAATTCTTATCTTTTATTGTTTAAAGATATTCTTTTATACTCAAGGTGATCCCAATATGAAATATTGAGAATCTTTTAATTAAGATTTTCGATTATATGTTTTCAATTTTCCAGCAATCAAAACATATGTCTTGGAAAGTTATATTATCTAAGTGCTAAACTGATATTAGATATTTTTTAATGAGGAATTTCAGAATTACAGGTTCGATATTAGTTGGTAATATGAAAACCGAAATTAGGTACTTATTGCATATCTTGAGAATATTTTCGGTTTTGGATTTCCTTGTTGTCCAAACAACCTTGGTCTATAAATAGTTGAGTTGGCATTTTTTGCAAACTATCATAAGATCCAGGAAAAATTCATTCGTGTTGTTTCTGTTGTAGCCTTCTATCCGGAGAGCAAAGTACCCTAATTAGGCGAAATCTCTTACGACCGCTCGTTTAAAGTCTTTTGTGGGATCAAGAAGATCTACGATTATTGTTGGTGGAAAACTAGATAATTTTCATTGGAAAATTTTACGCTCCCTCTCTCTCGTTTAAAGTCTTTTTACTGTAGCAATTCAGGGCGTTTTCGAATTTAGGATTCGGAAAATTCATTGGAAAATTCATTTCGTTTTCAAATCACCGACTGTAAATTACCAGCAGCAAACTCCCATTTCCACCACCATCATCTCGATGGGTTACAGTGGTTTGGGGGTTTCGTTTTATTTTAGTTTTTATGTTTTCCATGTTGGTACTCTCATGGTGTGTTGATGGGTTAGTTTGTTCATACTCATTTTGGTTGATTGATTTTGTGCTTTTGAATTGTCATACACCTAGAAAAGCGCTTGTAATCGGGTGCTACTGTGTGTTTCTGAACCAAAGAGTGGATAATTTATTTAAGCACCCAAACTGTTTGTCATTATGCTTCAATGACAGTTGCAAGTAAAGGAATCATCAGATGTCCGTTTAGAGATTTTCATGGTTGTCCAGATGGGGGGACTGGGAGTAAAGGTTTTTCATGTTTGATTCCCCACCTGAAGACACAACACCTCTGCAATAAAGAAAAGAAGACTGCACTCCAACAAGGCCATAAGAATCGATGTTGATGTCTTCATGAGTTTAGAGGAAACTCGAGAACTTTAAGACAATGGTTGTGCTTCGAATGTATGAGTATTCGGGCTTGGAGCAGAGCGTGCAAGCATGAAGGGAACACCGATATTAAGCCCGAGATATGTGCGAGTTCTGGTGAAGTAGCTGAAATAATTTTGGAGTGCCTAAGCCTCGTCTACGGGAGGATTTAGTGCAGCTTTGACAGCGACTTTGAATTGAATGAAGCAATTGTGGAAGCGATCTTTAGAGCCCCGGTATGTACGGTTAAGAGCATTCCAAGAGGTTTGAGTTAGCTTTTTCTCATGCCCTGAAAGCGGCACTACGTAAAGTCGCGGCTGAACCTAAAAGTCGTTAAACATTGGGTCAGGCTTTTGCTGCTCCCTCGATGCACTTTGAGAGTGTTCCGACCTAAGGGTAGAGCTGAATGCAGGTCTGGTAATCGCAAGGCGACACAACAAACACAAATTCTTAGAGCGCTGGCACTTTGGGGTGAACCTAGTGGGACCATAAATCTTGTTCGTGAGATTTTAAAGCTGCGGCTTGATTAGTGTTAGAGATGATTACACGAGAGAAAGACAACAAAGATGATGACACGGGGAAAGACAACAGGCTCGGTACCAATATCTCTACTTGTTTGCGCAAGGTGGCGGATGGGCACTTCACGCCGTCGTTAAAGCCATCGGTTCGTCGGGGTGGCGCCATACAACGAGAACACAAGGAAAGCACTTGAGGATAAGCATCCGACGATGCCGCCTCCAAGGAAACCAACCTGTACGTTGCAGGAGACACCGCTAGTGGCCGAAGAAGGTACCATTCTTAGTTGTATTAAATCCTTCCCTAAGGGAACTTCGTGTGGAAGGGATGGCCTTCGGGCACAACATTTGTTGGATGCTTTCTGTGGGGAAGGCTCAAGCGTGGCCGCGATATGGTCACGGCCATAACTAGGGTTGTTAATCTTTGGCTTGGCGGAGATGCCCTCTTAACCTAGCGGAGTTCATTGCATCGGCTCCCCTAACACCCCTCCTTAAACCGGATAAGAGCATTCGTCCCATTGCTGTTGGGACAATTTGGCGTCGACTGGTGTCCAAAGCGGCGATGAAAGGGGTTGGTAAGGACATGGCAGCGTATCTACAGGATTTCCATTTTGGTGTAGGTGTTTCAGGTGGTGCTGAGGCAATCCTACATGTTGTGAATAGGTTTGTCAGTAAACATCATGTAGACGCTAGCCTCTCTATGCTAATGGTTGACTTTACCAATGCTTTTAACCTAGTTGACCGAACGGCTATGCTTTCGAGGTACGTAAGCTTTGTCCATCTATATCGCCTTGGGTAGAATACTTGTATGGTCAACTCGCACGGCTCTATGTGGGGGACTCCTTTATCTACTCATCCACAGGAGTACAACAAGGTGACCCTTTAGGGCCTTTGTTATTTGCTCGGTACTTCATCGACTTATAGCTAAGATAAATGAGCACGCATATTATCCCTACATGCCTGGTATCCGGATGATGGCTTTGTTATTGGAGACAAGAAGAAGTGGCAAAAGCACTCACTATTATCAAAACAGAAGGGCTGCTTGTTGGGGCTTATCTTGAATATTAAGAAAACTGAAATATTTTGGCCCTCTTGTGATGGACGAAGGATAAGTGATGGGATGTTTCTGTCGAAATCTCAAGACCAGATAAGGGAGTCAAACTATTAGGTGGTGCGATTAGCCTCGACGATGGTTTTGTGAAGGGCCTTGCCATTAAGAGGGCTGAAAAAGCAGTGGATTTGATGCAGATTTTATCCAAGCTCCATGATCCTCAAAGTGAATTCTTTGCTTTTACGAACGTGTATGGGTATCTCCAAGCTTCTTTTTGGCCTTCGTATTTGTCACCCGGACTATATTATGGAGGCGGTAGATATATTTGATAGAGGCTTGCGAGAAGTGGTGGAAGGCATCGTGGTGTGCGGGGGACCGTTCTTTGGAGAGCTTCGGTGGAGACTATCTACTCTACCTATCGGATATGGAGGTCTTGGACTTTATCTTGCTAGGAGGCATCGAGTATGTTTTTGTGGCTTCACGTGTGCAATCTTGGGGATTACGGGATCACATATTGAGGAGTAGTGGTGTGGACGGTATGGATGATAATTTTAATAAGGCTTTGGAAACGTTACAAGTGACTCTTCCCGATTTTGATCTTAACAACTTCACCAATAAAGACAACGCCCCCCTAAAGCACAAAGCATCTGGCGAGTGCTCTTTTTGGTAAAGTGGTTAAGGACATTGATAGAGTTTACATGCTAACGGAGAGACAGAACGGTTTTTGGTTGTTTGCAAGCAAGCACATGCCCAAGATTTTCTTTGGCTATTCCGATTGAGGGGCTAGGGCGAGAAGATGTCTCCTTTGAGTACCGGTCTATCCTCAAATACGAGGTTAATGATCCCGCTTTATCCCTCGACTCTCGCTGCCCTCGCTTGCATCACAAGGTTGCTTGATTCATATGATGAACATGCAGTTCATTGTAAAGTAGACCCTGGTTATAAATATAGACATGATCATGTGAGGGATATTTTGTATGATGTCTTGTGGAGGTCTGGCATTTCGGCAAAGAAAGAAGCACTGTGCATTTCCTGACAGACCCACTTGAAGGGAGATCGACACTAAGACCAGCTGATGTTCTTATTTTTGGATGGGCTAATGGTAAACACACATGTGTTGACCTCACCGGGGTATCTCCTTTGGTAGGAATTGGACATGGCACCTTTACAGTCGGGCGAGCAGCGCTAAAGGCTGCCTCAGGTAAGATATCGAAGCATGCGAAAGCATGTGTTGACAATGGGCATGCTTTCGTCCCCTTTGCTTTTGATACTTTTGGCTATTTGGCTCGGAAGCAGTTGGACTACTCAAGAGGGTCCAGAAAGTCATGCGCAGCAATGTAATGACCCCTGGCTCACGAGATTTTATTTTTAATAGGATAGGTTTTGCTATTCAAAAAGGGCTAGCGGCACAGCTTGTCGCTCGCTTGCCTAGTATGTAATTTTTATCTTCTGTGAATTGAAATATTCTTTGTAACTGAATTTATTTAGTATTTATTTGCTTATTCTTTGTTGGTCATTTTTATTTTATTTTTCGATTATTGATTTGATAGACTAATGGTTGTTGAAACTTTGATTGCACCTAGCTTGATTATTCTTGAAAGCCTTATCTTCTGACATAAGGTTCACTCAAACTAGATCAAGGTAATGACGAGATCTTTAGAACTGTTTTTAGATCTATAGAGAACTTATGATCATCAATTGTTAACAGAATCCATTCTATGTATGATCGATCATAAGTGGATTCAAGTTTGTGGTGTGCAGGTACAATAAAAGGCAATTGAGGATTTGAAGATAAGAAGATTTTTCTTATTGGTTTTCATATCCCGTGATTTGTGCACACATCTTGATCGGCTGAGATCTAACTTAGATCCAATTTATCTTTGATATATTTGATCATATAGTCGTTTAGATCGGTAATTATCATTTGGTGGTATTTTTTAATATCTGAATATGATAGTTGTGAATCCAATTCCAAGTTACAGATTTTGATTGATCTTACCTGTCAAAGGAGTTTACTAGTTTAAACGGAAGAGCCTTTGTCAAAGCTCAACAAATCTTTTTATTAAAAGATTATCGGAGTAGTTACCAAACAAATTTGTTCCTTTACTGTTTGGAAGACGATCAAAAGGAGTTAAGTGCTTAAGACTTTAAATCGGTAAAGCAACTCAAGATAATGACTTTCTGTCTTGGGATTCACATGTGTGACCAGATGGTCGTAGACGCAGGGATACTGAGAGAACCAAGTATCTATGGGTAGGTTACTTGGTCTCAACTATACAAAGTTAGATTTGTTCTTTGCATATCGGCTTAATTCCGATAGTATTCAAAACTGGACTAGGTATCGGGGTTTTTCAACATTTGCGGTTTCATCGTTAACAATATCCCGCCGTGTCATTTACTTTACTTCCGCGTTATAATTGTTTTATTATAATAAAGTATATAATATTTGTACATTAAAATCCTAATCACTTGACATTGATCCTATAGTCAATCGGTCTTGTACCGTAACTGTTGTCAAGTGAATACCTTGTTTTTCTATTGTCTCGAATTTGTCCATAGAAGATCACACTTGGTATCAGACGTATAGGTTGAAACGAAAAACGTGATATATTTGGGTACCCTCGTAATTTCACATGTTATCAGATCCTGCCCCAAATTTGTAAAGGTGATCAATATAACTGTTAACTTTAGTATTCAAGATTCCAACTTTAAAAACTAAAACGAAATCTTAAAACCGATTCAGGGATGTAAAGATCAACCTCATCATATCCAGCAAGGATGGACCAAACCAAATTATCATTCGAAAGAGAATCAACGAAGAAAGAGAAAAGAGAAAGTAAAGATAGAAAAATGTTTTAATACGTATGATGAGTCATGGTTAAACTCAAAACACACATATTTTTTTAGGTTAGTCCTAGCCTTCTCTATTTCTTCATATAACAGTCGAGATGAGCATGTTAAACCTTGTCAAAATGAGGCATGTCAATCGGAATGCCCCTCTTTAAGTTGGATTTTTGACAAAGAATTAAGACTTGTTTGGTTTTTTAAACTTCAACTTTTTTGGGGAATAAATAATATAATGCATGGGACAAAGTGAAGCCATACAATATGAAAATACCAAATGAAACTCAAAACCTCAACTTGGATTCTTTACAATTTCCTCGAAGCAGATTTGTTGTTAGTATTTTTTTTAAAAATCAAAAGATAGCTACATGTAGTGAACTCACTATAATTTGGTTTATCAGGAACAAAATGAATCTCTAAGGATAGAGATGATTTGGGATAGGTAGAAGAAATTAGAGGATTAGTGGAAGAACTAGACGAATTAGAGAGATAGTAAGAAAAAGACATTGGAAATAAGAAGTTGCAGAGCAATTAGGGAAGAAGATGAAGTTTACATTATTCATTAGCTTACTCTCAACGTTGTACAACAGTCCATATTTAATATGGACGACACACAAATACCGTTCAAAGCACGAGCCACTCACATGATCAACAATATATAAAACTACTAACGGCACCCGGATCATAGCTAGATAGGTGTAGTTGCGGGAAATTCCACAACACACCCCTCATCATCTCTTGATATTAATTTCTTGATGTAAATCTCTTTCATAACCAAAATGAAGATCAAAATGCTAAAATTATAAAATAGAAACAAATATTTTTTACATGGTTCGGTCAATATGATCTACATCCATGGTTATTCGCTATGATTATTTGAATTTACATTTTATTTACATGGAGACTCCATCTAGATTTAATTTTAGGGGAAGAAGATGATAAAGAAAATAAACTCTCTCTGAAAAATATATATCTCTCTCTTAAAAATTATTCCCCCCCTTTATCTCTCATATTCTCCTCTTTATATAGATATTTACATAGTGGATGACAGCTCATAAACAACTAATCTAACCTTTAATTTCGGGTTTTTCTTGCGATATTATCGCAGGTATACAAAATTTAAATTCGCAACATTCCTAAATTTCGCTCAATCTTTACATTTTTCTTATATTTAAATTATCGTCATTTGTCACGTCATTTTCTTAGTCAACCTGTGACGCTCGCAAAGTGTCGTTGGTGAGAACTTCGCAAGTGTGTTCTTGCTGCAATATTCTTATCCTACATCTTGCCTCTTTTTTCTTGAATATTGTTTGAAGAGCGATCTTTAAGAAAAAATCTGTTGTTGTAGAAGTCTTTGATTTTTATTGATGAAGAAATAAGCGAAAGAATACTTTTCCTGAAAAGTACGTACTTGCCTCTATTCTTTTGCGAAGTTCCAAAGCATTGAGAAGTAATTAGAAGCATTGTCCTGAAGTATAAGAAGTACTCAATCCTCGAAATATAAGAAGTATCTGTCCTTGAATGAGAGTAATAAGTATTGCCCCTATTCATGCGAAATTATTACTCCATTTTTGGTGAGGATTCTTTCCGAGAAGATAAAGAGCATAAAATGTTTTCTTGGTAATCCATAATTGCATCTGTTCTTTATCTGTGAAGGTAGAATCCTTGTGAAAATGTTGAATGAGAGAGTTGTTTCTTCATTCTTATCTTGCCTCTGTCTCATGCGATAGTATAATCTCTTTAAGTTGCTTATAATTGTGCGAGATAATCATATTATACGAAATAATCACATCTCCTGCGAAATTCTGTATGAGTCTGCGAAATTCTGAATGAGTCTGCGAGATTATGAATGATCTTGCTAATTTCTGAATATTCCTTCTAGTTTCTGAATACTTCTGCGAGATTCTGGCATATTCTTTAAAATTCTGAGTAATTCTGCGAATTTCTAAAGTACTTTGCGAAATTATGAATAATGCTCCTGAAATAGTGCTGCAAATAGTACTGCGAAATTCTTACATATTCTGCGTACAATTTTTTAAAATACCCGTGCGAATCTAATGCTTACCTAATGATTATGTTATGAAATGTGTATGCGATGTTTATGCCATGAAATGTTTATGCGATGCTTTTATGATGCGAGTATGATGCTTGTATGATGATAATGCTTATCTATTGCAATGTATATCTAAAGTTTGTGTTACTTAGCTCATTTTGCTGCGGTAAAATTGATGTAGCTTTAAATCGCTTCCATTTTTCATTTCTCTGTTTTTGTCTTATAGTATATGCATTCCTCTTTGCATATTTATTGTTCTCGCAAGTTCATTTGCTTGTGCCTCATTTTTCTTGCTCATTGTATCTCATTGTTTTATTGTCTCCACTGTTTATTCCTGCACTATTAGTCTCGCATAATATAATATAATTAAAATATCATAGGTGCATAATCTCAATTTCATTTCAGTATATATATTCGCAAGCTTGTTTGCTCACATATGATCATTTTTGCAAGCTTATTTGCTTACTTTCTTATGTGGTCTTATTTTGCCTTCCTAGTTAAAGGTCTTATTTTGCCACGTTTCTTTTTTTCTTTGCGACAAAATCGCAGGACATCTTTACACTTTCATGTATTGACCCATTGATCTTGTCTTATCTCTTGTATTATTGCCTCAGCAGGATATTTTTCACGCGACAATATGACAGGCCTAAATATTCTTGCGAATATAAAGCCCCATGACATTGCCGTCTTGCGATGAAATCGCAGGACATCTTTACATTTTCATGCAATGACCCATTGATCTCATCTTAGCTTTTCTCTTGGATTTTTGCCTCTTTTTATATTTGTTGCACAAATATGACAAGCCTTGATACTCTTGCGAATAAGAAGCCTCATGATATTTGCGTCTTAAGACACTTATCAGCTCCCTAATGGAGGGTGCCGCCTGGTTTCCCCTTCAAGGAGGCATACATCAGACATACAAGACTAGCTCCTCCTATCCGTATTTACCAACAACCAGTTGTTTTCGTAGCCTCTTATCCTTTTTTCCTATATGGCTTATAGTTACGAGACTGCACCCTAAGTGGGGTTTTCTTCAGGCCGAGTGCATCATAGTCAAGACTTGCCAAGAATTTCCAGGGTAGGTTCATCTGCCCCAGGCACTCTTGGCTCAACCATGTACCGCGGCGCCTTGATAATATTCTGCACTCCTTAGAAGATATCCTCGGTCGTCCAACTAGGGTGTAACCTTATATATATAGTTGGAAATCCAAGGTACCTCTCCCGGATAGGCTTTCTTGATCCCCACATCTCCATGACTCAGGATCTAGCATCGGTATAACCTTACCCCTGAGCCATGCAATCAGATACCCCCTTATATGACTTACTTTAGGTCTTACATTTGCATCTTGCGAAATTTTATTCGCAAACTAGGGTGTACGCCATAAAGGTTCGTCCCATTCTAATATGTCTCTGCGAAATTTTCGCGTTTCTTTATTCTTTCATTTCTGTCATTTCTTTCAATCATTCTTTGCGAAATAATTATTCTTTTCTTCATTCTTTGCGAGATAATCATTAACTCTCTTTTTTTGCAAAATAATCAAAGACCTTGCGAATTAATTAAAGGCCCTCTGTTCGAACAACTATTTTTTTTGGTTGTGTTGCTCGCAGCTTCTTTGTTGCCTCATGGTTTTTCTCCACATTATTCACCTTTTCCTCTCCTTTTAATTTTTCCCCTATTGTTTCGATAATCTCCATTGGAGAAATATGGATTCATTCTTCCTTAGTACGAAGTAATTGATCTTCATGACTATGGCCTATGGAGAACTGGACTGGGTTCCACATAATATGAGTAGGAATGCTTCGCATAAGTAAGTAAGTTGATCTTCATGGCTACAGCCTACGAAGTATAACTTTCATATTCCTTCACATAAATTATTACTGAACAATTTATTTTGACAAAATTCTTCTTCCGTAGTTCTTTGCAGAAACTCATCTTCATTCTTTATGTTCGCTATTTTCCTCTCGTCGTTGATTAGAAGAATGGATTTTTGACCGTACATAGGTTACGTTACTGGGGTAGTTGGATTCTTCATCATCTTTCGTTGGTTTTCATGAACTTTGCTGATCGTAGTTCCTTCGCATTTGAAGTTTGTCTTCTTTGTGATTTCGTAGTTTTTAATTCCCTATTCTGCTTTTCTGGGCTGGTGTCATTGAGATGCTATCAATTTGTTCATTGTTAGTATCGAACTCTAAGTGCTTTAATTATTCTGACATCTCAAATTTGCCTCCCCAGAATCATCCGGTTCACCATCCAAATCTGTTTTTGGGATAAGTTTCTGCACCCTTTTACTATGCTGCGAAATGACAAGGTGAGCTGCGAGATTATAAAGTGAGATGCAAATATTCTCTTTAGATCGGTTGTTCGCTGATGATGATACTTTGTTGAATATGTTACTCTAACTTCGCAAATATCATCTCCAGTCAGTTACTCTAACTTCGCAGATATCATCTCCTTCTTCCTTAGCCCTCCAAGATTTCTTGTAAAAATAAATATGCAGGAGTGTAATTCGCAGAACGCCTCGAGCCAAAATGTCTTCATGTTGATATCATATCTCATCTAAATAGAACAAACATGTTCCCAGGTTGATAGCTCTTGAAATAATCTTTCTAAGTTAAATGATGAGTTTACTTCACTCCAATGGAAAAGGAAATCCATGGTTTCTTTTTTCTTTGTGTCCCTCTTCACTTTAGCAGAACCTCGCAAAGGTTGGTGGTGTTCCAAGTCTTAACGTTATCTTTCCTGTTGCTTCTCTACTTCAACCTGGTTTTGAGTTATTTTATCATACTAGGAATTGATGATGATGTGAGTTTGGCTTGTGTTACCCCTTGAATGTTGTTGACGAAGTAAATTTTTGCATTGTATCCTATTTCTTCACTTTCTCGCTGAGAATAATAGCTAAGCTAGATGTTAACTTGCGAATGTCAAGGGTTGGATTGACTATGTTAGATTTCCTCCAACTGATTCGTTGCAAGCTGATCTATTGTTGCGAAGTTGTTGACCATCATGTATCTTCTATTCTCTCATTATAGATGAAGTTGGGTTTGTTGTTAATAGTAATTTATATTAGTGATCAATTCCAATCTTCCCTCTACTAACTGCAAAGATTTCTTATTTCTATGTATTGTTGTTTGATTTCGTTCTTCGCAACAAGCAATCAAGTCGGTTCAATTAGCAATTCATAACCTGAGCTCTGTCTCACATTTTGTACTGAATTCTTTGTCCAACTGCAATCAACTGACCACCCTTAACTGCATGTGCTCTTCCATTTCATGCTATAATGATGATTCCTACACTACAACAACAACAACAACAATGCTATAATTCTTTGTTATGATATAATGCTATAACGACCAGCTTTTGTTGATCAACCCTGAATCTTTTATGTTTATCTATTTTCACAAAATTGCTTTTGATCCTTTCTCATTGATGTTTGGAGTTGATTTGCTTCACAAAATGCTTATTAGTTGGTTGGACATTCTTTTTCACTCCCTACTTTTATTCTTCGCAGCTATTTGTATCTGTTTTCATTCGAGCTGTCAACACAATTATAAAATGATTTGTAGCACAAATTGTTTAAGATCTCCCCACGTATTATTCTCCGGAGTTGCTAATGGTATAAGCTTCGCAGATTTTTGTTCGCATGGAATGGGTTGGTGTAACAAAGAACTAGTATGTTATTTCCTCATGTGCTGCTCCTCCATTCGTCTCATCTCTGAAGCTTTTCTTCATTAATTTTTGTTCTTTTTATGAAAATTTTGATTCAAGATTATCTTTTAATCTTCATTTTCTTTATTTTTTCCCCTTAATTTTCCCTCTTTTATCTTCTTGCTGTTAGATTTATAGTTTATGAAGTCTTTGACTGTAACTTTCTTTCGGTTTGGTTTTTTGACGTAGTTTGGACATTTCCACATCTGATTTCTGAATTACTAATGATATTTTTTGCAGGAGATAAAAATCCTCGACTTAAACTTTCGTTTCCACCCTTAAAATTTACAGATCCAGTGGGATTCATCACCAACAGTAGCCAATTTTTCTAAACTTTCTTGAACCAACAAGATTTGGTAGTGTTTCTAGCGCCAAAATATAGTTGCGGGAAATCCCACAACACACCCCTCATCATCTCTTGATATTAATTTCTTGATCTAAATCTCTTTCATAACCAAAATGAAGATCAAAATGCTAAAATTATAAAATAGACACAAAGATTTTTTACATGGTTCGATCAATATGATCTACATCTAGGGCTGCACATGGGTCGGATTGGGTCGGGTTTGGCCTCACCCACCACCCAACCCACTGATGGTGGGTAACATAAGTTGTCACCCACAACTGACCCAACATAACAGTGGGTCGGTTCTCACCCGACCCACTTTACAGTGGGTTGGGTCGGGTGGTGGGTGGGTTACCCACCATAAAATACACATTGTTTGAAAAAAAATCAATCTAATTCAAGTAATTTCTAAATATAAGCTAGCAATAAGAAAATCAATCTAATTCAAACTTAAACACACAGATCTTTACTAGAGACAGTGAATATAAGCAATAAGAAAAGCAATCTAATTCAAACTTAAACACACAGATCTTTACTAGAGACGGTGAATTAGCTGACTAATAAAGAAAATGAAATTGAAGACAAGTGAGAGATATAGTTGTAGTAAAATTGTTATCCCCAAATTCGATAAGATGAGGTGAATCTCGAGCCTAAAAACAAAACAAGAGTTATAATTAAATAATAGAATATTGGTACAAATGTGAACAGAAATGGAAGATCCAAATTAAAGGCACTAACAAATTAAGAGAAATATTAAGAGAAAATTAAGTAAGAGGAAGAGATGATAGCCGATTTAGTTGTCCGGTGAAGATCTTTGATCTCCGCTGTGTAACGTTGTCGTCACATATGAATTAAGCAAACTGGGACTTAGTGTCTTCACGGTCTTCTAGTGATTGTTAGTTTCCTTGTGTCTTCAAGAAGCAAGGAATTTTATGTGTTTTGGGTGTCTTGAGAACTTAGAACTCTTCAGTGTCATTTGCGATTAAACGAAGAAGAAAGAAACTGAAGAGAGAAAGAAAAGAATAGAGGCCTCACTCAGTTTCATTTGCGATTAGGTTTTAGGTTAGAGTTAGATTTCTTTTGTATATGATACTGAACGGCTAGGATTAGTTGATAAGAAGTAATCTAAGGGATGATGGTTGTTTTGGGCGGGTGGTGGGTTGGGTCGGGTGAAAATAGGTGCCACCCACAACCGACCCAACATATGCGGGTGAAAATAGGTGCCACCCATAACTGACCCACGCCTAGGTGGGTTGGGTCGGGTGCGGGTAATTTCTGGCGGGTGCGGGTTGGGTCGGCGGGTTGGGTCGGGTTTGTGCAGCCCTATCTACATCCATGGTTCTTCACTATGATTATTTGAATTTATATTTGATTTATATGGAGACTCCATTAATTGGTATTTGGAGCTCTAGATTTAATTTTAGGGGAAGAAGATGATAAAGAAAATAAACTTTCTCTCAAAAATATCTCTCTCTCTTAACAATTATTCCCCCTTTCTCTCTCCTATTCTCCTCTTTATATAGATATTTACATAGTGGATGACAGCTCATAAACAGCTAATCTAACCTTTAATTTCAGGGTTTTCTTGCGATATTATCGCAGGTATACAAATGTTAAATTCGCAACATTCCTAAATTTCGCTCAATCTTTACATTTTTCTTATATTTAAATTATCGTCATTTGTCACGTCGTTTTCTTAGTCAACCTGCGACGCTCGCAAAGTGTCGTTGGTGAGGACTTCGCAAGTGTGTTCTTGCTGCGATATTCTGATCCTACAATAGGTCCTTCCCATATAGGTTCATGACAACTATCGACCTCTCCAAATCATCCTTGTCCTCAAGGATGTAGAATGTAAAATGACCCCGGTTGTAGAAGAGGTAGGTAAGCTCGTCCAACGGAAGGCACTGTTTCTGTAGCTTCCTAACAGATACTGGAAACGCCAGGACTGTGACTTTTATGTTCTCAACATAAAGCCCATAGCAACTGGTCTCCTCTTGTGAACTGTTGTAACCATACCTGCTAGTGGTTTCTCCTTTAAAATTAATCAGCGAAATCGTGCCACTGCTGCTTATTATCTCAAGGTTAAACCAACCAAAAACTTCATAAGTCATTATCCAGTAGGTACTAAAAGAAGCATCTAACTTGATGAACAACTCTGACCAAAACCCTCCAAGGACTATATACCTTTGACTGTGTAGTCTGTACACGGGAAAGCTGTGTACTATGATAAGACGAAGCACCTGTAAAGTAACCTATTTGAGCATAGTGACCATTCTCAATTTAAGCACCAAGATCCACAGTAACTTATCGCCCTCTTGTGAATAGTAAGGATCAGAGCCTCTTCTACTTGTTTTGACCTTAAATTCCCTATTGTGCCTCTGACGTTGAGAAAATAGTTCAATTAATCGACTGCAATAAGGGAATGTGGACCTGACAAGGAGTAACCCCTTGCTTTATACCCTTGGTGATGCCAATAAATTTGAGGGAAGTCAACATCTGACACCTCACTTCTAAGCTCAGCAGATTGCGAGCTAAGGGAATCTGCATAAACAGTTGTAGTGCCTTATAAAATATCTCACTACCAACTCCTAAATTCCCGTCATTACTCATTATTTTCGCATGCAACAAGAATTTCCCAACACTACCAGCAATGAATTTTTCCAACTCATTTCTGAAATATGAAATACTCGCAAATCTCAAGCAGTAAGAAGGGAAATATAAATATGTTGTCAAACCTGAAGCAAGATCTGATATTTTAGATTCCAGTGGTGACGGTGGTGGAAGTAATAAAATCCCCAGTCCTAATCTGTCTACACCAGGTATAGTGCCAGCAACAACTCCCTTAGCTTGTATAAATCTATTCTGGAATCCCACCTCCCAGACCAAAATCTCTACTCTGTTATAATGCATCTTGTTCCCTAACCATAAAGAAAGGACTCGACTGTCACAACGAAGGTGTTGCTGAACAGTAACCAAAATGAAATTAGCCCATACATACTTTCTTACAACATGTTTGTTTTTTCTTCTATGTAGAGGTGGTCCCCACTTTTTAAGATGTTTGTTTTTTCCACTACTTCTACCAATATAGAGGTTAAACCTCTATCAAATAGAGGAAATCAGATAGCAGTAGGGAGGTGCTATCTTTGCACTCAACCTCTATCTAATGTAAAATTTCATATTTACCCTCAAAATAATTTTAGATTTCCAAAATTTCTATCCCACGACAAAATTTCATTCTCTCGTTCTCCACCGCTGCTTCCCTAAAAAAAAATCGATCGTTACTCCAGTGGAAGAGCAAGAGGGTTTCATCATCTCTTCGGAGGTAAGATGTTCTTTCTTTTCTTCTCGTTGTTCGATAATCTATCTTCGTAATCTCTGTATTTTGAAAGTGTTAGCATTACGGTTTTCAAATATGGGTTTGGTATGATTTGATATGATTTGACTCTACATTGGATGTTACTTATGATTTTAATGTTAGTATAAATCTGGAATTGGGTTTGGTTTCATATATTTAGATTTTTTTCATCTAGTGTTGAATTTGACATGAATTTTTTACACTATTACTGAGTTCTAATTTCAGCATCAAAATTTGGGAATGGAAACTGTTTGACAAAATACCCAAGAGATTATTCTTTGCTTTTGCCTTCTCGTTTTTTTATTTTCTTTTGCTTAATCTCGATTATATATTTTTACAAGTAATAAGATACACACACCTATAGTGATAGGTTGATTGCCCCATGATTAAGTATCCATTTTGCAGGTGTAGATAATCAAGTGTAGACAATGAACATATCTTTTAACTATCTTGGTGGACTTTGCACTAGTTGTTTTTTCGAGGCAAGGTCTAGTTGACATCGTGAGCAAACCAACTCCATAATGTTCATTTTTCCTAATTCACACTTAAGCCTTGTCTGCGTTCTCATATTCGCATACCATTTAACTCATTTCTTTCGATCTTTCAATTTTACTTCTTGATATTTTGTTGTTCATATTTTCAATTCTTTCGTTAAGTTAATTATTATGGAGCTGATATGATATCTTTTGAGGTGTAAGTGTGTTCAAAATTCTAGACTAGTGCTGTAGTGTACTGCTGGCGGTGGATCCTGAATGAGCTGCTAGTAGAGATTATAACATTACAAGGTGACATAAGTGAGTTCATGGTTGTTCGTAACTAGCTAAATTGTTGCACAACAAATCATCTTTGTACGACTAGTCCAATTAGACCTTCCATAGTTCTACTGTTAACAACTAGATTAATCTACAATATAAGCTTTTTAAATGTGGTTTCAGCAGCTAAAGGATTTGAACGGAAATTTTGTGAATGAGGGTTGAGGGAGTGAACGAAGACCACATCAAAGTGATGCTTGGTGTCTTATTTTTTGGGTATTTGAGTTTAATTTCTCCTTTCGAAATCAGATGCACTAGTTCTTGGAGGTACTTGTGAATGCAAGCTACTGGTAGAGACGAAAACATTACGTTGGCAGTGAAGGATGGTTGGGTACTGTGGTTGGTACCTCGAATGGGTTTGATGTAAATGGATTTTCGTTGATTACCTACTGCAAAGATGATATTTTACATTTTTAAGAGAATAGGGTTTGAGTTTTAAGGGTGAAAGAAATCATTCACAAAGATGATATTTTACATTTTTATGTAAAAATATGGGTTGATCTCTTTATTGTGATTTGAGGTGTAGGTGTCAAGTGTGTGGCTTGATGGCATGGTGTACTGTTGGTGGTGAGTCGTGAATGAGCTGATATTGGACTAGTGGTGGAATGGACTAACGGGTGGTGATGGATGGGTGGTGATGTCAAGTTGGTCATGAATTAGTGACAGTGGAAGTTGCTGATGGACCTGGTGGGGAAGGTTTTGTGAATGAGCTTTTGTTGCTGGTTTGGTTTTGTGAATTGTTGAAAACATTTTTGAATTTTGGAAATGTTGATTTGAAATGAATTTTGGAATTTTTTAGATTGTACAAGGGTAAAATGTGAAATATACAAATTTAAATTCAAATATAGAGTTATTAGATAGTGGTTAAACAAACATAAATTTAGAAGGCTCTAAGTAGTGGTATTCATATAGAGTTAGTCTAAGTAGTGGTATTCATATAGAGATAGAGGTAAACCTCTATGTAGAACCCTCTACTTATATAGAGGAGAAAACAAACATGATGTTAGCCTATAATTTTTCCATCGACTCACTACTCGGTACTGGTCATTACACATACTTTCCGGATTCTCAAGAGTATGATCGAAAAGTGGTGGAGCCCTTCTAAACTCCCTTTCCATCGTCACTTGAAGTAACAATACAGGCCAGAGAATATCACCGTGCTGTGATGATTCATGAAACCTACTAGAACCACCTGTTGCACAATCTGAATTAAGAAATAAAAGCACCTGAAAATATGCTCTCCCACCTGATGTATAATAAGCTCTAATAAATCGGTTAAGCCAAACTCCATGATTCCTACCAAATGAAAACATGTGATAAAATAAAACCCAATGTTGCAATTCTAAGAACCCATGAAAGATGATAGTCAGAATCTCGAATGGAGGAAACTTGGATTAAAACCTTCCCATGGAATCTAGAGCATATCCATTGAACTCATGTGTAGGATTGCAATCCCATATGACACCCTGCACCTCAGCTGCAAAAGTAAAATTTCTTCACAGTACCCATGTTTCAAAACTGGTTCATAAACAAATTTCCCATGGTGATCATCCAATAAAATTGAACCTATCGTCTCACAAGATTTGTTAACTTCAGTATCATTCAGAAACACAAAGATAGTTGAATTTATTGAGTGAAATTCTGGTTGATACTCAAGGATATGAAATAATAGAAGAATCAATTTAGTCAACCATAGAAGATTACAGTGCTGCTGCATTCTGTCAGGTAGCCTTCTATAATCACCACTTCCACCTTATTCAACACTTAAAATCACAATATAATTCGCAAACCAAAATTCTAATAGGTACCCAAGGTAACTGGTGATACTATCCTCTTGTGACAATTTCAGGAACAACTTGGTGAAGCTGATTGTGTAAGTAAGAAATTGTCTAAAAAGCATATAGCAATAATCATCTTTGAAAATCTGATTTCCTGTGTCACAGTGCTTCACACCATAATATGCAACTCCTTCACTAATCGAAATTTTCCCACAGACCTCGGATGTAAGCACACTCAACATGATATAATCATCAGGCCAAATAAGCAGGTTCATTCCCATTGCAAGAGACTCTAACCAGCTGGAACTTATTATTTGTGAGAACCATAAATCAAATAGTTGGGTTAAGAGAATTCTCACGCTCCAGAAAACTGCCGAAACCAACTCACAACATGGAGTCCAAATCCCATCCAGCAAACCACCTCATAACTGCAAAATGAAAGAACCACAGAAAGCCCACCTTCCACTGTGATGTAGTTGATCAAATAATTCCCTTGCAATACTAGCTGCACTATTCCCTATCACTTGAAGAATCAACCTCGACCAGTGAGGATTACCTTGCTCAAGCAACTCACATTTGAGCTGTAATAAATAAAATTCTGCTCCTGTCATACAAGGAAGTTGGGCATACCATTTATGTGCCATGTTAAAGTACACCACTCTAGCCAATAAGGAAAACATAAATCTATTCCTCTCTAAGAATTCAGCAAACAAATTCCAATCACCACCAATTTCAACAACATAGACAATTCTAAGAGTCACCGAATTCAGAAAACATGATTTAAAATCATCCACAAGATGAGTAAATACCTGATGAATTTCATTTACTTTTTCAGGGTCAAATACGGAACAAGTGTAAACACAACAAAGAGAGAAACAAACAACACCACTCTTCTAGCTGCACAATAAAGTCTCAAGCATTCTATCCAACAAAATTGTGTCGCTCTCTGACAATTGAACAAACACCTTCCTCTCACTATGAGTATCAACAGAATTAACACATACAAGAGAAATCGAACTGAGAAATCTCAAATCTGAAGTATACCCCAGGCTAAGAATTAACTGAATAATGAATTTACCATAAGAATTTGATGAATTAACAACATATTTACCTCGATCGAATAATAAGCGAGAAATATCAAGTTGGAAGTAGAAATAATCCCTATAGAGAAACTTGCTTTGGTGATAGAACAACTCCTTCAAGTATTGGCAATATTGTTTATCAATTGTACTCTGGTTTCGATCCATGTAGTCCCTTACCACTTTAATCTCAACAACTTCGCTTTGAAAATGCAAAACATAAATCGAACTACTCCTAGTAATGAGGGATTTTTCTTCTTGTGGTTTTGTATTCACCGAATCTTCTTTTTCCTCAAATAAAAATGACGGAACCACTTCGAAATCGAGAGATTCCTCTTCAATACCCCTGGAAATTGATTCGAACATTGGAGATCCAACATCATCTGGAATTGGAGTTTTAGAATTAGAATCACAAATTATTATTGTTGCAATAGAATCTAAAATTCCATTAGAATCTTCCAGTGTAAGACCATGACCAGCAGAAATTCTAACCTGTTCGTCAAGATATTCTCGAAATAACTCTCGGATAGACTGCAAATACTTTGCTGATGGTTGTTCATAGTGTTGATCAACCTTCTTGAGTAGATCTGCGTGTTTAAGAGCCAACTAGTCCTATCTTTGGTGGGATTCCTTTTGAGTTCTAACTAACTCATCAATCTTTCGGTTCAGTTCATCAAACGCAGCGTTGTTGGCCATGAAAGCAGTCGGAGAATCGACTGCTATGATACCAATTGTAGTGAACTCACTACAATTTGGTTTATCAGGAATAAAATGAATCTCTAAGGATAGAGATGATTTGGGATAGGTAGAAGAAATTAGAGATTAGGGAAAGAACTAGACGAATTAGAGGATAGTAAGAAATATACATTGAAAGAAGTTAGGTACAATATCGGTGGAGGGAAGCCTAACAACAAGCTGAGCCCCTATATCTTTTTGAATGGAAATAACTAATTAATAAAAAAGAGAATTACTTATTTTGTAATTTATGTCATAATTAGCTATACAATTCCTCAACCTCTTCAAGAATACCACCATATCTTCACCAAGTTCACCTAAAGTAGAAAAATCAAGGACTCCAAAACCATAACCATGAACTGAGCACTTGTCCAAATATTTGGTGCGCTTGTGAGAAATAGCCTCAGAAATCGCAACACCTAGAGTAAAAGCTCGACCATTGTTACCTAAAAAGGCGAAACACCATAATGTCGAAGTAAACATCTCGACCATTCTCCCAACTATAGACGAGAATATCAGCGGGTCTAAGAACCTTGTCATTGTCAGATAAAAAGCCAAAATTGACTTTCTTCCCAGCCGAAACCCCAGCTTTGTAACAAATATCAGAGACGTCATCCCTAACAAAATCATGCCTAAACTTGAGCCCTACCTCACTTGCACAATGAAGAGCATGATCTCCATGAACATCCATTTTCCTTTTACAACATGAACAAACATCCACACCATTGAAAATTGGTATACCAAGTCTGTAAGAAACAACATCCCTAAACTGCCGAGGCCTAGGAGATTGGTTAAGCCCATATATTGGTACAACTTTGAGATAATATTTTGCATGGTCAAGTCTGTTGCTTTTCTAGAGTATATCATCACGATCAGACATAGGAAATTGGCTAGGGATATTTTTCTTCACAACATCAAAATACAGAACTGCCAGAGATTTCATGGGATGAGTGGCAATATAATTGATGTCGAAAGAGGATATCCCACAAGCCTGCATGAACTGGGAAAATGCATGTAGATAGGCACAACTAGGTTCTGACTCATGTGAAAGCTTAAGAATGATCTCCTGTAAATTTTTCGTATGAAAACACGAAGCAAGATAACAAAAAATACTTGTATCAGCCATCGTAAGAACACCGAGGCCACCATACTTCATTGGAAGCGTAGCAACACATTGTTGTAAGGGCCCGAACCCCGCACCATCACCTGTAACTATATGTCGCAGGAACTGTAACAAAGGTTGATCATAGCAGGAAGTAATTTGCCGAAGAGTAGCAGGATTAGTAGTTCTAAGATTGAAATAAAGCTTCGAAACACCTGAGAAACTTCGCATCAACAACAACTCAGTTTGCGGGTCTTGTAATTGCTTAACAGACTCCATAAGCTACACTGTTTTGTCGATCCTACTCCTTACTAAATCACTGCAAAAATGCAGGTTATGACTCACAGACCCCCCCCCCCCACCCACCACCACCACCCAACAACTCCTCGCCAGAGGAAGGCATACTAATGTTGGGTGGAAATATACCATCTGCATGACTTCTAGGTTCACTACAAGGCCAAAATAGCTCAGTATTATTAATGTTAAGATGAATACCCGGACTGTTACCTTCAGCTTGAATAATTTAGAGGGATTTTGCTACTTCCAAGGTGTCACTGACAATGGTACCATCTTCAAGATACCATGCGTGGAAGTCAAGAGTGCACTGACTTGAGATCATATTCACTAGAGGATGTAAAACCAAGGCAAACAACAAAGGACCCAAAGGATCTCCCAGTTGCACACTAAGAGCAGATGACAGAACGAGCATTGTAATATAATCTCGTAGGTGTAGCATAGAAGAACTCCACCCACCTGGAGATACTAGGACATCGCAGTCTAACTTCACGGATTAACGTGGTCCGATTAACCATATTAAACACATTTGAGAAGTCAATCAGAAGCATAAACAAAGTATTTATTTTTTTTGGGTGTGTATGTGTGTCATCCTTATCTAATCTATTAGAGAAAATTATATCAGTGGAACAAATCTTATGATTTTTTTTTCTAATAAGAGATGGTTATATTAAAAAGAAAAACACGATCTATAGGAACAAAATTAAACACATCCTTATTCAAAAACCAAAAAAAAAAAATCTGCTTCAAAAACCAAAGAAAAATAACCTCCATAACCATACCTCCAAAAACCCTGATGTTTCTTTCCTTTCAAAGATGCAAAAAAACAACATAAATCACCTTCTACCAAATATCACTACATTTTCCTTTAAGATAAATAAGTTTCCAACAAATATTATGATTATTTTGATCCAATTAGTTTTCCCCAAATTTTGAAAAGTACAAATTTCTGCATGGTAACTTAAAAAAACGCCTCCAAATGCCTCGTATCCAATTTTTTCCCCCTAGAGAACTATGAAATACACTCCGAGATCCGTTTCATAAATTCTAGACGGATCTGACAGTGGATGACCAAGAATCGATAATGCTTTATACCCCCATATTTTTGCCGAAATTTTCCCACAGTGACATGTCACTCCCCCACCGGTATATGGCATTCATCTCAGGACCCACTGCAAGCCCGAAAGGGTTCAATAATACTAGATGTTTAGATTTTTACATGTCATAGGGGAAAATAGTGGGTGGGTGGGGTGGGGTAGGGTAGGGTGGAGTGGGGGGAGGTATAGGTGGGGGGTATGCAGCAGGGTCAAACAAGAATACACTACCTATTTTTGCATCTAACGACTCGTAGTACACTATCAAACAGAAGCAGGAAGTGAGGAGCAGTCACTCCCTAGTTTAGAAGAGTAACCCATAAAATTATTTTTAGAAATACATGCCTATTCAAAAACCTGGTTTACAAATATAGGTCCGTTTTTTTTTCAAATTTTCAAATATAGGTCTCTTTCCACTTTTCCACCCATCTTGGTTAAGTCCCATTACTTTTTCACTTATTTACCCTTTACTAATTGCTAAGTTGACCTTCTTCGTCATTTTTATGGTTCGTTGATCTCAGTTCAGGATCGTTTCACCATTTTCAGGTTCGTTACATCATTCCCTAAAAGGGTTCATCATTCACAAGTTCAAGATTTAGGGTTCGAGTTTTTTAATTCTAAGTTCATCATTCCTAAGTTCAGGGTTCAGAGTTCCCAAGTTCAAGGTTTCCAAGTTTTAGGGTTTAGGGTTTTTAGTTGGTGGAAAATCGACCTTGCACAAAGGAGATGTGGTTCATGGGTAAATAAGACTTTTTAATAGGTGAGATAACTGCCACATTGCACTTAAAAAACAGTGGCACAAAGTCAAAACAGGCCTATATAAGAAAAATTCAAGAAAACGGGCCTATATACGAATACGCAAAAAAAAAAAAAAAAAAAAAAGCCTATATTTCCAAATTTTTATTTATTGTTAAAATTTCAATATCTAGTTACATCGACGTATCAGGTAAGTGTGCAACAAGTTGCGCCGCAATCCCTTATTGAATTAAAAATCATATCCTTTTAAAAACAAACTCTCTCGAACCAGGAGTCATGACATTATTGTGCATGACTTTCTGGACTCTCTTGAGAAGTCCAACCTCCTAAGGAGCCAAAAAACAAAATGTTTCAAAAGCGAAGGGAATAAAGGCGTGTCCATTATCATGACATGCTTTCTCATGTTTCACTATCTTACCTGAGGCAGCCCTCAATGCTGCTTGTCCCACTGTAAACGAGCCATGTCCAATACTTACTAAAGGGGAGACCCCAGTGAGGTCAACAGATGCGTGTTTCCCGTTTTCCCACCCAAAAATAAGAACATCGGCTGGCCTAAGTGGTGATCTCCCTTCGAGTGGATCTGTTAAAAAGTTGACAGCCACTTCTTTCTTTGCTGAAATACCGTCTCTCCATAATATATCATATAAAGTATCCCTCGCATGATCATGTCTATGTTTAAAACCTGAGTCTACCTTGCAATGAACTGCGGGTTCCCCGTAGGTATCCAAACACCTTGTGAAACAAACAGGACAACGTGTGTCCGAATGGTATAAGAGGATCATCAACCTATATTTAAGGATGACACGGTACTCTAAGGGCGATATCTTCAGTCCAAGGCCTTCAATCGGAGTAGCGAGGAGGAAATCCTAGGAGTGCACTGCCCGTAGGCAACCGAAAACTGCTTTCTGTCTGTCCGAAAACTCATAAACTATGTCCATGTCTTTAACTACTTTACCAAATAGAGAAGTCTCCAAAGTACTTTGGGCTTTAGTTAGGGAAGTGTGTTTATTGGTAAAGCTGCTAAAGTCAAAATCCGGGAGAGTTACTTGTAATGTCTTTAGATCCTTGTGAAAATTATCATCCATGTCTTCTACCTCCCCACTTCTTAATATATGATCATGTAACCCCAAGGTTTGGACACGTGATGTTATAAAGGCATATTGGGATGCATCACCAGCAGCATACAAGCCAAGTCCTCTATATCTAATTGGGAGGGTGGATAACCTCTATTGTAGCTCTCCAAAGAACGGACCTTTACAAACCACTATGCCCTCTATCACCTCTCTCAAACCTTTATCAAAAATATCTACTGCTTCCATAATGTATTCATTTTGGCATATACGAATTCCAAATAACAGTTTGGAAATACCCATGCATGCACGTAGAAGTAAAAATTCACTTTGAGGATCATGGAGCTTGGATAGAACCTGCATCAGTTCCACTCCTTTCTTGCTCTCTTAATGACAAGTCCCTTCACAAACCCATCATCTAGACTGACTGCGCCTCCCAATAATTTAATCCCATTATCTTGTCTTGAAATTTCAGTCGGAAATAACCCATCACTTAGCTTTCGTCCATCACAAGAAGGCCAAAAATTTTATGTTTTCTTAATATTCAATATATAAGCCCTAAAGCGGTCCCTTCCGTCTAGACGACTGTAAGTGCCTTCACCACTTTAGCAGTGTCACCAATAACACTAATATCGTCAAGGTACCAAGCCTGTAATGATAATGTACATTGTTTATTTATCTTTGTTACAAGATGATGGAGCACCAAGGCAAATAATAATAATGGTCCCAAAGGGTCACCCTGCTGTACCCCTGTAGGTAAAATAAATATGATAGTCTTCCACATACAGTCTTGTAGACTGACCATAAAAGTATTCTACCCACGACGATATGGATGGAAAGTGCACAACTGTTCGGTTGACTAGGTTGAAAGCATTTGTGAAGTCTACAGTTAACATAGTGAGGCTATCATCCATGTGGGGTTTACTAACGAACCTGTTCACAACATGAAGGATTTCCAAATTGCCCACTTATTTTTCCATACTTT
This sequence comes from Papaver bracteatum, assembly GCA_023529315.1. Taxonomy (NCBI): domain Eukaryota; kingdom Viridiplantae; phylum Streptophyta; class Magnoliopsida; order Ranunculales; family Papaveraceae; genus Papaver; species Papaver bracteatum. Next base: position 1,507,065 of record JAJJWX010000433.1, read on the forward strand.
TTACTGAGGTTGCGTGGTACGTTTACCCTAATCTAAAGACTTAAAACACTAGAAAATTTTCACGTTGAACGGTGAGGAAACCCTTTCTTCCTATTGGTCGATATAGGATTTTTTGAATTTGGTGAAACGAGAGTTTTGGTGAGGACACTTGGCGACGTATGTGTAGGACCAGAATATCGTTACAACACTTCTCTGTGAGATTAACAACGTTTCCCAGTGAGCATCACCGCAAGCTTTTTAACAACACTTTGCGAATGTCACAAAAGCAGTCAAGAGAGCGACGTAATAGCTGACGAACGAAGAAAACATGAGAAAAGCATGTTTGTTCCGCGATGGTTACAAGGCTTACGAGAATGAATATTGTAACTATCGTGGTACAATCGCAGAACAAATCCGAGATAAGAGGAAAAATTAGATGTCATCCATTATGTGACTACCCTATAAATAGAGACCCAATATGTCCAGAAAAGGAGGATGTATTTTGGAGAGTTAAGAAAGTCTTGAGGAGAGAGAAACTTCAAGAGAATAGTTGTAATCTTGAATTCTTCCATTTCTGTAAACATTTCTAAGAACAAAAATAATAAAGTGTCGTTTTTAATCTTCAATTGTCAGTTGAATATAGCAAGATCATAACAAGGGTGTAGTGTGGGATTTCCTGCAACTACATTTTGGCGCCCGAAACAGGGATTGAATTAACGAAAATCGTAGGAAAAATAAAGAAGAAGGTAAGAATTGTTCAAGATTAAGAAAATCATTAAACAAATTAGTAAAATAATTGAAGGAAGAATGATTAAAATCAAAGAGGATTGAAGAAAATTGGAGTGTGGTATGGTAACAAGAACAATTATTGATAGATTTCATGAAAATATCAAGGGAAAGATACATAAACGGGATTTTGAAGGAAGGAAAATTATGACGGTGGAAAAAATATCATCATTGAAAGATTGGGAAAAGCAGGAGATCACATTTACAGCAACAGAAATACCAGAGGAAAATCTAAGTCATACATCTCCTTTGATAATCACGGTATCCGCTATACCAATGAGAAAGGAAGAATCAATAAAATCTGTTGAAGAATGGGCTATGAATAGAACTTTGGTGGATTCAGGAAGTTCTGTGGACATAATATTTTATCATACTTTTAAGAAAATGGGATATAAGGATGAAGAAATGTGTTGTTCAACATATCATATTCATGGCTTTGGAAAATCTTTAACAAAACCTAAAGGCGAGATAGTGGTACGAATTCCACTAGGGGAGATTCAAACAAAAGTAACATTATGTGTGGTAGACATGGAATCACCGTATAACATAATATTAGGAAGACCGTGGATACATGCAATCAAGTATGTAGCATCAACATTGCATCAATGCATCAAATTTCCTATACCCAGTGGAATTGGAGAAATTAGAGGAGACACAGATTTTGCGAAATTGTGTTACCAAATTGAAGTAAGAAATTGTGAAGAACGTCCAAAGCTGCGAAAGGTTCGCAGAAAATTGGCGAGAGAAACAAAGAAGGAAGAAGAATTTTAAGTTTACGTGATAAGAGCAAAAGAAGGGAAAGGAATACCCAGCGAAATCTCGCGAGAAGGAGATGAACTCGCGAGAGTTATGAAAACACCAACACCAATGGGAGAACCTGAATCCAGTTATCTTGCAGCAGAACCAACAAAGGAAATAAATATTGGGAGTAAAGAAGAGCCTAAAATGCTGAAAATTGGGACTAGAATGGAGGCAAATGAGGAAGAAAGAACTATAAATCTCTTGCGAGAATATAAAGATATCTTCGCATGGAGCATGGATGAGATTCCAGGGATAGATCCATCAATAGCATGTCATAAATTAGAAATCAACAAAAACATAAGACCATTTAAGCAAAGAATAAGGAAAATCGCAACAACATATCATTCTCAAATAGAAGAAGAATTATAGAAGATGCTCGACGCAGGAATTATAAGGCAATCAAAATATCCAGAGTGGATTGCAAATATGGTGGTGGTCCCAAAGAAGAACAAGGGGATAAGAATTTGCATAGATTTCACTGATTTAAACAAAGCTTGTCCTAAAGATAGTTTTCCGTTACCAGATATCCCACAGATGGTTGAATCAGCAGCGGGAAATTCCAGAATATCATCGTTAGATGGATATAAAGGATATAATCAAATCCCTCTCGCTGAAGAAGATCAAGAACATACCGTATTTTTTGCTCCAAGAGGATTATATTGTTATACAAAGATTCCCTTTGGCTTACGAAATGATGGTGCAACGTATCAAAGAATGGTGGAGAAGGTGTTTGCAAAGTGGATCCACAAAACATTAGAAGTGTATGTAGATGATATGCTGATTAAAAGCAAAGAAGCTGAGAATCATGTACAAGATTTGAAGGAGATTTTTGATCAAATGCGACAATTTAATATTAAAGTGAATCCCGATAAGTGTACTTTTGGAGTAACTTCAGGGAAAATTTTGGGGTATATTGTATCAAAAGAAGGAATACAAGTTGATCCTGAAAAAGTACAAGCAATTCGCGATATGCAAACGCCTGCGACGGTAAAAGATGTGCAAAAATTGAATGGACTCTTAGCCTCGCTAGGAAGATTCATCTCGCGATCTTCAGACAAGTGCAAACATTTTTTCGATATACTCAAAAAGGGAACAAAATTCAAGTGGACAGATGAATGTGAAAAGGCTTTTCAAGGAATAAAAGAACATTTAATGAACATAACTATCTTACAGAAAGATGAACCGGGAGAAGAACTATTGATTTATCTCGCAACAACCACATATGCGCTAAGTGTTGTGTTGCTGTGAGTAGATGCAGGGGTAGAAAAACCAATTTATTACATCAGCAAAACGTTCAATTCTGCAGAGAGAAATTATTCAAAGATTGAAAAACTAATTCTAGCATTGGTGCATGCAACTTTTAAGCTTCGCATCTACTTTCAAGCATATAAGGTCAAAGTGTTAAAAAATGTTCCAATTGAGTCAGTAATGAAAAATTCAAAAAGATCAGGCAGAGTTGAGAGATGGAATGCACAAGTAGGACACTTTGATATCCAATATGAAATTTTATCCTCGCCAAAGTCACAAGTTATCGCAGACTTCTTAGCTGAATTTCCTTTAGAAGATGATGAAGCAGTGGAAGAGATGATGGATGTAGAAGATGAACATGGAGATCCAAAAGAGTTATTAACAGAACCCGATAGATGGGAGATATTGGTGGATGGATCATCCAATGGAGAAGGAAATGGGATTGGAGTTATTTTTATTTCGCCAGAAGGAGAAAAAATAACTTTTTCATTTAGATTGAAATTTGCATCCACTAATAATGAGACAGAATATGAGGCCGTGATTCATGCTTTAAAATTTTCGGTAGAAATGAAGTTGTAAAATGCTAGAATCACCAGCGATTCACAGTTGGTTATTCGCCAGATAAAAGGAGAATACACAACAAACGAACCATCTTTAAGAAAGTATAAAAGATTAGTCGAAGAATTATCTACGAGAATTCCAAAAATAAAATGGAGACACATATCAAGGAAAGATAATAGGCTCGCAGATGCTTTTGCTTTCATATCCAGTATGATGACAAATCCAGCTGCGAGGTGCATAAAAATTCAAACACTTTTATTACTAGCGATAAACAAGGAAGAAGAAGAGGAAGATGTGACGATGGTAGAAGTTGGCGAAGAAGAATTAAAGAGCAATATTACAGATTGGCGAGCAGATCTTCATGCATACTTGGCAAGAGGAGGAATCCCAAGAAATCGATTGGAGGCACATAAATTAAAAATTAGGGCAACCAATTATGAATTAAGAGATGGAGTATTATATCGCAGATCTTTTAGTGGACCATCGCTAAGATGTTTGACGAGGGAAGAAGGACAAAAAATATTGAAGATGTTGCAAAGTGGTGATGCTGGTAATCATAGTGGAGGAAGATCTTTGGCATATAGAACAAAAATGCAAGGCTATTACTGTCCATATATGCATGAAGATGCAAAACAACTCTCAAGGCGTTGCGAAGATTTCCAGCGATATGGAAAGAAGATACATGCACCAGGAGCACCATTATCATCTTCAACAAGTGTATGGCCTTTTGGGAAATGGGGGTTAGATATTTTGGGACCATTTTTGCCTGGTTCTGGACAAAGAAGATATCTAATTGTCGCAATAGTATTTCACAAAATGGGTAGAAGTAAAGGCAGTACAACATATCCGCGATAAAGATATTTTTACATTCATATTTGAGAATATAATTTGCAGATTTGGGATTCCAGCACATTTGGTGTCTGATAATGGAAAGCAGTTTGAAGGGCAGAATATAAAATTGCTACTCAATGTATTTAATATAAAATGTGGAAAATATACTCCTCCATACCCACAAGCAAATGGTCAAGCTGAAGCAACTAATAAGACAATCGCAGACATCTTAAAAAATAAGCTAGAAGGATACAACAAAGCATGGTGAGAACATGTGCATAATGCAATATGGACCTACAATACAACTAGACGAGAATCTACTGGAATGTCACCTTTTTGTTTGACGTATGGAGTTGAAGTTGTGTTACCAACAGAAGTATCTATTCCTACAACAAAAGGAGAGGCTTGGGAAACAAATCTAAGTGCTGGAATGATTTTAAATAAATTGGATGAATTAGAAGAAAAAAGACTTTATAACATATGGAAAATTACCAGCAAAGATTAGCTTGCGAGTACAACAAACGTGTTAAGAAACGTGAATTTCAACCTGGCGATTTAGTGTTGCGAGAAACACCAAGTTATCAGCGAGAGAATGGTGGAAAGTTGGCGAGGAAATGGGATGGACCATACATCATTAAAGATATAGTTGGAACCGGGGCATACAAACTAATGGACCCTGAAGGGAGAGATGTTGGTCAAAGACTTGATAGACCATGGAATAGATTATTTCTGAAAAGGTATTATCAATGACAACTTCTGCAAGATAAGAGATACTGGTACGTAGTATGATGAAACAAATAATAAATTCTTCTTTCTCTGTCACAACTGCGAGGTTCTTCTGATAACAAAGCAAAACAAGAGCTGCGAACATAATCGCAAGAAAAGCGAATAAAAATTTCGCAGAGATATAAGAATGGGACGAACCTTTATGGCGTGCACCCTAGTTCGCGAATAAAATTTCGCAAGAGGCAAATGTAAGACCTAATAGTGCGTCATATAAGGGGGTATCTCTTTAGATGACTCAGGGATAAGGTCATACTGCTGCTAGAACCCGAGTCATGAAGATGTTGGGGTTAAAGAAAACCTATCCAGGAGAGGGATCTTGGAATTCCAACTATATAAGGTTATACCCTGGTTGGACGAATAAGAACCTATTCTAAGGAGTACAGAGTATGACCAAGGCACCGAGGTACACGGTTGAGTCAAGGGTGCCCGGGGCGTACGAAACTACCATGGTTATCCTTAGCAAGTCTTGGCTATGATACACTCGGCCCGAAGAAAACCCCACTTAGGGTGCAGTCTTGTAACTATAAGCCATATAGTCATAAAGGACAAGACGCTGCGAAAACAACTGGTTATTGGAAAATCTGTATGGGAGGAGCTAGTCTTGTATGGCCGATGTGCCCTCCTTGAAGGGCCAACCAGGGGGAAGATAAGGGCGGCACCCTCCATTAGGGAGCTGATAAGTGTCTTAAGACGACAATTTCATTGGGCTTTATGATCGTAAGAACATTTAGGCCTGTCATATTGTCGCGTGACGTAAATTATACAGAGGCGACAAGCCAAAAGAGATATGTTTAGATGAGATCAATGGGTTTTTACATGAAAATGTAAGAACGTCCTGCGATTTCATCGCAAGACGGCAATGTCATGGAACTTTATTCTCGCTAGAGGATTTAGATCTGTCATATTGTCGCAGAAAGTTCAAAGAAAAATGGATAAGGCAAGATCAATGGATTTTTACATGAAAATGTAGAGATGTCCTGCGATTTTGTCGCAAAAAGAAAAATTTGGCAAAATAAGACCTTTAACTAGGAAGGCAAAATAAGACCAACAGAATAATATTAAACATTAACTATTTCAAGAGTGCAGGAAATGTTTGTTCCTCGCAGGAGAATATATGAGAAGGCAACCTTCGTCAGAATTTTTCGGAATATCGCAGGAATTCATTACATCGCAGTTCGCAAAAAGAAGATACGGGAAATAATTCCACATCTCAAGAAAGTTAATGAAGGGGAAGTAGGGGAATAAATAAATAAGATCTCATTATCTTCCTTGAGAATGTTCAAAGTAAACAAAATTAAAGGTTGAATTCTAAAAGTTGCAAAAGTTACATTACACGCAAGAAAGAAAAAGGAAAAGAAAGAATGAATGAAATTCAAGCTTCAGCGATGGTCTCTCCAGACTCAGGGTTTTTGCCATTATTGTCAGCATTACCAACATTTTTCTCATTTCAAGTTTCTACTTCTCTGGGAGAATCTTTTTCTTCTTCTTCTTGATTATTTTCTTCAACATCTTCTTCAGCATTTTCTTCAACAGATGCATATTCTAAATCCTTGTCCATGGGGAGAGGGACTTCATCATCATCAACTTCTAGAGGAAGAACAGATACAGGAGGGAGAGAATGAGATATCAGAATATCATTCACAAGAACTTCAGCACTAAGGTGAACTTTGCGAAGGAAACCTCTGTCACGATTTCTAATCTCTATATTTTTGAAATACTCGAGATAATCAAGTCTTCTCTCTGCTTTGTCGCGAGCTTCTATAAAATAGGAAGTGAGAATCTTGTTTTCTTTGTGAACCTTATCCAACTTTAAGATCAGCAATGGTAGAATGAAGACTTCTTTCAGATTCTGCGAGCAACAAAAATAATTAAATATTATTCAGACAAAGATCTCGCAAGAAACGTAATATAAAATTTGACAGAAAAGATCAACAAATGAGGCAGTCAATTGACTACCTTCTTTTTGAGAGGTTAAGTTTTGAAGTAATGTAAAGAAACAGTTCTCCCATTGGTTCATAGCGTCATCAAATTTATCGCCAACCATACCCTTCAGACGAGATTTCATGTTTTCTTCTTTGGAGTGTAGATACGAGTTTTCCTTTGCTAATAAAGAATGAGATTTCTTTAATTGGGAATATTGATCTTGAAGCTTGCTGGCCTTTAAACTAAGAGTTAATCTACCCTTAATAAGTTTATCTTTCTCAGCGACAGATGATTCAGTTACTTCCTTGAGTTCATCTTTAAGGGAGCGAAGAGATCTCTCTTGATTATCACATATTCTTTGTAGATTACTCAATTGCTGCGAAGAAATCACCATCAAGCTTGAAAATCTATGTTTCTCTTGGGATAAAGTTCTATTTTCATCTGATAAAGATTCTACCGCCAAGTTAGGCTTGGTTAACAAATATGAGAGACGAGTAATCTCGTTACTTAATAAATTTTGACTTTGCGATAGTTGATTATTCTCATTAGTAAGATTATCTATTTGATCGATAGAATATGTGTAGAGATTATCTAATCTATTATACTGGTCCATCTAAGAATCTCTTTCAACACGAGCTTCTTCAGCAATAGATTCAAATTTAAGTCTTTCCATGAAACGAGTCCGATTTGAAACTAATATATGAACCAAAATTTTAAGAAGGAGACTTGAGTACAGAGGATATGAAAGCAAAACAGAAGGACAAAGAGGTAGAGGCAGGAAAATTGTACCTTTCAACTCGTCATTTTTTCTGCGAAGGTTCTCGCAGTTAAGTGAAGAGTTGCGAAGCATATGGTTCAGAGTATCACATTCAGAAATTTTGACTTGAAGGCTTTTTCTTAGAGCTTCAACTTCATTTTCTAAAGATGCTCGTGAAGCAGTACTATCAGAGCCAAAATATTTGAGTAAGGTCTCGCAAACTTCATATTGGAGAGAGTCAGTAGAAGATTTTCTAGCATCGTCTAAAATATTAGATAAAATTTTAAAAGCAACATCAACTCCTACCAAAGTTTCATTTGATGGAGGAAGAGATGCAGAGGGTGAAGTAGTAATGAGGACAAGTTGACAATTTGAGTCATTTGCGATGGTTGTATTATCAGAGGGAGGGGTATTTGGAAAAGTAACAGTTGAAGGTTGTAAAGGACTGGAGGGAATATTATTAACAACAATTGTGGGGGTTTTATTTAACGAAGAGTCAAGGATGTTAACAACGATATTCTCGCAAACAAAAGAATGAAGGTTTGATTGCAAAGAAATGGGGGTAGCTCTCGCAGACTTTAACTCTGGAATGATGAAGTCAGCCTCAAAAGTTTTGTTTTGGCGAAATCTTTTAGGAGGTCTAGCGATGCGCTCATCATTCTGCGAATAATAACTTAGATAAGAAACAGAGGCAACAATATTGTTATTAAGAGATAAAATGTGTTTCTTACTACCTTATTACTCGCATAACTCTTCTTCGGATTTTCAGTCGGTCTCTTACGAGGGTTAGGGTTTTGAATTACAGACTGGGCATTAGGAGTAGCTCCACTGAAGAGAAAACATAATATGAGAATTGTAAGGAATCAAATAGAAAATATTGGAAGAGATGAGTAAAAATCAGTTCAAACAAATATCATAATTAAAAAGTATACCTTGATGACTCCATTAGAACAGTAGCAGGAGAATATGAAGAAGGAGAAAAGTTGCATACGGAAAAAGAAATAAACAGATGAAGAAGATAGAAAAGTAAAAGAAGAAAATTAGTTTTGTAACCTAATCCTACCTTTTATAGGCAAAAGGGGGTGACTTGTTGGTTAGAGACGTGTCGATAAAAAGAAGACTTTACAACACGTGTAGGCAGTCAAGCTAAAATAACGGAGCTATGTCGAGAAGAAAATATGGAAAGAAAAGAAGCTGCGAGCACTATGAAGAGTTGAAGATTCTCATATCTCCTCCACTTTGCAAAGAAGACATGAGAAGAGGCAAGATGTAGGACCAGAATATCGCTACAACACTTCTCTGCGAGATTAACAACGTTTCCCAGCGAGCATCACCGCAATCTTTTTAATAACACTTTGCGAATGTCACAAAAGCAGTCAAGAGAGCGACGTAATAGCTGACGAATGAAGAAAACATGAGAAAAGCATGTTTGTTCCGCGATGGTTACAAATCTTGCGAGAATGAATATTGTAACTATCGCGGTACAATCGCAGAACAAATCCGAGATAAGAGGAAAACTTAGTTGTCATCCATTATGTAACTACCCTGTAAATAGAGACCCAATATGTCCAGAAAAGGAGGATGTATTTTGGAGAGTTAAGAAAGTATTTAGGAGAGAGAAACTTCAAGAGAATAGTTGTAATCTTGAATTCTTCCATTATTGTAAACATTTCTAAGAAAAAAAAAAGTGTCGTTTTTAATCTTTAATTGTGAGTTGAAGATAGCAAGATCATAACAAGGGTGTAGTGTGGGATTTCCTGCAACTACAGTATGTTTGGTTTAAAAATTACAAACTCAAAAGGAAAACTTAACTTACCGTGTTTGGGATTTTGTGAAAGTCCAACTTCAATTCGGAAGTTGAGTACATACCATATTATGATTTCCCCCCCAAATTAATGCATAAAACTAAAAAAAAGAAGAAAAACCATATATTTGACACATATTTTCTGGTAAAATAAATAAATAAATAATATCCATACATATTTCTTATATTTTTTCTACCTATTTAATGTATTTCCACGAGGCAGGATGAACCTCGCGCACACCAAGTTAAAATAAATAAAAATGCTAGCGCGGACACAAATCTAGTCGTGATTTAGGCCCCTTCCTATGGGTGTGGAAAACATGAATGTTTTCCATTTAAGCACCCACTATGGAGGTGGAAAACAGGAAAACCGACCTGGCTAAGTGGAAAATTTTCCACTTAGCCAGGCCAGGTCAAGTTTCTACTGAACAGTCGAGTCTCGACCGCTAGGTCAAGATAACACCGTTAGGTGTTTACTACACCGCTAGCGGTTTCTGTAAGACTTGTAGGTGTAGTTTACACCGTTGCGTGGAATCTGGTCCAACGGACATAAATCTCCCCCCCTATAAATACCACATTCCTCTACCATTTTAACTCACACCTTCTCTTCTCTACTCTTCACATTTGTTAATCTAAAACAAATTTCATCATCTAACTCTTTCATTCACTCGTATTGTATAATTTCTTTAATATGTCTCAATCTAATACTCAATCTAAACAACAAAAGAAGAAGATTATGGGTCCAAAATTTACCGTAGCCGAAGATGAAAGCATTTTCAGAAACTATGTGTTCTTTACACAAGATAGTATCGATGGTGCCAGTCAACAATCTACCAAGTTGTGGGATAACATATTTGTTAACTTTCGTCAAGAAACTATGAACATTAACGATCGTGATGCAAATGGATTGTCCGGTCGCTTTATTACAATCAATGCCCAAGTTTCCTTGTATGTCGCTGCTATAATGCAAGCTGCTCGTGGTCGAGAGCGCGGTCTTGTCGATGTTGATGTCGAACGAAAGTGCCGAACTGATTGGCACCATAAACATGGGACAAATTTTACTTATGAAAGTTGTTATCATATTTTGAAAGTGTTGCCTAAATATTATCTAGAAGTGTTAGAAAACATGCAGAATATACCTGCAAGTTTACCATACACTTCTTCACCTTCGATACTAGCTTCGCAACCATCTCAATCATCTCACCCCCTTCAGATTATCCATTTTCTTCACCAGAAACCACCAGAAACAACAATTCCAACTTGAATATCGATACTGCAATTAAGAGAAAATTATTAGGAAGAAATCATGCAAGAGCAGCGAGAAAAGCTGCCCAAGAAGGAGAAGCAAGTGAAGGAGGTAGTAGTACTATGGAAACTTTGATAGAGCATCAAAAGACCGTCGAAAAACAAAGAGTTGTAGACCGCAAGTTCTTGACTAAGGAGATGAAAAATCATCGACTAACTCTAGAAAAATTTGTTTCAGACTATGACAAGAATAAGATTCTAAATGCAAACACCGAAAAAATGAATCCCATACAATTGATAGTATGGGAGATGGATATGGACAGGTTAACAGAGGAATTGGAAGAAAAAAGAAACAAGAGAAACATGGAAAAATAATTTGGGGTTCAAGATGAAGATGAGGATGCTGAAAACGACGATGAAGTAGTGCCACTTAATTAATTAAGGTATTAGATTTAATTTTAATAAATTATTCTACTTTTTTCATTACATTAAAACTTAAACTATTTTTTTGTCATTACATTAAAAAATTTAAACTTAGAACAACTACAAAACAAAATTATGGAACAACAAATGAAACTTAAACAATTTAAAAAAATTAAAATAAATAACAAATGAAGCAATAATAAAAAAACCAAAACAAATGATACAACATTACTCAATTCGTCCCCCATCTCTTCCAAACTCAGCCACATATTCGCTATGAGATCTTCCCTTAACATGTTATACAAAGTTTTGTTCTCAATATGACTGGTCATTTGTGCATAGTTCCTTGCAGGTAATCCTCTTGCTGGTATAATCTCAGGCCTTAAGTCTTCATCTTGATGGTTAGTCCAATTCTTATTACGACGAGTCTCCTGGATAACCATGTTATGCATAATGATGCAAGTCAACATATATAGTCTTATGCATTTCACGAGCACTTATACCACGATAAGGCCCACACATGATTGCGAACTTCCGCTTCAGAATTCCAAAAGTCCGTTCCACATCCTTTCTCAGATTCATTTGTTTACTATTGAAATACGAGTATGAACGACCCATTTCACCGGCAAGTGGCTGACGGTAACATTGAACTAAAGTTAACCATTTTGGATAAATTCCATCTGCAAGATAATAAACATGAGTGTAGTGATTCCCGTTGATAGCGAAATTTACCTAAGGAGAAATTTCATACTTTAAATCTTCAAACAAAGGCGATTTGTGTAAAACATTTATATCATTTTGAGATCCCGGGAGACCAAAAAAAGTGTGCCATATCCAACAATCATAAGATGCATCAGCCTCAAGGATCACCGTTGGTTTTGCGTAGTGACCTTTATACTGACCCGCCCAATAGGTAGGGCATCCGGTCCATACCCAATGCATGCATCAAGACTACCTAGTATTGCGGTAAATCCCCTTTCCTGATTTTTCTTTAATATTTCTCTAACATCAGCATCAGTTGGTTTTCGTAAATAGGTAGGACTAAAATGATTAATCATTGTTTCGCAAAACAACGCAAGATACTTATATGCAGTTGTTTTTCCAATGCGAAGGTACTCATCATTAGAATCTGGAGGTCTGCCATATCCTAAAATCCTCAAAGCCGAAGTAACCTTTTGTTCAGGGCTATGACCCCTAATATTCAGTGCATCATACTGATAATTAAATTGAGGTTCTACTTGACAAATCTCACCAATAATCTTTAGCACCAAATGTCTAGGCATGCGGAATCGGCCTTGGAAATTTTCATCCGAGAACACACAGACAAGAAGAAAATAATCGTGCGTCAGCTTCTCGTGCCATTCATCCCGACCACGGTACATATACCTTTTTGTGAACACTTCTCTTGGCTATGGATCTCTAGGTATGTGCCCCGATGAATCTAGCTGCATCAAGGTGTTGGTTAGTTATTTATCTTCATCTGACTCATCATCAATTTGTTTCAAGGCATGAAAGAATATTCGTTGTTATTCTTCAAATCGATCCATATGAATACACACTTCTTCGTCAGAAGAATCCATATCCATTGAGTTGAAAAAAATAATTAAACAGATGATTAAGGTACAAAAGAGTGAGTAAAGATAGAGTTAACGAGAAAATGAGGTGTGATTAAATTTAATTGAATAGGGTGAATTTATAGATAAACGTTGGGAAAATAGCCGTAATTTACTAAAATAAGCGACGATTACAAGACCGACCAGTTTTTTAAAAAAACGCCAGCGGTGTAGACTCGACCGCTTATATTTTCTACCATAGTGGTGCGGCCAGTTTGCCAGGCCAGATGACATGGCAAATGGTGGGTTTAGCCATTGTGAAAAATACTACAACCCCCCTACTATATGGGTTCAACATATAGAAACCCAACAAAATGGATCCTTCATTGTCAACTCCATACTTTAGAAAAGTGAAATTCCTAAGCCCAGAGTATCAAATTTTCTTCAGATCTGGCCCATAATTTTAATTAATGAATTTTCATAATGGCGATTTTGCCCTTTTTAATAAATACAAGAGGAAAACCAGAAGATATTTCATTTCTCTTTTCTCTTTCTCTCTCTCTCTCGGCTCTACCGAAAATTATTTTTAGGTTTTTTTTTTCTGATTTGGTTTCTTTTCTTGTTTACGATCTGGTTCTTCATCGACAATACTATATAGATTCAATCGAAGATCTTATCAGTACTAAGAATCAATCTATGAATTTCAACTTCTTCGGTGAAATGAAACTGTAATGAGCAGATCTGAAGCAGAATCATATCAGTGTTGAGAATCAATCAACGAACCTAAACCTGAGCATAAAGAAACTCGATTTGATTCAATTGTAACTCGATTGAAAAACCTAAATCGTTATTAATTAGCAGTACTTGTTCTTGAAGGGAATTTATGAAACGCGGGGAAGACATGTTGAGAATCAATATCGACAAATATATACAGAGATTCATCAACAAAAACAATTGAAAAGATAAGTTTATCTCTCTAATCTTAGTTATTTGTTTGAAGTTCTTCGTTCCATTTCCAAAAGAATTTTCAGAAGATTTTTTACGGTTTTAAAAACTTAGCAACTTTATTTAACTAATCACGAAAACACTAAGTTTGTCGTTCTGATCTTCATATTCGAGAATCACGATAAAAATGTTCTAATCTATTTACTGATTTCAGAGTTTCTGGAAAAGAATTTGATTGATTTTTTTTCCTAATTTTGGTTCTTCATCAATCTTTTCTGAAATTCGATTTGTAACAACAGCTGAAGGTTGTTAATGCTTGGAAACAACTTATTCATGATTGAACCTAGGTAGTACTTATCATCTTGTATAATAACTCCAATTTGAATGATTCAGGTTTCAGTTGGTGATATTTGTGGTGACTCCAATTTGAATCAATCAATTTATTCTAATTTGTTGTTTTGAAGCTATTTCAGGTAACGTTTTCATTTTGATTCAATATGATTGACTCATTTAGTAGTTCTTTTTTCTTATTTAGTTTTATTAGGTTTTTATTTGGGATATTTAACGTTTAGTACCCAACAAATGTCCAACACCTAGCTTTGGTACCTAACATTTGATATATTAAGGGTTGGTACCTTGACCAGATGTGGACTGTCAGATACAAGGTTTGACTTAACAGTTTCTTACTTTTTAATTTTTATTTCGTTTTTAATAATTTAATTATGGGAAACGTTATTTTGTTTATCGTTCACGTTATAGTTATTGTGTGTGTTGTTCACGTTATAAGGTCAGTCCTTCCAAAATCCCGTCTAACCACCGGCTGCAATTACCATTTCAAGCATGTAGCCATCATTACCGATACCAATGTTGGAACACAGAACCCGCCATAGATCAACAACCACCACTGCAAGCATCACCTTAACATCATTTCTCTCAAGTGATTTTTCTCTCGAAACGAACCCATTACCACCAGCAACCATTTCAGTCACAAAACTCATATTAGAGAAACACTCACATTTCCAGTACCAAATTCATCCCATCATACACACACAGAACCCCAATTTCAGGCCACAACATTTCTTGTTATTCTCCCCTAAATTTCAGTTCAATAACACATACATTTCGTATTTTTGTGGCTGTTAAACATCAATAAAATTCCAAGACTCCATCTCCATTCGAATTATAGTTCCATTAATCAAGCCTTCTTCTCTTTATAGAATTTCCAATTAAACCCAATTTCTTTTCACATCTAGAACCCCCAAATTCCATTTTCTGCTATTGATAATAAATGAAATGCTAATCCTTGAAATCTCCATTGATCGGACCACTTTTAACCATCTTCCATTACATGTCTCTACTACAGCCAATGTTTCCCGCAATCATTTGTTCATGGAGCTGATTCCAACTTTATTCACGGCTGCAAACTTCCCAAATGGCTAGCAACACCAACAATCATTTACAGCATCAACGCCACCTTCCCGACCAAACAAACCCCCTGAAATTCGTTGATTGAATCACCAATTTCAGTAAAACCAGTAACCACGTCTGTTTTCCTACCTAGATCCTCTTTTTCTCTTGATAAGAACCTCACCAACTTGACATGAGAATTGCAATTTCATTTTGAGATTGGATTTCTGTCCGATTTGCGAAATAAAGTTAATTTTCTTACTGTGCAACTAAAAGCGTGAACAATAAACACAATAAAATTATTTTTATTAAAAGAGAATAATAAACAATCGGGTCAAATCTAGTCCCTAACAGTCCACATCTGGTCAAGGTACCAACCCTTAATATATCAAGTGTTGGGTACCAAATCTAGGTGTTGGACATTTGCTGGGTACCAAACGTTAAATATCCCTTTTTATTTTTGTTTTGGTTGTTCTATTCAGATCAGAACAGAACAGAACAATATAATTTTTCTAGAATCAATGAGTTTTGAATCTAGGTACTTTAGATTGTTGTTATAACTATTGATGTTGTTGTTTTAGGTTCAATTTTTTGGTAATACTAGTTGAAATCAGCTAAAAATGATGAACTCTCATGATTACAATGGATTCAGTTATTAACTTATATCTGTAGATGATAAGACGAAATCTGATTGTTAAGCTAAGCTTCAAATAGCTCAGGGTCAAGTTAAAAATGTTGTTGAGACATATGCTTATCTTATTTCTCTCCTTAAAGTTCATAATAAAATTCCAGGGTTTCAGATAACTTATAAGGTTCATAAGACAGGGTAGTGGTAGCCATATACTCATCTATCGTTGTTATATAATTTTTAGTTTTTGTAAATTCATTTTGATTACAATGGTTCATGCAATTTACTTAAGTATTTTAATGACTTGGTAGTGGTAGCCATGATAGAAACTTGGAAGTAGACATCTGGCATGATTTGGCGAAGGTGTACATTAGCTTGTCACAGTGGCAAGATGCTGAGGTCTGTCTCTCTAAATCTGAGGTCGTTGCGCCTTATTCTTCTTATAGGAGGCACACAACAAGTAATTTTATGTTATGTTTTATTTTCGTGTAGCTAACCTTCTATTATCGATTGTCTATATATCCCTCATAAAGGTAATACATCCATTCCAGGTTTATTATATGAAGCGAAAGGCTGTCTTAAAGAAGCACTATTCACTTGTAATGTTGGATGCTAAGTATGTTGTACTAGGTTTTTCGGTAGTTATATGGATGTGTAACTAGTAATTAAACAATCTATATGGGTCTATAACTGCTAGTTACACATGTTGGTAAAACCTCAGATATTACCCAAGAAAACTTGCAAGATGGAGTTTATGATTCTTCGGTAAATGGCAATGGAACAACTAATCACGAGAGGTTGTTAAGCGAGCAACCGTTGGAGGCTGATTCTGGTAGATTTCTCACTTTAATCCAGCAACCGTTGAACAGCTAATTGCATATGTATCTACTAACACATGCCAATTGGTTGTGTAACTGCGAGTTACACATGCTAATTTAATGTGTAACTTCTAGTTACATATGCTAATTATAAGTGTAAAAGTTTGAGTAAACCCTAAATGATACGTAATTCAGTTTATTAGTTGCATATATGCCTGAACTAGTTAAATATGCTAATTATATGATTTTGGAACTGAAATTACAGGTCGATTTTTGAACTAAATTTTTGGAACTGAAACAAAGAGGTGTGATGTTGATGGAATTCGCAGAAGAACATAGTGGAAATTTGTTGGTGACTGAGATATAAATACAAGCTAGCATTGGATGTGAATGGCTATGTTTGTATGAGTTATAGGGATATGCCAATGGTTTTCAGGTACTCCTTATAAATACAGAAATGGAGTTGATGGTTCTGGTGGTGCTCAGGTGGTCTTGTAGATAATTGCAGTAGGCTGGCTACTGATTCTTTTGTAAGGTACTCCTTATAAATACAGAAATGATTTTCAGGTACTCCTTATAAATACACGTAATATTCATGTGTAACTCCAAGTTACACAAGTTGTATGCATGTGTAACTCTAACTTACACAAGTAAAAAAATTGTTATGGATCTTTTTATATGTAACTATTGTTAAATTAGTATGTGATCAATTAAGTGGCAGTAAGCTATTGTTTACAACTGCATATATAGGGATTGGGAATTTTAGATGAATGTTTAGGCTTGAGTGAATGAATGGCAGATTTGAGCTGCAACTACAGCTGAGGTGAATCTAAAATGATTGTTGTGTCTAGCTAATGGCTTGTGGTACTGTGGTACGGAGGCAAGAATGGATGTGCTGCAGCTGAAATGGCTTGACTGAATTACCTGAAGTAGATATTGGTTGCAGTTGGAGTTGAAGCTGAAATGGCAGAATTGAAGGGCGGTTCATTTGTGATGACTAGATTTAAACATGCCAACCTTGTTAAGGTACGTAATAGTTGTCTAGTTGATTTGTGGTGCCAGTTTTCATGTTTGAGTTAAAATTTCATTTTGTGCTGCTTATGATATGGGATTATTGCTCTTGTAATTTATTGGAGCTTGTAAAGATCCTACTGTAGTGATAGCTAAAAATATTTTGCTTGGGATGTCTTTATGGAAGTACTTACTCAGAATCTGACCAAAAAAACTTGACCGTCGTGTAGCCATAGGTTATGCACTTGATATTTCTCGTGCCACAGAGTGTTTACATACCAATGGAGTTATACACAGAGATTTGAAAGCTGGTACGTTTTGCAAAAAAATTGAGTTTTGCAGCAATTAGTTTGTTCATTTTGTGTTGAAAGTCATGTCTATTATGTGCAGTAATTTATGTATCTTAGGACTGGAAATGTATGGTCTTCAAGGTGCTTAGGAAAGTGACGATGGCTAAATATTATATAGTTAGTATCTACATGCCAGGTACACTATACAGATACATGTGTAACTCCCGGTTACACTACACAGATGCAAGTGTAACTCCCGGTTACACTAGGAAAATACGTGTGTAACTCCTAGTTACACATGCTAATATACGTTATGAAGTTGTGCCAGGTTCGGTTCTTTTCTTACATTTGCCTATCCTATTTTTCCCTATATCTTAAAATATTTTTTTTACTTACATTACTCAACTAGAATTAGGCTAGGTGATTTTGGATGCTACCAAGATGATTCAGTAAATTACTATGTAATAATTTTCCTTGTTGCACTGTAAGTTACATATTTAGTATTTTTGCTTTATATGTACAAAGAGATTTCAGGTTTACATGCCACTGTATATGTGTAACTACTGGTTACACATGCCCCTATGCATGTGTAATTCCTAATTACACATACAACATGCATGTGTAACACTTAGTTACACTACCCATGTTCATGTGTAAGTCCTAGTTACACATGCTAAAAATGAATAACAAAATTGTTTTTTGCATCTCTGAATCTAAGTACATTTAACCTTATATGTATGTGTAACTCCTAATTATACTACTCACATGCATTTGAAAGTGATTATGCATTGTTTTGTATGTCTTTCTTTCTTTTAATCTCATAAAATATGCTTGTTTGTTATTCTTCAGGTTGCAGATAACTTCATAAAAGCTGGTGGCTTATTTGTGATGGCGGAGGTGCAGGTTTTGGAGGAGGATGATGATGCAGTGGTGGTGGATAGCAGCGGTTGTTGGGCCTAGACAGATGCATGTAACTCTCAATTACACAAGATAGATGCATACGTAACTCTCAATTACACTACACAGATGCGTGTGTAACTTCTAGTTGCACATGCTAAGAAATTATTATAAATATATGTAATTTTTGTATGCGTTCTTTTCGATGATATTTTTTGATATGTAACTTTGCATTACACATGTCATAACGATGTGTAACTTCTGGATACACATGACATATGCATGTGTAACTTCTGTTTACACATTCACGCGATACTTTAATAATTTTGGGCCTAGATTTAATAGTTTTGGGCTTAAATTTAAATTTTATTTAATTTGGGGCTTGACAATATATGTAAGGGTATGAGTGTCTTTTAATAATTCGGGGCCTAGATTCAAACTTCTTTTAATTAAGGGCCTCATATTATGGGTTATCCATGGGTTGGGCCTTAGCCTAATTTTCCTTTTTTTTTAGTATATGCGAAAGCCTGACCCAAACCCTTACCCCGAAAGTGCTTTGTGCCATGGGTTGCCCCTACTTTTCTCCCACACTCACAAACACACAGATACCCGCCACATATTGGGTAAAAATCGCTTAGTCCAAAAAAGCGTCAATAAGTACGGATTAGTCTATCCCGAGTTAACTAGGTACAAGAAGGAACAAAAAAAAATACACAAATAACCTTCCTGATTTACTTTTTTTTTTTTTTTTTTTTTTGGATAATTAGAAGGACAAGAAGGAAAAAAAAAAAGAGAAATTAACTGACCCTAAAGGTCATTACATCACCAAGAATAGAAGAGATTTGTGAAGATGTCCACCATTATTGGACATTATGTTGTAATGCATTTTTGGCGAGATTGTGTGCCATATAATCGGCTTCTCGTTGAACAAAACTGAACTCCACGTCAGAAAGGGTAGAGCGCATACTCTGAATGATATTTTTATTTTTTAGTCCACTAAACCCGACCTGGTTTAGTGGCTAGTCCATCCAAAACTACTAGTTAATGGGTAGTCCAATAAAGTTTAAATTAAAGTACATTTACCTATATACCCCGAACATTACTAGTTAATCTTTCAGTTCGTCCATCTTCCTTCTCTTTTTTCAGTTGCGTTATCTCTCTTCTTCTCTCTTCTCCGTCTCTCTGAAACGAAAATCAAATTGAAAAACCAACACCATCAGAAACGAAAAATCAACATTAGCATTTAAACAAAACAACATTATCATAAACGAAAATCACCATTATCATAAACGAAACTGCTTCTTCTTTCAGTTTCTGACCTAATTTTTCATCCAAATCAATTGAAGAAGAAATGGGTAACAGAAGAGAAATTAAGAGGACGATTAGAGAAGAAATTATTGAAGTATCTCCTACACCAGTGAAAAAGAGAAGGAAATCTGATAATGATTCACCAACAAAAGACTCCCCTGCTGTTAAATCTCCTACACCAGTGAAAAGAAGAAAGAAATATGCAGATGATTCTCGAACATAACCCTCCCCTGCTTCTAAATCTCCCACAACAAGAAGTATGAGTAAGGTTCCTTAGGAAGAAGGTAAATCAAATCAAAAACAAAGCCTAATTTGTACTTCATATTGACATGCAATATCCCCAAAACCTGGAAAATGTACTGTTACATATTGAAATGTAGTGTTGTTTAACTAATACATTCTAGGAAATTTCTCGGAATCTACTACTAGGAATTACTGGCTAATATGTGTACTACATATTAATATGTTTTCTGTAATTTGTGCTTCATATTGACATATTGAAAAAATGTAGTGTTATATATTGAAGTGTACTGTTACATTCTGATATGTAATGCCTATTTTGCCTCTTTATGTAGTGCTTATATGTAGTACCATACTCATATATAGTGATTATATGTAGTGCTTTTTTGCCTCTTTAACCTGAAAAAATGTACTGTTACATATTGAAATGTAGTGCTTATGTGCATATAATTATATATGATATGTAGTGCTTATTTTGCCTCTATATGTGCATATAATTACATAGGATACTTGTCTAATCGTAACACTACTTTTTGGTTTACAGCAGCAAAAACCAAAATAAAGAAAACAACAACTGCTAATCCTGAAGGAAAAAGCAAAAGAAAGAAAACAGCAACGGCGACTACTAAAGCAAAGGCGACTAAGGAGACAAACGATGCTACTCATTCACCGCCAGCAAAGGCTAGAAAGTCGACGAAGGATGCTACTCCTTCACCGAAAGTAATGCGTGCGAAAAAACTTTTCCTAAGAGCTGCCACTCCTTCACCAAAAGGGAAAGGGATATCAAAAGTACCCATGAAAGAAGGTATGTAGTTGTCTATACTGATATACCATACAACCATCTTTCCAGAACATGTAATACATGTGTATAGATATTACATGTTGTTGATACGAGGGGGCGCTGCCCCCTCGACCCCCGTAGATGGTGAATCATATCAGCATGTAGTGGAAAATATGGTGAATTATATCAATATGCTATCAATATACCACTGCATATTGATATGTATTTAGCATAAAGCTGATCTCTGTAGCATATCAGTATGCAGTGGAAGATGGTTCTACTAATATGATATCTATACACCACTGCATATCAGTATGCAGTGGAAGATGGTTCTACTAATATGCTATCAATACACCACTACATGTTAATATGTATTTAGCATAAAGCTGATCTCTGTAGCATAATATGTATGTACTACTTATAATATGTATTGGTTAATATATGCATTTAGCATAACAGTATGTAGTGGTAGATACTTATATTCTTTTAGTGGTGTCAACCACTACATAATGATATGTACTGATAATAATACGTAGTTTCAAGTACAACCAATAATATGTAATGGTATCTTCATTAACTACATATTGATGTTATAACTACATATTGATATGTTGTGTAATGGTTTAAAACTCTTGATATTGTGTAGGTGCTAGTAAGCGTAATAAAGGAGCTAAAAGACCAAGAATTTTATACCGAGCCGGTTTCAAAGGCTTGTGGGGCCTTGTGAACACTATTTTGAATGTAGAAAAAATGAAGTTGAGTAAGTTGCAGCGGTGCCTAATTTCAGAAGCATCATATGGGAATTTGTTTTTAATGTTCTTCCACACAAAGTTTGAACAACAACATTGGCTTAAGCTTGAAGATGCACTCACAAAGATGATACGTTGCTACGTGAGAGGTGAAGATTCAACCAAGCTTCGATTTTGTTTTCAAAAGCATGGCTTAGCTTATGAACTGATATCCACACCATAAGAAATGGGAGTCATTTATGGGATGCCAAGAGTTGCAGGTAGGGAATATCGTGATTTGTCTCTTACAATGCAGCATAAAAAAAGTGGATGGCGTGAAACTACGTTCTTCAAAAGGGTTTTTCCTGCTGATCTTAAACCTGGTGAAAAAGTGACTAGGCCAATGATTGTGAAGGCAATCTTGAAGATCCTAATAAGAACATCAATCAATATAAAAAAGAAGTCTGACAAAGAAGCTGCTGAAGAAGAAGAGGAAGAAGAAGAAGAGGAAGAAGAAGATTATGAAGAAGAAGAAGAGGAAGATGCCGAAGATCTTGTTAGACTTATTTGCCTCTTTATGTGCACTTCACTATTCTTTGCAACAAAGGATGCCAACGCCTTGACTGGAAAATATATAGGTTTTGTTCTTGATCTTGAGAAGACCAAGAATATTTCATGGCCTGACCTAATCCACTCTAATTTAGAGAGAGCTGAATGAACATGAGGATAACGTAGAAGACACCAATGGTTGTGTAGTTTATTTGTTGGTAATATATTGTCTACTTTAAAACTCTTTTGTTTTTCATTGTTTTCTACTTTAAAAACTACATTTTAACACTGCATATCGTTATTTACAGCCATGGTTTGCGGAGCATACTCATTTGGTGGAGCCCGAGCCTATAGTGACAAAGCCTCAGGGGATGTATGTGCCAAGAGTGGCTAGATGGAATCATACAAAGATATGCACTGAGTTCATGAAGGATATTTATCTTTCCGAGTATGAGGTAACAAAAACTTGGAATACGTGTTTAACATGAAGTATTGATACATATCAATATGTATCCACTACCACTACCAGTATTTTAAAAATGTCATCTTTTCATTTATATGTGATTATTAGCATATCTTATCTATCTAATATGTAGTTTATTTTTAATGAGTAGTTTAATTAATATGTACTTTTTTTTTGTACCTTTTGTGTGTTGAATTAATATGCCCTTTTTTTGTACCTGTTGTGTGTTGATTTGTACCAGTTCTCTCTTGATTTCAAACAAAATATCACACACGAAGAAAAACAGATTCTTGCTCGTATCTCAAGAAGGATTAAAGATGAAGATGATGCCAATTCTGAATCGGAAGAAGAGGAAAATGAAAGTCCACATGAAGAACATAAGGAGGAAAATGAAAGCCCACATGAGTCTGTATTAGGGGAAGAGGATTGGAAGATAAGATATGATGATTTGAGGAGTATAGTTTCTGCCAAATGGAACGAAGTGAATACAATGAAGGAATATGGCGCAACAATTGACGCTTCAAAGCTGGTGCTAATGATGGAAGAAATTTACATGAAAGCTTTTCCTTTGCAGAAAGAAGCCAGCCTTGATGAAGAATATGTTAGCTTGGGATGTACACCCACTCAAAGAAGCAACCATGAAGATTTGTACGTGGACAAAACAGTTCACGTCGAAGTGCAAGCTTCCGCAAAAGATCAACCAGATGTTAATGCCACATCTGAAGTTGTTTTTTCAGCACCGAAAGAACAAGCAAAGGTTAATGCCACCTGTGAAGTTGAATTGTCAACAACACCTGCAGTATTGAAGTTCCATGACCTTGAAGTTCTGCATTCTGAGGTTAGAAGATGGGCTAAATCTGATTTGGAGCTAAAAGTCAAACAAATAGTAGAGAAAAATAGCAGAGATAATACACCAGTAAGTAGTATGGAGCCTAAAAATGTTTATTAATGTTTCTTGTACTGTTACATATTTCCATGTACTGTTAGATATCAATATGTAGTGGTAGATACTTACATTGTGGTACTGGTATCTCCACTACATATCAATATGTAGTGGAAGGTACTTAGATTGTTGTAAGGGTATCTAGCATTACATATTGATATGTACTGTTACATATTGCCATGTACTCTTACATATCAATATGTAGTGGTAGATACTTATATTGTGGTACTGGTATCTCCACTACATATTGATATATATTGGAAGATACTTAGATTGTTGTAAGGGTATCTAGCATTACATATTGATATGTATTGTTACATAAAATCATAATTTTGCATTTTATGTAGTCAAACTTATTTTGAATTGTTGATACGAGGGGGCGCTGCCCCCTCGACCCCCGTGAAGATGGTGAATCAACTTGGGTTAACTTTAATGTAGTATACTATGACATATTATTAACTTTAATGTAGTTGACAGTTTCAATTGTTTTTTTGCAGATGAATCCACTTGAAGTTAAGCAGGTAGCAGTAAAGGAGTTGCTTAGTACTCTAAAAGACACAAAGGATAAAGTTGAAGTTATGTCCCAGAAATCTAAAGAGTATGACATTGCATCAGCGGCGGGGGATTTTTTTCTCATGGATGTACCTTTGTTTAGTGAGATGTCTAGTTTGGATCAGATCGACGAGCTCTCTATTAGAGATTATTTAGACATGGCAGTCTCAAGCATTGGAATTTATGTTGAAGAGTATGCAGACCTCCTCCCAGATCCAAACGGTGCTCTTTTTGGTCTTGACTTACGACAAGAATTTGATAACCTGTTTGGAAGAGATTTTCAAACCAAAGAATTTCCAAAAGATACACCTAAGCACCTAGAACCCAGTGAACTAAACGATGCAGGTGTAGTTGCAGATAAGCAGCATGAACCCAGTGAACTGAATGACGCAGTTGAAGTTGCAGCTGAGAAACAAGAAAATATCCCACCAAAAAGTTCAGTGGATACTTTGGAGGTTTCATCGCAAGACGTTTTTGATGTTCCATCACAAGATGTTTTGGATGTTCCATCACAAGAAGTTTGCGAGGTGAATAATAAGTTCTAAACATTAATTTGTGCATACATTTCGTAAATTTGTACATTACATTTTTTTTATGTTGATAAAAAATGCAGGAACCAATCCGGAAACAAAAAATGGTACCAATGAACAAAAAGACGGTCTCACTGCCTGTCAGAAAAAGCTGCAGTGAACCAAGTACACCTAAAAGACCAGTTACTCGTGCCAATCCTCCAAAAAAGAAGGATGATATTTACGATAGTGGAAGACAATTCTCTGCCTCGTATAAATCACCAAAGAAGCCAAAAGCTGGAGCAATAGAAGCATTACCACTAAGCAGAAACAAAAAATTGCGCCGCAAATTTCGGCAACTGAGTAAATCACCATTCTATAAAGACATGAAGGATGAACATAAGAGTACCATATCCGCATACTTCAATAAAGAAAAACTTCTTAGGTGATAATTAGATGCAATATTAATATGGATAAGGTGATCTTTGTGTGAGTACTTTCTCCTGTGGTCTTTGTGTGAACAGGAGAAGGTGGTCTTCGTTATTTTCCAGCACAATTGCTTGGAGAACAAGAGAAGGTGGTCTTTGTGTGAGTGGAAGTACAGTTGATGACTTGGTACATAATGATTTATTAGAGCAAGATCTTCTGAACTACGCACAATACAAGCTTAACAACAAGTTTCAGAAGGAGCAACTGATGCATGAAACAGACAGAAATACTTGCCTGTCTTGCATCTAGATCCGTCCGCTTGGGTAAGTGGTTATCTTACACTGCATATTTAGTGGTTATCTTACACTGCATATTTAATGATTTTACTTAAATATAGCTTTTTATTTTATTAGTAACTTATTAGTTATGGTGTAATCAGCTTGGGTTAACTTTAATGTAGTATAACTATCTTATTAGTAATTTAAACTAATCTTATTACTTCATGTTTGAGTGATGCAACTGTCAGTACATAGTGGAAGATAGTTAGACTACAACCACTACATATCAGTAAGTACTGATTGAATCAGGTTAATATGCACTAACCTGATTGGAACCACAACTTTTAAGTATGTAGTGGAACATGGTTACTCCACAACCAAAGATACATATCGTGAAGTACTTGATTATATTCTTTTAAATAAAGATAATACTAGTAACTAGTACTAGTATGTAGTATGCTAGTAATAACTAGTATAATATGTGTCTTGGTTTTATTCTTGTTACAAAACATCTAGTATGGTTACACTACAACCACTACATATCAAGTATGTAGTGGTAGATTCTAACACACAACAAGATCGACATGTAATTGCAGACGTAAAAATACTCACTACTGGTGATAGATAATTGACATTTTGATAGACTTAACAACATATTGCAAGTGTAAAAACAAGACTTTCAAAGACACTTGTAATGTATGTACTGTAAAATGAAATACTTATTAACCAAATTTCAGTATGTAAAAATAGTATTTTTCAGTACATTGCTGACTGCAAAATGAAATATCTGACTGTAAAATGAAATACTTATTAACCAAATTCAGTTGGTACTGACAAAATCAGAAAGAAAAATGGTAGAATAGAACAAGGGCTAGAGGAAAGAATTGTGGAAAAGGAATATGGCAACATCATCGATATAACATTCTGCTGCACGTTCAAGCCTGTCATAAAAAAAGAAAAGAAAAAGAGAAATCAGAACACTACTTACTTAAAAGTACATTGTATTATACCATACTTACTTAATTAAGACATTATCTATGTATCTGACTGAAAATACATACCTAACACAAAATTATTCTTCAGAAAGTTCATACTGTCGGATAAGATTGCATGTTTCCTTGTTGTGATGAGTCTTCAAATTACAGTTTGAACACTTGACAGATTTTCTACTAGTCTCAAATGCTGATTTCATACGTTTCCCCTTTTTCATGCCTGGTGGAGCCCTAATTACTTTTGGTGGGAGAACGTGATCATCTACATGATACTCGTCAGGCCTGTGAGAAAAAAACAGTATCATATAAATGGAATATCAAAAAATGTAGTGGTATCTACCATTACATATCAGTATGTAACATGTGTAAGTAGGTTTATGTTGACAGTTTCAATTGCTATTACATGTGTAAGTGGTATCTACCATTACTGATATAATACACATACCTGTCGTGGTTAGGAACGGGTCTAATAGATATTGAATATAGCTTACGAAAAGTGGTAAATTTGAAATAATCTTCAACGTAATCAAGAATCCTTCCTCCAGATCTAGTAATAGCTGCAGTAGCGTGCGAGCATGGAAAACCATAAACGCGCCATCGTTGGCAAGTACAAGTTCTTCTCTGTAGATATACCATATGCGATCTGCACAGTACATATTAATATGTTATTTTTCAGTACATATAATATAGACAGTACATATTAATATGTTCTCACAGAAACATGGTACTTTAAAAAAAGAAAGATAAAGTTAATAACATTCAGATGATAGAGATTAGGGCTAAACACTAACCTTGGAGAATGTACTTCATAAAGATTAGCATCTGACTGGCTAACATTCCAGGGACGGCCAATTTGGATGTGTAGTTCAAGCAAGGCTTTATACGTAGGGGTTAGCAATTCTGGGTCCATCAACAGACTCTCTTCACGACGTAATGACATCATTTCCATCATACGAAGCCTACAAAACATATATGCTAATAATGTTACAAAAAGAAAACTAATATAAGATTGTACTGTGACTAAAGAAACTGATACAAACCTGATTGAGTCAACGAACGCACACGCAGGTAATTTCTTCTCTTTGTTAATCCAGCTATTGAACTATTCAGCAACGCTAGATGAAGTGTAACCATAACTACAGCCCTTGAAGAAAGCACTGGACCACTTTTCTTTGGGAATGTTATGGCAGTATTCAGCAACCCAAGGCTTTCCCAAATTAACTATTTCTTGAAGACCTTCCTCGTATGTTGCAGGAGAAAGAGCATATGTCGCCTTTCGGAAAGCATCAGTCACTTCCTTGTACTTTTCGTCAGACTTTGCGATAGGTAAGTTTTTGTCCAAATGGAAGTAACAATATCTTTGATGAGAATCATGGAACTCTTTGGGAATATATTTAACCAACCCTTCACCTCGGTCAGTCAAAAAAGTGATTGGGCGATCATCATTCAAAGCCTCCTTCAGTTTCTTGAAAAACCATTCCCAGCTGATATTGTCTTCTCCAGGTACTAAACCAAACGCAAGCGGATAAAACCTGCAAAAAGGAATTAATAGTTATGTTAAGCAGAAAAATATTGACACTACATATTGACATGCAATATGGTTTACCTCTTGGTTGATATGTGAAAACCTGACACTACATAAGTACATGTTAAGAAACTGATTGACACTACATATTGACATATAGTATGGTTTATCTCATACTCAGTAATGTCATTATATAGTATGTAGTATGGCCAATACTCATTGTCAGATAGTGAAGTAAGGTCAATATGAGTGATCTAACTACCAGACACTACATATCATAAATTTTTTTTTTTTTTTACCTTGATTGCCATTAAGACATGTTGCTGCCATGAGACCTCCTTTAAATGTTCCAGTGAGAAAAGTACAGTCACAAAAAATCATGGGACGACATAGTTTATATCCCTCTATACAAGCTCCAAAGCAAACAAAAAGTCTGTTGAATGTTTTTGTAGCATCATTGAAATCGAAGTCAATAAATGACCCAGGGTTTGTTTCCCTAACAACATTCACCCACCAAGAAAGATCAGTGTACGACTTCACATCATCACCAAAAATCTGTTTATGCGACAACTCAATTGCATGATATGCGTGGTGATACTGGATCTCGATGCCACCACCAACTTTAAGATAATCTATGATCTCTGCTGGTGTTATGCGAGGGTTGTGCCTGACCATCTCATGAATTAGACTGTTCATGAGTTTTTTTGTAACTCTAGGATTCTTCAACATATAACCACCACCATAGGTGTGCCTTCCCACATATTGCTTTATCTTAAAAACATCAATAGAACTACCAATGGCAGTTGCGTGAATCTTCCATGAACAACCTTTCACACTACATACGGCGCTGAATCTCTCAAGGTCATTCTTCTTCTTAATTACCTCGTATCCAGTTCTCATGCAGTATTTTTGGCATGCTATACGTACAACATCAACACCACCATAGAATAATTGATCTGTATCATCAAAAATCTTATCCCAACCATCTGAAAAGAACACTTTTGGAGCTTCTTTACCCTCTTTCAAGTAACTATTCTTTGCACTGACAACTAAGTCTGCGTTGCTGTCAACTTCCATACGCCTAGAGGAACTAGATGCGCCATTTGAAATTACATCCACATGCAAATCAAAGAAAGCTGATTGCTTTGAAGAATGTAATGCAGCGATTCCCTGGAGTGTTACATCGGCAAGAATAGGAACTATCGCTTGATTCTGGAAATAGTTAACCAGAATAGTCGATGGAGTCAACCAGCTCCACATATTACATATGCAAAATTTCAAATCCTCTAAAGTTGAAAACGATGTAACCTCATATGCAAAATGATATTGCTTATGGTATACATGAGAATAGATGGAGAATTCTGGTTTGGGAGCAACGTCAGACATGTTAACCCTGTAAAAAATGACACATACTGAGATGAAACAAAAAGTAAAGTCTGTTGAACAAAAAGAGCATGCTATATACAGTACGTATTGACATGTACTGACTCATATTTATATCTACTGTAGAATGAAAAAGAGCATGCTATAATAGTGGATCATAATCATACGTATTGGCATCTACTGACTCATAATCATATGTACTGACTCATATTGATATGTATTGGCATCTACTGCAACATGAAAAAGAGCATGCATATATGCAGTACGTATTGACATGTACTGACTCATATTGATATGTATTGGCATCTACTGCAGGATGAAAAAGAGCATGCATATATGCAGTACAGATTGACATGTACTGACTCATATTGATATGTATTGGCATCTACTGCAGGATGAAAAAGAGCATGCTATATGCAGTACGTATTGACATGTACTGACTCATATTGATATGTATTGGCATCTACTGCATGATGAAAAAAGAGCATGATATATGCAGTACGTATTAACATGTATTGACTCATATTGATATGTATTGGCATATATTGTTGAACAAAAAGAGCATGCTATATGCAGTACGTATTGACATGTACTGACTCATACTGATATGTATTAGCATCTACTGTAGGATGAAAAGAGAGCATGCTATAATAGTGGATAATAATCATACGTATTGGCATCTAATGACTCATAATCATAATCATAATCATATCTAATGACTCATAATCATACGTATTGGCATGTACTGACTCATAATCATATATGCTATCAGATTACAGAAAACAGAACAGAAATCATACCTTGTTCGAATTTGAGATAAACCTAATTCGCTCAAATACCTAATTGAAACACACAAAAATCACGAAAAATTACTTAAAAAACGAACGAAAATTACTTAGAAACTGAATTCACATTGTAAATCATCATAAAAACAGAAATCATAAACAAAAATCATAAAAATATAACAATGTACATCATATACAATTGTTTTTATAGAAATCGGATCCGAATAAACCTAATTACTCATCAAGAATTCTAGAACATCAGAAGAAGAGGATGATTTGAAGGATAAATACCTTGGTTCGAAGCTCAGATGACCTAATTCGAAGCTCAGAAGAACCTAATTCGAATCTCAGATGAAGATGATTGAAAAACAGTACCAGAAATTGATTCTATCCCAAAAACCGATCTGCTCTGAGAAGAAAAAAAAAGAAAAGAAAACTGATTCCTGTGTTCGTCACGAGTTGCAGAAGGGTAAGGTGGGAATATTTTAAAGAAGCTCTTGTGTCATTGGCACGTTTTTGGACTAAGGGATAAAGTTTGTGGTCCAAAAACATGTTTTTGGACTAAGGGATAAATCAATTCTGGTACTGGACTAGCCAGTAACTGGGTATCTCATTTCTGGACTAGCCAGTAATTCCTAGACTCTGAATTCTCTCAACAGTGCCTAATATTCTCCATGGTGTCGTAGTAGTCTGATCATTTAGGATATAGACGACTTCCTGGCAGTCGCCTTTTTGTTGAAGCCTTCTTTCTCAGCCAATTGAAAAGCGAGGAGGAAACCATAAGCTTCGGCAATTAAGGGATTGTTCTATTTCGTATATTGGCATCCTCCGCACAAGAAGGCCCCATTAGAGTTGGTAGCTACTACTGCACAAGATGAATGAAAGTCTTCGACAGCTGCATGACGTTAATTTTATCGTAGTTCTGCCTTGGAGGCAGCCACTGTGATAGTTGAGAAGTAATAACTTGAGGCATAACAGCTGGTCTTGTTGCATTATTGTCTTCACCTTCAATGACATTGTACCTATTGTACCAGAAGAGACCATCCCTGATGATGTGTCCAATATTTGGTTTTTGATTTTCAAAGACAGTAGCATTTCTTGCTTTCCATATAGCCCAGAACAGACACGCACACATGTGGAAGTAATCTTCACCCTCTTTTGATGCGCAGTCAGCAACAAATTTCTTGACTTTTACTGCTGCCTGATTGTATAGTCGAAGGTTGAGGGGAGAACCAAACAGTACAGCTTGAGCTACAAATCAATGAAGAAAGACATGATATACATATTCAATTTTAGCATTGCAGAATCTGCACTCACTATGGATGTCTATAAATATATTTTTGAACTCCAATGCTATCATGCAGAATTCTCCACATGAAGATGTGGATTTTTGGGGCCATATTTTTATTCTTCCAAAACGATTTCCAAGGGAATGAAGTATCATTGTAATAAGAAGCCTCACCTGCATTGGCTGCTAGTAAATTTTGAAATGACTGATGTGTGAAGCCACCATGAGGGGTATGGATCCATATAAGCCTGTCCTCGGATGCGTCTTTATGGAGGATCTGTTGGGCGGTGAATTGATCAAAGGTATTGACTATAAGCTCTTCATTCTATTTTCCTTCACCTTGACATATTAAATCAGCAACAACTTGAATGGAACTAATGGAATTGTGCAAAATTTGAGGCTCGAAACACTGTAGAGAGGGTATCCAAGGGTCTGACCACACTGTGATATTTTCCCCATTTCCCACTAGCCACAAGCAGCCAATTTTTAATGAAGATCTACCATCTAGAATGACACTCTAGGTAATAGAGAAATTTTGCATCTTTGTAGCACCCCATAAACAATTGTCTCTCAGATATTTAGCTCTTAATAGCTTTCCCCAGATAGAGTCAGTGTCTTGCAGGAACCTCCAGTCTAGTTTAGCAACTAAAGCTTGATTTAAATATTCTAAAGATCTTAAGCCCAGACCTCCGTTCTCTTTGCGTGTATTGAACCACTCCCATTTGATGTAGTGCAACTTCTTCTCATCCCTTGAACGTCCCCACCAAAAAATTCGGATAGATTGGTTTAGTTTGTGAAGAACAGACTTTGAAAAAATTGAAGTACACATGTAGTACTAGTGGGAGGAGAGCTAGAACCTCCTGAATCAGAATTGTTCTCCCAGCATGATTCAAGAAATGTTTCTTCCAGCCAGCCGTCTTAGAATCGAACTTGTCCACCAGAAAATCATATGAATTAACTATGTTTCCAGGCTTCAGAATTTGCACACCAAGATATTTATCTTCAATTTTCATCTTCGAAACACCCAGCATTGAAGTGACTTCATTCTGTCTCTCAATCGGAACTTTTTTGCTAAAGATAATAACTGACTTGTTATAGTTAACCTGTTGTCCAGACCAGGATGCATATTCTTGAAGAATTGATATAACTAGAAGAAACAGTTATTTGGTTAAGAGTACCAAATAACATCACATCGTCATCAAAAATTAGATGTGATACCGAATGAGCCCATCTATTGAGTTTATAACCTGAATATTGAGCATCATTTTCCATTATATTCATGATACAAGTTAGACTATGGGAACATAGGATGAATAGAAAGGGCGAGAGAGGGAAGCCTTGCCCTATACCTCTCTCAGGTCTAAATAAAAAAACCTCCGACTGACCATTCATCTTAACAAATAAGGTTTCGCTTTTTACACAGCTCTTTATCAAGTCATGTGAGTGGGGGACACAGCTCTTCATCTTAACAAATAATGTTGTAATTGATCGGATTGATTTGGGGAGATTGGGATTGGGTTATGATCTGATGAGTTTTGAATGGGTGGATTATGGATCGGGGGGTTTACAGAAGTTGGGTTTTGGGCTTGAGTTGGGTATTGGATATTACCGTTTAATGGTTCGGGTTCAGGGTAGGGTGAATTGTTAGTGGATATGGTAGGAGGTGAAAGGGAAGAGATAGAGGAAGTAACAGAATTTTGGAGAGACTTTAATATAGGAGTAGTTGTATTTGTTGTGGGAGAGAGTTACGTCCAGTAGTTATTGCTGGATTAATGTCATCCGTAACGGAGGAATAAGTGGAATGAGTGGTTACAGGAGGGAAATGATTGGTGTCCGTTGATTTGCTGGAATTGATGATTAATAACGATGATTTAGTTTGGGAAGATTAACAATGATGGTTCTTTCTTGCTCACTGACTGATGAGATTGTAGGAATCTTAGCTCTTGGGTTGGCTTTAATGTAATCTGAAAATCTGGCATTTCTTTTGTCCGACATTTATTGGAAAATTTCCTCCAACCCAGTTTCGAAAAATTTCTCACAAGCTGCAGATAGAACAGGGCACTGTTTCACTAAGTGGCCAAATATTCCACAATGATAGCATACTTTTGGCAGCTTCTCATATTTTACTTGAGCCATAACCACTTTTTTTTGAAGCTAGAGTAACTTCAATCTCCTTCTTGATTGGTTTCTTAATGTCTAATTTAATACGTACTCTAGCATATCTCTCCCATTTTTCAGTGTCTTCCGGACTAATTGGGTATGGGGTACCAACTTTTGCAGCAATTAGAGATACATTTTTTGCAGTAAGAGCACTAATGGGAAGTCCATGTAGTTGGATTGTAAATTCCACAAACTGGAAATTATAACCTGAGGAGGTTTTATCTGGTTCACATACCTCCAAAACCATAAGATCCTCATTGATAGACCAAGGTGAGCCTGATATCGCAACTCTCATATCACACATGTGTTCAAAGTTGATTTTGTATATCCCTCGATCAAAGACTGATACATTGATTAATCTTGTGGGTCTCCAAGCCTTTTTGAGGAGATCGTGCAGAATATTGACAACATATTCTCTTACATTGATAATCTTGATGAGCAAGCATCTTTTCCAGTTGTGA
The DNA here is from genome assembly GCA_023529315.1 of Papaver bracteatum. Lineage (NCBI taxonomy): Eukaryota > Viridiplantae > Streptophyta > Magnoliopsida > Ranunculales > Papaveraceae > Papaver > Papaver bracteatum. Next base: position 1,541,132 of record JAJJWX010000433.1, read on the forward strand.
GTTATTTTTTCAGGGTCATCTGGCAAGACGATTGAGTCTGGTGGTTCTTCTTCTAAGAGTCCCCCCATATGATGTACAAGATCTTCAAGGACATTCTGGGTTGATGATGATTCCATAGGAAGGGAGATGTAGGAAGAAAGAATAAGGGAGGACTTGAATGGAGTGAACAGGAAAACAAAACTGATTGATATTAGATAAGATTGGAATTAGATACTATGAGTAGGATTTAAGTAGAGAGAAAATCGTTCAAGAAACGAAAGAAAAATCATCCACAATGATGAAAAACTGAATATCACCCTATTGCCGAAGAGAGGAGCGCTTGCTTCGAAACTGATTCACATTTTAGTCCAAACATTTATATTTTAGTCCAAAGTGACTTATGATGCAACTTTAAATAATATTAAAATAATAAAAAAATAGTTTATCTTTTGAACGGCTCGTCCAAAATTTACGAACTTTATATATTCGGAAAGCTCTTTCCGAGATCTACAATATGACTATAATAGTTTTTTTAAAAATAAATTTTTGCTTCCCTAATTGATGTGTACAAAAAAGTACACATGTCCGAAATTTCAAAAATTTATGTAGTCATTTTTTCACATGTGCACCACTTTGGACACACCTACAAAATATGCATGAAATTGGTCATTAATATCCACATCAATACCTAATTTTTCATGGTAATTACACTGGTCCTCCAATATGTACATCCCTGCAGAACATGCATGAAACAGTTTATTCATACCATAAACAAATTAACATTTTCCTAGACAAAATACACTTGTGCATCAATGTGTACGCAAAATATGCATAAGATCGATTATTCATAAGCACACACTAAAATTCTTTATCACGGGGATTACATGTTATACACCCCTGCAAACATGCATAAAATCGATTATCCATAACCATATAAAAACCTACTTTTTCATGATAATCACACAGATGTACCAATATATACACCTCTATAAAACATGCATAAAATCGACCATTCATATCCAGACGCTGACCTATATTTCATGGAAAATACACCGATGCACAAATATGTACCCACATACAAAAGATGAAACAAATCAACCATATTCGTCTGCAAACAAATTTGTTTCATGGGAGTTACATAGGTGCACTAATATGTACACACCTACCCACATTAACAAATATAACATAGAAACTCAGATGGATTTGCACCATCAACTTCCGCAAACCTTGTGATAGGCTTGGGCGCTCTACCATTTTGAGCTTGCGAGTCATTAAATTATATGCATAAAACCAACAACAAAAATTTGATGTCAAAGGTATAATACAGTTTTATATCATTAATAATTAGCATGTGTACAACTATATACACATTAACAATCAACAGGTGTACAACTACCTACACATTAAGAATCAACAGGTGTACAACTAAATACACACTAACAATCAATAGGTGTACAACTATGTACACATGAACAATCAACAAGAAAAAATTAGGTAATTTTTTTTTTAAAGTAGAAACACAGCCCAACTAAAAGGTTTGCTCATTTTCAATTGAAGCTGCTCGACAATAGAGTGTTCACATCAACAAAAGAGTTGGTCAAGTATTTCATATGACATGATGTAAAATGCTTGCGAAATTTGTGAAAAACAATTAGGTTATTGATATTTAACCACCTGGAGATATCCAATATAAGGGTCAGCATTAAGCATTATCTCCATGCTTCACCAAAGAAATTCGCATTTCCTATGTGGAGGGCTTTTAGTTGATGATTTCTCAGTCGCCCCCATTCTACGGCTTCGTGCGGGTTATTTTCCCTGATAAAACAAACCCATAAAGATTGTTATCACTCAAAAAACAAGGGATACAAAAGGTAAGACTATAACATCTCCTTAGAGTACAATAGAAGAGTCAATATAAGCTCACTGGCGTACGCTGGATTCTGTAATCTAGTGACTTATACATATATAAGAATATAGCTATATAAGTGATATGCTACGAGAAAAAGTATGTCAGTACCAGTTACGCCAAGTACAATTGTGTGACTATTCCTCTCGTCATGAGCTTAAACAAGTTTTCATGTCCAGAAGAAGTCATTTACCACCTGTTAAATCAAGCCAAAGTATGATAAAACCTAATACTGTTAGTATTTCCCTTTTATATGCTCAAGTCCACGACAATGCTGAGTGTACCATGAGAAGAAGGAAAAAAAAACCAACAAACCACTCGGTTTCATAGAATATAGACGACACGAACCTCTTACAGCAAACAGAAACAAGTGTGATCAATTCAATTAAGCCGCAACCAGTTAAAGTTCTAGATAATATTATCCCACATTTGAATGAATAACATCAATTTCCTGTCACAAGTAGAACAGAACAACAAAACTTCAATAACTAGTCTTATCTGAAACACCTTACAAACGAATTTATCTTGTTCAAAATATTTTTCACATTCAACAAACATATAAAGTACACACATATATTTACCTCCATAAAATCCTAATAGTAACTAGAAACTAACGCATACATAAGCTTATACGATATATGTCCACCATCTTGTGATTTTGATCACATGTGCAAAACAATGAACACCTGTATTAAAAAGTGCACACCGATGTACACTTGTATTATAAGTGTGCTATTATGTACACATGTAATTTCTATCATATGTGTACACCAATGTACACTTATAATACTAATATGTACACATGTAATTTCTGTCATAACCAACAGTCAGTGGCTCATAGCATCACTGATTCGACAGACCTGCAATAGGCAAACATAACATCTTATACAACAAAGTAATATTAGCAGGAGTCTAGCCCATTGAACGAACACAAAAAATATCTCAAGTGTTTTTCAAATTGCTTAACTACTTTCAATTGACATACTGTTTATATTAATGACTTTTTGTATGGAAATGAAAAGTTTGCTAGAATTTTGGATAATCATCATTGAGAGTGTATGACAAAACGGTGGAGGAAGAGCATATAGAGCATCAGCCTATATGAACCGCTGACCTTACCGGGAGACTTGATGTTCATTTTGTAAGTGATTAGACAACACTGCCAATTATAGAAGCTACGCCTTTGTTTCATAATATCAGGTGAGGTGCATTGATGATAATATATTTTTCTAAGTCATGTAAACGTATGATGGTGGTTGCCTAAGTTTTTGGTAAGCATGTTGCAAAGAGATATAAACTCAATAATTGGATACATAATCCACCTAGACTTATCCTTTATATTGGATTCTGTATGTATGCAATGGTATAATAAATAACAGCAAATTAAGTTGTTCACAAACATGCTTAATTATATCTTTACAGTAATATTAGGCAAACACAAGAATGGAGATTTGGAGCAGACAAATGAAAATTTTACCATCTATACTTCCATGTACCATATCTAGAGAAGCACCAATATACTTATCCTCCTCCTCTATATGCATTAGCGAGAAGTTTGAATGACCTGTACTAAATTACAGCAACAACAAAATTTTGATTAGTAAGATACAAATGTCCATTAATGACGTATGTTAGTAATAAATTTCAATTGATTAATTTTCAAAACCAAGTCTTATTACAATATAAGAAAATTGACATTATATAATTATTAGATCATTACATGGTTAAACAATAATTAAAAGCTTCATCATCGAAATCACTAAGCTACAATGATGAAAACAAACTACAAAGAAATGATACTCAACTAAAGAAACACTTACACATCTTCACAAGCCCAGGGTGTTCCAAAATGACCACACCAGAGTATGTCAGTTGGGTTTGCGAGGACTGGTTGCATATTTCATCTTTCATTTGCATCTTGGAAAAACCTGGTAAGAAGCAATTAGTTAATGAATACTAGCTGCAGACATGTGTGATGCACCGATTTTTTTCTCGGAAACAAATAACTATTAACACCGGAATCATATAGATCTAAACTTTAATTGTTGATCAAATAAGAAATTTGAACTAAAATCAAAGTAATTAGGTTATCAAAATTGTCAACAAAATTCTTAAATCGATTTCGAAATCGATATATTAATAATAGCGATTAAATTAAATGATAATTATAGATCTAACTTATCTTCCAAACCGCTTATGATGATGAAATCTTCAAATTAATTTGATGAAATTAAATCTCATAAACTTTTCATCTCAATTTCGAGTGAATCTTCAAGTAAAGTATGAATCGAGCGTTTATTTGATTAGATATATTTGGAGATTGAATTTTCAATGAGATGACGGGATTAAGGTTTCAGACTTTTCTGTTCGATTGGAAAGCTTTATGTTTTCACGAAAGAGAAATAAAGAAATGGAAACTGTATTATAACTTTAGCTTATGGGTATTTCTGGCATCAAACAATTCAATTCTGGATTAAATCATTCTTAAAAGGACCAACTCATTTCATAATCGACAAATTTGGATCTTTCAGTACCAAGCTTAAGATGGTAGGACTAAAGTGTCTAGGTCCAATAACTATGGAATTAAACGTTAATCCCTACTATTTTTTCCCGAGCCCCGTCCTCTTTAAATCCGTGGTCCAAAATAATGCCACATACTGGGGGAGTGATTTGGGGATATCTTTGGGGGGTTTGTAGCAGCTTCGCCCCTACCCGAAACCAGTCAGATCGACTGATTCCCCGCCGAACCTAATTATATGATCCAATCCCCTACATGAAGCCAGTCAGTTCGACTGATCCCCCATTAAACCCATTACTTCCTCATTACAGGAGTTGATGAGAAACCATTGAACTATAAGCTTGGACCCAAAAGATTCTAAGTTTATTTGTATTTTCACATATCCATTGGGTCTCGTGATACAAACTATATCGCTGGCTTATTGATTTGTATTGTCTAATATGTATGGATATAACCCAATACAGACTAATATGTTAAGCGAATTACATGTTTTCCCATTCATTTGAAGGAAAACAATGGATGGCAACGAATAAATACAACATATAGTTAGGTTAAATACAACACGTCTAAATATTTATGAGTAAACAAAATTAACATCTATCTTCATCCTTGTTCTTTTTTTCTTTTCTTTAAATGACATCAATGGAACTTCATCTTAGAATATAAAAAAAAAAAAATCAATTACCCAAATAAATTATTGTTCTCTCATAAGCATTTGTTTAGAATTACTCTGTATATTATTACTATATGATGTATCACCCTGTCTTTCATAGTCACAATATTCTAAGGTTTTTCTACAAATCAATTTAATGAAACTTATTCCTAAAATAATCTAGGGTGAAAAGATGAGGGTACCCAAATATACCACAATCTTTTCGTTTCAACCTATAAGTTTGATGCCAAGTGTGATCGTCTATGGACAAAGTCGAGACAATACAACAACAAGGTATACACTTGATAATAGTTACGGTATAAAACCGATTGACTATATGATCACTATCAAGTGTCTTGGATTAACGTACAAGTGTATTTACTTTATTATAATAAAACAATTATAATGAGGAAGTAAACTAAATAACACAAACAAGATTTTGTTAATGAGGAAACCGCAAATGCAGAAAAACCACGGGACCTAGTCCAGTTTTGAATACCCTCGGAGTTAACAAAAAACAAAAGCCAACTTCGTATAGTTGAGACCAAGTAAACTACCCCTAGTTACTTAGTTTCCTAAGTATCCATGCGTCTTTGACCTTTTGGTCACGCACGTGAATCATAAGATAGAAATCACTATCTTGAATTTCTTTACCCAGATAATTCTTATATACTCCACTCCTTTGTCAACAACTTCGTATAGTTGAGACCAAGTAAACTACCTCTAGTTACTTAGTTTTCTCAATATCCCTGCATCTTCGACCTTTTTAATTTAGCGAGATTAAGTTCTAACCTTTTTAAGTAGGCTTTATCAAAGGAAAACTCATATGTCAAAGTCACAATGATGTTGATATCAATTTATGTTTACATAAGTTATGTTTAGCATAACATATAAGTTTTGGGTAAAGCAATTCAAGATAGTGATTTCTGTCTTGTGATTCATGTGCGTGACTGAAAAACATGGGGGTACTACACCACACCCAATATTTCGTTCGGCAATCTGTATGGACTAAACCTTAATAATATTACGAGAGTAAAAACTCAATTAAAGAATAATACTAAAGAGTTTATCTCTTTTTCTCAAATCAATCAGCAAATCAAACAGATAGAAATCTATGAGCCTGATTGATGTGAGAAATACTTGGAAGGTACCAAAGACCAATATCCAAGATCAATCAAAATCATATCCAACAAACAAGATCGGATTTATCAATGGTGATTGATTAACACACAACCTGTTATATTTCAATTATAAAGATAAACAATATAATGCGGAAAACAAATAACACAGACACCGGAAATTTTGTTAATGAGGAAACTGCAAATGTAGAAAAACCTCGGGACCTAGTCTAGAATAAACACACACTGATTATAAGCTGTTACACCAATTTCCTACTACCTATTCGGACTAGATGTAATACATGCTTCACCTGTATTCAAGCACATGTGGAACTCCTAGCAGAACACTGATTCTCTTTAGGAATTCTTTTCGTAAAACTTCTAGCAGAATACAAATTCTAGATGTTATTTTCAAAAATATTTTGTCAAGATGAGGTTCTCTTCAGAAGCACTCTCAAAAAAATTCTAGTGGAATGTTAGTTCTCTTTAGAAGATGTAACAACAACGTTGATACTTTTCGATCTTTTGTATTCACAAAACAACCGATTTGATTTCCCTTTAGATATGAATCAAGGTTTTGGAAATCTTGTGTTTGTTTTGAGAAAAACAATTACTAAGTAAAAGTAATATCAAAACAAACTTGTAGATTAAGGTTTATTATACTCTTCAAAAAAAGGAAGAGAAACCTAATTATTTAACAACAAGAACAACTAGAATAAATCTAGAGATATCTTGTTTAAAACTTCTTAATTTTTTTTTTTATGAGATACCTTAATCGAAGTTTTATTTCTAGTTTCGATTTCGACTAACAATTGTTGGTATACGATCGAGAACTAAAATCTATCAAAACCTAGAGTTTATGATCAACAACTCTTGAATGGTCTTATATCAGAAGAGAATACCTTAAAATAGACAAGAGGTGAAAAACCTAGATTACAAGTTGGGTAACTATCACGAATATTATTACTAACTCGGCTTTGTGATCCCCAATACAAATACTTTAATCTCACTCTTGTTCATGAAGAACATAAGACATGGAAAACAACCTTATGAAGCTTACACCAATTTTCCAAAGGGGGTGAAAACATGTAGCACTCACAAACCCTTTATTTATAGTGAACAAGGTAGCCTTAAAGCTAAGCAAAGCTATTTTCCTTTTTCAAGACTCCCCTAATTTTGAGAGTCTTTCCTAAGTTACAACTCTTGCCAAAATAATTAATTTGACAAATATTGTATTTATGTGAATAAATCACAATTTATCTTAGGAAGGGATTAAAAGATATCACAAACACTTTAATATGGTAATCAAATATGTTTGGGCTCAAAAACTTGCCTAGATAAGGAAACATCAAAAACTTGACTAAAAAAGGCTTTTAGTCACATAATTGGGCTCAAGTCCGTGAACCGTTACAAACAGTTCATGGATTGTTTCGTACTAACGAACTGTAACAGTTACATCAACACTTATAACTGTTACTTTAATAAATCACTCATAACTTCATCGTTATAACTAAGAATTGAGTGATTCTTGTATCTTTGAATTCATAAGCTCATTCACTATAACATGAGAAACTTTCTAGGGATAAAAATTATTGTCACAAAATCCGTGCCTCAAATAACCTAGAGTATATATACATAAATGTACATTTACCGTCATATGAATTGTTCCATAGAGTGAGCATTTGTTTCGATATATTAGAAAGGTAGAATTGAACAAGAATCCAAATGAAATCAATTACCACATACCTTTGATGGTGAAGTCCTCGTTGATGTATTCTTGTAGTCTTCAATCTTCATCCTTCAAAAATAGCTCTTCTTGGACCTAATCTAGTCTGAAATTAAATTTAGTATACTAAATCAAGAATGCGTTTTGGAAACTAATTTGACAACTAGCTTGACATACCAACGCTAGTGGGTTCAACCAATCAATGCTCTAACAATCTCCCCCTTTGTCAATTTTAGTGATGACAAAACCATTTTACATATGGATTTAAACAAATAAAAGCATTATAGCTCCAAAACCAATTATGCTTGATTTCCTTGGTTCTTCAACTATGCGTGTGTTCATCCAGTACTTATTGAAGATCCTAAGCATAATATTATTACACAATATCAAAGCTCAATTGTATCACAACTCTGACAATAATATTATGGTATTATGTATCACTCCCCCTTAGTCAATATTATGTATCCTAAGCATAATATTATTACACAATATCAAAGCTCAATTGTATCACAACTATGCATGTGCTCATCCAGGACTCTGTTTTGAGTCCCCAAGCCTGGAAGAGAGGAGAAATGGCTGATTACGGAAAGGGTTGTTCAATAAGACTTACTTGTGCTCGGCGGACGAACGTCGACGGGCTCTCTCCAGGCAGTTGGATTACATTGGCAAGTTGTTGATACGGAAACAGATAATCTTTAGGACTGGATGGATTGTTGGAGATTCTTTCGGGTATGGACACCGGCAAAGGGGACACTCCCAACTTTGCTTAATTTACATGTACCCACGAGCGCCCTAGAATCATGTCATATTTTAGGCATTCTTTTACAATGTGGAATTTTCCATGTGTTAGAGCATCTCCCACCTTGATCTCAAGGTTAATGTATCCGTACGCATTCATTGATTCCCCTTCCGAATTCTTGACCACGATTGGGGAGTGGGTAGCCTCCTGCTTCTAAATTTCTGCGGCTCTCAGAGTCTTGATGGTAACAATGCTGAAGTCAGAGGCTGCATCGATTAACGTGCCATCAAACTTGACATTCTTCAAACAAACCATGGTGAGCAGTCCCTAGTTGCATTTTCCAACACCTCTTCTGGAGAGAGCTTAAAATTCTGGCGTGGCTTCTTCAACAGGAATAAGCCGCTTGCCCGACACAACGCGATTAAGCGCTGCAAAAATATCTCGACGCCGCGCCTTGGAGAAATAGAGGATTTCGCACACATGCTGCATCATGGACTATACGGTTTTGTGAACAGAGTCCCAAAGAGCATGCAAATCCTTACTAGAAGAGGATCTCTGTGAACTTCCTCATTGCCCAGATGAAGTTCCCCTGCTTCCACTTTTTTTTGAAGATATGCTTTAATCTATTGCAATCACTGGTCGGGTGATGGACAAACCTGTGGTAGCGGAAATACTTGGGATTTGTCGTTTCCTCTTTAGTTAGTGGGTGCCTGATAGGATGCATCTTGATGGCATCATCTTGGATCCATGCCTCTAAGAGTTCAATTACTTCCTCGATTGGGAACGGGAAATCTAAGGCATTTTCTCCGGATTCTTGGTATTGCACAAGAGCTTTAGTTGTAGTCTTCCATGGTGGCGCCGCCTAATATGATGGCGCTGCACGTTTGGATTTATGTTATGCCGCTAGGGCCTTCATTTTTCCTGTTTCGCTCACCACGCTCACAGAGGGGACAGTGTTATATTATTTGTTGATGAGGTGTCTATTTCCTCGAGTTTTGCGTGAGTCTTCACCCTTGGTTGGCCTGGTTCTTTCCAACAATGTTGTTACAGTTGTGGCCTACCATTTAGAAGCCTCATGAAGTTCAGAGAATGTCTGGAATCATAGATTCTCCAGTAAGGCACGGTAGATGGGAACCATGCCATTGATGCAAGAATCCACCATTTGTTGTTCGGTCACGTTTAGGTCGTGACAATACAAAGTTTTAATTATGAATCTTTTGACATAATCATTTGGATGTTCATTGTTTCGTTGAAACATCCTTCCTAAATCTGAGAAAGTAATTTGCTTAGAGACAAATAAGTACTTCTTGTAGAAAGTCGTAACCATGTCACACTCGTTGGATATGCTATTTGGTGCAATGTTGTTGTACCAAGTATACGCTCTTCCGGTAATTGACTTCGAAAACTCCTTCAAATGGAGAACATGATTATATCCGTTCTTGCCCAAGGATTCCAAAAATCGAGAGACATACTCACGCGCATTATTGGTGCCATCATACATGGAGAATTGAGGAGAAGAGTAACCTCTCGGAAGAGGGATTCTTTATACTTCAGGAGGATACAGGGGTTGATGCTGATGCATGTCCTCAGAATCGCCTTTATCTCAGTTTCAAAGAAGTCGTTCCAGATCTTCTCGTGTTACAAAATTGGATGGTTGATTCCTCACCACTGGAGCTCCTTAACGAGTCTCTATCTACAAAGGTACGCCCTGCTGAGGTATCGGCGCCAGGAGTAGTAAAAGTGTTCCTCATTGGCTCTGGTTGGCGTGATTCCTATGGTAGCTGCTCTATTTGTGTCTTGAGGAAAGTGAGAACCTCCTTCTGAGTCAAAGCCATGTCCGTCTGAGATCTAGCAAGAACTTCTTGTCTTTCATCAAATCAGCAATGGTAATATGGGATCGACTACCTCTTGCTCCTCCAGTCTCTCGTCCCGATGGTGGGGTAGCAATGACTCTGGTGATTGTTGGAGGTGTCACGTTTGAAGAAACTTTAGGGGTGGCGGCATCGGCTCTGGCTATGGTGATCAGAGGTGTGACGCCTGAAGGAACATTTTCCGCACCGCTGGTGTTGACAGGTGGCGTATTAATGCCACTGGAAGGAACATTAATACCGAGGATGATTTCAGCACTAGTGTTTTCAGGGTTTGTTGCTGATCCGGACCTGAGTTCTACCATCTTGAGATTGGGATTAAAAAAAGAAAATTGGAAACTGATATTGCAACCGAGAGATTAATCTCCCACCGTGGTCGCCAGTTGTTTGGTGGGTGAAAACTGTTTCTGCTATTTTTAGTAAATTTGGGTGTGTGGATGAGAAACAAGTATAGACCCTAAAAAATACACTACACGGAAGTACTTTTGATTCTAGAGATCAATCTATACAATCCTGGCCTGAACCAAGAAATAATCATTCCAGGCTTGCTTCGGTCACAAAGTGAAGGAGAAGGGTTGGTCTTAGGCGAAGAAAATGTTGAGACCAGAATGGTTAATTCTAAAGGCGTGGCTATTTTATGACTTGTATCAGAAAGTGGAACTGGCTTGCAGAATGAAAAGCTATCAGTTCTTTGGTGATTTCTAGATACTATGTTGTTGCTGACCAAAACTTGTTGTTTGGTGGAAATAGGTGAAACATATTTATACAAGTCATAATAAAACGTACCCTGGTCTCGTAGGAAGTGGGAACGATTGAATGATGGAAAAGTGGAGTAACGTATAACCGTCGGAAACCATGCTTCCATTATGAAGTAAGTGGATCCGTTTACACCCGTTACTTCTTGCCACCACTAAATGTTCCATTTCCTGACACTTTCTTATAACGGTCGTATTGCACGCCGCACACTGTAAATTGCCAGACCAATACCCCGATGAGTATCCCCCAGTTTTGTGATGTGTTTGATGTCTCGAGTGGTGGCAAGTAAAGGTCAAGAGACTTGCCGCAGTAAAAATAACATGTCGTGCTATTAGGCTTATCTCGGTTGGTCGCATAAAACTTGCCATAAGCATGACAATTCGGTGGCGAACTTGGACAGCTGAGATTGCATCTCATGAGGAAGGGTAGCCATTGATTATGTCCATATCATGTTGGCGCCTAATAAAGGCGCAGTGGTGCAATTGGCATATGCCAATGGTATAATTGCGCCTTTAGCTCATGCCAGTGGCACTGCGGCATGGCTGGAATAGTTTGTGCATGCTAGTGGCATGGTGGAATGGCTAGCATAGCATATGAATGCCAGCGACACGATAGTGCAAGTAGCACCTGGCGTAGCCATGGTCACTAGATTTTGGCTTATTGGTGTTAAACTCCAATGTGGTGTGGAAACATCGGTTTCAGTGGCCACATCAATCCCAATGCTCTGTGGAACATTATCTGGATTGGTTGGGTAGCAACTTTGCCTAATTTAGGGTTTGGCATGTCGAAACCCTAATTTAGGGTTTGGCATGTCGAAACCCTAATTAGTGCATATGGCATGAGGTACGCGGTAGGTGGCCATGGCATGGCATTTTATACAAACGGTGCCAGAGTCATGCCAGAGGAGCCATATGCATGCCATCATGTATAAACGGTCACATGAGCAAATATTTCCACGAGTGGCTATGGTGTGGCGCCTTTTTAGGGTTTTCAAAGTCCGCACGGCTTGTGGCATGTTGTGGGCCCGAGGTGACATAGTTTTGTGCCACGATTAGAAGTTAGGGTTTCATCCACCACCACTAGAGCATGGTCGCGCTTACAGTTTGGCTAGCCAAAATTGAATTCTGTTGTGATGCTGGTAACGAACAGAGTGTGGGTTGGTACGTTTTGGCATGCTTCCGCGGTAAGTGGTACGTTTGGCATGTGCGCCTGACATGCTGATTTTGGCATGTTTAGCATGTCGTTAGTATGTTGGCGCGGTTTTTTGGAAGCCAACTTAGTATGGCAAATTCTTGATACAATTTCCACCTCTTTTAAAGCTGTGGCAGTTTTGGAGCCTGATTGGTCAATAAAAGAAGATGACTGGACAAGCACGGGCGTGGCCACCCTTTTGGTGCGCGTGGCAAGCTTAATGTGACCTGATTGGTCGATGAGAAATATGGATGCAAAGTATGGGCCCAGCCACAACTCATGGAAGTGTGGCAGGTTTAAAGTGATCTGATTGGTCGACATATGAATTAGGTCCGGTTGGGTAGCATGGGGCGTGGCCAAGTTAAACCGGCTAGCCTATGGCATGGCCACGCTTCCCTCGTTGTTGCTCCTACTCCACGTCTTTGTTTATTCTTTGCTTTCTGACTGAGTATTTTGTGCAAGGGTCTTAACCTTAGTGCTTGGAGGTCCGTGCTACTCTGCTGCGAGTGAAAACAAATCCATCATGCCATACCAATATTAAGAGTTCTGTCGGGGAAGATAAGCACAATAAAAGTACTCAGCAAGCTCCGACATCTGTGATTAATGCAACTAGGAACTTATACACTCATTAGGCTCTATACTAGTGGACAGTTCATCTAGGAGCTTGAGTTTCAATATAATATGAAGAGAGACATAGCATTATATTTTGATATATTCTCCAAATTCCTTGCGGAATATATACATATCAATGTCTACTACATATGATGCCGGGTCAGGTAGATAGACTTTTACAAATTTAGCCTTGAACTAAAAATCACCATCAACAGTAGGCATAGTAGTTATATATGCCAGTTGTCTACGGCTCCATCTTGGGCATGCCGAAGAAAAGTGCCCGAAACCACGACAGTTAAAGCATTGTACATCATCATTAGGAGATGTTGCACTTTTAGAAAAACTCTTTTTCTTGTTTCTCAAGATTTTTCTAAATTGTCGTGGAGTAACATCCTTAGTATCTTTATCAAATATCTTTCCAGCAAGAGTATTTATGGAGAGTATAGAAAGGTTGTTTGCTTCTTCAATGACAAGTTTCTTAGACTCATATCTTGATGGTAAAGACCTGCGAATTTTGCACACAATAACTTTCTTCGGAATAGTTCTTACTAATGAATATGAGGAGTTAAATATTTCAAAAAGTCTTTGGTTAAACTTATCAAAGGTTTCATCATCAGATATGCGGTTTTGAATCCTTTCTTCTTTCTCTGCGGCATTCCATTCAAATACGGTTTCTAAGACATCCCAAGCATCTTTAGACTTATTGCACGTAGTCACCTGGTGCTAGAGATTTTCCTTGTAGAACTAATCTCGACATAACTATAACTACCAATATCCATGGCAACAGTTACACCGTCTAGTATAACTGTTGGAGGATCATAGCTATTTACAACACGAACCCATGATTGAAAATCACGTGCTTGAAGAAAGGTATGTATAGCAATTTTTCACCATAAGTAATTCGATCCATGGAAGACTGGCGGTTCGTTTATTGAGATAGAACTTCTGTTCATAGAGTCAGATTACTGCAAACACAGACTTACGAGGTCTCAACGTGTTTGCCTGCTCTGATACCAATTCAAAAAGCGGGGGTACTACACCATACCTAATATTTCGTTCGGCAATCTATATGGACTAAACCTTAATAATATTCTGAGAGTAAAAACTCAATCAACGAATAATACTAAAGAGTTTATCGCTTTTTCTCAAATCAATCAATAAATCAAATAGATAGAAATCTATGAGCCCGATTGATGTAAGAAATACTTGGACGGTACCAAAGACCAACATCCAAGATCATTCAAAATCCTATCCAAAAAAGAAGGTCATATTTATCAATGGCGACTGATTAACGCACAACCTGTGATATTTCAATTATAAAGATAAACAATATAACGTGGAAAAGAAATAACACAGACACCAGAAATTTTGTTAACGAGGAAACCGCAAATGCAGAAAAATCCCGGGACCTAGTCCGGAATAAACACACATTGATTATAAGTTGTTACACCAATTTCCTACTACTTGTTCGGACTAGATATAATACTTGCTTTAGCTGTATTCAAGCACTTGTGGAACTCCTAGCAGAACACCAATTCTCTTTAGGAATTATTTTCGTAAAACTTCTAGAAGAATACAAATTCCCTTTAGAAGTTATTCTCGAAAATCTTATGGAAGAACAAGGTTCTCTTCATAAGCACTCTCAAAAATCTTCTAGCGGAATGTTAATTCTCTTTAGAAGATGTAACAACAACGTTGATACTTTTCGATCTTTTGTATTCACAAAACACCGATTTGATTTCCCTTTAGACATGAATCAATGTTTTGGAAATCTTGTGTTTGTTTTGAGAAAAACAATTGTATATATAATTTGAGACCGAAATACTGGCTCCAGAATGAAAGTTAGGCCAAAAGCTTGAATTCTAGAGCTCCTGGCCCCCGACCAATAGGAATTGATGGTTTTGAGATCTTTTCGGCATACATAATCAATATCCTGGTATCAAACCTACTCGCAAACCAAACCGATACACCCTAATTCGATCTCAAAAGTAAAACCCTAATCTCCAACTGCTGCCGATTCTCTCTGCCTATTCTTCTTAATTTTTACATCACCAAGAAACATCTGCCGCCGAGATTTCCCTGCCTATTTTTCTTCGTTTTTAAATCACAAAGAAGCATGGGTGAGACGGGATTTCAACATTTTTTTCCGTCACTATGAGTTTGTTTGTGTTAATATGGTGCTTCCCAGTGGAGGAGAGATTGATTGCACAAGACGTCACCATCTCAGTTCGCAGAGCAGAATCAGAGGCAGATGAAATAAAAAAAATATGCCAAGGTGATTTTTAGGGATACGCAGACCTTCTCTAAGCTACACTATGTGAAACTCAGCTATCAAAATAGGTACTCTTTTGCTTTGACCCTAATTTTATTTCGGTAGATTCTGTTATCACAATCAAAATATTGATGTATGTTGAAAAAACTGAAGTTATACTTAAACATAAGATTGATATTTTTGCATTTGTTTTTTCATGTAGGATTTTTATTTTCTCATGAGTTATTCTGGAAAGGTAAAATCTTTACTAGGAAACCATAATCCTGTTTTCATTATGTACATGTTATCTGTTGACCTATCTGGTTTTTTGTCACTGGAAATTTTGTTTCAATCCTTAAGCTATTCCCTATATAATTCAGGAAATTCTACAACGAAAATGTGAACCCAAATTTGGGTTTTAGCATTGAGCGGTGAAAGAAATGTACTTGAGTTAACTAGATATTGTTTCATATTCGTTTAGTCAACTTTCCTATGAAGTTCGCGGTAAATTTGGATTGATTACATATTATACTAATTCAGCATAGTGGATGAGTGGATTTTGATTAATGTTTTTTCTCTATTACAACTTGAAGAGAACCACATGAAGTAATTTTTCAATCTACCGAAACGTTTACCATTGCTGATGTTGCTGACAAAGAAACACTTAAATTTGATGTGTTAGTTTGTGGAGATACTTTTAGGGATTTTTAAGTGGGATGTCGTACAAGAGTTTATGAAGAGTA
This sequence comes from Papaver bracteatum, assembly GCA_023529315.1. Classification (NCBI taxonomy): domain Eukaryota; kingdom Viridiplantae; phylum Streptophyta; class Magnoliopsida; order Ranunculales; family Papaveraceae; genus Papaver; species Papaver bracteatum. The sequence goes on from JAJJWX010000433.1 coordinate 1,557,191, forward strand.
GGTTGTCCAATCTTAGAAGATTCTGACAAAAACAATTGGAAGAAGTAAGCAACAGATAATTCTAAGTTTGTTCGGCAAACATCATAAGTCGGGCCGCAATCACAGAACAAATCGATAGGTACTGATCCATCTCTTTATAGAATTATATTGAAGTTTTGTACTACTATAGTTGATGGTACCATATGCACGTTCCTGTCATTAGGTTGAAGATTTCAAATATGTGAGTAATATTGTTCTGGCACCAATTGATGATTAACATTCTTTTGGGAGGGTCACTACTACTTTTCGATTGTTTGGTCTTATTAATGTTGTTTCAGAAATTTTCCAAATCCTATGGAGTTAAAGCACGGGCAATAAGGATATTGATAATTGGTCCTACTATGGGAGGTTTCCTTGCTGAGGTATCCCAGAAGAAATATATCATCGCATGTGAATACTTTTCCTTTTTTGTTGGTAAGAGTAAGAACCAATTGTTTCCATGGATGTTAATGAGTTGTTGCTCTTCTAGACTGCAGTGAAATATCCAACTATATTTACAAAGTATTCTCTCTTTGCAAGGTACGAATTATTACATGCATATGCTTTAGTGAACCAGATCCGGATTTGCTGTGATTTTTCGATATATTCTAAGGTTCCGAACATAAGTACTGCAGATTTTCGTACTTCTCACTCTGCATATGTATATCTATATGGAAACCAGCTACAACTATTGCCTGTTTAGGGATTTCGCTGTGTATTTTTTTTGAGTCCTTGCTTTCATGCAATTACACTATATATATAACTTCTCTAGAAGTTCAGAAGAAAAAAAAATTGTTTATGAAATAGTAAACCGATGATCTCCAGTCCCTTCTAATTCGATCCTGTTTATGTAATTTCATATTGTGACCGGGAACGTTGTACAAGCATAAAGAAACAAAATGAGGAATCCCATGGGACGAGTACCATTGAAAAGACACAAGAAAATTTTGAGACAGTGAAAGCCCTTTTAGGAATCAGCTGTTAATGTCATGCATTGTTGTGTATTATGTTTTATCACTTCATAATATGGCCTACGATAACTTAACAGATCTATAAGATAACTGTCATATGTTTTAGTCTTTGAATTATGCATTTTAATAAAATTTTATTTTATGTGAATGTTTTCAACAGATCACTATTAAAAAGTTTGGTGGATTGAACTATACCACTGAAAATGTTGGTGAAGTTCTTTCAGTCGTAGGTACACAGATCTGAAAATCCTATTTCAATGGACTTGGTTCAATGGATATCATAAATATACTTAATTACGTACTACTTCAACTATATTAAATGTCCGACTTTTCCTATTTCAACTTGCATTGTTCCCAAAGTTTGATAAGATTCCAGGACTCCTCATGGTAGCTCGAGTTCTTATCATCGGTTTTAAGTAGCACTCTTTATTTACAATTTGAAGAAGTTAAATTATTCTATTGCGGTGAATGATTTCATTAACTTTGTGACTGCATTTTTGTTTAAAGGTTTTATCATTTTAGCTGAAATTCTAGATCAAAATTTCAAATTGGAATATTGCACAGGGAGATGCCATTTTTAGGATTATTTACGTGTTTGATATTCATCAGCAGGTATACGAATTCTCATTAACTATCTTCTAATTTTATTTTATTTTTGTTTATGTATACTCATCCTTGATGTCTACGAGGTCAGTTACATTATTGGAGATTATCTTGCATCACTCTATCAGTTGTGAACAAGTAATCGGTCAGCTGTAGTAATTGTGTAACTTTTGTCATCACGTCTGTCCCTCCATTGTTTCTCTCTAAACAAATTTTATACCTTCTAGGATGTTCAAGGTTGTGGACTACAGAATATGTGGTGCTCTTGGGTTTTGTTGAATTTTTGAGGTGAGATCCTATCTAATTATGTGTTTATATTAACTCGACACAATTTCTCCCGCAGTCTAACATGTAACCTGATCACTGATAATCATTTTGGTGTATTTTTATTCTAGAAGGTGCAAAGGCTACCTTGAGTCTTGCAAGAACAAGGCTTGGGTACTATCCAGCTAGGATTATTAGATTGAATTAATTTAGCATCAAACACTGCAATTGCTCATGTTAACAAGATTGAATTAATTTAGCAACTCCTAGAAATATTCGACATTATATCCAAGTTATGCAGGAAGATTTGAGGATTTCCATTATTGTATTACCAGAAATTTTGTATGTCGCTCCTGCCAATACACAAGTATTTAATGAAGAACGATGCCACTCCTATCAACACCTCCATTGTTCTCTCAATTTTATTAATTTAATAGTTAATGTCACGTGCGACATGTTGTAGTGTATTGATATACTCCCAAATAACAAATTATCTACACGCTCTCTTTTCGTATTTGTTATCCAATTTTCACTATCAGAGGAGAAAATCCTTTTGTGACAAAATATACTCATCATTTTTCTTTAGTGGTTTATTATTAATACTGGAGATTTTAATTATGAAGATTTCATTATTCCATGCACATAAAACGATTATTTTTTGTTTCCCCATAATTCGTAAATTCATAATTAGTTTCCTACAGTCTGCACCACCAAGAAGGGTGTCAACATGGGACTCGGAATACAACCCAATATGGCAATGGCTTCTATGAAATGATTGTAGGGACTATCTTTTCCTATTTATAACATTAGACTAACCTTTTGTCTTACGTACTTTATTTTTTTTATGTTTAGACTAGGATGTACTGCCGATACCGTCTATAATAGTTGCATAAGTTGTGAATGGTATAACAAGACCATGGTACAAGCCATAGTACTTGGGCGAGGGGGTGCTTATATATACAGAGCATTCGTTTCGTACTTTTTGTATGATATAACAAGATCATAATAGAAAAACAATCCATAAAACGGAAAAAAGAGGTCCTTGAACATCAGAAGCTACAAAAGAATGGAATTCATGACACGGTCATGGCTTTGAAAGGCAAAAAAATTGATATAATAATTGGGTTAATCAAATTCCTTTGGGTAGTACCCATGTATTTTTCTCCGAGACATTTGTCAAGATAATAACATCCATCAAATATTTCAAGATAGTAAAATTTTCCTTTCCGCATTGCCTTTATGTATCGTCCGTGGTACAATAATACACATACACATTAATCATAGAAATGTGATTTAAAGATGACTAGCATTTTTTATCGCTTCCCTTCTCAATATTTTTAAGCAGAAACAGGTTGAAAGACTACCAAGTAGGGAGCAAACTACATTTGTTGTATGCAACCTGTAATGAGTGCAACATCAAATGTAACATGTCTCATGAACTAAATCCCGTGCAACGCACGGGCAAGACACTAGTTACTAAGTAAAAGTAATATCAAAACAAACTTGTAGATTAAGGTTTATTATATACACTTCAAAAAAAGGAAGAGAAACTTAATTATTCTACAACTAGAATAAATCTAGAGATATCTTGTTTAAAACTTCTTAAGGATTTTTAACGAGATACCTTAATCGAAGTTTTCTTTCTAGTTCCGATTTCAACTAACAATTGTTGGTATACGATCGAGAACTGAAATCAATCAAAACCTAGGGTTTATGATCAACAACTCTTGAATGGTCTTATATCAGAAAAGAAGACCTTAGAATAGACAAGAGGTGAAAAACCTAGATTACAAGTTGTGTAACTATCACGAATATTATTATTAACTCGGCTTTATGGTACCCAATACAAAGACTTTTATTTCACTCTTGTTCATGAAGAACAGAAGACATGGAAAACAACATTATGAAGCCTGCACCAATTTTCCAAAGGGGATGAAAACGTATAGCACTCACGAACCCGTTATTTATAGTGAACAAGGTAGCTTGGAAGCTAAGCAACGCTATTTTCCTTTTTCAAGACTCTCCTAATTTTGGGAGTCTTTCCTAAGTTACAACCCTTGCCAAAATAATTAGATAAATAATTAATTTACAGATATTGTATTTATGTGAATAAATCACAATGTATCTTAGGAAGGAATTAAAATATATCACAAGCACTTTAATATGGTAATCAAATATGTTTGAAGAAATAGCTATCTTGCTTAGATAAGGAAACATCAAAAACTTGACGAAAAAGTCACGTAATTGGGCTCAAGTCCGTGAACCGTTACAAACAGTACATGGATTGTTTCCTACGAATGAATTGCAACAATTACATCAATACTTATAACTGTTACTTTAATAATCACTCATAACTTCATCGTTATAACTCAGAATTGAGTGATTCTTGGCTCGTTGAATTCTTAAGCTCATTCACTATAACATGAGAACCTTTCCATGGATAAAGGTTATTGTCACAAAAGTAGTGTCTCAAATAACCTCGAGTATATATACATAAATGTACATTTTACCGTCATAGGAATTGTTTCATAGAGTAAGCATTTGTTTCGATAGATTAGAAAGGTAGAATTGAAAAAAAAATCCAAATGAAATCAATTACTGTATACCTTTGATGATGAAGTCCTCGTTGATGTCTTATTGTAGTCTTCAATCTTCATCCTTCAAGAATAGCTCTTCTTGGACCTAATCTTGTATGAAACTAAATTTAGTATACTTAATCAATATTGCGTTTTGGCAACTAAATTTGAAAACTAGCTTGACATACCAACGCTTGTGGGTTCAACTGAGAAATGCTCTAACATTGACCAAAAAGTCGAAGACGTAGGGATACTAAGGAAACCAAATAACTAGGGGTAGTTTACTTGGTCTCAACTATATGAAGTTGGCTTTTATTTTTTGTATAGCGGATTAATTCTAAGAGTATTCAGAACTGGACTCGGTCCCGGGGTTTTCCTACATTTGCGTTTTCCTCGTTAACGAAATCTTTCTATGTCATTTACTTTACTTCTGCATTACAATTGTTTTATTATAATAAAGTAAATTACACTTGTACGTTAATCTTAATCACTTGTCTTTGATCCGATAGTCAATCGGTCTTGTACCGTAACTATTGTCAAGTGAATATCAAGTTGTTGTATTGTGTCGACTAATGTCCATAGACGATAACACTTGGTATCAGACTTATAGGTTGAAATTATAAGATTGTGGTGTATTTGGGTACCCTTGTATTTTCATAAAGCGACTTGAAAGATACATTAGGAATGGAAAAAATTTAAGTCAGAATTACTAACCTCAAATGAAAGGATGATATCTTCATTGTAGTCATTAGTTTTTCACATTATTCAGGTCTTCAGAGTAATACTTGTAAGTCTCAACATTCCTGGACTTTCTAGTTTAACCTAAACGAAGTTGACTATAGCAATTAATCAAGCGACTCTAGATGACTTTTGATACTAGAATGACAACCAAACTTGACATACCAACGCTTAGTGGGTTCAACCGAGCAATGCTCTAACATAGGGTATTCTTTTTCGGTATAATAGTTATCTTTGTTTAATTCCATCTTTACATGGATTTAGACTAACAAAACTTTAGATACGATAGTTTGCCGTATTGGAAGTTAAAACCAACAGTGACATCATTTAGTTTAACTAAAATACTAATGAAACCCTAAAAATTGAATGGATCAATATAAGTATCCAACATATATATGACTACATCATTTAATCTAACCAAATTTCTAATAGAACCCTAAAAATTGACTGGATCAATATAAGTATGTAACATATATATGACTAGTTAGGTTGTCAGATAATATTTTTTTGATATGTATGTAAAACACAGGGATAAACGAAACCCCGATTTTTTAGGAGGAAGAAAAACAACCGATCAAAAAAAAAGGGAAGAAGAACATAAATGATGATTAACATGGGTTTTGCTTACCCACGTAATTTAGGTGTATAAATATTTAAGTTATTTACTTTTGGTTAGCTTAAGCATGGGTTAAATTTAGTCACTGTCGAATGGATTATTATTTGTTTCCAACATTTAAGTTATATTTTTTTTTCTATCAATGAGATGTGCTCAGTCAACTCTAATGTGATAATTTATTAGAATTAGCATACATTTCGGGTTTGAAAATATAATTAGATTTATTTTAACAGAACTGGTGATAAAACACCAAGGTGAACAAACTCCTGATACAAAAAAACCGGCCATATTATTTTTAATAAATAAAAACCGTTTCATTAAAAAATAGGACAAAAAACCCAGTTCAAATAAAATAAGAAAATTCAGTTTTTATTGGATTTCTAAATTCCAAAACTAACCTACCGTATATAAAAACACTTTCAAAGGAAACTTTGGTGGAAAAAAATAGTAAACGAGATTCGTTCTCTCTGAATCCAAACAAATCAGATTCAGAAAAATTATGATTCTTCTTTCCTAGTTTTCTTCGTGTTTTCAGTTCCAGATCCCGTTTCAATTTAAAGATTCGTCATTGTCTTCTCCCAATTTCAATTCAAAGATTCATAGAGCAATTTTAGGTTTGATTGAAGAACCGGAAGAGAAGCTACAAGTTTTGAGATATGTTTATTCTAGATACATAGAAGAATCCAATTCAGTTGTTTATTCGAAGAAGAAAATAGAAACGTAGCTATTTATTCGAGATCTGGTTGCAATTCAGTTTAGCTGAAATCATACTTCCGCTTTTCAGGTTGAAATTGAATCTCGAATTAAAGAATCCAGCTGAACAATCAATCAACTTCATGTTGATCATCTTCGTATTCATATTAATCTGTGTGTAGTATTCAGATTATTCATCAAGGAATCAATCAACTTTTCAGGTATTTAATTCTCTTTTTTGTGTTTATTTTTGATTTGTTTTTGTGAATTTTCTAGTCACTCTTGACGAATAAACTGAATTAATGTTAGCATATGATTTTTTATGTTTGTGTCGATGTTCTTATGAAGGATTCCATCTGTTCAGAATTGTTTTTTTGAATTTTTTGTTGTTGTTGATATTCACAGCTAGTGAAACTGTTTTTGGTTTCATCATTTTGTTCTGTAGATTATGGATTTTGTTCTCGTAGTTGTATGTCACAAAGAGGATACATTAACTTTTCGTATTGGCATCCAAGACTCTTTTGTTTATTTGAAGACTAATATATGCTTAAGTTGGTGTGAATTCTCTCCTCCTTCTACGGAAATTTTTCACATAGTTGATGATCAGCAAAAGGTTATTCATTCTAATTTTGATCTTCAAGCATTGGATCTATTTAGTCTGTATAATAAAGAAGGAACTATGGAGTTACATGTAAGGAATAAAGTTGAGTGTTCTGGTTCAAGAATTCCAAGAATTATAGATTTTGACCAGCCACAGAGTTTTGGAATTGTACCTTTTGAGAAGTCACAAATTGATTATGGTGTTCCAGACAAAGTGAAGGAACCGTTGAAGTCTGCGCACTGGTTACATCTTTTTGAAGGAGTTGAACAGTTGTTTACGGGAGGTCTTCAACAAGTTCGTTATGATTTACAGAAGTATCATGCATCATCCGGTTATGAATTCAAGATAAACATGAATGAGAAGTTGAGGATTGGTGCATGTTGTGCTAAGAAGAAAGAGGATGGATGTAACTGGCATTTATATGATGTGTCTATTGATGGTGTTGAAGGAAGTCCTTTTATTATCAAGGAATAAATAATCAACATACTTGTGGTGGTGGATTTGTTAATAGAGCATATGTATTGAAGAAACTAATTAGGAGCTTGATTATTGATGAAATTAGACAGGATCCCAAGAAGAAGACTAGGCTTATTATGGATTAAATTATAAGAGAATACGGCTTTGACATGGTCGTTATTATGCATACGCAGGGAAGAAGATTGCACTGAATACTACATAGCGAGAGAATGAGAAATCGTTTACGTTCTTGAACTGGTATAAAAACAAGTTGATTGAAACAAATCCCGGATCTCATGTGGTTTTGGAAGTTGAAGAAGGGACTCAAAAATTTCAGAGGATGTTTATATGTTTTGAAGTTTGTATTCGTGGATTCAATTTCTGTCATCATGTATTATTAGTTGATGCTGCCTACTTGAAGAGAAAATACCTTGGTCATATGATGACAGCAACATGTCTAACTGGGAATGACGGTAAGGTTTCATCAATTTTTCTAGTGGTTTTTCAATATTTTCCCTGTTAGTTTCATCATTTTTTATTTTTGGTTTCATTATTTTTTATTTTTTGTTTCATCATTTTTTCTTTTTGGTTTCCATCGCATCTTATGCTTGTGTTCATGTTACAAAAATCTACCCTTTTGCTTATTTTGTGGTTTTATCGGAGAATGAAGCGAACTGGAAATGGTTTTCAGAAAATTTGAAGGAAGTCCTTTCTTCTTTGCGACCAAAGCTTACTTTTGTGAGTGATCGAGGTATTGGATTAGTGAATCAAATTCCTGTTGTATTTCCTGAGGCTTTTCATGGTTGGTGTTTCTGGCATATAGAATGAAATATCAATGTATGCTTACCAAAGAACTACAAGGTTTATTACAAATATGTATTGGGACTGTTTAAGAAATGTGCGTACGCTGCTACTCATAAAGAATTTACAGATATTTGGGATAAGTTGAGGAAGGTTGATAATCATAAGTTGCAAGACTATCTCAGTAGAGATCCTGTTGATAAATGGGCAAGTTTTTTTTCAAGGGTCAATGATATGGTAGGTTGTGTTCCAATATTACTGAGAGCTTCAATGGTTCGGTCATTGAAGAGAGATAGAAGCCTATATCCATCATGGTTGATGAGATCAGGGTGAAGCTAATTGACCAAATGTGTAAACGTCGCGAGGACTGCGCAAACTTATTGAATTAGCGTCAAACTCTATGTCCACAATATGAAGCTATGCTCCATGAAAACAAGATCCATGGCTATGTCTACAAAGTCACCAAGTCGTCGGAATATGTGTTTGAAGTTCATGCTACAGTAACACAGACGGTCCATTTGAAAAGAAGAACACGTTTTTGCAACCGTTGGCGTATTGAAGGTTTTCCGTGTGCCCATGTTGTTCATTATATCATGATGAAAGGAGAAGATCCATACAAGTATGTTGAACACTACTTTACAGTAAAGTTCCACCGAGAATCATACAAACACGCAATCAATCATGTTCTCACAGTTGAAAATCCCGTGACAGTGTCTCCGAAATCGATTGTTTTTCGTCCGAATAATGGACCACAGCTAGGTCATCCATCGAAGAAGAAGAAGAGGATTCCTAATACATACTAAGTTCCCAATAAAAAGTTCAGAACTTGTGGTGCCTTCAAGGTTTTTACCACCCATAATAAAAGGACATGCCCTTCTCGTCAGGTTTCATGAGAACTTGTAGTAATTTCGACTATAAGTCATCGAATTTCACTTTTAGTTGCTGTTTTGTGGTAAAAACTGTTTCTATTGGTTTTGGTAAATTTAGGTGTGTTGATGAGAAACGAATTTAGACCTAAACAAATGCACTGCACGAGAGTATTATAGATTTGAGAGATAAATCTGTACAATCCTGGCCTAAACCAAGAAATGGTCGTTCCAGTCTTGCTTCGGTCACAAAGTGAATGAGAAGGGTTGGTATTAGGGAGGGAAGCAAAGAAGGTGTTGAGACCAGAATGGTTAATTCTGAAAGTGTGGCTATTTTATGACTTGTATCAGGATATGGATCTGGCTTGCAGAATGTAAGCTATCAGTCCTTTTTTGTTTTTATGGATACTTGTGTTGTTGTTAACCAAAAACTATTATTTTTTGGTCGAAATAGGTAGAAACCTATTTATACAAGTCATAATTGATCACACCCAGATCTCGTAGGAAGTGGGAGTAGTTGAGTGATGGAGAAGTGGGGTAATGTGTAAATGCTAAAAACCACGCCCCCACTATGAAGGAAACGGGTTAGTTTACACCCACTACTTCTTGCCGCCACAAACTGCCCGCTTTCTTGACACTTTCTTATAATGGGCGTGTTGCATGCCGCACATTGTAAACCGCCAGACCAATACCCTGATGAGTATCCCCCAGTTTGTGACATGTTTGATGTCTCGAGTATTTTCATGGAAAATGTGTAGCATAGTGCTGAATGGGTCTTGTATGTAAGACCTAGCTATTCTTTTTAATTATATGCCAACTAAGTAGCAGATATCCATGTGTGGCAAGTCAAAGTCAGGAGACTTGCTGCAAGAGAATAACGTGTGATGATTTTAGGTTAGTATTGGTTGGTCATCCAAGACTTACCATATTCCGATCAATTCTGTGGCGAATTTGGACGGCTGAGATTGTAATTCAGGAGAGAGGGTGTCCATTGATTATGGCCACATTCCCTTGGCATATGTTAATGGTATAGTGGCATAGCCACTCCTATGGCATGGTGGCATAGCCGCACATGTGGCATTGCGGCATGTCCAAAGCTATGATTTGGCGCCGTTGCCAAAGTTAGGGCTTGGCAGCATGGCCAAGGCTAGGATTTGGCACCTGGACAAAATTAGGGCTTGGCGGCATGGCTAAGGCTAGGATTTCGCATCGTGGTCAAAATTATGGCTTCGCAGCGTCGCCAAGGCTAGGATTTGGCATCGTCGCCAAAATTAGGGCTTGACTACATGGCCAAGGTTAGGATTTGGCACCGTGGACAAAATTAGGCCTTGGCGGCGTGGACAAGGCTAGGATTTGGCATCGTGGATAAAGTTAGGGCTTGGCGGTGTGGCCAAGGCTAGGATTTGGCGCCGTGGACAAAGTTAGGGCTTGGCGGCGTGGCCAAAATTAGGGCTTGGCGGCGTGGCCAAGGCTAGGATTTGGCATCGTGGCTAAAATTAGGGCTTGGCGGCATGGCCAAGGTTAGGATTTGGCGTCGTGGACAAAGTTAGGGCTTGGCGACGTGGCCAAGGCTAAATTGGCTCGTGGCGTGTTATGGGGATGAAGTGGCGTAACTTGAGGACACGACTAGAAATTTGGGTTTTGACTAATGCTACTGAAGCAAAAGTCGTGTTTCAATCATGAAACCCTAATTGGAGTTGGTTATGACTTTGGCCACGAACAAAAGTGGGTTAGCACGTAGCTACATAATTTTTGGCACGTTGGCGTGGAATGACACGTTTAGCATGCCGGTTAAGATGTTGGCGCGGCATGGTATGTTTGGCATGCCAGTTAAAATGGTGGCGTGGTGAGGCGCGTTTTGCATGCCAATTAACGTGGTGGTGTGGCAGGGTGCATTTGGCCTTTAGTGCATGTGGTGGGTTTAAAGCGACCTGATTGGTCAAGAAAAAGGGGCCGGACAAACATATGATGCGACCACACCTCTAGTGCTCGTGGCGTATTTAAAGCGACCTGATTGGTCGGTGGGAAAGAAGAAGGCTGGTCAAGCAGTATGGGAGTGTGGCTATCTGCAAGTGGCGCCGACTGGCCTGTGGCACAACCACACCTCCCATGTTGTTGCTCCTATTTTACGCGGCTCTTCTTTTATCATTGTTTTCTGATTTTGGGTATGATTTTGCATCTACTAATCCATGGCGGATCAATTGACCAGCTTGCCTTGGTTTATTTCCGATCAGTAGGATTTGATATACTGCGCGGGGTGCGAAACCCTAATTTTGAAAATAATTAGGTTGAGATTTGAATCATGTGAATTATCACAAAATTAGTTGAACTCTGCACAAAGTTCTTTAAATTTATTTCCAGAGAGCAGTATGCTTTCCGATTGAGTGCTTTAATGTAAATCCTTAACCTTGATACTTCGGGAAATTCATGCAACTCTGCTGCGAGTGAACACTAATTGTCATGTCATACCAATATTAAATCATCTGGGGAACATAGTACATAAAGTATTCAGTGAACCTTATATTAGTGAATAATACAGGTAGGGTGCAGAAATTTACAGAATATCCGTCGATTGTTGCTACATGCACCATTCTGGATAAATTTCATGTAAATATATTGATTTGCTCAATAAATGCGCAAATGAAAAGATTGTGAACTCATCACTTTTATATGGCTCCGTTTCTTTGCAGAGTGACGACACATTAAATGCGAGGTTTTATAATTTTAGCCCTGAACTAAAAACCACCATCAATAGTTTCGTTTTTAGACTAGAATATGTGCTTCATCTACTATTTCATATTTCAGTAGATTTTTGTTTTAGAAGTTAATGTGTTGCAGTTATTTTCATTTTATAATTTGTTTGAGAATAAATAAGTTTGATTAAATTTGTCAGTTTTTTTGCAGGCCTTGATAATTTGGTGCAACCAAAATAGGTTTCATCATTTTTCAGATGGAACCAAAATAGGTTTCATCATATTTTTGATGGAACCCTTTTTGGTTTCACCATTGTTTTACTATCACTTTTCTTCTGCATCTTTTGACAACACAATAGATGATGTTTTGTCTACTATTTATTGGTGCCGCAAATATATGATACAACATTTATGGATACTATTTTATAAAAATGAGACATCATATTTCCGTAGACATAAGCTTTAAGGGAACACAACTGAAATCGTACGAAATCTTTTTTTATATAAACTGTAATTTGTCACCATTACAATTACTCGATAACCATTTCACAAGTACTTTAAACTTCAACTAAAATTGAATATGCAATAAGAAATGTATATCATCATTACATTTACTCGATAACCATTTGACATGTAGTTTAAACTTCGACTAAAACTGAATCTGCAAAAACATGGGAACGACATGCGAGTATTATTCTTTATCGTCAAGGAGTATCTTCAATGCCAACTTTGGTATCATATTATGCACCTTTTCTCGTACATCATCTTCACGAGACATGTTTCCCTTCAAGAGGGTCTTCATGTAATAGCAAACATGATGGCTACAATCATTTCTGAAAAACCAAAATAATGTCTCAAAAATGGTTACGAGTGACGATCTGAAAGTGTTTTGACATTTAAATGATGAAACCAAATCTGGTTAAATCAAACAAACATTAAGTAAACACACCAATAGGAAATGGTTTTAAGCATATGTGAACCATAAACTTCCAAACATATCTTACCCCATTTGTTGACAACATGAAGGGGTGTGCATAGTATACGGTGTTGGTTTACTAGTCTGCTCGTCACGGGGGAGCTTTGCATCGTGCTGTGAAAATTATGATATTATTCGTTGTCTCATTCTTTCAGCACTTTTTCTGCATTCTTATTTGGTGGAAGCCAAGGAGTTGTAGTGATAAAATTCCGCGGTCTCCATATCAAAAGCAAGAAGCGTCCAATGGTTTACATTTCCAAGTGTTGTCAGCAACGGAACGAATAAAAATTGCATGTTATAATCCATGTTGTCGATGAAATTCTCTATTACAGCAGCACATTTTTTTCCTAATGAGTGACATGTCTGAAACAATATGAGAACACAAATCCTTAATGAGTGACATATATGCAAGTGTTTTTTTCTTCCTAAAGAATGAAACCAAACTTGGTTCCATCAAAATTAACCATATAACCAACAACACTTTTTTCTTCCAAAAAAAATTACATGATAGAATTTCAGAGGAAACTTACATATGTAAATGTGCTTAGAAACACATTTGTCTTGTACTTTGGAGAACCATCTTGTTTCAACTCTTTTTTTAGGATGTTATTTTGCAATTTCAAAATATAGAACTCAATGATGTCTCCTGCGATGTCACCCTTTCTCATCAAATTATCCATCATTTTCCATATATCGACAATCGAAGATTTAAATGCTCCCACGCCGTGGACCTGTTAATTTTATTTTTTAAAAGCTAGTGAATGCTGGATCAAAAGAAGGATAAAAAATGCATAAATGGGAACACATTTTGATGAAACCAGTTTTGGTTTCATCAGTGATTTTCCACTTACCTGTCATTATTATTTCTGAAAAATATGCTCACAAGGGATTTCTCATTTTGCTTGAGTACCTTCATGATATTCAAGTTATCAACTGCTTTCAACTTCACCCCCTAGACTTCATGCACCACCTTGTTATTGCTCTTACTACTTGTAATCTTTCTTCTTTTCCTAGGTTCTAATAGGTGGTTGCAAGCTTCTTCTGTCATCCCTCATTCTTGTAATCATGTTACTCATCCTTTGTTCAGGTGTAACACTGACGTATCGATATCCTTGCTCTTCATTGTCACTTTGTGACAGTCCTAAACCAAAACCAGGTTCTTCATTTTCGAAATCAACTAAATCCTCTATTATTTTTACGGCTGAGTCGTAGTATACGCTTTCAAAATTTGGCTTTGATGAGGAACATTTCCTGGCCTCAGATTTCTTAGCGTAAATCGGATTTCATTTTACGAATTTCATCATCATCAATTACAAATTGAGTTTCATTGTCTTCTTGCTCAATATTTTTCTTCGACGAAGAAGCTTTATTGGCCTCAAATTCTACCCGCTGGGCCACCTTGATATCCCCAATAGTATTCGGAGTCAACTCAGTACCATCTCCTTCTTGTTCTTCATCAGTGACTGCCTTCGATGAAGAATATTTCTTCATTTCAGATTCGACACGCTCGACCACCTTGATATCCTCGATAGTATTTGGAGTCAACTCAGTACCATCTCCTTCTTGTTATTCCTCAGTGACTGGCTTCGATGAAGTAGCTTTATCCATTTTATATTCAACTAGCTCGACCACCTTGATATCCTCGTTAGTATTCGGTGTCAACTCAGTGCCCTCTCCTTTTTGTTCTTCCTCGATAACTGGCTTCGATGAAGTATCTTTTTCCATTTCAGATTCAACCCGCTCGGGCACCTTGATATCCTCGATAGTATTGAGAGTCAACTCAGTATCATCTCCTTCTTTTTTTTTCCTCTGTGACTAGATTCGATGAAGAAGATACGACCTACTATATTGCTACTCCTTCTAGTTATTTTACCGAATCCAAAAAAACACTATCTAGAGTACTGGGATCTTCACCTTTTGTAGATTCTTGTTGATGTTCGGCGTCCTGTTGTATTTTTCCAAGGGTTGACTCCTTTTCTAGTTGCATCAGAAAATCTTTAATATTTTGTACAATTTCACCATTCGATGAAACCTTTTCTAGTTCCATCATAACATCGTCAAAATGTGAAACCTTTTCTCTAGCAAGAAAAACCCCTTATTGTTCTATTGAAAACAAAAACAACCAAACAACCTATTAAAAACTTTTTACTCAACAATGTTTATGGACAAAACTTTTCACATTAGATTCCGGCTTACCCGCTATATCTTGGTGTGTATCAAAGCCTTTGGTTTCCATCACAGCATTGTCATCATGTAGTATCCTTTATGCAGACAATGAAACCTTTTCTGGTTCTATCACGTGATCCACCATTGCTGCATCTATTATGTTAACATCCCTTGTTATCACCTGCAATATTAAGATATCTAAGTCATTTCATTTTTCAAATGAATAACTCATTTAAGTTTCGCGAATTCAAAAGTCAACAATTTTTATTAATATAGGATGAAACCCTTTCTGGATCCATCAAACAAGAATTTTCCTAAATTTAATATCAATGTTTTACATAAGTATTTAATAATCTCGACTAGATATTCAAAAAGGAACTATATATAGTAAACCAAACACACAAAGCATCCTAATAATTTAGATCTAACATATTACCTCAACATATTCTTCACGGTTCAAAACCGTTTAAGGTACTATTGAAACATCCACTTGTTTTCTTTTACGTCTCAAGTAAGTTCTTTGTACAGGTTGTTGTGACCTATCTTCAACATCATATTTTCCCAGCAATGATTCTTCTTCTCTAGAAATAACATTTGTAGCAGTAGTTCTAAGCTTTTCAATCAAGGTTCGTGCCTATTGATATTTGGATTTGTAGGAGTTATCTTCACTGCTAGATTCCACATTGTCTTCATTTTGCCCTGGTACTTTATTGCTAGCACCAACATTGTCTTCAACTGGCACAGTCACTTAATTTACAATATCACCAACCTACACTTCAGGTTCAATATAATCTTCAACAACAATATCCTCTTCCTGTATGCGGTCGACCAAGCACATTTCTTGTTCGTCATATTCAAGAAAGAATGACCCCTTGCGGTTCCCACATTCTTCTGCAGTACACAAGAATAATTGGTTTCAGCTAGATTTTCAATTTAAGAGTCAACAATGTTATTAATATGGGATGAAACCCTTTCTGGTTCCATCAAAAAATAATTTTCTTAGAAAAATACAGAAAAAATTGGCAGAAAAAATTGGTTTCAGCTAGAATCTTTGATGAAACCAAAATTGGTTTCATCAGAAAATTAAATCTTCTTTACCTTAGAGTAAAGTTGTTTTTTTATATTAAGATCCTCGAGGTTATCCAATATTTGGTGGAAGACTTTGCTAAGGTTCTATCTAGCAAACCTTGGATACTTGTCGAACCCATACTTTATTTCTGCGATCATTGTCAACTCTGCCAAACAATACTGAAGAAAAAAAAAATTCAAATCAGAATTTTTTTATAAAATTTAACTTATAAATCAAAAGAAAAAAAACTTAACTTACCAGCGGATAAATGACGCAACCAATTACACTTTCAAACTTTCCTTTATATGTTATTAGCGACTCAAGTAGGTACTCATGAAAGACTTCCGTCCAACATACCTTATTCATGTCTAATATCAAGTACATGTACTTTGCAGTCATTGTTTGTCCACTTTTGTTGGGGAGGAATACCGAAACCAAAAGGAACATAAAAAATAACTTGACAAAGTCATCTGCTTTGGTTTCATTCCACTAGTACAAAAATAGCCTTTAGCCACGCCAGATATAAATTTCCCTGTCACGCCTTTCTGGTTTTGGCGTGTCTATATGGTAGACTTCTAACCTATAGAGACGCCATGTTCTATGGGCATGTTAATATAAGTGTTTTAAGCCATGCCATGGCTAGTAGTGTGTCCAAATATCAACCATTCAGTCACGTTAACTTTTAATTTTTGATTGGGCGTGTTTATAGACCAGTTTATGGCCACGTGAACCAGTTGTGGTATGTCCATAAAAATAGTCACGCCACTTGAGGCGTGGTTAAAAAGTTGGTTTAAATAGTCACGCCATTTGAGGCGTAGTTAAAAAGTTCGGTTTATTGTACACGCTAGTATGCGTGTCCATAGTGGGCATTTAATAGCCACGCTGGTTTTGTTGCGTGGCTAAATTTTTTGGTTTATTGGACACGCTAGTATGCGTTTCCATAGTGTGCGTTTAATAGCCACGCCGGTTATATTGCGTGGCTAAAAAGTTCGGTTTATTGGACACGCTAGTATGCGTGTCCATAGTGGCCATTTAATAGCCACGCCGGTTTTGTTGCGTGGCTAAAAAGCTCGGTTTATTGTACACGCTAGTATGTGTGTCCATAGTGTTCATTTTATAGACATGCCGGCTTATATGGGTGGTTAAAAATTTGGTTTTATTAGACACGCTAGTATGTGTGACTATAGTGTGTGTTTTATAGACACGCCAGTTCTATTTATTAACTGACTTTGAAAAAATAAATAAATAAACTTCTACCCAAATTCGAATGCATGTTCT
This sequence comes from Papaver bracteatum, assembly GCA_023529315.1. NCBI lineage: Eukaryota > Viridiplantae > Streptophyta > Magnoliopsida > Ranunculales > Papaveraceae > Papaver > Papaver bracteatum. The sequence continues at coordinate 1,574,576 of JAJJWX010000433.1, forward strand.
CGACTCGAAGGAGGTAGGTAACAAGACGAATAAATCCACCAAGCTGCAAATCTATAGTTGTTTAAGATTAGTTAAAATAACATATTTCTGCTATTCCATAGGGACCAAAGGATAGTTACAGTCTATAGATAAATCATTTGATGTTATGCAACTCACAAAGAAGAAATTATTCCTCTTCCTCCTCATGCTCTGCAACTCATTCATCCCTTTTACCCCAAACCTATATTTCCATTTCCCCCTGCTTTACTACTCTTTCACCCCTTTAATCCCAAACACTAGCACTAATGCTTGGACTTGTTTTGTTGTTGTTTCTTGTTTGCTGCATAAATTTATTAATATATTTTGGTGCTTGTGCAAGTGTTTTAATGGATTCAATATCAAACAAGAAGACAACAACAAAACCTAGTCCAGGATGCCCTGCCAAGTTAACCTGCATCTGAATGTCTATAAATAACACATCTGATAGACTTGCCTTCTATGGATGCATAAAACCAAACGGTTAACCTAAAAATGCACCTATTAATTGGAGTAAAAGCTAATGAATTAAGCGACTATATTTAGGATTTGGAAATAGGGTACGTTTAGTAGAGTAATGACGACTTTGAAGAGGGTGCGCATGGCATTGAAAAGGCGTTAATAGCCAAGAGACAGTCACTTTACCAATCTCCATAAAAGACCATTTATGTCTAAGCTGCTACCATTAATTAAATAAGGCAGGGGGATAAATAGATTATTATACCAAAAGAAGAAATCATAGAAATAAATATTAAGAAAACAGATAACATCATAGAATGCTAGTAGTTCAGCAAATGGAAATCACACTGAGCCACCACCTGATTTAGAAGCAATGGTACGTGCAAAGTTGATGATTGGGACTTTATCAAGCTATGAGATTGAAAGGTTGATTCCTTTCCTGAATCAAGAGAAGATAAGAAAGAAAGATCAAGGGGAGCGAGAAGAATTTGAAAGATTAAGGGTTGAAAATGATGAGGATTTTCAGTTGTGGATGAGAAAGTTGGATGCCAAAGATGCACGTCGACACAGGCAAAAGCTTCAACGACGAGGAGAGTGGAAGTGTTCATGGGGGAAAACTCGCAGTGCGACAGAAAGTGATAGTGAAGATGAAGAAAAGAACCGTGAAGGAGGAGAAGATGAGGAGCGCAGTGATGATTCAATGAAGAGAGATGAGAGAGCAAAAGAAGCAGAGAAAAAGAAGAGGAAGGGGAAAGAGTTTGAAGATGTGATGTACAAGTGCTATCTCGCCGAAAAGAAGAACAACCCTCGTAAGTTTGCTCGAACCATGTCGGAACCCCTGAACGTGGATTCTGATGGAGAGAAGATTCCTGGGTTAAACCTTGATGGAGAACCTGTGTTTTCCGGTGAGATGGTGGTTTGCAGTGAAGCAGAAAATGAGGAAGAAGAAAACGAAGATGATAATCTCCAGGGTCCCTACACATATTCAGACGATGATGATGGTATTGGTGCCTACTATGAAGAGGATGAGTTAAACTACATCAGCAACAATGATGGCGATTCTTGGTGATTGCCTTATAATGTCAAATCCCTTAGAACTAGAGTAATGTGGTATTTTGATTACTATTTCTCTTGTGAATCTTCATGAAAACTTTTGGGGATATTTATAGTACTTTATGTTGCTGAAAAAGTGTATGGATAATGGGATTTCAATTTCAGACATTTGGTGGTAGTTTTTTTGTGTTTGTTTTTTGTTTGATAGATGGTGTTGATGAAGAAGATGTTAGGGGGAATTTGGGGTTCAGTTTGTAGCAGGTTCATTGTTTGGATAGCAGCTGGGAGAGTTGCAGTAGTTATGATTGGGTAAACTTTTTATTTTAGATAGATTGGTAATGTGCATCTATGAATTTTGATTGTAAAAAGAAAGTTGTAATGGTAATGGTAGCCTGTCGGGTGTTTAGGAGTCGTATTCTGTTTGCTTTGTCCTTCTTTAGATGTAATTAAACTAGTTGTGTTCTTCCAGTTGTTTGAATTTTCAGTAGTATTAAACTTGTGATGGATGTATGTTTGAAGGGTTTGAACATAATGTGTCAGTTTTTCTTGCTATTTTGATTTCAGTAGTAATGGATTGAATACAGTAAATGTACAAACAAGCAATGTTCTTGGTGAATGATTCTAAAATTCCAATGATTTTTAAGTAGAGATGGGTAGGAATGACTGAATTAATGAATCAATAGGGTATATAAAATGTTGTTTAAGATGGTGGGTATTACTCCAGTTTATAAAATTCTATTGGAGTAAGATTAATTCCAAGACTATTTTAGGCCCAATTCCAAAACAAATTTTATGTCCAAGCCTAGTACTATTACTACTAATCCTAGCATGACAGAATATTAGCTCAACAATCAGTATAGCCAAATCCAAACTCATCCAACATTGCTAAAACCCATCTGCATACAAAACCCCAATATGATTTAAGAATCAATTTTTTTTTTCAACAATCCATACATTCACTCTCTAGTTAACAAAAAAATCCAAACAACTAGTACATTCTATCACCTGGATTGTCGCTTAGTCCTTGGAAATGGTTACTCAGATGCAGTCATTTGAGAAGCAGGGACTGCTATTGGTGCTGGTACTGGTGCTTTCCTTGCAGTTCTAACCTTAATGTCGTCCCGATAGTTTTCATCCCGGGATGCCCTTTGCAGGTCAAGTTTATATACCTTTTGCAATTTATACTCATTCCAAAAAATAACTGCCGTACTGAATTCCTCTTCGACTTCATCACCAACATATTTCCATATTTGGGTAGGTGCACCTAACATAATAGACTTTTTTTATTTTCCTGGTCTGGCACATAAAATACCTTCTTAGCTTGGGAGGCTACAACGAAAGGATCATCCTGGATTCCCAACTTATCAAGCTCAACCAAAATGTAGCCAAGTTTGTCTTTTGAGACCCCTGCTTTGGTAACCCATTTACACCTGAAAAGTGGAACTTTCAGCGAATGATATGTCAACACCCATATCTCTTGTAAAATATCATAATAATCCGCCAGATTAAGGGTAATCCCCGCTTGTCTAATTTGCATGTCAGTTGTCTCTATGTAAACCCCGCTATTCTGGTTAACGGAACCATCATGAGATTTTGTATGAAACATGTATCCATTGATGTGATATGATTCGTATGTCTCTACTTGTGCATTCGGTGGGATTTATAGCCACCTTAAGTCCTGATTGAAGTTTTCCATAGAGTCTGCCCACTCACTCTCAACCTGAAATACATTATAAGGATTAGCCTTCGTCTCAACGCAAAAGTTACATAGCAAGAGTGACATTTTCTGCAAACTCTTACCACTTTTTGTAACAGTTTGGTGAACTCTTCACGATGTTTTAGATCTAGATGTCTATCACTCATACCAAGATATTTATCCTTCAAAAAATTCTGGTATCGGCTGGACAGTGCAATGATTAATGTTATTATCTTTACATAAATTTGGACACATAATCAAAAACTAAATAAAAAATGAGGTTATTTGGTTAGATCTAGTTATACTTACTCAACGTAAGGAGCAACTTCGGGAAAATTCCGCAATACATAGAAATGCACTTTATCAAACAGATCCTTATCAACATGAGTAAACTTAGGATTTGACATTGGTTTCCCCCTGAAAGAATAAGAATCTTCGCCTGTGTCAGATTTGTTGAGTTTGTATGGTGGAATTCCGACTGTATCATTCATGCTTTGATGGTGCTCACTGATAACCTCAATTGTCTCTTCCGCAAGGTTCCCTTCAGCAATGCTTCCTCCAGGTGTGTTTCTGTTTCGCACATGCTCTTTAATGACCTTCATGCACCTTTCAAACGGATACATCCATCGAAAGAATACAGGACCACAAATTTGCACTTCCCTGGTAAGATGCACAGTTAAATGAACCATGATGTCGAAAAAGGATGGAGGAAAGTATTTCTCGAGCAAGCACAACGAGATCCGACTGCAATTTTTCTAGCTCTGCCACCTTGATTTCTTTGCTAGATATTGCCCTGAAAAAGAAACAAAACCTGATAATAGCATATCTTGTTGGCTGCGCCATAATTGATTTAATCGCAATGGTCAAAAAATGTTGCATTAGCATGTGATAATCATGCGATTTTAGTCCGATAAGCTTTCGATCTTTTCGATTCACCAGTGTTGAAAAGTTTGAACAATACCCTTGTGGAACCTTTATCTCGGATAATGTTGCACAAAACTTGTTCTTTTCCTCCGGGCTTAATGAGTGACATGCTGCCTTTAGTATATATCCCCCTTTGCCATTTTCCCGAGGTTGCAACTCTTCTCTAAAACCCATCTCCTTCAGGTCCATTCGAGCAGCAAGGTGGTCTTTCGACTTAAATTCATTGTTTAACAATGTTCCAATGATACTCTCACATATATTCTTTTTGACGTGCATGAAATCAATTCAATGGTGGACAACATGATACCGCCAGTAGGGGAGGAGCCGGAACCATATATTGAACTTTTTCCAGTAGCGCTTTTCGGTCTCCTTCTCCTTCCCCTTCCCCTTTTTAGGGTCGATGATAAGCACACAAGTGCTATATTTTATACCCATATTTATATTAGTTAGGACTCGATATTTTAGCTAACAATACTATTTTAGTGCTTTTACAGAAAGTACAAAAAATTCTGATTATCAAAGCATAAATGGCTAAAGTTGGAGCTCTATTGGCTATTGCCCCAATAATCTGGAACGTGACTCACGGCACCCAAAGGGATAGGAATTAATTTAATGTGGTCAAAGTACTAATTCTCAATGTCAGCACCACCATGTGGATTCCACGGTACAATATGGGAAGCAAGGAAGTGCCTTGGCTTATTTGAAGCACGTGAACTCCATTAGGACTGCTGACATCATTTATTTAAGTCTCTTTTAGTTTGGAAATGAAACGAGAGGGAATCAGGTGCTAGTCACTGGCGATCGTTTGAGTGTTCCCAAGGCTTCTCGGTATGAACTGATTTGGGGCTCGTATGCGAACTGAGATTGGTTGTCGTCGATGACTGAACAGCTGCTGCTGGTTGTTGGCAGAGAGAAAACGTACCTGGTTTGCTTTGAAGCTCAGTGAGAAGACTAAGTGGTGATGTGGAGTTTGGCAGCATCGGTTTTGGAAGTGTGTTTGCTGTATGAGAAGTTGATACATGAATGAAGTATGAAAACGAACTCGAATGGAGTTGGTTGCAGCTGACGTTCAGATGGAGGAAAGTTGGTTTCTGCCAACGGAGAATGACCGGCTGGTGCTAAAGATGATTGTGATGGAAAAGGACATCAATACATGAAGTATGCGATTGAGAACAACAGTATTTCGCAGCAGCAAATGTCGCTGGTGTCTGATTGATGTGGAGGCTGAGAGCAGAAAGAGATGGAGTGAACCTTCGTTTCTGCTGTGAGTTGAAAGGGTTTTTCTGTGCACTGAATTTGGGTCCGATTCGAAGTTGGTTTTGATGGCAGTAATGGCGTTGATGACTGCATGGGTTTTGAATGGATTTTCGGTGCTGGTTTGTTGGTTTTGAGCTGAGCACTGAAGGCATGAATGATGATTTATCAGAAGAAGGTGATGGGTTTGTTGGCAGAGATTGATGACGAGATCTCACAGAGAGACACAGAATGAGTGAATCGGACAAATGAGCCTGTTGACTGAGAAACAAATGCAGCAACGTCCTAAAAGGTTCCTACTGTGAACTGTGGTAGAAAGAAGTTGGGTAGAGTACTCTCGATGGGAAATGAATGCAGAGGCGGCTTTCTATCTCCCAGCGATACTGGAGTTCAGGGATATTCATGGGTTCTGGAAGTATACTGTGTATGGGGTGTTTTGTATGAGCTGTTGCAGCTAGCAATCGATTGGAGAAAAAGCTATTGGATGGTCACGACATAAAACGAACAGAATGGAGATTGATTAGGTGGATAGTTACGAGAATAAAGATGGGTGCGCTGAGAATAGAACGGAGATTTTTGACAGCTTCAAAGGCAGAAATTTGTGCGGTGACAAGGAAAGCAGGCAATCGCTAGCTTTGCATGGGTCTGATGCCATCTATCTAGTTAGGACATGATGCTCAGCTGGGATACAGAACAAGAAAGTGGTGTGGTCGTATTTGGATTGTTGCATCAGGGACCGAGAGTGGGTTTGGTTGAGAGTCCAGGCAACTAAGGGAAGTGAAGGCCATGAGTTCGATGTGAATTTGCAAACGGCAAGGATATCTTAGATGCTCAGGAACGGAAACTGAGTTGTGTGACCGAGATTTGAATTGAAGATTCAGAAAATGGCAAGTGGTCGTTGGTGAAATTTGGCTTTGGAAGTTGGGTTCCGTTGTTTTCATTGGGCCTGGACTATGGGCTAGGTCTTTTCGCAGCACCTATATATTCACTTTTCGCAAAATGAAAAGGAGGCTACGGAGGGAGAGGCTGACAGCCAGAGAGGGGGTTTGGTTCTCGAAGGAAGAGCCCAACAACGAGAGAAGGAGAAGAGGCTGAAAGGGTTGCGTAACACAACTTTATTGGGTTTAATCTTTTCTCTCTTGATTATTATTTTGATGGGTTTTGAGAAACCCATAGCTATGTTCTAATTTCTTTGTAACTAGGGTTTTTACGTTTGAAACCACTTTGGGTATTAGGCTACTTTGATTGAGTTACCTAACAATAGACCATTATGATTTGAATAAATAATTCCATGATTTTATATATTGATTTAATGATAATATGAGTTGTTGCTTCGCCGGTTTCGTATAACCTTTGTGCATAATTGTTAGGATCGAAAATTTATTTGTCTACTTATTTGATATTTCATGCTTGGGTTAAATCCTTTGACGGGGTATGCTTAGAATAGCCGGGTATTATTTGTGAATCCATATTTAGTTTCGTATAATTTTTTCGCTAGCGCAATTTGATGGTGCATGCTTTGGTTTAATCTTTTGATGTTCCATGCTTAGGGTGTCCCAGTGATATTTACGAGTCTAATACATATAATAGGTGATGTCGATAGAACGAACGATTAATAAATATTCATGAGTTATGTTTCATTTCAGTAATCGAAAAGAAATAGTGGTGGATACGATAAACCCTAGATTCCATCTTTCCCATTGAATTCATTTTATTTGTTTAGTTTATTTATTTTTTGTTATTATTCTTTCAAAAAAAAAATCCGAAAAATCATTTCTTATTAGTTTATTAGAGATATTGATTACAGTATTTCCACCGCTCCTCGTGGGAACGACCCGTACTTGCCTCTATCTACGTTCTAGACACCGTGCGATTGCAGTTTATTATATATAGGGTTTTCCCAAATCCTATCAATTTTTGGCGCCGTTGCCGGGGAGCGGTTGTGTAATATTGTAATTAGTATTTTTGATTTTGTAAATAGTTATAATTTTGTACAGTATTTTTATTTTATTATAGGATTTCTTTTTTTCATTTTACATTTTGTGTTTTAGAATTTTATTTCAGGTACCTTTTTGAGAACGATGAATGCTTTGCGCGAGACGTCATCTATGACGCTTGGTGAAAACATGTATGGGTCACGGTATAAGGAAGTTCTTGCTTATAATCGTATCAGGTATGGAACTTGGAATCCACGTAATTTCGCTATGGGTGGTTATTCAGATGAGTATCAACCCCAATACCATGAGGGTGAAAATGAACTTGACACTAGAAGTGATTTTAGGAATTATGATACCGATATAATATCTGAATCTATTGTATCTTACCCAACTCATGATCATTTGACTGATTATATGTCTATTCAAAAGGACGAGAGTTGTGTTAGAGACGCCATTTATTCAGATAATGATGATTTAGAAGAACATATTTATACAGAAGATACTATTGTTGAGTCTGATGAATTAGAGACAGTAGACCTGCATAATGAGATATTTTCTAATCATTTGAATAGCGAGATTCCTATGAGCCACTTAGATGCAGGCAATAATGAGGCGACTATTAATGATATTGTCGCTCCATTGAGCTCCTGTTTTGCTGACTCATCTTGTGATTTCCTGATTGCTAATGTGAATGTGGAGGCGATTGGTACTGGCCAGGTAACTACTGATTTTGAACCAATCTCAGTTTGTTTAGCGCACTTTGCAGATTCTGGTGATCCTATGCTTATTGACATTATCAATGCATTGCGCCCTCCAATGGTTAATCAAGTTAACTCAACAACGAAAGTTATTTCCGCGGACTTAGAACCAGATTTAGGAGTTACTAATTTTGATAAACTTGAACCATTAGATACAGGTTTAAACTATTGTCTGATTTTGATAATGCTTTGCCCTTTCACATTGTCAATACATTGCTTTCTTTGATTTCTAGTGAAGATAATGTATCGATCGAATGTATTTCAGCTGATTTGGAACCTGATTTAGAGTGTGCTTCTCGAATAGAAAATAATATGCATTCTATTGTTGTTGTCCATGTGAGTTATTTTTTTTTATCTCTATTAAAGACTGTTTTCTTTTGGGAATGGATTTACACATCTTTTTGGAAGGTTATAGTGTTTGCAGGTTCATTTTGGCGGCTGATATGATTTGTTGGATTGATCCCCAACTTTTCAGACTATACATATATGCTTTGCAGTTTACTTTGGTGTAACCTCACCTAGTTTGAGGTTCTTTTTTATGTGCGCAAACATGGATACAAAGATTATGCTTTATGGGAGTCAACCCATACGATTTCGCTTCATAGGAGTCAACCCATCAGATTTGTTTTCTTTCCTCTATCTTTTGTTTGTTTGCTTGAATTTCCCATCTTAATTTCTACGTTGGATGACTCAATTACATTGAGGACAATGAAATGTTTAAGTGTGGGGGAGTGGCACTGTCGTTAGAAATTTTGAAAGAAAAAAAAAAGATGATCAGCTGTGTAGCAGGTCTTAAAAAAATATATATTATCATTATGATTTTTAGGGTTATGACCAGCTGTGTAGCTGGTCTTTTCTTTTTCCTTACATGTTATGACTAAATGTGTAGCGGGTCTAAAACAATTTATATGACCAGCTGTGTAGCAGGTCTTCTTTTGTTTTGCTCGAGGACTAGCAAAATATAAGTGTGGAGGTGTTGATAAGCACGTAAGTGCTACATTTTATACCCATATTTATATTAGTTAGGACTCAATATTTTGGCTAACAATACTATTTTAGTGATTTTAGAGAAAGTACAAAAAATTCCGATTATCATAGCATAAATGGCTAAAGTTGGAGCTCTATTGGCTATTGCCACAATAATCTGGAATGTGACTCACGGCACCCAAAGGGACCAGCATTAATTTAACGAGAGAAGGAGAAGAGGCTGAAAGGGTTGCGTGACACAACTTTATTGGGTTTAATCTTTTCTCTCTTGATTATTATTTTGATGGATTTTAAGAAACCCATAGCTATGTTCTAATTTCTTTGTAACTAGGGTTTTTACGTTTGAAACCACTTTGGGTATTAGGCTACTTTGATTGGGTTACCTAACAATAGACCATTTTGATTTGAATAAATAATTCCATGATTTTATATATTGATTTAATGATAATATGAGTTGTTGCTTCGCCGGTTTCGTATAACCTTTGTGCATAATTGTTAGGATCGAAAATTTATTTGTCTACTTATTTGATATTTCATGCTTGGGTTAAATCCTTTGATGGGGTATGCTTAGAATAGCCGGGTATTATTTTTGAATCCATATTTAGTTTCGTATAATTTTCTCGCTAGCGCAATTTGATGGTGCATGCTTTGGTTTAATCTTTTGATGTTCCATGCTTAGGGTGTCCCAGTGATATTTACGAGTCTAATACATATAATAGGTGATGTCGATAGAACAAACGATTAATAAATATTCATGAGTTATGTTTCATTTCAGTAATCGAAAAGAAATAGTGGTGGATACGATAAACCCTAGTTACCATCTTTCCCATTGGATTCATTTTATTTGTTTAGTTTATTTTTTTTGTTATTATTCTTTCAAAAAAAATCCGAAAACATCATTTCTTATTAGTTTATTAGAGATATTGATTACAGTATTTCCACCGCTCCTCGTGGGAACGACCCGTACTTGCCTTTGTCTATATTGTAGACACCGTGCGATTGCGGTTTATTATATATAGGGTTTTCCCGAATCCTATCAGTCGATGGTCTTTTCGATTCTCTTCATCTTTCCACCTCTTCCAGGGTTATCCTGCACGAATTCATTTATTCTTTATAGACTTTACCTCATTGTATATTTGTGATGGGGTCCTAAGTTTCGGAGCTTTTTCAGTTTCATCTTTTCCGTTGAACCCCTTCTGACGTCTGAATGGATGATCGTATGGTAGGTATCTTCTATGCCCGGTATAAACCTCTTTTCTACAATATTTTAGCCTGACATAGTAAGTATTTCTCCCACACACCTTATAGGCATCTCGTCCCTGGTAGGGGCAGCCACACAGTGTACAGAGAGCAGGGTAATCATTTATTGTCCATAAAACAACCGCACGTAGAGTAAACATCTCATGTTTCAGCGCATCAAATCATTGGACTCCCTTAAACAATTCCTTGAGATCCTCGACAAACGGTTGTAACATAACATCAATGTCCTTACAAGGCCCCCCATCGATAATTAATGACAGCATGGTGAACTTTCTCTTCATACACAACTCTGGCGGAAGGTTGTAAATCACTGTCAGAATTGGCCATACACTGTGCTGTTTTTGCATGCCTTTGTTTACATCAACCCCGTCAGCCGAAATGCCTAGACGCAGATTTTGAGGATCATCACGAATTATGGGATATCTTTTATCTATATTTTTCCATGCTGGTGAGTCCGCCAGATGCCGTAAAACACCCTCTTCTTTCTTTCTGGTGTCGTGCAATTATCTTTGATTGAAACAGCCGTTTGAGTCTTGGGATAATTGGGAAATACCACAAGACTTTTGCCGGAATATTTTCACAAACCTCGTGGGTGGTGTCGTCAACTTTCCATCTTGATTCCCCACAGGTGGGACACTTGATGTGATCCTTGTAATCCTTCCTATAGAGAATGAAGTCATTGATGCATACATGTATCTTTTCGTAACCTGAACCCAAATCTCTCATCACCTTCTTAGCTTCATATGTAATTTTCATCATCTCATTTTCGGGAGGGAGCATGAATTTTAACAGCGGTAGAAGTTCATTAAATAACTTGTCGGAAGCTCCGTGCTTGCTCTTCAGGTTAAACAGTTCACACATCGCACATATCTTTGTAAATCGGCACATCCTTCGTATAGGGGTTTCCCAGCATCTTCGAGTATCTGTTGCATCTTCTCAGAATCCTTTGAAAAGTTGTCTCCTAATAAAGCACTAACCATTTCTATAGTCTCTGCATCATGTGTTGGTTCATCAGAGTGCGGACCATCGCTGCCATTACCATCCAGAAGTGTCCACCTTGATGACTCATCTCCTTCTCCGTGCTTAGTACATACCGCATAATTTTGAATGAATCCAGAAGAATAAATAAATGAAACTTTACTTTACTTTCCTTGTGCACGTAGAGGTTGAGACATTTCACACATGGACATAGAAACTTAACTTTGCCCTTGTCGTATGGTTTCCGTTTCCCATTCGTAATATCCTGTTGGTATGTATGTGTAGCAAACTTTATAAATGCATCGACTCTGTCTTGATAATGTGGTTTGGTTATATCGGTATACATCCAAGATTTATCCATTACTCTTGAATCCATTATGAATTATCAAATACCTGGACGGAGAAAAAACTTGTGAAAATGCTACTGTGGCCCGAATAAAACTACGAAATATCATTGCAAAGAGTAATATGTACACAAAGAGTAATCACAAATCACAATGTGAGTTCAGTTATCATATATGAATCATACAAATAATCTGAGGTTAGCTACCTACATACATTTGCATGTGAAGACAATATTTACCCTACTATGACCATTAGAGTTACAATCTCAGTACTGAAAAGAATTACTTACACGGTCGATCCGATTATTCCGCAAAGCAAAACTGATAGGGGAATATATGGTTTATCCAGGAGATGAATCAAATGATCAAAGTAAACCACTTTTTTCGTTTTCTAGGGGGAGGTTAGAAGATTTAAGAGTAGAAACATGAAATGATTTAAGACGAGAGATATGAACACAGAGGGTAAATAGAAATTTGGTAATATTTTTACTAATAGATAATTTGGAAAAATATTTAAGTGTATATCGTAAATAATTTGGTAAAATAGGAAGGTAAAGATCCTTCAATTTGCATGTTGCACGTTCTATGTTAAGAATTTTCTCAGTAAAATCTTGTTATCCTGCTGCATAGTTTTCTGCTTTGACGGCTCTAAAAAACCGGAGTACGATGCGACTAAAAAGATAAGTACGTGTTGCTGCAGTTGTTATAACGGTACTAAAGTAAAAAACTAACTTTGTAAAAAGTGGAGTACGTGTTGGTACAGTTGAAAAATAAAATCCTAAGAACTGGAAGAAGCAATGGCCCCAATTAGAATTAAGTGAACTAAAACAAATTACTCTAATTGTGTTTTCTGTCCAATTAGAATTAATATTAACCAAAGCTTGATTCATCCGATTAACATAATAGGTTTAGTCATTGATGGATTTCATTAAAGTCTCACAATCTAATTCATAAATAACATAATTAAAGTTCTTAGAGGGTGCTAGAGTAACAGCTGCCAGCATAGCCTTACATTCCAGCTCCTCAGCTTCAACTCCTATCTTCACTCCTCCATTGAAGCATTTTCCTTGCACCCAAAAGCATCTACCTGCACAATTCCTCACTATTAGCCTTATTCCACCTTGTAATGAATCTGACTTAAAGAAGCATCAAAATGTAGAAGAAACAAGATTAGTTCTAGGAGACACAAGTTTATTAATGCCATCTATTGACATTGTCCTATTTGGAGTTATGTTCTGAAAAATCTTTGAACATTAAATAATTTAAACTGATGCTTAAAAACAAAAAATTGTCCAACTGAAACCATTAGAAATTTATTAATCTCATGTCTAGTAATTCCTACACCAAAAGTAATATTGATATTTAAAACCAACCAAATAGAACTAGCATAACCACATTCAAGGAATAGGTGATTACTGGATTCCACAGGATTTTTACATAAACTACAATGCAATGAAGTAAACGATTGAAATTCCAAATAAGAGTATGAAGTCTGATTCACCCACCATTAAGTTCTGGTGGTACTCCATAGCTGGTGGTACTCTAAAAATATGAATACTATGAAGTAAACGATTTCATCAAATGTCAATGCTTCCCCCTTTTCCTCTAAGTAGCGCGCTTTCACGGCTTTGTGCTACAAAAACAACATACAAACTTATTTGGTTACATATAAGTTGAAAAAAGTATTGTGCCGAATAAACCAAAAAGATACGTACAAGTTGTAGAGGGGACAAGCTATGGTGGCTTGCGTGCGATATCCGGTGTTTGATTTTAAAAAACCCAGCTACCGCATATAGGATGATGTTGTGCATATCCTTGATTTGTTGAACACTTATTCTTTTTGGGTTCCAATAATCTTGGCTAAATTTGTTATATATCTTCGCCCAAAAGGTCTCGGCCGAGGAGCGATCTACAACTTGACTTTCGGCTGCCCATGCTTTGGTGATTGCCAAATCTTCTGTGGAGTCAAACGATGCCATTTGTTGTATGTGGAGGTAGGGAATGAGTAGGTTCTCTAATAGGATACAAGTGGAGTGCAAATGGTACTGAACCTTAGAAATTTAAGCATGCATCACTTGAGTTTAGAGTTTGAACTTCAAAATGTAACTCTCTCCAAAATTGGGTGCAGATGGTACTGATCCTTAATAATATTGAGTTTGAAAATTTTGTTACTAGAAAACTACGACACTTGGATTCACTGATTTATTACCCCAGCCATACATATATGAAAAGATAACCCAAATTAGTGATCTCACTTACAGAAAAAGAGACATCCAAGATTTTCAAGGAAGTTGGGCAGGGTAATTGTAATGGAATAAAAGAAATAAAAAAACATCAAACATCTCAAACTTATCAGAAAAGATAATAGAGAGCTTCTCCCAAAACACTATACCAGAAAGCAGAAGAAATGGTTGTGAATGAGATAAATGAACATCATATTTTAACAAAAAAGAAAAAGCCAAGGAAAACATCAAGCACGAAACTAAAAACCAACAGATAAAGATATGCAATCAACTCTTGACTAATGAGGCTATGTTCTTAATTCATGCGGTTGTACCAGCAGACTGATACATCAAACTCCTAGCCTAGGTTCATAATCAGCACAACAACTAGTTTATCAACCTCAACCCAAATTTCACCACCATAATTAGTCTGCAACAATTTCAATAAGGAATTGGACATTTGACATGTCAGATTCTTAAATATTTAAGGATTTCCTTGGGAATGTTGAACAATAGTTTTCATCAAATTATCCTCTATCTATCACCAAAATGAGATGAGCGAACTATAAATTCATATGCTTGAAGCAGGTAACAGAAAACATTAGACAGAACCATGAACAAGTCATACCGACGACAAACGAAATTACACGACACAAATAAGGTCGTGAATATGACTGGATTCCAACAGATACAATATACTTCAGCTGCCATTTGGACAAAGATCAGGAGTGATCAAATATCTTCCCAGCCTAAATCCATATAAAAACTACTAGTAACAAAATTTAACTCAACTCAAACCAAATTCCACAATTTCCGTCACAAAATTAATACTGTCTAACATTGCAAAATAAGGAAATCATAAGGAAACGTGATCATCCATGTGAACCCAAATCCAAACTTACAATCTTATTATTAGAATTTATCAAATAATGCTCTAGATGAACTCTCTCTAAATTGGTTTATGATCATAAAAAAATGAAAGACCTGAACAAAACAAAAGAAACCCTAACAATATCGACGTGCTTTCACAATTTCCATCACAGATAAGATATAGAATCCCAGCCAAGATCATAAAAAACTCCTAAAATTGACAGAACCCTAGGTTTACAGAATATAGTAGATAACATTTTTAGTTTTAGGAAATGTATATACCTGAAACCCTGGCGATAGTGATTTCAAATTAAGAAAAACCCATCCCCCATTCATGAAATTAAACAAGTAAGTTCGAATTTAATCTGATAAGAGAAGTATATAATTTTTTTTCTATTTCCTTACCTAGGGTTTCTCTATTTCTCCTCTTCTAGTCTTTCTGCCGCGCAAGTAAGAGAAGGAAATAACTTTTTTATTTCTTTTTTCTCTAGTTATTAAAGCTAGGGGTGGGACTTGGGTTGGTTGGGCGGGTTAGAAGGTTTGGCCGAGGCAGATCTGAGCTAAGAATCCTTTGCCCAGATTGCCCATCGAATCCTTGGAACCCATGAAGGTACTGCCCAAGTCCTCCCAAGTTGTTCGTCAGGTTCCTCGGGTTGGCCCAAGTTTCGCCAGACATACAAATTTGTTAATATGATAATAACATTTTTTAGTAATAATAAGATTTAATTGCTATATTTATCTTAGATTTCCAAATAACTACAGAATATTTACAATAATATAAACTTTTTTTTTATATTGAATGATTAATGACTAAGAATGGGCCCTAGATCAGCTGGTCATCCCCGTTCCCCAAAGTTTCATGTGTTCCAGGAGGTCCCAAGTTCAATCCCCCAATAGCGTAATATTGCAGGAATTAACATGGAAGGTAGTGTTAGTTTGCCCCCCTTGTGACACAATCTCAGCCCCCCCCCCCAATCTTCTTCGGCTCCCTTGGCTAGGTTACCCATGAGGCTCGCTGGTAGGTTCACACAACAACCTGTTCAATTAATGTAGTAGTATGTTGTTGGAGCTTAGCTTGTTAGGTTTCCAACTAGTTAATGTAATACTCTTTATCCAATAAAATTAATAATAATGAGATAGATATAAGTGGGAATTAAGTGTTTGGCCCTCACCTCACTCTCTCTTACTCAAATGGACTTTGGCTTAAAACTCAATTTTAAAAGAATTAACTCGTTTTATTGAAATAACCCTTAAAAAAGAAGGAGGGCCATTTGGATAAAGATGTTTAATGATGTTATCAAATTATAAACTATATCCTTTAGGGTATAATCGTCATGCCAACTTAAACATAACATGTCTCATAAATCATACGTAAGAATTCGACAAATTTTATATATTTGGAAAGCTTTTTGAAATACCTACACAACGAGCGTAAATACAACTATCAAATTTTTTCATGAAATTTTTTATTCTCTAAATAATTTTTAAAATTTTCTTCATATTTTATAGTATGCAGATAATATGCACGCTGATTTTATGTGCAGGAAATATACACACTGATTTCTGTACATGATTTATTAAATTTTCTTCATATTTTATAGTGTGCAGGATATATGCACACTGATTTTTGTAAACAAATAATAATTAATTTTCTTCATATTTCATAGTGTGCAGGCACAATTCACACTGATTTTATGTGCAGGCAATATGCACAAGGGTTATTTTTTTAATCCTACTTCCTACAATATTCCAAGGCCACTGGAATAATTACCAAATTTATTAAATAACCCTGGGGCCAAAAGTGTAAGACCCATAATTTCCAGGGTCATAAAAATAAATTTCTCTAGATATAATATATATTTTCATTATTATATTGGAAGATAAATACTAAAATTACTCTAAATAAATAATAATACCAGCTATAAAAAATAGTTTTATATGACTATGTCATAGTTCTTCGGCGAGTTACTTGGGTAAGAAATATTTGTGTCCATGCTTGCCCAAATTTAGCTCGGGTTTGTAAAATTTATGCCCAAACTTTCCCAAAGTTCTGAAATACGTTGCTTATGTCCGCCCAACGTTCGGGTTGGGCATGGGTTGGGCAGGTCAACCCAACCCAAGTCCCACCCCAAATTAAATTAAAGTTAGTTTAATTAACCAAAATGCCATTTACCTAGGTTTATCACGTCATTATGACATAGTGAGCTAGACTAGGGAACGTGTTTGATTAAGACTTTATCTTGGGAACCCTCCAATAATTTATAGTTCCCGATAGAGTATATAGAGTAGTTTATTAGGGGATTAACAGGGAAACCAAAGAGTTATAGAGAGAGAGAGCAAAAAATTTCGGAGTGAAATTTGTAGTGGAAGACTACTGTTTACTGAGGTTTTATAAATCAAATTGTAAATAGGAAAAAACGATTTGCTAGTTTTTAAGGAATTAGGAGACGACCGTACGGAGGAGACTCCTTGAACCGAGAAAAATGTTCAACCTCACACAGATGCACCGCAAGAAGGGAGTGCTTTGAATTCGAGAGATCAATTTGTAGTACTCCGGCCTAAACCAAGACAATGGCCATTCCAGAGTAAATTCGGTCACAAGAGAGGATGGGTCGATCTGTAGGAGGGAACCTGAGAAATGCGTAGAATCAATGGTAATCAAAGATTGTAGGTGTGTTGTGAATTCTGAATATGATAAGTTCTGAATGATTGAAATTGCTCAGTTGAGAGTAATTTCTCAACTGATGAGTTGATGATCCCGTGATGTCAATGAGACGTGAGATTCTCGTCGTTGTTGACGTTGTGGTTCTTGTTTCAATCATGATCCAGAAACTTATTTATATTACTGGATTTGTAGACACCATGATCCCATGAAGTGTGACAGTTTATAGAATCAAAGAGTGGAGAGATGGAAATAGTGTTGAAACCATTTGCTCATCGTGCAGAGACTTGGTTGATTTTCCACCCACTACTTTGTTAACTCCTTCAATTAATTACATGACTTGATCACATCCCATTGTGTGTTTGAACACACGTGCCATAGACCGCCAGACCAAAACCCTAGTTGATATCCCCCCAAGTGACACGATTGACGTCTCATGGTTAGTTTGGTCAGTTGCTGACTTCGTGATATCATACTGAGTTGAACTTGACTTTGTAAAATGTTCTGAAACTCATGGATCGAATATGGGCATGATTCTCACGTTGATAGTTGAGGCGAGCAAGTATTGCTCATTCGATGATTTGCTGAATATTGATAGTTGAACCAGTATTCAATGATTTGAACAAGTGTTGCTTATCTGAGCAAGTGTTGCTCTTCTGATGAATTATTGGCAGCGTTACCAAAATAAAATATTAATTAAAATACTGGTAGTTAAACCGAGTATAATTAATAAGAATATTGATCATGAGATCGTCATAGATTTATTAGTGTTTGAATTTGGAATTATAATCCTTGCACTCAAAAACCCTAATTTGATCAATTGATGATCACTTCATGGTTTGTTAGGAATTGAACCATGGAACGAAGGAAGGATTGGTTTCATGAGACTTTGGGTCAATCATGTAATACCCATATGCTCACGTGAGCAAACACCAAGACCTCTTGAAGAGTTGGTGACTTGTTGATGAAATAATGATTAAATGCTGGTTTAATCATTTATTCGAACTACTGCTGATAAAACCTGATTAATTATGAAGAAGTGTAAGACCGACCAAGGGGTCATGAAACCGGCCCTGGGTGGTCATGGGATCAAGTGTTGATCGTTCCATGAAGTTCCAAGTCGTTTGGAAGAGTTTTTGACCTAGTACATGCAATTGCGCAATTTAGGTCAAATTGTGAACATATGTAAGACCGGCTCATTGAGAGACAAAGAGCCAACCTTTCTCAGTCAAGGTAATATGCTCATGTCCCCAAAGTGTTCGTATCTCAGTTTTGGGAATTTTGATATTTTCAGATGTGCGTTTGAGCAATCATTTTAGAAAATATGAAGAAACCAGGGTTTTTTGATAAAACCGTCAAAACTTCATGAGATGAAGAAAAATAATGAAAACGTGAAAGAATTATGAAGTGTGGGACCAGTCATGTCCAAGGCATGGCCTACCGGCCAAGGAGCCAATCCCACACGTTTTTCCAAAAAAATTCATTATATTTTCATGATTTTAGGGAAATATGATAAAATCAAGGAGTTTTGCTAAAATTAAAGAGTTTTGTTCAAATCAAGGAGTTTCCATGAGATGAGGGAAACATAAAAAATAATAATAATAAAATAAGGGACGTGTGGGCGTGTGGGACCGTCTTGGAGCATGGTTGGCCATCCAGGGCCCGGTCCCGTGCGTTTTCCCTAATTTTATGTATTATTTCACAATTTAAAGGAAATTTCATAATTTGAAGGAAATATCATGAAATCAAGGAATTTCATGGGATTATGAAAACATGAAAAATATAATAATAATAATAATAAAAAGAGACGTGTGGAGCCATCTAGGGTTTGACCGACCGGCTATGGCCCGTACACATGGGTTTCCTAATTTTATATTATTTTTCATGGGACCAAGGAAATATCATGAGATTAAGGAGTTTTCATGAAATTAGGGAAATAATAATAAAATAATGAGGAATCATGAGGTGTGGGCCGGCTGGGACCAAGGCATGGCCGGTTGGCCAATGGTCATGCCCCACAATATTCTTCCCTAATTTTATATTATTTCTTTGGTGTGAAAGAAACACCATGAAACCCAGGAGTTTCCTCAAAACGAATGATATTTGTTCAAATGAAAGAATTTTCATGAACTCAAGGAAAATAACAAAAAAATAAGATAAAAATAAGAAACTGGGGGGGATTGACCACGGCACGGTTGGCCGGTCATTGGGCCCATTCTCCCAGCGCCTTCGTCAATTTTTAATTATTTATTATTTTTTTTCCTATTTTGCATAGGTTCATCGTCTCGTCGCATTTTGAAATACTCGTTCGTACGGTGATTGTTAGTGCATCGTCGTTGAGTACACTTTCGCCATTTAAATCGGGGCTTACTCAGAGGTAGGTCAGACACCCATGCGTTGCATATTTATTACTAACCCATGGATTTTTGCTGGGAAGAACCATGGTTTGCAGTAATGAAAATATCTACGAAAATATTTGAATATTTTCGGAAATTATGTAGATGAATCCAAGAATTTAGGAATAATTAACTTATGGCTCTATACTAGCAGAGCAAGCTGTCTATGAGCATTAATTATTCTGATATGAGCTTGCTGGAGATCCTTTATATAGTCAGGGTAAACTCGTTGTTTGTATCCTGAAGACGTTATCGCTCTATACTAGCAGAGCAAGCTGTCTAGGAGCTGTCCATCTCGTGATACTATATAGAAATAATTACTGAAGTGTTCAGTATTCATGATATATGTTGTTGTCTATCCGTGAGACCACATATCTACATGTACTTTGAGAGAAAGTATTCTCAATCAGAGGATTCGATGAGAGACCCGTGTCTCAATACAGATATGCCATTGTCCAGCCGAGAGACTACATATCTGCATGTACTCTGAGAGAAAGTATTCTCAGTCAGAGGATTCGATGAGAGACCCGTGTCTCAATACTCGCATCTGATTGCTGGATCAGAAGTTCATATAATTATGGGTTTACGATTTTAGCCTTCGTCAAAAATACACCATCTACATTAAGTCCCCTGCTCAGTGAGGAAAGCCGTGTTCCTCAGTCGGCACTGAATGGTAATTTTCCTCTCATAAACAATATAAGTAATTGAACTTAGTCATAAGTTAAGATGTTACCGGATTTATATCGTACGAGCATACCACGACTTGAATGATGATTCTAGTGACATGCTAGAGCATCGTTTGATGAGAATAAATTGGTGTTGAACCGCTGATTTGGACGATGGATCCTTGGTCGTTTAGGATTCGCGGGTAGGGCCCAATAAGTAAATCCTTAGAAAATTAGGTTTTGGAAATAAAAATTGATATAAAAGAAATTGTTCCTTTATTTTCTTTTCCCATGACCAGAATTTTCATCATCTCTTCATCACCTTCACACCAGCATCAAGGGGAGAAAAAAATTCGTCGAACCACCAGCGCCACCGCCGTTGTAGGCGCCGTCCGGCTGTTTTCCGCCGGCGCCGACCAGGTGAGCGTCCAAACTCTTTTTTTTTTTTGTTTGCTGTGTTCATGGGAGTTTCATGATGTGATCATGTTGAAGTTATATACATGTGCATATATGAGTGTGGGTTTCGTCGAAAACCCTCGTTTTTGAAAACGTATGTTCGTTTGATCGTTAGTTTTGGAAAATTAATAATAATCCCTGATTTAGGAGAGATTTTTTCTTCATATATGAATATTTAAGTCCAGTGATAAAACTATGTTTATGAGCTTTCATGTGAGACAAAGTTTTATCATGAAAAAGTGAATTTTCACAAAACCGAAGTAAAATCTTCGTTTTAAGGAATGACGATGATACGAAGAAAGAGTTTTTCTTCTTCTTTATATATATATATATATGAACTTGTGTCCAGTGATAAAATTTGGTTTATGAGCTTTCATGTAAACCAAAACTTTATCTCATAATGTGTATGTTTTCACAAAATTGAAATAAACCTTCGTTTCAAAGACGTATGACGATACGAAGGAAAATATTTTTTATAAAACCATGGTATGTTCATGGATTTTTCTTTTGATACCGTGGAGTGTCCACAAATTTCTTTTTGTGAGGCTTGCTCACATTGAAATTTATTTATTTACGTGAGTAAATAAAACGTTTTATTTACATATATATACAAATATATATATTATCTTCCCTAAAATCAAAACTTGAGCTTTGTGTAATACTGTTTAGAAATAAAAAATTATTTATGATGAAATAATGTTTCAATTTTCATGATTCCATGGTGAATGTTCACACAGTAGAAATATTCCTGATTTTATGAAAAATCTGAGTTTTGTTTGTCTTCTGTAGGTTTCGAAGAAACGAACGATATTGACTTGTTAACTCTAGCATTACTCTCACTACTGTTAGAGGAAGCGTAAAAGGTAAGAGTTAAGAATTACCATTTTTTGCCGATGGATTTGTTTGCTTGTTAGTAATCTTTTGTGCTTCCGATTCCAGAAAATGTCCGACAACAATAATTACTCTTTTTCCTCTAGCTCTTCTAATGAGGATTCCAAAGTTCCTGTATCGAAGTCTAAGGATTCTCAGGGTGAGGGGCCTAAGTATGGCGTACCCTTGAATGAGCGGAGGGTTACTTTCAATGAACTCAGGAAAAGAAAAGATGAGGATGATGCAAAACAGGCTCGGCGTGAAAAGGATCGAATCAGGCGCAAAATACAAAGGACTGAGGAGAAACGTCAATTCTTAGACGGGAGGCCCGCTAATTCTGATGCTGATGATTCTGAAGAAGACATATGGGAGGTACCCGGAACTTGGTCTGATCGATGTGAAAGAGAGTACTAGGGGACTATGAAGCAAATTAGAGTTGAATCGGAAGAAGATTCGGATTCAGATGATGATCCTGAAGCTCGTCTGAACCTTATCGCCGATGATTCTGATTCTGATGAAGAGGAGGATAGTGATGACAACTCTGATGACTCAGATGATGAGAAGGATAGTGATGACTAATCTTACGAATAGCTTTATTTCCATCTTCTTTTCTTTGTGAAACATTTGAATGTTCCTTAGGCTTCGTAGTAGATATTTCTTTGATGATTTGAACAAATTTTCTCCTGATTTAGAATTTTCTTTGAATGAGAAAACCCTTTTATTAATGTTGATTCTTCTTGGATTGAATAAGCGAACAAATGTTCGTGCCCTGAAATTCATCATGACCTTCGACTCGTCTTAGTGATTCCCGTTTGCAGAAAGTACTGAGATACGTGTTGCGTGGGCTGAGAGAATACGTGTTATACCTGAATCCGTATAATCCTGACCGTATGTGTCAGTCCCTAGTTTTTTTTCTCCACATCTCCAGTGTCATCCTTGTTGAAATCTTATGGTTTCGGTAAAACCCGCAACTTAATTGACTATCCACAGAAGATAAACCTTCACCGTGTCTAACATATATCTTCAAGACTTCGAGTCTATCATCTACGCAAGTATTTCTTTCATTCCTGAGTTAGTTTCATCGTGCAAAGAATTCTTTATCATACCTTGATGCCGCCATGTCAAGCAATGGTATCTCTTCTCAAGATGATGCTCAGTCGAAGTGTGAAATAGCAGCGTCCATCTCTGTAAGTTGCATCTCTTCTCATATTTGACCGATCAGGATGATGATTTGATCACTAAGAAAATGATTTACTGCAGGATAATCAGAAGAACATTTCTTCTCGGCCCAAGCGAACTGTTAGAGCTCCTATCCGGTATAGGTCGTCTCGTGATGAGACTGGATCATCTGTAAGTAATCTTATAACTTCTGAGATTATACTGTATTCCATTGAAATTAAATACTCCTTCATTTCGTTGTAGGCTTATGTTCGCGTCATTGTCGATGCCAGAAGAAGGAACGGAAAGTCTGTAACTGTCGTCGAGGTTGAAGATAGCACCGACCGAGTCGGTGAATATTTCGTAGAATCCGTGGAGACAAGAGACAATGTTCATGCCCGTGAATACCCCACAACTGGACTCCCATTTGAAGCCCCTTTGATCAATACTTTCCCGGACAATGAAGTTGTTGGCGGGTTCGTCGTTCCCAAATGTCATGCGCCTCTGTATACTAAGATCTGGAATAAGTATGGCCATATTGCTACTACATAGGTATGGAAAGGCTTCCTCCCAACTCTCTTGACCACAGTAGCTGGACTGTTGCCAATTATTGAGGAAATGAATCAGATACACTTGCGAGATGTTAAAAACCATGAGCTGCGTGAATGGGATGAAATGATCTCGAACTATGAGATGTTGAGATTTAATGTGAGCTGGCTTCGTCGTCGACTTCAGATAATTAAGATTCATAAGGCGACGGAGGCTGCTGATGTAATTTCGGTGACCACTGCTTTATTGGAGGGGGAGAAGATATTAGATCTGGAATCTGCCAGGGTCGAGAAGGCAGTCGAGGATTTGAAGGTAAAGACTAGGATCTTTCAGAAGAAACTTGACAAAGTTTCTTATAAGGATTATCCACTGCTGGATGGTTTTCTCTGAGTGAGCATTTATGATTGTTATTTTTGGTTTAAATTTCTGGTTAGGTGGAATGATTTATCACGGTATGAATGAATTTTTGCTCATTTATGAAATATTTAATGAACAAAGGAGAATTTGAATTCTCTTTGGAGGAATGGAAATGACATTTTTGAAAATGTTTGCAATGATGAAATGATGAAAAGGTAGTTGTTTTCTGTGGATCAGGCGTAATATTCTTTGAGCCATTTGCCGTTGATTATGTTTCCTTCAACTCCTCCATCAATCTTTAAGATCTTGTAATATTCGCTGGATACTGCCTTGATAACTACGTATGGGCCTTCCCATTTTGGAGAAAACTTGTGAGCAGACATGTCTTGTTGAATGTGCGTTGCTGTCTTTAACACCAGATCCCATACTTGAAATGTTCGAGGTCTTACCATTTTGTTATAGGCTCTGGAGATTCTTTGTTTGTAGGTATCTGCATATTTTTCCACCTTAGCCCGTTTTGACTCGAGCATGTCCAGTTCAACAACTCTTGAGTTGGACACTTCGGCTTCATCCCATTGCACTCCACTGGATGTTGTGATCCTTGCTAAAGGAATTTTGATTTCTGTCGGCAGTATGGCATCAGCCCCATAGACAAGAGAATATGGTGAAGTCCCGATCGAGCTCCTTGGCGCGGTTCGATAAGCCCACAAAGCCATAGGCAATTGTTCGTGCCAGGTTCGGGGATTATCATGAATCGTTGGACTGAGAATGCGGATCAAAGTTTTGTTGGTGCTCTCTGCTTGCCCGTTTCCTTGGGGATAGTATGGCGTACAGAAAAATTATTTGATGTTATATTCATTGAGCAATTCCGTCACGTGCTTGTTGGCAAAAGGGGTCCCATTATCAGTAACAATATTTTTGGGAACACCGAATCAAGAGGAATGGCTTTGAAGTTGTAGGCACACTCTTGGCAAATGATATTATGTATTCTTTGATGAGAATGGGCTGCAATCGTGATTCCAAGAATGTTGACTTGTGCAAATACAAAAATATTATCACAAAAGAGGTGGAAAAATAAGAAGAGGAATGGCTTTGTAGTTGTAGGAATTATTCACCACGTATGGTACTTCTTGAGAGGAATTTGATTGTCTTCACAAATCTTGCGAGTCATCTTAGCTGTAAACGCTTGACATATAAACTATGGTTGTTTCGGGAAATTAGAAATTGAGATCTTAAATCGTAAATCTTCTTGTTACAACTGGCAAGAATAGTTTCCAGATCATCATTCATCTTCGTATAATTTTCTTGACGGATGTTAATTATGCATTATCAATACTTAAATCCTCTACTTTCTGACAAAGTTTTGAATTTTCAATCTCCAACTTCTTACAAAGGTTTAAAGTTTTCTTCTCAGCAATGGAATGACGTCTTTCCTAATCTGAAGCAGCTGCGCAGCTGACTCTTCCAACCTGAATAAATAAAAAGGATTAGAAATTAATGAAATAAAGGAAACAAACAAAGAATAGAAAAGAAACTTACCATACTCCCTAAAGCATATAATGTAGCAGGAGAGACGAATCTTGAAATTCCACTAAGAGAGTTGTTATTGAGTACAGTAGGAACTTTGCAAGCCTTCGCAATAAGCTTACGAGCATTCACAGTAGGAGAGTTTCCTAACCCACGAGAAGAATGGAGAAAAGCCTCAGATACTCGAACCATTGCTGAATCAAAAGTTTCCGCATTACTATAATCTTCATCTTCATCTTCATCAGCATCATCATCATCTCCTTTATCATAAAGGGTATTTAATTAGAATTTCCCGTGAAATTTATCACTTATTAAGATTCTATAGAAATCTATTGGAAATCAATTAAACTTCAAAGATTTAAACGACTAGCCATTTCTTCAACTATTCAAATTTTCAAGTTGTAATTAGAGATTTATTAGTGATTCTTTACAGAATTCCCACACTACACCCTTGTTGGAAGGAATCAAGATTACAAATATTCTCTTGAAGTTCTCTCTCCTCAAGACTCTTTCAACTCTCAAAAATACATCATCCTTCTCTAGATCTATCGACCCCTTTATATAGGGATTTACATAATGGATGACAGCTAAGTTTTCCTCCTATTTCGGATCTATTCTGCGATCTCATCGCGATCGCTACAATATTCTCTATCACAAGAATGATGACCATCGCAGGATCAACATATTCTTCTTTTATTTCTTCCATCGTCAGTTTCTTTTGGTTATTCTGTAACGCTCGTGAAACGTTGTTAAAGAATTGGCAGTGACGCTCGCAGAAACGTTGTTAATATCGCAGGAATAACGTTGTGGTGATATTCAAGTCCTACATCCTGCCTCTTCTCATGTATTTTCTGCGAAGATGAGAAGATCATGAGAACTTAAAATTCCATAACTGCTTATCTTTCGGACTTCCCCGTTCTGACACGTTTCTATGTCCTTCGCCAGCTGTTTTCACGAATTCTTTCTTCCAATAAATTTTTGACACGTCTCCTCTAACTAACCGCGATCTGACCACCCACGTATTTTCTTTGCATTAATTACCTTCATCTTCTTCGAGAAATTTCTTCTTCTATAAATACTCTTCTCATTCCTTTCCTTTTTCTCTTTTACTTTCTTTTTCTTTCTCTCCGTTCCCTCTCTGCAAATTTTACTGTTCTTCCGCGAATTGCGATTCTGTTACTGCTGTGATTTATTTCTTCTTTTCAACCTTTTCTTTCATTCCCATACTCAAAAATGGTTTCTGCTGGTACTAAAAACTTGAAGGCCTTTAATGAGATGCGCGAGAAACTCAAAATTAAAGGTTTTAACTTGTCTTTAATTCTAGATCTGAACTTTCTCTTAAATTTTTTACTGATGATCAATGTTCTCGCAAAAAAATCATAGTATCGCTAGGCCAACTTGAAGCTGGTCTTCCCCTTCCTCTCTATGACCCAGAACTCCCATTATTCTACCAAATAATATCTGACGAGAGGTTCTCACGAGCAATATATCAATTAGGTGGAGATTGCATTAGATTGCTACTTGAATATGATTCTCGTGGTGCTGGTAAAGGATCGCGATATTCTGAAGATGCTCAAAATCCTCTTTATAAACATATTCCAATTAACCCTGCAGATTATACTGTAGAAAACTTTTTCAAAAATTACAAGATACTCCCTATGAAGAGGGATAGCACCTGCTGGGGTGTTCATCTGAAGAAAATCGCTGTCGAAGAATCTCTCATGCTATATATTGACTTTCATACTAAAACCAATCAAGGCCCTCGCCATTCTAGCGATGACAAGTGGTTTATTTTTCCGTTGTGTCTCGAAGGTCCTTATATTTCTGGTTCTTGCGAACTTCCCGCGAATCTTGCAGAATATCAACCTTGGGTCTTTAATTGGCCTGAGAGAACTAAAGAGGTACTAATCTCTCTGAATTTTCATATTATTATTATTTATTATCTTCCTTGCATTTTCATATTCTCGCTAATTATTTTTATCTTTCTCAGATTGAAAGAATGAAGCTTAGTTACCAAACTTTTAGGAAGCCTAGCACTTTCTTGGCTCTGAAATCTTTCACGGATGAAGTAAGAAATATCTCTTCATAAATTTTAACAATATATTGTTGCCCCTATTTATTATCTTTATCTGTGCTCGCAGGAGATCGAAGAGTTAGAACTATTAATACCCGCAAAAACCAAGGAGAAATCTTCAAAAGAGAAATCTGGGAAATCTTCAAAGGAGAAATCTACTGCTCCTTCCAGGGGAAAGTCTTATTTCTCGCAATGAAGAATCTAGCGATCCTCCACTAAAGATAAGGAAAACTCAACCTTCTTCTTCTTCAATTCCTCAACTAATTCCAGAAAATCCAAGTGTTGATCTTGATAAGGATAATACTGACGAGGATTTTAATGTTAGCGTTTTTCCTTCAATAAAAAATTCTTCTGATTCTGATTCTTCAATGACTCATTTATCCAGAATTTTTAGCGATATTTCCCATAGCATAACTTGTAATGACGAGGATGAAGTTATTAACAAGACATCCCAAGCTCTTGCCAGTATCTGCGATGCTCCCATACTGGTGGACAATGATTCTCTCCAAGGAGTCTCACGATCGCTGACTCCTAGTCTCTTAAATTCTCTTGGTGCCTTGGTATGTTTTCATTTCTTCAGTTTGTTTATATATTTTCTCCATCGCTAGATCTTAATTTATATTTTTCTTTCGCAGGTTGGAAGAGCTTCTTTTGCTGTTGCTTCCGATTTAGATAAAAGACGTGCCAAATCTGAAGAGAAAGCTACTAAACTTCGCCAGGATAAAGAAAAATTAGAATCTGAAGTTATTGAGCTTCGCAAGAAGAATAAACATTTGGAGACTGAACCTTTAGTTGATAAGAAAAAGATCTCTGATCTTGATAGAGCTAACCAACAACTCTATGGTATGACTGATTTCCTTTCTCTCTTAATTCTTTTTACTCTATCACAGCTTATTCAAGCGACCACTTTTAACTTGCAGATATTTATGGTCTTATTGACGAGGCTATACTCTTTCAATCTTTCCCTGAACTTGTAGATGATCATACTCTTCTTGCCTGTCTTAATAATTCTTTAAGTAATTTCTCAGATGATAAGATTAAATCCCTCTCCATAGATGAACTTAGATCCAAGCTTAATCTCTCAAAAATTGAACACAGATTCAATTTAGGTTTGACTGACAAATATAAGCGCTTTTATCTTGATTCAAAGAAAGAAATATATAGATTAAGACAGAAGAATAGCGATCTTATTGACGAGAAAGATCTTTCCATCAAAAAGGGATCCAAGACCCTAACAGACTTTCATAAAACTCTTCTTGACGTTCAAATGGACAGAGATAAACTTATCCGCGAGAATGAAGATCTTCTTGCGATGGAGACTCAATTTCGATCTCGTCTCCATATTAATAATGATGATGAGTTTGCTTGGGCTGCAAAGGTTCTTGACAATGCCAGGAATGACTTAGGTGTAAATGTTAGCCTTCAAGTTGAACAAGCGGCCTTAATTAGAGATATGATTTCTGAAAGAGAAGGTTGTTTGTTGTTCTTCTTCTCGCTATTTTCTTGTTTTTATTACTCTTCTTTACAGAATTTCTAACTTGTTGTCATATATTCTCGCAGGAGCTGAAAAAAGATATCTTGAAAGAATTGGGGAACTTGAAAATGAGAAGAATCAGCTCGCGAATACTCTTGTTGCTCGCAATAATAAATATTCACGATTGAAAGAGCAGTTTGACATTACCACCGCGAATTTCAATAGATCTCTCATTATTGTTCGTAATGATTCCGTTAAGTTGGTCTACAATGATCATGGAATTTCTCCTTCTATATATCCTGATCTTGCAAAGGAAATCCCCGCAATAATCCCAAATCTTAACATCTCTGATAGCAAAGTTGAGGATTCTGACGATGATGAAAATGATAATGATAATGACGAAGGATAAAAATCTGGTGGAGGATAAAAATATGATAAGAATGAAGATAGTGATGATAATGATGAAAGGGAGAAATATGGCGATGAAGAGAAGTCTGATAAAGAGGATGGCGATGGATCTAGCTAGTTTTTCTTTTTCCTTTTATCTTCCTTGTATATTTATTTTCTTCTTTCTGTAACATTGCTATGAGTTTCTCCAATTTTGTGAATTTATTTTGCTTCTACCTGTATGAATTAGAAAATAGTTCTTTTTCTGCAAGTTAATCAATCAATATAATTATTATCCTTTAATTATCTGCGTGCACTTATCTATGCAATTTTTTATATGATAGATGAATAATAATTTCATCGTTCTCATGCATTCCCATACTTGCCTCTATTATTCATCTTCAATATAAAAAATTGATTAAAGATTAGACATTAATAGTAAATAAAATTTGCCTTAATATTGGCGATCTTATCGCCAGTAATAACTGCGTGAAATCGCAATTTTCATAACATCTGTGAGTATTATCGCAGTAATCTTGTGGTCTTATTATGCCTCCCTAATTAAAGGTCTTATTTTGCCACGCCCTTTCTTTCTGCGACAAAATCGCATGACGTCTTTACATTTGCATGTATTGACCCATTGATCTTGCCTTATCTGTATTCTTTTGATTGTATTGCGATAATATGACAAGTCTAAGCTCCCTCGCGGGATCAAAGCCTCATGACATTTCCGTCTTGCGATGAAATCGCAGGACGTCTTTACACTTTCATGTAGAAACCCATTGATCTCAGCTTAACTTTTATCTTTTGGATTGTTGCCTCTGTATAATTTACGTCACGCGACAATATGATAGGCCTAAATGTTCTTGCGATCATATAGCCCCATGACATTGCCGTCATAAGACACTTATCAGCTCCCTAATGGAGGGTGCCACCCTTATCTCCCCCCTGGTTACCCCTTCAAGGAGGGCACATCGGCCATACAAGACTAGATCCTCCCATCCAGATTTACCAACAACCAGCTGTTTTCGCAGCCTCTTGTCCTTTATGCCTATATGGCTTATAGTTACAAGACTGCACCCTAAGTGGGGTTTTCTTTAGGCCAAGCGCATCATAGCCAAGACTTACCAAGAATGGCAAGGGAGTTTCGTACGCCCTTGGCACCCTTGGCTCAACCGTGTACCTCGGCGCTTTGGTCATACTTTGCACTTCTTGGAAGAGATTCTCGGTCGTCCAACCAGGGTATAACCATATATAGTTGGAAATCCAAGATCTCTCTCCCGGATAGGTTTTATTTAACCCCAACATCTGCATGACTCAGGATCCAGCAACGGTATAACCTTACCCCTGATCTTACATTTGCCTCTTGCGAAATTTTATTCGCGAACTAGGGTGCACGCCATAAAGGTTCGTCCCATTCTTTAATCTCTGCGAAATTTTATTCGCGCTTCTCGCGAGTACTGTAACTCTGATATAATTTCACAACTTTGATCTTCTTTCTTTTTGTAAAATCTTGAGATTCTTTCAAGCAGAATATTCTGTTCAATTACATATTCTTCAAACAAATCATTCATATAGTTCTTAAAGTTCATCATTTTACCTATCTACTTACTATTTTCTGATTCTGCTTTTCTGCTACGTTTTACTGTTGTTCCTTTTTATGCGAGACGCTCGCCATCGGCTTTCACATCCTCTTTCCGCTCTATTGTATCAATCATTAACCTTTCACATCTTTGTTGTTGTTTGATTTTGTATTTCCAATTGCTATTCTTTTCAGATCTTTCCTCGCAAGACTTCATATCAATTTCATAACACTTCTTGCTTTCTCCCCAATCTCCTTTAATTACTCCAACACCATTAGGATGAGGAAATTTAACACACTGGTGGAAAGTAGATGCTACTCCTAATATTCCGTGTAGCCAAGGTCGACTAATCAGATCATTGTAAGGTGACTCAATGTCAACAACACAGAACAAGATCTTGGAAGTTATCCCTTTTAAGGGAATTCGCATCTCAACTTCCCCTTTTGGTTTATTGGCAGTACCATTAAAACCATATATTTTATATGTTGAGGGAATTAGATCTTCGTCTCTTCCACCCATTGTTTTATAGGTATGATAAAATAGTATGTCAACAGAGCTGCATGTGTCTATTAGAACTCTATTGATAGCCCAAGAATCTTCATTTTCATCACCATTTTCTTCATCTTCTCCCCCTATTTGCTTTGTGTTTATCTCTAGTCTTACCACCAATGGGTTATCATGCTGCTCGCCTGGTTCTGGTACCTCTTGTGCACTGAAAGACATAGTTTGTTTATGCCATTCTTCTAATGGCGAGACTCTCGCGATATTCATTATCTCTTTTCCATCTGTGTCTCTCGCGAATACTCTGCTTAGAACATTATCATGGAAATCCTCTATTTTTCTATGTGAATGTACAATGGAATTAAAAAACAGATTCTTTGCTTTGGCTCCAACTTCTATTACGAATGATTCGGATCCTTTTACAGTATTTACCCTGCGAATTTCTGGTGCTGGAGGCAATCGCTGAGATTGTGGATGTCCTACTAAAAAGTGATTTAGCTTTCCTTGTTCAATCATCCTTAAAATTATTCTCTTTACATTCCCGCAGTCATTTACTGTGTGGCCATGAAAATGATGGTAAGGACAAAATTCTTGACTGCGATTGTTAGGATGTGGTTCTTTTCCCATGTTCCATGGAGATGGTATATTTTCCATTAAAATGATAGCTTCCCAAATTTTTTCTATACTAGCATTAAGAGGTGTCATCTTAATTTCTTCCCATATTATCTTTTGATTTCCTTGCCCTCTAAAATTATTCTGCCTTTGTCCGCCATAAGTTTCTTGCGGCTGATCAAGTCTTTGAATCTTATTATTTCCACCATGATTGTAATAATTCTTCTCCCTTTCATATTCTTCCTGATCTCGACTTCCCATCGCTACCAATTTTTGTTGGTTATCAATTACCACTTTCTCTTGTTGTGCTTGCGAGGTGCTCGCCACATTATTTATCATTTTAGGGAGCAAACTTCCACTTACCGCTAGCGAGCTGGTGTTCGCGATTGGATATGATTCCATATCATTTTGTTTCTCCTCTAAAGAAATGTATTCTTCCTGTAGTTCTCGCAGTTCAGTCATAATGATTGTATTCTTGACTCTGAAAATTTGTATGTACAGTAGATTGGTCGCGAACATTGCATTGATAAAAGACAAGATAAGATATCCCTCGTCAACTCTTCTTGCCATCTCACTGCACATTGATTTCTATCTTATGGTTAAGTGCTTCAGACTCTCGCCAATTCTCTGTTTTAACCCAAACACATCTTCAATACCCGGCCGCGATGAATTGTTGCTAATATACGCTCCTAAAAATGTAGCTTGTAAATGATCAAAAGAAGTTATGGTATTTTTTGGCAATCCCTCGAACCATTTCAACGCCTCGCCAGTTAAGTTGGATGCAAAATATTTGCATAACACAACATCATGATTTTCCCACTGTAGCATACATCTGACATAAGCTTTGACGTGTTGAACAACACAAGTAGTTCCATCAAAAATGCTGGTCAATGCTGGTAAATTGCATTTTGGAGGCATCCCTCTTAACTGTACTTCTTGAGTAAATGGAGTTCTCGCAGATTCTTCAATAGCTTCATCAAGTTGCCTTCTACCTCCTTCTCTTCTATTGTTTATCATTCCTCGCATTTCTGCTAATTCTCTCAAATTTGCTCATTCTCGGCTGAGTTTTCCCTTCTTCTGCGTTCTTGTCTTTCTTGTCTTGTGAGATTTTGTGTATCTTCTTCTTCATCATCATCTCGTCTTTCTCTGCGATTCTTTCATCTTCCTCTTGATATCGTAACTTCCTATCTTCTTCTCTGCGGATTTCTTCATTTCTCCTCATTTCTCTTCGCTGTCTCTCTATTCTCCTCTGTATCCTATCATACTCCTCCTGAATATTACCATTGTAGGGATTTTGCGTACGTCTCCTTTCTCGATTTTCATGATTATTTTGTCGCACTGCTTCTCGAAATTCATGTTCTTCTATTTCTGCCCTTAATCATTCCCTCTCGCGGGCTAGACGTGCTTGTTCAGCGTAATGACTCTCAATTTCTTATTCAATCATTCTTTGATTCTCTCTCCCATGTAATATCCTCCTACCTTCTTCTGAATTTTGTTCTTCAATTTGGTTGTTTCTTCCCTCTTGATTTCTATTGTCACGCGGATTATAGCGATCACCAATTATCTCTTCTTCTCTATTTTGCACTTCTCCTCGAGTATTTTCTCTAACATTTCTTACAGGGGAATTTTTCCTTGGTTCTTCTCTGAATGATCTTGAATTTGATCTAACAGTACTTCTTGATCTCCTTCTTTGTAACCTCAAATTCTCCATTCTTAGCTCATGATTTTATCTTGTTAAATTCGCACGCTCTTCTGCCTCTAATCTCCTTTCTTCCTGTATTCTTTGTCTCAAATCATCTACTATTTCACGTCCTTCATGAATTAACCCTCCAACCATTTCTTGATTTCTTTCTCCTTCTTCTTCATTTCTTAATTGTCGATTTTCTGCTTCTTCTATCGAATCCGACCTCCAAGTATGCACACTCACTCTATCATAATCCACATTCCTATCTTGTGTTTGTGTTTGTTGATTCGGTTGTTGAATTGAACTTTCTGCTTCATTTCTTATTCTATTTCTCCCTAATCTTATCCTTAAAGATTCTTCCAATTCACCTGTTCCCTCACCTGCAAGATGTAGGTACCGGATATCACAAGGCTTTAGCTTACGAATATCATAATAAATATAAGAGGAAAGAGTTACAAAACGATGCGATGATAGAGGAAGCACGGGGAAGTATAAAGATTTTCGAAGATAGAATAATCTTACGAAGATGTATTGCGATACTTCGCAATACGTAAAAAGATGTACAAATTTCACTATAAATAGGAGTTCAAATGTAAAATTCGAGAGGTTCTTTGAGTGAGTTTTAGAAAATATCTTAGGAAAGAGAATAGAGAAAGTTGTAACTATTCTAGTTCCATTTAGATACTTTTATGTAATAAATTTAGAGAATTAATAAGAAAATTGTTGTTCATCATCAAGAACTTCTTAAGTTTTACAAATTCTACTGAGGGTGTAGTTGTAGGTTATTCTGCAACTACATAATTGGCGCTAGAAACAGGGATTTGAAGAATTCCTGTATCAGAGAAATGGCAAGAATAAGAAATATATCAGAACCATTAACTGCAGTAAGAAGAAGTGTAAGACTCGCAGGAGGAGAAGCAAATATGACAGGAGAACCTAGTAGGAGAGGGAGTAATCGAAGAAATCAAGCTCAACAAACAATAGATCATGATCAAGTGAGTATACACACTTGGAGAACAGATATACCAGCAGAAGAATATAGAGCACCACAAATCAGAGAAAATGGGAGACTGATGGGAGGAACAATTCTTGAAAGAGAAAGGGAGGTATTAGAAACATTGAGACAAGGAATTCAAGAAGAACGAAGGTTTGAAGCTAAAGAACGTGCTAATCTAACAAGACAAAATCAAGAATTGAGGAGGGAAAATGAGATGTTGCAGAGGAGGAAATCTCAAAGTGTTGCAAGATCAAATGTTAGACCAGAAAGAGAAGGACAAAATTCACCAACAATCAATAATGAAAGTACTATTCAAGGACAAGCACATAATCAAGTTGAAAGAAATCAAGAGAATCGCTTCATTTTAGTACCAAACCACGAACAAAACATGGAGAATTTACGAACCAGGCCAAATCCTAGAGAGAACAATCAGAATGGTGAAGAAAATCGAGGGGAAGAGTCAGCTGAGGGACAACAAGCAGTACATCAAAACAATTACGAGAATGGAGTAAGAAAACGTGAAGAGGCTCGTAACAATCAAAATATTGAGTGTGAAAGAATTAGGAGAAGAGTTGGAAATCAACAAACATAAATGGAGAGGAATGAACCAAACTTTCTAAACAGAATACAAGCAAATCAAGAAGAAATAAATCACAGGAGGAGGAGAAATGAAGAAGAAGAAATTCCTGATATTCGCATGAGAAGGATGAGAAGAATAGAAAGGGAAGAACAAGAATTTCAAGATGCTCAGCAACAAAACAATTGTGATAATTTAGAAAGAAGATATTTGCAAAATTGTGTAAATGAAAACATTAATGAAGAATATGATAGAATGCGAAGGATCGCAAGAGAAGAGACGCAAGAACGTAGAAGAAGAGAGGATGCGTTGAAAAGGCCAATGGATGAGAATTCTGAGGCAAATGCACGGATTTTTCGAGAATTAGCGGAAATGAGAGGGATGATAAACAATAGAAGAGGAGGAGATCGAAGGCAATTAGATTAAGCAATAGAAGAAGATGCGAGGACTCCATTTGCTAGAGAAGTACAATTGGGAGGGATTCCACCAAAATGCAATCTGCCTACGCTTACCAGTATCTTTGATGGGACTTCATGTGTTATTCAGCACATTAAAGCATACATAAGATGCATGTTACAATGGGAGAATCACGATGCTGTATTATGCAAGTACTTCGCATCAAGCTTAACAGGAGAAGCTCTAAAGTGGTTCGAAGGACTTCCTAAGAACACTATTACATCATTTAATCATTTACAAGCAACTTTCCTTGGAGCATACATCACAAATCACTCCTCACGGCTTGGTATTGAAGATGTGTTTGGTTTAAAACAAAGAATTGGTGAAAGTTTGAAGCATTTGGTAAGAAGATGGAAGACTATGTGCAGTGATATGGCAGGGCGCGTAGATGAGAGATATTTGATTCTGTCTTTCATAAATGCGATGTTCGCAACTGAACAACTGTATGTTCAAATCTTCCGAAGAAAGAATTCCATAATGATGACAGAGTTACGAGAGTTGCAAGAGGAGTACATTACATTAGAGGAAAAGCAAAACAATATGGAGTCATACCCAGTAGCAAACAATAACAATCAAGATACAGGAGCAAACTTACTTCTTAAAATAATTAATGTTGTAGCAGGTACTTCGCAAACATCCTCGCAAACTTCTTCACAAATTTCAAAAGAGAAGAAAATCAATAATAGCCAGCCAAAAATGGTAGCAATGGGTAGCAAAGATCAAGAAGAGTATGATAGAGAGAGGAATTTCTATAATCGAGGAGGAAATAACCAGATCCCAAGATTAGATCAACAACAAGAAAATTACGGGGGACAAAGGAAAAATTATTTTGGACAAGGGAATCAGAGACAAAATTATAACAATGGTCAAGGAGGTCAAAGAATGATAAGAGAAGAAATAAAGTTGCCACCTTTGAATACAAGTGTAGAAAAGATATGGCAGTGCAATTATCCCTGATAGAACATATACCAACTCCATGGAATATGGGAAAGGAACCACCAATAGGTCCAAGAAGTCATGAATTTTGTTCGTATCATCATTTTCATGGACATTCTACAAATAACTGCAATAATATCAAGAGGATTATCTTGCGAATGATTGATCAAGGAAAACTGGATCACTTTTTACTTAAGCAAACACAGTCGCAACAATTACCACAGGCTCCAGTCATAACTCGCAGGGAGAACACAGTACAAGAAAAGGGAAAAGAAACCCTACATATAGAAGTGGGGTCAAAAGCAAGGAATGTTTTCTGTAATTCTATTGTTCACTCATATAAAACCATAGAAGATTTTCATGATAATGTGTTAAGCAGGGTATATGCGAGGGATGGTGAAGGAAAGGAGATAATGAACATCGCAAAAATTTCGCGACTTGAAGATTAGAAGAAGCGTGAAATTTATTTTGAAGCTACTGAAATTCCAGAAGGTTGTGAAGTACATGATAACCCATTGGTAGTAAGGATAGCAATTTGCATGAATATGGAAGAAAGTGAAAATGATATGGAGGAAGAATCAATTGGTCTTAATAGAATTTTGATTGATACGGGAAGTTCTGTCAATATCCTTTTCTATTCTGCTTACAAAACTATGGGGGGAAAAGACGCAGATCTAATACCTTCTACCTACAGGATTTATGGTTTTAATGGAACTGCTAATAAACCTAAAGGAGAAGTAAGCATGCGAATTCCCTTAAGAGGAATGTGAACTGAAATTCTGTTTTGCGTGGTTGATGTCGAATCACCATATAATGCTTTGATAGGAAGACCCTGGCTTCATGGAATTCTGGGCGTAGCTTCCACTCTGCATAAATGCATAAAGTTTCCTCATATGAAGGGTTTTGGAGTTATCAAGGGTGATTGGGCTGAAGGAAAGAAATGTTACGATACAGAAGTAGAAGTTTGCGAAGGAAAAACTACTGAAAAGGAAAATTGGAGAAAAAGAGCAAAGGCTGTAAAAAGAAGTGAAAATTTAATGGCAGAGGATTAAGACATGAAAGAATAAAATTACAATGTTAATCATACATGAAATTTACGAGGATAACAAAGGGAGGTGATTTGCGAAGGAAAAAGAAAGAAGGTAATGAAACAAGAAGGTAATCAATATGTTTGCTCATAAAGTATAACAAGATATACGTTGAGGAACAAGAAATTGAAATGAGGTATTTTGCAACACAAAAAAAAATTTGTGATAAAATTTTACGAATTAAAACAATTTATTGCGATTAACTTTCATGGAAGAAAGCACAAACATTAATTTGCGAATAAAAGACCGCAATCTGTGATCATCTTTCAAAAAAGAAAGAAAGCCGCAGAAATATTACACAGGAAAACCTTTGTGGCGTACACCCTAGTTCGCGAAGAAACATTTCGTAAGAGGCAAAGTCCTAAAGTGCGTCATTTAAGGGGGTACCTATAAGCATGGATCAGGGACACCGGAACACCACCAAGGAACCTGAGTACATGGAACTTTACGAGGTACAACCCAATAACGGGGTACCTATCCGGGTTAGACACCTTGGATTCTCACCTAATCTTGCGACATTACGCAATATTATGCGATGTAACATGATTTAGGTTGGGCGACTAAGGCATACTGTCTTTCCCAAGAAGTGCAGAAAATGATCAAGGCGCCGAGGTACACGGTTGAGTCAAGAGTTCCGGGTGGGCTTGAAGCACATCTTCCATTTTTGACAACTCTTGGCAAATGATGCACTTAGCCCAAAGATACCCCATAGGGTGCAACCTCGTAACTATAAGCCCTATAGGCACAAAGGATAAGAGGTTGCGATCAAAAGCTGGTTGTTTGCAGAACCGGATGGGAAGAGCTAACCTTGTATGGTCGATGTACGCTTCCTTGAAGGGGAAACCAAGGGGAAGATAAAGGGCAGAACCCTCCATTAGGGAGCTGATACATGCTATAAGACGCAAATGTCACGAGGATTTTTGTTTGCAAAAACATAAAGGCTTGTCATATTTGTGCAACAACTGAATTTCTGCGAGCATTCTAAAAGAAAATAAAAATAATAATAATAATAATAATACAGAAAAAGAGAACTCGCAGAACATAACAAAGAAGTTAAGATGAGATCAATGGGTTATTACATGAAAGTGTAAAAACGTCCTGCGATTTCATCGCAAGACGATAATGTCATGAGGTTATATATTCGCAAGAATGTTCAGACTTGTCATATTATCGCAAATACAAAAATATTATCACAAAAGAGGTGGAAAAATAAGACCTTTACTTAGGAAGGCATGATAAGACCACAACAATTAATGAAATTTATTCCATCAATATCATTGAAGAATTTTTACAAGAATATATATATCATGAAGTTCTGACAAAGAAGGCAATTCAGTCAATATCATTGAAGAATTTTTACAAGAATATATATATATCACGAAGACATAACAAAAGATGCGATTTTACTCGCAATCAAAAACAGATAGTTCGTATTCATTAAATTTTACGAGGATTACATACTTCTTATACTTCTTCATACATTGAATATTTCTCCATAGTTTGAATACTTCTTCAAAAACCTCTCATACTTATTATATTTCTATAACGGATATTTCATGTTTAGTAAATTTTGCGAAGATTAAATACTTGTTATACTTCTTCATACAATGAATAATTCTTCATGGATCGAATAATTCTTATACTTCTTCATACATTGGATAATTCTTTATGAATTGAACAATTCTTACACTTCTTCACACATTGGATAATTATTCACGGATTGAATACCTCTAATACTTTTTCAAAAATATTTTATACTTCTTATACTTCGTAAGGATATTTCATACTTCGTATTTCTTATATTTCAAAGGGAGGATTTCTTATTCACAATTGCAATAAGATGAAGCTTCGCAAATTAAATTGAGGCAGATATACTAATACTTCCAACAATATTTGATCATCTGAAGAGCAATAATAGGGGGAAAAGGGATACTAAGCTAAGTCTTTAAGATATATTATTTCTCTCCACATGATCAAGTTATGCGAATAAGGGAAACACTCAATCAAAGAAAGATCAATTCATCGTCGCAAAATTAAGACATTAATACTAGTTAAACTTCAAAAAGAAATTGTTGATTGATAAAAAGTGCAGGAAAGAAGAAAGTATTGTATTCAAATAGACAATATGAAAAGAACTAGAGCAGATATACAAAAAAGAATGAAGCTATTTTTCGGGTGATTTATTCCCATCAAAATGATCTTCTTTTTCTTCTTCAGAAGGATCATCTTCAACTTCACTATAAGAGATTTCCAGATATGGAGTATCCTCAGGAATTTCTTCAGAAAGGAGCGTATGGTACTTCTTGAGAGGAATTTGATTGTCTTCACAAATCTTGCGAGTCATCTTAGCTCAGAAACGCTTGACATATAAACTATGGTTGTTCTGGGAAATTAGAAATTGAGATCTTAAATCAGAAATCTTCTTGTTACAACTGGCAAGAATAGTTTCCAGATCATCATTCATCTTCGTATAATTTTCTGCAGCAAGGGAAGAAATTAAGGAATTGGTTAGAAATTTATGAAGGAAAAGTAATCAAAATACTTACCATTACAAAGAATTTACATTCTAATTGCTTCTTATCATTACGAAGAAAAGAGTTTTCAAGCTTTAGTTGATTATTCTCCTCAAGAAGAGAAGAACTATCAGCTGCGATTCTCGCAGACTGTTGATTATCTTCGTGACGGGATGTTAATTATGCATTATCAATACTTAAATCCTCTACTTTCTGACAAAGTTTTGAATTTTCAATCTCCAACTTCTTACAAAGGTTTAAAGTTTTCTTCTCAGCAATGGAATGACGTCTTTCCTAATCTGAAGCAGCTGCGCAGCTGACTCTTCCAACCTGAATAAATAAAAAGGATTAGAAATTAATGAAATAAAGGAAACAAACAAAGAATAGAAAAGAAACTTACCATACTCCCTAAAGCATATAATGTAGCAGGAGAGACGAATCTTGAAATTCCACTAAGAGAGTTGTTATTGAGTACAGTAGGAACTTTGCAAGCCTTCGCAATAAGCTTACGAGCATTCACAGTAGGAGAGTTTCCTAACCCACGAGAAGAATGGAGAAAAGCCTCAGATACTCGAACCATTGCTGAATCAAAAGTTTCCGCATTACTATAATCTTCATCTTCATCTTCATCAGCATCATCATCATCTCCTTTATCAGAAAGGGTATCAGAATTAGAATTAAAGTCCTTCTCAGGAAATTTATCATCTTCATCACTTTGATCTTCGTCAACATCCTTACTAGAAGAGATCACATTGGAGTAAACATTGGTTGAGAGTTTCTTCTTCTTCCTCTCATAAACAACATCCTCAAGTTTCCTTTTTCCTTTGAGAAGAGCATCATCTTGACTACCAGAAGTTTGGGTATCCTTCGCAGAGCGAAGTGTTTTTTTGTCTTGCAGTTAGCCTTTTGGAAGAAGTAGAATTCTTATTCTCACTCGCAACAACCTCAGGAAAATCAGGAAGAGCCTACAAATTCAAATAAGGATAAGAAACAGAGGCAACAATATATTGTTTAGAAAGCATATAAGAGTGTTTCTTACCTCATTTGAAAATAAGTTGAAGAATAACAAGAAAATAAGAAGATAGGGATACATATATTTTTATCTTCGTTCAGCCAAGAAAAGACTCAAGGTTGATAGTTACGATCACGAAGGTTCGCAGGAAGATCTACTATCCCAGAAATGTAAGAACCCGATAATGTTAGAGGGTAATTATACCAATCTTCGTCATGAGAACGGCGAGGGGTTCTATTGTTTCCCGAAGCATAATCAATATCGTGCATGAGAAGGTCATCTGCTGCAATATTAGCTTTACGATGAAGACGAACACCCCAACGTTTATCTTCCTTCTTCGCAGGAATTAATGTGTAATTTTTTAAAGAAACTCTCAACTGTATAGTCTGCAGCAATAATTTCCATATCTTGAAATCCAGGTTTCCTAAGGTCAACTGAATACAAAGATTTTCCAGTAGCAGCACGAGTTGAGAATTCGACCAGAATGCGAATGCAATCACCAGTCAATTGATAAATGGCAGATGAAATTTTTTGGTGGGAAATAATTTCATAGAATAAAGGAAGATTGACATCATAAAAAGGGAGAGGAAGACCTGCGAGGATGTGACCTCGTGAGATTAAAATTTTCTGATCATTCCAAGCAAGATTGGTAAAGAGCTCCATACAGAGAGAAGACTTCTTGTCATAACCATCAATTTCAGAAAGAATGAGGTCCCTATCAGCAAGCTCTGCATTAATTTGTTCAATAGTTTTCTTCTTTGGAGCCATTGGATGTAGGATAGAAAATAGAAAGGAAAAGAGGTGAAAGAGATAAGAAATCGTAGTAGCAGAAAAAGGGAATAAATTGCAGAGGCAGAAGTGATGAGGAAGAAAAATAGGATAAGAGAATAAAAAGAAAAACAAAAGATAATATTTATAAAGAAGAGAGAGTTCGATGAAGATAGAAACTCATCAATGCGATTAGACGTGAACGGTTGAAAAGAACGGTTACGAAGAAATGTGTCAAAAATTCAATGAAAAAGGATAATACGTTTTGTGAATTTAACAGGTGGTGATAACTGTATTAAATTTACGAGAATAGAGGTTCTCATGACATTTCTTCTTCGTAGAATTGACATGAGAAGAGGCAAGATGTAGGTACCGGATATCACAAGGCGTTAGCTTACGAATATCATAATAAATATAAGAGGAAAGAGTTACAAAACGATGCGATGATAGAGGAAGCACGGGGAAGTATAAAGATTTTCGAAGATAGAATAATCTTACGAAGATGTATTGCGATACTTCGCAATACGTAAACAGCTGTACAAATTTCACTATAAATAGGAGTTCAAATGTAAAATTCGAGAGGTTCTTTGAGTGAGTGTTAGAAAATATCTTAGGAAAGAGAATAAAGAAAGTTGTAACTATTCTAGTTCCATTTAGATACTTTTATGTAATCAATTGAGAGAATTAATAAGAAAATTGTTGTTCATCATCAAGAACTTCTTAAGTTTTACAAATTCTACTGAGGGTGTAGTTGTAGGTTATTCTGCAACTACACAAGTCTTTTACTTCTCCTCACAGTTGTCGGTGGTTCTGATGTATTTCTTCTTCTTCTAGCCATTTCTTCAACCCTAATAATTTCTTCAAATTTTCAAGTTGTAATTAGAGATTTATTAACTTGATTCTCCCTGTTTCTGGGTGCCAAAATGTAGTTGCAGGAATTCCCACACTACACCCTTGTTAAGATTCTATAGAAATCTATTGGAAATCAATTAAAATTCAAAGATTTAAACGACACTTTACTATTCAAATTTCAGAAGTGTTTACAGAATTGGAAGGAATCAAGATTACAAATATTCTCTTGAAGTTTCTCTCTCCTCAAGACTCTTTCAACTCTCAAAAATACATCATCCTTCTCTAGATCTATCGACCCCTTTATATAGGGATTTACATAATGGATGACAGCTAAGTTTTCCTCCTATTTCGGATCTATTCTGCGATCTCATCGCGATCGCTACAATATTATCTATCGCAAGAATGATGATCATCGCAGGATCAATATATTCTTATTTTATTTATTCCATCGTCAGTTTCTTTTGGTTATTCTGTAACACTCGTGAAACGTTGTTAAAGAATTGGCAGTGACGCTCGCAGAAACGTTGTTAATATCGCATGAATAATGTTGTGGCGATATTCTGGTCCTACAGGCTTCAACTCATTTGGTGAAATATTCGGTTGCAGTGATGATGTATTCATGCTGCTTCGAAGATGCTGGATTGATTTTCCCGATGATATCCAGTCCCCAACTATAAAAGGGCCATGAACTATTCACAGAATTCAATAGGAGATAAGGAGTGTGAATGAGATTACCATGGACTTGGCATTGATGACATCTTTGAACGTGCGCAGCTACATCATCTTCCATGGTCGGCCAGTAATATTTCTCATGAATCTGGCGAAATAATTTCCTCTTTCCTTGATGCTCTCCATCGTGCACCTCCTTCAGTATTGTTGGGATCTCATGCTCAGCTAAGCATCTCAGCAGGTTTCCACCAAAACTTCTGCGATATAAGATCCATCGAGAAAAACAAATATCTTAGCTCTCTGAATGAGCTTGATTGTTTCTTTCTTTTCCAGCGGCAACTCGTTGTCCCTGAGGTATTTGATGTAGGGTTCTCTCCAGTCCCCAGTGTGATGGGCCGTTAGAGCTTCCAAGTGATGAGGAGGCGTTTGACAGTTGGGACATGAATTTTGCAAAGTTATTGATTGAATCTCCATGGAAGGCCAATAGTATCCCATTCTTTGAAGCTTTCGGTAAAGTGTCACCACCAACGTCTGTCCACAGGTTTCTTCATGTACGCGCTTGAGTTGTTTATCCGCTTCGTCAGGTCCAAGACATCGTGACAAAGACCCATCAGAGTTTCGATAGTATAAAGCTCAATGAAGTAGAAAATAATTCCTTAATTCCTTGAGACTGATTTTTCCTTCTGAAATAGAACTGCTCAATTCATGAATAATAGGTGCTCGCAAATCATCTGCTTGGATGTCTTCAACTTGAGCAAGACGGGTAGATGACACGGTATGCCTTTGTGAAGTGATGGTCTTCTCTGCTCCTTCAAATTATAGCTTAGAAGCGAGAGTTTCCAGGAAGTCGGCATGTCTATTGTGAGTCCGTCCAGTATGGACAATCGTTGCATCAGCGAAATAAGTTAACAACCGTTAAGCTTCGGTTCTGAATGGAGCAAGCGTGATTTCTTTGAGAAAGTATGTTCCATTCATTTGATTGACTAGTAGTT
Source organism: Papaver bracteatum (assembly GCA_023529315.1). Taxonomy (NCBI): domain Eukaryota; kingdom Viridiplantae; phylum Streptophyta; class Magnoliopsida; order Ranunculales; family Papaveraceae; genus Papaver; species Papaver bracteatum. The sequence goes on from JAJJWX010000433.1 coordinate 1,619,148, forward strand.
TTGAATCTCCCCTTATCTCGAGGTGTGTTGCTCTTGCTTGCTTAGCAAGAGACAATCCCAGTAAGAAGGCTTCATATTCTGCTAAATTGTTGGTGCAGTGAAAATCCAACTTGAATGAATGTGAGAAAACCTCGCCAGATGGAGAGATTAGTACTATGCCTTCTCCTCCAGTATCATTGCTAGGGGTGGCGGAACCGTCAAAGTATAGAATCCATGTCTCTTCTTTGATGACTAAGATATCTGGAAACTCACCGGGTACGTATTCATGTAACAATGTTGCATCATCTCCTGGAAAAGCAGCGAGTAAGTCTGCTACTGCTTGGCCCTTTATTGCTTTGGGAGGTGTACATGCTATGTCAAATTCTAACATCTGGAGTAGCCACTTTGCTGGTCTTCTTATCAAAGCTGGCTTTGATAGTAGAAACTTTATAGGGTCAGCCTTGGAAACGAGCAAGACTCTGTTAGACAGTAAGTAGTGTCTGAATTTCTGAATTGCATGTACTAATTCTAGGCAAGCTCTCTCAGCTTTTGGGTATTGGAGTTGAGCATCCGCATTGTACGACTGAAGTAGTAGATTGGTCGTTCGATGCCTTCTTCATATTCTTGAGCAAGGAGTGCTCCAATAGCAAAATCACTAGAAACCGTGTAGAGTATCAATGGTCGTCCTTGCACCGGTGAATTCATGACAGCGGGTGATAGCATCATTTGTTGTATTTTCTGGAATGCTTCTTGTTGTACAGCAGTCCATGCAAAACTGGATCATTTATTCAATAGAGGGGTGAATGAAGCAATGAGCTGACCTAATCCAGGGATGAAACGCCGAATATAGTTTACCTTGCCCATGAAACTTTGGAGTTCTTTCACGGTGCATGGAGGAGGCATGGTAGTAATAGCTTTCGTCTTGTCCGGATCAACTTTGATTCCTTTTGCTGTGATCAGGAAACCTAGAAACTTTCCGGAGGAAACACCAAAAGCGCACTTCAAAGGGTTCATCTTTAGTTTGTATTCTCGACATCATTCAAAAACTTACCTTAGAACTTGGAAATAAGATGCTCGAGTCTTAGATTTGACCACGACATCATTGACATAGTCTTACACTTGCTTGTGTATCATGTCATGGAATATGGAGGTCATGGCTCGTTGATATGTGGCACCGGCATTCTTTAATCCGAAAGGCATCACTGTCTAGTGGAAGTTCCCGATAGGAGTACGGAATGAAGTCTTGTTGGCATCATGTTCGTACATCTTGATCTGGTTGAATTCTCTGTAGCCATCCATGAATGAAAACATACCGTGACTGCTGGTTGCATCTACGAGCAAATCAATGTTGGGTAGGGGAAAGTCATCCTTCGGACAGCATTTGTTCAGATTTATGAAATCAACACAACATCTGATTTGACCATTTTTATTTTTGATAGGAACAACGTTCGCCAGCCATGTGGATGTTGAATAGGTTTGATGAACCCTGTTGCTAATAGTTTCTGAACATCGACCTTGATTTGTTCTTCAACTTCGTGTCTGAACTGTCTAGGCGGTAGTTTGACAGCTTTGGAGCTAGGAGTGATGTGCAAATGATGAGTAACCAATTTGTCGTCTAGACCAGGCATTTTTTTCGTACGTCCATGCGAAGACATCTTGATACTCTTTCAGTAGTGCTATTAACTCTGTTCGTTCTTTTGGTGACACTGCTGAGCTAAATAGAATCGGCCTTGGATCATCCTCCGTTCCGATGTTGATCGTTTTGAGATCATCAGTGGTGGAGTCAATGTCGTCTTGTAATTGTCGAGGAGCATCTTGAACCTCTTCTTCGAGTGATGATTCACTCTGACATGATTCTTTGGGGCGGGGAGACTCTTCGTCGTTCTCCCCTGCTAATTGCTAATCCTTGCGTCGGTACATGATTCTACCCTCCGCATCATGAATGCTTATGAAATTATATCCCTGAGTTGAATCTGATCCTTGAGGCGTTTAATTGGAGTGGCAGGTGGCTTAACTGACTTTACGTTTGAGGATGACGACTCGTTTTCAGCTTTTCGATGGACTCCTAGCTTGGGAGTGGAGCACTGTAAATCTTTTTTGGAGGTTCAGGGATGTTCTTCTGCAACTCAAAGAATTCAGCATCATAGACCGGGGCGTAAGGATATGATGAAGCCGTAATACGAACAATTTTGTTATTGATTAGAGCTTTCATGCATTGATGGTACGTTGAAGAAATCACCTTGTTATCATGGAAACATGGTCGTACGAGTATCATGTGATAGTTAGGCTCTTGTTCAATCACATGGAACTTGATTTTGATTGAATAAGCCCCACCTTCAGGTCTATGTATGGATTTGTCTTCCTTCAAAACCCGTCATCAAGATTGGATGACGAATGATTTTATTTCGTGGAAACTTGGCCGCCTTGAGGGTCTTCATAGTGACAATATTTGTAGAAGCGCCTGTATCAACGAGAGCTCTCTTGAACTCAGAGTCTTTGATAAAACCGGTTACGTACAAGGCTCGATTATGTCCTTCGTCTGCTATGCGGTCCTCTTCTCCAAAGGTGATGTTGTTGATCGAGTGCTCAGTCTCCATGAACGTTTCTTCAACTACTGGAGATAAGGAAGCTAATGGTACCTCAGATGATATCTGGTTGAGTGCAACAAACGTGTATATTCATTGCATCCTGGAAAAGTATAAGAGTTCGCATAAGCCTTCAACTAGCTGTGCAACCTCCTGGTCCACCGGCTTCTCATAAGTAGTGAAACTGTTGTTTTGAGGACCATCGTGTGACGATTCAGTCCCCGGTGTTGGGACTTCTGAAGCGGAGATTTTTCCTAACTCGGATGTGAGTTTGATGAGAAAATCAAGTATGTGGTTCATTGTATCCTTCATCAGATCCATGTTTCTGGTGTGGATCTCTAGAACTCGTGCAAACTCAGTTAGGGTTGGGATTTCCCTGTTTTCCGCGTTGTCAGACGTAGCGTTTGAAGGAGGAATATCGATGTTTGAAAAATTCTGGATTGAGTTTGGAGTAGTCGAATTAATCCTAAGACCGACCATCCTATGAAAGTTTGAAGTTGCGACCGAGAGAATGATCTCCCACTGTGGTCTCCAATCTGTAGATGAGGGAAAATGATTGGCTGGTTTTTAAGGAATTAGGAGATGACCGTACAGAGCAGACTCCTTGAACCGAACGAAATGTTCAACCTCACACAGATGCACTGGAAGAAGGGAGTGCTTTGAATTCGAGAGATCAATCTGTAGTACTCCGGCCTAAACCAAGACAATGTCCTTTCTAGAGTAAATCCGGTCACAAGAGAGGATGGGTCGATATGTAGGAGGGAAGCTGAGAAATGCGTGGAATCAATGGTAATCAAAGATTGTAGGTGTGTTGTGAATTCTGAATATGATAAGTTCCGAATGATTGAAATTGCTCAGTTGAGAGTAATTTTTCAATTGATGAGTTGATGATCCCGTGATATCAATAAGACGTGAGATTATCGTCGTTGTTGACATTGTTGTTCTTGTTTCAATCATGATTCAGAGACTTATTTATATTGCTGGAATTGTAGACACCATGATCCCATGAAGTGTGACAGTTGATGGAATCAAAGAGTGGAGAGATGGGAATAGTGTTTGAAACCAGTTGCTCATCGTGCGGAGACTTGGTTGATTTTCCAATCACTACTTTGTTAACTCCTTCAACTGATTGCACGACTTACTCACATTCCATCGTGTGTTCGAACCGATATTCTCTTATTTGAGCAAGTGTTGCTTATCTGAGCAAGTGTTGCTCATCTGATGAATTATTGGCAGCGTGACCAAAATAAAATATTAATTAAAATACTGGTAGTTGAATCGAGTATAATTAATAAGAATATTGATCATGAGATCGTTATAGATTTATTAGTGTTTGAATCTGGAATTATAATCCTTGGACTCAAAAACCCTAATTTGATCAATTGATGATCACTTCATGGTTTGTTAGGAATTGAACCATGGAACGAAGAAAGGATTGGTTTCATGAGACTGTGGGTCAATCATGTAACACCCATATGCTCACGTGAGCAAACACTAAGACCTCTTGAAGAGTTGGTGACTTGTTGATGAAATAATGATTAAATATTGATTTAATCATTTATTCGAATTACTGCCGGGTTCCGCATTAGGTGATAAAACCTGATTAATTATGAAGAAGTGGAGGACCAACCAAGGGGTCATAAAACCATCCCTGGGTGGTCACGGGATCAAGTGTTGATCGTTCCATGAAGTTCCAAGTCGTTTGGAAGAGTTTTTGACCTAGTACATGCAATTGCGCAAATTAGGTCAAATTGTGAACATATATAAGACCGGCTTATTGAGAGCCAAATAGCCAACCTTGGTCAGTCAAGGTAACATGATCATGTCCCCAAAGTATTCGTATCTCAGTTTTGAGAATTTTGATATTTTCAGATGTGCGTTTGAGCAATCATTTTAGAAAATATGAAGAAACCAGGGTTTTTTGATAAAACTGTCAAAACTTCATGAGATGAAGGAAAATAATGAAAAAGTGAAAGAATTATGAAGTGTGGGACCAGTCATGGCCAAGGCATGGCTGGCCGGCCAAGGAGCCAATCCCACACATTTTTCCAAAAAAATTCATAATATTTTCATGATTTTAGGGAAATATGATAAAATCAAGGAGTTTTGCTAAAATTAAAGAGTTTTGTTCAAATCAAGGAGTTTCCATGAGATGAGGGAAACATAAAAAATAATAATAAAAAAATAAGGGACGTGTGGGCGTGTGGGACCGGATTGGAGCATGGTTGGCCATCCAGGGCCCGGTCCCGTGCGTTTTCCCTAATTTTATGTATTATTTCACAATTTAAAGGAAATTTCATAATTTGAAGGAAATATCATGAAATCAAGGAATTTCATGGGATTATGAAAACATGAAAAATATAATAATAATAAAAAGGGACGTGTGGAGCCATCTAGGGTTTGTCCGACCGGTTATGGCCCGTGCACACGGGTTTTCCTAATTTTATATTATTTTTCATGGGACCAAGGAAATATCATGAGATTAAGGAGTTTTCACGAAATTAGGGAAATACTAATAAAATAATAAGGAATCATGAGGTGTGGGGCCGGCTGGGACCAAGGCATGGCCGGTTGGCCAATGGTCACGCCCCACAATATTCTTCCCTAATTTTATATTATTTCTTTGGTGTGAAAGAAACACCATGAAACCAAGGAGTTTCCTCAAAACGAAGGATATTTGTTCAAATGAAAGAATTTTCATGAACTCAAGGAAAATAACAAAAAAATATGATAAAAATATGAAACTGGCGTGGGGTTGACCACAGCACGGTCGGCCGGTCAGTTGGCCCATGCTCCCAGCGCCTTCGTCAATTTTTAATTATTTATTATTTTCTTTCCTATTTTGCATAGGTTCATCGTCTCGTCGTATTTTGAAATACTCGTTCGTGCGGTGATTGTTAGTGCATCGTCGTTGAGTACACTTTCACCGTTTAAACCGGGGCTTACTCAGAGGTAGATCATACGCATGTGCGTTGTATATTTATTACTAACCCATGGATTTCTGCTGGGAAGAACCATGGTTTGCAGTAATGAAATATCTGCGAAAATATTTGAATATTTTCGGAAATTTTGTGGATGAATCCAAGAATTTAGGAATAATTAACTTATGGCTCTATACTAGCAGAGCAAGCTATCTAGGAGCATTAATTATTCCGATATGAGCTTTCTGGAGCTCCATATCCTTTATATAGTCAGGGTAAACTCGTTGTTTGTATCCTGAAGACGTTATCGCTCTATACTAGCAGAGCAAGCTATCTAGGAGCCATCCATCTCATGATACTATATAGAAATAATTATTGAAGTGTTCAGTATTCATGAGATATGATGTTGTCTAGCCGTGAGACCACATATCTACATGTACTCTGAGAGAAAGTATTCTCAATCTGAGGATTCGATGAGAGACCTGTATCTCAATACAGATATGTCTTTGTCCAGCTGAGAGACTAAATATCTACATGTACTCTAAGAGAAAGTATTCTCAGTCAGAGGATTCGATGAGAGACCCGTGTCTCAATACTCACATCTGATTGCTAGATCAGAAGTTCATATTATTATGGGTTTACGATTTTAGCCTTCGTCGAAAATCCACCATCTACAAAAATCAATCAAAATAGCTGGTGATGATGATCAACACAGACGAAAGGGTAAAGCCCCCATGACTGAATAGTAACTATTGAAAGAGTTGGAAGAGAAAGAAAAACGAGAAAGGTTATCAGCCACTATGCAGATGATTGGGCAGATGACCAAGGATGATCTGGAGAAGGTACAAAAGAGATTAAGTGACTTTTTATATGATATTGAACTCCAACCTCTCTGGGAAGACATGCATGCCTTAATGGATGAAAACAAAGCAGAAGAGAAACCAGTTGAAAAACCGGTAGAGAAACCGGTACAGATTTTTCCAAATAAGCGTCATCATGATTTTTTCATAGATGAAAAAGAGGAGGAAAAATTCTGGGAAGTGCAGGGTAAAAAGATGAGGTTGGCTGAAATGGCAGTAATGAAGAAAGAATCTGGGCCGCATGACAGTGATGCTTCCGAAGATGAAGAGCCTGATGTTTTTGTTGATCATGGAAGTGATACACATACTATTTCTGTCCTACAAGAGATAATTAAAGAATTTCTCCAAGATGAGAGATTTGGGATTAATGATTTATTGTTGGACCAAAAGACCGATTCTGAAGCGGACGATGTAGATGAAGACGAGGAGGAAGAAGGGTTTGATGAGGAAGAGGGGTCTGATGAGGAAGAAGAGGGGTCTGATGAGGAGGAAGAGGAGTCTGTTGAGGGGGAAGATGAATCTGATGATTCTGATTCCAAGTGATGGGTATGACAATAAGTAAGCCTTATCGACATTTGAATTCTTCTGTAGAGAGATGGTGGATTTTTGGGTAAGTGCTCGAATGGAAATGATGACATAATGTTAAAAAATGGTTAAGAGATAGATATTATCATTGGTGAGCATCGTTTACTCAATAAAATAAAAAGATATTTCCCACTAATTAAATATAATATAGCGGTAGTAAGGATCGTTCCCACGAAGAGTAATGCAATTGATATGTTATCTAAATCAGCGAAAACATAAAAGAAGGATAAAAATATAATAAGAAAACGATATTGAAGAAAATCCTTCGCAGTTACTGACCGTTAACTCAACACTGTACCGGTTTATCTCTTGTTAGAAACAATTGTCACCAACCGTAGGAAAGAAGGTACGCTTAGCTATCCTCGAAACTCCTTATATCACCGGATACGGAAGCGCGCGACTACCGTATTCTATTCAAAAGAACCACCTTGAGGTACGCTTACAATATGTAATTCCCAGAACGCAATAAGATTTGTGAATTTAGGTTTGATCCCAGCAGTAAAACTCGGTACGCTCGGTCCACTTACTGGTGTTGTCTTTACTCGCAATTGCTACACAGAATCCCTCCACAAGGTCTTGCGATTTCTAGTTGAGTAGGATATGAGAGACAATTGCGGATCGACTCAACTCTCTACTAGCATTAGAATGATTAATAGACTAATCTAGTTACGCACCCAAACCAATCTAGAATCAATCATAAACCTTCGATATATAAAAACAATCCACAATGAATTAATTTAAAACTTGAAACAAACTTGTAAATAATTTAGCTTCACAATTAGAACTTTGAATTCATCCTTACAATAAAAAGAATAGAAAAGAAAGAGTTCTCCCCCTAAGGGGAAGAAAAACGGTGAAAATAAGATATCCCAAATTATGACTAGGCTTCCCTATATATAGATTTTTGTAACCTCCTCTTGAATAAACTAGAAAACCTAGTAAAAATAGGAAATTGCACCTCCTTAAAATTGTGTCACGTGCATCATACCCCGTTCAAATTGGCTTGCCAAGCTCTGTCCAAAAACACACGTCCAAGGCTGGTCGAGAAAAGGAATTTTATCTTAGCCTGAATGGGTTGCGCAGCAGCAGAAGCCCAGCCCAATAGCAACAACATCAGGCCATACTCGTCAAATGCATCTTCTTCAAACTCGTACGTAACTACAGCTTGTCCGCCATGCATCCAAAACATCTCCATAATAAGAGAATTCATGTCTTCTCCAGATTCCACCATTTCGAGCTACTTATCATTTTCTTTTCCGATAACCACCACCCTTCCAAGCTCAATTACGTATACACTCCTCCATGTTCATCACGATCCATCATGCAACAATGACGAGCATCGACCATTACAACCATCAGTAACCCATCAAACTTTTCCAGCTCGAGCTCCTTCTTCCCTAATCCTGATATCATCCTTCACTGTCTTCTCTGTCCATCTCTCAACCTTTGCCAAATCCCTTTCTCGTCTTTGCTATCATGGAAGCAGCAGCAGTCATCGAAACCAAACATCATTAATACTTAAATCATCTTTGCTGCTATCTCCAGTGAGTCTCCACTGATTCCTTATACTCATATTCAAATCAACTAACGGTGACGTCCGTGGCAATGACCAACGAAGACCCATTCATCAACAGCACCACTGCCTTCATATCCAGCCATCACTTGTATTCATCTCATCTCCGGCACTTCCTTGTCACTTCCAAACTTGGTTCCCTGAATTCTAACTCGAGCTCAACTCGTTATCACTGCAAACCTAAGCTCCATTCTCAACAGTCCCAGGAACCCAACCACCAGGCCATGTTGGTCCATCTCCATGCAACCAAACTAAGATCAACTTTTATATTTTCTGCCATCAATGGAAGAAGCCATTACTTGGGCTTAAACTCCATCCCATTTTCGAACTGCATCTATGCACTTACCACCAACACATCCTTGTTACTGACAATGCAAAGATCGTCCCTGAATCATCACAGCGTTATTAATATTGGCAGCAACATCCCGAGTTCTTAAACTCCTCCCTGTCACTGGAAACCACACAACTTCCTACTTTCTTTGCTGCTAACTGCTAACACCCATTCAAACAACGACATCAGTTTCATCTTGTCATCACCATTACTTCGTCCGTGAGTGAAAACTCCAATCACTACCAATAATCACCACCGATGGAATCAAGCCAACCATTAACCATTCTTGCTGCCACTATCTCCATATCTTCCAATTGCTCACAACAACCGAGTTCTTTTTCACATTCTCTTCCTTGAATAAGAGCAACATTCTCTCCGTCAACTGCCAGCCGATATCAGCTCCATCACCGATTCATCACAGCCATCCTATACTGCAGCAAACTCTCCTTTATCCATCGAGCTTCCAGAATTCCTTGCCAACACCATCGATCTCATCATACTACCGTAATGGAAGCATCTTGCCCGTCGTCATTGTTTTGCAAGCTCAAGTTCGTCACAGATTTGAACTCCATTACCTATACATTTCTTCCACCAGCACACATGTGCGCTACCATTTGATGTGAACTCCATTCAATTTAGAGTTTACACTTTCCTCCAGTAAATGCATATAGCCCATATTAATCCCATGTTGGACTCGGTACCTCCAACCCATTAAGTTCATTAGCAGTAATTGAAAAATATGCCCACACGACTTCCTATAGTAGTTTCCATGCAATGATAATTTCGTCTTTCTTTTGTAAAATTGGACGATTTCTTGTTATTTTCGGGAATAAGCTCCAAAATTCCCATAAAATATAAAACGAAGCTAATAATACAATTTCACACGAGAACTAGCTAAGAAAGCATAATCAATCGATATTTAGAGAGGTGTTTTTAAGAACCTATCAAATTCCCACACACTTAGACTTTGCTAGTCCTCGAGCAAACAAAAAGAAACAAAAATATAATACAACTCCATCTCGTGAGGATACGGTTACTTTTATCATGAATAACATGCCTTTAAACCACCTAGGTGTCCCTAGTGGACGATTTATAGTATCATGAGGTCTTACGAGAGATATACCCACAAAACCTTTAAGCCAAAACAAATAACATACCAATTAGCAATTACTCCCTGGCAACGGTGCCAATTTTGGTGAGCGTAGTTTACTCAACAAAATAAAACGATGTTTCCCATTAATTAAATATAATATAGCGGTAGTAAGGATCGTTCCCACGAAGAGTAATGCAATTGTTAAGTTATCTAAATCGGCAAAAATATAAAATAAGGATAAAAGGAATAATAAGATAAAGATAATGAATAAATCCTTCGCAGTCACTAACCGTTAACTCAACATTGTACCCGTTTATCTCATGTTAGAATCAATTGTCACCAACCGTAGGAAAGCAGGTACGCTTAGTTATCCCCAAAACTCCTTATATCACCGGATACGGAAGCGCTCGACTACCGGATTCTATTCAAAAGAACCACCTTGACACGGAAGCGCTCGACTACAAGATGTAATTCCTAGAACGCATTAAGATTTTTGAATTTAGGTTTGATCCCAGCAGTAAAACTCGATACGCTCGGTCCACTTACTGGTGTTGTCTTTACTCGCAATTACTACACAGAATCCCTCCGCAATGTCTTACGATTTCTACTTGTGTAGGAGATGAGAGACAATTACGGATCGACTCAACTCTCTACTAGCATTAGAATGATTAATAGACTAATCTAGTTGCGCACCCAAACCAATCTAGAATCAATCATAAACCTTCGATATAGTAAAAACAATCCAAAATGAATCAATTTAAAACTTGAAACAAACTTGTAAATAATTGAGCTTCATAATTAGAACTTTGAATTCAACATCTTCAATATCTTCAACAACTTCATTTGAGAAATTGGCAAGGAAATTGGCTGGAGTTCACGGTAATTGTAGCTCAAGGTGCATGCTGAAATGGGTTCGATTTGGATGACATTTTGGTGAAGTTTTCAAGCAATAAAATAGCTAAAGAACTGAAGCTATTGTTGTCCAGTTTGTGGGAATGTATGAAGGGAATTGCTGCATTACTGGGTATGGTGAACGTCTAATGATTGTGGTGTCGAACGGGAAGAAGGGGATGGATTGAGGTTTCATTGTTACCATTTTCCGATGAAGATACGGACTGTAATAAGAGAGTTAGGCAAGAATAGGAAACTCGGAAAAGCGAGAAAGGAGAGCTGATATGGACTGAGAGCTCGATGAACTCTCTGCCAATGGCAGTGATAAATGGAGTTGTTATTTTCGTTTACTCAACAAAATAAAAATATATTTCCCACTAATTAAATATAATATAGCGGTAGTAAGGATCGTTCCCACGAAGAGTAATGCAATTGATATGTTATCTAAATCGGCGAAAATATAAAAAATAATAATAAGATGAAGATATTGAAGAAATCCTTCGCAGTTACTAACCGTTAACTCAACATTGTACCCGTTTATCTCTTGTTAGAAATAATTGTCACCAACCGTAGGAAAGCAGATACGCTTATCTATCCCTGAAACTCCTTATATCACCGGATACGGAAGCGCTCGACTACCGGATTCTATTCAAAAGAACCACCTTGAGGTACGCTTACAAGATGTAATTCCCATAACGCAATAAAATTTGTGAATTTATGTTTGATCCCAGCAGTAAAACTCGGTACGCTCGGTCCACTTACTGGTGTTGTCTTTATTCGCAATTGCTACACAGAATCCCTCTGCAAGGTCTTGCGATTTCTACTTGTGTAGGAGATGAGAGACAATTACGGATCGACTCAACTCTCTACTAGCATTAGAATGATTAATAGACTAATCTGGTTGCGCACCCAAACCAATCTAAGAACCAATCATAAACCTTCGATATGGTAAAAACAATCCAGAATGAATCAATTTAAAACTTGAAACAAACTTGTAAATAATTGAGCTTCAATTAGAACTTTGAATTCATCCTTACAATATAAAAAGAATATAGAAAAGAGATAGTTCTCCCCCTAAGGGGGAGAAAAACGGTGAAAAGAAGATATCCCAAATTATGCCTAGGCTTCCCTATATATAGAGTTTTGTAACCTCCTCTTGAAGAAACTAGAAAACCTAGTAAAAATAGGAAATTGCACCTCCTTAAAATTGTGTCCCGTGCATCATACCCCGTTCAAATTGGCTTGCCAAGCTCTGTCCAAAAACACACGTCCAAGGCTGGTCGAGAAAATGAATTTTATCTTAGCATGAATGGGTTGCGCATCAGGAGAAGCCCATCCCAATAGCAACAACATCAGTCCATACTCGTCAAATCTATCTTCTTCAAACTCGTACGTAACTGTATCTTGTCCTCCATGCATCTAAAATAGCTCCATAATCAGCGAATTCATGTCTTCTCCAGATTCCACCATTTCGAGCTATTTATCATTTTCTTTTCCGATAACCACCACCCTTCCAAGATTAATTACGTATACACTCCTCCATGTTCATCACGATCCATCATGCAACAACGACGAGCATCGACCATTACAACCATCAGTAACCCATCAAACTTATCCAGCTCGAGCTCCTTCTTCCCTAATCCTGATCTCATCCTTCACTGTCTCCTCTGTCCATCTCTCGACCTTTGCCAAAACCCTTTCTCGTCTTTGCTATCATGGAAGCAGCAGTCATCGAAACCAAACATCATTAATACTTAAATCATCTTCGCTGCCAGCTCCAGTGAGTCTCGACTGATTCCTTGTACTCATCTTCAAATCTACTAACAGTGACGTCCGTGGCAATGACCAACGAAGACCCATTCATCAACAGCACCACTGCCTTCATATCCAGCCATCACTTGCATTCATCTCATCTCCGGCACTACCTTGTCACTGCCAAACTTGGTTCCCTGAGTTCTAACTCGAGCTCAACTCGTTATCACTGCAAACCTAAGTTCCATTATCAACAGTCCCAGGAACCCAACCACCAGGCCATGTTGGTCCATCTCCATGCAACCAAACTAAGATCAACTTTTATATTTTCTGCCATCAATGGAAGAAGCCATTACTTGGGCTTCAACTCCATCCCATTTTCGAACTGCATCTATGCACTTACCACCAACACGTCCTTGTTACTGACAATGCAAAGATCGTCCCTGAATCATCACAGCGTCATTAATATTGGAAGCAGCATTCTGATTTCTCAAACTACTCCCTATCACTGGAAAACCACATAACTTCCTACTTTCTTCGCTACTAACTTCCAATACCCATTCAAACAACGACATCAGCGTCATCCTGACATCGCCATTACTTCATCCGTGAGTGACAACTCCAATCACTACAAATAATCACCACCGATGGAATCAAGCCAATCATTAACCATTCTTGCTGCCATTATCTCCATATCTGCCAATTACTCACATCATTCGAGTTCTTTTTCATATTCTATTCCCTGAATAAGAGCAACATCTTCTCCGTCAACTGCCAGCCGATATCAGCTCCATCACCGATTCATCATAGCCATCCTATACTGCAAAAAACTCTCCTTTATCCATCGAGCTTCCAGAATTCCTTGCCAACACCATCGATCTCATCATACTACCGTAATGGAAGCATCTTGTTCGTCGTCATTGTTTTGTAATCTCAAGTTCATCACAGATTCGAACTCCATTACATATACATTTTTTTCACTAGCACACATGTGCACTACCATTTTATGTGAACTCCATTCAATTTAGAGTTTACACTTTCCTCCAGTAAATGCATATAGCCCATATTAATCCCATGTTGGACTCGGTACCTCCAACCCATTAAGTTCATTAGCAGTAATTGAAAAATATGCCCACGCGACTGCCTATAGTAGTTTCCATGCAATGATAATTTCGTCTCTCTTTTGGCAAATTGGACGATTTCTTGTTCTTTTCGGGAATAAGCTCCAAAATTCCCATAAAATATAAAACGAAGCTAATAATACAATTTCACACAAGAACTAGCTAAGAAAGCATAATCAATCGATACTTAGAGAGGTGTTTATAAGCACCTAACAATCATCAAAGTACAAAGAAGAATTCAAATAGAGAGGGGTCTAATGAAAATGGCAAGTCACTGAATTATGTGTTTCTTTTTTGGTTCTGGCAATGGAGACTGAAAATGCAGGGTAATGTTATGCTTATTTTGCTTTTTTTCATTTTCTTTTTGGTATTTGGACTTTTTGTGGGTAAGATGGTGAAATACTTGTAAATGGGTATGTTTTAAACATGTAAGTGGATATGAAATGATAGTGTTGCTTCTAAATGTTGCTCAAGACTGAATGAACAGAGTGGTTGTAACATTTTAAAATGCAATATGATGAAGTCAGCTTATTTATATTGTCCAACGATTGTGTGTCGATAATGTTGGAGATGCAGGATATATTCCAGAAACTTTTTTATGGGTGAAAACTATTTCTGCTGGTTTTGGTAATTTGGGGTGTGTGGATGAGAAATGAATCTAAACCCTAAACAAATGCACTGCACGGGAGTTATTTTGATTCGAGAGATCAATCTATACAATTCTGGCCTAAACCAAGAAATGGCCGTTCCAGACTTGTTTCGGTCACAAAGTGAAGGAGATGGGGTTGATCTTAGGGAGGGAAGCGAAGAAGGTGTTGAGATTGTGAAGTCAAAGGTTGTTTTATGACTTGTAACAAAAAGGTGAGCAAGCTTACGAACAATGCAAGCAGGCTCTGGGTGTTTTGAATACGATTGTATTAACACTTGATTTATGTCTGTCTCCCTTTGGAAATAGGGAGGAGAACCTATTTATACAAGTCTTTTGAGCCTTATTCACGTCTCTCTCGGTAAGAGGAGGAAGTGGAGTGATAGAGTAGTGGAGTTGTGTGTTAGCGTCACACGATCAGTCTTGCCCACTTCTCCCATCATCACTAATCGTCCATATCTTCCTGACACGTTCTTGTGATGGCGCGTTGCACGCTGCACGCTGTAAACCACCAGACTAATACCCCAGTATGTATCCCCCAGTTTGTGACATGATTGATGTCTCGAGTGTGTGGATCGTGGGACCCACAGAAACTATCATGTAATGCTAGATTAAATAACTAAGTTATTTAGGAAGTCGATACTTATGAAGTATCGTGTGTATTCTATGTAGGTACTGCATCGAATATATTCAGCATGTACGAAGCATCTCTGTTTGAGCGTCTTAAAATAGCTTCATGTCCATCCTACTTCGAGTGATCGTTTGGAGCTTATACAAGCAACCTCTGACTTGGACGATGATTGTGGTGATGCCTCATTGATAGCCTAACTCATGTCTTAGGCTGTCCGTCCAAGATGGAAAAGTTGGACGGACGAGATGACTTGCGACCTTCATCTGCGACCGTCGGATTAGGGTTTAGGAGGTACGCAAGTCCCTTCTTTCAGCTTGGTCGAATCCAAGAATGGGAAGTGCTTTATAGAGGACCGACCAGGCATGTGTGTAGGCAACATACTGATGTCCATGTCCATACTTCACTATCCCACGAAGGTGCGATCTAGGCCACTCAAGTTTACCGTTAAAGAAGAGTGGCTGAGATTTATTTGCGACAGGAATCCTGTGCCGCAAAGGATTCCTAAAGGGGCGTGGCATGCCACCTTCAGGGCGCGCAAACCAAAGCGTCAAGCCATGGTTTGTCTTGGTCGGTCGGACATAGAGATAGATGGGCCCACATTGATCATGTTGATACTCTCCGGACCTGCTTAGTCTATTCCTGGACCCTTCATCCAAGCTGGCGAAAACGGACGCTCATGATCGATTAGCGACACATGTAATATGCCGTAAACCCTAATTAGGGTTTTGGATCGGTCGTGTGTACACGACTTCAACCTAACTATTTGGTAGGCTATACTACCCCTTTGGGGAGGCCGACCATGTGGGACCCATATTGGGACCGTGGTGATCATGGTGATACTTGACTGACGGTCATGGGCTTGATCTAGGCCATCCAAACATGCCGGCGAAGTTGGATGGTCGTGATAAGTTTGAGACCCTTAGCGACCCTTAAAGCATCACGCCGGCCGGATTATGGGTTAACGTTTGCTTCTCCCTGGCTAGGTCATGAGATGGTCAGCTATGCAGGTAAACAAGGGGCCCGCCAATGGTGCTTGCTTGACCAGGGATGGGACCCTCCGCGCCGTCCAATTATGTTGGCAAAGATGATCGGCCGTGATGGGTTTGAGACTGTCGTAGGCATTCTTTGCTCGTAAGAGTTCTTCCAAGCCGCTTCATACCAGCTCGTACGTCCAACTCTAGGCTGAAGTTTGGTGGCTATTTGACGGGCGTGACTTGTACCTGACTGGAAATGGCGTAAATAGGCCCGTTGGTGGTCATTGCAGTGATAGCATGCTCCTGCTAGGGTTCATCTAGGCTAGTTAAATCGTGCGGCCAACTTGCGTGGTCGTGACTGTTTCTGAGACTGCTATGGATAGTCCAAATTCAATTATGCTCGATTGGGCTAGTATAACACACCAAGAGATGATCCTCTTTGTTAGAGAATAGTGTAGCTTGTACGGGTATTTTATGCATGCCTCATTGTTGATACTTGGATATTCATGTTACTCTGCTGAGAGTAACAATCAGTCATCATGCCGCACCAACCATGAAAGTTCTGCTGAGAACAGCACAGGAAATACAAGGCGATTCATGCATTAATTGGTAATGTTAAAATTCACAGAATACTTGAGATTGTTGCTACATTCTCCATTCTAGGTGAATCAACAAAGCGAAGAAGTATTCATCACTTATCAAATGTATAGAAAACAAATTCATACTGAAAATCTTTCCTTATTGAGTAGAGTAGAATCCTAGCCATCAATACAGTCTCCCAAACTTCACGTAATCTCCCATAATCCAATCCAACCCGTGTTTATCCAAAACAGAGCCTTACCCTTTTCCGAGAAGATAACTTCCATTTTTATCGTGATCGAATCAACTATATTCCCTGTTTAAGCATAAGCACTCAATACCAATCCAACTGCACGTGAGAACTCGAGTAAATCTCATCCAAAACCAAAATAGAAAGTTCGCCGGTGAACTTTGTTCTTCTCCCTATTTTTACCTAAAGCTATGAAAACTTCTTTTTTTATCGAACCTGGATTGTTTACCTTCCCTGGTTAACTCTAACATGCCCAAAGCTATCCAAACACGATAAGACAACCGAGAAAATCTCTTCAGAAATCGATCCAACAATATTGTGGTTGACTGTTGAAAACTCCCGCCAAATTATGTTTTTAAACAAAGAAGATGAGTGCCCCTTATCAGGAATAGGGGTGTGAATAGCAGGTGGTTACCCCTTATCAACTGGGTGCCCCTTATCCATTTTGAGGGTCCATTTAGTAGTTTCCTCCAGAGGGTGTAAATACCATTTTTTCGAGCCATTTTCTCCGCAAAAGCTTATTTCTCCAAAAACACCTACAAAAGCATAAAAATAAATATCAAATAAGTATAAAATTGAGCACTAACAATATACATAATTGAGAACAAAATAGACATGTAAATGCGTCTATCAAATTCCCCCAAACTTATTATTTTCTAGTCCTCGAGCAAATATAATACAGAAAATAAAATCCTAACTCACTTTCGCAGGCATCGTCGATTGCATTTAGCATATGCAATAAGCCTTTAAACCCATATGAAATAAGCCTTTAAGCCCTAGTGGCCCTTGGATTTAGAATATATATATATATATATATAATACATTTAATCTCTTGCTGTAGGAAACTCCACAGCATGTAAAATCTCATAAGCAACTAGAACCAATTTTATATTCTGAGAAGAAATTGGACACTGACCTAAGAACAACAATCAGCCTTGCAGAAGATAAAATGAATGAGGAGCACCTAGCAGTCAATCCACAATCGGGGAGTCATGCAGCCTCTGACAAGTTTCCAAAGAAGATTAAAAAGGCGCAGAGAAAGCTATATGTACAAAGTGTAGATCAGGCATACCAACTTCCAGATGGGAAATAGAGGATGACAAGGTTTGCCGCATCGATAATGTCACAACCTGATCAATTGATTGAAGAGACACCACCATCAAAAAAGTTGAAGAAAAACTGATAATTTTTGGATAAATGCTCTTTAATATTTTCTTTGGAAAACTGTTAGACCAAAGCTCAACATTTTTTATTGTGTTAGTAAAAATAATATGAATTTTTGGCATATATGAATTTAAGATTTAACCACAATTTATATAAAGTATAAGAGATTTTGGATAGTGCCAGGTGGATGGTTTAGATGTGTCATATCTGAACGGCTTAGAGGCGTCACACGCGTAATACACACGCTTCGAGATTAATTGTTGTGGCTAAACATAACATAAAGACACATTAAACAGGTATAAATTGGCGTGGCTAAATATCACATAAAGCCACGCTATATGGCGTGTCTATAGGTTCTCCGATGAACAGATCCCAATGTTACATGTGGAAGATTAACGTTATATCTGAATGGTCAATATTACATCATCTTAAACGAGATCTAATGGTTCCTAATACAGCCATGTGGATGAAGGTAATTGTAAATTGGCATGGAAAAATATCACATATAGTCACGCTATATGGCGTGTCTATAGGTTCTTCGATGAACGGCTCACAACGTTACATGTGGAAGATAAAGGATGCAAATAATTTAATAGTCAATATTGCATCATCTTAAATGAGATCCAACGATTCCTAATAAGGCCACGTAGATCAAGGTAATTGGAAACTGGCGTGTCTAAATATCACATATAGCCACGCTCTATGGGGCGTGTCTATAGGATATCCAATGAACGGATCACAACGTTACATGTGGACGGTGAAAAATGCATATAATTGAACGGTCAATATTGCATCATCTTAAATGAGATCCAACGATTCCTGATACGGCCACTGGATCAAGGTAATTGTAAATTGGCGTGGCTAAATATCACATATAGCCATGCTATATAGGGTGTGTTTATAGGATATCCAATGAACGACTCACAACATTACATGTGGATGGTATTCAACGGTTCCTAATACACCACATGGATGAAGGCAAGTGAAATTGGCGTGGCTAAAACATAACATATAACCACGTTAAACCTATATATGGCGTGTCTATCGGATAACCAATGGCTACGCCAAAAAGAAATTTGTGTGTCTAAAGTGAACCAAATAGCCACATCAAAAAGCAATTTGCGTGTCTAAAGTGAACCAA
The DNA here is from genome assembly GCA_023529315.1 of Papaver bracteatum. Lineage (NCBI taxonomy): Eukaryota > Viridiplantae > Streptophyta > Magnoliopsida > Ranunculales > Papaveraceae > Papaver > Papaver bracteatum. The sequence continues at coordinate 1,638,224 of JAJJWX010000433.1, forward strand.
ATAGCCACGCCAAAAAACAATTTGGTTGTCTATAGTGAATCAAATAGCCACGCCAAAAAATAATTTGCGTGTCTAAAGTGAACCAAATATCCACGCCAAAAAACAATTTGCGTGTCTAAAGTGAACCAAATAGCCACGCTAAAAAGCAATTTGTGTGTCTATAGTGAATAAAATAGTCACACCAAAAGAAATTAGCATGTCTATAGTGAACCAAATAGCCACGCCAAAACAATAAATTGTGTGTCTATAGAGTACTAGCACTTAAGTTTTTGGGACACTATATAGCAACGCCTATATGGCTCTGGCGTGTCTATTTCATGCAGAAATAGACATGCAAGGCAAGAGTGGCTATAAGCTACCTAAAACCACACCGTGTTACCTAAAACTACGCAAGCAGAAGCCACGCCAAGTCCAAACCAAATTGGCGTGTCAAAACCCCTATGGACACGCCAATTTGGCTAGGAAAAAGGGTCTGTTTGTACTAGTGTTCGCTGCGGCTTCCAACATACGACGTTTAATATCGCCTTTGTTCATCTTCTTAGCTCCACCAAAATACTGAGCCGCGAAAATTTTAACCTTTGAATCCATCTCTTCATCTATGACTAGTTCTACATCCTTCATCATTTGTAGTCTAAAAATCACAACAAAATGTTCTGGAATGGTCTGCAGTGTCTTTTTTTTAATCTTGTTACTCTGAAACAAATTGGGAGCTTACCATCTTTTCTGAGTTCAAGTGAATCCAAATCCATCATTATGGTTTTCATTTTTTTGATGAGCTCCTATTCTTCCAATACACCATCATAGAAGGGCTCGAAGAAACACCATAATGGACATGATACAAGAGCCTTCATATGCAGTTTTTTGTTCTTTATCAATGCCTTTATTTCAGTTGTTGCCTCACACAAATAATGCAACGAGCATCTGTACGGCTCTGTTTCTCTTTTTTTACCTATATAAGTGAAACCAAAAGTAAACCATAAGCACCAATAAATTCAAGTATATCTATGATGTAAAGGGGTATTACGAAACCAAATTAATTCAAACTTGCAAGAAAATTCTAGAGTAGTCTATAAAAGTGTTATGTAAGAATACATCAAACAAACACATTGTTATGGTGAAACCATAGTAGAAATGGTGTAACCAAATATAGTTACATCAAACAAACTCATGGTTATGTTAGAATACAACAAACATCACCAAATCCAATTCTGATGGAACCATTTTGAAAAAATGAAAAGTGATGACACCAAAAATGGTTTCATCAAAATTATACCTTAGCAAACATTATCAGTTATGGTGGAACCAATTTAACAATTGTAAAATGATGAAATCATTTTTGGTTTTATTATAAATACCAGATTATATACTTCGCAGTACATTAACAGCAAACCTTCGAGTTCCTTTAATGTATGGGACTGCTATATTCAATGAGTCTAATCCAGAGACTCTACCTGATGCCCTTGATGTTAACCCTAATTCCTAGGCTGCTAGTGTTTGCGATAATTTTTTTCATTGCCCTTTCTGTGGTTTGGATGGATGCAGGGATGGGGTTGGAGGGAGAGATTTTGAAGGCTTCATTATTTAATCACTTGAAGAACCAACATTACAAGGGGGGAAAAGGTTTAAACCGATGCCGAGAGAGGTTACAAACTAATGTAGTCATCTACAATGCTTGGGAAACCATTTTGTTACAGATAAAGAGCTGGTTGTGTTCTCAAAGTATGAGGATTAATGCTTGGGACAAAGGGCGTAAGGTACATCAAGGTTCTGCAGTTCCTTCCACCTTTAATACCTTGAATCCAGGGTGTCTCATTCAAGGTGTAGTTGCTCATGTTTGTCCTACTGCCGGTGACATGCCTGGAGTTGTTGATGAGTTTGTTCCAACTTTAAGTTTGGAGCTGTTGAACACAGTTCTCCGAGATCAAATCCCAACTGTTTCGAGTATCCTAGACAAGTCCAGACTTCTTTTTTCTCATACCTTCAAATCAGTTCTGCAGAAGGTTGTTGCCTCGCCTTTGGAGAAAGCTTCATGGACCCAACTCTTACTCTTCCAAGTCTGTGTTCTCCACACATACGTACCTATGAACACTCAAGAGGAGAAGGCTATGCTAACAAAAAGAATCTAATAATTAAGTCCATCAATGTTTCCCTTAACCAATGGGATGGTGGGAGTGGATGTATGCTTTTGATTCAGCGAGTTTTGGAGGAACACGCACTGTTGTAAAGCTTTTTGGAGAAGAAAAAGAAATCCAAGCCCGAGAACCAGGAGGCTACTAATTTACGTCTATGTAAGGGGAAGATTCGATATGGTTTATATGCTGCTGCCATTCGAATCCTTACTTCCAGCGGAGTTGTACCTCACTGCAAAGGCACATTAAACGAGTTACGGAACAAATACCCCAGTTTGCCCCCTCCTCTTGTCATGTCCCCTTCATCCATGCAGGAATCTATGGTGGCGACCCTAGACCTTGTTTTAGGTAGAATTAAAAGTTTCCCCAAGGGAACTTCATATGGAAGAGATGGTCTTAGGGCATAACATCTCTTAGATGCTCTTAGTGGTTCTGCGGCTGCTATATCCGAAGAGATTATCGCATCAATAACGGTTGTAGTTAATCTCTGGCTTGCTGGGTTATGTCCACGTGCTTTGGGGGAGTTTGTTGCTAGCGCTCCACTTACCCCTTTGGTTAATCCTGGTGGAGGTATGCGCCCTATCGCCGTTGGCACAATATGGAGAAGGCTTGTCTCCAAATATGCGGCTTCACATGTTGGTAAGGAGGTTAATGTTTATTTGGGTGATTATCAATTTGGAGTCGGGGCTAAATGTGGTGGTGAAGCAATTCTACATGTTGATAATCGTATGCTCGAGGAAAAAGGGGGTTCGGATAATCTGTCCATGCTGCTAGTGGATTTTTCTAATGCGTTCAACCTCATTGATCGCTCGATTATGTTTTTTGAGGTACGTAAGATATGCCCTTCAATCTCTTGCTGGGTAGAATTTTGTTATGCTTCTCCAGCTCGGTTATATTATATGGATCATGTTCTCTCTTCATCCCAAGGAGTGCAGCATGGGACCTTTTAGGGCCATTATTGTTTTCTCTTACTCTCCATCCCATAATCAAGAGAATAGAGGCGCAATGTACACTTTAAATGCAAGCCCGGTACCTTGATGATGGCACCTTGATATGGGACACATTGATGGTTGCAAAGTCTTTGAAGATTATACAGGATGAAGGGGTGGAATGGGGGTTACATCTAAATATAGCGAAAACTGAGTTGTTTTGGCCCTCCCATGACCCCAGAGCTGCGGTTGCAGGTGTTTTCCCTCCCAATATTAGTAGGCCAGTTGAGGGTGTGAAAATTCTGGGTGGTCCTGTCAGTATCGATGCTCAATTCAACAAAAATTTGATTGTACGTAGAGTGCGCAAGACTATGTCTCTAATAGATGCAGTAGAGAAGCTAAAAGACCCTCAATGTGAATTTCTCTTGTTTAAAAATTGCATGGGGGTGTCACGGCTTTACTTCGCACTTCGAACTACCAGGCCAGATTTATTGCAGGAAGCTCAAGACTTGTTTGACACGCGGCTTCATCTTTTCCTCAGGCACATCATTACTGGAGATGGGCCTGGTTATGGGCTTCTTCAATAGAGACTCTCTACCTTGCCTTTCAAGCACAGTGGGTTAGGTGTTTATACTATGCAAGATACCAAACATTATTGTTTTCTTGCTTCCAATATGCAGACCCAGGATTTGCAGACCATCATTTTGAGAAACTCTGGTATCAGTGTGAATGGTCCTGCTATTCAACAATTCATCGACTCCTTCAACTCTCTACCGGGTGTTTTCTCTTCTCTTTGCACTAGTAGTGTTGCCACCCCTTCCATGAATTCCTTGGCAACTATCTATTTTGATGCGATTAAGAAGAACTTACCCACTAGTTATGTTTTTTCGGAGCGTGATTCTATGATTTGGCAATGTAACCAAACAAAACATGCTTGGGATTTCCTGATGGAAATTCCTATTATTGGGATCAATCAACATATTGGTGCTAGGCAATTCAGTGCAATTCTCAAGTATAGGCTAGGGATCCCCCTTTTCGAGGTGGGTGGTTCTTACCCTTTATGTAAGAGGGATATTGATATTTTTGGTGATCATGCCCTGAATTGTGCAAATGAGGTTGGGCTTAATTTTAGGCATGATTTAGTGCGGGATACTATTGCTGACATGTGTTACCGCGCGAGCGTGCCAGCTAGGAAGGAGGTTGATTTGGGGATTCTTGCCAGCAAAGACACTGCTCTGAGACCAGCCGATATCTTTGTGTACAACTGGGATAATGGTCGAGAGATGTGTTTTGATGTAACAGGTGTTTCACCCTTTACTAGTGGCGACGTACGTTCTTTCATCCTGGGCCTTGCTATCAAGAATGTTGTTGTTCGGAAGAATGCCAAATACTTGGTGAAATGCACTACACAATGATAAGGTTTTGGGACACTTGCCTTCACCACCTTGGGAGAGCTTGGGGATGAAACCACAGATTTTCTGAAGCGCTTGCGTTACTACATTGCTAGTTATAATGCTAATGCGTGTGCTGGTGATTTTCTTTTCCATAGGCTAGGTGTGGTCATTCAAAAGGGGGTTGGATCTCAGCTTGTTTCTAGGCTTCCAACTAATTTCTTGCCGGATGATAGTCTTTTTGAGATGTAATTGAATTAAAAAAAATGTTTATTTAAAAAAAAAAAAAAATGGTTACATCAAACAATTGAAATATATTTTCACCAAATGAAACCTAAACCTAAACCTAAAAAATGGTGTAACCAAATGAAACCTAAACCTAACCTAACAAATGAAACCTAAAAGTAAACAGAAAACCCCAAAAATCAAATGAAACCTGAACCTAATAATCTTTCAATTGAAAAAATTGAAACATAAACCATTGAAGAATAAGAATTGATACGATTTCTTACCTTTTGGAGGTGGTTACTTGAACAATGGCAGAAGGTTGCTTCGGGTCTGGGATGCTCGTTTAACTTTTGTACTTATCTTGTTCCTTATTTACCTGGTTGCATTGCGTTTTCAAAATCTTTCTGTTGAACTGGCTTGCATTTCAATCTGTGTTGTACCGATTGATATACCAATAATCAAGTTTTCAGTCAACTGGTGACTGTGCGACCTACTAGTCGAATAGAGACGAAATTCGGACATAGTGACGAACCATGAACGACATAATTTTTTAGGCATAAAGCTTGAGCAGCGGATAGGATCCAATGGACTTTCATCTCATCCACAACCAGTCATCCCACATATGGATTTCAGATTTACCTTCCGCATTCAATCTGACATCCAATAAATTTGCATCATAATATTGGATACAAGTAGATCTAGTAAATTTTTATTTTATTTAACAAAATATTATTATTTTGTTTGAACGTACTCAAAGAATATTCGAAAAAGGAAAAGAGAGAGACAGAAAAGGATAATATTAGGTTTAGTTTTCTATTTTTCTTTCTCTTTTCAATTTTATTTACGATCAACAAGTAGAGTGCACGTGCTTTGCACGTCGGAAAACCATAGCTTTTTTCATCTTGTTCCATTTTATAGAAGTATGACAGTGCAATCCCAGTTAGGCAATAGTGCTTTATCATACTTCTGTTTTTACTCTAATTATTATTAGAAAATTAAGATGCAAGTAAAAACAACCAAGAAAAAAGTTGAAATGGGAAAAACCACCTATCACCTAACTGTACATAGGTACCATGATAATATAGGATTCCTAATAACTTGCTTTGATATAATCACCATTGGAGGTCTCAAATTAGCTTTTAAATTACTTCCCTAGAATTGAATCCTTTTTCAGCCAAAATTTTAGAACATAATGGATTGATGGGTTTTTTTGGTTAAATTTTTCTTAATTGCCATGTAACTGTATATAACAGTGTATATAAATGTTTATAGAAAATCAAAGCAAATATCAAATTTGAAATTCATAGGTAGGATTTGAAGAAAATTTCAAATCAGATCCAAAATCAAGTCTTAAATTTTAAAATGCATATACGCTACACTAAATTTTGAAGTTGTTGTCGTTGAATAACAAACCCTTTAAAACCATTTCATAAACACCAATTTAACAAAACCCCTAAAGTTTATAGAACCCTAGAAATCCATATTACCCCAACACAAAACGATTCTAATTTTGGGAAGTGCACATACCTAATCAAATAAGAGAAAAATAATCGATGAATTCTTGATCTCCGTCTTCAATTAATACCTAGTCGAAGATTCAGATGTTTGGATTTTAGCTGTTTAGAGGAAAAAGAGAGGGGGAAAGAAGAACGGACGAACAGAAAGAAAGAAGAAGAACTTATATTTACCGGAGTCTTTATACCCATCCACGTCTTTCATAACTTCAATACATACGATCCAACGGGTGTATTGAATAGTTCAGACGGAAAATCTAACAGATGAGATATAAATACGAATTATATCGGATAGCTATAGTGGTTAGTTCACACGGAAATTATATCAGGGAGTTCCCGAGATCCAACGGATGATTTTCGGAGGCGGCACATCTAATGGCCCAATTTTGTTCTGTGTGTTGATTTAAAGTTTTCCTTGCTCTTATTAAAGGGGGGGAGTTATACCGTGTTACCTTCTCTCTTTTTTAAAATTTAGTTACACATGTTTATCATACGTGGGTGAACAACAAACGAATGAAGATATTGAAATTGTTGGGACACCCAATTTGATATCAGCCTTGCTACACGTACCGCCAATAAAACAGAGCAGAAACCGACAAGACACACACCAAAAAATGGTGGGTCCCGCCGGCGGGGAATAGCAGGGGATCCCATTTAAAGGCTGCATGTGTGTGCCCGGTTTCTGCGTCATTTTTTTCCGCGATTCATCAATATTTTTTCATTTGATATTCTCTGATTGAGCAGAAACAAAGTACTTGTTTATGACATGCTATACACGCATTATAAAGTGATTGCAGTAAAGTTTTCTCGGCAATCACTGTGAAAGTGGTCATCTAGTTCAACATATAACATGTTAAGATACACTGAATATACATACGAAAGACTGAATGGAATATAAAATATTTAATCAACACGCTCTTATATACATGTCACAAATGTATAATACAGATTAATCTGATATCGATTGTGTAGATGCATTTTACTACAAACTACATCCAAAGGATAGAAACGTACTACTCTTCTCAAATGAAAGTAAACACTCAACCATGAACACAAGATATACGTGGTTCGGTATGATTACCTACGTCCACGGGGGTGAAATGATGAATCTTATTACTTCAAGGTGTTACAATGGTGTTGATCTTAGTTGGATTTCTTTACAAGATGAACTTACTTCTCCCTCACTTCTTCCTAGTGTTTGCTCGAGTTTCTCTCTCTTCCTCTCAAAATTACAACCTAACTTTCATGAATACAAGTCCCTTTATTTATAGGAGAAGTTCCATACACCCAAGTTAAGGTGTTGGTCATGTTACATCAATTCAGCAGTTCTGCGGTCGGACCGACTTATGTCGCCTTACATGGCCGATGTATCTTGACTCTTCGCCTGTCTTTCGTCTGAGCCGACCTCTCCAGATGCTCTCTTGACACGATGTCGCCTATTTCTGAATGTTGCCCGTCTTTGACCATTGCTTTTATGGTTAGCCGATGTGTCCCCTACTTTCTTATCCGTTTGACCATAGCACCTCGTTTGTCCCGCCGCGTCTTGTCGTGTCAGCTTTGTCAGAAGTCTGAATCAAGTCTTATCCGACAGTTGTAGAGCGATCACGCCCGATCCACGTGTCTCCTGAAATCTCGCGCCACTAATCTTCATTCCATGCTTCGCGTCTTTTCGTGTTTAGGTGCACCAGGCCTAGGATGTTGCCACCTGGATCTGTGTATAATTTACACCTACATTTATGCCCCTTCTTCCGCTCGTGTGGGAGACACGTGTGGAAGAACATCGCCCTAACTGCCCACGTCTTTGTTCATGCCGTGAATCCCGCCATGCAGCGTCCCACTAACTCCACTTTATGACTGGTAACCGTCGGCGTAGGTTACAATTCTTCTTCTTTAAATAGCCCGCTCCTTTCTTCCTTCTTCTTATTTTCCCTTTCTTTCTCTGTTCTTCTACTGTGGTTTTCTCCTAAGTTTCTTCACATTTTGCGCTTCTCAAAAAACCCTAGCTCTCTTGGTTTTCTTTCGTCATCTTCTCCTCATCGATTGATATAGTAGCTGCCATCGCCTCATTTTCTTTGTTGAACACCGAGTTCTGCATTATCTTTGTTAATGGCTTCTTCTCCTTCCATGGCTGAAAATAGGTCTGTTGATGACGTTTTTTCCGAGTTTGATGTTCCTCCCCTTGCTTCTATGTTTTCGCTTGAAATCCCTTCTAGGTATGATGATCGCGCGATGAGGTCTATTTTTGCTGATAGCTCTTCTTCTATTTCGTGCAGGTTCGAGAAAAGGGTGAAGGATATCTCTGATAAAGAGTTCATTGAGCAGCTAAAGGAGAAGTGCGATCTTCAAAATTACGAAGTGACCCTTCTCTCGGGCCGAAACGGTATCTTGAAGAAAACCGATATGAATAAACACGAGCAATCGGCTGATTGTGTGGTCATCACCTTGGATCAACTGGAGCTGGGCCTTCGTATTCCCTTATACAACCCTGATAGCCCATTTTATTACGAGATTTTGTCCCAGATTCGGCCTTCTCTTGCTTTAGCTCAATGGACTGGCAATACTTTTCGAATTATGAACGAGTGGAGGGATCGCCGCGATGGTCATGGTTCTACTGCCGAATGGTCGACCTACAAGCCCGAGGACGCTCCTGAGTATACCGTTGCCAATTTCCTTGTCAACTATCGAGCTGGTACTTCAACCTTAGGCGATCTTTCTGGTTTTGCTGCTAGTCCTCATCGAGTCAAAACTATGCCCGAGGGTGTTGAAAGGATGATGTTGGATGCCGATCCCATCGGCCAGGGTTCCAACAAGCGAGCCCGCCATTCTAATGACCCGATTTATCCCCGAGTTCTACTTCTAGTCCAAGGTCCGATCCTTCATGGTGACTTCCCATCGCCTACTTTTCCCGTCGAGCCCTATTCTTTCTGGGTGGTTAATGATGACAAGGCTGATAAGGTATGCGCTTTTCTTGATTTTTATCTTGTTAGCTTCGGGCGTCAGTTAGTCATTTGTTTTTGTTTTAAAATCTCAGGTCGGCTCCACCAAGACTATCGGATCTAGGAAAAGAGGTGCTGGCACAAGGGTTGAGGAAGACCAGGGGAAGGTAACAAACATAATGATTTTCTTATAAGTACATGTACTTGCCCCTGTTTTTTGCCTTCACATGTTCTGACGAGACACTTGTGCAGAAACACCCAAGGCACGATGATGATGACGCGGGCGATGTTGACCCCACTCCGCTGAGGCGTAATCCTGGTAGAGGTAAGCAAATTGCTAAGCCACCGCCGAAAACGGGCCCCATCATTGATCTTTCCGATGAGGATGAGCTGTTTGGAGAGAATGTGTCGGGTGACAAAGGCGATGAACAAGGTATGGGTGACCAACAGGAGCCCGCCCGTCGTAGAGAAGGTCGTTACTGATGTACCGGTAGAGCTTTCTTGTGTGCCACGGATTACTGAGGGATCGTCTTCTAGTGCTGAAACTTCCTTTACTGTCTCTGGACCGATCATGAACTCCTTGGGTGCGCTTACTTCCTCCGACTTTGGAAAGTATACTGATGAGGAAATGTTGAATGCTGTTCCCCGTTATGGTGACATCGCCCTGACGCTTGACACTGTGGTGAGCGACTCGTTTTTGTATGATAATGCCCCTCTTCTAATTTTTGTTCTTAGTGTCGCCTATGATGCAAACTCGTTTGTTTGTGTTAGATTATGAACCGCGTATGCTTGGATGCCGCCAATAGCCTTCGAGATAAGCAGTTGATAGAGTCTCTCCAACTTCAACTTCAGAATAAGAAGGGTTGCGCGAACGAGATGGAGATAAAACTTGCCGACGCTCAAGGTATATGATCATTCTTAACTTGTGTTGATTGAGTTTATCGTGCCGGTATCCTGAGTCGGGTATCCTTCTTCCTAGCCGAGGTATCTAGTATAGGTATAGACGCAACTTCGGAGTTTAGGATTATGAAGAGAAAATGGGATATTGAGAAGGATCTAGTGGAAAATCTTCGTCAACGAATGGCAAACAAAGACGACAAAATAGACCGTCAAACTGAGGAAATTGCAAGACTTGAGGACGATTTAGAACGACATCGCCGGTTTGATTATGATCCTGCCGAGATGGAAAATTTACGGGCTCACTTGGGATCTTCTCAACACCTTGCTGCTGAAAAAGCTGCTTTAGCCACAAGTTTGGAGCAAAGGGTAGACGCTCTGCAATTGCAGAATTGAGACCTTCACGAGGACCGCCGACGAATAATGAGAGACAAAGATGTGGTGGAGCGATCTAATAGCGATTTACTGGGCCGAGTGAGTGAATTTGATAAAGTTATGGGCGATTTAGAGTGGAGTAGATCGCAGCTTGCAGTGGTCCAAGCGTCGCGTAATTGGAAAATGGACGATTGGACCGAGCATAAGAAGTATTGCCCCAGTAACGAGTTCAATGAGCAACACTATAACGAATTAACCCTGGAGTTGTCCAAGGCCGAGGATGAGTTGTCCAAGTCGGTAGAGTCACTTCAGTCGGTGTTACCCGCCCTGTCAGGTCTCTTAGACGATGTGTTGAGGCCGTTCTTTTAGATCTAGATTGCGCTTTATTCTTGCAAAAATGTACCCGATTAATAATATTCTATCTTTGTGATTTTGTAGCCGAGAAAAAACGCTCTCGGGAGCTAGATCTGGAGGTTCGCTGATTGAAACAAGCCGAGGTCGATTTGAGCTCCAAGTTGGCTGAAGCTGAGGAAAACGCTTCCCAGATTACCCAACAACTCGAGGATGAACGCGTCGCTCATGTGGAGGAGTTAGACCAAAAGGTTCATGCGGGCATTATGGACTGGGTGGAGAAGAAGTGGCTTGAGGTCGCGCAGAGGAAGGCCGGCGCGGCTCCTCCTAAGGCTTAAACTTTATTTTTGTGGTGCTGCGTCACTATGTTGCCCCTTTCATCGGGTTGTAAATCGTTCTGAACACTTCTCCCCTTTTTAATTTCCTCTACCTTGCTTGTTTGTTTTAATGGGGGTGCTGCGTCACCGATATTGTTTTTATTTTCGTTAGACCCGTTGCTTCGCTTGGTCGCATGACGTTTTCCATATTTCCTTAATAGTCGCATTACGCAATCGAGTTTTCCTTTGTTTCATATGTTATTCCTGTAATCATTGTTCAAGTAAGTCAGTATTCTAACCATTTCTGTTGAACACACCCAACAAGGAGGGTCATCGGGCCCTATGACATGTCCTGATTGGGGTATCTCATCACTATCTCTTTGGATTCAGTGGAAGGGTACCAGTCATCCTAGTTCTAGGCCCGACAATCCCGAGTGGTTATCGACCAACCGATCTCGGGCAAGTGGACACGCCCACTTGCGATGGTGGTGACCTTTCAGATGTAAGTAGGCCACCTAGCTGAGTATACCTCGCGTCTAAACAACCTTTGGAACTGGTTTCCAACCACCAGAACCCTTAGGCTACCTCGGCACTTGCACACTGCCACTGCCCCGAGTTCGAATAGCCAGGCGACTGTAAGGCACCTCGGCACTTCCACACTAGCGTTTCCCCGAGTACGAATGCCCATTCGAGTGTAAGTCACCTCGGCACTTCCACACTGGATTTGCCCCGAGTACGAATGACCATTCGAGTGTAAGTCACCTTGGCACTTCCTCACTGGCATTTCCCCGAGTACGAATGACCATTAGTCGCTTATGCCCTATCCCATACCCCTCACGGTTTTACAAGGATAGAAGAAACATTTTCTTACCATTTTTCCGCATCGCCCGTCAAGGATGGTAGAGTTTCAGGAATCGGATGTTCCATGGTTTGAGCTCTCTTGTTCCGTCGAGTCGCAATAGTCGATACGATCCCTCGCCTTCCTTAGATTCGATTATATATGGCCCACCCCACTTTGGTGCTAGTTTCCCGCCTTTTTTATCGCGTTCCCATTCATCTAGAAATTTCAATACTTGCTGCCCGGGATTAAATTCTCTTGGTCGAACGCGCTTGTTGTATTCCCGTTGTAACCTCCTTTGATAATTTTCCATTTTTTGTAACGCCATTTCTCTTGTTTCTTCCAAGTCGTCGAGTTTAGCCAAGATCAGATCGGATGACACGTTTCGCCTCCACGCTTCGGTTCTCGTGGTAGGTATCATTCCTTCCGTTGGTAAAATCGCTTCGGCTCCGTAAGTGAGCATAAAAGGAGAGAATCCCGTTGATTCCCTTCGTGTGGTTCTGTATTCCCACAAAACATTATATAATTCTTCACACCAGTTACCATATTCCGCATATAGCTTCTTTTTCATGTTATCGGCGATGGTTTTGTTTGTGATCTCGGCCTGCCCATTACACTGTGGGTAAATCGGGGTTGCTTTGCTCTTGCGGATGTTGTAAGTGTTGAATAAAAGATCAATGTTCTCGCCTTGCAGTTTCTTTCCATTATCAGAGACGATTGCAGCCGGGACCCCGAAGCGACAAATGATATGTTCCCAAATAAATTTAAAAACGTCTTTGTCCCGAATGTGCCTTAGTGGTGTCGCCTCTACCCACTTGGTAAAATAATCAGTGGCCACAATCAAATACTTCCTTTGCCATGTTCCTACATGTAATGGCTCGACAATGTCCACACCCCATTTAGCGAAGGGCTATGGACTTATGATCGATTTTAACGGCACGCCGGGGGCATGGATTTTCTTCCCAAAACACTGACATTCTTCACAAGCCCTCGCCATTTGCTTTGCGTCCTCGTTCATATACATCCAAAAGTAGCCCATTGTTTTTGCCTTAACCGACAAACTTCTTCCCGAGCTGTGATTTCCGGCCGCCCCATAGTGTAGCTCGTGTAGGATTATATGGCCCTCTTCCCTGCTTAAGCATCGTAGGAGTGGTCCTAGGTAAGATTTCCGATATAAGATCCCGTCCCTTAACTCGTAGGCGCCCGATTTGCTTTTGATCTTGTTCATCTCGGGCCGACTCTTAGGCAGCTCACCTGTCTCTAAGTATTGATGTATTGTCTTTCTCCAGTCGCCTTCTTTGTATCTCTCGGCTGTGCTAACGTCCACCTCGATCCGTACCTCTGGTGTTTCAGGGATAGACGGGTTAAGAAGCCTCATAACGCGTATTCCTTCGATGCTCGGGTCTACAAGTTGTGAGGCGATGTATGATAGAGCGTCCGAGTGTCTGTTATCCTTTCGGCAGATGTGGCGGAATTTAATATCTGGGATTTGCTTGATGTAAAATTTTGCGAGCTCCCAATATTTTTGCAGCACCGGATCGTGCGTAGCGTATTGGCCCGTAATTTGTCGGATCACTAGTTATGAGTCACTATTCAGTCGAACCTCATGTAGCCCCATTTCCACAATTATCCGTAAGGCATGGATCACCGCCTCATATTCGGTGACGTTGTTCATCTCCTTGAATTATAACCTGAACGAATGCAAGATCTTCCTCCCATTTGGCGTGGTAAACACCAACCCGAGTCCCGATCCGTCTTTGTTTGATGCCCCATCGACGAATACTTCCCATCGTGTTGTGCTACTGGCGGCTAGTAGGTCCGCTGGCTCCTCTTGTTCTTCGACCATTCCAGGTATATCTTCTACCTCGTCCTCATCACTGAGGGGGAAGTATGCCAAGAAATCGGCCACTACTTGTCCTTTGATCGCGGTTCTTGCCTCGTATATTACGTCATATTGTTTTATTATGGCTCCCCACTTGGAGATTCTCCCTGATCGCCCAGCGCTATCCAAGACCGCTTCGATAGGCGATTTGGTGAGCACCCGTATTCGATGAGCTTTAAAATATGTTCGTAATTTAGAGGCAGCAAAGGCTAGTGCGAGCACCATTTGCTCCATTCTGGTGTAATTCTTCTCGGCCGGACTTAAGGTTTTGCTAGCGAAGTATACCGGCTTCTCCACGCCTATCTCTGTTTTGACCAATACCGCACTGATGGCATAGGGTGTCGCGCCTAAGTATAAAGTGAGAATTTCTGACGGCTCGGGCCTTTGAAGAACCGGGAGGCTAGCTAGATGTAGCTTGATATTTTGAAATGCCTCTTTGCCGGCGTCCGTCCATCGGAATTTTTATCCTTTCTTCAAGATGTCGTAAAATGCCTTGCATTTATCCGATTATCGTGATACGAATCGCCCCAATGCGGCTATGCAACCGTTTAGTTTCTGCACGTATTTTACCGTTGCGGGGGATGGAATTTCAAGGACAGCTCATACCTTCTCGGGATCTGCTTCTATTCCCCTGGGGGTGATGATGTAGCCTAGGAATTTCCCCGACGTGACCCAGAAGTCGCACTTGGCCGGATTAATTTTCATTTAGTGTTTCCTCATTGTCTGAAAAATCTCTCGAAGGTCTCGGACGTGGTTTTTTGATTTCCGACTCTTGACTAGCATGTCGTCCACGTAAACTTCTATGGTATCGTGAATCTTGTCTTCAAACATGTCGCCTACCAATCTCTGGTACGTAGCCCCGGCATTCCTAAGTCCGAATGGCATCTTGGTGTAATAATACAATCCTATTGGTGTGAAGAAGGAAGTGTGTTCCTGGTCCTCGGGCGCCAATGGTATTTGGTTGTAGCCCATGTATCCGTCCATTAAGGTCATCACTTCGTATCCCACTATTGATTCTACTAGTTGATCTATGCTGGGAAGGGGGAAACTGTCCTTCGGTCAGGTCTTGTTCAAGTCGCTGAAACCAATACATATTCTGACTCCCCCTTTATTTTTCGGTACCACGACCATGTTTGATATCCACTATGGGTAGTGGGACTTCCTTATTATTCCGGATTCTTGTAACTTCTTCAGCTCGACCTCGACCGCCGCTTGTAACTCTGGCGCGACGCGCCTCATTTTTTGTCTAACCGGTTTGAACCTCGGATCAACTTTTAAGTGGTGACAGCAGACCTTCGGGTCAATACCCTCCAAATCATGCACTTCCCAAGCGAATGCATCCAGGTTTTATTTTAATAGCATCGTGAGTTTACTTGCTTGTTCGTCCGATAGTAATCCCCCGATCCGCACTATTTTGGGTTCTTCTATCGTTCCCAAGTTTACTTCTTTAGTCGGCTCGACTGTCGAGAAGTTTGATTTGGTCTCCCTGACTGGGGACGCTTCCTTTAATTGCTATAAAGGGTCTTGTTCTCGAGTTTCGTGTGCCAGGACCGCTTGTGAAATCACCTCCTCCAATTCTTTTGCCGCCTTCACTTCCTTTGCTTTGTTCTTTTATTTCCTTTGCTGAGCTCGCCGTTCTTCATTTATTTCTATATCAACTTTCATGAATTGTCGTGCCGCCTGGGAGTCACCCACAACTTCCGCTATTCCCTTGCAAGTCGGGAATCTTAACCTTTGATGGTAAGCCGATGCTACTCCCTTAATCCCAGCAATCCATGGGTGCCCGATAATGGCCTCATAAGGTGAGGCGACGTCGACTACACAAAAGGTGGTTAATGTGTCGAGGTAGCCACCACCATCTGAAACCCTCAAAGTTACTTCTCCCTTTGGGATGGTTAATGTGCCATTAAAGCCGTAGATGTGATATGTTGATGGGACGAGCATGTCGTCTGAGAGTTTCATTCTTCGGAACGTGTCGTAGAATAGCACCTCGACTGAACTTCCGCTATCCACGAGAATCCTTCTTACTCCCCACTTCTCAATCAATAGCGTGATGACCAGCGGATCACTGTGTTCATGTCCATTTGCTGGGACATCCTTAGCCGAGAACGAAATGGGCAGTGTCATCCAAGGTTCCATTGGAAGGGACTTGGCTACGCTAAATATCTCTTTACCCTCACGATCCCTTTATGGATCCTGGTGTTGACTACTGGGCCGAGAGTTTAGTTTTTCATAGCCGAATGTGAAATGGTGCTTACGAACTGACTCGCCCTATCGATGCGGACTTGATGAACTGGTGCATCGGGTGTTGCTTCCTTCCGAGGGGGGTGTCGGACATACTGCCTCAAATATCCATCGAGGATGAGGTGTTGAACAATATCTTTCACTTCTCGACAGCTATTGGTGGAATGGCCCCTATACTGATGGTAGTGACAGTATTCGGGATGATCTCGGGTCTCTTGGAACTGTACTCCCCTCGATGCTGGGTAGTTGATGTCGTTTCTCTTCTCAACTTCCTTGAACACCTCTTCCAAAGAAGCGTTTAGAGGGGTATACGACCGGGTTTCCTGCTTTGGCTTCTTCCCTTTGGCCATCCATTCCCTCTTCTCACTGCTCCTTGGGGGTGGGTCCGATCTTATTTCTGATCGCCTGATATGGTCGTCCATGACCGTTTTAGTTTCGGTACCAACTTCAGCGCTGGCTTCTTGTACTCCTCTATCTCTTGATTCGGCCTGAATTTCTTCCAAGGCGATATAGTGCTCTTGCATTCTTCTCATCTCCTTTAAGGTTTTAGGTTTTTCAGAAAACATGGAAATCCAGATGGGGTCCGACCTCCCCAACGCATTTTCAAACCCAAAGATGGCTTGATCCACCGGTACCTTCCCAATTTCAGTACACAATTTCCTCCATCTGTCGGTCAGGGTTCTCAGGGACTCTCTGAATCGTCGGGCGAGAGTAAACAGCTTGTTCATTCTTGGCCGAGGTCGGTTGTTATGCATGTAGGTCTCAAGGAAGGCCTAGACTAGAGCATCGTACCCGTTAATCGAACTAGGTGTGAGTGAATAAAACCAATCTCGCGCCTCGCCCTCCAAACTAGCTGGAAAGAATTTTCACATAACTACCGGGTTGTTTCTCCATTGGATCAGTGACATTGTATACATCTTAAGATGATCGATCGCATCGCCCGTTCCGTCAAATCTAGATGGGAATGAAGGTAAAGTACATTTGGGTGGGAACGACATTGGTTCCACTTCTTGAGAGAAAGGCATTTTCTCGGCTTCACTCATAATCTCGGCCAACTTATTCTCCTCGCTTCCACCCGAGAGTTCCTTGATTTTTGCTTCCAACTCCTTAAGCTTAGCTTTAGTTTCCCGATCTTGTCGCTCGTCCCTTCCTCGCCTTTCTTCGTCGGTGGATGAATCCTCAGGTTGTCCATATCTCTGCGTGGGGGGTATCTGAGGTAATGGTGGCTGACCTGACTGATCGGGCTGATTAAGGTTACTTGGCCCCATCATGGGTGGTGAGTGACCGGATCGGCCGCGATAACCCGATGTCCCTCGACTGGAAGACCCTCTTGATCTGGTCCGTAGGTTCCTCAGCTGGTAATTCTCATACTCCAAGGTTAAATTCCTCTGCTGGAGTTCCCTTAGTGCGGCCTCTTGCCTCCTCTGAATCTCCAAAATGGCCAACAACGTCGGATCCGTACTTTCATGACTGGAGTGTCTATTGGGTTGGTGTGGCCGAGGTTGTAATGGTGCTGATGTGGGTGGTGGGGGCGGTATCGGGTTGGCTACACGATCGACCGCGTGAACGGTTGTCGGGCCGATGTTACTTGCTGCTGCTTGCCCCAGCTGAATCTGTCTAATACGCTCTTGTTCCCTTCCCAAAGCTTCCTGGTGTTCAACTTGCTGCCTCGTCCATTTCCTCTGAGATCGCGCTGCAAGTGCTTCCTCATCGTCATCGGTGTCTGAAGATGTGAGTCCATCGATTTGGTCAACTCTCCTCTGAGTCAATATAACCTGGTCCAGAGGTAAGGTGTTATCGTCTCGCCCCAAATCTATTTCTTCGTCTACAACAGGCATCCCTCGCGCAGATGCATGAGATTCCTCGGGCGGTGGTTGTCGACTGTCCTCTTGCCTCGGCCCCGTTATCCCTGCCTGCATTTGCTTTGCTAGTGACTGTACGATTCCTTAACATCCTAATTGTCCCTGAAGTGCTAGCCATCGAGCACGTCGCGTGATAAGCCGAGTATCGCCCGTCCCTACGTCAGCAAATACGAAAAAGAACCCCTTACTTTGACCTAATTTTCAAAATAAAAAATTCAGATAAAAGGGCAAAAAGTTCGACTGTACGACTACTGTCTCTGTGTAAGATCTACTTCAGTTGTTAGGTGGGCACTGTCCCTCTACCCTATTTTGTCCATATGCTGAATCTGTGGATGTCCTTATTTTCCTGCCGCTATCACTCCGTACGATGTCGCTCTCTGTACTCGACCTATGCATTTAAGTTAGTTATGTCCTTTATTCTACATGTTCCAAATCATAGATCTTATGCACATGATGCTTAAAAAGTACGGCAAGTAACCCCTAGAATCAAATCAAACTTGTACCAACTCCACTTTCTCGAGATTTAATGGTGACCTTTCCGATGACTTATGCTACACCGCCGGCTAAAAATTCTATATGTTCGACAGTTTATTATATGATGAAACATCTAAAAACACTAACTTTTGGTAACTCCAAGCACTCGACTTCACACCGCTGCTAGAAACAACTCGCTTAACGCTAACAATCATACAACTATCAAGAACAAACAGTCGTCCTTTCAACAGATTCTTCACGTAGCTTCTAACCCTAACTTTTAGTCGCTGGTGAGCTCGTGAAGTTTCTCTGCCGATCAAACTGTTGAAGACGCTAAGAAGACGCTGCTACTGCTCTGACTTTAAATGCTCAGTAAATGACTCAAAACAACCATTACTTCGGCCAACAGAGTTCATCGTAGCTTCTACTCCAACATATTAACGTGTATTGAGGAGTTGTTGATCGTCTTTGAAGGCTTTAACGGCAAGGTATCCGGAGATCTTAGTCGTGTCCCCTTAGTCGGTGCCAGAATGTAGATGCATTTTACTACAAACTACATCCAAAGGATAGAAATGTACTACTCTTCTCAAATGAAAGTAAACACTCAACCATGAACACAAGATATACGTGGTTCGGTATGATTACCTACGTCCACGGGGGTGAAATGATGAATCTTATTACTTCAAGGTGTTACAATGGTGTTGATCTTAGTTGGATTTCTTTACAAGACGAACTTACTTCTCCCTCACTTCTTCCTAGTGTTTGCTCGAGTTTCTCTCTATTCCTCTCAAAATTACAACCTAACTTTCATGAATACAAGTCCCTTTATTTATAGGAGAAGTTCCATACACCCAAGTTAAGGTGTTGGTCATGTTATATCAATTCAGCAGTTATGCGGTCGGACCGACTTATGTCGCCTTACATGGCCGATGTATCTTGACTCTTCGCCTGTCTTTCATCCGAGCCGACCTCTCCAGATGCTCTCTTGACACGATGTCGCCTGTTTCTGAATGTCGCCCGTCTTTGACCGTTGCTTTTATGGTTAGTCGATGTGTCCCCTACTTTATTATCCGTTTGACCATAGCACCTCGTTTGTCCCGCCGCGTCTTGTCGTGTCAGCTTTGTCAGAAGTCTGAATCAAGTCTTATCCGACAGCTGTAGAGCGATCACGCCCGATCCACGTGGCTCCTGAAATCTCGCGCCACTAATCTTCATTCCATGCTTCGCGTCTTTTCGTGTTTAGGTGCACCAGGCCTAGGATGTTGCCACCTGGATCTGTGTATAATTTACACCTACAGATTGGTAATTATTTTTTTGTTATAAGATACAGATTAATTTAGAGTGTAATCGTGTTCTCCATGTGCATCTCCATTAGGGCTGCACATGGGTCGGGTCGGGTTTGGCCTCACCCACCACCCAACCCACTGATGGTGGGTAACATAAGTTGTCACCCACAACTGACCCAACTATACAGTGGGTCGGGTGGGTGGTGGGTTACCCACCATAAAATACACATTTCTTATACAAAAAAAAAAAAAAAAAAAAATTTACATACATTAATCATTATGTGGCTGAATTTGTGGAAACAAAAACAATTTATGGAAACCCATATCTTTGGCATCATCAAATCAATGCCAATGAACATTTGTTTTTCAATTCCAATACTTTCGGTTTTCTTCAATTCAAATCCAACTACGATACACACAGCAGCTAGCACACAAACATTTCCATATCTGTAACAAAAAAAAAATGAATCAAACAAGAGACTGAAATTGAAATCACCAATACCCTAATTGAAATAAAAAACAAGTAATTCATCATACCCAAATTAAAAATAGAAAATCAAGCAGTTCATCAGACCCTAATTGAATCAGGAGATAAAATTATAATTGAAATATCAAATAATCATATCAGAGAAGAACATAAACGAAACCCTAACTGTAACTATATGAAATTATAATGCAAAAATTGCAAACAACACCCTAACTGTAACTATATGAATCATAGCATCTTACTTACCCGAACTTTGATTTGTGTAACTTGCGTTGCGTTGGTCCTTTGATTTCAATCGAAAGGGAAAGACTAAAAGTCTTGAAATCCGAAGTGAGGAAGAAACCGAGAGAGAAATAATGGAGGCAGTGGTGAGTGAATGAGTGGTTTGCGATTAGGTTTAGGATAGAAATTATACTTCGTTATATATATGAGAGTGAACGGCTAGGATTAACTGATTAGGAGTAATCTAAGGGTTAGGGTAGTTTAAGGTGGGTGGGCGTGTTGGGTCGGGTGAGGGAAGGTGCGACCCATAGTCGACCCAACATAGGGCGGGTTTTGATGTTGCGGCCCATAATCGACCCACTCCTAGGTGGGTTGGGTCGGGTGCGGATAATTTCAGGTGGGTGTGGATTGGGTCAGCGGGTTGGGTCGGGTTTGTGCAGCCCTAATATCCATGGATGAAAAAATGCAACTGATACTCAAAATTAAGTCAAAATATCTAACTATATAAGCCAGCGATCAAGAGAAGAAAAGGGACGACGTAAACAGGGAAGAAACAAGGGTTTGAGCATTCTTACTCGATTTTTGATATGTTAAGCTTGTTAATATATTTATAAATTTATATGGATTTTGAGAAAGCTATTAAAAATTCGGGGTACCAAAATACACCACCAAATTTTTCTTAGGCAACCTGTATGGACTAAACTCAATTACGATTCCGAGATTTACAACTTAATGAATCTCAATCAGGAATTATAAGAAGTGTTTATATTTCTTTATATCACAATTAATATGTAAATGAAGACAAGTCCGTGAACCTGATTATACCATGAGAGTACTTGGAAAATTCCAAATATCGATATCCAAGATCGATCAAGTCGTTTCCAAAAATTACGATGGGCGTATTTACTTTGGTTGATTTACACAGAACCTGTGATATTTCAATTATAAAGATAATCAATATAATGGGAAAAAAGAAATAACATAGACACCAGAAATTTTGTTAACGAGGAAACCGCAAATCCATAAAAACCTCGGGACCTTGTCCATATTTGAACACCAAACATTATTAATCCGCGCTACTGACTCTAGCATACTATAAAAACTTCAGACTGGAATATAGTCGAGACCGAATATACCTTCACGGAAATTCAGTTATAGTCGCTCTCCTTACGCCTCTTGAATCTCGCAAGACTCTACGCAATTGATTCCCTTAGATGACATCCTTTACAGCCTAAGAGTTGCTTCAACTCAATTGAAGACTTTAAACCAATCTGCCTCCCACATATAAGGCCTATATGTGGTTTTCGTTTTGATCAAAGATCAAGGTGAGGTAGGTGTTGATGGTGGTTTTTAGCTTAGGGGTAAAATCGTAAAACCCTAGTCAAACAGTGACGTCACAGAACTTGAGTAACAATGTCCAAACCAAGCACATTTATTGAACCTTTTAATTTGTTTGCGAGAAAATTACCGGGGTACCATTTTTAAATGCTAATTAGGGTTTCGACAAGCGAAAACCCTAATTCTCACACTGCATGTGCCAATGGAAAACCATGCCAGCTACACTTACCGCGCCAAGGCATGCCTGGTAGGCTCGGAAAGATACCTACTATTGTATAAACTGCAAGTGCACAGTGTCGACAAGCAACACAGGGCAAGCACAGGTCGAACCACAGAGACTTGGAGAGTGTAGAAGTTGATTCTAAATCCTGATTCAGAGAGTAACCAAAAGGGGTTTGTTTTTGTCGATACGACGATATGATTTTCAAGTGACTGAAATAATAAAAGTAAAAGATGCAAATAGCAAGATATGTAAACAATGATAATATGGATACTAGGGTATTCAAATCCACCAATAACCTATGATATGCATTCAACTTGTAATATTATTCTTGTCCTTATAGTAGATTCAAGTCTACCGTATAACTAAGGTATTTCTCCAATGGATAATTTAATCACAACTAAAGTATTTCTCCAAAGCATTAATTGTCTAATTAAGCACAACTAATCTAAAGATCAATATTTGGTTAAGCATGAGTTGTAGCATAATCAACATAGAGATATTCTAACTACAATGGATACATGGCATACATTGTGAGAGCAAGATGTTGAAAAACTTGGATTAAATTATATCTTTAAACAATTCTAAACTTTCAAGAACAAGATACAAGATATGAATACATACCAATGAGATTAGGGCTTCATCTAAACCCTAGTAAATGAAATTAGAACATGAAGAACATTACAACAAAACTTAAATTTGATAAACTAACATGAACAAGCTATTCTTGGATGAGTTTTCAACACAAAAACCCTCTCTATTTATACACAAAAATTCTATCTCACTTGGATTCGAATTTTGGCAATTATTTACTCAACAAAACATGTTTTCTCACTTGATGGATGTTTTGGAATACAATGGGTTGAGGTGGATGTTTTGGAATCCAATGGTGGTGAGGTGGATGTTTTGGAATCCAATGGGGTGAGGTGGATGTTTTGGAATCCAATGGGGTGAGGTGGATGTTTTGGAATCCAATGGGGTGAGGTGGATGTTTTGGAATCCAATGGTGGTGAGGTGGAAATGGATTTGGGTCTTGGGTTTTGGATCATGGGTTTTGGATTATGGGTAGTTTAATCCCATGTATTGTAAACAGGTTGCCACTAATGCGCGAACGGGTTGCAACACTTCCAACTTTCTTCTCTTTTGTCTTCTCAATTCTTCCAAGCTTTATTTAGTACTTAAAAACACAAAATTAATTAATACAAATATTTATTCTTGAAGATGGTAAAAATGCAGAATTTGGGATAATATATGACTTTGAAGCGCGAAAGATGAGTTAAGTGCCAATGAAAAGGTGTATGAATATGCAATATTTGGCACTCATCAAATACCCCCAAACCTGAATTTTACTTGTCCTCAAGTGAAACAGAAATCCAGAAATCCTAACTATACCACTGTCATTTGGTCTCTCGAATGCATTTAGCGTATGCATCAAGCCTTTAAACCCCTAGGTGTCCCTAGTGGACGAGTTGTAGTCTCGTGAGGGCCTACCAAAGATGTACCCACAAAACCTTCTCCAAATTCAGAGCATCCATAGAAATGCCTTCGTCTTCGGTCTTCAGCTGTGTAGCGGGTCTCTGTCTTCAACTGTAGACGATGAACTTCGGAATTTCGTAGAACCTTGATAATTTGTGACCATTTTTTTTTTTTTTTTTTTTAAGACCCGCTACACAGCTGATCATCATTTTTTTTTTTTAATTAATTTTTTTTTTTGTTGACCCGCTACACAGCTGATCATCAGATACCAAACACAAGATCCGAGACAAAATAATTTTTTAGGGACCCGCTACACAGCTGGTCATCATTTTTTTTTTTTTTTTTTTAGAGACCCGCTACACAGCTGGTCATAGAAAACACTCTACAAAAGACTAATTTGATTTTTTTAATAAAAGACTAAAAACTCTATATGCAAAACACACCCCCAAACCTAAATCTAACATTGTCCTCAATGTTTCAAAAGATGATAAGAACACATATCAAGAGAACAAGGTAGAGAAGATCTAAAGGAAAGAGATTACCCGATGCAGAAAGGGTGGTGCTAACCATAATTGAATGAATGCTTTGAGAGCAAACAATATGAGCGCAAGACAAAAAGTTTGGTTAGCACACATATATATGAAGAAAATTCAAAAATTAATTACTGGATTATATACAATAAAAATTCACCATACACCAACAATCTAAAAAGTTGAGGATCAACCCAAAAGACGGAGTGTGAAAACAACAACAGCCTTACACAATTATAACACAACAATGCAAGTAAGACTGCAAGTGTGAAAACATTACCCCCAAACCTGAACTTGTCAATAGATGTGTTTTTGAGCACAAAATCTAACAATTTTAGGGGTTCATCATGCACAAGATCTAGTTCAAAGTGGATTTTGTCAGGGATGGGCAGAAAAACATGAGGGTATTCCAGATATGACTTCTCAATAACAGGATATTTAGTGGACAAAAAGTAAAAAAGAATTTGAGATGCATATAACTCTAACCCTAGGTTTGGAATTGTAAACAACATTGATTCAACAAACTTAAAAGGAAAAAATTTTAGGTCCAGTGCAAGACCATCAGTTGGTGACTTAAGCAGGAGAGTAGGTACGTCTAAGTTGCTCATATGGATGAGATCAAGAGTACCCTTATCATTAGTTACATTTACATCTCCTAAGTCATCTACAAGTGTGACAGTATGCTCACATTCATAGAACAATTCATCAAGACCTAGTTCATAATCATCATCATCCAAAGTTTTATTCTCATGCATATACAAATCCAAAGAGACATCACAATGTTGTGACCTAGGTAGAGAATCAGACACGTCAATTATATTTTGATGCATAAGATCATTAGTGTCGACAGGAGATTCAAAATTACCTATGTCAGACACAAGTACAACATCATGCTCATGCTCATAAAACAAATCAATAAGCCCCAGTTCACAATCATCCCCTAGAACTTCAGGTTCATGCACAGGAATATCACAAGAAACTTCACATTGTGACTTAGGCAGAGAATCAGACACATTAAAGTTATTTCCATGCATAGTTTCATTGGTGTCTACAGAAGATTCAACATTTTCTAAGTCACAAACAAGTTGTGTAGCATGCTCTCTTTCACAGGATAACTGCACAGGCTCAAGATTAGTAACCACATCACATGTATATGGAACATTAGAAGAAACATCATTCATTAAGGTCGAGGCAGAGAAGCCTAATGTCTCTGAACCCAAAGGTTCGACAATATTTTCAGTAAAAACATGTTCTTCTAACATAACATCATCATCATCATCATCATAGTAGTATGCATACTCATCCCTATTAAAAACTTTGTTTTCAGTCAACTCATTCTTTTCTAGGTGAGGCTCATATTCAATATTAGTTACATGAGTAGGACTTGACATACAATTCTCGACATTTAATTCAGTAGGGATAAAAAACATCTCATCATGAACTTCTTTCCTCTCCTCATTTAGTGCATCAAGGATTTGACTCATTTTGAGTTCTAAACTCGCAAACTAATTCGCAAACTAAGAATTAACTTTTGATATTGCACAAGGTTTTGATCAAATTCTAAAATTTCATTATGTTGTTCAATGAAAGGAGAGTCATCAATAGTAGGTATCTCATTTTCATATGAATATTCAGTACACGGTGATGCATGAGATTC
This sequence comes from Papaver bracteatum, assembly GCA_023529315.1. Classification (NCBI taxonomy): domain Eukaryota; kingdom Viridiplantae; phylum Streptophyta; class Magnoliopsida; order Ranunculales; family Papaveraceae; genus Papaver; species Papaver bracteatum. The sequence continues at coordinate 1,663,807 of JAJJWX010000433.1, forward strand.
ACTATTGAAGGAAAATTCATGGAAGTTGCTATATGGATGATCATGCAATGCTTGCAATTCAGATCTAGCATTATTTTGTTCCATCAATTTGAGATTTTCCATCACAGATTGCATATAAGGGCTCAGGGGAGTATAGAATTGCTCCGCATCCCCTGGATGTGAGTGATACATATGTGGATAACAACTAGGGTCTATATATTGTGTCTCGGGACCTTGAAAAGGTCCATAATTTTCCCTAAAGTTATTAATACCATGATCTATGGGGTTCTCAAAATATGAAGCATGCACATGTGCAAGGTGTCCATTGTGTCTGTATTCATTCCCAGTTGCAGACCAAAATCCTGACATGATCTCTAACTAGCACTAGGCTTGTTGCAGAGATTGGGAGGTACATAGACCATTTTTTTTTTTAATAATAAAATTAATGGAGAAAATAAAAATAAAAAAATAGAATACCACAAACAAGGAAGGGAAGTTCTATTCAATCACAAACAAGGCTGACTCCACCACAGTAAACCTACTGATTTCTAGCAAACAAAAAGCATGATGGCTCCACTTAGATTGTTTTCTAGACCAGCTTCTATTCCTTCGAAATGGAATTCGTTACAATCTGAGCAAACTCCTCTGGAATCAATCCGAGTTTAAGTAAATTGAACAGAGGCGAGGGAAAATTTTTGGAGCTTTGATACCCAAGGCCTCACCGCATTCTAAGGCGGCGCAGTCACGCATTCAATTTTTAGAAACTATCATGAACTTTGAAGTATGCTTAAAGAGTAACCAATATTTTCCGAATGACTGTCCTACTTAGCTCGTTACCTTATAGGTCTTGTTCTACTTCAAATTTTAAAGCTTAGGTTCGCGTATGTATCGTTTTCCTAAGGCGGGCAAGAAGAGAACGGTGATGAAATCCGAATCCCTTATCTTGTATGGCCAGTCCTTGCCCTTTACTAGGAAATTAAAACATCCGTATTCAAATCCTCAACATATATGCAACCGAAGGAATACAGTAACTCTCTAACAGGGGATTCACGAGTGTTTCGGCAAGCTTACCTCCCGTTCCAGACGGGGGATGAACCGTTGTTGTCGACTCGGGCCACGACTCCTATGTCATGAACGAACCCGAGGGGCCGAGGTGATATTGTAATCATCGTCCTTCTCTGCAAACAGTTGATATTTAATAATACCCTTCCGTAGGGTTTAAAAATAAAAAATAAAAATAGAATGTCCAAGTCCAAAGTCCAAAATAAAGTGCAAAAGAAAAAGAAAATTACAAGAATAGAGGAATCCTAATACAATAAAATAAACTCTCTTTTTTTTTTGTTTAATTTAAAATAAAAACTTCTTTCACTTCCTTTCGCTTCCTTTCCTTCGCCTTTACAACAGCTACTCCGGCACCTGTTGAGCTCAAAAGAGGTAGTTAGGGTTTCGAAGTTTTAAAGCAAAAGCAAAAATTTAAAAAAATAATAATAAAAAAATAACAAAAATAAGTGTAAAATTGACTGTGAATAGTTGCGCTGCTACAGTGATTATGCTGTAGTGATATGTGAATAGTAATATGTGAACAGTTCCAGGGAATGAAAAATGAATAGTGACAGGAGATGAAAAATGAACTACACCATTACCGAGTCCCCGGCAACGGCGCCAAAAACTTGGTAGGCTCGGAAAGATACCTACTATTGTATAAACTGCAAGTGCACAGTGTCGACAAGCAACACAGGGCAAGCACAGGTCGAACCACAGAGACTTGGAGAGTGTAGAAGTTGATTCTAAATCCTGATTCAGAGAGTAACCAAAAGGGGTTTGTTTTTGTCGATACGACGATATGATTTTCAAGTGACTGAAATAATAAAAGTAAAAGATGCAAATAGCAAGATATGTAAACAATGATAATATGGATACTAGGGTATTCAAATCCACCAATAACCTATGATATGCATTCAACTTGTAATATTATTCTTGTCCTTATAGTAGATTCAAGTCTACCGTATAACTAAGGTATTTCTCCAATGGATAATTTAATCACAACTAAAGTATTTCTCCAAAGCATTAATTGTCTAATTAAGCACAACTAATCTAAAGATCAATATTTGGTTAAGCATGAGTTGTAGCATAATCAACATAGAGATATTCTAACTACAATGGATACATGGCATACATTGTGAGAGCAAGATGTTGAAAAACTTGGATTAAATTATATCTTTAAACAATTCTAAACTTTCAAGAACAAGATACAAGATATGATTACATACCAATGAGATTAGGGCTTCATCTAAACCCTAGTAAATGAAATTAGAACATGAAGAACATTACAACAAAACTTAAATTTGATAAACTAACATGAACAAGCTATTCTTGGATGAGTTTTCAACACAAAACCCTCTCTATTTATACACAAAAATTCTATCTCACTTGGATTCGAATTTTGGCAATTATTTACTCAACAAAACATGTTTTCTCACTTGATGGATGTTTTGGAATACAATGGGTTGAGGTGGATGTTTTGGAATCCAATGGTGGTGAGGTGGATGTTTTGGAATCCAATGGGGTGAGGTGGATGTTTTGGAATCCAATGGGGTGAGGTGGATGTTTTGGAATCCAATGGGGTGAGGTGGATGTTTTGGAATCCAATGGTGGTGAGGTGGAAATGGATTTGGGTCTTGGGTTTTGGATCATGGGTTTTGGATTATGGGTAGTTTAATCCCATGTATTGTAAACAGGTTGCCACTAATGCGCGAACGAGTTGCAACACTTCCAACTTTCTTCTCTTTTGTCTTCTCAATTCTTCCAAGCTTTATTTAGTACTTAAAAACACAAAATTAATTAATACAAATATTTATTCTTGAAGATGGTAAAAATGCAGAATTTGGGATAATATATGACTTTGAAGCGCGAAAGATGAGTTAAGTGCCAATGAAAAGGTGTATGAATATGCAATATTTGGCACTCATCAATGCCAACCATGCTAGACGTACCATTGTGCCAATGGAAAACCATGCCAGCCACATCCACCATGCCAAGCCAAACCGCACCTTACCTTGGCCCTAACCATGCCATGCAAACGGCATACCAACCTAGCCGCGCCACCATACTGGCCTTCCCTATGCGACTACCAAAACGAGGGCATGCGATAATCAAAGGTCGCCCTTCAATCCTAGGAACAAATCCTAGCCGTCCAAGGTTACCAGACAACACATGGGAACCTTTGGCCCAAAACCCTAGCTTGGTCACGCCAAACCCATGCCAAGCCAAACCGCACCTTTCCTTAGCCCTAGCCATGCTAGCCGCACCAATGGCTTACCAAACCTTTGGCCCCACATGCCAATGGATTTCCAAACCCTTGGCCCCACATGCCAAGCTAAACCGCACCTCTCCTTGGCCCTAGACATGCTAGCCGCACCATGTGCCAACGGCTTGCCAAACCCTTGGCCCTACATGCCAAGCCAAACCGCACCTCGCTATGCTAGCCGCACCATATGCCAACGGCTTGCCAAACCCTTGGCCCCACATGCCAAGACAACCGCACCTCGCCTTGGGCCTATCCATGCTAGCCGCACCGTGTGCCAACGGCTTGCCAAACCCTTGGCCCACATGCCAAGACAAACCGCACCTCGCCTTGGCCCTATCCATGCTAGCTGCACCATGTGCCAATGGCTTGCCAAACCCTTGGCCCCATATTCCAAGCCAAACCGCACCTCGCCTTGGACCTAGCCATGCCAGCCACACCACGTGCCTAATGGCATTCCAAGCCCTTGTCCCACCATGCCAAACGCACCTAACCACGCCACCATGCTGGCCTTCCCTATGCGGCTACCAAAACGAAGGCGTGCGACAACCAACGGTCCCACTTCAATCCTAGGAGCAAATCCTAGCCATCCAAGGTTACTAGACGACGCATGGTAACCTTTGGTCCGAAAATCTAATTTCGGCCACACCAAACCATGCCATGCCAACCTAGCTGCACCACCATACTGGCATTTCCAACGCGGCTACCAAAATGAAGGCGTGCGACAATCAATGGGCCCCCTTCAATCCCAGGAGAAAATCCTAGCCATCTAAGGTTACCAGACGACGCATGGTAACCTTTGGCCCGAAAACCTAAGTTTATCCACGCCAAACCATGCCATGCCAACCTAGTCACGCCACCATGCTGGCCTTCCCTACGCGGATACCAAAACGAAGGCGTGCGACAATCGACGGTCGCCCTTCAATCTCAGAAGCAAATCCTAGCCTTCCAAGGTTACCGGACAACACATGGTAACCTTTGACCCAAAGCCCTAGTTTGGTCACGCCAAACCGCGCCAAGGCATGCCAACCTACCATGCCACGCCAACCTAGACGCGCCTCCATGCCACGCCAATGGCATGCCAACCTAGACGCTCCACCATGCCACGCCAATGGCATACCAACCTAGCCGCGCCACCATGTTGGCCTTCCCTATGCGGTCACCAACAAACGAAAGCGTTCGACAATCAACGGACACCTTTCCTCTTAAGATGCAAAATCTCGACCGTCGAAGGTCGCCAAGCTAACAAGTCTCCCAAGATCGACTTGCCATGAAACAACAACATGCTACATGTTTTTCACAAAAAACATTCAATACATCAACACATATCACAAACTGGGGGATCCTCTTTGGGTATTGGTTTGGCGGTTTACAGCGTGAGGCGTACACTATGCCCGTCATAAGGGTGGGGCGGTTAGTAAATACAGGGAGTTAATGGTGAAACGCTCTTTTATGGGACATCAATTTCATGCGTTAACGGTTTTATGGAACATCAATTCCATGCGTTACCACCTCCTCCCATTTACTTACCCATTTTCCATTCCTTAATGAGACCAGAGTACGTTTCACTTCGACTTGTATAAATAGGTCTTACCTATTTCCACCGAACAACAAGTTCAGTCAGGAGCATACAACACTCAGAAAATACTTGCTAGCTTACCACTTGTTAGCCTTCCTACTTTTCTGATACAAGTCGTAGTAACACAACTACTCTTCCAGAATCAACTATTCTGGTCTCATCACTTTCCTTGCTTACCTCCCCAAAACCAACCCATTCTCCTCCACTTTGTGACCGAAGCAAGTATGGAACGTCCATTTCTTGGTTTAGGCCGGACTTGTATAGATTGATCTCTCGAATCTAAAGTACTCCCTTGCAGTACATTGTTTAGGGTTTAAATTCTTTTTTCACCCACATACCCAAAATTACCGAAATCAGTAGAAACCATTTTTACCGATAAAAAATTGGCGACCACAATGGGAGATTGATCTTTCGGTTACAATATCAATTTTCAACCATCGACCTCATGCTTCGACCCAGATATCAAGACGGCAGAAGCAGGCAACCCGATTAAGGATCGACAATTCAGTTACCAGACGACCCGTTAACCAGTCCTGACACGGCAAGGGACGACTGAGGACTTCCCATAGGTTAAAAGAAACGGCCCGCTTAGGTACCGATGACTCTTATCAAGTGACTCAGGGACGAATGGGGACTTTCCACAATCGGCGGTGTTTCCTATAAAAGTCGGGCTTGCACCTGACTCGTTTTTCGTTAGCAGATCCAAAAAACCGAGTAAGTCTTGCCTAGACAAAATACATTGGTTTATTTTTTCAAGTTTTCACAGGAATGATAAAACCGATAGACATGTTATGTTTCATCCCATGTCATCTACCAACACGCAAAATTCGTGTTCCATATCTTCCCTGGGATGTTTGTGTTACTTACAATCATGATAAAAAAACGGCATCATCCTAAAACAGTTCATCCAGAATAATAATCCAAAACCCTCATAGGTAACACTTGTCTATCAACCCAAAAATCCATAAAATCAAAATCAAAACCATAAGCCAGGTGTTTTATTTTCCTTTCAAAAAAAAAAACAGAAGAATTTCAGAAAACAGAAGTGCATCCAAAGGAATCCATTCAATAGTATTTTGCTCTTCTCGAAGAATGCGTCCTTTGTCATTTGGAGGACCGCCTATTTCAGCTCCAACTTTGGATAACCTTTCGACCTACGCTTCTTGTTGTTTGACCATGTCCGCAGAAGGACCTTCGGTCACCTCGGCCTGCAACTTTTGGATCTCAGAGGAACCATAACGCCCAGTTCTTCGTTGAATCCGTCACCTACCCGTACATACCTACTTTGCGTAATAACGATAACCAGTCAATATTCATGAGGTAGCCGACACTACTACGGTGATATTCGAAGAGAATAACAAGTACTTCTACAAGTTTATGAATGACATACCAACGGCTAAGGTTTACACCAATTCGGAAGAACAATATTTCTACATATTTATGGAAGGCATACCTATGGCTAGGGGATGCACCAACACAAGAAAACAAATTGGAAGAGGAACACTGGAGTACAGACCTGGAATATGATTGACCACTTTATTGCTACCGCGCCACACCAAGCCAGCGCCATGCCAACCCAACAGTCTGCGCCACGCCAGACAACGTCGTTCCAAGCCATCGCCCATTCCAAGCCGATCCAGCGCTAACATCTTGCATCTTCCCAGCACCAGCAGATTGCATCCTCCCATCGCTAATAGCTTGCATCTTCCCAGAACTAACAGCTTACATTCTTCCAACATTGTTTCTGAATGCCCAGTAGATTAGAATCAGCAATCTAATTTTATAATGCGTAAAGATCAAGAATGGCTTCTCCAAAATCGAGGCAAATAAAATCAACAACCCCATGAGTTCACGAAGACTCTCTTCCTGTCAGGAGATGCATGATTTCTGGACACTTCGCCCACAAAATCATGCAGTTTATGATGAGACATTTATGTGAGATTCTATATTTCCCCAAGGAGCAACGTGAAAGAATATTTTCATCCCTCAATCGCACGCATCAAGGAAGCAGCTGTTTCCAACCATGGAAGCTGTTCCCAAACCCCAACCTCTCCTGGAAAGCACGATTGATAGAAGGAACTGGGAATTCCTAACCATTGTTCGCTTGAAGGGTGTCCAGTTTGACAGCACACTGATTAACGCAGCCACTCCGCTTCAACATTCACCCCGACGGATTCTTCTCTTCAACGCTCGCTCCAGCAGCCACTCCACTTCAGCGTTATCTCCATAAGCTGCTCTAGGATCCAAAGCCGAAACTTCAGCGTTTGGCTTCCTAAGTTTCAACATCCTCTCCAAGAGACGAAGCTGCTTCAACGCCGTTTCTTCCTGCAAAGGGTCGTACCACCACGCTCCCCATGTCAAGGATCATGATCACAGCCAGCCAATCTTTGTAGTCATGGCCACCTATTGATCCATCTCGCCAAAACTCGTAATCATGGAAAGTTTGCTCACTTACGCATTCAGCCAATCCTTCTATTTCCACGGAATCCCATACAATTCCATCCAACCTACTTTGTTACCACGACAATATAGTCTCTGCTGATTACATCTACTACCAAGAACTGTTGCCGCTCATTTGTTGATACCATCCAGAGCTTCACCACAGCAGTAATCACTACAAAGATGGAAACATGTAAACCATACTTGGGGCTTAGGAATCTACACGGGATCCCTTCACTATCGAAGCTCAGAATACATGATCAACCATCAAATCACGACCAGATTAGTCGAAGACATACAGGAAATTCCTTATTCAATTACTCAAGAGCTCTGAAGGGAATGGAAGGTTAAACAACCTGTTCTAATGGAAGATTGAGATCTGTCAAATGAGAAGTTTTATTCAAAGATATGGAACCCCAAGAGAGATGTTAATTGGCGAAACCTTAACTTCTCTATGAATACAAAGAATATAACAATAAGTCTGCAGAAGCATCAAGATGTCTATGCAACAAAGAGAAATAACAAAAAATGGGAAACTTGTCATCAAAAGAAGACGCACGAGTTTCCAAACTCTTCTATCAGAGCTTCTCCAAGATTTTTCCCCAACAATCTCTCGGGCAGCAAAGTTTTCATCCGAAAGCAGCATCAGCAATAGCCGGCACCTCAACATCCAACCTGGAAACCGTCTCAGCGACAACATCAACTATTTTCTTCCCGACACCCGCTTCAACATCTGACCCAGCATAGGCTACCATAACTTCCCCAACGTCAGCAACAATAGTTTCGTTGTACGCTCCGTAAGCTGTTTCAGTTTCATCGTCAACCGCAGGGTCATCTTCCTCGAAAATATCCTCAGCCACCTCTTAAAGAGGATTTTCCGATTCATATGCATCATAATAAAGGACTATGACACCGTATTGGATAGGGAGGTTACTACGGCCTTCTCTTACAAGTTTTACAAACTCAGTTTTCTGTCGTTTCAACCAAAAGGAGGACCGTTCCTCCCTAGCACCTGGTCCTGAAGAAGTTTTGTTACACTGAAGACTCTCAATGCACTGGGATACTTCATCATCTTCCCACTCTTTTTCCATGTTCACCGAAGCCAAGAGGGTCTGGATACACACCCGCACCTTTCCTAGATAGGAAGAAGGTATGTCCCGAATAATTTTGCCAGCTTCACGGAACAGAGATTCAATTCTACCTAATGCCTCCTCATGAGAAGAAAAACTGGTCTTCGCCGATCCCAAAATTTCTCTCCGAAGGAGTTAGGGGTCTGATCATCGCTGGAAGATCCCATTATGCGCTACAAGACCAAAGAAAATGATAAGTTTTCACCCTGTCCGCACCGGCAACCTACATAAGAAAGAATACAAAATGGGAAACCAGTAGAAAATATGAGACGGTAATTGTGAAAGAAGATGGGCAGGATTTCAAGATGACATGTTCGAATAAGGGATCCAATATCATCTCTTATAAATAGCAGGGCAATAAGGTCCCGAAAATGAAAAAATTCTACCAGCCATGAATTAAGGCGTGACATCATATTTTTTAATTAAACCCTATTCTATCAGCAAACATGAGGAAAATTTCACATCTGTCCATGCAAGATGATTAGGGTTTGGTGAGAAACACGGAAATCATAATACTCTCGGAATTTGAATGAGGAAAGGATTTCCTATTTTGGCTAAGTAAAGAGGAGAGACAATCGGGTCTGTGAAGACAAACCACCACCGTACCAAGCAGTCTACACCCTTTACAAGCAGTCTGCGTCTTTTCCTTTCCAACACCTTCACCAAGAAGTCTGCGCCTTTGATATGCCAACACAATGCTAAGTCAACACCCGTTTCAAGCTAATCAATGCTAATGGTTTCTTTTCACACCAAGTCTACGCTAGCGGCTCTGCCTCGTATTCTGAAACCTAGCCCTGAAGATGCATGACCATTCTAGATTAAAAGCCAATAGCTTGTATCTCAACCAGCCTCCATCACTCCGCAGCCTGACCGACAGTGCCGCAAGCAGGATTTACGCAAAGCTGTCAGGCGCGAAGATCACAGATTCTACTTACTTCTCGAAAAAGGCGTGATACTTGGGAGTTTCGAACAAAGAAAGGATTTCCTATTTTGAGCCAAGTAAGGAAAAGAGGTAACCGGTCCTGCGAAGATAAAATTACCACGCCAAGGCTGTCCGCGCCATTGGATGGGCCCCGCGTGTCAAGATGTCTGCCATGCTTGCCTCTCCAAGACCGCGCCATGCCTTGGCCCCACATGCCAAGCTGCGTATGCTCTACCTCTCCAAGCCTCCCGTGCCTTTTCCCTATATGCTAAGCCGACCTCGCCCGCTTTTCCTTCCAAGCCATCAACGCATGCATTGCCTCTCCAAACCGTTCGCACGTGTTTTGCCTCTTCAAGCCTTTCGTGCCGTGACTTGCCAATACCAACAGATCCTCCAAGTTAACGTCATGATGTTCCCTAGCCCAGTCAAGGTGATATATGGCCAGACCAAGCTAGTAATTTTTGTCTCACCACGGTCTGCATCCCCGGCACAATTTATGCAGGACCGCCAAACACAGGATCATGAACTCTCCCTACCTCTCGAAAAAGGTTAGTCGTACTTTCCTGATCATCTTGTAGGTCCTACGTTTCGATTTTGTCCTCGTCTGTCACCACCATATGCTTACCTCGCAACAAGGCACCTGTTCCGAGCTAAGCAGGGGACTTAATGTTGATGATGGTTTTTAGCTTAGGGGTAAAATCGTAAAACCCTAGTCAAACAGTGACGTCACAGAACTTGAGTAATAATGTCCAAACCAAGCACATTTATTGAACCTTTTAAAATGTCAACGAGAAAATTACCGGGGTACCATTTTTAAATACTAATTAGGGTTTGGACAAGCCAAAACCCTAATTCTCACACCGCATGTGCCAATGGCAAACCATGCCAGCCACACCTACCGCGCAAAGGCATGCCATCCATGCTAGCCGCACCATTGTGCCAATGGCAAACCACGCCAGACACACCGACCGCGCCAAGGCATGCCAACCATGCTAGCCACACCACTGTGCCAATGGAAAACCGTGCCAGCCACATCTACCATACCAAGCCAAACCGCACCTTACCCTGGCCCTAACCATGCCATGCCAACGGTATACCAACCTAGCCACGCCACCATACTGGCCTTCCCTATGCGGCTACCAAAACGAGGGAATGCGACAATCAATGGTCGCCCTTCAATCCTTGGATTAAATCCTAGTCGTCCAAGGTTACCAGACAACACATGGGAACCTTTGGCCCAAAACCCTAGCTTGGTCACGCCAAACCCATGCTAAGACAAATCGCACCTTTCATTGGCCCTAGCCATGATAGTCACACCATGTGCCAACGGCTTTCCAAACCCTTGGCCCCACATGCCAAGCCAAACCACACCTCGCCTTGGACCTAGCCATGCTAGCCGCACCATATGCCAACGGCTTGTCGAACCCTTGGCCCCACATGTCATGCCAAACCGCACCTTGCCTTGGCCCTAGCCATGCTAGCCGCACCATGTACCAACGGCTTGCCAAACCCTTGGCCCCACATGCCAAGACAACCGCATCTCGCCTTGGCCCTAGCCATGCTAGCCGCACCGTATGCCAACGGCTTTAAAAATCCTTGCCCCACATGCCAAGCCAAACCGCACCTCGCCTTGGCCCTAGCCATGCTAGCCACACCATGTGCCAACGGCTTGCCAAACCTTTGGCCCCACATGCCAATCCAAATCGCACCTCCCCTTGGCCCTAGCCATACCACGTGCCAAATGGCATGCCAAGCCATTAGCCCCACCATGCCAAACGCACCTAACCACGCCACCATGTTGGCCTTCCCTACGCGGCTACCAAAACGATGGAGTGCGATAATCAACGGTCCCCCTTCAATCCCAGGAGCAAATCCTAGCCATCCAAAGTTACCTGACGACGCATGGTAACCTTTGGCCCGAAAACCTAAGTTTGGCCACGCCAAACCATGCCATGCCAACGGCATGCCAACCTAGCCGCACCACCATACTGGCCTTTCCAACGCAGCTACCAAAACAAAGGTGTGCGACAATCAACGATCTCCCTTCAATCCCAGGAGAAAATCCAGGCCATCCAAGGTTACCAGACTACACATGGTAACCTTTGGCCCGAAAACCTAAGTTTGGCCACTCCAAACCATGCCATGCCAACGGCATACCAACCTAGGCGCGCCACCATGCTGGCCTTCCTTACGCGGCTACCAAAACGAAGGCGTTCTACAATCGACGGTCGCCCTTCAATCCCAGAAGCAAATCCTAGCCATCTAAGGTTACCGGACAACACATGGTAACATTTGACCCAAATCCCTAGTTTGGTCATGCCAAACCGCGCCAAGGCATGCCATTCCAATGGTATGCCAACCTACCATGCCACGCTAATGGCATGACAACCTAGCCGCGCCACCATGCCACGCCAATGGCATGCCAACCTAGACGCACCACCATGCTGGCCTTCCCTATGCGGCCACCAACAAACGAAAGCGTGTGACGACCAACGGTCACCTTTCCTCTTAAGATGCAAAATCTCGACCGTCGAAGGTCACCAAGCTAACAAGTCTCCCAAGATCGACTTGCCAGGCAACAACAACATGCTACATATTTTCCACAAAAAATATTCGAGACATCAACACATATCACAAACTGGGGGATCCTTTTTGGGTATTGGTTTGGCGGTTTACAGCGTGCGCCGTACACTACGCCCGTCATAAGGAAGTGTCATAAGGGTGAGGAGGTTAGTAAATACAGGGAGTTAATGGTGAAACGCTCTTTTATGGGACATCAATTCCATGCGTTAACGGTTTTATGGAACATCATTGCATGCGTTACCACGTCCTCCCATTTACTTACCCATTTTCCATTCCTTAATGAGACCAGAGTACGTTTCACATCGACTTGTATAAATAGGTCTTACCTATTTCCACCGAATAACAAGTTCAGTCAGGAGCATACAACACTCAGAAAATACTTGCTAGCTTACCACTTGTTTGCCTTCCCACTTTTCTTATACAAGTCGTAGTAACACAACTACTCTTCCAAAATCAACTATTCTGGCCTCATCACTTTCCTTGCTTCCCTCCCCAAAACCAACCCATTCTCTTCCACTTTGTGACCGAAGCAAGTTTGGAATGGCCATTTCTTGGTTTAGGCCGGACTTGTACAGATTGATCTCTCAAATCTAAAGTACTCCCTTGCAGTACATTGTTTAGGGTTTGAATTCGTTTCTCATCCACACACCTGAAATTACCGAAATTAGTATAAACCATTTTCACCCATAAACAGTAGGATATCGTTTTCAATAGACAAATCTAGCAAACCGCAAAATCCGGTACTTATGACTCCTGAAGACCAGCCTAAGATTATTATTCACCTCACAAGTAATTCCTACTCCGATTTCTATTAAGAATTCTTATAGAGGAATATACATGTGGAACCACAAAGTATGAAACAAAGAAACTTTGCAATTTCTATCTATCTTGCCTAATCGGAGTGAGACTCAACAATCAACCGCAAGATCCGGATGCATGAACTATCAAGATAAAGATAGTCGGACCTGGCTTCACGTATCCCTAAGTGAAGTTTTTGTAGTCGCTAAACCTAAAATATTTAAAGGAGGGGACGACTCAATTTTACAACTAGGACATACAAGAAAAGTGTCGGGGATTCAAAAATCCCAGTTGCTTGAAGTTTTCCTTATATAGACTTTGAAAATAATGGTTGCTTTAGATAAGTTAAGGCAGCTTTGGAATCAAGCAATCAATATTCACTGTTAGATAAATCTTTGATTTGATATTAACACAACAAAACATATACTCTGGTTAGGATGAACCATAACCGAACCGTGTACAATGACTTGTTTATAAAAGGTTAGACGAAACTAGCCAGAAGAATTATAATCTTAATCATTTTCATATAACACTTTAAGACTTTAATCTTGAGTCACAACCATAGGTTATAATGTGATCAAATATGTATAGATGTGTTTGTATAGAGAGTTGTTCAAATGTCGATTATCTCTTAGAAATAATTCGGATGCATCTGAAAATATTCGACAGGGTAAGTAAGTGTACCTGGTACGTGTACTTACTTCCAGTTCGTGAGTTATTTTGTCATGGTACGTGTACCTGGTTTATATATCCTTAAGAAAACAAAAGAGTTCAGGAGTTCACAGAACTTTTTCGGTATGCATACTAGGTATGTGTACCAACCTGAGTTCACGAGTCACAGAACTTATTGGGTTTGCAAACTGGGTATGTGTACCCAAAAATCGTTGTTGAACTATAGCTATGCCGGTACATGTAATGCGGCTCCGAACCTATAACAGTTTGCACCAGTATGTAAGCTAGTACATGTACTTTCATGTATCCATATTTATAATAGTTTTATATCTCTCTAATAATCAATTTGAAACATTCACGAATAACATCAATGACACATATCACTGTTCCAGGCTATTTTCAAATGATAATCTTGAATCATAATTTAGGTCATAAACAATAAATCATTTTTAACCAAATTCATCAAGTATGAACAAATTTTCTTAAGCTTAGTCAGCATATTTCGAGAATAATTAATCAAGATAAACTTGACTCGGAATTTTTGTTTTGCATGTAAAGTCATCTCTAGTTGTGCGATATAGTCTCATATATAGAAAGTTGAAAACTTTAGTAATAGGTGGTTCAGTCTTCACTTACCTTTTGTTGATGAAATTCTCCAAAAGCATCGGTTGATCTTCGCCTTCAAACGGTAGAACGCATTGATGTCTGGTACTCAACTACACACTTCTATCCTAATCCGAGACTTAACTATATATAGACTAGAAATCAAGATATAGTTTTGATCAACTAAATTTGACAAGAAGCTTGAGATAGCAACACTTGTGAATTCTACCGAGCAATGCTCTAACAGAAGGTGCATTTACTGGACTCTTTTTCCTACGTCAAGGTTTTTCCCACTGGGTTTTCCTTGTCAAGGTTTTAACTAGGCAACATATGTGTGTCCAACAATGTCTGATTCTTTACATGCTTATGAAATTTCAGATTTTTGTCTTCCGAGTTTTCCTGGTATATTTGTAATAACTTAGCCATAGTGGTCATTAGGGGGTGTTATAAACCAAGTTTATATACTAAGATGCCCTTCGTGTCTAAGATTAGGGTTTATATAGGTTGGGCACCAAGTTCTAAATAAATAAAGGCTTAATCTCTTATATTTTACACACATAATGATAACTTCTCCCTTTACTTTGTGTCTCTTTCTTTATTTTCTAGATTCACAATTAAAAAAACCACATATTTTCTGCGAAAATAAAAGGAAAAAATAAATAAAATCTACACATATTTCTTATCTTTTCTCCACCTGTTTAATGTATTCGTCCCGCCACACCAAATCAAAAATACATCGCCATTGAACGGGGCTACACACCAAATTAAAAACGCATCTATGGGGTGGGGGCACACCAAGTTCAAAGAAAAAACGCATCTATGGGGTGGGGGCACACCAAGTTCAAAGAAAAAAATGCCCGTTATGTACCACGGGCACAAACCTAGCATCTATGTTTATTGTTTATAAAGAGTGTTTAAGCAATGAGACTATCATTTTTGACAGTATGGTATCAACTTACATACTCATGATAAGTATGGGCGTGGTAAGGTGTAGATATATTTATTGGACACCTGCATCAGTAAAATCTTTATTTGCTGGCTCTTGCTGGAGAACCATAGCTGCTACTTCGCACCTGATTTCTGCTCACCCAAGTTGGCAGGTTGATTCTGGTGATCTTATATCTTTTTGGTGTGATAATTGGTTGGAAAGTAAAATGCTAAAGGAGGAATTAATGCCCAAAGTTGTTTAGGCTGGTGAGAAATAGAAAGTCTACTTAGTAGATTCATGTCAATGGCAAAGACAGAAAGCAATCTTAATGATACATGTTGAGTGCATTCATCATCACCAGTTTCACAAAACCTTAGTCCTCAATAACATAGTTTCTTACTGAACCAAAAATGAAGAAGAAGGAACCTTGGCTAGACATAATTAGGCTTAACATTATTGAAAAGCCAACTTACATTAGATAGCAACGAAGAGCAATACGCTATAACAAGTATGAAAGAAAATGAAAAAGAAGAAGAGAGGGGATCATGATATAGATATACTAGTGATTTACGGGGTCCACAATAATGGGTTGTCTGGTTTTGATTTAGCCATTAGATTTCACGTATCATGATTCCCATTGGCTACTTTCTTATGATCTCCATTCATCACAACCACTTCTGTCAAACTCATCTCACCTTTACTCTTCCTTTCAGCAATTTGTCTCTGCGTAGATTTATAGAACGTGGCGTAGAGTATCAATTGACCTAACCCAAACAAAGTACCGAGGCCGTTTGGAATCTGACACACCACCACCATAAACAGAAAAACAGGTAGAAGAAAATGTTAGCTAGCTTTTAAATTAATTAGCAGCACACGCTTGAGATAGAATCATTTACTGATGGGAGAGAAGGAATTAGATTAAGGCATACTTACAGTGATGAAGAGATCGAAACGGATAAGAGCATAAGTTGTCCAGCAAACACCATTGGCAAATGAAGCTAGGGAAAGAAAGAAAGGCATGTATTCCACACTTCTCGTTGTAAGCACCATTTTCTGAAGTGTCATTAATTCATTCATTAATAATAAAATAATCTGCATGCACGAATGTAGGTAAATAGTTGTAGCACTGCCAGCAACTAGTATAGACCTAGTAGGTAAATAGTGAAATATGGATGACGATCCTCTGGTAGCCATAATATAACGTGGAAATCTTAATACCCTAGGTAAGGTGTATGTGGAATGGTACTGGAAGATAAGTCATGCATATGAAACCTGTTATATACAGTACAGAACAGATTACAAGAAAAAGACTCACCATGACGGATAATGGAGCGACGTACATCAAAATGCAAACGAATACACACATACTTCCGACGATTAAAGATCGGCGTTCATGTGTATGAGCCAACGTAAGAACCAAGACGGTTGTAACGGCAACAAATAAGCACTCGAGTAGAAAAATTGCTAGTACTCTTAACCTCATTTTACCTTCTGAATAGTAAATGTAGAGTAACACGTAAGAGAGTTCGATAACAAAACCAGTTCCGTTGATGGTTATAACCAGCATGCTGTGGGGGTGAACAATGGGCAAACCATATAGGACCCATAACATGCAATTAAGCAGGGTTGCTAGGTATGGTGCCGGTGAGAATTGTTCTACTGATCTCTTCTTCCATATCTGAATAAAAGTTGGTCTGAAAAACAAGAAAGACGCAATCATAAATTAGTTTTCCCAAGCATCTGATTAAATACAGATTTGAAAAGATTAGTTAATTAAATATTCAGATGGTATGTATAAATATTACGTAGATTTTAAGACTACTTACACTGGTGACAAGAACAGTGCAAGTGCTATTACGTTTCCTGCAATATTATTCAACATAAAACCATGTTAATAAAATCAAGAAACTAGTTTGAGCTAACAAAAGAAAACTCTCAGAAAATATGCTAGCAGTGGGAATTCTTGAATCAAAAAACGTACGTCAAGTATAAAGTTTCATTTGAAGAAAGAAGAATTGGTCGAGATTCAAGTTTCAAGAATAACATGGATCATATAATTCTACTTTAGCTTTGACCATGGTGAAAAGAGCGTTAACACACAACACTGGATCAGACACACTAAAAACAAAACAAAAACTAATAAAAATCTTGTTACTAACCTAAAATTCCAACCGCAGTTCTAATAGCATCTGCTGAAACCATGGTTGCAAAATGGGATTGCAAGTAAGAAAAGAAGAAGAAAAATGTTTGTTTAGTTGATTAAAACACAAAAACAAATGGAAGGAGAAGTGATTTAAATAGGAGAGTAGAAGTTTGTTTGGGTTTATCTAAAACTTATCTCTCTCTCTCTATAGGGTTCACTAATTCTTGGCTAGGTCTAAAATGTGGTTGGTTTACTTGCATGACATGTATGAGTTTTATGTAAGGTTATATAGAACACATGGAGAAGGGGAGTTAATAAAGAGTGAGATAATGGAGATACTAGAGATGGAGATGAGGGTGTCAACGGCACTGGGTTCAAGATTTTTTTTCAAAATCCCTGCTTATCTAGCAAAATTTTACATGTATCAAAAGGAGATTGATCACTTTACTACATTCAAGCCAATTGCCAAATCTAGCATTTAATAGAGCTGAGTAAGTGCCTATTGGGAAACAACAGTTTTCTTTCACTGAATTTAATTCCAACTTATCCACATCTATTATTAGTAAATTGCAGTAATTCTCTTCGATATGTTTTATGGGTTGGTTAAAATTTCAACAAACTTCTATCTTGAATCTCAGTAACAAATTTTGCTGCAAAATTTGTTACTGACTAAACTATTGATGAAGAGAGGTATGCCAAATACCGCACTGGGTTTTGTTATCTTGTGCACTCATGCACAAATAAGAGTCAATCATTGGCCTTGAAAATGATAAAAAACAATAAAAAATTATGAGAGATAATGTATTTTGCATTGGAGAAGGTAAACTTTGCACTTTTATGAAGAAAAATTCAAAAAATCTATGAACACTTGCTTTGTCCAATGCAAAATATATTATCTCTCATAATTTTTTATTATTTTTTATTATTTTCGAGGCCAATAATTAGCTCTTATCTTGTGCATGGATGCACAAGATAACAAAACCCATACAAAAATGTGAATACACGATTCAAAATTCAGATGAGGCTCATGGTGCTTAATTTGGTGAAAACTCCCACGAGAGACGACAGGAAAAACAACAACAAAACAAATAGATTTTTACATTATTTTGAATTCAGTCGCTGGATCGCGGAAAGATCAAACAGTTTCAGTTGTTGTGTGTATTTTAGAATTCAGTTGTTGAATTGCGGGCGTACCATGTATGTGCATTCGGAAAATAGGTCATTTGTCCAAATATTTTTAAAACATTGTTTTAATGGACGAGTAAAAAGTTAATATGGGTGAAATGGACACCAAAAAAATAGTATGGATGAAACTGGATTCATCCTGGTTTAAACTTAAAAAATAGAAACTGGATGTATCCTGATATAAATTAAAAAAAAAAAATTTAAAAATGGGTAGGATGAAACTGTTTTCATCCTGGCTATTTTTAAATTTTTGTCCATTTAAATAGTATCAAAATCTAAATATCTTTTTCACCCAGAAATTGTTGATTTTAATCTTTTTAACCAATCTTGTGATGTGCATTCTACTTGTTTCCTTAATTTCTCTTGGTCGTGTCGATTAAGTTTTGGTTTTGTGCATACGCATGACTCTTTTAACCACTCTAATTATTATTATTATTATTTTTGAAAAACCGGGTAAAATATAACACAAATCTCTTTGGCCCATGGCAATGGCATTCACTCCGATTGATTTTTAATTTTTAATTTTAGTATATGGTATTGTTTTGGAAATGTTAAATATATTTTTTAAGAAAAAATAAATAAATCAAAGAAAAATAGGTTGTTCATGGCTGGACAATGACAGTCACAAATGCCTTTCCTATTGGTCAATCTGTTCATGCATGACGCATGCATAACCTCATGAAGGACGACGAATGGTAAAAAGTGCATTCTCTAAAGACAAACGAAAGCGAGGGAGGAATAGAAAGATGTACGCATCCGTACGTCTAGTAGTTAAAACGACCGACGTCCTTGCATATGTGGTTGGGGGTTCACTCGCATATGTTATTGTTAGCTAGCTTCTTCCGCATCCTTCTTTCTTTCATGCCGATGATAATACGCATATATCTTGTGAAAATGACGTAGACAATGATATAAAATTATAAAAATTTAGCCTCTAATTATTTTTATTTACTCGGCCCCGTAAAGGAAATACCATCAGTGAGGTTACGTATAGCATGGGATGCGGAAGATATAGTCAAAATACTATGTAACGTAATCACAACTCGTACAAGGCCATAAAATGAATTCAGCCTGTTCCACGGCACCTACTACCTCTCTTGATTTTGTCAATGTTGGTTGCATCTTTTTGGAAAATTCAGCCTGTTCCTAGCTATTAGCTGCAAAAGGTAAGAGCAAATAGGCGAGAGGGACTTTTGGCGGTGCTTCCTAGAAAACCATCTATTTTAAAGAGCAATTGCAACAAAAGACTATGCTAACACATTAAGATATTAGATCGCTTGGCTATTATCCGACTTTGTACTGATGGATAAAAAGATTCATGTGACTTGTTCAATTTTTTGTGTTAAAATGTTGGGGAAAACTAAAGTTGTGGTGCCACGACAAAGTACCAATACCATCACACATAAATAGAGCAACAAGGAGGGATGGAAGAATCAATAATTTTGCAGTTACAGTGATATATTTCGAAAAAGGAAAGTGCTACACTTCCCCCATTGGTTTCCCCCACGAGGTGTAGCATTTTCAACCCTTGATGCCCTGGATTGGAGCTAACAGGGGGGCCCTTTGTATGTTATTAGGCCACTGTCCACACGACACCTCATGGTGGAAGATATTGGTGGAAACCAATGGGGGATAGGTAGCATTTTCGAAAAAGATGTGCGTTCCACTGTAAGTTATATGGATATGGTGCCATTGGAAGTCTTTTCTTCGTAGATGTATGTGGACCTATGATTGAAGTGGAGATTGCTACTCTCATCTTAAAAGGCTCCACTGCATCTGCAAGATCACACTCATTTACAAGGTCTAGAGAATAGCCTTTGCTACTTCCTTTTTTTTTTCTTTTTTTTTTTGAGAACATGTGTCCATAGTAGTAGTTGCACCTAAGCTTTAAAAAGATGTGACAAGCATATAGGAGGTGCGATGCACATCTAACCAAATGAAAACACTTGGAGACTAAAGTAAAAGATAAAACTACAAAGTAAAGACTTGGATATCCACCAGACAAACAAGTACAGGATCAAGAAAACGATAGAAAACTGATAACCTTAGTCTATATAGCATAGCCCTCTTAGCCGTTTTTGGTTACGCATTCGTCTGTTTTTTTTATTAGGGTAGGAAAAGAGCATACCTAACATAGCTTAGCTTCTCTTTCACCGATTCTTTCCTAATACACACATGCCTTTTTTACAGTTACGAATAGGTATCCAAGGGGGTCGATGCCATTAACAGATGTAATTCTTTTCTTGTTGACCTCTTTAAAGAAGCAGGAAACTTGATTACAATTACAGAGTTATGAAGGACGCCCTTTAAAAATGTCAACACAAAAAATTCCTAGGGGAAAATAGAAAATACACATTGACAAACATATGCATTCACACAATATTATCTTGTCAAGACTTTATACACAAAATTAAACAAAAAGCGAAGGAAAAGAAAGATTGTCATGTTGAACATAACCTTAAACTTATAAAGAGATCAAGGGACAAGTCAAATAGACCTTACACATTAAACAAAAAGGTAAAATAAAGAGAAACGACGGATACACCTTGAAAGAAGCTCACAAGGAACAGATAACCGCACAAAATTCACATCTCACAACAATTTCTGATTCCATGCATCTATTCCAAAATTTTAGTTAGGCTTATCCCCTAGTCTATAATATCTTGCCTCTTATTTTCTTTACTTTTATTCTCTTATTTTCTTTACATTAGAACAAGTCTCATGTAGGCTATCTTTCAAGTTCCAGTGTTATTTGGGACATAATACTCAAGACTCTGATGAAACACTCGTCATTTTTTCAGAACAATCAAGAGAGTTATGTCCTTTGTCTCCCTACTTCAATAGATGCAGGTATTCTTTGAATTCTTATACCTCCTCAAGTCTTTAGTATTATTATAGATCATCTAAATTTATAATCTCCAGTCTTGGCTCATCCTATAAATCAGTCCTATAACTTAAAGAGCATGGCAAACAACTCCTTTCTGCAAGGAAGTATCTAATCCGAAACCTGAGTGCAAGAAAACATAGAAACCTTTCTATTTGTCCAACAATATTCAGCATGTAACGCCTACGATGCACTACTTAATAGATTACACTCCCGCTAAAGTTCCCAGAAGATGCCATTGTTAAACAGCAGGGTCAGAACCTAAATAATCTTTTTATTGGATAATGACTAACAACTAACCCTAACATGTGAAACCTAAATTACGAGACCTTACTTCTCATGGTGACTGGCAATTCACCTTGCTCAACTTTCCACCCTAAAATTTCCAAACTCTTGTGTGTTACAGGCACGGCTCCTAAAGGACACCACAATACAGAGCTATTCATGGGTAAGAACCTTCAAATCTATGTCATGTTAGCTACCACCACCCACCAAGTTTTTAAACACAATTTCAAACCAAGGGTGTGCTAACAACATTCACCAAGTTCGTGTTTGCTTCTCCATCCCACTCTACCACCTGGCGGAGAGAGAATTCACCTAGTGTCAGCTATGCCACATAAAACAGCATAATCCTTTTCAGCAAGAAGAAGCAAAATCAGTTGGGATCTATTTCAGAAAAGAAGGTGAAAATGTACATCCCCGACTAATCAACTGTTGTAGTAACATATGCATCCAAGAAGGATAACGGATTCTGAAATCAAAGAATGCCATACAAAGAGCTTGCTCAGAAATATGATTACAATGAAACTTTTACACTTTGGACATTCATATTCTTGGAACTACGATACAAGCATATAAATATAAATAATACATACCTATTCATCATCATACAAGGCTCGATAATCACCTGGTATTTGCACCGAGGTGTTCGGCCATCTTCCGCTAAACAACCCATTTGTTACCTGTTTTTGTACGGCTCCCACTAGCTAGATGGAGTGTCTTCTTGCGCTGACAAATCAAAACAAAAACATTACTCACTACGATTAACAGGAGATTGCGCGACTGTAATCACCAACTTGTAAGGTGGTGTCAAAAGAAAGAAAGAAAAAGACGATCCTAGTCATGCGGAGTCAGACGGTTAACCTCGTCAATGATTGACAATTAACACCCAAGCTCATTGCTATGATTGCCTGATGATGCTCATCCACCATTACAGTAGATAAGCAAATTCACATTAATTTGACACCCGGTGATCAACAGAAGGAAAGAAATACTGAGTGGGGATGTGGTAGACTTACTGCTTAGAATAAACCCTTGGAGCAAGCTTTGAGCTCTCTCAGCCTGTTCCGGTGTACCAGCTATTCGAATGACCTTTCCAGTTTCGGTTTCATCTTCCACAAGTTTAACACTAGCTCCTGACAACTGCTCATATGATAATGAGCACATATACTTAAACTCTGTGTTACAAGAAAACGTGAGGAAAAAAAATTGCGGTGTCGACACGGACACGCCTGTCGGACACGTAGGACATGGCTCAGTTACCTAGGCGTCTAATAAAATAATAGTAAACCAGATCTGCCTTATATTTTTGACACATGTTAGCATATTCTAAAAAAGATGCCAAAAAGATATTATTTTCCTTCCTTAAAAAGGTTTCTCTTATCTTTTTGACTCTAAAAAGATCTGACCCTAATTCTCTTTTTTCTTTCTCTCTTCCTTCCGGTCTCTGTTCTTCTTCTTCCTTCAAAAATTATCTAATCATCATCTATAAAATCACTAACCAGTAAAAAATGAGTCGAGCAGAGAAAACTATCTATGAATGCTTGTATCTTCCTATCTATGATAAACTAGTTATCTGTTTGGTATATGCCGTGTCCCCGTTTTCTAGTTTTTTACCTTGCCGTTTTAAGGTGACGTTTTGGACACAAAACCCGGACACGGTGTCCGGGTCCTTGTAACACAGCTTAAACTCAACTTTGCTTCTGCAAAAAGAACAAGGGAAGGAATTCAAGCAGTTAACATTACCTCACTGATCTGAGCAAGCCTGTTTCCTGATCTCATTGTGAGCTTAGATATTGCGTGCTCAGGTATGATTACTTCCAATATACTTCTGGTGACAAGTGGCAAAGAATATCTGATGGACACAGGCACGGTAACGGGCATAAGTGATGAAAGAGGCATAAAGTTGTGATGAAAGATTCAAATTAAGAAACAGGGAGAGAGGAGAGTTACATACCTGTTCGAGTTAACCGGTGCTTCTTCTTGAGCATCATTTACCTTTCTTTCAACTGCTCCGCCAGATGCCACAGCATCCTACAGTAACGATTAACACCTTATAAGTATCATCCATCAGGATATATAAAATAGGATCGACAGACCAATCAAAAGATAAACAAACACTGAATCTTTTAAGTAGCGACTCTAGAGAACATATATTAATGCTAGTTTCAGAAACACTTTAACCGAACCATGGAACAGAAACATAACATAATTAAGATAAAATTATCAACGGGTATCACCTTTGAGGGCCACACAGCTGGTGTACTCTGCGAAGTCGGAGGCCCAGCATTCCTTCCATGAAAACCTTCACGTACTGCAACTCCGTTGGGAGAACCAACCTCCGCCATTGACAGGCTTCCAGAAATAGATGCGGATATAGGCGGTGGTGGCAAAGCCTTTGGAAGGTAAGTCTCCCGATACACGCAATTTCGTAACCTTGATGTTATCTCGACAAGAGCATCTCTAGCTGCTTTTATCTCACCTACAATCTGTAATTCATATATAAATGATATCAGTTAAGACATTCGGTTTGGTTTTGTATTGAGCTTATACAGATACATATACACTAGTAAAAATCAGTACAATGTGGGTTCCACCTTTTTGGCTAAAAATTGGTTATCATTACTTAGCCTATTAGTGAAATTAGGCTGACAACATTTTTCGCCAAATTAGCCAAAAGCAGTTAAAACTATTTTCAGGTATTCATGCATGCAATGAACCAAACTGTTGACATACGGCTGTACTCGAAACAAAGATAACTACGAACCTGTACGAGCTCAACTGCCCCAGGTGTCCCCAACGGGAGGTCCTCTCTCGGAAGAATCTTTAAATTTGTGCCAGTCAATTTTTCCAAATCGGATAGAGATCCATCTTCTCCTTCTAAGCAACCGATTTCACTGGATGCCACAAGTAACCTTGTTGTAATATTATTATCTGTGTCTGGAATAAGATCTACAATCTGACTCTGGATATGCAGCAAAGCTTCTTGAGCTGGAAACAGCTCATCATCAGGACCCTAGCATAAAAACAAACGACAAAGTTTGTTATTATCTTAAGCATAATTCGTTTACGCACAAGAGAGAGAGAGAGAAACCTCGTCAGAGGAAATAATAATTATCCTTTCATCAGATCCCGGTACTGAATCAGTAGCCCTAACATCCACACCAATATCGCCTCGTAGTATTTCTATAAGCCCGCTCTCTCCCATAATTCTGTCGAACTTGTCATTAGGGCAACATATTTGAAAGACAAGGTCCTCTCGAGGTAAGGACTGCACATGATCATCCATCGGAGAAGCTCCAGATTCTAATGCGAAGCCAGGTTGACGTGAGAGATGTGTATTGCTCCGAACATTGTTCTGTCCAGAAGAATATCGCTGTCCAATAGGCGGGGCATCCATCGATGATCTACGCGATGCAGGGTTCAACTGAGGAACAAACTCATCATCGGGAGGTAGTAAAAACTGATCCGGCACTCGCCCATTAAATTGACTGCGGTCACGAAGCTGGCTCTCTCTCAAGCGTGCTGAAATAATTGTAACAGCTCTTCTGACATTATTAACATCACCAATCACCTGAGAGGAAACCAAAATAACAACATCAACAAAAAATACAGTAAGTTTCTGAGAAATGATTGAACTTCATCATAAAATGAGAAGAACAATGGCTTTTTTGAGTCAGTAGATCAATGCGCGTATGGAAGTCTTAAAAGGCTGCAAAAATTGTTTTTGTTCCCCTTTTTTTTTTTGATCGGTAAAGAATTTGATGCTAGCGAGTTTCGAACTCAGGTCACTGGTTTCATCACCCAGTGACTTTACAGTGGCACCGGCAAAACATTAGGCATTATATCCTAGTGGGAAAACGTCAATGAAATTTCTTTTCTATCAGCTTACAGGATAAAACTTCCTATCAACATTTTTCTTCTTTTTTTTCATTTTTGATATATCTGATTCTCATAACTTATGTGTTAAACTGTTATTTAATCAGACTGCCCATCAATGTGATTGGGGTTTTTTTATGGCAGTGTTCATCACCACATTTAGTATCTTTAAATTAGCTGAGAAAAACAACTGTTAGGGTAAACTAAACAGAGTCCTATTAGTATCTTCTGATGTGTGTACAGAAGCGTAAAAATCCGATCTTAAAGCTGAACTATTAATAGCTCTTCAAGCTGTCCATTAAGGTACGCTGACCCATATCTCTCAAGGTAAAAATATATTCATCAACTCAATCCATAACCAAAATAAAGGGTTTCTGCTCAGATATGACACCATAGACAACTATTCTTTGACAAATCCCTTTACTTTGGTTATATAGTTGTAAATGAAATGAACCTTTTCACCAGCACGGCAGCACCTGCTTTATCCTACTCAAAATAATTAAATAACAATTGCTTTCTCAGGAGTTCCAGGTTTCTATATATTACTTAAAAATCTATAGAATTCAATGAAATAAATCTCTTATTCATTATGGGAATCAAAACCCATGCCAATACAAGAGCCTACAACATGCCAATCAAGAGACATCTGAATGGATCACTAACCTTTTGCTACCATTCTGTCTGACATATAGCAGCACAAAAATTCTTTACTGGAAACAGAAGTACATCTCACACTAGACAAAAATAGAGAAGTTAAGCTGTCTTACCTACCTCAAATATAAGTATGCCAATTATTTGGTAAAAGCACTATGTGAAAAGCAGAGTTGAACAAGGACCCAAGAGAATGAACAAACGATAACTCAAATGTACTATATACACCACATAATGTACCTTAAGCACAAAAATCAGAACTCATCAATGTGCATGATAAAGACTTACATACTATACATCATTTATTATCAAGTAACTAAACATTGAAATCTTTACTAGCCAAGTTTCTGTTTCAATCTTTACATACAAAACTAGCCAAGTTTCTGTTTCTTTTCAGAAGAGACAAATTCAACTTTATTTCATCAAAAACTTTTGATGTATCTGCACCTGATCAACCAGGAATAGCTACATTAAAACTAACTAGCAGACGGTTATCCCACTCCTCTACTCCAGTATAAAATCAACTGTTGCAAAGCACAGTCACTAAACAGCTATCATGCATTACTCACTGTTGTACTCCTTTAAATATTTTCTCTGCGCGATCCAGTATTGGTTTATAATCTTAAACCAGTATTGGTTTATAATCTTAAACAGACCTAAAGAGGAGTATCTTTCTAGGATGTCACAAGCTGTCTTAAGGTCCTATCCTGTATCAAAACTAATGGTAATCATTTTTAAGATAAAACCAGTAAGATATCATAATGTAACCGACTGGTTTAAATATCAAGCTAGTTGAATCAAATTACACGATAACCTAATTTTGTTCTGGAATCCTCTTCCTATTTTCTTAACTTCTGAGCAAGTCCCCGAGCCTTACAGCCACCAAAGACTCCCTCGATCTAGGGACAAAATAATTTAAGTACTAAATGTAAACCACGAGTCCCTGCAAAAAATGTGCTATCGAACTTCAAAAATTCCTGAGTGCAATGATTTCTTCCTAACATCTTACATCATCCTGGAAAATTCAGCCTCTAAAGGATACTATCCCATGTTAAAGCCTCAAGCTCTCTTCCTTATTTATGAGGAAGTTAATTTTCCAGTCTACATGACCATACGTTTTCTATGATATTTCTGACGCAGCTCCTTGTTCACTTCTAACAGTAACAGGTAACAGATACACGTCTGCTATTAGTTTTAAATTAATCAATACAAAGAGCTAACAAAGATAATTAACACTACTCTGGTCAAAAATCATGAGACTTCAAAATTCAGCCAAGAACAAACTAATTTAATTAGTTCGTAAACTCCAGTTTTCCTTTCGAAAACAGTCAACATTTTTCCAGATTTTGTTATTTTCTTTTTTCTAACTAGCCTTACTCGGAAAGGAAACAAAAGCAATTTGAACTACTAATAAATCTCTGTTTCCAATTCTACTGTCATAAACCCATCAGACATCTAATCTAGTACCATCTCTACAAATTTAACCTGTCAAATTCCCTAACAATGAGATAAAAACAAATTGTAAATTAAATTAGGGGATATCAGAACTGAATTTAACTAGACAATAATTATATGGATCAGGGTTTTACCTGAACAATTTCCTCTGACATTGATACACAGCTAGGCAAAGTATGGTCTCTAGGAAGAATCCTTATCTGGGTTTTTGTTTCGATCCTCATCTGTTCAATAATTCTCCCACCTTTCCCCAACAAACTTCCTACATTTGGTCTAGCCACAACAAGTCTAGTTGCAACTCTTAATCCACCATTGCCACCTCTAGGACCAAAATCATCACCATCATCAATTCCAGCATCAAACTGAAACCCTACTCCACCACCATCACTCTCAATCATCCTTTCAAAGATCATCATTAAAGCTTCTGTAGCTGGGGAAAATGCCGGAATCCTTCCATCAGGATCCCTACGTTTAGCTTCGGCAATCTCAATAATCCTTTCTTCATCACCTGGTAATAATGGATGAACATTAATCCAAGCTCCAGTTTCCTGTCTAATTGCTTTGATTACATTACCAGATTTCCCAATTACACCACCAGCTCTCATATCATGGCATAAAATTCGAAAACTAGTCATTCCACTAGCAGCATCCTGACCTTTTGGTAATCTTCCAGCACCGCCTCCACCGCCTCCTCCTCCACTGCCTCCTCCTCCACGTCTATGATTATTGTTGTTGAAATGGTGATTATTGTGATGGTGAAAACGAGGTTTAGTTCTAGGAAAATTTTGAGTATCATAATCTTGTTCATAATAATAAGTCCTCTTCGCCCTAGATCTCTCCATACTTTCTCTTTCAGAATTTCTTTTTCCTTTTTCTTTTGTGTCCTTTCAAAGAGAAATTTCTGAGAGATACTATCAGCAAAACAAATCCTTTAGATTCGATTTAACAAGACAACATAACTTGTTATTTCAATTTTGTAACTCATTCGTCCAAATTCTTCTTCTTGTTCTTCTGATTTCTTCAAAACACACTGATATACAGATAGGGTTTTTGTTCTTGTTCTGCCTTGCTGTTTTTCGAAGTTTGAAATCCAATTCAGGTACACTAACTTAGAAAATCTATCTATTTGATCCAATCTCTTCAGATTGTATCTATAGATCTGTCCT
This sequence comes from Papaver bracteatum, assembly GCA_023529315.1. Lineage (NCBI taxonomy): Eukaryota > Viridiplantae > Streptophyta > Magnoliopsida > Ranunculales > Papaveraceae > Papaver > Papaver bracteatum. The sequence goes on from JAJJWX010000433.1 coordinate 1,692,386, forward strand.
CTTCGAAAGCTTAAGAGTTGCAGAGAACTGTGTTAAGAAATTAGGGTTTTTTTTTTTTTTTTTTTGTGGTCTCTCTCCTCGAAAGCTCTTCTAATTATTTTTCGAATTTCTCCTCCACTTTTATTCACGAGAATTTACTGTTACTATGATTTTTTTTTGAAGGCTATTATTGGGGAGTCACATTCTATTAGAGGGACTTCACCTAATAGAACAAAAACGGGTTACCCATAAGTAATTTCAAAAACCCTTTATCTCAAATAATTTTGTAATGACCAAACAACCCTTATTTAGTTGATTTTAATTTAATTAGATAATAATTGAATTAATGAATTTTGTTATATACTTGGTGAATTCTGGGACAAAGTTTTTGTGGGAAGAAAAATTAGAGAGGAGAAAAAAGAATTTTTTTGGAGATTTTGATTCACTCAACCAAAATGAATGAGGGAAGCTCAATTACTGCGGAATTCATAAGGATTCATTCTATGTTTCCATCACCATTTGCACAATGACACACAATAGACATAATCCTTGAATCACAAAAGATTTTAACCTATCTTACATCAATAATTGACAATATAGGCTTAACTTTTGTGTTTGTCAAAAGTCTATTCATCCTTTTATCAATATTTGCATATCAATTCACGAATGACTTTACTTTTGACAAAACATGGGACAATCAAGTTCACGGACGTAAACACACATATCCCATCAAATATTGCAATATATAAAACCATAAAGATTAATATTGCAACCATCATCTTCCAAATAAACTTAGAATTTTTAAACCAAAAAATCTAAAAACAAGGAGATGAAAATCATTGGATATAGCTATGTGTAATCACAATAATGGCTATTCCAAAACACTAGTTATTCTTCTAAACAAAAGAGAAATAATATAAGATTTACTAGACATTAAGACCTTTGAAGAATTCATTATCGTCCCCGAACTCCTTGTCGTCAACAGCCATGGGAACATAATAAGGTTCATTAAGAAAGGAGTTTATATCGATGAACCTTCTTGGTTGCTGTTGTCAAACCAGGGCCTTCTGAATCTCATGAGTCTTATACACAATAGCCTTTATTTGTTGAATCTCCAGCTCCTTCAACACTTCAAAAACATCAAAAAACTTCAGAGAATTTGAAGGAACATCTCTTGGCTTCCTCATATTCCTTATTTTTCTTTTCAAGGTTGGAGGCAATGGAGATTTTTCTTTTTCCTTCATGATTGATGGCTTAACAATCACATTACCTTCTTTTTCATCAGAAGACATCATTCTTGGAGCATCCATAAGCGTATGGGTTTGTGAGAGGAATTCACAATTAGCTCAACAAGTAGAGTCTTAAGATAAAGGGAGGTTTCAGAGAAGGAAAAGGAATGTAGGGTTCGAAACCTAAAACAGGTTCGTGGATGATCAACTCTTATCCCTATAAAGAGCAGAATTGTCGATAGTACCCTTTCTTCTTGTTTGATAGACAAAAGCAATAAAAACTTCTAAGAAGAAAAAAAACTTTTCCTAAAGCCTGTGAGGTACACAATCATTGTCTCTTTTGATCAGGCACATGAGACAAGATTTTAAGAACAACACAATCAAGTTGCGTTGTGGTGAACAACAATTTGTCCACCAATTTCCTCTTGTGGAAAATCCACAGACTTCTGTCTATCAAAACAGTTTGACTATACTTTCTTGTCAAATGGTCTTGATTTTTCCTTGGAAACTAACTTCTTAGACGAAGATAAAATCTTACATACCTCTGCGGTCTTCTGAGCAAGTTTAAGCTTTCTTGCTAGATGATTTTCTCTCCATTGAAGTTTGTTGACGTGTCTTTGCTTGTGTTTGAAATTTTAACACTTTGAGAGTTCATGACCTTTTAATGAACAATACGAGCATGTCACACTTGGATAGTAATCAGGTTTATGAAATGTGCAAGCAGCTAGGCACATAGTGGATCCTGAAACATTATAAACAGAGTTTCCAAGAAAATGGTCAATTTTTTCTTCCAGAATGGTTGGATTATCTTCTAAAAGAATATCAAAATTGATATGTATATTGCTACAGTTATCAAAATCAATATTTTCACCAAAAAGTGCAACACTTGATTTCCCATCTTCATTAGAGTCATAGCTATCAGATATTTCATCAAGAGTTGATGCAAGACCTTTGTTCCCAGTGTATTTTCTACGATTTGGACACTTGTTTGCAAAATGAACAAATCCCTTACACTTAAAGCACTGAGGCATATCCTCATCATCAGTTTCATCAATATCCTTGTTTTTAGGAGGAACACGATTATGAGGTTTGACTGATGCCTTCGGCTTATCTCTGGAGAACCGTTTACTTCTCTTCAATAGAAGATCCCTAAACTGTCTTGTGATCATCGAGACTGATTTGTCAAGATCTTCATCTGATGAGTCTGTCTCAGAGTGATCATCTTGAGATATATACACTTTTTTACTTTTATCAAGTAATTTAGTGTCCTTTAGTGCTTTGAACGCAACATCCTTAGATTTGGATGAATGTTCATGATCAAAGATCTTAATCTTTCCAACCAGCGTGTTTTTGGAGAGATTATCTAAGTTATTTCCCTCAACGATGGCATGCTTCTTAGCATCGTATCTAGATGGCAGTGATCTGAGTATTTTTATCACAATGTCTGTTTCAGGAATAGTCTTACCCAATGCAAAAGATACATTAACAATTTCAGACACTTTGTGATTAAACTCATCAAATGTTTCTTCATCTGCCATACGAAGGTTTTCCCAATCGGAACTAAGGTTTTGAAGCCTACCATCATTTTCACTGGTATTTACTTCAAATACGGTTGCTAAAATATCCCAAGCTTCTTGCGACTTAGTGCAATTAGACACATGGTGCTGAAGATTTGTGGTAATGGCATGTATGATTGCATTCGAACCGTCGGAGTTTTGCTTTGCAACAAGAATCTCTACAGGAGTGTATTCCACAATATTCTTTGGAACATTTACATCTCCAACTGCCTCAACGGGAGCATTATAGTTATTAACAACATATACCCATGATTGGAAATCACGTGCTTGAAGAAAAGCGCGCATAGCAATTTTACACCATAAGTAATTAGTGTCATCGAAGACTGGTGGTACGTTTATTGAGATAACACCTCTGTCCATAGAGTCAGATCGCTATAAACACAGACTTATGAGGTCTTGAACGTGTTTGCCTGCTCTGATACCAATTGAAAAAACGGGGGTCTAACAACCTCACCCAATATTTCGATTAGCAATCTGTATGGACAACTCCGAGTTGTTTCTAGAGAATCAACTAGACTCAATCAATATAAAATACTCAAGGAGTTATTATCTCAATCTCTCAATTTGATTTGCTCAAGCAAATGTGATTCACGAGTCCAATCAAAGAGAGATAACTCGGATGGTACCAAAGACCAATATCCAAGTGTCAATCAATTTAAATTAACAACCAATAAGGTCGGATATTCTAATTGATTGATCAACGCACAACCTGTATTATTTCAATTATATAAATATATAATGCGGAAAAGAAATAACACAGACACCAGAATTTTGTTAACGAGGAAACCGCAAATGCATAAAAACCCCGGGACCTAGTCCAGATTAAACATATACTGTATTAAGATGCTACAGACACTATCCTACTCCAAATTAACTTCGGTTTGGACTTTAGTTGAACCCCAATCAATCTCACACTGATCCAAGGTACATTTATGCTCCTATGCCTCTAATCCTAACATGATACCGCGCATTTGATTCCCTTAGATGATCTCACCCACAACCAAGAGTTGCTACAACCCAAAGTCGAAGACTTAAGCAAACAAATCTGTCTCACGCATAAAAGTCTACAAGATAGATAAATTCGTCTCCCACGAATAAACCTATGAGTTTTGTTCCGTATTTTGATATATCAAGGTGAATAGGAACCAATCAATAAAACCAGAGTTATATTCCCGTAGAACAACTCTGTTTTATCAATCACCTCACAATAGTCTTAATCGACGCAGCGAAAAAAGATATTGTTGAATCACAAACGATGAGACGGAGATGTTTGTGATTACTTTTATATCTTGCCTATCGGAGATAGAAATATCAAGCCAATTATTAAAATTGTACTCGTATGATAGAAACATCAATATCAGATCACACAACTACAAGAAAAGTAGTATCGGTCTGGATTCACAATCCCAATGAAGTCTTTAAGTAGTCACTACACCAAAACATCTGATTTGGGACGGATATACACGTTGCAATGAATTTCACCAACGCATATATCTGTTGGAAATATGGCGTAGAAAATTTGTGTGCAACGCGAAAATCCGTTGGGAAAATTAATTTGTGCAATGCATAAAAACGTTGGTCAACAAGTTTACCAACGTTTTTGAGCAACGGATTCTTTAATTTATGCAACCGTTTTAATAATTTAGGAAATGTGTTACTCTAATTTGATCAAAACTTATAGACGTTGCAAACCCATTTATTTGTGAAAAAAAAAAATTCCGATGATAATTCCGGCAGATTTCTGCACCTGAACTGAACCTTCGTAGTAAACAAGATTGTGTCTACTTAACCATTAAACATTGTAGTAAAAAAGGTGTTTGCAAGTTATTACAGTTATGGTATCCACTCAAATGAAAGTTTTGAGTAAAAACAAAGTTTCTCAGAGTTTTATGCTAGAAAACGTCAGTACAGTTGCAATATAATTTGAGCAGATATAATGTACTTCTGCAAGTCAAGGAAAATATAAGCACAAGAAACGCTAAAAATGAAAAATAAACAAATTCGGTGAGTATGCACCTCTTAAATCACGATCCTTCTTTCTAGATTCTACATAATCTGCATGACGACTCTGTACATCACCAGATTGATCTCGAGCAGGGTCTTCACGAGAATACTCTTCATCATGCATGTTCTTTGAAGCAGCTGTAGGCGACAGCCTGGTTCTCTTTCGAGGAGAAAGACGTACATGCCTCCTAAAACAATACAATGACAGCATAGGTAAATAAATGCAAAGAAACAAAACAGGAAAATGAGAAAATATAAAACGAAAGAGAAATCCCAAACAAATCGAACCTGTCACGACTAGCAACTTCGTCCCGACTAATTTCTGGACTACCACGGTAACAAGCACCGTGATCTCTCATCTGCCTCACAGGACTTACACTTTCAGCAAGATTTCTCATTTCTCGTGTTACCCGCAGAGGACTCTCTCTGGACTAAAGGTCCTTCAAAAATATTTAAGCAAATTTGTAAGCTGATTTACATAATTAAATGAAGAATAAAAATCTATCGGATGTGAAGCAAAGTTACTGACCTCTTGTCATCCCCAGAAATCACTTTCCTCAAAGGTGGTGGGGACTCTGACCTACTTGGATATTTTTCTGGTGAATGCAACCGAACAGGTACCTTGTGATGACCACCACTTTGATTTCTTGGTTCCTGCCAACATTTATTTATTATTAGGAATGTCGCATTACAACTTTTGCCAGTTATATATTACGTGCATGAATTGAAGTGACTCAGACTCCTTCTTCAAACACAAACATTAACATAAAAATCGTTAAGTGTCGAAAGACAAGAATCGCCAATAGGTGTAAGGAAGAATTTCATTGCACATTGGACCTAACCAAAAGTTACCATAAAAACGGATAACTCTAATAATAAACACAATAGTTAGTTGAAAGCAGCATTGCAACTGGAAATGATTTTAATTTTCTTGTCACTAGAAATTCTTTTGTTACTTTATCACCACTACTACACATACATAATTTATTAAATTTGAGCAGTATCTAGCTTAATCTTTCTTCCTGTAAAATTAACTGAATTCACTTAGATATAGCAACATGAAGATACTATTTGCTAACTGCTTCTTTTAATCTCTAAATTTGTACAGTATGTTTGTATCTGGGTTTTAACTTAGAACACCAACTGATGCATTGTTCCGCTTTTGGAGACAGGGTTCAGAATGTCTAATGAATAAGTTGTAAGATATCTATGTTACAACTGGGAACATCAACTTAGAGGGGAAAGCGAAAGATGTGACAAAAGAAAAACCATGTACCTTCCTTTTCTTAATAAAAAGGTTGAGAGTGTCCTCAAGTTATCGCTTTTTGTGTTTCCTTGCCTTGTCCAGAGCACCGTCCGCCTCTGCACTAGTTAAGAGTCACTAGTAAGAGATTTAGTGACCAAAACACGTTACCAAAAAAAAAAAGAGGTCACCAAAGTGGATTTATGGATCTAATGTGCAGATGTAGGTGATAGACACATTTTTGTGTCTGAATTGTCCTCAATGTCTCTATTGTTAGTGCTTGATTTTGTACTTACTATGGTGTTTTTATGTTTGTGTAGGTGTTTTCGTAGAAATACACTTGTGTGAAGAATGTTGCTCGGAAAGTTACATTTGCATCCCCATGAGAAAATTACTAAAGGCACCCAGAAATTTTGATAAAGGCACCTGCACTTTGGATATGGGCACCACCTTCTTCTTCATTTTCAAAAAGAATTATGGCGAGAAATTTGAGTTTCAACAAGAATATCTTCTTGCCTTATAAACAAGAAATCTGTGAGTATTAATTACGGGAGTTTTGAAAAAAAGGAAGTTATCTTGTTATAAACAAGAAAGATATTCTAATAGGATTTTCTCCTGGATTTGATTCTGCGAATTAAAGAAGATTTGGGTTTAATAAAGAAAAATAGAGAAGGAAAGGAAGGAACAAAATTCCTGAAAATATATTTAATTAAAAAGAAGAAGATTTTGGAGTTATGGAAGAATATATTTGAGTAATGGGTTGGTGTGTATAAATAGAGAGCTAGAGAGCACATTTGAGGGGAGGAGAGTTGAAAGAAAAAAAGGTTGTAGTTTTGTTGTTTCGTTATTATTTCTTTTTCATCATTTGTAAACACTTTGAGCCATGAATAAATATTTTAAGTGTGTTTTCGACGTGATGAGCTAAACCCCAACACTGGGACGACGGAGGAAGCCGGATTTCATACATGGGTAATTTTAATTAATTCTTTACATGACTTTTGCACTAATTAAAATAGAATTATGATTTGAATTAATTAGTTATCATTTTATTAGATGGGTCATGCTTGCTTAGGTGTTTGATGTCCCATGCTTACGATTTATAATTAATAAACAAACAAACAAACAAACTTCTCTCACCTTCCTTCTTTCTTTCTTTCTCTCTTGTTCTGTCAAACAAACAAAAAAATATATCAATTCGTCAATTTATACAAAATTGACTGCACAATTGTATCCCCAGTTTCAAAAAAAAGGAACATAAACCCTAAAAATCAATAATGGGAGGTTTTTTAAAATACCCTTTTTAATTCTTTCCTTCGTATTTCTTTTCGATATCTGTTGGATTCATCGTTTCCCCTCCTTTCATTGTCTTCATCCTCTTCCCTCTGTAGACTTTTTATGAGATTTTTTGATGTCTTTGTTAATGGAGAAAACATAAAAAATAAATATATGCTGATTTATTAACAGAAAAATCACGATTTAACAACTAATGATTTAAGTGTTAGCAGAAAAATAAATATATGCCGATATTCATAGTTTTACGTTCTTTGTTGAGGCGTTTGCTGATTTTACAGGTACCTTTGAGATGAATAATCATCACGATTTGTTTTAGAACCCACACCATTAGTTTGAATCTCACAATCCCTGATCAAGCTCCTACGACGTCGATATACAGACTCATGCTTCTATATGGACTACGACTCCTGAACATACGCAATTTAATCAGAAACATGATGAAGGAAAAGAACTTGCTAAAAATTATTTCTGCAAACATGATATAGTAGAGTATTTCTTCAGCATTAAGCTCTGAAAAATTCAGTGTTTAAGCACCAGGAACTGATAGAAAGCTCAGCATACCCAATGATGTAAATTGAGGCTCGATTCAACAAAGTTAGTACCACCTTATCCCTATTCATATAAAAATGTAGGCATCTTTCTGTTAAACTCTGGACATACACAACATAAAGAGTTGATCTAGTGATTATTAGAAAAAGCAAAACCAGTCCACCACCGATATTGACAACACGAATAAAGGTTATCTTACAAGTTCAATATCTTCACGAGAGATTTTCCTGTATCATTGTTGGATCCAGATTTAGATATTGAATCCGCTAAAGGAGCATTACTGGATGTGTTATTAGGCAGGTCACCCTGCAATTCATTTGAAGATCTGAAGGCAAATAAACATGAAAACCACCTCGTTCAATTTATTTGAACATATAACACCAGATTGAAACAATCTATTTGAAAACTTCAATTAAACCTGAGAAGGTAGGAAGTAGTAACAACTAACAAGTGATACTAAGGGGGAAAAAGGTTCTATAAACGGGAATGTCACTCCTCTCAGCCTTCTCCACAATCACTTGTGAAAGACAATGAGTTGAAAGTTAGCTACATGATTCTGCTGCTAAGTGCAGATATCCAAGGGGGAAAAGGTTCTGTAAACATAAAACTAAACCAGAAACTTACAGGAATTCTATCAGGATACTTCTCCCTGATCCGAGCAGCTTCGGCCTATCTCCTCTCTGTCAATCACAAGTACAATAGTTTTAAAATAACCCATGTAAAACACAAAAGTTATACCAAACGAGAAAAAAAAAACTCATACATCCATTAAGCCCCACAACTGAGGCTCAAAAACCGAAACCAAGTAATATCATAACTAAAGTGAAATATATCATAGTTAAACCCAAGAATTATGATAGTTTAAGCGAAATATATCTACCATCACTACTGCACCATTCAATTCTATTAGTCAGTAAACCGGAAAAAATCTATATTCATCAAGCACAATTTTTTGACACCTGAGCTCTTTCTAGGAAAACAGATAGCATTAACTCCATCATAGATGTCATATTGATAGTAATACAATAAATTATATCTCATGAATCTTCTTTAACGACCAATCTATAATCAACCTATCCCCCATAAATATCAATATTATTTAGATCAAAGTATAACTAAAAAAATAAAAATCAAACAAAAGAAATAGTAGATAATGCTTTATACCATTTGAAAATCAACAAAGCAATCAACTATGAGACGAATCGATTTTCGATTTCAGGAGAAAAATTGATTTTCTAGGTTTTAGATCGATATTTCTGGGTTTGATTTGGATTTCTACATTTTAAACTAAAGAGATCTATGGGTTTTGATTCCCAGTGAAGGTTTTGATTCCTGAGATTTCTCGGAAATAAAAGAAATCTCTAGGTTTTGAGATTTTCGATATGGGAAAGAAAGACGGAGGGAGTGAAAAACCATCCGGAAAAGAAAGAGAGGGGGAGTGAAAAAAAATGTCTCAAGAAAAATGTGTCCAAGAAAAATAAAAACAAAAAATATGAAGACTAAAAAAAACAGATTACTAAAAACCATGAATGTGGCTGATATTACATAAATGCCATGATAACCCAACGTTTTAATAATTCCAAATACGTTGCTCCAACAATTTATTTTTAATAAATCAATGTAAATTATTTGTGGAAATCAAATTATTGTCCTTACTTTTGATTGGCCTTCACAAATATCCCTGCACACTATATTTATATCCCTATAAAAAAAATCAGAAACTGATTTTAAAATTAATCCCACAAATACCCTTCATGTATACCAAGAGTCATCGTTCATCTCTTATTCTTCTTTTATTTCAGATCTAACAAAGTTCTGTGTCTCTTCTCTCTTTATAGCCACCACCGCCATCACCACCACAACAACCATTACCACCTTTGCAGTGACCATCATCTGGTTAATCGATGTTGATAGTTATCGACGGAAAACTAGGTCGTGATGTTGGTTTGATGAAGTCTGAGATGGTGAGGCAACATCGATGGGAATTAATTAGTGGTTTGAAACTGAATCCATCTGTGAAGAATTGCTCAAGCTAGTTTCCAAACTTATCCTTCATCTTTTAGGTTTCGATTCACTTCCTCTTTCGATTTTTCTTTGTTTCTCTCTCTCGGTTCCTTTCAAACACCAACAACACCTCTACAACGACCACCACCAGCTCCTTTGCCGCCACCAGTTCGCTCCATCACAACCACAACAAACCATTACCGTTACAATGACCACCACCACCGTTACGAAGATCACCACTTCCTTTTTCCGAATTAAATTAGAAATTATGATCAAACAGAAATCGATGTTATGATTTAGAGATTTGAAATAAGAAATCAAATCAAAAACTACTATGGTTTTTCAGATCTAGAATTTTAGGTTTCAATTTCTGATTTTTTTTCGAATTGATGTTTATTTTGATTCTAATATCTTTAGATTCGATTCGTCTTTGAAATAGGTATGTTTCTGCTTTCTCTTAGGTTTATTAATTTTATTTTGGTGTATAGTTTTGATTCATTGCAGTAACTAGGGGTCACTGAATCATGCAAATTGCAATCGTTTTAAGGAAAAACAAAAGATGTGTATGATGTTTTCAATTGTACATATCCAATGGCTTTATTATTGTTGACGAGATTTTTAAACCATTGTTGTGTTTTAAGCAGTGGTGTTGGTAGTGGATTTTGTAGTGGAGGTTGTGGTAGTTATTTCAGGGGCGGCGGTTGCTACAATACTGGTGTTTGTGGTTGGTGGTAGTGATACTATTGTAATTGTATTTGTATTGGTGGTAGCGGATTTTTTTGACGACAGTGGCGGTGGTGTTTGTTGTGCTTGCAGTGGTGTGGTGGTTGATGGTTTTGTTGGTGGATCTGAAACTGCAGCTGGTGAAATGGTAGCATTTTTTCATCAGCATGGATAAACATCCATTGTTGATCCAACTTCAATGGATAAACTTCTACAGTTGATCCAACTGCAATGGATAAACATCCATTTTTGATCCAACTGAAATGTATGAGTTGGTGGTAGTGTTGGTATGAGTTGTTGGTATAAGTTGTTGTTACAGAAATTGAAGCTTGTTGCTGGATGAAATATGGTGGTTATCTGGGTTGAAGCAGGCAGTGATATTAGATCAACTATGGTTGTTGATCCATATATTTCGGGATCAACTATGGTTGTTGATCCATCTATATGGGATCAACTATGGTTGTTGATCCATCTATATGGGATCAACTACTGTTGTTGATCCTTTGAACTCATGCTTTGTAGTTTAAATCATGTAAATTTGTTCCAATGTTGAACTTGTGGTGCAATGGTAGCATGACTGACTCCATGTCAGATGATGCGTGTTCGACTCACGCCAAGTTCACTCCATTTACATGGATCAACTTTCATTGTTGATATTTTACATGGATCAACTTTCATTGTTGATCCAATTTTAGTGGATCAACAATGGAAGTTTATCCACTAAATTGGATCAACTTCTATTGCTGATTCTTTTTTTTTTTATTAAATATTATTGGTTCTATTTTTATTTGGATCAACTATTGTTGTTGATCCAAAAATATCTAAACCAGCGGCGACAATGGTGGAGGTGGTGGTGGCGACGGCGGACTAGTGGTGGAGGAGGACTGTTGGTGGTGCAATAGTGGTGGTGAAGGAGTGGTGGTGGAATATTAGTGGTGGTGGCGGTTGGTAGGCGGTGGTTGTTGAACGGTGGTGGTGGAATGGTAGTTGAATTTTGGTGGTGGTGGTACTAGTGGTGGTGGTGAAGTGGTAGAGGAAGAAATTTGTTGTATTTTGAAATAAACAAAAATATTATATGGGTGAGGGTATTAAGGTAATCTAATATTAAATGGATAAGGTTATAAAAAATAGGGACATATTTATTGTTGTATAAGGACATATTTATTGGGTGTCAAAAGTAGGGACATATAAATAATGTACCCAAATTATTTTGCGCAACGTTTTTTTTGGTGTGCAACGGATATTGGCGTTGCTCCATGTTCCAACGCCAATATCCGTTGCACACCCCCGAAATTGAAATGTTGCAAAATCCAGGATATGGTGTAGTGCGTTAACTTATTTTTAGAAGAAGAAAACCAAAGGTTAAAGGAGAATCAACTCTAGTTTAGCAAACTAGTATCAAACATAATGTGTGGGGATTAGGTTTCCCAGTTGCTAGAGTTCTCCCTTATATAATCTTTCAAATCAGGGTTTGCAATCAATGTTAGCTTAGTAACAATGCATTCAATACTCAACGTTAGATGAAAATATGATTAGATACAAGATAATATCTCTCAACCGTTAGATCAAAAACTTAGCTTGCCATACACACATGTACTTGACGATTTTGGGTTTGTGTAACCGTACCCAAACGTGTACAATAGTTGGTTCAATATTAGTCAACCAAATGGTTAGCCAAATGATAACTTTCATATCAACCATATTCTTCTTCACCATAACTAGTCTAAATGACTCAAATGAACTAGTTAGAGAGTTGTTCAATTGCTATAAGATCTTATGTACTACACAAGACACAATTGAAGCAAAAACGATGTGATTCACTCAAATCGATTCATGAACTATAAATCCACGGTTTGCAATAGCATTCCTTAGATAATTTAGATAAGTTCACGAACATCAGTTTTAGACATAACCACTCAAGTTCACGGACTGGGTTCGCGGACTCAAGTAACCGGTTGGAGTTCACAAACTCCAGCAGAAATTCTCGGGTTCGAGAACTTCCGTCAGTTCGCGGACTGAAATTGAGCTACAACTCCAGCAAAAATTCTCGGGTTCAAGAACTACGCACGTTCGCGGACTGAGTTGACTGCTCAAGTTCCGGTTTTCACTTGATCAACAAAGTTCGCAAACTTCGGTTTAAGTGCTAAGGACTTATACATATATGTGTTAACACAACAATGTTTATATCCCCCAGTGGTTATATTGTCTAAACTTTCATTTCAATCATTGAAACATTCTCAGATGATGTCATATAGTTGTTATTCACAAACTAGTTCTGTCAGAGCAATTTCCAAAGTGATTGAAATATAACATGACTTTCGTCACTAGGCAAAGATGAACTTGTCTAAAGCGAAAGCTTTACCAACACACATTTCGAGAAATAGATAAGTGGGATATACTCATATTGAAATGTCACATATGTATATCTTTAGTCTATATAGTAAAACGACTTTTGTCTCAAGATAGGAGATAGAGTAGATAGACTTTTGAGTGATATATAAGTTCAAGTCTCCACATACCTTTTAGTCGATGAAGATCCACTGGTTCCTTGAGTAGTCCTTCGTATTGTATAATGATTGCCATGGAGTTCTTGAGCTCAACTACACATTCTATCCTAGTCCGAGACCTTAGCTATAGTAGACTAGAAATCAAGACTTTATAGTTTTGATCACTAACATTGACAAACATGCTTGATATAGCAATGCATGCGAGTTCGACCGAGCAATGCTCTAACACTTGTATCTTAAATCTCCTAGATGAGCGCTAAGTATTTTCTTACTATGTGATATCATTTAAATAAAGTTGATATGAGGAGTTTCATTTTAACTATGTTATAATGTATTATCTCTAACTTCCTTAAAACTTGACATATCTTTTGGTTGTATTCATTACGATCCCATGATTTTCGTACCTTTCCAATTTTGTTGACAAAAAGGGGAAGAATTATTTAGTAGTTTCGTACTACATGCATAGGGGTGGGACTTGGGTTGGGTCAACCCACCCAACTCATGCCCAACCCGAACGTTGGGCGGGCATGGGTAATATATTTTAAATTTTTGGGCAAACTCGGGCACAATTTTTTAATAAACCCGAGTTAAATTTGGGCAAGCATGGACACAAATATTTCTAACCCGAGGAACCTACCCAACCCGAAAAACTATAATATAATTATATAAACTATTTTTATAGTTGGCAGTGTTATCTATTAAGAGAAATTTTAGCCATTATCTCCAACCCTAATAATGAAAATATAAATCATATCGATCTCATTATGAATTTAATATGAATTTTTTTTTATATTATTGTCAATAATCATAAGTAATTTAGAAATTTAAGCTAAATACAATAATTAAAAAATTTGTTATTATTACATTAATGAAAAATAAATTTTAAGACTTAAATTAAGGTCATTAGGTGCTGCTCTTCCTCCATCTTGAAAAGAAGTAAGATGCTTTATCATAAAGATCCGAGCCAATAACAAACCTTCAATTTGTCATTTGCTTAGTTTTTAGTTGTTTATTTTCAATTATGAAATATCATGTCTCCATTATTAGTAATTAGTATGCAGTTTATGTTATCGTACGAAACATCATGTCTCCCTTATTAGTTTGAATGAATAAAAATGCCAAAGAGTTTGTTTATTTGAATGTTTTGATAATATTTTTTTTGAAAACTAACGTAGAATATACTGAGTTGAGTGCTACTGTACACAAAAGCTAAAAATGAACACATCATTAATGGATAGTTAACTAAACCCCTGCAACTGTCCACAATTTTTGTGTTGTAGAGTATTATCATGGGTCAACCCGAGGAACCCGGCGAACCCAAAGAATATAACTTGGGCGGGACTTAGGCAGCACCTCCATGGGTTCCACGGGTTTCATGGGCAATTTGGGCAAAGTATTTCTACCTCAGGTTTGCCTCGTCCAAGCCTTCCAACCCGACCAACCAACCCAAGTCCCACCCCTATACATATATATGGTTTACAGATCATTATATGTGGCGTGAATCAATAATCCATAGGTTTCACCTATTATGCAAAAGATGTAAGTATTTATTAAGGGGGAGAAACATATCACCGTATTATTACTTCAAAGTTGGGATACAACTGAACTTTGGAGAATATACTTGTTTTCAATGTTATACACCTATTAATTTTATGCTTCTGTATAACGACGATTGAGAATATTTGTTTTCAATGTTGTTATCGCTACGGATATTTAACAACAACGATGCCGAGTTGAATATGTTCAGAATTATTGCAAATTGAATTTACGAAGAGTTTAAGGAGTTGAAGAAACCAAGGAAATAAAGCATGATGTATTGATAGTTTTTCACTAAAATTAACAAACGAGGAGATTGTAAGAGCATTTCTCGGTCGAAATCACAAGTGTAGCTATCTCAAGCTTGTTGTCAAAACTATATCTTTATTTCTACTCTACAATTAGTTAAGTCTCGGACTAGGATAGAAGTGTGTAGTTGAGCATTAGACTTCACGATGTTCACCAATTGAAGAAGAAGATCTACTAAAGACCTTGGAGGAACTTCATCGACAAAAGGTATGTGGAGACTAAAACTTATCTATCACTCAGAAGTCTATTCAATTTTATCTACTAATGAGACTAAGTCGTATAGCTAGATAGAATTTGTGTTATATACACATTTGAAATTTCGAGTCGAGTTTATCTCATTTATATATTTCTCGAAATACAAGTTTAAAGATTAGAAAGCTTCATCATTTACTTGACAAGTTTAGATGTAAACAATTCATTTGTTGGAAACTAAATATTAAGTCAAGATGATCATGTGAAAATTACCTTGAGCATCTTACATGATTTGTGTGAGACAATCATTTGATGTTAACTTGGGAAGTTTCGTATTGATCAATAAATCATTTGATAATTACTTGAAGCTATTGGTATGAGTAAGATTACCATTGTTGTCTTCTAAGGATATTTCGAACTAATTCAATGAGAGTTTTAGAACTACTACCAATGTATGGATACACACAGTATGTGTACCCAGTATGCGTACTGTGAAGCACTATTTCATGTATGAAACTCTTGTTTGCGAACTGTGTTTGCGAACGAGTTTATCTGTGATAGGTCCGGAACTATGGTTTGCGAACAGAAAGACTAGGCAAGGTCCGGAACTGTGGTTCACGTACTCAGTTTGCGAACTCAGTGGTTAGGTTCTAAAATCGATAAGTATGACAACTTGTTCACATACTTGTATGGTAACTATTGTCTATACTCATGAACTCAGGTTCGTTTGCGAACTAAAGTCCCTAGAAATTTAATGTATTAAGTTATGCGAACTTGCTTTTCAAACCGTGACATTATGTTCATGAATTGGTTCTTGTAAGAGTACTTTGTACTCTTACAAACCAAACCGAATATGTTTCAAATTGTTCATGGATATTTCTATGAGATAGTGAACATTTGAACAACTCTCTTGAAACACATTTAGATTCATTTGATTATCTATCATGATTGATTGATTATCAGATTTGATCTAGAAGTGTTAGATGAATATGGCTAAGCTAAAAGTGTTCATATGGATAACTTCAGTTAACTCATATCAAAATATAGGTGTATTTCATTTGTGTGTATCAAGCTAATACCATCTAACGGTGAAGATTGATTGCTTATTTTCTAAGAAAACTGAGCTTGAATCTTAAATCAGGAGTTCATCTAACGGTGGATATTGATTGCTTTGTTACTAAGTTATCTTAGATTTGATTGTAAGCAACCCTGATTTGAAAGACTATATAAGGAGGAAACCTAATACCGACACTCTTGTGTATCCTAGTTGCAAACTAGAGTCGATTCTCTATTAACCTAGGTTTCCAGTTCTTTTGAAAACTATTACTAGGTTTAACGACTTAATGACTTCGCTTGGGATTCGTGAATCCATGTCCAACTATTTTCTCTGTAGTTGTGTATCATGATCTTACTTTTTATATATTATTGAGTTTAATCTTCTCTAATATTTTCTCTAGATTTATCTCCGATATGTAAGATATAAAAAGTAATCACAACAGTTTCTTCGTCTCAGACTCTTGTGATTCCGCAATAACTTATTATGTTAATCAGTCAGGTTATTGTGAGGTGACTACTATTTATAAGCTGCTCTTCGGGAGTATAAGACCGGATTATTAGTTGAGTTTCCTTTTCACCTTGATCTTTATCTTAAGACGGAAACAATAAATAAAATAGACTTGTATGTGGGAGACAAATTTGTTTATTGAAAATACGAGGGTACCAAAATATACCACAATCTTTTATTTATCAAACTATAACTTTTGAAGAGGTTGCATAATCACTTGTCTAGGTTTGATGTAAGCGCAAAGAAATGTAAATTATTTTTTCATAGGTTGGGTATTGTCATACAGAAGGGCGTCGGTGCCCAGCTGGTGACAAGGATTCCTTCCAGTTATTTGAAGTGATCATGTTATGATAAAATAAACAATAATTTTTATTTTATTTGCATGAGAGATTAATAAAATATTCATTATAAATAATTAATGATACAATAATGATGTAAACTGATAGGGTGTAGAATACACCTTTATTTAATATCTATTGGTTATGATTTCTTTGCTATTTTTCTTGTAAATTATGTATTTTACATGTGTTTTTTAGTTATTAGGTACTCTGGAGTCGCACGGAGGAAAAGAAGAAGAAATCACCAAAATTGAGCAAAAAGGACAAATTTGTCATTTCACAGACGAATACTATTGGGAGCCCAATCAACGTTAAGGGACAACTATATTTGGAGGAGTACTAAATACAGTACTAGCTGTGGTTAAGGGGTTTTCATTTAAGGTGTCCCTTATCATTACGAATGGGTGTAAATAACGGGTGCAAATATCTCTGGGGTGTACCATCCTACCCTATACCTAACCCTAAATCGAGAAGAGAGTTCTCTTTCTCAATCATTCCTTCTTCATTCACTCACCTGAAACATAAATTGAGACCAGCAGCCTATCCTACTGAAATCGAGAGTTGAGAAATTCAGGGGAGGTTAATGGAAAATTGTGATGATAGAAGAAGAACTTGGTCGATCTATGAAAGATGATAACAAACTGAAGCTATTAGATGTATGGGTTCGAATGGGAATAGGTTGATGATCGATGGGTTCTGGATATTGTTCAACAACAGAAGGAAGATGGCGATGCAGTGGAGGAGAGAATGGTGATGCAGTATGTAAGAATTAGGGTTTGAAGATGATGAGAAGGGGATCTGATAGATGAATTCTGATGGGTTTCTGCTACTGATGGATTCGAATCTGTTTGAAGAACAAGCTCAAATTGAATTAGGGTTCGAAGCTGTTGTTGTTCTGAGAAACACAGGAAGGATGGAATTCGGAGATTGAATTGGAAATGGGTTTTGTTTTCAGTTGAAGATGGCAGCTATTGGTGCTTGAGATGGTTGCAGTATCAGATTTGAAATTGGTGGTGTTGCAGACAAGGTGTTGAAGCCGAGATTCAATTGGGTATTTGATGTGAAATGAGTTGTTGCGCTGCTGTTAATAATGCCAGGGGTCTGTAGGATATGAAGGTGTTTCCGATGATGCTAGCAGTAAGAGGAATTGTTGATGCAGTTGAGGGCTGAGTTGCTGTTGATTTCAAGTTGTATGCAGAATCGCAAGATTGAAGCAGTGATGGAATACTTGTTTGAATGGAATAGATGTATGCCTAGGATTGTTCCAGGGAAATGAAGACAGAAAAGGCTTGAAAATTATGGCCAGAAAGTCCTGTAATCAGCCGAAACTCGGCCAAATTTCCCCTACGGCGAGTTAACTCAGTACCGATCCAGCTCAGTAACTCAGACGATTAAGACGACTCACCTATGATTAAGACGGACTGACTGAAGCTGAATTCTCCTTTATTTGACTAATTGACTGACCTGCTGACTAACTGTTGACCTGTTTGACCGTTAGTCCTAACGATAGACTGACAGAATATTCCGTCGACTGAGAGAATTTTCAGGTGGCCAGCGTCGACGAACTCCGGCCAACTTCCGGCCAAAAACCCAATTTTCCGGTGACCAAAAATGCAGAATTTTGTGTGGAATTCTCTCATGTGTGTGAAGACTTAGAATTGGGAATTGGATGAAAACTTGGAAGTTTTGGAGAATTGGACTAGAAATTGGAATATGGCTCAAATTGGGAAAGTGGTGTTCCTATGGAATGTGGATTCTTTTCCTACAAAGATATGGAGAGTATTGAAGCCTATAAATAAAGGAGTTCTCTACAACTTTTACACACATCTACTTTGGAGAAGGAGTTAAAGTGCACAAGGATTGGAGGAAGGAGCAACCATCATCTTTTCAATAAGTTTTTCTTTCTTCCTTAATTATTATTATTATTGTGTGAACTCCAAACTATGAGTAGATAATTTTCTTATTGATTGAGGATGAATTCTTAGTTCTTAATATATGGTTTGAGTTTTGTTTCAATTCTACTTTGAAGTTTTTCATATGATTATCGTTTGTTTTTACTAATATTAGTGTTTATGCTTGATTGATAGGTCGTTTGGGTGGCCAACTAAATTGATTTGTTAATTGATCTAAAGCTAGTGAAAGTTAGGGGATAAGTAATCATTTCTTGACTATTTACATAAGTAGAAAACACAAGACCTTGCGGAGAGATTCCGTGGAGCAATTGAGTGTGAAAACAACGTTAGCAAGTGGACCTTAGAGTTTAACTACTAATATCAACCTAATAAATTCATAAATGTTAATGCGTTTAACTAAATTACATCTTGAGTGATCTACTACTAGTTGGTTTGGTAAATAGAATCTGGTAGTCGAGAACTTCCGTGTCCGGTGATACAAGGGATTTAGGGGTTAGCACTGATCTAGCTGCTATACCTACGGTTGGTGATAATCTATGACTAATAAAAAGTGGAAAAGAACATAACTTTAATCATTGTTTTGCAGCGAAGAAGGATTCCTTGATCTATTCTCTCTTATTGAATTCAACTTACACTTTTAATTATTTTGCTTATTTCTTTTGCTTTATAAATTTTAGAACCAATACCCCCTTTTTGTGACAATTTTACAACTAATAATCTCTTGCTCCTCGTGGGATCAATCTTGACTGCCCTATATTACTTGTTAATTAGGTAGTAAAATATTAATTAATTTGTTGTGGTTACGACACGCATCAAATTTTGGCGCCGTTGTCGTGGAGCAATGGACGATTTTAGTTGTTTTTATTTTTCTTTTTGCTTTATTCTTGCTTTGTTAGATTCTATACAGTATCTAACTTAGTTTTGTGAACCTTGTTGTAGGTACTATATCTTTGGTGAATGCTTAAAAAGGGAAGACCGAGTCCAATACGTCTTCGATCCGGCACTCAACTAAAGGATTTCATTCGATCGGTTAACACTCCGCTTCCTCGTTCTACATCAAGTGAATTCGCAGATTCGGACATAGAAGAAGCAATGGGTGATCGTACACTCAAGGACCTAGCTTCTCACAAGATCGATACACAACAATTGTGTATCCAAACTAACTCAACTTTCGAGATCAAGCCGGGGTTGATTAGAGAATTACCAAAGTTTCATGGCATGGTGAATGAATACCCAAACAAACATCTTATGGAATTCAATACCATAGTCATGGCCATGCTTCCACCGGATATTAATACGGATGGAGCAAAGTTGAAAGCTTTTCCGTTCTCTTTGGCGGGCAATGCTAAGGAATGGTTGTACTATTTGCCTTCCGGAAGTATCACAACATGGAATGGGATGAAGAAAATTTTCCATGAGAGATATTTTCCTGCATCAAAAGCTACTCAAATTCGTAAGGATATTTGTGGGATGAAGCAACATGTGGGAGAGTCATTATATGAATGTTGGGATCGGTACAAGATATTGGTGGCAAGTTGTCCACACCATCAATTTAGTGACGCCATGATAATCCAATACTTCTATGAAGGTCTCCAAACAAGTGATAGATATCTTATTGACGCCGCGGGTGGTGGTGCGCTAGTGAACAAGACGGTGGCCGAAGCTACCGAGTTGATTGAAAGTATGGCGGCAAACTCGCAACAATTCTATGCGAGAGGTGATTCAATGGTTAAGTTGGTGCATGAAGTTAGTGACTCGTCTTCACAATCTGATCACCGGTTAAACAACATCGAGAGGGTAGTGCAACGGTTGGCTGCGGTAATTATTCCGGATGATGAAACCGAACAAGTAAATGTTTTATATCCAAATCAAAGGCCAAGGTATGATCCATACTCAAATACTTACAATCCCGGTTGGAAGGATCATCCCAACTTTAGCTATGCAAACAAGCAAGTGGCGGCTCCTAATCCATATACGCAACAAGGTGGATTCCAACAATCACGTTTCCAACCTCAACAACAACAATTCCAACCACAACAAGTCAAGGAGCAAGATTCTTCGAATGATGACAAGTTGAATGTGATAATGCAAAGCATGCAAGGTCTCACTTCTATGTTACAACAAAACCAACAAAAGACCGATTCGGCAATCAAAGCTTTGGAACAAAGGACCGGTTCGGAAATCAAAGATATACAAACTCAAATGGGTCAATTGGTTACCGATATGAACTTGATGAAAGCTCAAACGTCCACAAAGCTTCTTTCACAACCATTTGTGAACCCAAGAGAGAATGTTAATGCGGTTACTTTACGAAGTGGAAGACAAGTAGAGAGTCCAAGTCATCATGAAGAAGCTAGTGAAGAGGTAGTCAAAGACAAGGAGGAAGCCGAACCAAGGAATAATTCAACACCAACCTCCCAATCCAAGGAACCGGTTCCTATTTTTACTACTCCACCTCCTTTTCCTAGTCGTTTTGCTAAGTCCAAGAAGGAATCTCAAGACAAGGCACTCATGGATATCTTCAAGAAGATAAAAATCAACATTCCATTCATTGAGGCCATCAAGACAATGCCAAGGTATGCTAAGTTCATGAAGGAGTTATGCACAAAGAAGGATAGGTTGCTTGATAATGAAATTACTAAAGTTGGCGAGAGTGCGTCGGCTATGCTTTTGAAGAAGATGCCTACAAAGTGCACGGATCCCGGTGGTTTCACGGTGCCAATTACTATTGGTAAGAAAAGGTTTGAACATGCTTTACTTGACTTGGGAGCTTCCATTAGTGTGATGTCGGCCGATATATATGACTCCTTGAATCTTGGACCGTTGAAAGAGACAAGAGTTATTATCCAATTAGCAAACAAGTCTAACATTTATCCAAAGGGACTTGTAGAAGACGTTCTAGTGCAAGTGAATGAGTTAATTTTTCCGGTGGATTTCTTTGTGGTGGATATGGACAACAATGAGAATCGTTCGTCTACTTATCTACTTCTAGGGAGGCCATTTATGAAGACCGCGAAGATGAAGATTGATGTTGATAAGGGTACACTTACTATGGAATTCGACAAGGAAGTAATACACTTCAACATATTCGAAGCCATGCGCTACCCAAGTGATGTGCATTCCGCTTACTCCATTGATATGGTTAGTTCATTAGCGCAACAAATGGTGGAATTGAATCAAGAGGACGAACTTGATGTGGTGTTGCAAAAGAGCATTGAATTGGACGTCCACGGCTTTCCTAACTTGGATGTTGAAATTTCCAAGGAATTGGTGGAGACGTGTGGTGCTTTGACGGCATTACAAGAAGCTAAAGGTAATGTTTCATATATTTCTTTACCCGTGAATGATGAATTACTTGTACCATCTATTGTGAAGGTGCCTAAACTAGAGTTGAATCCACTTCTAGACAATTTGAAGTATGCATTCTTGGGAGATGGAGATGATCTTCCGGTGATTATTTCAAAGAACCTCATACCGGTACAAGAAGACCGTTTGCTTAGAGTCTTGAAAGAGCACAAAACGGCTATTAGGTGGACAATTGCGGACATCAAAGGCATTATTCCATCCATGTGCATGCATAGGATTCTAATGGAAGAGAATGTGAAGCCGGTAAATGATGCTCAACGTAGGATTAATCCTCCCATGATGGAGGTTGTGAAGAAATAGATACTCAAATTGCTAAGTACGGGGGTAATTTACCCAATTTCCGATAGCAAGTGGGTTAGTCCGGTACAAGTGGTGTCAAAGAAGTCCGGTGTTACGGTTGTTCAAAATCAAGACGATGAACTTGTTCCTACAAGAGTTCAAACCGGTTGGAGAGTGTGCATTGACTATAGAAAGCTTAATTCCGCAACCCGAAAGGATCACTTTCCTTTACCTTTCATTGATCAAATATTGGAGCGGTTAGCGGGGCATTTGTATTGTTATTTCTTGTACGGTTATTCGGGATACAACCAAATTGTGATTGCACCGGAGGACCAAGAGAAGACCACTTTCACTTGTCCGTTTGGAACGTTTGCATATAGACGGATGCCATTTGGTCTTTGCAATGCACAGGCTACTTTCCAAATATGCATGGTGAGTATATTCTCGGATTACGTGGAGCGCATTATTGAGGTATTTATGGACGACTTTAGTGTTTATGGTAATTATTTTGATAGATGTTTAGACAACCTTGAACTAGTTCTTAAACGATGCATAGACACAAACCTTGTCCTTAATTGGGAGAAATGTCATTTTATGGTAAACCATGGCATAGTACTTGGTCACATTGTGTCCTCTCAAGGGCTCGAAGTGGACAAGTCAAAGATAGATTTAATAAGAAACTTATAATATCCCACTTCGGTGAGGGAGGTTCGTTCTTTTCTTGGCCATGCAGGTTTCTATAGGCGGTTTATCAAGGATTTATCAAAAATCTCCATGCCGATGTGCAAGTTACTACAAAAGGAGGTACCTTTTGACTTCAACAAGGAATGCAATGATGCTTTTGACAAATTGAAGGAAATGTTGACAAGTGCGCCAATTATCAAGTCACCGGATTGGAATCTTCCATTTGAACTAATGTGTGATGCTAGTGATTATGCGGTTGGAGCCGTTTTGGGTCAAAGAGTGGACAAGTTGTCCCATGTTATCTATTATGCATCTAGGACCCTCAATGATGCACAAATCAACTATTCTACCACGGAAAAGGAGTTATTGACTATAGTGTTTGCATTGGAAAAAATTCGATCATACTTGGTGGATACAAAGGTTATTGTGTATTCCGATCATGCCGCACTTAAATACTTACTAAAGAAGAAAGAAGCTAAGCCAAGATTAATCCGGTGGATCCTATTACTACAAGAGTTCGACATAGAAATTCGAGATAAGAAAGGTGTGGAGAATACCGTTGCGGATCATCTTAGTAGACTTGTTATGTCTCACGAAGAACTTCCATTACAAGACCGCGTTCCAGACGAACAACTTTTCTCCTTGGAAGAATCAACACCTTGGTATGCGGATATAGTGAATTACTTGGTGACAAGAAATGTACCTAGTACAATGTCCAACTTCCAAAAGATGAAACTTAAGAAGATAGCGAAGCAATATGTGTGGGATGAACCATACTTATGGAAATATGGCGTTGATCAAATAATACGAAGGTGCGTACCTAACTCCGAATTTCAATCTATTCTCTCCTTTTGTCATACTTTTGCTTGTGGTGGCCATTTTGGTTCTAAACGTACCGCTCTCAAAGTTCTTGAAAGTGGATTTTATTGGCCCACCTTGTTTGAAGATTCATATGTTTTTTTGTAAATCGTGTGACCGATGTCAAAGAACGGGCAATCTAGGTGCTCGAAATCAAATGCCACTCACACCAATTCTCACCGTAGAGATTTTTGATGTGTGGGGAATTGATTTTATGGGCCCTTTTGTCAATTCGAATGGAAATTTTTATATACTTCTTGCCGTAGATTATGTTTTAAAATGGGTGGAAGCTAGAGCCACCAAAACTAATGATTCTCAAGTTGTTTGTGATTTTTTAAGAGAAAACATATTCACTAGGCACGTCATACCAAGAGTGGTGATAAGCGATGGAGGCTCGTATTTCAAGAAGTCTTTTCATGCTCTCCTCAAGAAGTACAACATAACACACAAGATTGGTACGCCTTACCATCCACAAACTAGTAGACAAGCGGAAATTTCAAACCATGAGATCAAGTCCATTCTTGAGAAAACGGTGAATACCACAAGGAAAGATTGGAGCTTTAAGCTCAATGATGCACTTTGGGCATATAAAACGGCGTACAAGACACCGATTGGTATGTCTCCATATAGGTTGGTTTATGGCAAAGCTTGTCATCTTCTGGTTGAACTTGAACATAAGGCTTATTGGGCGATAAAGAAATTCAACATGGAGTATGATGAAGCGGGGAAACAAAGAAAGTTACAACTAAATGAGCTAGAGGAGATACGTAATGATGCTTACGAGAGTGCCCGGATTTACAAGGAAAAGACCAAGCTTTTTCATGACAAGATGATTTCTCGTAAAAGATTCATTATGGGGAAAAAAGTCATTTTATTTCATTCTCTCCTTAAACTATTTCCTGGAAAATTAAGGTCCCGTTGGATTGGACCATATGTTGTTACTAATGTTTTTCCTTATGGTGCAGTTGAAATTACTAGCCTTAGAGACAACTCGGTTTCCAAAGTCAACGGCCATAGATTGAAGCCATACTATGAAAACATCGCCTATGTGAATGTGGATGAACTTCCATTTGAATATTTTCTCCCTCAAGAGGAGTAGTACGAAGCAAGAGCTATGTCGGACCGTCGACTTTAAAACAAGCGCTAAGTGGGAGGCAACCCACCGGTTTTGTATTTCTTATCCTTTTGTTTTTATTTTCTTTTTGTTTTGTTTGTTTACTTTTCTTGTTCCATATCATATTAAGATTTCCCACCTTGACTTTACTTGGATGATTCAATTATATTGAGGACAATGTAAGGTTTAAGTGTGGGGGAGTGGCTAAGCATATATTTTTGCATAAAAAATAAAAAATTTGCATAAAACTTTCAACTTTTAGAGATTTTAGAGTCACTAGCATCCTTCTAGGTATGTTTACATAAGAGAATTCTGACCGACATAATTGAACTTGGAAGTGTTAGGGAACTACGTTCGATTTCTTGCTTGTTAGAGTGTTAAATAATGGATTTAATCATGCCGGTGATGCAAATTTGGTGCAGGGAGAATTGCGTTATTAGAGTTGTTGATCAATCATTAGTGGAGACTACCCATTTTCATATCAACCAAGGCACCGACCAAAAATTCTTCCTTGACTAAAGAGCTTCTTTTGAGTGTGTGTCACCGTACGTTAATTCCGGGTAGAATGGTGAGCTACCCAATTTCACACCAATTTCAGCACTATTTTGATCTCTTGAGTGCTAATTTTTGTCAATCATGAGGGTGACGTCTATGATGAAAGCCTCCTTCTTGTAGTTCGATTTGCAGTTAGCACCATTCACTCAACAACGGGTCCATAGAAACACCATAATCATCAACAACAAGGGAGCGACATAAAAATCTACAGGGGAAGTTGAAAAGGTTCAAGGTTTGCAAGCAACAATGGGACAAGAAAAGTGCAAATTTCATATTCAAGTAAACCAACATACAATGAGCAGATTTTTACATACAAGTTGAAGACTTATTTACAATAGCAAAGAAAAGCAAAAGGTGAGAATTATTGAAGTTTATGATTTCAAGACGATACAAGTTGTGAAGAATCAAGCGGTAAAGTACTTTTCCACGGCCATGGTTGTTTTATTTTTCACTTTGATTTGTATTTTGTTTCTCTTGTCTAGAAAAAAAAATAATGAAAAAAAAATTGAAAAATATGAGACAAGAGAAATATCTGTTATTGTGTTTGTTTGTTTGTTTGTTTTTATTTAATAAGCCGTGGGGAAGGAAAATCTATAAGGAAGTTTCAAGCGATAAGGATTTTAAGAAAAAAGGTTACAAATTGTCAAGGATTTATGAAGTTCAAGTGTTTATCATCAATAGTTGAAGCCGAAGACCAAGAAGATGAAGACGAGGAGAGGAAGACGTTTCTTTTGGATTCCGTGAGAGTGGTGTTATCATAATTGGCAATCGGATGTGAAGGTAAGTAAGTAATCCCATCCTCGATAATAGTGGTTGATTTCCTTTCTTAGAGATCGTTAGAAAAAAATGGTTTTTCAAAATATTAAAAGATGTGGGTTTTTCAAAATTTCGGAAGTTATCCTTCCTACCATTCAACGTGTTGCAGGAATTCTCTCTTCATTCCTACCTGCACACATGTAAGACCCATAAAAAAGCCGTCTTTTTGAGTGCAATTATCACAAAACCCTTTCTGGTGAGGCAGAAGTCGAGGCG
Source organism: Papaver bracteatum (assembly GCA_023529315.1). NCBI lineage: Eukaryota > Viridiplantae > Streptophyta > Magnoliopsida > Ranunculales > Papaveraceae > Papaver > Papaver bracteatum. Next base: position 1,719,234 of record JAJJWX010000433.1, read on the forward strand.
AAATGCTTATTGACCGTTTCTCAAACACGTGTTCTCTCATTATGGTGTGGTTATTTCTCACTCAACATTTAAGAATGAGAATATGTTCTTTAGTATTTCTAACTTCTTATTACTAGCAGGAAGAAACTCTATGTCCTCATAGCTCTTTGGATGCTTGGAACGCTAGAAAGCTTTGAAGTTGTGAGTTTTAGTTTGATTTGCTCGAGGACTAGCAAAGTCTAAGTGTGGGGGAATTTGATAGGGTGTAGAATACACCTTCATTTAATATCTATTGGTTATGCTTTCTTTGCTATTTTTCTTGTAAATTATGTATTTTACATGTGTTTTTGAGTTATTAGGTACTCTGGAGTCGCACGGAGGAAAAGAAGAAGAAATCACCAAAATTGAGAAAAAAGGGCAAATTTGTCATTTCACATACAAATACTATTGGGAGCCCAATCAACGTTAAGGGATAAATATATTTGGAGGAGTACTAAATACAGTACTAGCTGTGGTTAAGGGGTTTTCATTTAAGGTATCCCTTATCATTACGAATGGGTGTAAATAACAGGTGCAAATATCTCTGGGGTGTACCATCCTACCCTATACCTAACCCTAAATCGAGAAGAGAGTTCTCTTTCTCAATCATTCCTTCTTCATTCACTCACCTGAAACATAAATTGAGACCAGCAGCCTATGCTACTGAAATCGAGAGTTGAGAAATTCAGGGGAGGTTAATGGAAAATTGAGACGATAGAAGAAGACCTTGGTCGATCTATGAAAGATGATAACAAACCGAAGCTATTAGATGTATGGGTTTGAATGGGAAGAGGTTGATGATCGATGGGTTCTGGATATTGTTCAACAACAGAAGGAAGATGGCGATGCAGTGGAGGAGAGAATGGTGATGCAGTATGTAAGAATTAGGGTTTGAAGATAATGAGGAGGGGATCTGATAGATGAATTCTGATGGGTTTCTGCTACTGATGGATTCGAATATGTTTGAAGAACAAGCTCAAATTGAATTAGGGTTCGAAGATGTTGTTGTTCTGAGAAACACAAGAATGATGGAATTGGGAGATTGAATTGGAAATGGGTTTTGTTTTCAGTTGAAGATGGCAGTTGTTGGTGCTTGAGATGGTTGTAGTAGAAGATTTGAAATTGGTGGTGCTGCAGAAAAGGTGTTGAAGCCGAGATTCAATTGGGTGTTTGATGTGAAATGATTTGCTGCGCTGCTGTTGATAATGCCAGGGGTCTGTAGGATATGAAGGTGTTTCCGATGATGCTAGCAGTAAGAGGAGTTGTTGATGCAGTTGAGGGATGAGTTGCTGTTGATTTCATGATGCAAGATTGAAGCAGTGATGGGATGCTTTTTTGAATGGAATAGATGTATGCCTAGGATTGTTCCATGGAAATGAAGATAGAAAAGGCTTGAAAATTATGGCCGGAAAGTCCTGTAATCAGCCAAAACTCGGCCAAATTTCCCCTCCGGCGAGTTAACTCAGTACCGATCCATCTCAGTAACTCAGACGATTAAGACGACTCAACTATGATTAAGATGGACTGACTGAAGCTGACTTCTCTTTCCTTTGACTAATTGACTGAATTGCTGACTGACGGTTGACCTGTTTGACCATTAGTCCTAACGGTGGACTGACGGAATATTCCGTCGACAGAGAGAATTTTCAGGTGGCCGACGTCGACGAACTCCGGCCAAAAAACCGGTTTTCCGGGGACCAAAAATGAAGAATTTTGTGTGGACTTATCTCATGTGTGTGAAGACTTAGAATTGGGAATTGGATGAAAACTTGGAAGTTTTGGATAATTGGACTAGAAATTGGAATATGGCTCAAATTGGGAAAGTGGTGTTCTTATGGAATGTGGATTCTTTTCCTACAAAGATATGGAGAGTATTGAAGCCTATAAATAAAGGATTTCTCTACAACTTTTTACACACATCTACTTTGGAGAAGGAGTTAAAGTGCACAAGGATTGGAGGAATGAGCAACCATCATCTTTTCAATAAGTTTTTCTTTCTTCCTTAATTATTATTATTATTGTGTGAACTCCAAACTATAAGTAGCTAATTTTCTTATTGATTGAGGATGAATTCCTAGTTCTTAATATATGGTTTGAGTTTTGTTTCAATTCTACTTTGAAGTTTTTCATATGATTATCGTTTGTTTTTACTAATATTAGTGTTTATGCTTGATTGATAGGTCGTTTGGGTGGCCAACTAAATTGATTTGTTAATTGATCTAAAGCTAGTAAAAGTTAGGGGATAAGTAATCGTTTCTTGACTATTTACATAAGTAGAAAACACAAGACCTTGCGGAGGGATTCCGTGGAGCAATTGTGTGTGAAAACAATGTTAGCAAGTGGACCTTGATCTAAGAGTTTAACTACTAATATCAACCTAATAAATTCATAAATCTTAATGCGTTTAACTAAATTACATCTTGAGTGATCTACTACTAGGTGGTTTGGTAAATAGAATCCGGTAGTCGAGAACTTCCGTGTCCGGTGATACAAGGGATTTAGGGGTTAGTACTGATCTAGCTGCTATACCTACGGTTGGTGATAATCTATGACTAATAAAAAGTGGAAAATAACATAACTTTAATCATTGTTTTGCAGCGAAGAAGGATTCCTTGATCTATTCTCTCTTATTGAATTCAACTTACACTTTTAATTACTTTGCTTATTTCTTTTGCTTTATAAATTTTAGAACCAATACCCCCCTTTTGTGACAATTTTACAACTAATAATCTCTTGCTCCCCGTGGGATCGATCTTGACTGCCCTATATTACTTGTTAATTAGGTAGTAAAATATTAATTAATTTGTTGTGGTTACGACATGCATCATAAACAACCACAACCATCGATTTAGCTTTCCCAAGAATGAATCCAGAGCGTCCTTTATCTAGGTTAAGTTGTCCATGCTTTGTTTTATATTCTTGATATTAAAAAAGATTGATATCTGGTTAACTAACGATTGAATGAGAGAAAAAAAAGGAAAAAAATGATATGCATATGATCATTTAATGACCAAATCATTCTATGGCCGGAAGGACTCTCCATAGTTACCTCCACATATTTGAAAGGACCCCTATGAATTCAAAAACATACGAATGTTAAAATCATCCATAGAAACGCTTTCTGGTCCATAAAATATGGATCACCACAAAAATATGGAGTTGCTCTAACAATTGAGCTCATAACAGTTGGTCCTAATTTCCCCTATTTCCACACGGGAAAATTAGGGGCAGGCCCAAAAATAAATAAATTATACTAGCAGGCCCACGATTAATTTTCCCTACGGTCGCACCCAAAGTTTTTTTAAAAATTTAAAAATGTGAAAAAAGTCACTAATACCCTCAGCGGTTTCGTACGGTTAGAATAACTCCCATTTATTTCAATTACACCCGTTACTACTTACTACTATTTCTTCTTTATCTTCATCGGTTTCTCCTTCACGATCTACAATTTTTTTTTTCTCCATCATCATTCGCAAAAACCAAACCCTAGAAATCAATTTCAAAATCAAAAACCCTAGAAACTACTTACAGATTACAGATTACAAAATCAAAAACCCTAGAAACTACTTACAGATTACAAAACCTAGAAACACAGTTCGTCAAAAATGGATGAAACGCCAAGTAAAACGCGTCTTCAGAAGTCGAAACAGAAGAAAACAGGTATTGAAACTAGCTTTAATCGATGTATTCTTGCTTGCATTCAGTAGATTTGATTTTTTTTTTTCGATTTTAACTTTGTTCTTGATGTTGAGGACGAATGATAAATTCAATCGAAGAAAAAGAAAAAAAATGGTGAGATTCAGCAATTACTTCATCTGTTTGTGTTTGTGTTTTGATTTTATTTTTTCCATTTTTGTATCTTTAATTTTAAGTTTTGTTTGTACCAGAAATCGATGATGAACCAGAAGCCGGAAATCCCAAAAAGAATAACAAATCTAAGAAGAAAATTGTTTCTGGTGAAATTTTCATCCTAAATATGTTTACCCCTAATTTCTTTTGCTCTATAACTTACCCACTCTTTGATTTTAACATCAATTTTACCTGATGATGTTGAAGATGAAAACGTAGAAAGTGATAGTGACCAACCACTAGTAAAGATGCAAAAGAAAGCAAAGAAAAATACTGTGGAAAGATTGGAAGTCTCTGGTATGCATCCTCACTAACTGATGTGTGATTATGCATAAAAAAACTGCATAACAAGTTATTTGAGTGCATAATAAGTTATGCATACTTTATGAATGATTGCAGAACAGGTTATGCATCTGTAATTGTGAATGTATGACTAGTTCTACATTATGCATGACAGGTTATGCAGCATAAAATCTAGTTATGCATTATGCATGAAAGGTTATGCAGCATCAAAATAAATGTGCATAACATGTTTTGCAGATACTTGACATATTATGCTTTCAAAAAAGCACTGCATAACACCCATTTTTAAGTGTTACTTTTTCATTTTAATTTATTTAAGTTTTAACATCATTTTCACCTGCAAATGATGTTAATCTAGAAGTGGAAAAGGCAGAAACTGATGGTGAACAACAGCAAAAGGAGACGAGAACCAACATAAAGCACGGCGCTGCCAAGAAGAAGAAGAAAGTCTCTGGTATGCATTACTCCATAACCTGATATGAATAACATATTTATTTGTGTGTCAATAAGATCCCGAAGCAACCACCCCACCAAGGAAGTCGCAGAGATTGAAAGATCAGGAATCACCTAGTTTACCTAAGCCTGAAGAAGAAAAGAAAACAAAGAGATCAAAGAAATCTGCACCAAAGGAAATTTCGGATGATGACTCAGATGATTTTGAGAAAGCTGAACCAAAGGAAACTGGTAAGATTTGCTTGTGATTTCCTTTTTGTGTGATATATTGTTTCTTTAGTATGATTGATTTGTTTCAATATTGATTTGGTCTGTTTCAGTCAAGCAAGCTGTTGATAAGCAAAGGAAAAGAAAAAGATGTGAACCCAAACAATCAAAAGACGTGAAAAGTAAGAAGAAGGAGAAGCAAATTGAAAGATCTGAAAGTGAAGAAGAAGAAGAACATGATCAGCAAATGTGTTGTCTATAAACCAGGTGCGTTGAATTCCTGTTATGCATCACTAAATAAAATTATGTTGATCATTTACCTACTAGTTTTGTAGTTAACAACTTGTAAATAAAACATATAATGCTTCTTTAAAAAAAATGCATAATAGGTTATGCAGACAACTGGGTGTGCATAACAAGTCATCATAGGTTATGCATCAAAATAAATCTGCAAAAAATACATTCTAAAAAGTAGTTCATTATAGGTTATGCATTGTAATTATTGTGCATAACAGTTTATGCATATGCATGAATAAGAGGCATAGGAGGTTATGCAGTCAAAATAGCGTTTCTAACTTAGTAAAATGCAATTTTTTTGCTCTTTTATTTATGCAGGTAAACCTAAAACCAAGCCTGTAACTCAGAAAGGTACTTATAGAGCAGGATTTCTAAGGGTAGGTACCTTGTTCACAAAAATAAAGGAAAGAGGTGGTTTTACTCCACGCAGGCTTGTGTGATGAATGTGTGTCCATTTGGGAAATTCTATAACTGTGTATCTACTGCGGACAAGGCATTGTTTGATGGTAAGAGCATCCAGCTGATGGATAAGGTCTTTTTATCATATAACCATGATGATTTAAGTCAGCATTCATTCAAGGTGTCTGAAAACAAGTGTATACCGTCAACAGCCAATGAGCTTGCTGCTACTTTTCTGATTCCAAAAGTCTAAGGAGATAGAGGAAGAAATATTCTGACTTCAAAGGAAGAGCTAGATATGACTCGGTCACTTGCCTTGGTCAAGAAATTCCACTCAATACAGCAGCTGCTAAAGTGAGTACATATCCCAAAGCACGGGTAACAAAGGTTTGGGTAGAGGATATTCAAAGGCTGGTGTTGGAAAAACTTGATAAGAAAGGTTGTGAAGAGGAAGTTGTCTGCCTCTACATGCTAGTCGTGTTGTTCTTTTGTGGGTCAATGGGAGAAAATTTGGACGTCAAATATGTTGGTTTGGTGAAGAATTTTCAGACCATGGACTCTGTATCATTTCCTGATTTGATTCACGATAACCTGATGAACAACATCAAAACTGTGAAGGAAAAGAATCTTCAGATCAGGAATTTCCCTGGTTGCACTATATATTCTCTTGTGAGTTGGTTTTTTTTTTGTTTACTTAATTCTCTTTCAATAAATCAAATCTACAAAATATCTTATATATTAGTTATTGTTTTTTGCAGCTTTGGTTGGCTGAGAAATCTAACATAGCTGAGTTGGTATCTGACATCAAGGTCAGTGACAGTGATACTACACCAAGAGTTGGGAGGTGGGACTTTGCAGCAATAAAGAAAGCAATGATCAAGAAGAATATTACAGACTTGCGGTTATTTTTGTATGAACCTTTCTAAATTATCTGCATAACATCTTATGCATATGCAATTGTGAATGAATAACCAGTTATGCATTATTTAAAAATGACAAAAGTGTTAAGCAGGGTTGTGAAATATGAGTGCATAATATGTTATGAACCTTTCTAAATTATCTGCATAACATCTTATGCATATGCAATTGTGAATGCATAACCAGTTATGCATTATTTAAAAATGACAAAAGTGTTAAGCATGGTTGTGAAATATGAGTGCATAATATGTTATGCAACTCCAATGTTTAATGCATGGTTAGTTATGCATTGTTTAACATATCTGTATCACATGTTATGTTATGCATATAAGAAATGTTGTTATATTAAAAATGAGTGCATAATATGTTATGAACCTTTCTAAATAGTTGCATAACATCTTATGCATATGCAATTGTGAATGCATAACCAGTTATGCATTATTTAAAAATGACAAAGTGTTATGCAGGGTTGTGAAATATGAGTGCATAATATGTTATGCAGCTCCAATGTTTAATGCATGGTTAGTTATGCATTGTTTAAAATATATGCATCACATGTTATGCATATAAGAAATGTTGTTATATTTGTTATGCATTCCCTGATGAGTATTATTAATCATGTTGCAGTTTCATGAGAACTTTAGAGATGCGTACATTCCAATGGAGTTGGAACTCTGTGAACCAAGAGAACAAAGAAATAAGAAAACTATATATGAGCTCATCGCAATGGATCTTGAGGTGAACAGGGACAAGTATGAAGATGCATTTTAGGATGCGTTACAGATCATTGAAGAGGAGAAGTTTCCCAATAGTCCCGAAGCAAGGTTGAAGAATGTCCAAGAAATGCTAAAAGACATCAAGCAGACTCAGAAGGAATATAGACAGACTGGAGGAGACTTCAATTCTCAGTTGTACAATAAAGTGAAGGAGTTGCTCGTTGCTTCAGGCGTGAAAGAGGAGGTGCGAGTGGAATCATCAGCTGGCCCTAGCGTCAATGCATCATTAGCTGAGCCAAGCGTCCCACTAAGCCAAAACTTGCCCAGGAATAAGACAGTTGTTGAAGTGGTATCCTCAACTGAGCTACCTACACAAGAATCATTGCCGCAAGTTATCAGACTTGATAGCCAAGACCAAATGGCTAGTCAGGGACTCTAGTCTTCACCTTACAAGTTCATGGACCTGGAAAAATCTGTTAATCTCTCAGCGAAAAGGAAACAGACATGCCAGAGGAATTGCAGACAACACCAAATCTGGAAACAACTCAAGAAAGAATTGAGGCACATGAAAAAGAATTCCTTGCTGGTGATGATGGTGCTGGAGGAGAAGGTGGTGATGATGGTGCTGTAGGAGAAGATGGTGCTGGAGAAGAAGATGGTGAACATCTTCCAGAAACTCAGAATGTAGCTGAAGGGCCCTCATTTAATCTCCATATTTCACAAGGAGAAGATGGTGCTGGAGGACAATAACATCAAGATGTTGAGATGCCATAAGAGCTAGTCGCAACAAAGCCGCAACAACCCACTGTTGAGATGGCAGAAGATAAAGTCGCAGAAAAGTCACAACAACCAGTTGTTGAGACGGACGTTGCTGCAGATAAGGAGACGGCCACTGATGCTGAAAAAAATAAAGCTGCAGAGATGGAGAACATTTCACATACATTGGTACAGAAATTATAAAACAGATTATGTATTTGAATATCCATGAACTGCTTGAAGTTTTTTTTAATGTCACAATCAACTATGTACTATTTATTATTTTTAATCAACTATATACTATTTATTATGTTGTTGTTTTGCTATTTAATCAACTACTATTTACTTAATTTCAAAATAAATTGGTTATATCTAACACATTTTAGTTACATGAATATGTAGGAAGAAGAACTAAAAGAGGAATTTGTTCCAAAAACAGTCTTTGAAAAGAAGAAAGTTGTGAAGAAATACACCACTAAAGGAAAAGAAAACAAGGCATACGAGGATGAGAACCAACCAGGAAGCAAGGTAAGAAGAATCAAGGAAAGGACAACATGTAATGATAGGACAAACATTGTACTGCTCAAAGATTGTGAGCTAGGGAAGCAGTAGAAGCAAAAAGACAAGCCTGATGAGAATAAAGTTGAAGAAGAAAATCCTCGTACGTCTGTTGGCGGGCCGTTCAAAAAATTACCTCCGCTGGAAACAATGGAATGCTTTCAAGATTACAAGGATACAATAGAACCGTCCTTGATGGAAGTACTGAAGACATACTTTGAGAATTCCAACATCCTGTAAGTACATCAAAACTACCTTTATGCTTGTTTAAAAAAATCAATGCATTACAGGTTATGTTTCTTATGAAATAAATGCATAAGAAGTTATGCTTAAAAAAAAAACCATGCATAATTAATTATGCTTCTAAAACAATCGGTGCATAACACAAACCTCTAGTTTATGGTTGCGCCGCATGTCACTTGAATAAAACATCTCACTAATTATTTCGTCTGCAGAAATTCGTCTTGGAGTATCAGAGAAGGAGAAGACCCGTACTTGTGGGATATTCGGATTCACGGAGATATAATAAGGTAGCTAATGAACAATGAATACCTGGAAGAACAAGTACTACTCTACTACAGTTATAGGTTGTTCGCGAAGCGGAAAAATGAAGAGAATGATGTGAGTATTCAACAGAGGTATGCAGAGTCTGCATTCATGAGGCCAGATGCTTGGGTAAGTCAACAAAAGAATTTCATTTTGCTACATAACAAGTCATTATTTCATATTATCTTATGCCCATATTATTTACTCGTGCATAACATGTTACGCAACTAGTTTTGAACTGCAAAAACAAGTTATTCATCATTGTTTCCTACACCTGTTGTGCACCCTTTCAATTATATCCACTAACTTTTTTTTCCTAAAAAATATTTCTTTTGCAGTTCTTTGTTTAAACAAAGGAGAAAGATGGGATTTCCAAATATGTTGGAGAATTCATCTTGAATCTCCCTATTTAAGTTGAGAAAATGTTCATCCCAATGAACTATATGACAAACGAAAACCCTGCTGGTACACATTGGACATTGTTAGAGTATGGCTTTTCAGAGGGTGAGTAGAACTTCTATAAAAGTCTTGAAGGCTATAAAGTTTACTGCAAGAAACAAGCGCTTATAATGGCAAAGGCTTGTATGCCTTATTTGATCGAAAGGTATGAAAAACTGAATCTATCACCAGAAATTGTGGATATAAAGAGGGAACCGCTTGTATACAAGGATATTTTTGCCAGGATTGTTCCTGAACAAGGTCATCACCCCGACTGCCTAATATTTGTATGCTACTATATGAAAATGAGCATGAAGTCTAGAGTCAGGCAGAAATGGCTGAAGTTGGGAAAGGAAGATGCAGTAGAAAAAGCCAACAAGAAAAAAGTAAGTACGGTATTGAAATTGCTGACGGATATTGGAAACAGTTGGGGGATAGATGCCAATGAAGACATCTGGGATGATGATGCGCGTCAATGCGATGAAGTTGTGCGTAAATGCTCCTGATGATGTGCATAATAGAAAGGTTGAAACGTAACTTTGTTTTAACAACCCGTGTGTTGTTGGTAGGATGAACAATTTAACTTGGGAGTGAAAACTAATGGGAAAGTAGTTAGTGTGAAGCTTAACTTCAATCAGTAGTTATGTGTAATGCGTTGGTATGAGTCTTGTCTGAACAACTTATATCTTGTTATCTTGTCGATATTTATATATATATATATATATATTTGCTGCAATCTTATTTCATTTAACTGTACTATGATAACGAAGGGGCACTGCCCCCTCGACCCCCGATTATAAACATAACATGATATAAATCTTACAAGGAAAATGAAGGAACGACATGTTAAATATAAACATCAAAATATCATGTTATGCAACAAAAAAGCACATGTTATGCAAAATAAAACAAATGTGCATGACTTGTTATGCAGACGCATTACTTGTTATGCAGATACATATGCATGAAAGAACCAAAGTTGAATGACTCGTTATGCAGCCATCTTTAAAAGAATAAATGCATAACAGATTGTGCATCTTCAAAAGAGAATGCATAACAGATTATGCATCATCGAAAACTAATGCATAATCTATTATGCATTTAAGATTAAAAAAAAATGAAAACATAATCTGATACAAGCAGAAAAACATACACTGAAAAAAAACAAGTATTTTTTCATAAAACCAATACAAAAAAGAAACTAAGTAAAAAAAAAGTACTTGTTCATAATAACTAATTAAAGAAAAACGAATAAGGTTCAAACATAAAAGTAATAGTCTGAAGAAACAAACAAGATAATTGCTCTCCCTTAACTTCCCTTCGGCTGCTTCGGCGGCTTCTTGTAACATGCTTAGTACAAGTTTGCTTGTTGTGATTACCAAGCTCACAACAATTACCACAGCGCATAGCTCTCCTGGCAGCTTCTCGTAACGGCTCAAATGTCTATTAGCTTGTGGTCTCCCTGGCGGCCTCCTAACATCAGGTACATCGATAATATCATTACCTTCATAAACTGCAGGCATGTTGTAGTTCGGAATAGGATGAATTGCATGGCTGTAGACATTATTGAAGTATGCAGTAGTGAAATAAGGTTCAACAAAATCATACGGATTAGAACCAGACATTGTTATCGATGCGAAAGCATGCACACATGGAAATCCATAGACGCGCCACCTCTGACAGGTACATGTCCTTGCCTCATGGTTAACACTATGAGAACTCTCCGCTCCCTCCATTTCATAAACATGAGTATCGGACTGTATAACCATCCAGGTTAAACCCTCATCAATAAGAGCCTTCATCTTAGCTTCATTCTTCGGTGTGAGAATTGTTATGAAACTTTTACCAGTATTACACCTTTCTGACATCATACCCATCACATCCTTCCTTATATGATCCATAAGAGCATTTGCAGGGAGGTTCTTGTGTACCTTGATCCAACTATTGAAGGATTCAGCAAGATTAGAAGATGTCCTACCATACCTACAACCCTGAAAAAAGGCATTTGACCACTTCTCCGGAGGGATATCTTCAATATAGTCTGCAACCCAACCACAACCAAGACCCCTAATCGTAGCGATGGAAGTTTGGAAACCTTCGGGACTAAGAGCATACGCAGCAGCTTGAAAGGCATAAATAACAACACCATACCTTTTGTCAGAGCCATTAATTGGTAAGTTCATCTTCAGATGATAGTAGCAGAAACTATGGAAGGCTCCAGGAAAATAAACTGGAATAGCTCTCTTTAATCCTTATGCACGATCAGATAAAAATGTGATTGGCCTTTGATCATGATCAACGACATAACTCAAATTCCTCATGAACCATTCCCAGTTATCATTATCTTCACCATGTACCAGGGCCATGGATAGTGGAAAGAACCCTGCACAGCAAAAAAAATATAATCAAGTCAGCGTAAACAGGAAGTATACGTGCTAAAAACAGATGCATAATATCTTATGCATCTAAACTAAATAGTGCATAAGATATTATGCACTTGCATAAAAAAGGATGCATAAGATCAGAAAAGTGAAAAACAATAATGCATAAGACATCATGCAGTTAAAATAAATAATGTATAATGTCTTATGCATCTAACAGAAATGATGCATAACCAGAGAAGTGAAAACAAAAAATGCATAATGTCTTATGCATCTAAACTAAAAGATGCATAATACATTATGCAGTTAAAATAAATAATGTATAATGTCTTATGCATCTAAACAGAAATGATGCATAACCATAAAAGTGAAAACAATAATGCATAAGACATTATGAAGCCAAAATAAATAATGCATGAGACATTATGCACATATATAAGAAGCATGCATTATCAGAAGAAAAAAAAAACCATTTTTAGCATTGATAGCGGTTGCAGCCATGAGGCATCCTCTATATCTCCCTGTAAGAAAGGTAGCATCGACATATATCATGGGACGAAGGTAACGGTAACCGTGGATGCATGCCTCGAAAGCAATAAAAAGACGCACAAACTTATTTGAAGGTGCCTCATCTTCTAATTCAGTTGAACTATCCTCGTTCAATTCAGGTTCATCCATTTGAACTTGAAAATCAATCCAACTCCCAGGATTTGTGCTGCGAATGGCATCTACATACCATATCAGATGCGAATACGACATGGCCTCATCACCAAATATATCCTCATACACTTTCTCTCTTCCATTGTAAGCTTGGAAATATTTCATATTGATCTCGTAACTAGATTTTAAAAACTTTTTCAAATCAGATGCTTTGAAACTCGGATCACTTCTAATTTCATCCTTGATAAGACTAGCAACAAATTTACTACTGAGCCTGTGGGAAAGCCTTTGACATCCCACACCACAGGTATGACCGCTAACATACTTCTTAACCTTAAGAATCGTGTTTTCAACATCAACAACACAAACCCTATACTCCCAAGGGCATTTTTCTTTAGAGCATTTTTCATAGAATTTGCTAGGTTCATTCTTAGTATATACAAGAACACGCCCAGCTTTTAACTCGTATTTCTTTATCGCAATACGTACCTCTGCTACACCTCCAAAAAATACTTTATCAACATCACCGAGTAATTTATTCCAGCCCTCAGTCCTAAGAACCTTGTTAATAGGCACAGAACCATCTTCAAGGAAATTCACCATAGCTTCTTCTGATTCAGGTTCTATTACACACCTACTTGATGAAGCTCTACTACGACTGTTCAAAGAATTGAAGCCAACTTCAACAAGTAAATAAAAGCTCTTCTGACCTTTACAGTGGCAACGAGATACAAAACACTGAAGCAGAACATCAGAATCAACTCGCACAAACTTGCTTCCATCATTAAAAGAAAATTTGACATGATGAGGTAGTAAACGAGTCCACTTATGGCAAACGGATGTCTTCAAACTCTTCAGAGTTGTGTTGACATCAACAGGATGTGCTAAAAATTCACTAAAGTAGTGAATTACAGCTAGTGCACTAGCAGCAGGCATTTCACCTTGCAAAAACACAAAAGACAAAAATCTATCCTGCATATGGCTTCAAAAGAATTCTTACTCAAAATTAAAAGATATAATCAACAACAGCAAAAACAAATCTACATTAACCATAATCAGATCAGAAATAAACAAGATACCAAAATCAATAACATCTCCATTAATGTAACAGAAAACAGATCAAAAATATGAGTGGAAAAACAAATCAATTGATAAATCAAATAGAACAAAAGCAACTCCTAAAAAATTGGTGTATCAACATCCGAACATGAAATCGAAACAAACAGATTGAATCAAAAAGACCTACATTAATCGTAACAATTTCAGAACCTAGAAAAATAAATAAAAAAAATCAAAAACAAGCTTAAAAGATCTAAAAACCGTTTCGAAAACCTAAATTAATCTTCGGAAACCTAAAATAATAGATCCTAATCTTACAGAAACTAAAACCTAGAATCGAATCCATATTAAACAAAAATCAGAATCAAGATTGGAATGTAGCTCGAACCTGAAACTTGAATTTCATAGTAAATTAAATCCCTCAATCAGCTCCTTCTGAATATCTGAGCTATCAATCTCTATCGAAACTGAATCTCAGAAAGTGAAAGTGAGGCTAAAGCTTCAATTATCTTCGCTGGGTAAATTCAATCTCGCTGTAGATCATTTCCTTCTCCAGCTCTCGATAATTGAATCTCTCATCTCTAGCTGGTATTCTTTCTCCTTCTCCTTCTCAATCGCTCAACGTGAAATCTCTCTCTCGAAACCGAATTTGTGAAAACTGAAACGAAGCTGTGAACTAAGTTTTTGTTTGGTGAGGTTAAACTGGGGAAAAAAAAGAAAAAAATGTAATTTCGAAAACTCTAGGTGCGTGAATAATTTACACGGCCTGTTTGGGTGCGCGTGTAATATTTCACGCGTGTGGGTTTTACAATGGGAAAAGTTGTAAAAATGGGTCTCCATGTAGTTTTCACTTTCCACAAAAATAGGGGTCTGAGCATAATACAAAGCCCAAGCCCAAACCCCAACCCTATCCCTTCTTCTTCATCACCAGTTTTCTCTCCAGTCCACTTTGTTTATTTTACAATGGCTCTGTCTTCTCTCCATTTCTTCTCCTCGTCAATACTGCCTTCCTCTGTAAGTGTGTCGCTTTTTTGTAGGTTTATAGAATTTTTACCTCACTATCTTACTTACGCACTCTTTCTCTCAGAATTTGGAAGCTACGCAAGGAAATTCATGGAATTTGAACTTGTCAATTAAATCACAAGTAATCTACTTTCAATCTTACTTTTGTTCACTTCTTGGGTGATTGGGTTTCTTGATTATTCATTGAGTACATATAATTTGTATCTAATTCTCTGCTCTTTGCGTTAAAATTTATTAGTTAGCCAAAATTTATTCAACACAGGAATTATCACCAAATAGTGGTAATGGAAGGAGAATATGGAGGCGTAGAAAACTGGTATGTAAAGTTCGACCTAATTCGATCTTTATTATGTTCTTTTTTCTTTACGTTTTTGGGTTCTGATGAAATTGTAATGAATTAGAAGAAATGTATTGGGGAAACTAGAAATGTAGAGTAATATTGTGACTGTTAACAAAAACCAATACATTTTTAGTAACGAAAAACAAGTGAAGCCCTTCTGCAGTTTCTTATAGGGGGGGAATAAGACAATTCATTTCTAGTTTGCAGAAAGATACTTTGACTGCAAACTACAGGTTGACGGGTCATTTAGTAGGTTAGACACACACATCATCTCCATTTGTCTCTGTGTTTAGGATGGCCTATCTCGAATGCATGTCAATCCAACAGATGGTCTCCTGATTTTGTACTTCCTTGAGGTTACAATGATAGGGAGCTTGATGGTCTCTCATTTGGGATATCATTTCTTAAATTTTTATCAGCCTCTCTATATTTTTAGCTCTTTAGTTGTCTGTATTTGGATTATGGAGTTAAATCTAGGGATGAATTGTCCCTTAGGTTGTTTGAGATTGAGTTTTAGCTGGACAGTTCTTTTTAGGAAATTTTGGTGCTAATCTTCCAAGAATTTTGTTGAACTTTTGGTTTCTGTGAACTGCTTATTTCCGGCTAGATGGCATTTATTTCTTGTCTTGTCTGACATTCAGCTAACAATCAAGCTAGTCTTCCTTGTGATTGCACTTGGAGAGCTTTTATGCCTACTATCTAGAGAACTTTCGGTTTCATATGGCATACATTCGTCATGTTTCTAGATGATTATCAGTGTAAAAGATTTTTGCTAGTAACTTTCAACCGTGGTGGTGAAGAGCTAATACTTTAGTTTATCTTTCAGACTAAGAAAGATGAGAAGGTCAGATATAAGATGGATCGAATTCCTTTCTTGGAAGAGCAAGTGAGAAAAGTAAGGGAATCTGGTAAACTCTTGTCAATGGACATAGAAAGGCTGCTATTGTCAGAGGAGAATCGATTCGATTTCGTAAATGAGGTAGCAGCGGAAGCGAAAGAATATGTCGATAACAATCGAGATGAATACGGAAGTAAGAAACCGATTCTTCATGTGCTTAGTAATCGTGTAAATGATGCTGGGTTCTACCGTCCAGAGGCATACTTGGAGTCTGATCCTTTCAAGCCACCAGGTTACCTAAGAGAGGATTTGGCTACTATGGACACGGGCTCCATACTTTAAGTGTGAATCCCCTCCTATATAAAACCGTTTACTTGGTTTCTTTTCAATAAGTTTACTGTACTATGTTACTCTTTATTGGTTGAGATTTTATTTTAATGGAATGTTTGTTTAATCAGAATGTTTCATAAAATTGCTGTT
Source organism: Papaver bracteatum (assembly GCA_023529315.1). Lineage (NCBI taxonomy): Eukaryota > Viridiplantae > Streptophyta > Magnoliopsida > Ranunculales > Papaveraceae > Papaver > Papaver bracteatum. Next base: position 1,735,473 of record JAJJWX010000433.1, read on the forward strand.
GTATTGAGTATATAAGATTTTTGAATGTGGTCTTTCGACATACTTGTGTGCATAGACTTGTTATTATTGGAGAAAACATAAAGATAATTCTCATGATCAATATCAGTGAGAGAAAACATACTTGTGTGCATAGACTTGTTATTATTGGAGTAAATAGCCGGCTTACTGGAGTATTATTATTGTATAGACTTGTTCTTGTTCTTGGCTGGAAAACAGAAATGAAACAATTATTTATTGGCGTGAAAATACATCTTAGAAATTTCCTTTTTATGAAGGGAACATGTTCAATATCACAAACCCAAATTACACAAAAATAGCAATCAAAAGATTATAAAACAAATAGTGTGAAGACGTGGAAAAGCTCAAAGAAAACAGAAAGAGCAGAATCAAATTAGCAAACCTGACACTTTATACACTCTTCTACTACTTCTTCTTCTTCTTACATTGTGCCCAACTTTCCATAAAGTAGAATTGAAGGAAGAAAGAGATTAGACTTTCTTTTAACTTTTGAAACCCAAGCCAGACCATCTCTTATTTACTTCTTTTTTCATCCTCTGCGAGGTAGAATCAAGCAAGTTTGTGAGCGATTTTGCTTTTTTGTTGCGGGATCTGCCCGCTTCCTTAAGTAGCTCTGCAAGCCTTTTCTTCTCGTCATCAACATCTGGGTTCGCTGTTCCTAGTTTTTCCTCTCTCACCTTGAGAATATGTTCCAATATTTCGATTGCGTCTTCCACTCTGAAATGCAAATATATGCAAAAATGATCAATAAAGCAGGTTACATACCATATTAGTAGCCTTTTATTACAGACTACAACATAAAACTGGCATTTCAGGGTCACGATGAAGTCTTAAAAATAAGGGAAAAGGTTGTACTGGAAATAATTTCACTAAAAAATAGAACTTGAAAATACATCATGAAATGCTTGAATGATTGATAAGAAAATATTCTGAAAAATAAGTTTTTAGATCACAAGCCAAAATGAATTTGGTCGCCAAATCATGAAACAAATCACAGAACGACAGTTATCTTTCTTGTACTGCCACTGATGGAAGATGATATCAATTGCTTTAAGAGAAATCACTGGAAGACCTCTTACCTGCCCATGGCATCATAAGTTGCTGCAAGGTTGCTGTATACACCAAGTGTCTCTGGGTCGAAGGGACCGCACTCCTGTTCAAGTATGCCCCTAGCTTCTTCAAATAACTCGGCGGCTTCATCTATTTTGTACAATTGTACACAAGCCAATCCCATTTGGTTCAACACCACCCCAAAAAATGCCGATTTTTTCTCTCCACTGGCTCTAAGCTTTGTCACAGCACTCTCAAATGAATTCCGAGCATCTGAATACCTTCCAACCATGTAAAACATAACACCCATTTGAGCTTCTATACCTGCAATTGTACTTCTCTGTCCGGGTGAATCATCCAATAACTTCATTGCCTTCTGCAAAAGCTTCAAAGCCTCCTCAGGTTCATTCACAGCTTCGTAAATTGCTGAAATTTCTGTTAACCCACCAGCAATCTCCTCTGATGTGGTTCCAGGCACTGGCTTTGTATAAATCCTTAAAGCACTTTCACAATAAGACTTAGATTCTCTGAATTTGCCAGTTTTATAGTAAAGATCAGCAAGGCGAACAAAAACCGATGCAACAGATGGATGATTGTCACCCTTGATAGATTTAAATACAGTAAGAGCTTTTTGGTAGGCAAATACAGCTTCATCGAAACGGGAAAGTGAGAGGTATAGGTCACCAATACCAACATCAATAGCAGCAATTTCATTGTCTTGACCAGCAGCAATCATAGCCATGCTAGCAAGAACAAGGTGTTCAAGTGCAGATTCGTAATCTCCTTTTGCCTCGCAAACGAGAGCCATTAATCGACGATCAGCAGCTTCTTCAAGTGATGCTGGTGCACTATGTTCACGGTGAATTTCAAGGGTTTGCTTGCAAAGAACTTCTGCTTGATCAAATTGCATAGCTTGCACATTTGCCTCAGCTAAGTACCTGTCAATCGTCAAAATAATTGCTCACATTAGTAGATGAATGTCACCACACCCTCCAAAAAAAAAAAAAAAAAAAATCATGGTTATCTAGGAAAGTTATGCCTCAGCTAAATAACCCAGAATTGGGATTAGAAAACAAACCTAAACAAAATAGACAAAAAATTACATTTTTGATACTAAAACAGTAAAAATTGCTGAGCTTATGTAATTTGTAAGAAATATACAGTATCATTAAATGCACTACAAAAAAAATACTGTAATTATTAATTCTGTTATTAGAATAAATAAAGAGTTTCAAATTCAAATTGGCACAATCAGCCATACTGTACATTGGATCAAGTGGGCACGGACAAACACAAGTAAACCAACTATAGGCGCATATTTGCTCAACGAGGACTGACTTTGGAACTTACTCATGCGTACAAGGAATTCACTAACGTAAGCCAAGAACAAAAACTTCTTGCATTCAGTGTACTGCAGTACGCCATCATGTTCAGAAGAAAATCTAGAGACAGAAAGAGAGATTAAGTACCTGCAAGTCTCAGCAACTCTTGGATCTGATTCACCTAAAGCTTCAATTTGGATCTTCAAACCAGAATCATAACAAGAAATAGATCGATCTAACTGACCTAACATGGAATGAGTATCACCTAATTGCATATACCCAGAAAAAGCAGCTAGAGAATGATCAGATCCTTTAGTAACATCAGGAACCTTAATTGCTTGTTCTAAAACAGGTATGGCCTCTTCAAATCTTCCCAGACTGCAATAAATTGCAGCAACAACATGTAAACTCATCGCTAATTCCAAATTTCTTGGTTCGTCTGAACAACATCTTTCAAATGATTTAGAAGCCCTAATTGCAAAATCCAATGCCTTAATTGGACTATCACCTGATGCTATGGTGTCTCTGGCTTGTTTTAATAAGAACGGTCCTAGATCTGGATTGTCTAATGCCGTTTCATCAATTTCAGGTTTTTTTTCAATTTTTTTCTTTCCTCCTGAAGATGTTCCTGGTGATGGTCTACTTCTTGATGCCGTCGATGGCGATGGTGATGATGTTCTTTTTGGGATTAGTGTTCGTGATGTAGACCGACGATTGTTGCTGTTGGACAATTCTTCTTGATTTTCGTCTGATACGTGAATTCGCAATGGTGTTGATCCTGGCGGTGTTTTTACTGATACTAAGCCCGGCATCTTTTTTTAACAGATAAGATCCGATAATTCAAGCTCAGGTATTCTTAAGTTGTATAGAAAAGATGTAAAAATTAAACCTCAAAAATGAGTATTAATGGAAAATTATATGAAGAATCCAAAAGACGCAAATAGTAGTGTGATTATGGACTAGACGAAAATGGAGAAAAAAATGAAACTTTTTCAGAGAAGATCTGATAATTCTTGAAGAGGTAGGATTAATACGGAACAGACAGTTGAGATATATTAAAAAAATAAAAATTAATAAATGGAGATCATTATTGTGAACAAAGCTGCAGAAACGCCATTGAAGAGAGAGAAAGAAAGAGAAAAGGTAAAGAGTGAGTAAGAGAGAGAGAGATGGGAGATTGTATTGATTGCTACACTCTCCCGTTTGCTTGAGATAGACTTCTTCTTCTTGTACCGATCCAACGGTTTAAAATTGATTTTTGTTCATCTCAAAATATATTTAAGTAAACAGAAAAATCTAACGTCATTACTTTTTACTTGTTCTTCGACTACTGTTGATAGGGATAGCAAATTGCCACACCCAAACTCATCCCCGTGGGGACCCATCCCTATGGGTTAGGGTTTTACCCGTATAAACGGGGAACGGGGCAGGGTACGGGGAATCTCCGAAAGTAGTATGCGGGGATGGGATGAGAATGTATTTAAGGTCCCCGCCCCATTGTCATCCCTAACTGGAGGTAGATTTGTAAGTATCTAACGTAATCGACTTCATCCAGAAACACTGGAAGCTCTGATGTGCATTCACGATTGGATATGGGATAAGATGAAAGGTAAAAGAATATTTGTTGAAATAAAACAATTTTTACGTTTAAATACTTTATTATTATTATTATGTGATATATTTTCTTTATATTTCAGTGCGTGGATTAAATCTGAGCGGGGAATTTTTTGGGAAGATAATGAAGAAGACCATGATGACATGATTAACATGGAGGAAAATAGTTAATAATGAGGATTAAAGAACCATAATACTTAATTGTGGATCAATTGTTTGCTTTATTTTTCAGTTTTATTGATTATTATAAACTTAAAATTATAGAATGCACTGCTTAGGTTATTATTATTATTGTCTGAACCTTTATAATTATTTTTAAATTATTAGTATTTTAAGTGTAATGTTATGGTAACCCATGGGAAACCCATCCCCTACGGGGATTCTCCATACCCGTCCCCGCCCCATTCTTACGGGGAACGGGTAGGGGATGGGTTTTGGTTTTTTGAACGGGGTAGGGGATGGGATTCAAGGTCCCCGCCCCATTGCCATCCCTAACTGTTGACACTTTTTTTTAAGATTTTGTGCTGTATTGAATTACCATACTGCCCCTCTTCTCACTTCCATACCACTGCGGTCTATTTTTCTTGGGTGTCCCACGTCATCAAAATTCAAATACCAAGATTAGTAGAGGTTCAAGATACAAAGTATAAACGTCATTTCAAACCGCGTATCATTTTCAATTGTTAGATCCCCAACAAGAATATCAATTCAAGGGTTTATATGATCCCGGTGTTTGACTTTAGGGTTCAATATTTCCCATACGTTATTTCAAACCGCGTCTAATGCTTTTTTGACACAGTTTCAAACCGCGTGCCTGGGTTACTTCCATCTTGGATCCAAGCAAAACGAAACACTCTGCGAATCAGGCAAACAGTCACACTTTAGACCACGGTTTTGGCATCCAATCTTGGATGCCCATTGGAGCCAGCCTAAGCAATGGATGAGATGCGGCTTCGATTTTAATAATTTCAATGTGGATGCGGCTTCGATTTCCAGTGACACCAACGCCGTCCCGGGTATGGGTTTATTATTCATGAAGAAATAGGGGAGGAGAAGCATTCGAGGAGGCTAAAGAAATAAGGGTTATGGACGGAACTAAATGGTGTAATGTTTTGTTGCACCTGTATTAGAAACATCCGCTGAAAACTCATGTAACATCTGTTTGGTTTAAGTTTGAATGAAGTTATACTATTACCATTTTTTAATAAAAAAAATCTAACTTTTTTTGGTCAATTATCCCTTAGATTTGAATTCGATGTATAAAATAATCAAATTATCACTCCCATTCAAATAGCCAAAAATCTTAAATATACTTTTTAAAGAACCCACAATTGGTGGATATGGATACGGAACAAAATAGGTGTCCCAATAGCAATTTTGGGTGACCCCCTATGTAATTATTTTTTTAATTCCTAATCTAGCCCACACTAATTAGGATTAGTGATTAAGTATAATTAGTAAAATGTTAAGTATTTTGGGGATAAATTAGTGTGTATTTTTATTTGTGTTTGGGTGAGAGTAGAAGGAGGGAAAAAAATATTTGAGAGGAATTTCTTTTTTTGAAAATGGGAAGATGATTGTGATGAGAGAATTACTGACAATAAGAGGTTAAAAAATTGATTTTTTTCTTTGAATCCACCATTGTTGCATCTGAAAAAGCTTGGTGCCGGCATGGTATTCAACCAAAAACTCATGCCGGCAATTGTTGGAAATGTTCATAAATTGTTTGCCACTATCCGGGGGGTGTAGCTCTCTCGTTACGATTTTTTCCTAGTTTTGATCTTCCGAATGTTGATTTTTTTTCTGGTTTTGAACAGGTACCGGCATGGTAATAGTTTTTTCGAGCGTGCGTCTTAGGACTGTTCCTAAGCATAGTATTTTGCTTAAATACCTATGCCGAACGTAATGAAAAGTATCCGAATGTTGATTTTTTTTTCACTTGACTACCAAGGCATTGATAGGAAATTATCGGGCATCCGCATCAGTGTTCCGACATATGGTCTTCATCAATTCCGGCATGGTATTCATCACTTCCATTTTGAATTTTCCTGGCTTTAAAAGCTTGGTGTCGGCATGGTCGGTTGATATGAAGACCATGCGGATTGTATTAGGCATAGGAAATAAATATGAAGACTATCTTGGGAAAACAATCGCATGGTCTTCATATTAACTGACCATTTTTAACCAAGCTTTTTAAAGCCAGGAAAAATTCAAAAAATGGAAGTGATTTAAGACCATGTTGCGGAATTGATGAAGACCATATGCTTGAACACTACACGCATGGTCTTCATCAATTCCGGCATGGTCATCATCACTTTCAACATGATCTTCATCACTTCCGAATAAAAAAAAATTTCGTTTACAAAGTGAGGTGAAGAGAATTTGATATAGAGTGGGGAGAGTTTAGAATTTGAAAGGGAATGGAGAATATTTGAGTTTCAAAGCTCTACCCGTAAATAAGATTAATAAGAAGTGGAGATGGAAATGAGGGATATGATTTTGTTTTTTGATTTTAAGTTTTTGATTTTTATTTTGAGGGAAGAAGTGGGATGGAAATGGGGGATATGATTTTGTTTTTTGATTTTAAGTTTTTTTTTTAATTTTGAGGGAAGGGTATTTTAGTATATTCATAACCAAAAGTCATCCCTTAGCACACACCATGGGTTGGGGGAAGTAATTCATATCCCCCAATTAATTCCCATATCCCCAATTGTGGGTTCTTTTTAAATATCCAAATTGGATATATCAACCTGTAATTCCAACTTATTTTTATGCCAACTGACTAAGATACCCTTTCTTCTTCTTTTTCAGCCTCAGTATCTTCGATTGAAACAGGTTGGTTTTGAGTTTTCTCTTCCACCACCTCCGATTAAACATAATTTGATCGTCGATCGTGTCTCAACATGATTTAGATAATATATTTTAGCGAGAGAATCTCAGCATCTCATATACCAGGTATCTCATCTCAAAACCCTATGTTTTTTTATAAAAATTTATAATGTCAGATTTGATAAATTGAGATAATTACACCTTTGGACGTTGTTTTTGGATCGTTATTAGGAATGGGTTTGTGATTGACATGCTTGATTAATGATTGATTGTATGAAAAGTTGAGATTTTGTAAGAGTAAACGAGACTCTTTGTTATTTAGGGATTTTTGTACCTAAGACTCAAGAATTGAATTCAAGGTGAGGTAAATCTCTTACAAAATGTTGTCTCAATTGAAGTGAATGATCGAGATATGAGTTTAATTAGCAAAAGAAGTAGCATTACTGATGTAGTGGTGGAGGATAATCGTGGAGTAGAGCAGGAGTCTTTGGTGGGGGAGTTTTTTGATGTGTATGAAGGTAAGCATATATAATAGACATTTTGTGGATTTTTCTTTTAGTTGGAGGAACATAAATAGGAGGGCTTAACAAGCTACAAGAGATTAGGCGGTATGTGTAGTTGTTGTTGACCCAAAGTACATGGTAAGGAAGCATTCTGGTTTATTGTTTTGACATGTTTGTTGTCATGGAAATCATTCTTTCAGTTGGTGGATTCCCTACCTAGTCCATTGTACAATGGATTGGTCTTTCAGATGTAGTTATGCATGAGTTAGCTTTAAAGAATGTTAATAGTCAGGCATGCTTCTTGATTTGCAATGACAGACTTAAGACATTGAATTAGTTACTGAAATTCATTGTTCATTGCTCTGTTGTGTGTTAGCTCTACCTTATAATTGTGGTATTTAGGAAACCAAAATAATTTAATGAAAATGATTAAAAGAATCAGGAGTCTATGCCTATAATATACTGAAGAAGAAGTAGATGACATGGAAGAGACATTGTCGAAGCTGGTTGTTAGAGGTGACCTAGATTTATCCACTCAGTACACAAGATACACTTGAGTGCATAATGCAAATTCTGATAAAACATATATATTTTGGCCAGGTTGCACCCGAGTGCATAATGTATATATTTTGCGGGTGCATAATGTATATATTTTTGAATTGTTTGTCGTTCATTTTATTTTTATTTTTCAAAACTTGTTGTTGATTGATGTTTCAATGGTGAATGTGATGGTAATGGTAGTGGATTTATTGCTCGATATCATGAACTAGCAATTTTGGTTGTGAACCGTATATAATAGGTGATTACTAGGATAAACCTAGATTTATCCGCGAAGTACACAAGATGCACCTGAGTGCATAATGTATAATTCTGACGGGAAATAGGTTTTGGCTGGTTGCACCTGAGTGCATAATGTATATTTTTTTGATTCTTATAGGAAAAATGTTTTGGTTAGGTTGCACCTGGGTGGATAATGCATGTTTCTATTAGATAACAAATTTTGGACAGGTTGCACCTGGGTGCATAATGCATATTTTTATATGAAATGAATTTTGCCCGAGTTGCAGTTGGGTGCATAATGCATATTTTTATAGGAAATAAATTTTGGTCAGGTTACACCTGGGTGCATAATATATCCTCGGCCTGATTTAAATTATTTTTTTCGAATTCCATATCAACAATGGATCTTGTTTCGTTGAGAAATTTCGAGCCATTTCCAAAAATATAAAGTTTACTAAAATCCGACTTGTATTTCGGAAGTTATGACTTTTCTCGCGATTAATTTTAAATTGGAGAGAGAAAATAAATATGAGAGAGAAAAGGATATGATAAAGAATAAAGTTTAAAGTAAGAGTATATACTAGTACAACCGTTGCCACGGTAGGAGGGCCGAACGAAGAAGAATCTGAAGATGGTGTTTGTCTGCAACTTCTTTCGTCCCGTTTCAGAGAAAGTGATATTTTTGCTCCGTTTTTTCTGAAACAGAGCGAAAGTATCACTTTTCCATAAACGGAAAATTAGTCGATCCATAAACCAAAATATGGTTGCATGATGTGTTATGCATCCTTTATGGTGGTTTGCACAATGGCTATGCATTCAATTTTCGAAAATTGTGCCTAAAGTGAAAGTATCACTTTTCTTGAATTTTAAATTTGAAGCATGTAGCATAGTTTTATTAGTTGCAACGGAAAATTAGTTTATGCATAAACCAAAATATGGCTAGGTAAAGTAATATGTATCTTTTGTGGTGGTTTGCATAAGGGATGTATATTTAATTTTCTAAAATTATGGCTAAATGATAAATACCTCCGAATTTTTCGTAAAAGTTCTAAATTTGATATGTTGTTTGTGCTCACTGCGTAGGTTTTTTTATAAGCTTTCCAACGAGATAAAATTCATAGACACAAATTTTTAGATATGTTATATTAAAGTTTTCATTCCAATTATATCCTTAAAAAAATAGGATACACAAGGAGATATAGTAATTTGACTAAAGGAAATGGACAATTTTGTCTAGTGAAAAAGTAACCATGGACACGAAAATTTCCAATCTTTTTATCAAATTGAATATTTGTGTTACTTTTCATTTTACAAAAAAATGGTCATAAAAGAGACTCCCTCCCTTCGGGCCCTCTGGTCGGTCGGCCCAATGATTAAATTTTCTTGTATCCTTTTCACCCAAGCCTATATTTTACAAGTCTATTACTCCCACACTTTATGGATTTTGGACAAATGACCCATAAGTGACACCATATTTACGACATTAAAAGGTTATTAACATTGTGCTTAGGTCGTGAAAACAAAATTTTCTTCATCGACATTAAAAGGTTATTAACACTTCTAAGAATTCGACTAACTATGTAGTAGAGGCATAAACAAAAATCAGTCGAGGAGAACCAATTTGTTACCGATGCAATGTTGTCGTTTAGTACAATACAGACATTCATTTATCCAGTTGGGCCAAGTTTTACACTTATTTGTTTATTTATGAAGGCTATTTATTGGGGCGTCACACTCCAATGGAGGGGCTTCACTTGGATTCTTAGTGTCCAAAAAAGTGGTTATGGGATATCTTAACTCCAAAACAAAATGTCTAGATTACCCTTGAACTAAAATATAAACTTAAAAACCTAATCTTCTCAATCAACCTCCAGACCAAAATCTTCATCCTCAACAACCGATTCAAGCAACTGAAGAATCAAAATTTCAAACTCCTCAACAATAACCCATGGTGTATGTTAGGTGTAATCGAACAAACCTATCTTTGTTTACTCGTTTTTGAGTTTAAAATAGGTTAGATTGAATGGAATCGAAGTAAAATTACGTTTCAGTTACGTTTTTGTTGGTATTACGTCTGGGTTCGGGTCTAGGTTTTTAAACCTAAAATTTGATTATGAAGAACTTACGTCTAGGTTTAATTGAATTCAACCGTAAAATTGGATTTGCACGTAGTCTTACGTCTAGTTTAGTTGAATCAAACCGTAAAATTGGATCTGAATAAGTTACGGTTGGGCTTGTCATGCCACTTTACCAACCTTAATTAATATTTTTTCCTATTGAAACCCAGTTACGGTTAGGAGTTCATCCAAACCTAACCGTAAATATGGATTACGGTTGGAAACGAAGCTCAACTCAACCGTAATCTGTATTTACGACCAGGTTTGGATTAATTCCAACCGTAAAATTTATTTGCACGTAGTTTTACGTTCAGGTTTGGATAGTTCCAACCGTAGAAGCTCATTTTACGTCCAGGTTGGAATGAACTACGTCCAGGTTTGGATAGTTCCAACCATAGAATCTCATTTTACGTCCAGGTTCCTTTTCATTCCAACCGTAGAATCTCATTTTACGTCCAGGTTCCTTTTCATTCCAACCGTAAAATCTGATTTTACGTCCAGTTTCCTATTAATTCCAATCTTAGAAGTGATTTTACGTCCAGGTTTGGATTATTTCTAACCGTAGAAGTTTATTTTACGGCCAGTCTTACAAAATTCATTAATTTAATTATTATCTAATTAAATTAAATTAAAATTAACTAAATAAGGGTTGTTTGGTCATTACAAAATTATTTGATATAAGGGGTTTTTGAAATTACTTATGGGTAACCCGTTTTTGTCTTATTAGGTGACGCCCCTCTAATGGAATGTGACGCCCCAATAATAGCCTTCTTATTTATAGAACTTGTCCAACATATGATTTGTCTGCAATCACACCCACACTCGGGAAGGAGGATGAGAACGAAACATCATTGGAGTCTGGATGGAATAAATAGTCAAGGTATTTTTAACCCTGGCTTGATTGGGGTATACCCAATAAGACAAAATCAGGTCATTATGAAGTAAAGCCAAGCCACCCCTTAACCTTGTATTTTATAAATGGCTATTATGCCCTTGGTTAATTAACATTAAAATTCTGATTAGGTTAATTAATTGAGTTTATATTAAAATTTTCAATATATGAATTCAGTAGATTAAACCCTTAATCCTTCTTATGAGTTCGATTTCGATCAAAAAAATTTGTTTTTGAAAATGCACAAGGCCGGCAAGGTCGTGTTTGAACAAGGTGCCGGATGTTATCTGGCCGGCAATGTCTACTTTGAATAACCTGCCGACCAATGTTTAACTGGCAGGGTCCACTTTGAATAAGATGCCGACCAGTTTTCCGCCGGCATTTTCTCGGTTGAAGAACACGCCGACTATCTTGGAACAGAATTTTACGGTCGGCATGGAAAATTTTCCTACAATGCCGACGGTCATAAGGTCGGCAAGCAAATAGTTTTTAACACTACCGGCTGACATGTAGCCGGCATGTTAAGTATTTATAACCTTGCTGACTTGTACTTATACCAAACAGAAAACAGAAAATATGGAAGATGTAATTCACTTTATTCATGCAATTTTGGTTACTACATTGATTGAAACATAAAAACGAATGCACTTAGCATGTGCATCAAGCCTTTAAACCCCTATGCAACCCTAGTGGACGAGTTAGTCTCGTGAGGGCTTACATAGAGGTATACCCATAAAACCTACACTAAAACTTCTAAAACCATCAATCTTCCTCCGACGAAGACGATACCACATCCAAGTAGTCCGGGTTATCCACCGGGATTCTATCGGCCAAGAAGTGATAGCTTGCATCGAATGCGAATGCTTCCCCCTTTACTTCCAAGTAGCGCGCTTTCACGACTTCATGCTACAAAAGAAAGCTTACATTTGTTAGTGGTGTTTCGTTGGAAGATAACACAACATGGGTTACGTAAAAAAACCACAAAATTACTTACAAATTGTACAATGGACAAGGTGAAAGGGCGAGTGTTAAAAATCCGAGGTTGGAGGGCTAAAAAAGCAAGTATCGCATTTTCGATTACTATGTGCCTAGCGTGGATTTGTTCAATACTTCTTGCATTAGGTTTCCCAAACTCGCCGCTAAATTTGTTGTGTACCCTAGCCCAAAAGGTTTTGGAATCCTCCCTTTCGGAGGTTCTTCATCGAAATGAGGTTCTTCTTGGACTTAACCCAATTGTCGCATAACCCGATATGGATCGTACATTGAATATCCTTCAAACACAGTAATCAAAGGTCCATAGTATAATGCAACAACTTTATTTCTAGGATGGATTAAACCTTGATTTCTATCATCTCGATACGGATCAAATATCACCTCCTCCGCATTCAATTTGTCGATGGCGCTTCGGAGTTTCACAAGCTGTTGCGACATTTCCTTATCTTGAGTACCCTTAAAACTGTACCTTTGCGCTCTTGGCCTATGAACCGAAACACTCTCATCCACTTTGACGTAGGATCTATCTTTGAACAAGGAAGGGAAGTGCTCATATATCCAAACCTATGCAAAAAAAAGTTTTGTAAGAACCTTATCTTACGAGAATTTTACAAATATAAATGTTTTAGACAATAAAATTACCTGGAAGAGACATGTGTTTCCGTTAACTTGCTTAGTGAGTGCCCTAAAACATTTTGTCAAATCATTGTTCAAGAAGGAGACCACCGTAGTACCCCAAGAATACTCACGCATCTTATGTAAGGGATCCAATAGTTGCAAGTAACCGGCCTCGACTTGGTTTCCGGAACTGTCGGGGAAGATACATTTTCCCAGGACGTATAGCAAATAACCGGTCGCGGTAGCATTGATTCGCACCGGGTTCACCATTCCTTCCCTATCAAGGATTGACTGTGTATCCCATAATGTGTCCATCAAACTCTTCACATTAAACTTCTTGGTTAGACGACCATCCTTCATGTCAAGAACAGCCTCTGTCTGAACCTGATTCCAACCAAACAATTTCTTTCTCAAATCGTAAATCTTCTCGAAAGAAATCGCACAATCGAATCCCTTAGTGACTGCTTTTCCATCAACCTCGAGGCCTAGAATTTGTTGAGCATCATCGAGAGTTATCACCATCTCACCGAATAGGAATAACATAGTATCAGTCTCTCCGTAGAACCTCTCACAGAATGCAGAGACGGTAACTTTATCAAGATTAATATTCGAACTCTCCACCGCAGGCAACAACCCAGAGTTCCTCACAATCACTTTCACATCCTCACATTCCTTGTCAAGATCCCAAGTATGAGCCACTCAACACGAATCTTGGCGCCTCATGAGACGGATGGCATACTTGTGATCGTAAATACCAAAAAAAACAAAATGAAAAGAAATACAAACACTTGACGCAAATTTAATTAAGATAGTTACACACTTGAATAAAGAACAAAGACGGATTAAGATTACTTACGATAGTATTATGGATCACACATGCCCATGAGTCTTTGTATCCAAAAAGAACTTTTCCACCATCTTTTGGGGTCCCTCTTGGGTCCTCATCTTTTTTCAGTGTAACCATCAAGTGTTTGGGAGGCATGTGAGAATTAGCTGGTTTAGTGATCACCCTCTTCCTCGCTCCGGTTGAAGTTGAAACCGAAGCTTCGGTGGGTTCAACAATTTGTTCTCCATCTCCTTCTTCTTCTTCTTGTTCCTCTTCCTCTTCAACAATTTCATCTTCGACGGTTTTATTACCTTTATCTCTATTACCATCATCATCATCATTACCTCCTCCAATAGGTGGCATGTCTTGATCACCATCATCATCATTGTTGCCTCCTTCAGCAGCCGGAGTTCTTTCAACAACATCATCATCATCACCTCTTCTACCAGATGGAATTAATTGTTCTTCATCTGGAGTCTCTTCTGAATCACTGGGTTCAGATGTAGGTTCTGAAATATTCCTTATAATGATCTTTGTCGTTCCCGGCTCAACATATGCCCCTCGATGTTTTGAAGACAAGAGTTTATCACCAACACGAGGAGGGTTTGAAGGAGGACTAAGAGCTGCTTTCTTCTTTGCCGTTTGCAATCTGAACAAGAATAATTCAAAAAAAAAAACATCAAAGGCCGGCAGTGAAGACATATACAACATATCCGGCATACAAATGGTCGGAAAGGTCGACCAAAAGATGAGTGACGGCTAAGCAAAAGTCGGCAGTGTATCATAAAAATAGCCTTCCGGCGCACAAAAAAAAAGGATTTTTCACTAAACTAGTCGGAAGGGTCCATTTCCCATACATCGTCGGCTGCCAAACAGACGGAATGGTTTTATATAAATACCCTTCCGGACGCAAAAATTCTAGGCATCAGGAAACATTCTATACAAGTATCCGAAAGGGTAAAAAATAATAAAACGCCGGCTTCATTAAAGAAAAAACAGACGCCGGAAGGGTATACAGATGAATAACCTGCCGGCCCTGCTAGTAGCAGTTACAAAAACTACACAGTCGGCAAGTTCTTCGACCTTATACCTTCCAGACCAAACCCTAACTATGAAACCCCGGAAAGGTCGATAAAAAAAACATTGCCGGCGTTTCAACTGCCAATTCAAAATTTTGGATTTTCTGACCTAATTTGACATGCAAACATGAAATCGAAGTACTAGAGTGAGTTTAAACAAGCCCTTACTTTCTTAAGCGCACCATTTCGCGTGTTTCAGCGGGTTCAAATTCTCCTTCTTCGACGGTTTTTTTCTTCACTTTCTTAGCAACCAAACTTCCAATTCCAGGGTTGTATTCGTTGGGTTTTCTATTTGTTTGTTTGATCTTACTAGCCCTAGGTGATGGCAGATCCATTGATGAAGATTAATCGGAGTTTTCGAATCGACAGTGTTAACGAATTGATCGACGAGTTTTGGTGGTGGTGGGGGTGATGGAGCCGGTAGGGTTGTGGAGGAGAAGAAGATGAAATGAAGAAAAAAAATTAAAACTGATTTAGGGTAATAGGTTTTTAAAGGGTAAGGGTAGTTTTGTAACTTACCCATTAAAACTCCCCTTAAAACCCTCAAAAAGAGTCCAATTAGTTTAAGTATACCCCAATCAAGCCAGGTTTTTAACCCAACAATGTGACAACGAATAATCCCTCCCATCCCTTTGTGCTTGTACTCGGTCGAGGAGGGTATGCATGGAAATATAATTATTTAAGTCAGACGTTCACTAGCTGTAGAACAGTTTGGTGGACCAGACAAGATTTTCGATATTGTCGTTTTATGACCTGGCCGTTTAAAAAAAAAAATTTGACAAAAATGCCTTGTTATATATGGAAGGAGGGTCAACAACTCACAATGTTTTTAACAGAAATCACTTACCAGCTGACAGTGTTCTGTTCTGCTCAGTGTAGTCAATTTCGTTTGTACCGGCCGAAATATCGGCGATATTTCGGGTACCGGTGTTTCACTGAGATGCCGGTATTGGCAGGTATTCCGCCGATATTGGCCGATATTTCACCGGTATTGGCCGAAATATCGTGTCTCGCTGCTCGACCGGTATGCCGATATTTCCGATATTGACTACATTGGTTCTGCTAACCGAGAGATTTTATATCGCTGAGTCAACTCAGTTGTTTATTTTCCTGGATGGATCAGAGATTAACTCAGTTTGCCAATCTGGAGATTCTCTTTCGATAAAATAGAATCTCACATACCAACCGTCGGCGGGAGATATACGTTGGGAAGTGGGTAGCTAACTTTGTTGGTACTTGACTATACTAGCAAGGTTCAAACCTTGATCGCTGGTTCGTGACTTGCTATTCTCGATTCAAAAACATCGACAATCCAAAGGATTTAGAGCTTCTGAGTTCGTTTGGTTTTACAAGATTTTGGGAAAATAACTCCTTTCTTATAGGAGTATCTCTTATTAAAGAGGAAAAAAAAATCAGATTAAATTGTCTGAATGGATTCCGGATTATACCATCAATCCTTCCCTACTACATCTATAAAAATTGGGTATCTTTACGGTATATGGCTCTTTCTCTTCGCTATGTATTTGTAATTGATATCTTTATTTGTATTAGGGTTCTTATTATCTTGTATTTTGATGTTTTTGTTATTCTTATAAGCGGTCATTTAATCACATTTTGATTTGAATAAATTGAAATTGTTGATTGACAAAAAAAAAAAGACTGTACTGGCGAGGTTGAGGTTAAAGTATAGCTAGATTAATTGGGGTGGTCATTAAAAATCCAAAGCCCCGTGACCAGTTATTTTTTAAAATGGCTAAACGGTCTTTGTTTAATTAGCACTAATTAAAATGTTAGTTTAATTAATTTAGTCAGATTAATTAGTAGGATTAAAAGTTATGAAATCATTTTTTATTTAAATCGAACTTATGGATTATGATGGAATAAGTTTGAGAAAAAAAATTTGTTTCGAATAAAAAATTTGTAACGGAAATGAAATAACACTAGCCAAACACTTTTAAAAAGAGGATTGCAATTTTGTAAAGATGTCTAATAATTTTATTCTCAAAATGACATGAGAAATCTATACTTTCAGTTCTGAAAGTATGAAAAATCGGAAAGGTTAACTAATCTGGAAGACAACGACCATGATTGGCCGGCATGTTGTTAATAATACATAATGCCGACTATACGAGTTTTGACATTCATAGACATGTATTATAAATGCTTCATTTGTCGACAAGGTACTAAATTTTTAACCTGCCGGCTGGACTGTAGTCGTCAATGTTGTAATTTTAGAAATATACGACTAGGACTAGTAGGCTGGTTGTGCCCATTGAAAACTTGTCGACTATTATTTAAACCCACAAAAAACTGAACAAAAGATGTTATCTAATTTATTCGTAGTGGTTAGTACATACATTGAAACATAATATCTAATCACTTTCGTGGGCATCACGGATGCACTTAGCACGTGTATCAATCCTTTGATCCCCTAGGTGACCCTAGTAGACGAGTTATAATATCCGGGGGTTAACATAGAGATTTACAATCAACACAAACAATTCTAAAATTATCAATCTTCATTGGAGGAAACTCTGTGCGATTCATACTCCGGAATTTTGGATACCATAAAATGATAGCTCTCATCAATGTGAATGCTTCCCCCTTTTCCTATAAGTAGCACGCTTTTACAACTTCGTGCTACAAAAACACAACCCAAACTTACTTTGTTAGCGTTGTTTAATTAGAACATCAAACAACTTAGGATATGTGAAAGAAACTCTAAATTTTTTTACAAATTGTTGAGGGGAAAAGCTCAGATGGATAGTACTGAAGATCCATTGTTGAATAACTATAAAATCACATGTGTCGTTTTGTGTTAGAGCACTTCTCGGTCGAACTTGCATGCGTTTCTATCTCAAGCTTGTTTTTCAAGTTTAGTTGCCAAAACTATAAGTCTTGATTTCTAGTCTACTTATAGCTAAGTCTCGGATTAGGATAGTAAGTGTAGTTGAGATTTAGACTTCACGTCGCTCATCGAATGAAGACGAATAACTACTCAAGGGAACTTGTGGAACTTCATCAACAAAATGTATGTGGAGACTTGAACTCATATATCACTCAAATGTCTATCTATTCTATCTCCTATTTGAGACAAAAAGTCATATTGTTATATATTTCAATTATACACATTTGGTATTTCGAGTCGAGTCTATCTCGCTTATCTATTTTTCGAAATATGTGTTGGTAAGCTTTCGCTTTAACCAAGTTCATCTTTTATTCTTGACGAAAGTCAAAAGATGATCATGTGGAAATCGCCTTGTAACATCTTACATGATTTGTGTGAGACAATCATTTGAGGTAGACCCAGAATGTTTCGTATTGATCATTCGATCACCTAAAAATTTCTTTGAAGCTAATAGTTTGTGTGAGACAGCCATTGTCGTTTCCAAGAATGTTTCAATGGTTGAAATGAGGCTTTAGAACATATAACCATGATTGGATATAAACATAGTGTGTATTCACATTTGTCTAAAGTCCAAAACCGGGAACCATGGTATGCGTACCCGTACGCGTACTGGTTGATTGTTGGAAGTCTGTGAACTAAGTATGCGTACACGTACGCGTACTAGCGGAAGTCAAGTTCCGTGAATTTCTGCTGGAGTTTGGAAGTAAAAAATGGTATGTGTACCCGTACGCATACTAGCGTAACCAAACTCAGTCTGGCTACTTAGGTATGCATACCCGTTTTCATACTTAAGTAGGTTATGTTCTAAAATCGGTTTGTTCATGAACTAATACATTTATATAATAAGGAAGGCAATCTTTTGCAAACCGTGACTATAATGTTCATGAAATGATTCGAGTGAATCAAAATCGATTTTGCTTCAATTGTGTCTTGTATACTTCTATGGGAATATAAACAATTGAACAACTCTCTAACTAGTTTCATTTGAACTAGTTGTGATAAAGATGAATAAGGTTGATATGAAAGTGTTCATATGGCTAACCTTTGGTTAACTATTGTTGAACCAACTAAGTGTACATGTTTAGGTACGGTTACCTTTATCTAAATGATGGTGCATTTTATTTGTGTATAACAAGCTAAGTTCGATCTAACAGTTGAAAGATATTAGCTTGAATCTAATCAGGTTTTCATCTAACGGTGAATATTGAATGCTTTGTTACCAAGGTAACATTGTTTGCAAACCCTGATTTGAAGATTATATAAAGGAGAACTCTAGCAACTGGTAAACCTAATCCCCACACCTCCTGTGTGATACTAGTTGCGAGTAGAGTCGATTCTCCTTTAAACTTAGGTTTTTCACGAAACCCTGTAGGTTTACGACTTAAAGACTTCATTAGGATTGTGAAGCCAGACCCAACTATTTCTCCATAGTTGCGTGTTCTGATCTTGCTGTTTTCTATCATGATTGAGTACCATCTTTTTTAAGATTTGCTCGAGATTTATTCTCCGATAGGCAAGATTGAAAAGTAGTCACAAACATCTTCGTCTTATCGTTTGTGATTCCACAATATCTTGTTTCGTTAATCGATTAAGATTGTTGTGAGGTGATTGATAATACTAGGCTATTTTTCAGGAATATAAGTCCGGTTTATCAATTGGTTCATGTTCACCTTGATTTATCAAAAGACGGAACAAAACTCATAGGTTTATCTGTGGGCTTCAGATTTATCTATATAATAGACTTTTATGTGTGAGATAGATTTGTTTATTAAGTCTTAGACTTTGGATCGTAACAACTCTTAGTTATGGGTGAGATCAACTAAGAGAATCAAGTGCTCAGAATCCGGTGCAGTTCAAGAGGCATAAGGAACGCAACTGTACCTTGATCAGTGTGAGATTGACTAGGGCTCAACTACATTCCAGTTTGAAGTTAACTTGGAGTAGGATAGTGTCTGTAGCAGCTTAATATAGTGTGGTGTTCAAATCTGGACTAGGTCCCGGGGTTTTCTGCATTTTAGGTTTCCTCAAAACTTCTGGTGTTTGTGTTATTTCTTTTTCGCATTATATTTTGTTATGTAATTGAAATATCACAGGTTGTGCATTGAATCTATCAATTGGTAAATCCAACCTTTGGTTGTTGATTGAAATTGATTTATCCTTGAACATTGGTCTTTGGTACCGTTCAAGTTATTTCTCTTATATTCAATCGGGCTCGCAAATTCCTATTTGTTTGATTGCAGATTGAATTGAGAAATTGAGATACAACTCTTGGATATACTTTTCTTGAGATTGAGTCTAACTGTCTAGTTGATTCTCTCGAAAGTACATTGGAGTTTGTCCATACATATTGGTAAGCGAAATATTAGATGTGTTTGTTAGACCCCCCGCTTTTTCATTTTGGATAACTTGGTACCTATCATGAATTTGTTGAATACTTCTTCTATTTGGATTCCCATAATCTCGCCTATATTGGTTGTAAATCTTCGCCCAAAAGTTTTGGGTTCTACCCTTACGTGGGAGATATCTACAACTCGACTTTTGGCGTGCCATGTTTGTTTTATTGCCAAATCTTCACTAGAATCAAATGATGTCATGGTTGTATGTAATTGTAGAGGCATAAAAAGAATTGGAAAGAGTAAATGATGAAATGAGCTTTGTATAATATATGAAAATAGATGTGTTATTTTGTAGAGAAAACTAGTATATTTATAGAATAGTTCCCAAATCTTGCCGTTTGGATAGCAAATCAATGCAATTGTACTTGCATACTTGCAAATTTTAAATTTTGAACTCGTCGTCAAGGTTTACTTTTCCTTACAATGCCGAGTAGTTATAGTAGTCAGATTGTTGTTTTGTTATCTGACGACTAATATCATATTTGCACACATAAAATAGTCATATTCATCCACTTTTAGTCGGCACAATATCTGTTTAATATAATGCCGTATAATACATGGTCATCTAGGACGTGCTATTGTTAACATGACGACCATTAGAATTTAATTACACAAGAAATAGTCATATTCATCTAACTTTAGTCGGCACGATATGTTTTAAAAATAAAACGACTAATACATAGTCGTCTAGGTCATAACGTTCTTAATATGCTGACTATTAGCATTTTTTTACGCATGAAATGGTCACATATATCGACTTTTAGTCGGCACTATAGTGGTTTAAAAGGACGACGACTAAGATATAGTTGTTATTTCGTAGTGTTCTTAACATGCCAACCCTGGTAAATAAACAATTTCTGGTGCCAGGGCTGTCAGTTTGCTTAAAAACAAGGATCGACACTTTATAAGTATTAAATCCTTAACGGCTAATAGCATTGAAACTTAACATAACTAAGCAAACTATTCATTCTACAATTAGAAATCCAACAATATTTGTCCAAAAAGAAAGAAACATTTTTCCAACCAACCATAAAGAAACATTTGTCCAACCATTAACCTTAACATACTCGCCTAACACATAAAAAAAAAAAAAAAATCATTCACGGTCACCACCTCGGCCCTGTTTAGCACTTTCGCCTCATTAGCTTCCACCTCCATGACTACGAGGTCATTTTAGTTCATGAGAAGCGCATTTTGTGCAAGTCTTTCACACATGGTCAGAAAGTTTTATTGTACAACTCTCGATTGCATATTTTTCCAGGTAAGTTGCGCTCTAGATGGACATGCCCGTTCTTGGTGCGCGCAGTATTCCCTCATGGAGCTGTAGAACTCGAAGATGTAGCAACGAAGAACGTTTTCAAGGTCAATGGACATAGACTAAAGCCGTTCCTTGAACCAATTCCACCCTAAATTGAAACAACTGATCTGGAAGATCCTGTCTATCTGGATTGAATAAGTTGTCCCTTATACATATCAGGTTTAATATTTTTTTTATTTCTCTTGCTTTCTTTTGGTTTCAGTTTGATAGATTAGTTCTTTATTTGCTGTATATAATTTCTGTTTCCGTGGTATCTACCTTGTTGTGTTATTTCGAAGCACTCAACTGTCTAGTTTGATAACTCTTGTTGGATATGGTACTCTCTAACCTCTTATTTCTCTTCATGAACATCATGGAATGTTATAACTTTGTGAATCATTAGAAACATTGAGGACACTGTCTAACGTAGGTTTGGGGGTGCTAGTATATATCACATGAACTTTGTAGTGAGTAGGTATGGTTGAATCTTTGTGAATAAATAACATCATTAAAAAATAAAAAATAAAAAATAATTTTTTTTGAAAAAGTGAGCTCATTTACCTTGATTTCTGATTCATATGCATGTTTTATATTTTAGGGCTCTTGATCTAGATGATAAGGTAATCCTGATTTCTAGCACCATAACATATGAAGTTCAATTTATCTTTATTTTTTTTGAAATTTTCGAACATCTGGTCTGAAAATGCATTTGTGCAATCTATCAAGCTTGCATAATGTTGTGTGCATACGCTAGTAGACTTCCAACCATCCAGAATATTGATGAGACTTGCCAACGATACGAATTCCTAGATTTCAAAAAAATTCTAAGTGCTGGAAATAATGTGTGTTATGATGCGTGTCGTAGGCACAATCAAATTAGTGATCTTAAATCCATTCAATCAATAAATAATATAATGGATGTCAAGTTCGTTCCCAGGAAGAGCAGGGAGATTTAGTTGTCAAAATGTCACAATGGGGAATTTTGTTTTAGATTTTAAAGCTAAATAAATAATAAAGCAATGAAAAGTAATTAAGATTGCAAGCAATAGAAAGAAATATGATCAGGGAGTCCTTCTTCGTTATTAAACCGTCATCAAGTTATTATATTCATCCATTAATATAAATAATCACATATTATTACCCAACATGGGATAACAGCTAGCTTAGTGTTGTCCCCTAAATTCCTTAAATCACTTAATATGGAAGCTCTCTAATACCAGATTCTATTCGCCTAAACCACCTAGTAGTAGCTCACTCAAGGTGTAATTTAGTCGAATGCTTTATCTTTTGTGAATTATAGATTGATCCTAGTAGTTAGAATCTTAGCTCAAGGTCCATTTTCTAGTATAGTTTGTATACATAATTGTTATACATAATCCCTCTGCAAGGTATTGTGTTCTCTAAATAGCATTTGAATTATTAGACTAAATCTAGGACCTCTTGAAATTGGTTCAAGGGGATCAGAATAGACAGGGATCCATTTTCTAGATTTAGATTTACCAGACTTATTCTTATAAACACAAGGATTGTGTTCATTAGTGGCACAAGATTTTATACCATTGAGATGAGCTTGTTCCCTGTGGTTATTTCTATAATAGAGATCACTTTTATAAATTTTATGGTTTTCTATGGGTACGAGATTCACAGCAGAAGTCGACAAACTATTTACTCCATTGATAGTAGAAAGAAGCAAATTATGAAGATTCGAGATTTGTTTCCTCCTGGCAAAACAATGAATAACATAGCGATTCTTTTTCCCACAGAAAGTACAGATTCGTGGAGGAGAAGTAACAATTGGCACATGTTTTAATTTCATAGCCATATGAGAATATTGTGATCCACGTAAACTTTTCTTGACACAACCTTTTTCTGGAGAACATTTCTTCATGTGCTGTAATTCATGAGAATTCGTTAGTACAGAAGAGTTTCTCTTTAAGAAAGAGTTTTCCTTTTCCAAGAATCTGCACTGTTTATGGGCTAGAATAAGAGATGCACCTAGTTTTTCTTTTTCGACACGAAGTCTGTTTAGATCTGATGAATGCGTCTCGATCAAATGTTTTTCTCTAATTGAGTCTTCCTTGACAATATTCTCAAGAACACTAATCTTTTCACGTTGTAGAGTAGTTTCTTGGAGAAGTTTTTCAATATTGTTAGAAAATGACTCAATGATGTTACAGAGTTCACATTCTCGATCAAGAGACTTTTCAAATTCATCAATAAGATGAGCATGATCCTGAAAATCAATAATCTCAGAAGAGGTTTTTGAGATTCCGGTGAGCTCCATTTCAGCTTTTTCCATACTGTCAAATGTCTCATTGGAGGGAGAGATAACATATGATGGAACAACCTTTCTACCTCAGGATTCGGAAGAATCATCTAATGAGTAATCCTTTGAGGTATTCCCAAGACATTTGGCATAGTTAAAAGCTTTAGGAGACATCTTGGTATGTGTATATGCTAGAGATGAGATTCTGTCCTCAGACTCATATTGCCACAAACACAGACTTGTAAGGTCTTTAAACGTGATTTCCTGCTCTGATACCAATTAAAAAAGTGGAGAGGGGGGGTGTTTAACAATCACACCCAATATTTCGATTAGCAATCTGTATGGACTAACTCCAATATACTTTCAAGAGAATCAACTAGACTCAATCTTAATAAAGTATATCAATACATTTGGCATAGTTCTAACATCTCTATGTCACAATGTAATTAGCAAATTGAACAGATAAAAATCCGTGAGCCTGATTATTATGTGAAATAACTTAAACGGTACCAAAGACCAATGTTCAAGTGTCAATCAATGTAAATCAACGACCAAAGGTCGGATATTCTAATTGATTGATCTTAATGCACAACCTATGATATTTCAATTATATAACAAAATATAAATGCGGAAAAGAAATAACACAGACACCATAATTTTGTTAACGAGGAAACCGCAAATGCAGAAAACCCCGGGACCTAGTCCAAATTGAACACACACTGTATTAAGCCGCTACAGACACTAGCCTACTACAAACTAACTTCGGTCTGGACTGTAGTTGAACCCCAATCAATCTCATACTGATCCAAGGTACAGTTGCGCTCCTTACTCTCTGATCCCATCAGGATATTACGCACTTGATTCCCTTAGTTGATCTTACCCACAACTAAGAGTTGCTATGACCCAAAGTCGAAGACTTTAATAAACAAATCTGTATCACACAGAAAAGTCTACGATAATAGATAAATATGTCTCCCATAGAAATACCTACAAGTTTTGTTCCGTCTTTTGATAAATCAAGGTGAACAGGAACCAATTAATAACCCATACTTATATTCCCGAAGAATAGCCTAGTATTATCAATTACCTCACAATAATCTTAATCGACGCGGCGAAAGAAGATATTGTGGAATCACAAATGGTGAGACGAAGATGTTTGTGACTACTTTTATATATTGCCTATCGGAGATATTAATCTCAATCCAATCGTTACGATTGTACTCAACATGATAAAATTAGCAAGATCAGATCACACAACTACGAGAAAGTGGTGTCTAACAACCACACCCAATATTTCGATTAGCCATCTGTATGGACTAACTCCAATATACTTTCAAGAGAATCAACTAGACTCAATCTTAATAAAGTATATCAATACATTTGGCATAGTTCTAATATCTCTATTTCACAATGTAATAAGCAAATCGAACAGATAAAAATCCGTGAGCCTGATTATTATGTGAAATAACTTGAACGGTACCAAAGACCAATGTTCAAGTGTCAATCAATGTAAATCAACGACCAAAAGTCGGATAATCTAATTGATTGATCTTAACAAAATAACAAAATATCTTAACCTATGATATTTCAATTATATAACAAAATATAATGCGGAAAAGAAATAACACAGACACCAGAATTTTGTTAACGAGGAAACCGCAAATGCAGAAAAAACCCGGGACCTAGTCCAAATTGAACACACATTGTATTAAGCCGTTACAAACACTAGCCTACTACAAACTAACTTCGGTCTGGACTGTAGTTGAACCCAATCAATCTCACACTGATTCAAGGTACAGTTGCGCTCCTTACTCTCTGATCCCATCAGGATACTACGCACTTGATTCCCTTAGCTGATCTCACCCACAACTAAGAGTTGCTACGACCCAAAGTCGAAGACTTTAATAAACAAATGTGTATCACACAGAAAAGTCTACGATAATAGATAAATCTGTCTCCCACAGAAATACCTACAAGTTTTGTTTTTTAATTTGATAAATCAAGGTGAACAAGAACCAATTGATAACCTGGACTTATATTCCCGAAGAATAGCCTAGTATTATTAATCACCTCACAATAATCTTAATCGACGCGGCGAATGAAGATATTGTAGAATCACAAACGATGAGACGAAGATGTTTGTGACTACTTTTATATCTTGCCTATCGAAGATATTAATCTCAATCCAATTGTTACGATTGTACTCAACACGATAAAATCAATAAGATCATATCACACAACTACGAGAAAGTAGTATCGGTCTGGCTTCACAATCCCAATGAAGTCTTTAAGTCGTTAACCGACAGGGTATCGAGAATAAACCTAAGGTTAAAGGAGAATCGACTCTAGCTAATACAACTAGTATCACACAGGAGGTGTGGGGATTAGGTTTCCCAGTTGCTAGAGTTCTCCCTTAAATTTTCTTACAAATCAGGGTTTGCAATCAATGTTATCTTAGTGACAAAGCATTCAATATTCATCGTTAGATGAAAACCTGATTAGATTCAAGCTAATATCTTTCAACTGTTGGATCAACTTATCTTGTTACACACAAATGAAATGCACGTTTTAGTTTTATGTAACAGTACCCAAACTTGTACATTTGTTGGTTCAACAGTAGTTAACCAAAAGGTTAGCCATATGAGCACTTTCATATCAACCTTATTCTTCTTCACCATAACTAGTTCAAATGACTCAAATGAATTAGTTAGAGAGTTGTTCAATTGCAAGGAAATATTATAAAATTATACAAGACACATCGAAGCAAAAACGATTTGATTCACTCGAATCGATTCATGAACTTTATAGCCACGGTTTGCAAATTGCATTCCTTAGTTAATATAAATATAAGTTCACAAAAAATCATCTTTAGATATAACAAACTCAAGTACACGTTGTTAGTTCGCGGACTTAAGTTCCCGGAAGGAGGTCACAAACTCCAGCAGATTTTCTCGGGAAGAGAACTTCCGCCAGTTCGCGGACTGAGCTCATAGATCTTGTTCCGGTTTTCCTGATAAACAAAGTATGCATACTTTGGTTCAAGGAATAAGGACTTATACATATATGTGTTACCACACAATGGTTATACAATCTAAACTCTCATTTCAATCATTGAAGCATTCTTAGAGGATGTTATATATAGTTGTTATTCACAAACTGTTTTTCGTCAAAGCCATTTTCAAAGTGATTGAAACATAACATGACTTTCATCACTAGGTAAATATGAACTTGGACAAAGCGAAAGCTTACCAACACATATTTCGAGAAATAAATAGGCGAGATAAACTCAACTCGAAATAGCAAATGTGTATAATCAAAGTCTATATAGCAAAATGACTTTTGTCTCAAGATAGGAGATAGAGTAAATAAACTTTTAAGTGATAGATAAGTTCAAGTCCCCACATACCTTTTAGTCGATGAAGTTCCACCAGTTCCTTGAGTAGTTCTTCGTCTTGTATGATGATCTCCATGGATTGCTTGAGCCCAACTACACTTTCTATCCTAGTCCGAGACATTAGCTAGTAGACTAGAAATCAAGACTTATATTTTTGATCACTAACATTGACAAACATACTTGAGATAGCAACGCATGCGAGTTTGACCGAGCAGTGCTTTAACAACGCTGATGAAAGCTCCAAAATCAAGTAAAGCACGCTCAAACCTCTTGGTACCAATAGTAATTGGCATGGTGAAACCCCCAGGATCTTTGCACTTTGCAGGCATCTTCTTAAGTAACACAGCAGAAACACTTTTGCCTACCTAAGTGATTTCATTAGGAATCAACCTCTCCTTATTTGTACACAAATCCCTCAGAACCTTAGCATACATGGGTACTAATCTGATGTTTTCAATAAATGGGATGTTGATTTGCAGCTTGCGGAAAATATTCAGAATATCATTATCTTGAATTTGCTTCTTAGACTTAGCAAAACGACTAGGAAAAGGAGGTGGTGTGGTAAAATTAGGAATCGTGTCCTTAGGTTGGCCCGTCGAGGTTGGATTTTCCTTGGTAACATTTTACACCTCTACTTCCTCTTCCAAGTCGTGACTAACCTTTTTTTTTGTTTTAGATCTAGTGTTTGCTTCCCACTCCTCAAAAGCACTGTATTAACATTTTTTATTTGATTCACAAAGGTTTGTGATGGAAACTCTGTCGAAGTCTGTGCTTTTATTTGATTCGTGTCTGTAGTTAACTGTCTCATTTGTTTTTGCAAGTCTTTGATTTCCATATCTTATTTCTGAAAAATTGTATCTTGACGCTGAGAGTTTTCATCTTGGTTTTGCATCATCATTTTTATCATTTCCTCCAGACTTGAGCTTTGAATTTGTTGTTGAGGTTGAGGATGCGGTTGTGGTTGGAATTGTGATTGTGATTGTTGAAAACCACTTTGTCTCCCATAATGATTTGGAGCTGCAGCTTGCTGATTTGCATAGCTAAAACTTGGGTGATCTTTACAACCTGGATTATAATTATTATAGTAGGGATCATACCTTGGCCTTTGATTAGGGAACACAATATTCACCTACTCAGACTCTTCTTCATAAGTAGGAATAATCACTGCTGCTATTCGTTGTACTACTTTCTCTATGTTGTTCATTCGTTGCTCTGACTGTGCAGAATCTCATATATCGATAACTCTTCTGACATTAGAGTTGTTTGTGGTGTAGAATTGTTGAGCATTGAAAGCCATACTCTCAATCAAACTAGTTACCTGTGAGATTGTCTTTTCATTAAGTGAACCACCGGCAGTTGCATCAATCAAATTCCTTTGTTCTGGAAGTAATCCTTCGTAGAAATACTGAATGATGAGTGTTAAGGATATATTATGGTGTGGGAAGCTTGCCACCAACCTCTTATACCTGTCCTAGTATTCATATAGAGACTCCCCAGACATCTATAAAATGCCACTAATCTCCTTACGAACGGATGCCGCTTTGGAAGCAGGAAAATACTTTTCTAGAAATAGATTTTTCATCTCATTCCATGTTGTAACACTCCCTGAAGTAAGGTCATACAACCATTCTTATACTAAGTCTGTTAATGAGAATGAAAAGGCTTGTAGCATAGCCATATCTCTGTTTGTGGTTGCATGCCTCAGACTTGTCATCGTGTTCTGGAACTGTTGAAGGTGTCGATTTGGATTTTCACCTGGATGTCCCTTGAACTTTGGTAGATGATGAGTAGATTCGACTTCAGCTCCACTGGTTTAGTGATTATAATGCATAGTGGTTGCGAATCTAAGCATGGGGATGTCAACTCTCCTAACTTCCTGTCCGGAGGTGGAGGATCTCTCTCATCATCTGTATTAACCATCTCTTCTGTAGAGGGTTCTTGTTGCGACTGTTGATGTACTTGAAATACTGTTCCCTTGCGAGTTCAAATTCCACACCTTGGGTAATCCCATTGTTTTGGTGTAAGAGATAAAGTACCTGAAACCAAAAATATAGAAAACTAAAAAGAAAAACTAAAAAGAAAAATAAAACTATAAAAAACAACTACCGACTGCTCCCCGACAGCGACGCCAAAATTTGATGCATGTCATATGTGCAATCGAATAAGTGATCTTAAATCCACTCAATTAATAAATAATATAATGGAAGTCAAGTTCGTTCCCACGAAGAGCATGGAGATTTAGTTTTCAAAATGTCACAATGGGGAATTTTTTTAAACATTTTATGTTAGAGCATTGCTCGGTTGAACCCACCAAGCATTGGTATGACAAGTTTGGTTTTCATATTTTAGTGAGCCAAAACTTATTTAAGAAGTCACTTGATTTAAATGTACTAGAGTCAACTTCGTATAGGTTAGCTTGAAAGTATTAGGGTGAGACATTACAAGTATTGCGAAGACTTGAAGAAGTGAAATATCACTTGAGGTTAGTGATATTTGACTTGAACTGTTTCATTCCCTAACGCATCTTTCAAGTCGTGCATATTGAAAACATAAAACTGCGAAGCATGAACACTCTAGATAGACATAGTATTAAGGAACACAATATGAAGTTTCTTGCTTAACCATTAAACTTTGTATATAAGACATCGACATAATCGTATGAATGCTATTGTGATTATATATGGGTATGAGATGAGGATTTCATCGTAGGGAACAATGTTACATGTGTTCTAAGGAAGTAAGTTCATGGTATGTGTTGTGAACCGAAAAGGAAATCGCCAGGCATTATTGGGGCTGTTCTTCATTGCATATCTTATGAACGACCAATATGTGTGATTAGTATAACCGCTCATGACTTGTTTGTGTTCTTGGTAAAACTATTCACATGAGGCCTGACTTATGTATTGGTATGACTTTAATTAGTGAAACCGATCTTAAGTAATTACCTGGGGTATGATCGGGTTGTGAGTTTCTGAACTTATTACTGAGAGAAGAGGAACCGATCCTAGTAAGAGGTGCAGTGCATCACAAGGGGAACCGATCCTTGTATGAGGTGCAACAAGGTTTATGGAAGAAAGGGGAACCGATCCTATGAACATGTGCAACACGTTTTTGGGAAGGGGGAACCGATCATATGGACATGTGCAATGCATACAAGTTGGATACAAAATATATGTGGGGAACCGATCCTAGTACCTATTCAGCCGTATTTTTGGTAAGCTAGTGTAACTATGCACAGTACTCACATGGAGGTAGAACCGTAAACCCATGAGTTGTGATTGAGTGGTACTTAATCAATCACATAGTTCTTTAAAGTCATATGAACCAATTCTAAACTTGTTTGGAAGTGTAGTAAATCGGTTTCAAGTGATCAAGCATGGAACAGACTTGCAATAGTAAGATGTCGTCACTCTTTGAACACGGTGCATTAATGCTTATTCTTTATTGTTCAAAGATATTCCTTAAAGGCTAAGAGGGAAGTAAATCCCAAGATTGAATTTAAATAAGTTAAGAATCTTTTTAATAAAGGATTTTTAATTATATATGGAAAATAAGAATTAGTAATGTGCATTTGCTAATTAAAGATTTTCCAAGGAGATTTCGATCGTTATTTTTGGACAGTGCATTCACAGAAATTATGAAAACCGAATTTGGGTTAATATGGAAAAATATCTTGAGAATATTTTTGGTTTTGGAAATTCCTTGGTGTCCAAACTTCCTTGTCTATAAATACTTTGAGTTTGCATTTCTAGCAAACTAATCCTGCGAAACATAGACTTCCTCTTTTGTCTTTGTTACTGGTGAAGCCGCCTATCGGAGAGGAGAGTAATCTAATTAGGTGAAATCTCTTACGGCCTCTCAATTTTAAATCTTCTTTGGGATTGAGAAGCTCTAGCGCGACCCGTTGGTGGGAAACTAGATATTGCGGCTTATTTTTAGTTTTCGTATTGATTCGATTGACTAACGGTGGTTGAAATTTGATTGCACCTAGTTTGTTTATGCTTGAGAATCTTCTCTTCTGATTTAAGATTCACTCAAACTAATTCAAGGTTTCGACAGGGATCTTTAGACTGTTGTTAGATCTAAAGACGATCTTGTGATAATCGATTGTTAATAGACTCCGTTCTGTGTGTGATTGATCACAATAGATTCAAGTAGTTGTGTGCAGGTGTTTATTGAAGATCTAAGAAGATTTGAAGACAAAGAAGATATTGAAGATTTCTGACTTAGTTTTTACAATATTTGGTATGCACAATACTTGTTTGGGAAAAAGAGGATCCAATTAATAATCGGTTTATCCTTGTGGTAGATTGGATTGATTAATTGAGGAAGATCGGCATCAACACATATCACTTGGTTGAAGAGTGTTGTTGGCTTAATCTTAACGATTGCCTTTGGGTGATTAAACATAAGATAGATCTTGGAACCCGGCAAAGGAGTTTATGTTAAGATAAACAAGTGAACCTTTGCACAACTCATATCACTTGGTTGAAGAGAGTTGATACCAAACAGATTTGTTGTTCCTTTACTATTTGGAATACGAACCAAAGGAATTGGTCCAAGTACGTGACTTGTTTACAGGTTGGAGGCATGGGAATACAGAAGGAACTAGGTGAACTATAGGTTTAGTTGCTTGGTCTCAACTATACGAAGTTGTCTTATTTTGTATAGCGGCTTAATCCCGGGAGTATTCAATTATGGACTAGGTCCCGGGGTTTTTTTGCTTTTGCGGTTTCTCGTTAACAAAATCTTGCTGTGTCATTTACTTTATATTTCCGCATTATAATTATTTTATTATAATTAAAGTAAATTGCACAAATGTTAATTTCTATTTACTTGATACGTGAATACTATTGAGTTTGGTTAAGTCTGAACCTTTGTATCAAGTAAACACACTTTGTTGTTGTATTGTCTCGATCTCGTATCCATAGACGATCACACAAAGTGTGAACTGATTTGTTATATTGTCTCGACTCAGTCCATAGACAATCACTTTCGGGAAAAAGACTTATAGGAAGGAAAAGTAATAGCTTGAGGTATATTTGGGGTACCCCCGCCTTTTCAATTGGTATCAGAGCAGGCAAACATGAAAAGATCTAACAAACTGTGTTTGGTGCGATCCATCCTATAAGAATGAACTCGAGTTCTCACGAATCGACTTCAATTAACGTACCGCCAAGATTTGACGGAACAAACTATCTATGGTGGAAATCTGCTATGCGATATTTTCTTCAATCACAAGACTTTAATACTTGGCAATTAGTCGTAGATGGTTATATTCTTCCAAAGATAGAAAATTCGGATACTAAGCTTAAACGCCTAGTAGATTTTTCGAACGTAGAAAAGGCACTATCTAAGCAAAATTCAGATGGTTTGAATGTGATAATACATGCTATAAGCCGTGATTTACAACATCATGTATCAACATGTCAAACTTCGAAAGAAGCTTGGGATAATCTTCAAATCGTGTTCGAAGGAAACACAAGAAAAGGAAGCTAGACTTCAAATTCTTACATCTGATTGGGAAAACCTTTGAATGGATGACAACGATACTTTTGAAGAGTTTCATCTTAAACTCTTTGAGATAATTAATTCATCTTTCTCGCTAGGAAAGACTAATTCTGGAAAAGATATAGTGTGCAAAATTCTCAGATCATTGCCTCCAAAATACAATTTAAAGAAGTATGCGATTGTGGAAGCTAATGATCTTTCCTCTCTTAGTAGAAGTTCTCTAGTAGGAAAACTGAAGATTTTTGATCAAGAGAACATGTCTAATCAAAAAAAACAATCTAGGCTTCAAAGCCATAAAAGGGGTTTCAACCCAATACTCAGAAAACTCCGAAGATTAGGAAGATCAAACTTCTGAAGATGAAGGTGAAATAAATAAATTCTTGTCGCTCCTCACTCAACAATTCAAAAAAAACTATTGAGACATCGAAAAACAGAATTACCTGTATTAAAAATGAAGAATGTTCCTTCACAAAATCGTGAAGACACATGGGATGATAGTGATAATGTCCCTCAGTGCTACAAATGTAGAGTTTCGGTCATATTTCTACAGATTGTCCGACTAAGGATGTACAATGGAAAAGAAAAGCTTATACAGCTACACTTGACTATTGTCCTGATGAGGATGATCAAAGTAATGAGATGGATCATGTTGCAACCATTGCAGAAGTCTATAAATCTGAAAGTGTTTAAAATCTAGATACTCAAGGGGAGTTTAACTCATCGATTTTCGAAATATTTCCATGTAAGTATAAAAGAACTCATATTCTTGAATCTGACATCATTGAAATAAAATCATCACTTGCTCAACTCAGTCAGAATTTACAGAACGATAAAGAGAAATTCAATAAGCAAGTGAAGAAAATCGAAGTTGCTCAATACTCCTAAAAAATTAAAGTATCTAAACTCATCTGTGATATCAAATGTTGTCAAGATGAGATAAGGAAGCTAAAAAGGGAAAATCAAAAGCTGAAAGATAGACTCAATTGTGTTAAAAAACCATCATCTAACATGAATAGATCAAGTGAGAAGCATATAAGGCAAAATAGACTCATGAAGTCTAAATCCATGAAAAATGTCAAATCAGGTGTTTGTATCCTGTGCAAACAAAAAGGGCATTATCAAAGGGAATGTCCTAATACTAAACAGAGAGAGAGATTGTATAAAACCGAAAATTTAAAATCTAAATATAGATTGGGAGTTTCTCCTTACAGAAAAAATCAGGGTATTGGAGGTCGAGATCTTGAATTAAACATCAATGTTGAAGTCTTCAAAAGAAGAAAATTCAACAACCAAAAGGTGAATACCTAACTGGTTGTCATAGTCTCTTACTTGTTACAGTAAGGATGTAGATGTAAATATTCTAGTAAAATTATTTCTAAAAATTAATTTTTGTTTAAGAATTTAATTGAAATAATATTTTCAAGATCTTTAAAGAAGTTCTAGAACATATAAGAAGAAAGATCTCTAATTTCTTTTCATAAGGGTTTGACAGAATGTCTACCTCTAGTTGCAATTCTCGCAAATCCGAAAAAGTCTGGACTATCTTGTTTCCCAACAAGAAACTTCGTCTTGAGTCTAATGGTGATGATTCTGAAACTTCTAAAGAGCTTCAACAAGATGTTTCCAATGAAGAGATATCCTTTCTCAATGATAATCTTCCCAAGAATCTTTCACTAAAATTAGATCTAATTTTATGTGAAGTAAAAAACATGGAAAAGGATTTGCAGAAGGAAATTAAAGAAGTCAATGACAATGTTGTTAGTCTT
Organism: Papaver bracteatum; assembly: GCA_023529315.1. Lineage (NCBI taxonomy): Eukaryota > Viridiplantae > Streptophyta > Magnoliopsida > Ranunculales > Papaveraceae > Papaver > Papaver bracteatum. The sequence goes on from JAJJWX010000433.1 coordinate 1,769,652, forward strand.
GAATCAAGACTAGTAATCATAGAAGATGATTGGAATCCGATAAAATCCTCTGATCAGGATTCGTCATTGGAAGAAACACTACAAGTTTGAAATTAGTATTGAAGCGAGAAAAATAGACATCCATTTTTGATTGCTTTCATTGATTGTATAAGTCTATTGAATAAAACTATTATGAATAAAGTTATTTGATTTATAATTTTTCTTGTGATAGTTTTGATTTACATAGCCGGTACTTTAATGCTTTATTTATTTGCTATGTATGTGTATGAGATGTTTGATTTCGGTTTTACTACCTTGATATTCGATCTCATAATATGTTGTGTACCCTTATGGTTTGGGTGACTTTTTGATTTATCAGGATTAAGTTCTAGACCATGTTGGTAGGCTTTATCAAAGGATCATGAGGGGTTCTTGTAGAAAAAATGTGTGAAAAAGTCACAATATGTTGAATTAGTTTTGGTTTAGCATAAAATCATATGTGTTTCGACGGTTTTCAACTTTTTCTTGCAATTGTTAAAACCGATTTTCAACCTTTCTCTGGTAAAGGTTGGTTGTTGTTATTCTTTTGTTTTTGGCATGAGAATGACAACATAATGGTATTTAGATATCAATTCTCCCGGAAGAAGAAAGCGATGCAATCATATTTGGAGAAGTTGGATGCGAAATTGAGGTAACAATCTTGTTAGTTAATTGTTTTCTTGTTTTAAGAAAAGCCTACTTTTATTTGATATATATATATATATTGATTTTCTTAAACAAAATAGTTGGTACAATTGATTTGTTTATTCCATTATGTATGTGTGGATGTTTGTGTGATTCAATTGTTTCCGGTTAAGTAAAACTTTTGTTATCTTGCTTTGTTGTGTGATATCAATAGTTTAGGCTAACGAAATTTGGTGCAATTGCGGTGCTTTAATGTCTATGTTAATTCAATTGCTTCCAGTTAAGTAAAGCAATTGTTATTTTGCTTTGTTGTGTAGTATCAATTGTTTAAGCTTACAAAATTTCGGTGCAATGGTGAAACCTTGATTTATGTGTGTTGTTTCAATTGCATCCGGTTGAGGTAAATAATTATGCAAGTTGATTTATTGGTTTGTATGAATTATTTATGGCTTAATGAATGAATATGTTGACGGGACGAGATGTTTAGTCCAATTCGATTCCGGATAAGCTAAGCTAAGTTAATTCTAATCTTAGTTAGACTTATCAAAGTGGAGGTTTCGGTTATTCAAGTCTAGCCTAAAGCCTAAACAAGTAAATGCTAGTTAACTAACCTAATATTTGGCTTGTTTAAAATCTAAAGGTCTAAGTTATATGGATAATTAGAACCTGATGAGAAAAATGGAGTTTATCTTTGTTTTGGTCTTATCGAATGAATCAGTTGTATTTATACAATCGGTTTAGCAAAGGAACTAAGTTGCTTAGTTGATTTTTGGTTTGATAAACTAGTTGGGAAAATTTCTTTGGGCAATTATTTCCATGATAACATATCAAAACGTAATTACTTTGTAGTTTCAGTTTTGATATTGTTTATAAAAAATGGTGTGTAAAACCCTCGTGCTTGACTCAACAGGTTGCAAGTATATTTGGAGATTAATAAGATCCTTTTCGTGTTGTCCTTTATTTGTTCGCTTCTTTGTCATTTTTGTGACAAAAAGTGGGAGATATATATGGAGTAAACAAGTGATGCTGGTATCAATCTTATGGTTGTTGGTGTCACTAGGGAAGAGGAAAATGGTGCTTGAACGTTTATCTAACGAATGAGGAAAAACACAGACTAAGGGGGAGTAACATATCATGTGATTGAGACAACAAAGATGTGCGGATTGAAAACCTACCTATCTCACCTTTAGGGGGAGTATGAGCTTTTTTATTATAATGTTAACAACGACATTTAAAGGATTGAATTAATGCAGGTTATGTGCTGTTGAATTTGTGAATCAAGCGTATGTGTAATGAATTTTTGTAATTTTTTTATCCAGATGATTGTAAAAGTTGTCACTAAAATTGGCAAAGGGGGAGATTGTCAGAGCATTGCTCGGTTGAACCCACAGAGCGTTGGTATGTCAAGTTTGGTTGTCATATTTTAGTGAGCCAAAACTCATTTAGGAAGTCGCTTGATTTAAATGTACTAGAGTCAACTTCGTATAGGTTAGCTTGAAAGTATTAGGGTGATACATTATAAGTACTGCGAAGACTTGAAGAAGTACGGCACTATAACGACAACATCATCCTTCCACTTGAGGTTAGTGATATTTGACTTGAACTATTTCATTCCCTAATGTATCTTTCAAGTCGTGCATATTGAAAACATAAAACTGTGAAGCATGAACACTCTAGATAGACATAGTATTAAGGAATACAATATGAAGTTTCTTGCTTAACCATTAAACTTTGTATATAAAATATCGACATAATCGTATGAATGCTATTGTGATTATGTATGGGTATGAGGTGAGGATTTCATCCTAGGGAACAATGTTTACATGTGTTCTAAGGAAGTAAGTTCATGATATGTGTTGTGAACCAAAAAGGAAATCGCCAGGCGTTATTGGGGCTGTTCTTCATTACATATCTTATGAACGACCAATATGTGTGATTAGTATAACCGCTCATGACTTGTTTGTGTTCTTGGTAAAACTATTCACATGAGGCCTGACTTATGTATTGGTATGACTTTTATTAGTGAAACAGATCTTAAGTAATCACTTGGGGTATGATCGGGTTGTGAGTGTCTGAACTTATTACTGAGAGAAGAGGAACCGATCTTAGTAAGAGGTGCAGTGCATCACAAGGGGAACCGATCCTTGTATGAGGTGCAACAAGGTTTATGGAAGAAAGGGGAACCGATCCTATGAACATGTGCAACACGTTTTTGGGAAGGGGGGACCGATCCTATGGACATGTGCAGTGAATACAAGTTAGATACCAAATATATGTGGGGAACCGATCCTAGTACCTAGTCAGCCGTATTTTTGGTAAGCTAGTGTAACTATGCATAATACTCACATGGAGGTAGAACCGAAACTTGTTTTGGTAGAACCGTAAACCCATGAGTTGTGATTGAGTGTTACTTGATCAATCACATAGTTCTTTAAAGTCAGATGAACCAATTCTAAACTTGTTTGGAAGTGTGGTAAATCGGTTTCAAGTGAGCAAGCATGGAAAAGACTTGCAAGAGTAAGATGTCGTCACTTTTTGAACACAGTGCATTAATGCTTATTCTTTATTGTTCAAAGATATTCCTTAAAGGCTAAGAAGGAAGTAAATCCCAAGATCGAATTTAAATAAGTTAAGAATCATTTTAATTAAGGGTTTTTAATTATATATGGAAAATAAGAATTAGTAATGTGCATTTGCTAATTAAAGATTTTCCAAGGATATTTCGATCGTTATTTTTGGACAGTGCATTCACAAGAATTATGAAAACCGAATTTGGGTTAATATAGAAAAATATATTGAGAATATTTTCGGTTTTGGAAATTCCTTGGTGTCCAAACTTGCTTGTCTATAAATACTTTTAGTTTGCATTTCTAGCAAGCTAATCATGTGTAACATAGACTTTCTCTTTTGTCTTTGTTACTGGTGAAGCCGCCTATCGGAGAGGAGAGTATTCTAATTAGGTGAAATCTCTTATGGCCGCTCAATTTAAAGTCTTCTTTGGGATTGAGAAGCTCTAGCGCGACCCGTTGGTGGGAAACTAGATATTGCGGTTTATTTTTAGTTTTCGTATTGATTTGATTGACTAACGGTGGTTGAACTTTGATTGCACCTAGTTTGTTTATGCTTGAGAATCTTCTCTTCTGATTTAAGATTCACTCAAACTAATTCAAAGTTTCGACAGGGATCTTTAGATTGTTGTTAGATCTAAATACGATCTTGTGATAATCCATTGTTAATAGACTCCGTTCTATGTGTGATTGATCACAAGAGATTCAAGTAGTTGTGTGCAGGTGTTTATTGAAGATCTAAGAAGATTTGAAGACAAAGAAGATATTGAAGATTTCTGACTTAGTTTTTACAATCTTTGGTATGCACAATACTTGTTTGGGAAAAAGAGGATCCAATTAATAATCGGTTTATCCTTGTGGTAGATTGGATTGATTAATTGAGGAAGATCGGCATCAACACATATCACTTGGTTGAAGAGTGTTGTTGGCTTAATCTTAACGATTGCCTTTGGGTGATTAAACATAAGATAGATCTTGGAACCCGGCAAAGGAGTTTATGTTAAGATAAACAAGTGAACCTTTGCACAACTCATATCACTTGGTTGAAGAGAGTTGATACCAAACAGATTTGTTGTTCCTTTACTGTTTGGAATACGAACCAAAGAAATTGGTCCAAGTACGTGACTTGTTTACAGGTTGGAGGCATGGGAATACAGAAGGAACTAGGTGAACTATAGGTTTAGTTGCTTGGTCTCAACTATACGAAGTTGTCTTATTTTTTATAGCGGCTTAATCCTGAGAGTATTCAATTATGGACTAGGTCCCGGGTTTTTTTTTTATTTTGCGGTTTCTCGTTAACAAAATCTTGTTGTGTCATTTACTTTATATTTCCGCATTATAATTATTTTATTATAATTAAAGTAAATTGCACAAATGTTAATTTCTATTTACTTGATACGTGAATCCTATTGAGTTTGGTTAAGTCCGAACCTTTGTATCAAGTAAATACACTTTATTATTGTATTGTCTCGACTCGTATCCATAGACGATCACACAAAGTGTGAACCGATTTGTTGTATTGTCTCGACTCAGTCCATAGACAATCACTTTCGGGAAAAGGACTTATGGGAAGGAAAAGTAATAGCTTGAGGTATATTTGGGGTACCCCCGCCTTTTCATTTTAAAGCTAAATAAATGATAATGCAATAAAAAGTAATCTAGATTGCAAGTAATAGGGAGAAATATGATCAGGGAATCCTTCTTCGTTACTAAACCGTCATCAAGTTATAATATTCACCCATTAATATAATTAATCACATATTATTACCAACCATCACAGTGCTATCCCCTAAATTCCTTAAATCACGGAATACGAAAGCTCTCCAATACTATATTCTATTCGTCTAAACCACCTAGTAGTAGCTCACTCAAGGTGTAATTTAGTCAAATGCTTTATCTTTTGTGAATTATAGATTGATCCTATTAGTTAGACTCTTAGCTCAAGGTCCACTTTCTAGTGTAGTTTATATACATAATCCCTCTACAAGGTCTTGTGTTTTCTACTTTTGTATGAATTATTCGACTATTACTTATCTCCTAACTCAATACTACACTACAAGAAAATTGGGTTTTAGTGTCAACTTTTTTTTTCCGGAAATCCCCTTTTTTTGTCTCGAAATATTTTTTTAGATCAATATTTTTTTGTCACGAAGTTGTCTCAAATACCCCGTCTGGGAAAGTATATCGTGACAAAATTACGAACGGTCACGAGAAAAATTAATTAATGACTAAAAATGTATTGTCAACAAAAGTCTCTTTCACCAACGAAATTAAATTGTCCGTGAAAGTTATTTTAATGGCGAAAAATTCGACACCAAAAGACATTTTTTTGCGAGCAAAATTTCTGTCGCAAAAATGTAAATTCCAGGAAAAACTAGTTTGTCTTTAATGATAACTATTTAAGACCAATAAAATTGTCTCAAAATTGAAAGTTTTGTGTCAATTTAATTTGTCTTTAATGATAGCTATTTAAGACCAAAAAAATTGTCTCAAAAGTGAAAGTTTTGTATCAATTTAATTTGTCTTTAATATTAATTATCTAAAACAAATAAATTTGTCTCTAATTAATTTAATCAGAGACAAAATTAATAGCCCCCAAATATCAAATTTTAAAAACTAACTTGTTTGTCTCTGAATATTTTATTAGTGACCAAATTTTTTTCCTCCGAAAGAATTTTTTTTGTCTCTAATTTTTTTTATCAAATACAAATTTTATCAGGTCTTCGTTTGTAAACCTTATGTGATCCCTAGTAGTGTGTAGATGTTTATAAATTTCAAAAAGTGTGGGTTCTTCTGATTTATTTTTCTGTTCCACATCAAAAAGAGGCTCATCAACATTCAAGAATTAGGGGTTTTCTTACCAAAACTTAGATTTAGCACGTTGCCCAAAGCTTCGTCCTATAAATCTTAAGAGTGTCCTCCTTCTCAGTGGGTGATGCCCTTCCCACAACCGGACATTGATGATACTCATAGGAAGAACAAAAAAAAATAAAAAAATCTAAACAGATAAAAAATCATACTGAGAAGGGATTAGTAAGAGATATGAAGAACAAACGAGATAGGGAGATGGTAAACAACTTTGAACGTCATTTTTTCATCTGATTTGAAACACTAGCTACGTCTTCTTCCTTGTTTAGGGTTCTGGAGCTCCTCTGCGGCAGTCAAGGAAGAAAGGCAAAAATGTGTTTCGCATTTTATGTATCGCTTCTGAATACATAAACCTTAGGAATAAGAGTATCGGGCTTTTGTAAGTTTTCTTGGGTTAGGTCCATATATCCATGATAGTTAACGTGTTGGGCCTTGGAAGTTTGTACCTATCACCTATGCGTCGACGTCGGTAGGCGATAGCCGGCAATCACAAATCCTTGCGTCTTATCTCATGAGAAATTGTTGGATCTTTACAAGTGAAATAAAATAGTGAGACGAAATCTTTAACAGGGGAAATTCAATTTTATGACCAAAAATGACAAAGGAGGCAGGATCCGTGTTGTACAAATGTGGAATGACACATTATATGTAACTGAAGAAATGCCTATACCGGAGACTAGACGTCACAGGCAAGGTACTTGAATACATTGACGACATATCAAGCCAAAAGTGCGGTCAAATCTTAGAGTCCGCCGCGCCCAAGATGCACGAGAGGTATCACCTAGGCCTTCGTTATAACTATTGTTAAGAAAGATAAAAAGTAATTTACACATAATTTTTTTATTATTGGATAAAGAGTATTATTATAAGAAACTAGTTGGAAGCCTAATAAGCTGAACTTCAACAACCTTACTATTACATTAGTTGAACAGGTTGTCGTACTAGGCTACCAGCGAGCTCTAACAACGTATTATTACATTAGTTGAACAAGTTTTCGTGCTAGTCTACCGGTGTGCTTCATGAGGAGGCTGCCAAGGGAGCCGAAGCGGATTGAGGGCTGATTATGTCGTAAGGGGCCAAGCTAACTTTACCTTCCATATAAAAGGAAAAGTTTAATAAATTCTCCATTTTAGCTAATAAAAAAATAGAAATAAATTTAATACAAAAAATCGATATTATCTTTTATTAAAATAATAATAAATTAATAAAGATGGAGTTTGTGGACTGAATCGGTCAGTTGGGCCGAGATAATTCAGCGTCGACCTCCACTACATATTGGGCATAGGAAAAGTGTAAGTTTGCCACAGAGTGTAAGTTTACCCATAAGAAAAGGAGGGTTGTTTTTGGGCATACATTTTGTCTAGGTTCGGCTCACAAGTTGTGAGCCGAACCTAGCAAACCTGGGCAAAAAAAAGTTATGAGCCGAACCTTGAGTATGCCCGATAATTTTTTGGTATGCCCAAAAATATGTCTCAAAAAAAGTGTCTTAATGTCGTAGTTTCGAAAAATGGCCCAGAGATTAGTTCTGTGGAAAACCCTGTCTCCCAATTGGCCAATCTGACATTCTCCGGTAAAACACTTTGAAGGTGTACTATCCCAAATGTGAGGTATCCAAGTATCAAGGCAGTATCCTCTGACTTTGATTGAATATTAGGGACCTCCATTGTCAGTGTCCCATCAGTTGGTCCACGTCCAAATACTGTGGAAGTAGGTCAGGGGGAAATTGTAATGGAGCTTCTGGTGGTTTAGGTTTAGGCTCAGGTCGGGTACTGCCTGTGAGGAGTGTCCTTGCATCAATTGTTCCATCAGGTATGCCTGTCGACGCCAGTCATACTGGAAGCAACAATACCACAAAAATTCTTAGAACTGAGCAGACTAAATCAATAGCAGTCGCCGAATATTTGGATTTGCAGACTACAATTTGTCTTGCCGCTAACAATGTTTTAATGGAAAAATTTCAGATTTGCTTCATATTCATTTAGGTGACGAATCATTTTTTGTCAGCATAAATAGATATTGGGACAAAAGCTATACGTTGTCAGCGATAATAATTTCACGGACCAATTTTTTTTTCCGTCACTAGAGAACAATTCTTTTGTGACTAAAACTTGTTTGGATAATAATAGTTTTAACGGCAAAAATTCTCATTTGACATGCAATCATTTCGGCAACAAAATAGTTTTGTCAGCATAAGATACATTCAGTGACCAAAGTTTTGAATTGTTGGCAATAAGATATTTGGAGACTGTATTTTACCTTTGTCGCTAGAAACCAATTTTGCGACCAAAATAATTCGTCACAAAGAAATATTTAGAGACGGAAATAGGATTGGTCACTATATTTGGTTGCAAAAAAAGAATTTAGAGACGGAGACAGGATTGGTCACTATATTTGGTCACACAATTTTTCAGTGACAACTTTAAAGACAAAACATACCGTTTGTCGCGAAAAAAATATATATGGTGACCAAAAAAATATTCCTCCCTAAACACTAGATTTGTAGACAAAATTTTATTGGTCACATAATATTTTGTCACTAAACGTGTGTTTTGTTGTAGTGCTAGCATTTGAGTGAATCGATAAATTAATTCAGTTGGCCACCTAAACAATCTATCAAACAATCATAAATATAAATAATAACTCAAATCATGTCTAGAACTTAGAATTCATCCCCAATCACTAAGAAGTTTATCTACTCATGAGATTAATAAAACCCATGAGATACATATGATAAAATGGAAAATAAATAGTTACGTTGATGAAATCGCTCCAAAACATAACTCAAAAAGATGTATGATATAAATATCTCTTTTATAGGTATCCAAATAGTAGATGCGCCCGTGCTAGAATCCCGGTCGAAAAAATATGTCAACTTGCCAAAAACATGAAGTAGGTCGAGTCTAAAATATGGCCATGAGACTGAATTCTCAAAACAAGCTCAAATGGACTGGCGTAGGTTTTTAAACGCCCAACCCATTAGCATTATTACACGGCCAGTCTTGGATTGTTTTGCGTTTAAACCAAATAGTTAATATAAGACTTATTAGGTACGACTAAGAATGTGAGGTCATATAATGCATAAAATAAAAATTAAACACTAAATCACTAAATTATACACATGGAGTGATATTTATAGTACATGAATGCACATGGAGTGATATTTATAGTACATGAATGCTTAGTACAAGATACTTATTATTAATACCAAAATCTAAAGACTATTAAGACATTAAAACTTTTTGCAAACTCAAAATTTAAATCATATTAAATTACCAACGCCAATAATTAACAAGATATAATATACAGATTCAATCTAAATAAATAAAATCTGTTATATCAACCCTTACGTGAATGTAAAATTAAATTTACAAGATTAAAGCTTAATATAATAAAACCAAGTATCGTCACTAAGTAGTTATTCTTGTCATATTTTAGTTACGCTAGTAATCAAGTAGAAAAATTGATAATACAATAATGAAAATAATAATATAATTAAGACAATAATTTTTTATAAGATAAGTAGATAATAATACTATATAATGTTGATTACTATAAAATTTAGAGTTATTGTAAATATCATTTGGATAATAATTATTGGTTAGTAATAACAAAATGTAATTCTTATTAATAGTACAACTTAAGGATTATTTAACAATAATATAAATTTAAGGAAATAAAGTTAGATCAAATCAAATTTAGTATTAGTAATAAAATTAAACTTGACATTATGATTAATTACGATTAATTTTTATCGGACTAAGAAATAAGAAATAAATGTAATACAATAATATAATATTAATACCAAACAACTATGAAAATTTGTTAGAAGATATTTACTTATATCAAGTCATATAATGAAACAAACAAATTGATACATTGAAATTGATATGTAAAAAAATAAAATAAAATAAAATAACAATAGTAACATTGGATAATAATGGTTATAACATTAAGTTGTTCATAAATGGTACACGAATTTAAAAATTATATATGATATTACAGCAAAGTTAAAAATATCAGATGTTATAAATTGACGTGGAATCGAAATTGAATTACTTATATTGGTATTGATAAAATAAAATAATAATAATAATAATAAATAAATAAAAATAATAATAAAATAATTTTTGATGATTAAATTGCTTAAAATGATGCGAACTATTTATATATTATACGAAGTAATTTATCAGACTTACACCGGTTACGATAAAATTTTAGAGACTAATTAATCTTAATAAATTAATACTTAGTTAATCCAGCATTGGGGAATAGTGAGGTTGGTAATTATGATGTGTTCTGGTGATACTTGTTACGTAGGTAGGCATTGTCAGGCGTAGCGAACCTAGACAGGGCAACTACATTCTTGTATCACTAGGCATAAAAGGAAAACTTGCTTCTGATAGTGAACTTATAGATCCAGAATTTATTAGGAGCTTATAGAATATTTTCTCTCGTAATCAGAACCAGTAACTTATTAAAATAAAACTTAGTATAGAGAATTTAAAATCTAAAAGTCATAGTTTCTGATGCAGTTCGGAAGCGTTTTAGATGATAATTACCGCAGCGGAATAAAAATTGAAAAGTAACCGATAGAAATTGTTCAGACCTCGAATTATTCTTACGAATAACGACTATGAACAAAGATAATCCAGACCTCGTAACTCCGAAGAATCACAACTATGGATATGATGATTATTTAGACCTCAGGATGAGCCCGACTATAAATAAAAATCAAGATAAAGTTAAACAAAGTTTAACATCAAAACATAATTTTAATATTCCAAAAAGTCTTTCAATTTTCGTTTTTGGAGCTCCTTATATAGATAACTCCCTCTAAACAAACCCTAAACTTAACAGAAATATCAAAAACTTATTTTCCAAGGTATCTACTACCTTTAGGTAACTTTCCTAACTTATTAAAACTCTTAAAATAAGCTTCTAGATTATTCTAAAATAACCCTAATTAATAAATCCGAATTTTAATTATTTTTCTACTAAAAATATCATTAATAAAATACAAATAATAATAATAAAATAATATATTTATTCTCCATAAATCTCCCTTCATCATTCTACCGGTGTTGGAGAAGATTCGTCCTCGAATCTTGCCGATACCATTTTCTGCATGTGTAACTTGTTGTTGAAAATAATTGAACACATGAACAGTTGTTGTAAAAAAATATTTTATGCACCATAAAGAAGTATGAGTCATGGTGGAAACCCAAAACGGATCTTCACAAGTTGATTCAAAAAAATCTCTCTTATTATGGTAGATATGAGAAGCCATCACAAAGTTCACTCCTTGATTTCCAGAAACAACTTTATCAGTAAGTTCATCATCTTCAGGAGCATCATCAAAAATACCATCAATGTTATGTCGAACCAAGATACCTTCGATGTCTTCCATTATTTCATTAAAATCTTCTAGAGCACCTCCTCGACCTCGACCACGACCGATTTGTACTCTTGGTAGCATCTTATCAACCCTAGAATCAACTTAGCTCTGATACCAACTGATGCAGTTCGGAAGCGTTTTAGATGATAATTACCGCAGCGGAATAAAAATTGAAAAGTAACCGATAGAAATTGTTCAGACCTCGAATTATTCTTACGAATAACGACTATGAACAAAGATAATCCAGACCTCGTAACTCCGAAGAATCACAACTATGCATATGATGATTATTTAGACCTCAGGATGAACCCGACTATAAATAAAAATCAAGATAAATTTAAACAAAGTTTAACATCAAAACATAATTTTAATATTCCAAAAAGTCTTTCAATTTTCGTTTTTGGAGCTCCTTATATAGATAACTCCCTCTAAACAAACCCTAAACTTAACAGAAATATCAAAAACTTATTTTCCAAGGTATCTACTACCTTTAGGTAACTTTCCTAACTTATTAAAACTCTTAAAATAAGCTTCTAGATTATTCTAAAATAACCCTAATTAATAAATCCGAATTTTAATTATTTTTCTACTAAAAATATCATTAATAAAATACAAATAATAATAATAAAATAATATATTTATTCTCCATAAATCTCCCTTCATCAGTTTCTGTTATAGAGCTTCATGTAAGAAACTTAGACTTCCCTCTTAGATAGAACTTAAATCAGTATGGTTGAACCTAGAGCCACAAATTTTAGTAGAAGGCCGTATAGGTTTGTGTTTTCTTTTTTATGTCGTTTGCGCTTAGACAAGAGATGGGATTAATTTATAAGGTGGGGAGTTTTTGAAGACCAGAAGGATGGTTTGATTTTCGAGGACGAAAATGTATAAGGGGGGATAATGTAAAGACCCTTGAGATCGTCAACAATATTAGACTAGTCAATAGACGAATTAGTCGATTAGTCTAACACGAACGTTAATTAATAGTTAATTAACGATGATATAGATACGAAATTAGTACCATTGAATAGATCTCAAAAAGTTACGCGGAATGGACTACTCGAACGTGTCATTCGGATATCGGACGAAGAATATATCATTGGTTTAGTATGAAGGGTAAAATCATTATTTCATGGGAAAATGCTATTGATGTAACACAGACACGTTGTGGCTTCCCTTATCAAAGCAAGTGCGTGTCCTAGTGTTTCCTTTGGGCCTTATCTCCTCAGAACGATCGAATAGAATCAGTTTTTTCTTCTTCTTTCTTTCTTTCTTTCTTTGTTCTTCTTCTCTTCTTCCTGTTCTTATTTTCTGCGAGAGATTTATCGATTGAGAGTGAGGTTGAGAATAAGTTCGAGAGTGGTAGCTGGATGTATTAAATGCGGAGGTGTTATTGCTATTGTTGTTTGGGCATGGAAAGAATAAGATAAAGATGCTACTCTAAACTGAGGTTAGGGTATTTGAATCTGAGATGAATATTCAAGAAAATTGATGAATCAGTGATGAACCCTGGTAATTATTGTCGAAGGCGGTGTTGATTTGAATATCTATTCAGAATTCAGGAGCAGAAGAATCAGCAAGCTAATTAGGGTTTTGATAGTTAGGTTTGAATTTTTGTAAATTGATGGATAACCGAGTGGTTAATAACTGCAGAACGAAGGGTTTGTTGTTTTATTGAAGTTATGGGGTTGAATTGATAAAGAGTTGAAAGGTTAAAGTTTTGTAGAAGTTCAGAAGAAGAATTGAATGATGAAATTTTAGGTTTAAAGGATTAATTAGAGATGGTTTTTTTTTTATGAATTAGATTTTGGAGTTGATGAATAACTCAAGAGGGATAGTTAGGATTTCAGGATCATTTTAGGGTTTGCCGAAAAACAGTGGTGAAGTCAAGATTATAGAGTTTTGGTTGGTTTACACTGAGGTATTATGGATGATATTGAGACCCGTTGATGAATCAAATCGAAGTGAGAAGTAAAATTTGTTTGGTTCTTAAATGAAGTTATTTTGAGGTAATTATCGTCCCTTGTAAATTGAGTAACGTTATTATTGCTTTTGCTGAGTTTGAGAAATTGTTAATGAACAAGGATTCAAATGGATGTGTGAAAATATAATGGAGAATATGGTTGAAGTTTATTTGAAATGGTAATGATGTTGTTAGTGTTGTGAATTTAAGGGGGATGTAGTATGAAATACAAATGGTAATGATTGGTTTGTATTAATATAGCTTGGAGATGGAGTTGAGATCTTTAGTAAGGGTTCTGTAGCTATTTGTTTTGGATAGGAGTTCTAATCTGAGATTGAGTCAAATATAAGATAGAGATGTGATTTTGTTTGAAGATGTCTGTTGCCGTGTGGTTTTGATTTAGGGGTAGATTTTTGAGACCCTGATGAAATGGCAATGCTGGTTTGAGTGGTACGGTAATTGAAGTTTAATTGTAAATCTCAAGCGGAGTATGGTGGTATAGTTATTGCGGTGTCAGTCAGGTAATGATATTGTTAAAGATGCAGGGAATAGCAAAGTTCTAGTGAAGTAAGAAGGGTTATGGCTGCACAAGTTGAGTTGAGATGTTAGATGAATGTTAGGATAAGACTTGGGTATGGTGTTGGTGTAACTGGTGGTGATTTAGTTCGGATGGATGTGTTGCTTATGTTGTTTTTATATATGGCTTGGTACTGCAATGGAAGGTAAAGCTTAAATTACAATTATATATTGGATTATGAGATTTTGTTGAACTGAATGTATTGTTAAAGTGTAGATAAGAAGAGGAATCTGAATTAGCTTATGTTGAAATGAATCTTCTCATTGGAAGCTTGCTACTGCATTTGCAGGTAAAGCTAAGTTTGTAGTTGAATTTTAATCAAAAAGTTTAATTGAAATGTATACAGTTGTTTGTAATGAGGATTGTAGGAATGTAGAGATGTAAGAACCTTTAGTATGTTCTTTGGCTCAGTCCTGAAGTGTTAGTTGTATGATTGAACAGATTCAGTATGACTCAGTTGTCTGAATGAGTTGACTCACCTAACTCACCTGAATCAGTCTTAGTGACTAAGTTAACCCAGTCTTGTCTCGTTTGACCAGAACAGTTAGACCTTGACCTGACCTTGACTATGTACATTGACTGTTAGTTGACCCCTGACTGTCACTTTGATCGTTAGTGACCGTTAGTTGACTCAGATAGACCAGGCCTTAGGTTAATGAGTTGGCTTAGTGGACTTGGGCTTAGATAGACTTGTGTGAGCCACTTTGGTTAAATTCTTAGAGTTATTGTGTGATTAACAGTTAGTTATTAACAACGATCGATTCAAAGGACGAACCAGTGGATCATGGATTTTAAGGTAGGCGTGGCTTGTCATCAAAAGAGGTGGGAATCTATATTTAACTCTTTTATAAAATTGTTGTTTCTTTTACAAAAGTTTATGTTTACCAAATTCATGCGTTGTCTGGTTGTGCTTTCCATGCATTGTTTAACTTTGAATTATGAAAGGTCGGTTATTTCTTTTAATCTTTATATTGCTTGGAAAGGAATTGTAATGCTTTGATGTCTTCATGAATTGTTCGGGAAATAAGAATTTACATTTGATTGTTTGGAAACTGAGAGTTTCCATCTGTGGTATATAGGATACTGCTCATTCATTTATACCTACTTACTTTTATTGCAATAACTAGGTGCGGGACGAGTCACCATATAGCTATCTAGGTGCGGGACGAGTCACCATATTAGTAAATTGTTTGGAAGGATTTAGATCTATATACATGATTGTTTACCTATGTGAAATTGGTTACGTTTTAGTGTTTATGGAAAACATGAATTGTTTCAAATCATTTTCAATGATTACTTGAAAGTTAAATGTCATTCCTACTGGGCATCCCTTTTAGGGATGATGTGCTCACCCATTTCCACTTTCAGTTTCAGAGACAGATCAGAGTTGCTTAGCGGAAGCTTCGAGGAGTTTAGTCCGTTAGTTGGTTGACTTCGGATATGTTTATTATGTTGCATATTATATTTGTAAACCAAATGACTAGACTATTGTATATGTATCATTTGAGAGGGGTTCTTGTATTTATATATTTCAGAGCGGGGCTAGTTTTTTGGTTAAGTTTTGTAGCAGTTTTCTTAATTGAATGTTTAAGTATTTGAATTAGATTCGTAATGCCTTTTTATTTAGTTAATCTCTTAGATTAGTCAACTGCTAGATTTGGGGCCCTACAACACTAAACCTGTGACCATGTGCAAAGCATTTATCAAGATATTTTTTGCATTTACGCACAACCGCATCGTTAATGGGGTGACTGGGAGTGACATTGCGAGTTCTAGCACTAGTAAAGGGCGAGACCCCCGTGATGTCAAAGCACACGTCTTTTCCGTCTTCCCAATTGTAAACAAGGATATAGGCAGGCTTTAAGTCCTTATCATTAGAGAGAAACCCCAATGAGTCTTTTTTACGTGCCGCAACACCAGATTCATAGCATATATCAGCAATGACATCTCTAACCAAATCGTGCCGAAATTCGATACCGACGTCTTTAGAGAAATGTATGGCATGATCACCAAATATGTCCATGTCTCGATGACAGCTAGAACACAAACTGCCCGGCTCGAAAAAAGGGATACCAAAACGATATTATAGGAAGGATTGAAATTTCCTCGGCCCAACAGTTTGGTTCAACCCATTGATGAGAATAGCTTTAAGAAAGTCCATAGCATGCATACACCTACTGAACTGCCATAAGATAGAATCACGCTCAGAAATTGTGAAGCTAGTGGATATTTTCTCCTTGACAACACCAAAGTAAATGACTGCCAATGACTTCATGAACTGGGGGGCAACGTCGTTGATGTTGAAGTTAGAAGAAGATAGACCACATGCTTGTGTAAAGGACTGCAAAGCATGTTGATAGTTGTAGCTTGAACCAAGTGATGGATGTAGATGTAGGATGGTGTCTTGAAGGTGCTTTGTTTGGGCGTATGATGCTAAGTAACAGTATTGGACGGTGTCTGCCATTGTATGAACCCCCAGTCCCCCATCCTTAATTGGTAAAGTAACTAGACGCTGCTGTAACAAACCAAACCCAACACCATCTCCCACCACAATCTGATAAAGATATTGTAACATATGTTTTTTTAATAAAAGCATATCATATCAGTTATGATATGATAAAAGGGTCCACAAGGGAGCAATTATTATTGAAAAATAAGGATAAAGTATTACAATGGAGTTGTTGGTAACGTAGCAACAAGCTGAGCACCAATACCTTTTGAATAAATTATTATTATTATTATACAAATTACATGGAATTAATTGGTAACCTAGCAACCATATGGGCACCAACCCCTTTCTGAATAGCAATACCTATTCTATGAAAAAGAGACCCTCCTACTTTACACTTAGCGTCTTGACTAGCAAGACAATTTTTCGGTCTTCTAAAAAATACACAAGTATCTTCACTTAAATCACCAAAAGTTAAAAATGCTAGAACACAGAACTCATACCCATGCTCTAAACATTTATCCAAGTAATTACTACGTTTGCGAGTGACTGCAGCAGAAACAGCTTGGCCTGGTGTGAAAGAAGTGTTTCGGGGACTAGTGAACGGAAAAGAAACAGTAACATCAAAACAAACATCTTGACTGTTATCCCAGTTATAAACAAGCAAGTCTGCAAGTCTGCAGGCCTGATGGCATTATTATTATTATTATTTATTTATTTTATATACAATGTAACCTAGCAACAATCTGGGCACCAACCCCTTTAATGTATCCCAACATTTGAGTGGGGTTTTTGTACCACAAGTTTGGTCACCTTGGGTTTTTGTGACTAGTTTTGTTATAAATAATATTATTATTGTATAAAGAGTATTACATTAACTAGTTGGAAGCCTAACAAGCTAAGCTCCAACAACGTACTACTATATTAATTGAACAGATTTCCGTGCTAGCCTACCAGCGAGCCTCATGAGGAACCAGCCAAGGGAGCCGAAGCGGATATGGGGATGATTATGTCGTAAGGGGGGCAAGCTAACTCTACCTTCCATGTCAAATACTGTAATATTATTATTATTATTATTATTATTATTAATAATAATAATATTTTATTTTTAAAACAAATAAAAGAGTATTTACAAGTGGTTAGTTGGCAACCTAGTGACAATTTGGGCTCTAACTCCCCTCTGAATAATTATACCTAGTCTATGAAAGAGTAAACTGCCAACTTTGTAATTCACATCGCGACAAGCAAGGCGGTTACTCAACCTCTTTAGAAAAACAATAAAGTCACCACTCAACTCTCCTAAAGTAGTGGAAGCCAAGACACCGAAACCACAACCATTACTAATGCACTTGTCAAGATATTTATTATTTTTGCGTGTGACATCAGCGGTAATGGCTTGTCCAGGGGGGGGGAACAGCCGAGTACGTGCACTAGTGAAAGGTGAGACTCCTGTTACGTCAAAGCACACATCCTTCCCATCCTCCCAGCTGTGTACTAAGATATCTGTCGGCTTAAGATCGTTGTCATTATTAGAAAGAAATCCCAATGAAACCTCTTTCTGGGCAGGAATAGCAGCCTTGTAGCATATTTCCGAGATCAAATCTCTTACCATATCATGTCTGTATTTAGGTCCCACATCTTTAGCACAGTACACAACATGGTCTCCGTAGATATACATCGGCTTAGCATAGCTAGAACAGAAACTATCAACAACAAACATTGGTATGGCCAAGCGATATTGGAGGACAGACTGAAATTGTCTAGGACCAATAGACAATTTCTTATTATTGGATAAAGAGTATTACATTAACTAGTTGGAAGCCGAACAAGCTAAGCTCCAACAACATACTACTACATTAATTGAACAGGTTGTTGTGTTATCATACCAGCGAGCCTCATGGGTAATCTAGCCAAGGGATCCGAAGAAGACTGGGTGGCTGAGATTGTGTCATAAGGGGGGCAAACTAACTCTACCTTCCATGTTAATTTCTGCAATATTATGCCATTGGGGGTTCGAACCCGGGACCTCCTGTAACACATGAAACTTTGGGGAACGGGGATGACCAGCTGAGCTAGGTACCCATTTGTTAAAAAATAAATAAAATTATTTACACATATTTGGATGGGAGTCTAGCAACAATTTGTGCTCCCACGCCTTTTTTAATAATAATCCCTAGCCAAGAAAAAAAGAGAACCGCCTAAAGTAGAGTTAACATCGTGACTAGACATACAATTCTTCAATCTCTTCAAAAGAAAAACTACGCCATCACCCAACTCCCCTAATGTTGAGAAAACTAGAACCCCAAAACCATACCCACTGGACGAGCATATATCAGCATATTTGTTCCTCTTACGAGTAATATCCGCCGAAATAGCGTGGCCGGGTGTGAAACTGCGGGTTTCTCCCTTAGAAAAGGGTGAAACACCGGTGACATCAAAACATATGTCCTTACCATTTTCCCAATTATAAACAAGAATATCAGCTGGTTTGATAGAAAAGTTTGTATCAGATGAAAAACCCAATGTTGCCTCTTTTTTAGCAGCAGCCCCTGCTTTATAACATAAATCTCTTACCATATCGTGTTGAAATTTCTGACCAACCTCACTTGCACAGTGGATTGCATGATCTCCAAACCGGTCCATGATTCTATAACAACATGAACAAGAACTATCTCCCTCAAAAATAGGTATTCCTAATCTGTATTGTAATACTGACCTGAATTGACGTGGCCTAATAGCTTGATTAAGTCTTGAGCATGCGCTTGCTTGTTGCACTGCCATAGAATAGAGTCACGTTCTGACAAGTTGAAAGTGTTTGATATGGTCCTCTTAACAGCATCAAAGAAGAAAATTGTCAGAAAATGCATAGGATGTAGGGAAGTGTCCTTGATATTGAAAGTAGAGGAACTTAAACCACACACTTTCATGTAGTTTATATTAATAAACTATTTTATTAATATCAACAAAAAAAAACAGAAGTTTGATTACACTGGGTTTGATGGCAGCCTAGCAACTAGCTGTACCCCTACACCCTTCCCAAATAATAATAATAATTATTATTTTCAATTTCACTCATCACTCATCATTCATCATTCATCATTGGTAACGAACAAGGAAGACGTAAACATGATTCGACTTAATATGGAATTGCACCAAATAATATTGCAAACTAACTGTTCCTATGATATGGATGCCATCTGACTACTGACTACTATGCATATGATGACTACGTGAACAGACTTGTAAATAATTTTTACTAAAAGATGTAAATGATATGATACACATGCAATATCAAAACAAAAGATGCATGCGATGACCTGAACGAATTTCTTATGAGACACTTACTTAGAACTGTTGATTAGAGATGATGATGTAGTATTAAATAATTACTAGTATGAAGAGAAAAATTCAAGGCATGAAACTGCACGGACTGTAATGAATCTATCTTGTGAATCCACTAACTCAAAGAAATATAATAGGCTAGTTAGTCAAGTCAAAGTCATTTGACTTGACTCAATTCAGTTCAGTCAGTCAGACATAGTTATATAGTCAGTGTCTGAGTTGTCTCTGATTCAGACAACTTAAATGTGTGTAATAAATATGTCTAAAACTCTCTTTGTATGGTTATCTGATTTTACACAGTAATACAACTTCTTATTCTTCTTCTTCTTCTTTCATTCATTCATCTTGTTTAACATCATACATATTTTGATTATCATGAGAGCATAACAATTCTCATGGTATCAGATTAGGAATGATCCTGCTTCACAGAATTTATCTAGCTCAACAATTTTATCAATAACTTTTAGCTACATCAAGTTAGGGTAATATCAATTCAACAATTTTTCCCAGATTCAGAAATTTCTAGGGTTCTTGCAAGATTTTATGGTAACAACTCGAAGATCAACATATACCAGTATTCACAACAACAACAACAATATCAACAGTAGAAGTAATAGTAACAATCTCGTCGATAGCAGTCTTCTTGCTTCAAATCTAGAAAATACTACAATTACAATGTCTTTCGCTGGTAATTATAATGGTTTACCTTTTACTAATATCTCAAATTTTGTTTCAATGAAACTCGATTCAACCAATTTCTTGCTACGGAGAGACCAATTTGAGGGGTTTTATTTTCTTGTAATCTGTATGGTTATGTTACTAGTGAAATAGTTGAACCTCCACAGAAGGTTACAGTTGATGAAGTTGAAATAGTTAATCTTGAATGGCTTTCTTGGAGGAGGTTAGATAGATTGTTTTCTACTTGTTTAAAAGCTACCTTTACTCAGAAAATTAGTGGTGATGTTCTTGGTTTATCTACTTCAAGAGAAATATGGGAGTTTCTTGAACAAAGTTTTAAAACACAATTTCTTTCTAGGAAAAGCATGTTAAAAACTCAGTTACATGGTATTAAAAAGGGGAATATGACTATTGTTCAATATCTACAAAAGATTAAGTTTACAACAGATTCTTTAGCTGCAATTGGTGAGAAGGTTAGTGATGAAGACTTAATGATGTTTGTGTTGAATGGACTTGGTAGTGATTATGATATTTTTGTTATCTCTTCTCAAAATAGGGAGAAACCTTATACCTTTAGAGAGGTTAAGGCTACGTTGCTTTCTCATGAACAATTTCTTGCTGAGAGATATCAGACTACCACAAATGTCTTTGATGATCAAAATTCAGTAGCATTCTATGCAAGAAATGGTGCATCAGGTTATCCTAATAATAGAAGAAATGGTGGAAATAGTAAGAATGGAAATGGTGGGTCTTATAAGAACAGTCAATATCAATATGGATCTACTTCAGTACATTAAAATACTTTATTTCAAACTGGTTCAACTTCAAATGCTAATAATGACAGAAGATCTTATGTAGACTATTCTAAAATGTTTTGTCAAATATGTAAGAAGAATGGTCATACTGCTTCTAGGTGTTTCTTTCGTTATCATCTACCTACAACTGGAAGTTCAAGTTCAAATGGTACTGTACAAGATCACTATGCAACTGATGTTTAATCTTTATATCAACATACAACAACAGTTCCTCCAAGTCCTCAATAGTCATTTCCTAGTTTGAATTTTACTCACTCATCTGCTAATGATGATATTTCTTCAATTACATTTTGGATATCAAATAGTGGAGCATCAGCTCATATGACTGGTGACAGATCCATTCTTCATAATACTTCTACTTACAAGGGGAAGGAGAAAGTCATGATTGGTAATGGTAAGACCTTACCTATCTCTTTTTCTGGTACTTCAAATATTCAAACTCATGCCACTAGTTTTGTGTTGAATGAAGTATTACATGTTCCTGCAATAAGACATAACTTACTATCAGTGGCTAGGTTTACAAGAGATAATGCTTGTTATATTACTTTTGATCCCTTTGGATATGAGATAAGAAGTTTACATGGTCATGTTTTGCGAGCCAAAGGAAAAATGGTCAACAATTTATATCCCATATCTACACCTAAATTGCAATATGCATATTCATCTCTTGTTGCCTCTTTTGATTTATGGCGTAGTAGGTTAGGCCATCCTTCTTTCAAAGTAGTTTAACAACTTCATACTAATAAGCATATCATTTTAAATTCTGCTACTTCAAATGTTGTTTGTCATCCTTGTCAGCTTGCTAAAAGTAAAAGGTTACCTTTTAATGCTTCTCCTTCTCATGCATCTTCTCCACTTGCTTTAATTCACTGTGATGAGTGGGGTCCAACTCCTGTTACCTCACTAGCATAACATAGATATTATATTTTGTTTTTTGATGATTTTACTAGGTTTCATTGGATTTATCCAATGCAATCAAAAACTGAAGCTTTACAATGTTTTCAACATTTCAAAAATCTTTGAAAACATGTTTAACAAAAAAATTGTTGCTTTTCAAATGATTTAAAGGTGCTTTTAAATCTTTTATTGATTATCTGGAATTCAGTTAAGAATTTCTTGTCCTCAAACCCCACAACAGAATGGTCTTGTTGAAAGGAAGCATAAACACATTATTGAAATGGGTAATACTCTTCTTTTTAATGCTTCTAGTCCAAAAGAATTTTGGTATGATGCCTTTTTAGCTGCTACTTTTCTCATAAATAGAACTCCAACTCCAATTCTTGGTCATAAATTGCCTTTTCAAGTATTATATAATACTTTTTGTGGGTGAAAATGGTTTCTACTGATTTTGGTAATTTTGGGTGTATGGGTGAGAAACGAATTTAAACCCTAAACAATGTACTGCAAGGTAGTACTTTAGATTCGAGAGATCAATCTGTACAAGTCCGGCCAAAACCAAGAAATGGCCGTTCCAAACTTGCTTCGGTCACAAAGTGGAGGAGAATGGGTTGGTTTTGGAGATGGAATCAAGGAAAGTGATGAGACCAGAATAGTTGATTCTGGAAGAGTGGTTGTGTTACTACGACTTGCATCAGAAAAGTGGGAAGGCTAACAAGTGGTAAGCTAGAGAGTATTTTCTGAGTGTTGTATGCTCCTGACTGAACTTATTGTTTAATGGAAATAGGTAAGACCTATTTATACAAGTCGAAGAGAAACGTACTCTGGTCTCATTAAGGAATGGAAAAATGGGTAAGTAAATGGGAGAAGGTGGTAACGCATGGAATTGATGTTCCATAAAACCGTTAACGGATGAAATTGATGTTCCATGAAACCGTTAACACATGGAATTGATGTCCCATAAAAGAGCATTTCACTATTAACTCCCTGTATTTACTAACCACCTCACCCTTATGACACTTCCTTATGACGGAAGTAGTGTACGCCGCACGCTGTAAAACGCCAAACCAATACCTAAATAGGATCCCCCAGTTTGTGATATGTGTTGATGTCTCAAATATTTTTGTGGAAAACATGTAGCATGTTTATTTTTGTCCGACAAGTTGAGCTTGGGAGACTTGCTAGCTTGGTGACCTTCGACGACCGAGATTTTGCATTTTAAGAGGAAATGTAGTCGTTGATCGTCGCACGCTTTCGTTTGTTGGTGGACGCATAGGGAAGGCCAACATGGTGGCGCATCTAGGTTTGCATGGCATGGTGGCATGGCTAGGTTGGCATGCCATTGGTGTGGCATGGTATGTTGGTATGCCGTGGCCAAACTTAGGTTTTCGGGCCAAAGGTTACCATGCGTCGTCTGGTAACCTTTGATGGTTAGGATTTTCTCCTGGGATTGAAGGGGGACCTTTGATTATCGCACGCCTTCGTTTTGGTAGCCGCGTAGGGAAGGCCAACATGGTGGCGTGGCTAGGTTGGCATGCCGTTGGCATGGCATGGTTTGGCGTGGCCAAACTTAGGTTTTCGGGCCAAAGGTTACCATGCGTCGTCTGGTAACCTTGGATGGGTATGATTTTCTCATGGGATTGAATGGGGATCGTCGATTGTTGCACGCCTTCGTTTTGGTAGCCGCGTAGGGAAGGCCATGGTAGCGTATCTAGGTTGGCGTGCCGTTGGTATATCATGGTTTGGCGTGGCCAAACTTAGGTTTTCGGGCCAAAGGTTACATGTGTCGTCTGGTAACCTTGGATGGCTAGGATTTGCTCCTGAGATTGAAGGGAGACCGTCGATTGTCGCACGCCTTCGTTTTGGTAGCCACGTAGGGAAGTCCAGCATGGTGGCGCGGCTAGGTTGGCATGGCATGGTTTGGCGTGGCCAAACTTAGGTTTTCGGGCCAAAGGTTACCATGCGTCGTCTGGTAACCTTGGATGGCTATGATTTTCTCATGGGATTGAATGGGGATCATCGATTGTTGCATGCCTTCATTTTGGTAGCCGCATAGGGAAGGCCATGGTAGCATAGCTAGGTTGGCGTGCCGTTGGGATATCATGGTTTGGCGTGGCCAAACTTAGGTTTTCGGGCCAAAGGTTACATGTGTCGTCTGGTAACCTTGGATGGCTAGGATTTGCTCCTGAGATTGAAGGGAGACCGTCGATTGTCGCACGCCTTCGTTTTGGTAGCCACGTAGGGAAGTCCAGCATGATGGCGCGGCTAGGTTGGCATTCCGTTGGCATGGCATGGTTTGACGTGGCCAAACTTAGGTTTTCGGGCCAAAGGTTACCATGCGTCGTCTGGTAACCTTGGATGGATAGGATTTGCTCCTGGGATTGAAGGGGGGCCGTCGATTATCGCACGCCTTCATTTTGGTAGACACGTAGCGAAGGCCAGCATGGTGGTTTGGTTAGGTGCGTTTGGGATGGTGGGTCCACGGGCTTGGCATGTTGTTTGGCACATGGTGCGGCTAGCTTGGCTAGGGCCAAGGCAAGGGGCGGTTTGGCTTGGCATGGGTTTGGTGTGACCAAGCTAGAGTTTTGGGCCAAAGGTTCCCATGTGTTGTATGGTAAACTTGGATGGCTAGGATTTGCTCATAGGATGGAAAAGAGAACGTTGATTTTCGCACACCTTCATTTTGGTAGCCGCACAGGGAAAGCCATTATGGTGACGCGGCTAGGTTGGTATGCCGTTGGCATGGCATGGTTAGGGCCAAGGTAAGGTGTGGTTTGGCTTGGAATGGTGGATGTGGCTAGCACGGTTTTCCATTGGCACATTGGTGCAGATAGCATGGTTGGCATGCCTTGGCGTGGTAGGTGTGGCTGGCATGGCTTGCCATTGGCACAGTGGTGCATCTAGCATGGTTGGCATGCCTTGGCGCGGTAGGTGTGGCTGGCATGGTTTTCCATTGGCACATGCGGTGTGAGAATTAAGGTTTTGGCTTGTCGAAACCCTAATTAGCATTTAAAAAAGGTACCCCGGTAATTTTATCGCAGACAAATTAAAAGGTTCAATAAATGTGCTTGGTTTGGACATTATTACTCAAGTTCTGTGACGTCACTGTCTGACTATGGTTTTACGATTTTACCCCTAAGATAAAAACCACCATCAACAAATACTCATCCAGATTATTCTTTGTTGAGAGTCTTTGGTTGTATTTGTTATCCATTTCTGGGACAGTCAAGAACTGACAAGTTATCCCCTAAATCTGTGAAATGTGTTTTCATAGGTTATAGCACCTTACATAAAGGTTATAAATGCTATAATCCTGTCTCCAAAAGAACTTATATTTCAAGACATGTCATTTTCTCAGAAACAAAGTTCTATTTTTCTTCTGCTTCTAATGTTGAGTATTCTATCATTACTGAAGTTCCTTCTGTTTTATCTTTTGTTCCTTCATCTAGTATTGGGAAAAGATCTCAAACTGGTATTATAAAACAAAAACAATTTCCTGATCATGTTTTATATCATTCTGTTAAACATCCTATTTATTCTGCTTTCACTTCTTTGCTTTCTATTCCTACAGAACCAAAAACTTTTAAAGATGCAATTCAAATTCCTGTCTGGAAAGTATCAATGAGAGATAAAAATGATTCATTAATTAGAAATGGTACATGGGATTTGGTTGACCCTGAACCTCATATGAACATATTGGGATGTAAGTGGGTTTATAGAATAAAGTTAAAGTCATATTGCACCATAGATAGACTTAAGTCTAGATTGGTTGCACTAGGCTATAACCAAAAAGATGGAATAGACTATGGTGAAACATTCAGTCATGTTATAAAGGCATCCACAGTTAGAGTAGTTTTAACTTAGCTATTACTAAGGGATGGATAATCAAACAATTGGAAGTATCCAATGCATTCTTGCATGGTGATCTTGTAGAAGATGTTTACATGAAACAACCACCTGGTTTTGAGAGTACTGAGTTTCCTCATAAAGTGTGTGAATTGAAAAAGAGTCTCTATGGTTCAAAACAGGCACCAAGGGCTTGGTTTGAGAAATTTAGTTCTCCACTTCTTTCTTATGGTTTTGTAAGAACTGTTTCAGATTTTTTTATATTTGTTTATGTTATTGGTTATGATATGATAGTATTACTGCTCTATGAGGATGATATTATTCTTACTGTTTCATCAGAAAGTTTGATTGCTCATTTGATTACATATATATCTAAGTGTTGCTTTTGCAATGAAAGATTTGGGAAATTTATACTTTTTCTTGGGCATAGAAGTTATTAGGGATGCTGATGGTATTTTGTTGACACAAAAGAAATATTCTTTGGAATTGTTGGAAAAAGCTAAGATGTTGGAATGTGATCCATGCAATACACCTGTAGCTAAAGGTCCAAGAGTTTTAATTTTTGATGGTACTTTGTTAGAAAATCCTTCTGAGTATAGAACTATAGTAGGTATGCTTCAATACTTATGTATGACAAGACCAGATATATGCTTTGGATTTAACTATGTTAGTTAGTATATGCATGCTCCCACTCATGTTCATCTTTTACTTGTCAAGAGGATTTTAAGATATTTAAAGGGTTCAATTGGTGCTGGAATAACAATGAGAAGATGAGATGTTAATTCTTTGATAGCATATACAAATTCTGATTGGGGTAACTGTCCAGAAACAACAAGGTCTACTTGTGGTTTTGCAATATTTTTGGGGTTTTCTTTGGTTTCTTGGTCTAGTAAAAAGCAACCTACAGTTTCTAGATCTACAGATGAGGCAGAGTATAAGTGTTTATCAGTAGCAACTGCAAAGTTGGAGTGGCTTTCTTCTGTTTTATCTGAGCTTCATCTTTCATTAGCACAACCTATTACTCTCTACTGTGACAATACCAGTGCAATATATTTAACATCTAATCTTGTTTTCATTCCAGGGAAAAACACATAAAGATTCACTACCATGTTGTCAGAGAATTGGTTGCAAGTAGTTTCTATCAGTTCAACATATTGCCTAAGAGAATCAGTTAGCAGACCTTTTTACTAAAGGTCTTTGTGCACCAGTATTTTATTCTTTACTACATCAGTTATTAGGCACTACTACAACAACAGCTGACAATGAAGATTCCTCTACAACAACTGCTTCTATTTTTGGTGTTGTAGAGTTTACTGATGCTGCTTCTAATACAGTTTCTCGTCTTAGTTCTATTCCTTATCATGATAGACATGTTTCTCTTTAGATGCTGTTGTTGTGTTGTTTGCAGTTTTATTTCTTTTTGTTCAAACTTTTAGAGATAGCCTCCATCAGTTTGAGGTGGGCTAATAGGATTTGACTTGACTCAATTCAGTTCAGTCAGTCAGACATAGTTATACAGTCAGTGTCTGAGTTGTGTCTGATTCAGACAACTTAAATGTGTGTAATAATGTCTAAAACTCTCTTTGTATGGTTATCTGATTTTACACAGTAATAAAAATTCTTATTCTTCTTCTTTCATTCATTCATTCATCTTGTTTAACATCATACATATTTTGATTATCATGAGAGCATAACAATTCTCAGCAATGTACAATCAGGCAAACCTAATCACACCATAATATATACTCAGCATATGATCCAATTTCAACAAAATAAAATAGTTCATAGTATTCAGATTTGATCACGATATAAAACAGAAGAAATCACTCATAAAAAAATACTGGATCAAACAACATAAAGAATCAACAAACATATTTCATTTGTATTTCTGCATAGCCATCATCCATTAACCATACTCTTCCATCGAATTGAAGGTTTCAGTATTACCTGTTTCTGCAAAGTAAACGATTTCAATGTTACTTAGGCTGGGATAGATCAACAGGGGCCACTTCCGCGAACACGATCGTATCGAAGAACAATCCAACACCCACCGTTTTAATGCCCTATAAGAATTCTATATATCTCCTATTTCTCCACACTAAAAAAAATCTCCTAGACATTTCTATAGTTTTCTCTCTATAAGGTGCGATCTAAGTTTTCATCCTACCGACACCAAAAAATGGTTCCATATTTATAGTCTCACTCCTTTAACTACGATCTTAAGATTCAACGATCCAATCCGACGACTCAAACCAAACCTAAATATCATTTTCCATTTTAAAAAATATTATTCCATTTCATTTCCTAAACTAAAATATTTTCATTTAAGCCTAAAATCTAAGCTAGGGAGGCAAGTTTTGGGAACAAAGAAAACCAAAGGTGTCGACAGTTTCTTATTCGGGTGAACGTCCAGCTTTGGACTATGGACTGGTGGATACTTGGTGGGTTATGACATTTTTTGCTATTAGGGTGGACGTACAATTTAGACTTCAAGACTAGTGGATATTTGGTGTTCGTCCAACTCACTCGGACTACAAGACTAAAGGGCACTAGTTTATATTTTAGAACGATTTTTTGGGACCATCCTTTTTTTTTGGGACTATTGTTTTATTTTGGGTAGGACATTTAGAAGTAAATCTAGGTCACCCCTTATCTCATATTTATATTAATACCAAAATTACCCTCCTGGTTATTTTTGTTTAATCATTAATTAGTGTAATTAATCATTGATTAGGGTTAAATTAATAAAATAAGTAGAATTATTGAGTGATTAAAGTAGTAGAAGAAGAAGAAGATGTAGAAAAAAATTATTTTGAGATGGGTGAATATGGAGAAAAAACATCCTTTGGGTACCGCGGTATGCTTGTAACATAGTTAATACTGCTATAAATGGCCTAAAATATCTTCAAAATGAAAATTATAACAAAAAAATTCAACTAGGTCAACATAGTTTGGTTATATTCTATGAAGAACATGTAACCGAACTTTCTGCAAATGAAATTCGGTTAATAAATCCAAAATACACAGGTAACCGAACATGAACTTTAATGGAGTTTTTGTTTATTCGACTAGCTGATGAAAAACTAAATGTAACCGAACTACTATGATTGAGTTTACATGGTTTTGTTCGGTTCAGTCGACTCGACCACGTTGTAACCGAACTTTAAAAAACAGAGTTCGGTTGGTTCACAAAATCTGTACGAACCAGTGATTCAGCCGAACCTTTAGTTTTTCCATGCACTTAAATTCTATAGGTTCGGCGTGATCGCAACGTTTATAAAACATTGTCGGACTCTTTGTTCGATTAGCAGAAAAAATTGCAACTTAACCGAACTCATTATATAGGTTTTCAGAATAAAGTTCGGTTAGGAAATTTATTTTTGCGATTCAACCGAACTCAACATTTGGCTATACAGGGGTATACAGAGAAGAGTTCGGTTTTGAATATTTTTTTTGCATCTCAACCGAACTCAGGCGTTCGGTTAGGAACAAAAAATAAAATTTTAGCTGAAGTGTTCTTCATCTTTAGAAGTTCGGTAGTAAACTAGGTTTTTTTTCAAAATTATCCTAACCGAACTTACTACTATAACCTCCATATCCAACCTATTTTGATAACCGTTGCTTCTAATTTCAATCAAAAATTAATTAGAAGTAATTGGTTTGTGGGAAAATACTTATGGACGGGTTTGTTTACAAAAGATTGATTAATCGACGATGAAAATTCAATGAAGCGACAACGATGAAAAATTGATGATTTTGATCAGATTTCTATATGATCAGGTTTCGATGATCATAAATTGATGAAGAAGAGAAGAAAATAATTTGTAGAATAGAGGAAGAAGAAAATTTGTAGAATAGAGGAAGAAGAAGTTGTAGATTAGTTATAATTTTAATTAAGTTAAAGGGTAAACAATTCATCTACACCTTTTGGGACACCCCTTATAACTATAGGGAAGGTGGCCTAATCAAATCATGGTCCCCTCAAAAAAAGGATGGTCCCCAAAAAATCATTCATATTTTAGCGCAAGTCTACCACCCAGTGAATGTTCTATTGGTCTCGGTGAAAACATCTATCACTGGACCTTAAACGTGGGCACATAAACGGTATTTGGCTATACCACATGTCGCGGAAGTGCAACTCCAAACTTATGTACGAAATTAGGGTATCTACAGTTGCCCCCTTTTGGCAGAGGTTTGCGTGCAACCGAATAGCAAAGCCGAATACGCGATTTCGTACTGCCCCTCAGAAACTGTTGAAATTCCCTTGAGTTATCCGGTGTGACACTATTGAGTTCACCCGGAACATCTCTAAGTATTTAATTTTACGCATATGTATACATCCGCATGACTAATTAATTAAGTCAAGAAGTTCGTAATTGTTGGGTTGCGAAAACAAGGAAACACTTACGTACCAATTCTCTTACATTTACTCCTTTTTTTAACCATGTAAGTAAACTTTCTCTCTTTCCAGCAACCGACTTCTCCTTTTGACCTTCTTTCCTTACTTTCAATGCTCTCCTTAATTCTCACTCCTCCTTGATAGTGTCATTGTATTATCTCTATCATGGGCATCGAAGCTTGGGACAGAGGGATAATAGTCGTAGGTTTGTCAATCCTTTACTTCCTTCGAGCGAGAGGCGACAAAGTTTCCCACGAAGACTTACAGATTGAGTTTGTTGATTGAGTCTTACCAAACAAAAGATCTGAGAATCAATGAGTTGGAGTCTATGCTTCACATAAGAGGGGAATGATTAGTAGTATGTGTATTTATATAAAATAATCCTAGAAAAATAATATAAAATACTATAAAGAAACACAACAAAATACAACTAATTGTGTGGAATTATTGCCTCAGTCAATCTAAACGGTGTAATTTACTTTTTTTTATTTATGTTTACCTAGATTTTTCCCCATTGGATTCCACACAACTAGAGGTTATATATATATATATATTGAAAACACTATAAAATTGAAAACAATAATACCTGATTATGGTACAAAGGAGCCAAACTTCCTGATTTACCGTGTAGGGAGGGAGAACACTGGTATTACGCCGGCACCGTCGAATTTTCAAGAGTCAATCTGGACACTTCCAACCATCCCCATCTGTTTTATATTTTGCCCAAAAATTCCCGAGTACATATATGTTGGCTTACCTTCTTCTATCCTTGTTTCATCATGCGGCTTACCACTCTTTTCTAACTCCTTCAATTGTTGACTATTTCTCCTCGATGCTTCTTATTCTTCTTTGATTTCTTCATATGCCGACCAACTTTTTCAAGTGTATGTATATTAACTAAACAATCTTTTTTCTTTTTTTTTATTATTTTTTTACGAGGGCTTAACATATTGACGACTCTGCCCTAGTTTTATTTTTTCAACCCGACTGACTAAAGGGGACAAACATGATGACGACTCTGCCCCTAGACTTTTACTTAACACTACGAGAGAGAGATATTGGACTGGACTTCTAAAAATTCTCCTTAAGTTTTATGAGCGTTCGCCACCCTTAGATAGATTTTAGCACTTACCTTTGGTGTAGTATTTCTTCAGTTGGTCGACATTTGTGAGCTTCAGCTCTTCTTATCCGTTCAGATCAGTTAACCTGACTGCAGATCCTGGGTAGATGCTTTTGATGATGTACGGACCCTCCCAATTAGGCTTGAACTTTCCTATTGGGTCAGAATATTTTATAGGTCTGACTTCTTTAAGCACTAGATCTCCTTCCTTTAAGCCTCGTGGATAAACCTTCTTGTTAAAAGTTCAAGCTATCCTCTCATGGTAAAACTGTGCATGACATGCGGTACGTATCTTCTTTTCATCAATCAAATTTAGCTGTTGAACCCCTCGACTCTATCCATTCATCTTCATATTCAGGTGCTGTGCCTTCCTTTATCACTCGTAAGGTGGGAATTTCAAATTCAACGGGCAAAACTGCTTATGTGCCATAAACCAAAGAGTACGGAGTCATACCGGTGGGTGTACGTATCGAGGTACGATAGGCACATAATTGATAGGGTAACTTATCGATCCAATCTTTATATGTTTTCGTCATCTTCTTCAAAATTCTGCCCAATGTCTTATTTGCATCTTCCACAATACCGTTGGTTTGCGGCCTATAAATGGTTGAGATCCTTAGATGGATCTTGTACTTTTCACATTCCCTTTTTATCTCCTTGCTAACAAAGTTGGACATGTTATCCGATATAATCTCATTTGGAAATCCGTAACGGCATATGATGTTGTTCGTGGGGAACTTAACATTCTGATTCCCCGTAATATTCTTTACGGATATTGCTTCCACCCATTTCGTAAAATAATCAATAGCCACTATGATGTATTCATGCCTATTTGATGCAGAAGGGTTCAATTTCCCAATTATATCAATGCCCCATATACAAAAAGGCCATGGTTATGTAAGAGTATGCAACTCAGTTGGTGGAAAATATAACAAATTAGAATGTATTTGGCATTTATGGCATCTTTTCACATACTTAAAACAATTTGATTGCATTGTTGTCCGATAATATCCCATCCGAAGAATTTTCTTGGATAATATATGTCTATTCATATGTAGGCCGCAGATTCCTTCATGCACCTCATTAAGAAGGCGTCGAGCTTCATCCCCATCTACACACCTCAACAACACCCCATCATAAGATTTTTTTATAAAGCACTCCTCCATGGATGATGAATTGAAAATACATGCATTGTATGTAACGACGCTCTTTTTTGCTAAATACGTCTGGAATGGTTCGGTCCTCTAAGTACCTTTTGATATCTAGATACCATGGGTCTCCATCTGGCATTTCTGCTTCAATCTCAACCGCATAACAGTAAGCTAGTTTCTCTCTTCATGAAAGCTCGATGGGTTTGACTGAGGAATCTCCTGGGATCGGGATTAATGATGCTAAAACAACTAATGCATTTGCAAACTGATTCTTGTCTGTATAAAGATGATGAAAAGTAATGTAATCAAACTTCTCCACCAGGTTCATAAGGAATTCATGGCATGAAACTAACTTTTTCCCTTTGATCTTCCAGACTTTCTGTGTTTGGTCGACAATTAGCAAATAATCTTCATATACCTCCAACTTCTTGACTGATAACTCTAAGGCATCTCTCAATCCAGCAATGCATGCTTCATATTCAGCCATGTTGTTAGTACAGTTGAAATTCAATTAAACAGAAATTGGAATGCGTACCTCATCAGGAGATATCAAAATCGCCCCTACTTATTTACCAACTGGGTTCATTGCTCCATCAAAATACATCCTCTACAATTCACCTTCATCATCTTGTTCCGCAACAAGAATATGCTCGTCAGGAAAAATTCTGTTATGAGTGTCTCATAATTTGGAATAGGTTGTGCTGCTAAGTGATTGCTCTTCCCTTTATTGACTTTTGTGTCACATAAGTGATGTCGAATTATTCTAGCAACAACTGCCACCTGGCCAATCTACATGAGATCATTGGCTTTTCAAATATATATTTAAGTGGGTACATCCTTGACAACAACTGCACCGAATGAGATAACATGTAATGTCTAAGCCGTTGAGTAGCCCAGACAAGGGCAAGGCATGTTTTATATAATGTGGAGTATTTTGATTCGTATCCGGATAATGTCTTGATGATATAGTATCCTAAAACTGCCCCATTGATGAATCAGTTACTGATAAATACAGTAGTAAATTCCTCCCATGGACCGAAGGGACCAACACAGGTGGATTGGACAAATACTTCTTTATTTGATTAAACGCCTCTTGACACTCTTCATTCCATTCCTTTGGTGAGTTCTTCCTTAGAAATTTAAAGATTGGTGCACAAACCGGAGTCAGTTATGCGATGAACCGACTGATGTATTGAATTCTTCCCAGAAAATCTCGTACATCTTTCTCATTCTTGGGGGGCGGCATATTGATGACTGCCTTCGCTTTTTCTAGATCAACTTTTATTCCTCTGTTGCTAACAATAAACCCTAGTAGCTTTCCTGATTTTACCCCGAATGTACATTTATTGGGATTAAGCCTCAACTTATACTTCCTAAGCCGGTCAAACAACTTCTGTAGGTGTAATGGATGATCTTCTATTCTTTCGGACTTGGAAATCATAGCGTCCACGTACACCTCCAACTCCTTGTGCATTATGTCATGAAAAAGAATAGTCATTGCACGTTGATAAGTAGCTCCAGCATTTTTAAGACCGAAAGGCATTACCACATAGCAAAATGTTCCCCAATGTGTAATAAAAGATGCCTTCTCCCTATCTTCTTATGTTATTTTTATCTGATTATAACCAGAGAACCCGTCCATAAATGATAGTAAGCCATGCCCTGCAGCATTGTCGACAAAGATGTCAATATGAGGGAGGGGAAAGTCATCTTTGGGGCTTGCCTTGTTAAGGTTTCTGCAGTCGATGCACATTCGGACTTTGCCATCCTTCTTCGGGACCGGTACTATGTTAGAAAACCATTCTGGATAATTTGTAACCATCAAAAACCCACCTTCATATTGCTTGATCACTTCGTCATGTACCTTCAAGGTCCACTCTGGTCGGAGCCTACGCAACTTCTGTTTGATAGGTCTGATTCCGGGGATGATAGGTAAGTTGTGCACTACCATGTTGATGTCTAACCCTAGCATATCCTTATACGACCATTCAAATATATCTTTGTACATCCTCATTTCTTCCGAAGACAAAGTAGTATCGATCTTGACCATTTGGGGTTGATCTTCCGTGTTCAGATTGACCAACTCTACTTCTTCAGCTGGTTCAACCTTGTCTTCCAAGTGATCTAATGACTTGAGGATCTCATGAGGTACGTCCTCTTCGATCATTTCCTCGTCATTGGGAGTCGGTCAATCAGTATATCATTGTGCTCCTTGTCCAAGTCAAATATTTTGTTTCCAAAATTATTTTGATCTCTTGAAATATTTTTAGAAAGAACACAATTCTCTGATTTACCAACAAGGTAAGTTTTTTCAACATGAATGGTCGAAGGGCAATTTTGACCTTCTATTAATCGAATTGAATTGACTGGATTAAAACAGGGTATTTCAGTGAAAGTATTACTTGAGTCCACTTTTATAGTGCTTACCTCATGTTCTTCTACGAAGAGATCAGCTAACCCGTCTGTTATATCCTCAGTATCAACCACATGTTTTCCTAGAGACCCAGTAATGGCCTTGAGGTCAACTTCTTTGTCTCGGCTTTCATCTTGGCTTCAAATTTGGTGAAATTGGCATCCAATATCATTTGGAATTGTTCGCGCAACCAGGTCAGTGCTCCAGTGTCGCGTTTCATTTCAGATTCCATGGTCATGTTCCAAATCTTGTTTTCAAGGAAACAAAAGAATATATGGTAACACAAGGGTGCTTATGCCTCAGATTTTGTGCAAAAATGAATGCAATTTACAATCAATGCACCGGCATATAGGTTCAACTAATTCTCAGGTAAGCTTGGGTTACGTTAGCAAAATATACCTCGAACGTAGTTAGACTAGTCTTCTTTGGTACTGGTCTAAGGCTTGTGGTGGTTCAGCTGGTAACTCCCATAAGGCCTAATGCACGGGTTCAGCTTACTATCCACGTGTTTTCCTAAGAATCGGACCTCTGACGATGCAAAACGTAATGCAAAAGTGCAAATGAGTATGTGCATGTGTGTCTGTGCAAATACCGATCAGTGTAAAATTAAACCCCTAAAATCCCAATTATTTTTCGAGTTAGATTCTCAAGTCCCCAGTTGAGTCGCCACTGTAGATACCGTCGAAATCCGCTAAGATCTCTAAATATCCAAAATGGGAATCACATGGAAAATTATTATTAAGGGAAGCCGCCATCTAACTTAGGGAGTTGGGACCCAAATGAAACAATGGTCCAAAACAGAGAAAAAGTCAGGGAAACAAGATACGGGCTAGGAAGGTGTAAGGCACCTAGCCCGTCCAATCCGAAAATTGGCCTCTACTTTATAATCGGGATTTTAGGGTTCCAATTCGTAATAACAAATAATGAAATAAATACATAAAATCATGAAAGCTAATTAAATTATTAATCTAATAAACAACGCACCAAATCCTGTAAAATGGAAACAGAACCCAGTCAAATCAAGAGAATTATTATTATCACCAAAATTATCAAAATTATTATTATTATTACCAAAAATATTTGTCACCAAAATTATAGAAATTATTATTTTATTTTATTTTTTAACAAAAATAAATAAATTATACAACGTCGATGGAGGGCAACCTAGCAACTGATAGAATCCCAAGCAAGATGAATCAATTACCTAAAAAATCAGTATTATTACTTCCCAAACAACTATTATTATTATTACTAGAATGTTCCGCACGTCCAAGAAGAATTGGCTTCAATTAACTTGGTTTGGGGTCTGTTTTCAATAAAGTCAAAAAAAAAAAAAATTGTTAATAAACTAAATTACCAATATATCCTCAGTTTTATTTTTACATATTTTTTTTAATAAGTGATACAGGGGTTAAATGGTCCAAAATAATTTGCAGCCTAACTTACTCTTCAAGGGAAAGTTCCCTTTATATATAATAAAATAGAATAGATTTTCAATTTCGCTCATCAATCATCATTGGTCGTGGTCGGCTAAAGAGGAGAGAAACATAAAGAACTAGCTTGAAGCTATAGATAGAATGGATCTATCTAGAGATAGAGCAAGTTCTACATCAGGTTTCTCTCAAGAATATGAAGGAAATCTTAATAACCACAACAAAAATGACACAAATAGGGATAATGGTTTCAGCAGGGGGAGTTTAGGAGGGCAGGAATATGGAGTTTACAACACTGCTAACACTTTCAGTATAGGCATAAGGAACATACACGATCCAATGGATGGAGGAATGAAGGCTAGCATGGCCAGAAGTGCTACAAAGGATGGTGTGAAAAGGGGACAATTTAAGAATTCCGTTGTTTATAGGTGAAAATAGTTTCTGCTGATTTTGGTAATTACGGGTGTGAAGGTGAGAAACTGTTTAAACCCTAAACAATGTACCGCAAGGGAGTACTTTATATTCAAGAGATCAATCTGTACAAGTCCGGCCTAAACCAAGAAATGGCCGTTCCAGACTTGCTTCGGTCACAAAGAGGAGGAGAATGGGTTGGTTTTGGGGAGGGAAGCAAGGAGAGTGGTGAGACCAGAATAGTTAATTCTGGAAGAGCAGTTGGGTTTCTACGACTTGTTATCAGAAAGGTAAGAGAGCTCACGAGGAGAGCTAGCAAGTAAGTATTTATGAGTGTTGTCTTGTCCGAATGAACTTGCTGTTCAAATGGAAATAGGTAAGACCTATTTATACAAGTCGAGGTAGAAACATACCCTGGTTTCATTAAGGAGTGGGGAAGTAAATGTGAGGTGGTAACCATATGCATGGACTTGATGTCCCATAAAGTGGTTAACGCATGAAATTGGTTTTCATGAAACTGTTAACGTTATGGAATTGATGTTCCATAAAGTTTGTTAACTCACGGCTTTATGTCCCATGAACGTTTCCCACATAACTCCCGTATTTACTGGGCGCCTCACCCTTATGACACTTCCTTATGAGGGGCGTAGTGTACGCCGCACGCTGTAGACCACCAAACCAATTATTGGTGCAAAAGTATTCATCCCAACACTCTTCGAGATGCGTGTAGATGGATTAAATCTTCGCCGTTGATTTGATTTCACCAAAGATGCTGATGAAATTGTGATTGATGTTGATTGATTGATCTCCAACTACTGATTCAGCTCCACAAGAAATTGCTGATGTGATTGACATTGAACGGTGGGGGTACCTGCAAAGACACTCCGATGCTAAAGTCAGAGAGAGTTTCTCAGTTGGTGTTTTGTGTGGAAAAGGATTAGAAAATCTGTACCTTTTGAGTTAGGATTTAGCCTCTATTTAGAGGCAGAAAGTAGGTTTAGCTTTAGGGTTTCCATAGTTATCTTAATAACAACCCTTTACCTGTACAAATTCAAGAAAACAACCAGATTCATTAATAAAGTTTGTTATCTCTCATACTTCTGATTTATCTTAATTATTATCTTGAATAATAATTATCCTCTCTCTTAGGAATTATAATTATCTTAAATAATTATAATATTCTAACTAATTCATTCCTCTTTCTATTAGGGTTTTTACACTTATCTTAATTATTATCTTAAATAATAATTAAAACTAAAGATAATTACCCTCTTTCTGTTAGGGTTTTTATAATTATCTATAACTACTCAAGATAATTATCCCATGGTAACATTTATCCTCTTTTAATTAGGATTTAATATAACCATAATTATCTTAAATAATTCCAAAGTCAGTATTCAAAATATCCTAGTCCTCATGACCCTTATCCAAATTTAAACCCCTTTCCTGGAGGGAGGATAATTTGGATTGGTGGACCGATCCATGGGTTCTTAGAGCTAACCCATGGGTCTTTGGGCTTCCACAATAAGCAAAACTGATTCCCATAATAAACCAAATGAGCTTCAATAATAAGCTAACTGGGCTTCCAAAATAAGCCAGCCATGTTTCCATAATAAACAAAATGGGCTTCAATAATAAGCCAACTGGGCTTCCAAAATAAGCTAGCCATGTTTCCATAATAAACAAAACGGGCTTCAATAATAAGCCAAAGTGTTTCTATAATAAACGAAATGGGCTTCAATAATAAGCCAGGTAGGCTTCCTAAATAAGCCAGTAGTGTTTCTATAATAAACGAAATGAGCTTCAATAATAAGCCAGATATGCTTCCTGAATAAGCTAGTAGTGTTTCTATAATAAACGTAATGGGCTTCAATAATAAGCCAGATAGGCTTCCTGAATAAGCCAGTATCCATATACCGTTTTAGTATGGTACAAACATCGCCCCCTCTTAATTGTCAACTCGTTGGAAAATTAAGAAAATCAAAATACGGACCATCCGTCGTGGCACGTCTATAATCGCCTAAAGCCATTTATCTGG
The DNA here is from genome assembly GCA_023529315.1 of Papaver bracteatum. NCBI lineage: Eukaryota > Viridiplantae > Streptophyta > Magnoliopsida > Ranunculales > Papaveraceae > Papaver > Papaver bracteatum. The sequence continues at coordinate 1,808,677 of JAJJWX010000433.1, forward strand.
CGCCCTTCGTGGCCTTGGCCAGCAGGTTGTTTAGAGTCGCTCCAAGCTGAGCTTATAATAATAATGTAATGTAAAGCACCTAAAATGTACTTTACATTTTATATTCCAGTATTACTTGAACACCAAACATGCCTAGATTGGTATGATCTCGTGCTCTATATTGATAGGTTCTTTTAAATCCATGTGATAAGCTTTTAAACTTCGTACTCTTTGCATTGACCACTATACGTCAAAATGAGCCCATTAGTTTTTACCCTTTAACTAACACGTCATAATTGTTTTGGAGTGGAAACGTAGCCGCCATAAACTCTTCTCTTCGCAGAATAATCCATTCCCTTGTGATTCACGCCAACTGTTGATGTGTTGGCTTTCCTAACCGCCAAAAATCCAAGTAGAATATTTTCCTTCTTTTTTAATGCCTAATTCTTCTTCCAGGATTAAGACTAGTGGTTATACGGTCCAGACGCCCGTTTGCTACGCGCGGGATTCTCACATTCCTTGTATGACAGTGTTTCTCTTACTCAAAGTAATCTCCAAGCTCAATACGCTTTAACTGTGTCGTCGTTGATTGACGATGATGAAATGATTTTCGAGTGTTGGATGGCTTATGAATGATGGGTTTAATATGAATTGAACCGTGCGGGAATTGTTTTGGAGAATTTGAAACATAAAAGTTTAAGGCTATGGCAAAAAGAGTATGGCTCACGACCTGTTTGATAAAAAGTCTGAATGATCACTCTTGTTTCTTGCATCATCTTTCCAAATGTCTTCCTTCCTGACAGGTGTCTCTAGCAATAACCTTCATCCCAAGATTACATGGAATTGCATAAGCATCCTTAGTAGTTCGACGTTGTGAATCCTTGGAGTTTGCAGAGAGAACAGCCCTCTTTATAGAAGAACAAAGGTAAGCTTTTATAATCTCACGTACCTTGGACGTTGTTTTTTCAGCCGATGTTCGTAATCTTCAGTATGTTAATCAATCAATAATGGTAGTGCATCAAGAGTATATGACTTGTTCGTATTAAAGCCTCAGTTGCCTTTTCTACTTTGTCCACAGCGAAGTGTTTAGGATTTGTGGCTTAGTCGTTGATTGCCTATATGTAGATACTCTTCCCAACTGTATGTGGTTTGTATATCAAAATGACAATTTCCGATCCACCATGAATCCTATGCTTTGATTTTCTCGTGCAATGATGGATACTAAACTGCCCTTGGTAGCTTAATCTTTCTTTGCCATTCACTTGGACTGGAACGACAACACCACATCAACCAATTTGTACATGTCAGCTGTCCTTGCTTGGGATTGTGTTGGATGATCATTCTGTTTGTTTTCAAACTTGAGCAATCTCCAATGGGTAGCACACGTTATAGAACCCCATTAGCCTCCACTTCTCATTCAATCGTGTCCATATCAACCGGTGGAAAATATAGCCGTCAACACTTGAAATTCGACGATTTGTGAAATTCTGAAAGTCCTAGTCCATGTCAAATATGTATTTCCTTTATTCTATGGCAGTTAATATCCTCTTATATGAGCGTCTTCGCACCTCCTTTCATTACCCACAACAGAAGTTTGCTACCTCCCTATGTAAGTACTTTCATTCTTCCTTTTGTTGTTCTCGAATTTTCTTCTTGTTTTTCTAAAACAAGAGCATGTTTATATAGATTTTTGTTTGTTTGAGTAACTGCTTACTCATCTCTTCACTCCTACTTTACCAGGTAACTCTAGCACCTTCGCTGCACCTGTCTTAGTTCTTTCCTTTAAGATCGCTACTAGTATTTGAACTGTACAAGATTTGCTTTTGTTTTAAATTTCCTTGATTATCATCAATATGTCCAACAACTCGTCATCACCTTCCACGAAAGAAACTTTATGTGAATGCAGGTTTCTCCTGTATTTGATTCGGCACATTCTTTTCTGTTGTCATAAATGATCATCATCGGTACATCGAATCTGTAAATTTTTGTAGATGTCTATCACCCCTGTTCTTACCAAAGCTACTGCTTCTACCGATTTAGTCAAGTAGTCATTTGCAGCTAACAAATACTTGACGCCCCCAAGTGCAGCTGGAAACGAACATACAATATTCAGTCCCTACTTGTTGAACGGCCATAGACTCACAGCCAGATGCAACTCACTCTGCTAGTCTCTTTATAAGAGGGCCATGAAGCTGACAAGCCAAGCATTTTCTTATATAGTCCTCGCGTCACTCTGCATATAAGTCCAAAAGTAGTATTGGGATAAAAGCTTATGCGCTAGACTCCTGCCTTCAAAATGATCCACACAACACCCATCATGTGCCTCAGCAAACGAATGCTTCCCTTCCTCTCAAGTCACAAGGAAGGTATGGTTCCATTGCAATTATTTTTGTCTCTCTTTTTTACAAGTATTTCCTTATTAAATACTTGCAAAAAGTGTTCCCAATTCTCACAGGAGGTTAGTCGTTACTTTGACCCTAGCCGCTCCCATTACTTGTAGTGATATTGAAAAACACGCCCCATGTTGGCTGACCTTTTTGAAACGCGTTGATTTTTCTTCTGATTATGTCACACTAAAGACTTTTGTAACTCGTAATCTGATCGATATTCCCATGCTTCCGATCGACGCATGCTTATATGACTAACTAAGTATTTGTTTTCTCAGATGAATTTGTAGACGTGCGTACCTCCTCCATACTCACCAAAGATGGTACTTACTACATCAATCCATTTGGTGATGCAGTCAATTGCAGCTAGCAAGTAGTACACACACCAGGTGCAGTGTAGTCTTTAGTCCAGAGACTACTGCTTCATACTCCGATTGATTGTTTGAAGCTATAAATCTTAGTCGGATGCCTTTTTTGACTTGTATTTCTCCTGGGAACTAGTACACAACCAATGGCTGTACCATCCGCGTTTGTTAATCTGTAAGTGTAAATTTTCCATGTACCACTATCTCCTCTAAGTATTCCTACCGAGTCTTTGATACTCTCCTACATATCACGTTTGATGCCTTTTTACTTGCTTTTACATGTTCCCATGGAAATGTCTCTGAGACTCCAAGTAAACACATCTTTATTTTATTTCAAAAGGGTAAACAAGATTTCTTTCTCATCTACTGGCAATTCCATGCCAATAAACATTGTATGCTCTTTATTGATCCTGGATTTGTACCTCAACTCTTCAATAGTTGGTAGTCCTCCTTCCCTCTTCCTCGATAAGAGGTTGGGTAGCACTGTGGTTGCTATAAATTCCTTCCCACTTGGAGCATCTCCGAGCCTTTTACTTCTGACCTTTTGTACTCTTCTTTGTTCTTCGAGTACCTTGTTTCTTTAGCTCCTTCTTTCGCTCCAACTTTTATTAAAGATGCTCTCTTTATTAGAACCTTCATTTCCAAGCTCGTATTTCTTGTACGATATTGCCCGAACTATTTGATTTGCGTGATAATTCGTTCCTTTATTTTTCTCTTGTTCGAATACAGGTTGCTCCCATTAGCCGTCCCCATTATCTGTAGAGATACTCCCAAATAGTGAGGACTCCCCCAGGTGAGGAGGGAAGGAACCCATAATATCCAATCCCATCTCGTTGAATGCCACTGACTCATAGCCGGTCAGAGCTCGCTTGCTGCTCTGTTCAGAAAAGGGACATGTAGCTTACAAGTCATGCATTTCTCAGGTTCTTTTTTCCTTTTCTTTTTGCTCCTTTTACTCCTGCTTCTTTGATATCCAATAGATCGATCCTGGAGCATGAAAGACGCCCCCAAACATATGTAGTTTATGATGGGCAAGGTTGCTCCCAATAACCTTGGCATGGCCCTGCTTGTCACGTGTTGACTCATCGAAGTAAATTTTCCATGAGAGGACCATCCCTAAAGAACCTTCTTTATTGGGTCCGTATACAGGCTCTTCATTTTGTCTTTGTCATGGTAGGACCAAGTTCAGGATGTTTTAGCTTGGAATCAGCCGTAACTTGTTTTGAAGAAAATTCCCTTTACCACGTATTCATATTATCACATGTGGCATGTGTTGTGTTTTATCCTCACATGCCTAATTAGAGCCGTGCTCGTAACCGCGTGTTTGAAATTTGAATCTTGCTCAATGGACTTTTTTATCATAAAATACGTACTGCTAGCTTTCTTCTTTGTTGGTGACTGTGAGGAATCACTGTAATCGAGCTTGAATCCAGGATGCCGACTTTGTAGCTTTGCTGGTTGGCGTTGTTGCCTATTCATAGCTTAGATGTAATGGTTCTGCACTCTGCTGCCCACTTGTCTAATTGAGGGAAGCTTAGCTTGAGCAAGAATGAGACTTGGCTCCGTCTCTGACACCATGGATTGGTGCTTGATGCAGGTGAAAGGTGTTGGATCCCATGGCAGGGGCGAAGCTTCAAGATGAGAACATAGAACTGCTGGCTCGGAAAGGCTTTTTTCCCACGTCTAGGTGAAATTTTAGTGCTCACGGCAGGGGCGAGGCTTCAGGAACAAATGAGAGGGCTACCTCATACAAAGTCTTCTGCTCCATTTGCCTTCTTAATTTAATGTCTGGTACTCGACGACAAAGTAATATGGCTTGCATTCTCACAATATAACGTGAATGGAAAACAACCAAAAAAAATCGAGATGGCACAAAGAGGACCACTAAACATTTGAGTTAGATCTTAAGTAAGTTAGGATGACTCCACTCCTATTTTGATTTCCTTCGAAGTAGGAGTACTGGCAGATTAGAGTATGGTTTGATATATAGGAACGAGCAAACCAGTATGTTGTGATACACCAGTTCGTTGTTGGTAGATCACGAGTTTTTTGCTCGTTCCCCTTAGTCGGCGCCAAAAGATGTTGGTGCAAAAGTATTCACCCCAACACTCTTCGAGATGCGTGTAGATGGATTAAATCTTTGCCGTTGATTTGATTTCACCAAAGATGCTGATGAAATTGTGATTGATGTTGATTGATTGATCTCCAACTACTGATTCAGCTCCACAAGAAATTGCTGATGTGATTGACATTGAACGGTGGGGGTACCTGCAAAGACACTCCGATGCTAAAGTCAGAGAGAGTTTCTCAGTAGGTGTTTTGTGTGGAAAAGGATTAGAAAATCTGTACCTTTTGAGTTAGGATTTAGCCTCTATTTATAGGCAGAAAGTAGGTTTAGCTTTAGGGTTTCCATAGTTATCTTAATAACAACCCTTTACCTGTACAAATCCAAGAAAATAACCAGATTCATTAATAAAGTTTGTTATCTCTCATACTTCCGATTTATCTTAATTATTATCTTGAATAATAATTATCCTCTCTCTTAGGAATTATAATTATCTTAAATAATTATAATATTCTAACTAATTCATTCCTCTTTCTATTAGGGTTTTTGCACTTATCTTAATTATTATCTTAAATAATAATTAAAACTAAAGATAATTACCTTCTTTCTGTTAGGGTTTTTATAATTATCTATAACTACTCAAGATAATTATCCCATGGTAACAGTTATCCTCTTTTAATTAGGAATTAATATAACCATAATTATCTTAAATAATTCCAAAGTCAATATTCAAAATATCCTAGTCCTCATGACCCTTATCCAAATTTAAACCCCTTTCCTGGAGGGAGGATAATTTGGATTGGTGGACCGATCCATGGGTTGTTAGAGCTAACCCATGGGTCTTTGGGCTTCCACAATAAGCAAAACTGATTCCCATAATAAACCAAATGAGCTTCAATAATAAGCCAACCGGGCTTCCAAAATAAGCCAGCCATGTTTCCATAATAAACAAAATGGGCTTCAATAATAAGCCAACTGGGCTTCTAAAATAAGCTATCCATGTTTCCATAATAAACAAAACGGCTTCAATAATAAGCCAAAGTGTTTCTATAATAAACGAAATGGGCTTCAATAATAAGCCAGGTAGGCTTCCTGAATAAACCAGTAGTGTTTCTATAATAAACGAAATGGGCTTCAATAATAAGCCAGATATGCTTCCTGAATAAGCCAGTAGTGTTTCTATAATAAACGTAATGGGCTTCAATAATAAGCCAGATAGGCTTCCGGAATAAGCCAGTATCCATATACCGTTTTAGTATGGTACAAATACCAATACCTAAAGAGAATCCCCATGTTTGTGTTGATGTCTCGAATGTTTTGGAAAACATGTAAAACGTTGTTGTGGCTTGGCAAATCGAGCTTGGGGAACTTGCTAGCCAGGTGACCTTCGACGGTCGAGATGTTGCATCTTGAGAGGAGGGGAAACCGTTGATCGTTGCACGCCTTCGTTTTGGTAGTTGCGTAGTGAGGTCCAACAAGGTGGCACGACTAGGGTGTGTTTAGACTTGGCATGAGGAGCCAAGGGTTTGCCATATGCGTATGGCATGGCTAGGGCCAAGGCGAGGGCGCTTGGCTTGGCATGTCGTGACTAGCATGGCTAGGGCCAAGGCTAAGTGCGTTTGGCATGGTGCGGCTATCTTGGCTAGGTTAGGTTTAGCTTGGCTTGTGGGGCCAAGGGGTATCCATGGGATCATGGCATGATTAGGGCCTAAGGCAAGGGCGCTTAGCTAGTCGTGGCGTGACTAGCACTGCTAGGGACAAGGTATGTTGCGGCTAGATGGCTAGGTTTGGTTTGGTTTGGCATGTGGGGCCAAGAGGTAGCCACGGGCGCATGGCGTGACTAGCCTGGACTAGGCGCGCGACCAAGCTAGGGTTTCGGATCTAAGGTCGTGAGGGGACTTTAGACGGCCAGGATTTGCTCCTGGGATTGAAGGGCAACCGTTGATTGTTTCCTGCCTTCACTTTGGTAGTCGCATGAGGAAGGCCAGCATGGTGGCGCGACATGAGGGGCCATGGTAAGACATGTTTGGCATGGCGCGGCTAGCTTGTCTAGGTACATGACCAAGCTGGGGTTTTGGGCCTAAAGTCGTGAGGGGACTTTAGACGGCCAGGATTTTAACCTGGGATTGAAGGGCAACCGTTGGTTGTCGCCTGGCTTCACTTTGGTAGCCGCATGAGGAAGGCCAGCATGGTGGCGCGACATGAGGGGCCATGGCAAGACATGTTTGGCATGGCACGGCTAGCTTGTCTAGGTACGTGACCAAGCTAGGGTTTTGGGCCCAAAGTCGTGAGGGGACTTTAGACGGCCAAGATTTGCTCCTGGGATTGAAGAGAAACCGTTGATGGTTTCCTGGCTTCAATTTGGTAGCCGCATGGGGAAGGCCAGCATGGTGGCGCAGCATGAGGGTCCATGGCAAGACATGTTTGGCATGGCGCGACTAGGGCCAAGGTAGGGGCGTTTGGCTTGGCTTGGTGTGACTAGCATAGATAGGTACAAGGCAGAGTGCGTTTTGGCATGGCGCGGCTAGCTAGGGCTAGGTGTGGCTGTCATGGTTTTCCATTGGCACGGAGGTGCGGCTAGCATGGTTGGCATGCTTTGGCGCGGTTGGTGTGGCTGGCATGATTTTCCATTGGCACAGAGGCGCGGCTAGCATGGTTGGTATGCTTTGGCTCGGTTGGTGTGGCTGGCATGATTTGCCATTGGCACGGAGGTGCGGCTAGCATGGTTGGCATGCCTTGGCGCGGTCGGTGTGGCTGGCATGATTTTCCATTGGCACAGAGGTGCGGCTAGCATGGTTGGCATGCCTTGGCGCGGTCGGTGTGGCTGACATGATTTTCCATTGGCACAGAGGTGCAACTAGCATGGTTGACATTCCTTGGCGCGGTCGGTGTGGCTGGAATGATTTTCCATTAGCACAGAGGTGCGGCTAGCATGGTTGGCATGCCTTGGCCCGGTCGGTGTGGCTGGCATGATTTTCCATTGGCACAAAGGTGTGGCTAGCATGGTTGGCATGCCTTGGCGCGGTCGGTATGGCTGACATGATTTGCCATTGGCACAGAGGTGCGGCTAGCATGGTTGATATTCCTTGGCGCGGTCGGTGTGGCTGTCATGATTTTCCATTAGCACAGAGGTGGGGCTAGCATGGTTGGCATGCCTTGGCGCGGCACAAGGGTGCGGGTAGCATGGTTGGCATGCCTTGGCGCGGTTGGTGTGGATGGCATGATTTGCCATTGGCACACGTGGGAATTAGGGTTTGGTTCGTCGTAACCCTAATTTTGAAAAATATACCCGGGTGATTATTTTAGAGACACATCAAAAGTTTCAGTAAATGTGCCTAGTAAATTCTTATTGCTTTAAATGTCGTGCCATTACTGTGTATTAGGGTTTAGTGTTTTACGATTTTAACGCTAAACTAAAAACCACCATCAACATTAAGTCCCCTACTTAGCTCGGAACATGTGCCTTGTTGCGAGGTAAGCATATGATGGTGACAGACGAGGACGGAATCGAGGTGTAAATCATTGCAAAGATGGTCAGGAGAATCCGACTAACCTTTTTGAGTGGTAAAGAGAGTTTTGGATTGCGGCCCTGCGTACGTTGTACTGGGAATGGAGACCTTGGAGATGTGAGGAGAAAGTTACCGTCTTGGTCTGGTCGTACACCTCCAAGGCGAGGGGGGCGCGTTTGTGGAGGGCAGGGCAAGTGGACGGCTTGGCTCGAAGGGACAAGAGGTGGCGTGGTCCTGGCCTCGGCAATGGCATGGTGCAACATGTAGGGGCGACTAGGCGTGGTGGAGCCACGTTGATGGAGCGAGGTCTTGGCCGGAGCCGTGGCAGGGGATGGGCGCAGTGGGGCCGCGGTATGGAGCGAGGTCTTGGACATGGAGATTGACCTTTGCTTGGACCGGTTTCCTCTTTTCCCTTCTTGGCTCAAAATAGTAAATCCTTTCTTTGTTCAAACTCCCACATACCATGTGTATATAAAATGAGGGCCAGCTTCTCTCTGTTTTACGTCTACTTATTCCTCCTAGCCGTGTAATAGCAGTAAAGCAGAGCGGACTAGTGAATCCCAGGTACGCCTTCCAATACTTTTATTTAACTTTTTTTCCTGGTGTAAACCCTAGTTGTAGGCGCACCTTTTCATGACCCTGCGGAAATGTTGGCGTGAATCTTAGGTATTTTTTGCCTTAGCTTGTCATAACACTTAGGCATGGATACCACAATAATGTTGACCGCCCTTGCAAGGTAGGCACGTGATAGAAATGGCCCTGTCTTCTCACGAAACCCTAGCTTTTTAGGGGTTGCTCCTCGTTTTGGTGTGGCCGTGTGTACGGTTTCCCTGGTGGGTCATTCCTCCTCGGTTGGACAAGAATTCTATGCCATAAGGTACGGTCTTGAAACAAATTGGCTTGCATCTTGGGTGAAAATAAATTTTGTGCACCTTCTGTAATAACGTCCCTTCGCATTGCTCCATTGTAGTTGTTTAAGAAAAATCTTCGTTATGATGTCACTTGAGGAGAGTTCCGCGAAAGATGTTGGTAACTCCAAGCCGAACGTGGTTGATGAATTTTTCACGATAATCTCCGCTAGGAGGAGTCCCCTTAAGCATGTGCCGCTACTTCTGACAGGCCTGGAGAGTGAGGGAGGGGATCGTTCGGTTCCTCCCGAAAATGTGATACAGTTTTGTCTTCATAGGGGAAAGTATTCTGCTTCTTTTATCGATTTCAGGGCCCCAGTGAGTCCATTGCGTTCCTTCAAGAAATGGATGCGGTTCATGACGATCCAAGAGCATGTAAGAACTAATTTGTCCAAGGCACATATCATTGATGCTGTTGCGGCTTCCGCAATGCTTCATATTAGGATATATATTCCAGGCTTGGTCACTTTTGTTTCCAAATGGTGTCCGGACACCCATACGGCCGTATGTAGATGGGGTGAAATGACTATTTCCTTAGAAAGCGTGGTTGTACTGCTGAATCTTCTCGTAGTTGGAAACCTTGACGTTAAGTTGTCCGTAGATGAAGAAGATATGCATGACGCCTTGGTCTCGAGATCAAAAGGATTTGTTTGGAAAAATAATGAGACGAAGTGCTTCTATGACTGGTGGGTGTCTCAGTAGTTTCCTGACGCATTAGAGTTGAACCAGAAAAACATTACACTTCATGTTGCGGCGTTCTTGTCTCTTTGGATATCCATAGATATTTTTGATGACGGCTCGGGCAAGAGAAAGATAAGACATGGTCTTATTAAGTTTGCCATAAAATTGGCAAAAGGTGCCGTTCTCCCCATTGGAGGTCTGTTTCTTGGTTTTATGTATGCACACTTGGATCAACTGGTTTCGGAAATGCGTGCCTTAAACGGATATATGAAAGTTTATTCCTATGTTTATGCCACCTTTCTCCAAGCGTGGATATGGGAGCACTTCGAGAAGTATGCCCCGAAACCGTTGGCTGTACTCCCTGAGTCTTGGGGTGGCTCAAGGATACTTCGCTGGTTGAACAGGCACCCCAAGTCTGGTTCGAACCTGGTTGGACCTCTCAACAGATCGCACGCAGTTAATTTCCGTCCATGGGCTCCGGTGCATGGGTCTATAACCCAAGTTGCTACATTTGCTCCTGTTCCAAACATGTCTTTGACTTTTAATAAAGAGGACCTGAGTGTCGGAGTAATGGTGTTCATGCGGAGCTGCACGCCTGGTCACGTGCCGTATTTCTTCCAAGGATCTTGCAAAGCAACCTCTTACAACATTGATAAAGCGGCTCGACACATGAGTTTCGATCAGGGGGTCCCACTTGTTCGTCAGCCGGCCGTTCTGGAAGTCCCGTTGTCGACTGTTCTTGATGCCGGTACTCTCGCATCGGGTAAAAGTCTCAGTTTCCTGCTCGCGGAACGGAATCCATCAACAATCTCCAAGTATAACGCATTCTGGCAGAGTGAATTCCTCATCATCGAGGGATTTGTGAAAGTCGTAGTGAAGAACACTCGTGGTAGGCCTTCTGCCGAGATTTTAGAAAAACATCCGTTGTTGAGGAATACTCCTTTAACCAAAAGTAAACCCGTTGTCATGGTCGTGGAAAGTCCCCAAGTGAAGGAGCGGAGGTCTAAGAATCGTGCTGGTGGTCTTCAGTCGGACACCACGATTCTACCGACTTTTAGTTCATCTAACATGCGGGTATGTACGACCCTCCTCTTGACCTTAGCTTGGAACGTTTATATTATTGTTCCTTTTCTGAGAGTACGTTCTTATATTCCGTTTAGAGTCTCAGTAGTACAAACGCCTTTGCCAAACTTGCGAGCGGTCAAAATGTGTCATTTTCCGAGACTGAGAGTAGCGTCGTCGAGCCTACCCATAGTGATAAAGAATTCAAGAAGGATTAAAGTTCTGAGTCTGGCGATGGTGAGAGTAGTTCTTCTGACAACAATGTTGAGTCTTCCTCTAGTCAGTCTGAAAGTGAATCAGTGAGTCTTCCCCACGTTTTCTTCATTCCCCCTCTTTTTTTTTTTTTTTTTTTTGCAGCAAACTAAATCTTGATTTTTAGGAGGAAACCGTTCTTGAGGATGATCTTGAAGGGGAAGACCACCAGAGCGAAGACGTAACCATACTTCCTACTGCGGAAACTGCACCAGCCAGTAATTTGAACATGGAAATTCATTGTCCTGAGGGCGCCGCCGTGACTCAGGTGGAGGAGGGCGCTTTGGGGGTGAAATTTTAGTTAGGGATCTCCTGCCAGTTGTTGATTCAGTTGCGGGTGCCACCTTCAACTCTCCGTATCTGGCCTCTTTCACGGGTCATGTGTTGATTGGTGGATTTAGCGTGCCCGTTAAACATGCGACACCGTACACCAAGATTTGGGAAAGCTACGGTTATATTTCTATGACTAAGAAGATCACTAGTCGACATGCGTTGGTCAAGCGTGTGGAGGAGGCCTTGTCTTCGATTGATGAGATGTGCAACGTGACTGGTCATACAGTTTCTGAGGATGTAATATCAAGCTGGAAGTTCCATCGTGACATGTGCATATGCTTCAAATTCAACATTCCTTGGTTCGTTGAAGGTCTCTCTGATGTTGAAAGGTTGCTGGTCGAAACAGTCGAAGGTCCATCCGCGGACAGGGTGAAGAAGAAGGAAGAGGAATTCAAGAAATTGTGCCGGCAATTGAAATTGAAAAGGGCGGCTCTCCAGAGCACAAAGTAGGCCTTCGCCAAGAGTAGCAAGCCATTGTTGGAAAACTTTCCTTGAATATATATCTGTCTTTTGGACCTCTTACCTTTAGTTTTTTTTTTTTGAAAGGAAAATGAGACGCCTGGTTTTTGGTTTTTGATTTTCTGGTTTTCTCAGGTTAATAGATAAATGCTACCTAGACACTTTTGGATTATATATTTTTGAATGAAAGGCTTAGAATTGAATTGTTTAGGATTATTTTTTATTATGATTAAAAGTTTCACAGAAATCCCAAGAAAGCCATGGAACTGTGTTGATAAATGACATGGGATGAATCATGACTACGGGTTTTATCAAAACTTGAAAGAGTAAACAACGTATCTTGTCTAGGTAAGACTTACTCGGTTTTTAGGTCTCCTGGTGAAAAGTGGACCTTCTGGGTGTAAGACCGAGTTTTGTGGGAAACATCGCTATGGGAAGTCCCCAGTCATTACAGAGTCGTCTGATAACCGAGCCATTGAGCCTCGGGCAGATCGTCTGCTTCTATACTCTGGGAAGTCCCCAGTCATCCCTTGTCGTGTCATGACTAATAATCGAGTCGTCGATTAACTGAGTCGAGTAACTGAGTCGGGGTGGATCATATTTTTACCACATTGGTCTCTGGGTTGAAGAACGAGATCAATGGTCGAAAATTGACATTGTAACCGATAGATCAATCCTCCCGTTGTGGTCGCCAATTGTTTATAGGTGAAAATAGTTTCTGCTGATTTTGGTAATTGCGTGTGTGAAGGTGAGAAACTGTTTAAACCCTAAACAATGTACATCAAGGGAGTACTTTAGATTCGAGAGATCAATCTGTACAAGTCCGACCTAAACCAAGAAATGGCCGTTCCAGACTTGCTTCGGTCACAAAGAGGAGGATAATGGGTTGGTTTTGGGGAGGGAAGCAAGGAGAGTGGTGAGACCAGAATAGTTGATTCTGGAATAGCAGTTGGTTTTCTACGACTTGTTATCAGAAAGGTAAGAGAGCTCATGAGGAGAGCTAGCAAGTAAGTATTTCTGAGTGTTGTCTTGTCCGAATGAACTTGTTGTTCAAATGGAAATAGGTAAGACCTATTTATACAAGTTGAGGTATAAATGTACCCTAGTCTCATTAAGGAGTGGGGAAGTAAATGTGAGGAGGTGGTAACCGTATGCATGGACTTGATGTCCCATAAAGTGGTTAACGCATGAAATTGGTTTTCATGAAACTGTTAATGTTATGGAATTGATGTTCCATAAAGTTTGTTAACTCACGGCTTTATGTCCCATGAACATTTCCCACATAACTCCCATATTTACTAGGCGCCTCACCCTTATGACACTTCCTTATAAGGGGCGTAGTGTACGCCGCACGCGGTAGACCACCAAACCAATACCAAAAGAGAATCCCCCTGTTTGTGTTGATGTCTCGAATGTTTTTGAAAATATGTAAAATATTGTTGTGGCTTGGCAAGTCGATCTTGGGGAACTTGCTAGATAGTTGACCTTCGACAGTCGAGATGTTTCATCTTGAGAGGAGGGGAAACCGTTGATCGGTGCACGCCTTCGTTTTGGTAGCCGCGTAGTGAGGCCCAACATGGTGGCACGGCTAGGGTGTGTTTATACTTGGCATGAGGAGCCAAGGGTTTGCCATGGGCGTATGGCATGGCTAGGGCCAAGGCGAGGGCACTTGGCTTGGCATGTCGTGACTAGCATGGCTAGGGCCAAGGAAAAGTGCATTTGGCATGGTGTGGCTAGCTTGGCTAGGTTTGGTTTGGCTTGGCATGTGGGGCCAAGGGGTAGCTACGGTCTCATGGCGTGACTAGCCTGGACTAGGCGCGCGACCAAGCTAGGATTTCGGGTCTAAGGTCGTGAGGGGACTTTAGAAGGCCAGGATTTGCTCCTGGGATTGAAGGGCGACCGTTGATTGTTGCCTGCCTTCACTTTGGTAGTCGCATGAGGAAGGCCAGCATGGTGGCGCGGCATGAGGGGCCATGGAAATACATGTTTGGCATGGCGCGGCTAGCTTGGCTAGGTACGTGACCAAGCTAGGGTTTTGGTCCTAAAGTCGTGAGGGGACTTTAGACGGACAGGATTTGCTCCTAGGATTGAAGGGCAATCATTGATTGTCGTCTGGCTTCACTTTGGTAGCCGCATGAGGAAGGCCAGCATGGTGGCGCGGCATGAGGGGACATGGCAAGACATGTTTGGTATGGCGCGTCTAGATTGGCTAAGTACGTGACCAAGCTAGGGTTTTGGTCCCAAAGTCGTGAGGGGACTTTAGACGGCCAGGATTTTCTCCTGGGATTGAAGGGCAACCGTTGATGGTCGATTGGCTTCAATTTGGTAGATGCATGGGGAAGGCCAGTATGGTGGCGTGGCATGAGGGGCCATGGCAAGACATGTTTGGCATGGCGCGAATAGGTCCAAGGTAGGGGCGTTTGGCTTGGCTTGGTGTGACTATCATAGCTAGGGCCAAGGCAGAGTGCATTTTGGCATGGCGTGGCTAGCTTGGGCTTGGTGTGGCTGGCATGGAGGCGCGACTAGCATGGTTGGCATGCTTTGGCGCGGTTGGTGTGGCTGGCATGATTTTCCATTGGCACAGAGGTGTGGCTAGCATGATTGGCATGCCTTGGTGTGGTCCGTGTGGCTGACATGATTTTCCATTGGCACAGAGGTGCGGTTAGCATGGTTGGCATGCCTTGGCGCGGTCGGTGTGGCTGGAATGATTTGCCATTAGCACAGAGGAGTGGCTAGCATGGTTGGCATGCCTTGGTGCGGTTGGTTTGGCTGGCATGATTTGCCATTGGAACACGTGGGAATTAGGGTTTGGTTCGTCGTAACCCTAATTTTGAAAGATATACCCGGGTAATTATTTTAGAGACACATTAAAAGTTTCAGTAAATGTGCCTAGTAAATGATTATTGCTTTAAATGTCGTGACATTACTGTCTATTAGGGTTTAGTGTTTTACGATTTTAACCCTAAACTAAAAACCACCATCAACATCTGTTTATGAAAAATGGAATGGGAGCAATGAAGTGGGAAACAAGAATTCTATGTATACCAACAATGTAAACACTAGGTATAATCCTCAAGATTATAACCAATTTGGGCATGTAACTGTGTTGTCAAACTTTGTTTTAAATAATAATTAAGTTCTTTCTTTGCCAAAAAAGAAAAGAAAAAAGAAACGAAGACATAAACATGATACACATGATACGACTCAATGTGGAATTGCACCAAACAATATTGAAAACTAACTGTTCCTTTGATATGGATGCCATCTGACTACTGACTACTGTGCATATGATGACTACGTGAATAGACTTGTAAATGATTTTTACTAAAATGTGTAAATGATATGATACACATGCAATATCAAAACAAAAGATGCATGCGATGACCTGAGCGAATTTCTTATGAGACACTTAGTTAGAACTGTTGACTAGAGATGATGATATAGCATATACTCCCTCCGTCCCACTATTAGTTGATCTATTTGTTTTTAGATTTTGTGTCATTAATAGATGATATTATATCATTCTATACTCATGTTTATATTCGTTATGTAGGTGTTTTAAAATGCTTTTCAATGATATAAAATTTACGAATAGCCGTGGTATAGTTTGAGAGATAAATCATTTTTAAATTATACTACTAGGTCAACTAATAGTGGGACGGAGGTAGTATTAATTAATTACTAGTATGAAGAGAAAAATGCAAGGCATGAAACTGCACAAACTGTAATGAATCCATCTTGTGAATCCACTAACTCAAAGAAATGCAACGTCCAATCGGGCAAACCTAATCACACCATAAGATAGACTCAGCATATGATCCAAGTTCAACAAAATAAAATAATTCATAGTATTCAGATTTGATCATGATGTAAAATAAAAAAAGCACTCATAAAAAAAATACTGGATCAAACAACATAAAGAATCATCTGTATTTTGACATAGCCATCATCCATTAACCATACTCATACAACGAATTGAAGGTTTCAATATTACCTGTTTCCGCAAAATAAACGATTTCAATGTTACTTAGGATGGGGTAGATCAACATGGGCCACTTCCTTGAACACGGTCATATCGAAGAACAATCCAACACCCACCATTTTAATGCCCTATAAGAATTCTATATGTCTCCTAGTTCTCCACACTAAAAAAAATCTCCTAGAAATTTCTATAGTTTTCTCTCTATAAGGTGCAATCTAAATTTTCCTCCTCCTTGCACCAAAAAATGGTTCCCTATTTATAATCTCACCTCCTTAACTAGGACCTTAGAATTCAAGGATCCAATCCGACGACTCAAACCAAAAACCTAAATATCATTTCCCATTCTAACAAATATTATTCCTATATTTTTTATATTATTCCATTTCATCTCCTAAACTAAAATATTTGCATATAAGCCTAAAATCTAAGTTAGGGAGGCAAGTCTTGGGAACAAAGAAAATCAAAGGTGTCGACAGTTTCTTATTCGGGTGAACGTCCAGCTTTGGACTATGGACTAGTGGATACTTGGTGGGTTATGACCTTTTTTGCTATTAGGGTGGACGTCCAATTTAGACTGCAAGACTAGTGAATATTTGGTGTTCGTCCAACTCACTTGGACTACGGGACTAAAGGGCACTAGTTTATATTTTAGCTCAAAACTACCACCTAGTGGATATTCTATTGGTCTCGGTGGAAAACGTCTATCCCTGGACCCTCAACGTGGGCACATAAACAGTATTTGCCTAGACCACGTTTCGCGAAAGTGCAACTCCAAACTTATGTACGAGGGTGTGTTTTTCGTTGATACTCCTTGATATTCCTTATATCAGGGTGTGTTTTTCAAACTAATGAGTAATTTGAACATGTGCATAAATTTTATTTATTAATTGTTCAAAAATATTCCTTGATACTCAAACCGGAATATTCCTAATATCTTTTGATATTTGGAAATATGCTTTTAATATGTTATTATTCGAAAATGTGTTATTATGATAATTTCATAGATGTGTTTTTAAACACATTTGAAATTAATATGGTAATTTTCGGAAATGTGTTTTTAACACATTTATTATGAAAATTCGGAATTAAATATTAATGTATTTTTAACACATTTGATATCAATAAGCATATCTCTTGATTTACTAGGGCTTAACCTGTGTCGGTGCCGTTATGGCACGAGAAATGATATGTATTTCAAATATATCCATCGGTTCATACATATCATAAGTTTGCGAAAAATCGATCCAGTCGATCCAAGTCTAAATGTTATTGAGGTGTTGGTTAATATACATGTCCTTATCCTCATATCTTTTAATATTATGTTTGTAAGGCATAAATCCTTTGAGACAAACATAGTTAATCGTTAACCAACTCCTCAAAATTCTATGGGCCTATGGATAGTTGAACACTGCTCCATTCACTTTTTCAAAACAAATTAGTATCCCTACTTCGAAAAGAAATAAATCATCAAAGGCCGTTCACCAAATTTGTAACAAAACTGAAAATAAAAAATTACTTGAAAGTCAATCAGATTAATCTTACAAAATCTGCTAGCTTCAGGAATTACTTTTCTCCCTTTGGTGATATAAATTATTCCAAATTTACATAAAGTTGTGTCTATTCATTTTCCTAAAGTTTAATAATATGTAATTCTTGATCAATTTTGTTTCTTATCTACTTATCTTCTCTCTTTACCTATTACCATGAATAACTTCTCAAGCATGCATAATAACATGAAGTCGAGGAGAAATGGTAGAAACAGAAATCATGACAAAAAAATGGGAATATAGAGAGATATGAGAAACTAAATCAATTACAATTGATTCGCGTGTAGCCTTGTACTCGGTCAATTTTTTTTTTTTTAGGTTTCATCTTCTTTCCTTCCCCGACTCGAAAAATCTTAAAACCACAGCTATTGATTTATCTTCTCCCTAGAAAAATCTGGCCTTTAATTTTTATTTTAATTCAAAAAAACTAATATATAAAATAAAATAAAAAACTAACCAAGGGTAACTAAATTATTTATCTACCTTAAGACACCTTTCTCATGCCACTACCACTACTTCTTCCACCACCACCACCATTAACGTTATCACTCCGTCATTCTCACCAACACCCACCACCATTATCCTCACCGCCAATCCACCACCCCCGCTCACCGTCACATCCCCACCAGCGATCCACCACCGTTAATACCTGTTGATTTTTAATGTAAAATAAATTTATTATGTATTAGTGAAAATATATTTATTTGATTAATTAAAGAAATATTTATCATAAAATATTAATAGAACATTATTACCGAAAGTTAATAAAACTGAACATTTTACAGTCGTAGATTTATGGCACGATTGTTATATAAATTATGTATAATCATGTTAGATTATTTATTGAATATAACTTCTAGTCAAATTATTCTGGACGTTGAAACAGAAGCCCGAAGAACATGGGATTTTGTATGTAAGATCATTTTGTAAATATCAATCCATTGTCAAATTATAAATAATCTGAATAATCTTGTAAGTTTCTTTCTAAGTTTATCTATTAAGATAAAATCAAAATTCTATTTTCATTAGTCTAAACAAATAGAAATGAAAAAATAGTTTATTAAGAAAATCTCACCTTTCTAGACCAAAAAGTTGTGAATAGATTGAAACCCTGACGACCTGTGATAGCCAAATTTTCATAATCTGGCTATCACAAAATACAGGCACCCTAAGTTCAAACCATAAGGTTATCTTTGAAAAATGTATACTTCAGCTAAATATACAACAAATGATATTTAAGAAAATGATAGAACCCCAAAAATATGAAACAATGTAAAAAAGTAAGGATTTTCTCAAATGTTGTTAGTTCAGAGTAGTTTAGCTGGTCACAGATGTACGTTTTGGTGGACGAAGATTGAGCGGAAATTGAAAGAAGATTGAGCGGAACTATACTCTTGGATTTGAGTTTTTTCCTCTCCGCAACCTATCTCCCTTCCCAACTTTATTTCTGATTTTCGTTTGCTCCAAAGTAAGGAATTAGAGTTTTCAAATCCACTCATCCTAACGAATGTAAGCGAGAGAATCAGTAGTTCAGTTATATGGGAAGGTAGGTTTGTTATTTTCAGTTGATCAAAATTTTCCATTTTGATTTAGACTTTTGAGATGGGAATAAGAGAATATGTAATGAATTTTTCTCAATTAAAGCGTGTATTCATGGGATCGACCGAAACCGTGAATTTAACAATTAGGAGAAAAATCAGGATTGGTCTTTATCTTTGCTAACTTAGCGAAGCTTCATTTCATAATATAGTACAAAGAAATAGGCAAAAAAGTATACATAGCGAGAGTACAACCCTTACCATAGCGACACATCTCGATAATAAGTAATTTTTGTGTATTGATTTTGACTTGTGCCCGTTTGTTTGTAGTAATTATATAACGTGACATTTTGTGATTTATTTTATTTTTTTGATCTTTCATATATTTTAACCGAGTTTATGTTACTAATAAGACGATCAACCACAACTTTTAATTCATAATGTTACCCATTTTGTAGCGACACAAAATTAATATAGCCTATTGCTACCCACCAACCGTCGCCACCACTACAAAGTCATATAATACTACTTATTTCTCAACCACAACCGCCACCTACCTCCCGTTGTCCGTTTGTCATACTTTTAATTTTGAATCACAAACATCATGAGTAAAGTTTTGGTTGAACAAACTTAGGTCATTAATTAATTTATTCCATTATATATTTTATTGTTATATATACTCTGTTGTATTGCAATAAATTTTAATTTAACGGTTAGAACCATGATTTATACATCAAGGTAGCAGGGTACCGTATAGTTGATACGACGGTTATGATCATTTTTTTCTTCTAAATGGTATGGTCTCATCCTCAAAATATGATATATGTTTTTTGTCAACCGTGATGACTAACTACATCTTTCACGATACAATGTTGCATGTGTTGTAAATATAACTAATAATGTCCACGACTATTCACCAACATCACCACCATAAAACCACCCATCTACATTATTTTTTCCACCACCACTGATATTATCGCATCCACCGCCACCGCTTTTACCAGCCACTACTTCTTCCATTACTAACCACTAATTTCAATTGATACAATTTTTATTAACCTTATTTATTAATGTAAAAATACTAATTAAGAGGACATTTAATGATGAAAATTTAATAAATTATTCATTATGAGATATTAATGAGACACAAATTAATAAAACACTTATATGATTAATTTTAATTAGAGCAAACCGCAACCATGGATTTAGCTTTCCCAAGAATGCATCATGGTCGCTCTTTATCTAGGCTAACTTGTCCATGCTTTGTTTTATATTCTTGATATTAGTAAAGTATTTTATATGCTAGCTAATATTTAGTTATCAATACAAGAGAGATTTTGGTAATATTAATTGGATATTAATTGTAAAAGTAACAAAATCGAAAATATGTATTTATTATATATATTTGAGAATTTTTGGAATTTGGTAATTACTTGAAATTCAAACTACCTTGGTCTATAAAAATAGTTGAGTTTGCATTTCTTGCAAACTATCCTAAGAGACAGGTGATAGAAGCATTTATGTGTCTATTTTCATCTCAATTGTATATATTGTTAGTGCTCGATTTTGTACTTATTTGGCATTTTATGTCTTTACAGGTGTTTTTGGAGAAATAAGCTTTTGTGGAGAAAGTTGCTCGAAAAGTGGCATTTTGAACCTCTGGAGGCACCCAGAAGATGTACTACAGGCACCCCGGAAGTATGCTGGAGACAACCCAGAAAAATGTTAAAGGCACCCGAAGGGCACCTGCTATTCAGACCCCCACTTTGGATAAGGGGAACCTCAATTACTAATGGGTAACCAAACTGCTAATCGCACCCATCAATCAGATAAGGGGCACTCATCTTCAAGAATTCAAAAAATTGGTTTTGGCGGGAAAGTTTGTGCAGCAAAGTTCAAGATTAGGGTTTGGTTTTCAGAGCTGTTCTAGGGAGATTCAACCAGAGATTTTGTCGGGCTGGACTTGAATTAACTAAACTTGCTTGGTATGATTGATAGAATCAATGAAATTGGGCTGTATCTTCGAGTTTTATCAAAACAGAGATTAGAAGAATCAGTTCATCTGCGAACCTCCTTGATTTGGATTTGGACGAGATTTTTTCGTGGATTTTCATCGGACCAAGTTAGTTTGGGTCTGTCTTACATAAACAGAGTGGCTAAGGGTTTTGGAATCATAAAATAAGGAAGTTTCGAGGAAACGGGGAGGTGGAAATATTATCGGGTTTTACCAGGAATTTTTGGTTAAATAATTGGCAATTATGTAGAAATAAGGAATAGATAACATCTGTTTAATTCTATAGAAGCTTAGGAAATATATTCGACAACTCAGGGACGTGAAAGGAAGAAAGAAAGCATAATTATTCTCGTGACTTGGCCGTGAAGAAGAAGAAAGATATTTTGAATATTTTCGAGAGATTTGAGGGGTTGTGGCGTATATAAGGTGTTGGTTGATGAGTGCCAAATATTGCATATTCATACACCTTTTTCATTGGCACTTAACTCATCTTTCGCGCTTCAAAGTCATATATTATCCCAAATTCTGCATTCTTACCATCTTCAAGAATAAATATTTGTATTAATTAATTTTGTGTTTTTAAGTTCTAAATAAAGCTTGGAAGAATTGAGAAGACAAAAGAAAAGAAAGTTGGAAGCGTTGCAACCCGCTCGCGCATCAGTGGCAACCTGTTTACAAATTCATGGGATTAAAAAACTCATGATCCAAAACCCAAGACCCAAATCCATTTCCACCTCACCCCCATTGGATTCTTTCCAAAACATCCACCTCACACCCATTGGATTCTTTCCAAAACATCCACCTCACACCCATTGGATTCTTTCCAAAACATCCACCTCACCCCCATTGTATTCCATTCTATCCATCAATTAAGAAAACATGTTTTGTTTAATTGTTGAGTGGTTGCTACAGTGAAATTCGGATCCCAAGTGTGAGAATATTTTTTTGTATAAATAGAGAGGGTTGTTGTGTTAAAAACTCATCCAAGAATAGCTTGTTCATGTTAGTTTATCAAATTTCAATTTTGTTGTAATGTTCTTCATGTTCTAATTTCATTTACTAGGGTTTAGATGAAGCCCTAATCTCATTGGTATGTATTCATATCTTGTATCTTGTTCTTGAAAGTTTAGAATTATTTAAAGATATAATTTAATCCAAGTTTTTCAACATCTTGCTCTCACAATGTATGCCATGTATCCATTGTAGTTAGAATATCTCTATGTTGATTATGCTACAACTCATGCTTAACCAAATATTGATCTTTAGATTAGTTGTGCTTAATTAGACAATTAATGCTTTGGAGAAATACTTTAGTTGTGATTAAATTATCCATTGGAGAAACACCTTAGTTATACGGTAGACTTGAATCTACTATAAGGACAAGAATAATATTACAAGTTGAATGCATATCATAGGTTATTGGTGGATTTGAATACCCTAGTATCCATATTATCATTGTTTACATATCTTGTTATTTGCATCTTTTACTTTTATTATTTCAGTCACTTGAAAATCATATCGTCGTATCGACAAAATCAAACCCCTTTTGGTTACTCTCTGAATCAGGATTTAGAATCAACTTCTACACTCTCCAAGTCTCTGTGGTTCGACCTGTGCTTGCCCTGTGTTGCTTGTCGACACTGTGCACTTGCAGTTTACATAGAAGTAGGTATCTTTCCGAGCCTACCATTGGTCAGAGTACCAGAGGGGTTATCGAGAGTTTGGGGTAGATCATAGGCCGAAGAATCGAAGTATCATAAGTTACAGGAAGTAGTTCTGCTACTGCACATCTCAAGAACACGAAGAACTTAAGACCTTCTGAAAAAGCGGGGTCTAACAACTACACCCAATATTTCGTTTAGGCAATATGTATGGACTAACTCCAACATAATTCCAAGAGAATCAACTAGAAAGTTAGACTCAATCAAGAAAAATATATCCAAGAGTTATATCTCTATTTCTCATTGTAATCAGCAAATCAAACAGATAGAAATCGGTGTGCCTGATTATTATGTGAAACAGCTTGAACGGTACCAAAGATCAATGTTCAAGTGTCAATCAATATAAACAACAACCAAAGGTTGGATTCTCTAATTGATTAAACTAAACACAACATGTGATATTTCAATTATATAGAAAATATAATGCAAAAAATAAATAGCACAGACACCAGAAGGGTGTAGCATAATCACTGTAGCAGCACAACTATTCATAGTCAATTTTACACTTATTTTTGTTATTTTTGTTAATTTTTGATTTTGCTTTAAAACTTCGAAACCCTAACTACCTCTTTTGAGCTCAACAGGTGCCGGAGTAGCTGTTGTAAAGGCGAAGGAAAGGAAGCGAAAGGAAGCAAAAGAAGTTTTTATTTTAAATTAAAAAAAAAAAAGTTTATTTTATTTATTTTTAGATTGTATTAGGATTCCTCTACTCTTGTAATTTTCTTTTTCTTTTGCACTTTATTTTGGACTTTGGACTTGGATATTCTATTTGTATTTTTATTTTTAAACCCTACGGAAGGGTCGTATTAAATATCAACTGTTTGCAGAGAAGGACGGTGATTACAATATCACCTCGGCCCCTCGGGTTCGTTCATGACATATGAGTCATGGCTCGAGTCGACAACAACGGTTCATCCCCCATCTGGAATGGGAGGTAAGTTTGTCGAAACACTCGCGAATCCCTTGTTAGCGAGTTACTGTATTCCTTCGTTTGCATATATGTTGAGGAATTGAATACGGCTGCTTTATTTTCCTAGTAAATGGCAAGGACTGGCCATACAAGATAAGGGTTCGGATTTCATCACCGTTCTCTTCTTTCCCGCCTTAGGAAAACAATACATACGCGAACCTAAGCTTTAAAATTTGAAATAGAACAAGACCTATAAAGTAACGAGCTTAGTAGGAAAGTCGTTTGAAAAATATTGGTTACTCTTTAAGCATACTTCGAAGTTCATGACGGTTTCTTTGAGTTGAATGCGTGACTGCGCCGCCTTGTATTGCGGTGAGGCCTTGGGTATCAAAGCTCCAGCAGCTTCCATCTCCTCTATTCAATTCACTTAAACTCAGATTGACTCCAGAGGGGTTTGATCAGATTGTAACGAATTCCCTTTCGAAGGATTAGAAGCTGGTCTAGAAAACAATCTAAGTGAAACCATCATGCTTTTTGTTTGATAGAAATCAGTAGGTTTTCTGTGGTAGAGTCAGCCTTGTTTGCGATTGCATAGAACTTCCCTTCCGTTTATGATTTTTCTTCTTTTATTTTGTTTTTCTAATGTATGCCCGAGGTAATTAGAGAACGGGCTTGAAAAAATAAATAAATAAATAAAACCAATAATGAAAAAAAAATATATTGGTATGTTTTCAATATGTACATCCCAATCTCTGCAACAAGCCTAGTGCTAGTTAGAGATCATGTCAGGATTCTGGTCTGCAGGTGGGGATGGAAACAAATCAATTAGAGAACTTGCTTACGGGCATGTTGCACGTTTTGAACCTTGCCCAGACCATTATGTCAATAGTTATAGGGATTTTTATGGATATTTTCACAGTCCTGAGCATCAATACATGGACCCTATTAACTACTCACACATGTATCATCATCTACACCTAAATAGTTCTGGCATTATCAAGAACTTTCGCATCCCAAGCAAAATCCTCATCATTATCTATAAGAAGACGGGAACGGATTTGGTTTTCTCTTTCAATAAAACCTTCCTTCTCGCGGATAAGCCCATCCCTTTCAATTTGAACTTCAAGAATGGTCTTATGGAAATTTTCTAAGGTTTCAGCTCCTTGTCTAGATATACGGTCTTTGTCTTTTGAAAGATCCTTGTTCTTGGCCTTTAAAGTTTTAATCTCAACTTTGGAATTGTGATAAAGTTGTTTGAATCTGTGAGTTATATCTAAACAAGATCTATAATCAATTTCTAAAAGATAAAACTTAGATCTGAGTTCATCTATGGAAAGGGAATTAATATTGGAAGGGTTATTCAAAGAATTATTAAGAAGTTCTAGAAGAGTATCATTGTCTATTGGATCAGGAAAAGAACGAATGGTTAAAGCCTCATCAGTGAGACCATAAATTTCTGCGAGAATGATAGATCAAGTAAGAAAGAATAGTGAAGCATAAGATTATGAAGGAAAAGAAGAATCTTACCATACCTAAGAGTTGTTTGTTAACAGTATCAAGATTGGATACTTTGAGCGATTGTTGAGAAAAATTATTGTAAGGATCCTCAAGCTCGTCAACGCTATTTGACTGGTCCAATCATAATCAATAGACGTTTTAGTCGATAATAACCCGATTAGTTTAAAACAAACATTAATTATTAGAAATTAATCTAACAACGTTCTAGATACGAAATTAGTATCGCTGGATAGATCTCGGAAAATTACCCAAAATGGACTACCCGAACGTGTCATTCGGATATTGGATGAAGAAGATATCATCATATTAAAACGAATGGTTGAATTACAATTTCCAGTTAAACCGACCTTGGCTGCCCTTATCATATTGTTAGGTGTCCGAGTAACCCTCGTTGGTCTTATCGGACCAAATCGAGTAGATAACTCTTAATTCCTCTTCTTCTTTATTCTTATTTTCTCTTTCTTTTTCTCTCTTATTTTCTCTTCTTTTCTTCTGTTCTTTCTCTCTGTCGATCTTGATTGAGAGGATTTGGTCTTGAATCTTGTACGATTAAGCTTAGTAATTCAGTAAACTAATGATGGAGAAACTATTTTAGATTTTGGTGAAGAAGAAACTGTTAATTAAAGGGATTAGAAGTTAGGGTTTCGGGAAGATAAGGTTGATTGAAGAATTTCGTAGAATTGAGTATAAAATCGATCAATTAAGGATGGGTGTTCACTGTTATTAGCAAAGAAGAAGGTTTGTTAGTCGAATTATGATTTTAGTGAATGATTGGTGAATTAGGGTTTCTGAGGATGAATGTTCAGAGAAGTTTTATAAAGAGAAATTGATAGAGGTTCTGAATAATAAAGAATGGGTTTTCTGTTGTTAAGTCGATAGAGAAGAAATAGTTGAGGATTTATGAACTTCAGTGAAGAGTTTAGAAGATTAGGGTTTATGTTCTTCCCCAAATTAAGAACTAGGGTTCATAAGAAGAACTCATAGAAGATTAGAAGATGAATTTGAAGATGAATTGGAGATGGGTTTGACTGGAATTAAAGTATAAAGTTGTAGAATAACATGGAATCGATAATTAAGGTTTGCAGCTGTGAATCAGAAAGTCAATTGAGGTTGATGATTAAGAACTGTTAACGAATCTTAAGTTCAATTCCGTTAATAAGAAGGTGATGGAGCTATGTGAGTGCTGAACTAGTTGTTGCATGAGCAAACTGGTGCGAGGTAATGATTCTCCTCTGTAACCTTAGTTCAATATTACTAGTTATATTTTTAAGTTTATGGGATTGAATGTGTTTAGAGCTATGTTGAGTTACAAGATGTGTATGTGTAGTATTTTGTTGTTGATACAGTGAGTTTTGTTAAGTTGTGGAACTGGAGTTAGGGTGGAAGCAATAATGAGGCTGTAATTACACTGAAGTGAAGTGTTGAAAATGGGATTGATTATAAGGTGGTGGTTTAAATGAATTGCACTGAAAGACCTTTGAGTTGGAGTTGGGTTGAGCTGAGTTCAGCTAAGGTTGTCTACATTTTCTTCACAAATAATGGTATATGTTGCAGTTCATGACATTGGTGTTAATGTTGTTGCAGCTGTGAAGATTGTGGTTATGAAGTTATTGTAATTGAGTTTGGTGGTGACTTTGTAGAGTGAATGGAACTGAATTGAGATATTGCAGGGGGTATGGTCTGGTGAAGTACATGGTTCTGAGAAAAGATAGTGAAACTGAGAAGTAAAAGGAAGTTAAAGTGAGAGTGGGTTGGTAGTCTCTTTGAAAGCCTGCTTAGAGCTACAATGGCATGTAAACTGATTTGTCACTTGTAGTGAATTAAAATAATAACTGCTGATGAGAGTGGTTGGTTGTATTGATGCTTCAGCAGTGGCCTTAGTGAAAGCCTGCATCTGCAGATTAAGGTAAACACAGTTTACTGTTGTAATTGAGTTGTGAAGTTTACTTAAGTTAAATGTTTGAGTTGTTGTTGTTATTGATGTTGCTTGGAGTTGGAGTTTTAGTTGGGGATTGTTGTGAAAGCTTGTTACAGATTTTGCAGGTAAACTTAGATTTCAGTTGTATTGAATTGTGAAATTCTGTTAGAATGAATTACTTGTGTATTGATCAAATGAATAGAATCAGATTGGTTATGTTCTTGTAGTTGTAATTGAACTAGGATGTTAGTCAGCCCAGTCAGCTTTGCTGACTCAGTGTGTCTGTTTGAGTTGAATCGACTCGACTCGGAATCGGCTCAGTGAGCCAAGACCAGACCAGACCTGAGTTGACTCAGTGACCGATTTAGACCTTAGAATTTGACCATTGACCCTGGACGTTGACTGTTAGTTCAACCGTTAGTGACCGTTAGGTTGACCCAGTTGGGCCATGCCCTTATTAATGGGTTTGTTTAAGTGGGCTTGGGCTTTAGATTAGTTTTCTTAGTTAGATGTTTTGGACCTCTTGTGGTCCGAATTAGACTTTGACTTCTTCTACAAAGTTGTAGATAATCTTACGAATTAGCTAACGGACTATAATACTAATCTAATTGAATTAATAAACCTTAGATTTGCTAAAGATAGATAAATAAAAGGTGTAGAACCTTAAATGGGCTTAGAACCATTAGATAAACTTGTATGATTCTTGTATGAGCAATTTTGGCTAGACTCTTAGAATACTTCTTTGATTAACAGTTAGTTATTAACAACGATCGATTGAAAGGATGAACCAGTGGATCTCGAAGTAGGCGTGGCTTGCCTTCCAAAAAAAAGGTGTGGGAATGCATTTGACTCTTTGTATTCATTATTGTTTTTTTTATAAAAAATTTATGCTTAACAAACTCATGCATTGTCTGTTTCTGCATTCCATGTTTTATTTAAAATGCATTATGATAATCCTGTTATTTATGTGAATCTTTCCACGATGTGGAAAGGACTTGTATTGTTTCGTCGTCAACATGAATTGTTATGGGAAATGAGAATTTCCACTTGTGGTATATAGGATACGCTCCTTCACATTTATACCTAGAGCTTTTACTGAATAGAGTTGGTCACCATGGTCTTGGTGGCATCCATAGCTATATAGGTGTGAATTGCCGGTATTTAGGGGTTCACAACCATATTAGTACATTGTTTGACGAAGTAGTTTGTTCCATATACATGTACAATTATTTTCAGTGACTTAGTCACTATTTAATATTTTCGGAAAAACATTATTGTTTTCCAAATCTTGCATATGAGTACTTAGAAGGTTAAATGTTAATTATTCCCACTTCAGTTTCTGTGACAGATTAGAGTTGCGCAGCGAAAGCTTCAATGGTTGAGTTCGCTAGTTGATTAACTTCTGTTATGGTTATTATGTTGTATATTTTATTTGAAAACCAAATGACTATTATATATGTATCATTGGAGAGAAGATCTTGTACATATATTTCTGAGAGGGGTTAGTTTTGGGTTAAGTTTTGTATCGCATTTCTTAATTGAATGCTTAAGTGCATGTTTTAGTTTTTAGTGCCTCTTTATTTAGTTAATCTCTTGGATTATTCAGCTGTTAGCTTAGGGGGAGCTAAAATTATTCTCAAGTTCTTTATTCTTCTCGTGAAGACTAGCAAGTTCAGATTCCATTTGTTCATTCCTCTCGCGGAGGTTAGAGAATTCAGATTCTAACTTCTCATTCTTTCCACGAAGAGCAATGTTACTCTTATGGGAAGAAACACATCTTCTATCCAAGTCATAGGCAACATCAAATGAAGCTTTCCCAACCTACGATAAAATAATATAATTCAAGATATAGTGATAAAATAAATACATAAAAATGATGAAGAAATAAAAGTGATGAAGAAATAAAAACATACTAGAATACCAAGCGAATTTAAGAGGCTGGGAGTCAGCGATCTTGAGATTCCTTGGAGAGAATCATTACCAACTAATATGGGAGCATCGCAGACTTAAGCAAGAGCCTGAGATATCCCATTAAGAGCTTCATATCCCTGATCATTTGCGATGCCATGTGTAGCATCGCCAATTTTTTTGGATAATTGAGTCATAAAAGACTTAGGAGGGGAATAACCATTATTATCTTCATCATCGTCATCATTGCTATTGTTAAAATCATCGTCCAAAGTTCCTTCATTGGATGGAAGAGTTGAAGAAGAAAGAAGTTGAATTTTTCTTTTCTTTAAGGGAGGAGCACCAGATTTTCTTCCGCGAGAAGTAGAAGATTTTTCCTCAAGAGGCGTAGTAGATTTCTCTTTGCGAGGTGCATCTTTGTCTTTCCCCTTGGATTTCACAATTTTTACAGGTTCTATTTCTTCAATTACCTGCGAACACATATAAAGATAAGAAATAGGGGAAATAATATATTGTTAAGATTTATAAAGAAGTATTTCTTACTTCATCTGTGAGTAATTGAAGAGTTAAGCGAGTAGCAGGTTTCCCAGACTTCTTATAGCTGGCCTTTAACCTTTCAATCTAATAAAAAGGGATAGTCAGTGAAAGCTTAAAGATATGGAAAGATTGATAATAATAACTTACTATACAAAGACTTAAGAAGAATATACCTCTTTATTTCTCTCGGGCCAATTGAAGACCCACGGTTGATATTCTGTAAGATTCGCAGGCAAAATATGAAGACCAGAGATGTAAGGACCTTCAAGACATAAAGGAAAGATGAACCATTTGTCATCGCTAGAGTGGCGAGGGCCTTGATTGGTACTTGTATGCCAATCGATATCCAGCATAAGTGCTTTATCTTCAGCGATCTTATCTTTATTTTGCAAGCGGACACCCCATCAAGTGCTATCCCTCTTCATGGGGATAATGTCATAATTTATGAAGAAATTATCTACGGTATACATCGCAGGAATAATTGGAATATCCTTAAATTCAGGATTCTTCGCGGTTTCAGGATAGCGAGATTTTTTATTAGCACCGCGAGTAGCATATTCCATCAACAGATGGATGCAGTCTCCACTCAGCTGATATATCGCTCGCGAGAACTTCTCGTGAGAAAGAATCTCATAAAATAGAGGAAGTTCAGGGTTATAAAGAGGAATGGGAAGACCAGCTTCAAGCTGACCTAGCGAGACTATGATTTTCTCGCGATTATATTGGAAGTTAGAAAATAATGGCAGCCTCATATTTGCGACCAGCTACAACCATCTTGAGTATGGGAATGAAGATTGAATAAGTAAAAAATTGAGAGAAAATTTATGAAAGTAAACAGATCCGGAATTTACGGAAGAACAATGAATTTGCAGAGAAGTATGAAGAGAAGGAAGAAAGAAATAAAAAGAGGGAAAGAAAAGAGTGAAATAAGTATTTATAGAAGAAGAAAGCTCTCGAAAAGATAAATACAATCAATGAAATGAAAGGACATGAACGGTTAGATCGCAGCGGTTGAAAAGGACGTGTCAAAAATTGAATGGAAGAAAATATACATGAAGACAGCTGGCGAAGAATACAAAAACGTGTCAAAACAGAAGAATGCAAAAGATAAATAGTTGCAGCATTATAAAAATTTCAGTTCTCATGATCTTTCCTCCTTCGCAGAAACGACATGAGAAGAGGAAAGATGTAGGATTAGAATATCGCCATGACAATATCCTTGCGAGATTAAACAACACTTCTTCGAGAATACCGCGAGCTCTTCAACAACACTTTGCTAGTGTCACAGAGTAAGTTAAATAATGACGTAATAACTGACGATTGAGGAAACACGAGAAGAGCATGATTTATCTGCGACGGTTACAATGCTTGCGAGATTTCACATTATATCTGTAGCGATAAGATCGCAAATCAAATCCGAAAGTAAAGGACAGCTTAGCTGTCATCCATTATGTATCTACCCTATATATAGAGACCCAGTGTATCCAGAGAGAGGATGAGGTATTTTTAGAATTGAGAAAGTCTTGAGGAGAGAGAAACATTGAGAGATTAACTGTATTTTTGATTTCTTCCAATTCTATAAACATTTCTGAGAATTAAATGATAAAGAGTCGTTTTTAATCTTTAAGTATGAGTTTATTATTGTAAAATCTTAGCAATGGTGTAGTGTAGGATTTCCTACAACTACATCAAGAACTCCATGGCGATCATTATACAAAACGAAGGACTACTTAAGGAACTAGTGGATCTTCATCGACTAAAAGTTATGTGGAGACTTGAACTTATCTATCACTCAAAATTCTATCTACTCTATCTCCTATCTTGAGACAAAAGTCGTTTTACTATATAGACTAAGAATATGCACATGTGATATTTCGAGCTGAGTATATCTCATTTATCTATTTCTCGAAATGGGTGTTGGTAAAGATTTCGCTTTAGCCAAGTTCATCTTTGCCTAGTGACGAAAATCATGTTATGTTTCAATCACTTTGGAAATCGCTCTGACGAAAAATAGTTTGTGAATAACAACTATATAACGCTCTCTGAGAATGTTTCAATGATTGAAATGAGAGTTTAGACTATATAACCATCGTGGGATATAAACATTGTTGTGGCAACACATATATGTATACGTCCTTAACAGTTGAACCAAAGTTTGCGAACCGAAACGTGAGCAGCATCTCAGTCCTCGAACTCAGTCGGCGAACCCAGTCCGCAAACTGGTGTAAGTTCTCGAACCCGAGAATATCTGCTGAAGTTGAAGCTCAGGTGCAGTCCGCGAACTAACGGAAGTTCTCATCCCGAGAAATTCTGCTGGAGTTTATTAACTTCAACCGGTTAGCTTCAGTCCACGAACTCAAGAGGTTATGTTTGAAAACATTGTTCGTGAACTAATCTTAAATTACTAAGCAATGCTTTTACAAATCGTGGCTTTATAGTTCATGAAATAATTCGAGTGAATCACATTGTTTTTTATTCAATTGTGTCTCTTGTAATACTTGGGATCTCATAGCAATTGAACAACTCTCTAACTAGTTCATTTGAGTCATTTGGACTAGTTATGGTGAAGAAGAATATGGTTGATATGAAAGTTATCATTTGGATAACCATTTGGTTGACTAATATTGAACCAACCATTGTACACGTTTGGGTACGGTTACACGAACTCAAAACGTCAAGTACATGTATGTATGACAAGCTAAGTTTTCGATCTAATGGTTGAGAGATATTAGCTTGTATCTAATCAAGTTTTCATCTAACGGTGAATATTGAATGCTTTGTTACTAAGCTAACATTGATTGCAAATCTAGATTTGAAAGGCTATATAAGGGAGAACTCTAGTAACTGGGAAACCGAATCCCCACATATTTTGTTTGATACTAGTTTGCTAAATCTAGAGTCGATTCTCCTTTAACCTTTGATTTTCTTCTCCAAAACCAGGTTAACGACTTAAAGACTTCATTGGGATTGTGAAGCCAGGACGATACTACTTTTCTTGTAGTTGTGTGATCTGATCTTGCTATTTATATTGTACGAATTATAACAATTGGCTTGAGATTTCTATCTCCGATAGGCAAGATAAAAGTAGTCACAAACATCTTCGTCTCATTGTTTATGATTCCTCAATAATCTTCTTCGTTGCGTCGATTAAGTTTATTGTGAGGTAATTGATGAAACTGAGATGTTCTTCGGGAATATAAGTCTGCTTTTATCGATTGGTTCCTCTTCACCTTGATTTATCAAAAGACGGAACAAAACTTGTAGGTTTATTCGTGGGAGATGAATTTATCTATTACCTGTAGACTTTTTTGTGTGAGACATATTTTTTTGCTAAAGTCTTCAACTTTGGGTCGTAGCAACTCTTAGTTGTGGGTGAGATCAGCTAAGGGAATCAAGTGCGCAGTATCCTATTGGGATCAGAGGCATAGGAGCATAACTGTACCTTGGATCAGTATGAGATTGGTTGGGGTTCAACTACAGTCTAGACCGAAGTTAATTTGGAGTAGGCTAGTGTCTGTAGCGGCTTAATACAGTGTATGTTTAATATGGACTAGGTCCCGGGGGTTTTCTGCATTTGCGGTTTCCTCGTTAACAAAATTCTGGTGCCTGTGTTATTTCTATTCCGCATTATATTTTATTATATAATTGAAATAATACAGGTTGTGTGTTGTTCAATCGATTAGAATATCCGACCTTATTGGTTGTTGATTTAAGTCGATTGACACTTGGATATTGGACTTTGGTACCATCCAAGTTATCTCTCTTTGATTAGACTCGCGAATCATATTTGCTTGAGTAAATCAAATCGAAAGATTGAGATAATAACTCCTTGCGTATATTCTATTGATTGAGTCTTGTTGATTCTCTAGAAAACAACTCGGAGTTGTCCATACAGATTGCTAATCGAAATATTGGGTGTGGTTGCTATACCCCCGCTTTTTCAATTGGTATCAGAGCAGGCAAACACGTTAAAGACCTTACAAGTCTGTGTTTGTAGCGATCTGACTCTACGGACAGAGGTGTTATCTCAATAAACGTACCACCAGTCTTCGATGGCTCTAATTACTTATGGTGGAAAATTGATATACGAGCTTTTCTTCAAGCACGTGATTTTCAATCATGGGTATATGTTGTTAATGGCTATGATCCTCCCGTTGTTGCAGAAGGAGAAAATGTTCCAAAGAATATTGCTGAATATACTCCTGCAAAGATTCTTGCTGCAAAGCAAAAATCCGACGGTTTTAATGTGATCATAAATGCCATTACCCCAAATCTTCAGCAGCATGTGTCTAATTGCACCAAGTCGTAAGAAGCTTGAGATATCTTAGCAACCGTATTCGAAGGAAACTCCAGTGAAAAGGATGCAAGGCTTCAGAGCCTTAATTCCGATTGGGAAAACCTTTGTATGGAAGATGGAGAAACATTTGATGAGTTTAATCACAAAGTGTCTGAAATTGTTAATGCATCCTTTGTATTGGGTAAGACTATTCCTGAAAAGGACATTGTGATGAAAATTCTCAGATCACTTAGAAGCATGCCATCGTTGAGGTAAATAACCTAGATACTCTCTCCAGAAATACACTGGTTGGTAAGCTTAAGATCTTTGATCACGAACTTTCATCCAAGGCTAAGGATGTTGCGTTCAAAGCACTAAAGGACACTAAATTACTTGATAAAAGTAAAAAAGTGTATATCTCTGAAGATGATCACTCTGAGATAGATTCATCAGATGAATATCTTTACAAATCGGTCTCGATGATCACAAGACAGTTTAGGGATCTTCAATTAAAGCGAAGTAAACGGTTCTCCATAGATAATCCTAAGGCATCTGTCAAACCTCATAATCGTGTTCCTCATAAAAATAAGGATATTGATGAAGTTGATGATGAGGATATGCCTCAGTGATTTAAGTGTAAAGGATTTGGTCATTTTGCAAACGAGTGTCCAAATCGTAGAAAATACACTGGGAACAAAGGTCTCGCTGCAACTCTTGATGAAATGTCTGTCAACTATGATTCAAATGAAGACGAGAAATAAAGTGTTGCGCTTCTTGGTGAAAATATTGATTTTGATAATTGTAGCATTACACATATCAATTTTGATATTCTTTCAGAAGATAATCCAACTGTTTTGGAACAAAAAGTTGACACTTTTCTTGGAAACACTGTTTATAATGTCTCAGGATCCACTATGTGCCTAGCCACCTGCACAATTCAGAAGCATGATTATTACCAAAGTGTGATGTGCTTATATTGTTCATTAAAAGGTCATGAACTCTCGAGGTGTTACAAGTTCAAACACAAGCAAATACACGTCAACAAACTTCAACGAAGAGCAAATCATCTAGCAAGAAAGCTCAAACTTGCTCAGAAGACCGCAGAGGTATGTAAGATTTTATCTTCGTCTAAGAAGTTAGTTTCCAAGGAAAAATCAAGACTAATTGAAAAGAAAATATGGTCAAATTGTTTTGATAGACAGAGGTCTATGGATTCCTCTCAATAGGAAATTGGTGGACAAATGATTTTGTACCTCTCAGGCTTTAAGAAAAGTTTTGTTTTTTTCCTTTTGTTTTCTTAGTTCTGTCTTATTTTTGTCTATCAAACAAAATAAAAAGGGCATTATCGATAACTTTACTCTTGATAGGGATAAGAGTTGATCGTTTACGAACCTTTTTTAGGTTTCGAACCCTATATTCCTTTTCCTTCTCTAAAACCTCTTTTATCACTAGACTACTTGTTAAGCCAATTGTGAATTCCTCTCACAAAAACCATTCGTTGATGGATGCTCCAAGAATGATGTCTTACGATGGAAAATAAGGTAATGTGATTGTTAAGCCATCAATCATGAAGGAAAAAGAAAAATCTTCATTGCTTCCGACTTTGAAAATAAAAAGAAGGAATATGAGGAAACCAAGGGCTGTTCCTTCAAATTCTCAGAAGATTTATGATGTTCTTGAAGTGTTGAAGAAGTTGCGTAAGGAGATTCAACAAATAAAGGCTTTTGTGTATAAGACTCATGAGATTCAGAAGGCCCTGGTTCGACAACAGCAACCAAGAAGGTTCATCGATATAAACTCCTTTCTTAACGAACCCTATGTTCCAATGGCTGTTGACGACAAGGATTTCGGGGACGATAATGAATTCTTCAAAGGTCTTAATGCCTAGTAAATCTTCTATGTTTTCTATTTTATTTAGAAGAATAACTAGTGTCTTGGAATAGCCATGATTGTGATTACACATAGCTATATCCAATGATTTCATCTTCTTGCTTTTAGATTTATTGGTTTAAATTCTGAAATTGTTTTGGAAGATGAAGGTTGCAGTATTAATCTATATGATTTTATGTATTGCAATATTTTGATGGGATATGTGTGTTTACGTCCGTTAACTTGATTGTCCCATATTTTGTCAAAAGTAAAGTCGTTCACATATTGGTATGCAAATATTGATAAAGGAATGAATGGACTTTTGGAAAAATACAAAAGTTAAGCCTATATTGTCAATTGTTGATGTAAGATAAGTTAAAATCTTTTGTGATTCAAGGATAAAGTCTATTATGTCACTTTGTGATGGGATTTTTTTTTAGAATAAGTCCTTGTTTTGTTATCCATGGTATAGAGCTTAATTATTCCATATTATTATGTATTACCGAGAAGGTTCCATCTTGTATATTATGTTGAGCACGATGCGACTAAGTCGATTTCTTATTGGCATGGTTGGTTGTTCCATAAAGATGCAAAATGTTGAGCATTAAGAACTAAATTAATCAACTTTTGTGGTTATTTAGTTTGTATTCCATGAGTTCTCTCATATTGAATACATGTACGGTTAAGGTTGTCATTTCCTATGATAATCTTAGTCGGGGTTCCATAATCTCTTATGTTGAGCCCAAATGAACTAAATCAATCATCTTGTGTGATTATTTAGTTAGCACTCCATAGATTTTTCTCATGTCGAGTGTGGACAATTGAA
Source organism: Papaver bracteatum (assembly GCA_023529315.1). NCBI lineage: Eukaryota > Viridiplantae > Streptophyta > Magnoliopsida > Ranunculales > Papaveraceae > Papaver > Papaver bracteatum. The sequence continues at coordinate 1,845,241 of JAJJWX010000433.1, forward strand.
TTGATCACTTTGTGATTAGTTTAATAGTGTAATCCGGTTAGAGTATTTATGGGTTCTCTTGTGAATAATCTAATCGATGAATAAATTCTCCATAAGTTTACTTGTGTTGAGCATATTTAGTGAAATTAATCATGGTTCGCTTTGGTTAATATGATTGAATATTTTGGATTCCAAATTCATAATTGTATGCAATTTGTTGAGTCTAAAAAAATCCTTATTTTCTCTTGAAATTAAGGTCGCTCTTGTTGTTCCTTTGGGAATGACATCTAATGGGGGAGAGTTCTTTTGAACTTGCGCTTAATTTCCAAATCTTTGTGGGGAGTGCGGCTATGGAATTTTTAGGGGTTATCTTGTATCTTTATGAACTCCTTGATGAATGCATTTAGCCTCGGATTTATGATTGCATCTAAACAAGATGATAGAACATTCACCTTTGGTCATGAAATGTCTCTTACAGAAATTTCATTAGGATCCCGTTCTTGTACCTTTGCCAATTTTATTGACAAAAATGGGGACAATTAATTGTAGTTCATACTAGAAATACATATGGTTTTCAGATCATTATGTAAGGGGGAGTGGTTTCCATGTGAGATGGAGTATTGGCTAAGGGGGAGTGAAGTATCACCATAGTATTATTGTTGAAGTCGTGATGCAATTGGACTTTGACGTTGTGTAATAATACTATGACATTGTATAACAATGATTGAGAACCAATGCTTTTCTCTTTGTTATAGCTACGGATTTTCAACAATGATGATACTAAACTTACAACCTTTGGGATGACTACTTGGAAGTGACGAAGATTTCGAGTATTGTTGAAGATTAGGCATGTGGAATCAGAGCTACAAAGTTTATTTATATAATTTTTATATTCCATATGTATTAATAGTTTTTCCACTAAAATTGACAAAGGGGAGATTGTTAGAGCACTGCTCGGTCAAACTCGCATGCGTTGATATCTCAAGCATGTTTGTCAATCTTAGTGATCAAAACTATAAAGTCTTGATTTCTAGTCTACTATAGCTAAGGTATCAGACTAGGATACAAAGTGTAGTTGAGCTCAAGAACTCCATGGCGATAATCATACAAGATGAAGGACTACTCAAGGAACCAGTGGATCTTCATCGAATAAAAGTTATGTGGAGACTTGAACTTATCTATCACTCAAAAGTCTATCTACTCTATCTCCTATCTTGAGACAAAAGTCGTTTTACTATATAGACTAGGAATATGCACATGTGACATTTCGAGCTGAGTATATCTCGCTTATCTATTTCTTGAAATAAGTGTTGGTAAAGCTTTCGCTTTAGCCAAGTTCATCTTTTCCTAGTAACGAAAGTCATGTTTTGTTTCAATCACTTTGGAAATCGCTCTCACGAAAAATAGATTGTTAATAAAAACTATATAACGCCCTCTGAGAATATTTCAATAATTGAAATGAGAGTTTAGACTATATAACCATTGTGGGATATAAACATTGTTGTGGCAACACATATATGTATAAGTCCTTAACACTTGAACCAAAGTTTGCGAACTTTGTTGATCAAGTGGAACCGGAACATGAGCAGCAACTCAGTCCGCGAACCCACTCCGCGAACTGGCGTAAGTTTTCAAACCCGATAATATCTGCTGAAGTTGAAGCTCAGGTGCAGTCCGCGAACTGACGGAAGTTCTCATCCTGAGAAATTCTGCTGGAGTTTATTAATTTCAACCGGTTAGCTTGAGTCCGCGAACTCAAGAGGTTATGTCTGAAAACATTATTCGTGAACTAATCTTAAATTACTAAGGAATGCTTTTGCAAACCGGTTAGCTTTATAGTTCATGAAATGATTCAAGTGAATCACATCGTTTTTGATTCAATTGTGTCTCTTGTAATACTTGGGATCTCATAGCAATTGAACAACTCTCTAACTAGTTCATTTGAGTCATTTGGACTAGTTATGGTGAAGAGGAATATGGTTGATATGAAAGTTATCATTTGGCTAACCATTTGGTTGAATAATATTGAACCAACCATTGTATACGTTTGGGTACGGTTACGCGAACTCAAAACGTCAAGTACATATGTGTATGAAAAGCTAAGTTTTCGATCTAACGGATGAGAGATATTAGCTTGTATCTAATCAAGTTTTCATCTAACGGTGAATATTGAATGCTTTGTTACTAAGCTAACATTGATTGCAAACCCTGATTTGAAAGACTATATAAGGGAGCACTCTAGCAATTGGGAAAACTAATCCCCACACATTCTGTGTGATACTAGTTTGCTAAAGCTAGAGTCGATTCTCCTTTAACCTTTGGTTTTCTTCTCTAAAACTAGGTTAACGACTTAACGACTTCATTGGATTGTGAAGCCTGGCCGATACTACTTTTCTTGTAGTTGTGTGATCTGATCTTGCTTTTCTATCGTACGAGTACAATTGTAACAATTGGCTTGAGATTTCTATCTCCGATATGCAAGATAAAAGTAGTCACAAACATCTTCGTCTCATTGTTTATGATTCCTCAATAATCTTCTTCGCTGCGCCGATTAAGTTTATTGTGAGGTAATTGATGAAACTGAGATGTTCTTCGGGAATATAAGTCTGGGTTTATCGATTGGTTCCTCTTCACCTTGATTTATCAAAAGACGGAACAAAACTTGTAGGTTTATTCATGGGATACGAATTTATCTATTACTTGTAGACTTTTCTGTGTGAGACATATTTGTTTGCTAAAGTCTTCAACTTTGGGTCGTAGCAACTCTTGGTTTTGGGTGAGACCAGCTAAGGGAATCAAGTGCGCAGTATCCTGTTGGGATCAGAGGCGTAGGAGCATAATTGTACCTTGGATCAGTGTGAGATTGGTTGGGGTTCAACTACAGTCCAGACCGAAGTTAATTTGGAGTAGGCTAGTGTATGTAGCGGCTTAATACAGTGTATGTTTAATTTGGACTAGGTCCCAGGGTTTTTCTACATTTGCGGTTTCCTCGTTAACAAAATTCTGGTGTCTGCGTTGTTTCTATTCCGCATTATATTTTGTTATATAATTGAAATAATACAGGTTGTGCGTTGTTCAATCGATTAGAATATTAGACCTTATTGGTTGTTAATTTAAGTCGATTGACACTTGGATATTGGTCTTTGGTACCATCCAAGTTATCTCTCTTTGATTAGACTAGCGAATCATATTTGCTTGAGTAAATCAAATCGAGAGATTGAGATAATAACTCCTTGCGTATTTTCTATTGATTGAGTCTTGTTGATTATATAGAAAACCACTCGGAGCTGTCCATACAGATTGCTAATCGAAATATTGGGTGAGGTTGTTAGACCCCCGCTTTTTCAATTGGTATCAGAGGAGGCAAACACGTTAAAGACCTTACAAGTCTGTGTTAGTAGCGATCTGACTCTATGGACAGAGGTGATATCTCAATAAACGTACCACCAGTCTTCGATGGCTCTAATTACTTATGGTGGAAAATTGCTATACGAGCTTTTCTTCAAGCACGTGATTTTCAATCATGGGTATATGTTGTTAATGGCTATGATCCTCCCGTTGTTGCAGAAGGAGAAAATGTTCCAAAGAATATTGCTGAATATACTCCTGCAAAGATTCTTGCTGCAAAGCAAAACTCCGACGGTTTGAATGTGATCATACATGCTATTACCCCAAATCTTCAGCACCATGTGTCTAATTGTACTAAGTCGCAAGAAGCTTGAGATATCTTAGCAACCGTATTCGAAGGAAACTCCAGTGAAAAGGATTCAAGGCTTCAGAGCCTTAATTCCGATTGGGAAAACCTTCGTATGGAAGATGGAGAAACATTTGATGAGTTTAATCACAAAGTGTTTGAAATTGTTAATGCATCCTTTGCATTGGGTAAGACTATTCCTGAAAAGGACATTGTGATGAAAATTCTCAGATCACTTAGAAGCATGCCATCGTTGAGGGAAATAACCTAGATACTCTCTCCAGAAACACACTAGTTGGTAAGCTTAAGATCTTTGATCACGAACTTTCATCCACGGCTAAGGATGTTGCGTTCAAAGCACTAAAGGACACTAACTTACTTGATAAAAGTAAAAAAGTATATATCTTTGAAGATGATCACTCTGAGATAGATTCATCAGATGAAGATATTTACAAATCGGTCTCGATGATCACAAGACAGTTTAGGGATCTTCAATTGAAGCGAAGTAAACGGTTCTCCATAGATAATCATAAGGCATCAGTCAAACCTCATAATCGTGTTCCTCCTAAAAATAGGGATATTGATGAAGTTGATGATGAGGATATGCCTCAGTGCTTTAAGTGTAAAGGATTTGGTCATTTTGCAAACGAGTGTCCAAATCGTAGAAAATACACTGGGAACAAAGGTCTCGCTGCAACTCTTGATGAAATATCTGTCAACTATGATTCAAATGAAGACGAGAAATCAAGTGTTGCGCTTCTTGGTGAAAATATCGATTTTTATAATTGTAGCAATATGAAGCGTGTCGTATGCGTCAAAAATAAATTCACTTTCTCACTCTACTAAATATGAATGAAGTATGTGATAAGAAAGAGTTCGTATCCACAGAGAGGCGATTGTTGTTATGCAATTTTCAGATTCTTAAGTAACCAAGATAACCCAAGAGTGTGTTTTGTTTTTATCAAAGTAATAAAACTAAATAAAGCAAAGTAAATAATTTGAATAATCAATAAGGCGAAGATATTGGTTAAGGGATAGTATCATTCACAAACATGTATTTTTCATCTATGATTAGAATTGGTATTTAATCTCTCAATTATCAAAAGTCCTAGGATATCTTGATCGCAAGAGTATCCCGTTTATTTCCTGATTTTATCACAAACAACATTAAAAGATGCTATTGTGAAATCTACTTAAAAAGCAACCTAAAGTGTAAAAGCACAATTAGATTTAACTCCCTAAGATCCATAAGTTCTATGAAATAAGACTAATCAATGCAAAAAAACGTGTAAAAGCACTAATTCGTTTTAACAAAGGTTATGATTCATATGCGATTAAAAAGATGTATCACTACAAGTATTAACCACAAGATGCTACTAGAAATCAGAGATAACAACTTTACGTATTGAAAACCCTAATATAGCTATAGAGAAGAAAACAAATCCAATTGATTCCGGACTCAACCAAACTAGCATTCAAATCATATGATAATAAAAATAGTGAATCATAAACGATAAAATTGAGACAAAACTAATTTATAGAATCAAATAACATGCTTGAAGAAATCAACTTTTATCCCATAACCAATTATTGTATTTAGCTACTCATATTAATGGAGTTCATCATCATAATATTCAAAGAAAATAGATGAAACATAAAAGAAAGCAAACCCTAGAAGTAGTTCTCTGCAAAAGCTCCAAGAATAGAATAAAACGTGTTCTCCAAAAGTTAGTAGAACTTTTCTTTTTGTAGCTTTTTCTCCTTCCAAAATTAGGTTTTGTCTTCAAATTCCATTAGTTGGAAATTCACCCGGCCCACGAGTGAGAGAAACCCGTGTATAAATTCTGTCCCAAAAGTGCTCGCCGGAAAACTGGGTTTTTGGCCGGAATCCGGCACCGGAAAGTCGTCACCGGCCACCTGAAAAGTCCAACGGTCAACGGTCCAACTCGGAGTCAACTGAGTGAACTCGGGTTAACACCAAGTTAGTGAACTCGGCTCGGTCCAGGCCAGGCCATTGCAATCTTGCATAGGCCTTATGTAGTGTTGCACCATCATTGCAGCTTCACTTGCTCATAGCCAGCCATGATGGTTGGCCTCTATACCTTCCCTGCACTCTCAATGTAACATAGCTGCAACTTCACTTGCCATTATGAAATTCCAAATACCTACTCCATCTCAAACACCCATTCCATCATCACTGGCACAACCATTTCGGCTGCCATTGTTTCAACTCCAGTTATGACTGGTAGCTACAATTCTGTAGCCTCCAAGCTTAGCACAATCTACACTCCATCTACACAGCAACAGCTCGTTCACGCCAGCCAGTTCACTTGCAAACTTGTACCTCCAAGCACCAGTTCAGTCAACCCTGCAATTACAATTCCATCTCCACACTCTTGACTAACTTCCCAGCAGCAGCCAACCTAACTTCCCTGTTTACTAACACCATTTGAATTCATTTTCCATGCAACACAGACCACCAAACATTCTCCTAACCACTTCAGCTACAAGACAACAGCCTCAACATCACCTCCTTTTATCTTGTGTAACCATAACCACAGCAAAATCCACTTGATGCTCAGCATACCATCACCAACAAAGTCAGCTACCAAAGATTTCTACAGATTCCATAGCTTTGAAACAAACCCAATTCCTCATTCTGCTCCAGCTTATGCTCAAAAGCAACACTATCTTCTAAATCTCACCTCTTCATCTCTGCAATCAGCTACATCTTCTACATGACACCATCCCTAGTAAACATTTCAACCAACACTACCAGTACCTGCTGCTCCAACTTCCTACACCTGTAATTCAACCAAGCTGCCAGTCAATCACCCCTCACAATATCATTCAGTCATAGTCATATCCTCTATGCTGACACAACACCTAGCACCAAACCAAATGCTTGTTGTTCTCAAAAGCACAGCAGAAACAAATCAAACCATCCTTCCTTCACTGCATACAACAACACAGTACCACCATCAACACCAGAAATTTGTTCTTGGCCCAAAGCCTCAAATATTGGCAGCTGCATCTGTAACCCAATCTAGTCATCCAGCTGCAAAACCACTATTTCTTCAGAACCTCCATCCCAAATTCAAACTCAATCACTGCCAATTTCAGTTCTTCTCCCTTGTCATCTCGATGTCAACTGCACCAGATGAGTCCATGGATAACACTCATCTAAGCATCACGAATTAAACCACCATACTCATTCCCAGCAAAATCCAATCAAACCCTAAATTCCTTCTTCTGTAAATTCCATCAGCAGCCCTCATTATTCTTTCTCTCTAACAACAATTCCAACACAGACCCATTGTTCTTCTCTGTTCCATTTAATTTACCAATTCGAAACCGAACTTCTTTATTCAACAGATGCATCTCTTGATTCAACAACAATGAATCAATCACAAACCCCTAAAATCTTCAGTACCCATCACTTCGATCTACTCCTCCTCTGGGATTCAGTTTCTCTGTTTCTTGTATTACCAAATACCCACTGTTCTTCTCAGCCTCAATTTCTCGATCTCCATTTCTTAATTTCACCAGCAGCTGCGTTGATTTTTCTCAAATTCAATACCAAATGATTGAATGAGAAATCTGTTTTCTCGATTTAGGTTTAGGTAATGATTTGGGGTGGATGAGTACACCCCAATAATAGAAACCAACCTAGAATGGGGTTCTTATAATGGGTGGTCAATTTTTGATAAGGGTTAAATTTCTATCCCCTTATCATTAGTTGTGCTCCAAATGATGTTTGCCTGTGAAATGACCTTCTGCCCTTTTGCTCCAAATGAATGCTTTTCCACCTACCGCAGCCGTCCCTTATTTCTCATATTCACTTATACTCTTCAATGAGAGTCATCACTAAAGTTGTCGTGCTTTTCAGACAGAATTTGCATCACTAAAGCCGACATACTTTTCAGACAGAGATGAAGAAATAAAAGAAAATAATGAGACACAATCCGCCTCCAACGCTTTTTCCATGTTTCCTCCTCTTTTGATCCAAATGACTCCAAAGTACCTAAATACTCAAAAACAAAACATAAGATACATAATGTACAAGAAAACTAGCAGAGAAAGCATAAACAATAGATAAATAATACGGTGTTTTAGACACCTATCACAATACACATATCAATTTTGATATTCTTTCAAAAGATAATCCAACTATTCTGGAAGAAAAAGTTGACACTTTTCTTGGAAACACTGTTTATAATGTCTCAGGATCCACTATGTGCCTAGCCGCCTGCACAATTCAGAAGCATGATTATTAACAAAGTGTGACGTGCTCATATTGTTCATTAAAAGGTCATGAACTCTCAAGGTGTTACAAGTTCAAACACAAGCAAATACACGTCAACAAACTTCAACGAAGAGCAAATCATCTAGCAAGAAAGCTCAAACTTTCTCAGAAGACCACAGAGGTATGTAAGATTTTATCTTCGTCTAAGAAGTTAGTTTCCAAGGAAAAATCAAGACCAATTGAAAATAAAATATGGTCAAATCGTTTTGATAGACAGAGTTCTATGGATTCCTCTCAAGAGGAAATTGGTGGACAAATGATTTTGTACCTCTCAGGCTTTAAGAAAAGTTTTGTTTTTTTTCCTTTTCTTTTCTTAGTTCTGTCTTATTTTTGTCTATCAAAAAAAATAAAAGGGGTATTATCGACAACTTTACTCTTGATAGGGATAAGAGTTGATCGTTTACGAACCTATTTTAGGTTTCGAACCCTACATTCCTTTTCCTTCTCTAAAACCTCTTTTTATCACTAGACTACTTGTTAAGCCAATTGTAAATTCCTCTCATAAAAATCATTCGTCGATGGACGCTCCAAGAATGATGTCTTACGATGGAAAAGAAGGTAATGTGATTTTTAATCCATCAATCATGAAGGAAAAAGAAAAATCTCCATTTCTTCCGACTTTGAAAAGAAATAGAAGGAATATGAGGAAACCAAGGGCTGTTCCTTCAAATTCTCAGAAGTTTTCTGATGTTCTTAAAGTGTTGAAGGAGTTGCGTAAGGAGATTCAACAAATAAGGGCTTTTGTGTATAAGACTCATGAGATTCAAAAGGCCCTGGTTCGACAACAACAACCAAGAAGGTTCATCGATATAAACTCATTTCTTAACGAACACTATGTTCCAATGGCTATTGACGACAAGGAGTTCGGGGACGATAATGAATTCTTAAAAGGTATTAATGTCTAGTAAATCTTCTATGTTTTCTGTTTTATTTAGAAGAATAAATAGTGTCTTGGAATATCCATGATTGTGATTACACATAGCTATATACAATGATTTCATCTTCTTGCTTTTAGATTTATTGGTTTAAATTCTAAAATTGTTTTGGAAGATGAAGGTTGCAGTATTAATCTTTATGATTTTATGTATTGCAATATTTTTATGGGATATGTGTGTTTACGTCCGTGAACTTGATTGTCCCATATTTTGTCAAAAGTAAAGTCGTTCACATATTGGTATGCAAATATTGATAAAGGAATGAATGGATTTTTGGCAAAACACAAAAGTTAAGCCTATATTGTCAATTGTTGATGCAAGATAGGTTAAAATCTTTTGTGATTCGAGGATAAAGTCTATTATGTCACTTTGTGATGGGATTTTTTTTTAGAATAAGTCCTTGTTTTGTTATCCACGGTATAGAGCTTAATTATTCCATACGAGAAGGTTCCATCTTGTATCCTATGTTGAGCACGATACGACTAAGTCGATTTCTTATTGGCATGGTTGGTTGTTCCATAAAGATGCAAAATGTTGAGCATTAAGAACAAAATTAATCAACTTGTGTGGTTATTTAGTTTGTATTCCATGAGTTCTCTCATGTTGAGTACATGTACAGTTAAGGTTGTCATTTCCTATGATAATCTTAGTCGGGGTTCCATAATCTCTTATGTTGAGCCCAAATGAACTAAATCAATCATCTTGTGTGATTATTTAGTTAGAACTCCATAGATTTTTCTCATGTCGAGTGTGGATAATTGAATTGATCACTTTGTGATTAGTTTAATTGTGTAATCCGGTTAGAGTATTTATGGGTTCTCTAGTGAATAATCTAATCGATGAATTAAGTCTCCATAAGTTTACTTGTGTTGAGCATATTTAGTCAAATTAATCATGGTTCGCTTTGGTTAATATGATTGAATAATTTGGATTTCAAATTCATAATTGTATGCAATTTGTTGAGTCTAAAGAAATCCTTCTTTTCTCTTGAAATTAATGTCGCTCTTATTGTTCCTTTGGGAATGACATCTAATGGGGGAGAGTTCTTTTGAACTTGCGCTTAATTTCCAAATCTTTGTGGGGAGTGCGGCTGTGGAATTTTTAGGGGTTATCTTGTATCTTTATGAACTCCTTGATGAATGCATTTAGCCTCGGATTTATGATTACATCTAAACAAGATGATTGAACATTCACATTTGGTCATGAAATGTCTCTTACGGAAATTTCATTAGGATCCCGTTCTTGTACCTTTGCCAATTTTATTGACAAAAAGGGGGACAATTAATTGTAGTTCATACTAGAAATACATATGGTTTTCAGATCATTATGTAAGGGGGAGTGGTTTCCATGTGAGATGGAGTATTGACTAAGGGGGAGTGAAGTATCACCATAATATTATTGTTGAAGTTGTGATGCAATTAGACTTTGACGTTGTGTAATAATACTATGACATTATATAACAATGACTGAGAATCAATGCTTTTCTCATTGTTATATCTACGGATTTTCAACAACGATGATACTAAACTTACAACCTTTGGGATGACTACTTGGAAGTGACGAAGATTTCGAGTATTGTTGAAGATTAGGCATGTGGAATCGGAGCTACAAAGTTTATTTATATAATTTTTGTATTCCATATGTATTAATAGTTTTTCCACTAAAATTGACAAATGGGAGATTGTTAGAGCACTGCTCGGTCAAACTCGCATGCGTTGTTATCTCAAGCATGTTTGTCAATCTTAGTGATCAAAACTATAAAGTATTGATTTCTAGTTTACTATACCTAAGGTCTCAGACTAGGATAGAAAGTGTAGTTGAGCTCAAGAACTCCATGGAAATCATCATACAAGACGAAGGACTACTCAAGGAACCAGTGGATCTTCATCGACTAAAAGTTATGTGGAGACTTGAACTTATCTATCACTCAAAAGTCTATCTACTCTATCTCCTATCTTGAGACAAAAGTCGTTTTACTATATAGACTAGGAATATGCACATGTGACATTTCGAGCTGAGTATATCTCGCTTATCTATTTCTCGAAATAAGTGTTGGTAAAGCTTTCGGTTTAGCCAAGTTCATCTTTGCCTAGTGACGAAAGTCATGTTTTGTTTCAATCACTTTGGAAATCGCTCTGACGAAAAATAGTTTGTGAATAACAACTATATAACGCCCTCTGAGAATATTTCAATAATTGAAATGGGAGTTTAGACTATATAACCATTGTGGGATATAAACATTGTTGTGGCAACACATATATGTATAAGTCCTTAACACTTGAACTAAAGTTTGCGAACTCTGTTGATCAAGTGGAACCGGAACATGAGCAGCAACTCAGTCTGCGAACCCAGTCCGCGAACTGGCGTAAGTTTTCGAACCCGAGAATATTTTCTAAAGTTGAAGCTCAGGTGCAGTCCGCGAACTGACGGAAGTTCTCATCCCGAGAAATTCTGTTGGAGTTTATTTGCTTCAACCGGTTAGCTTGAGTCCACGAACTCAAGAGGTTATGTCTGAAAACATTGTTCGTGAACTAATCTTAAATTACTAAGGAATGCTTTTGCAAACCAGTTAGCTTTATAATTCATGAAATGATTCGAGTGAATCACATCATTTTTGATTCAATTGTGGCTCTTATAATACTTGGGATCTCATAGCAGTTGAACAACTCTCTAACTAGTTCATTTGAGTCATTTGGACTAGTTATGGTGAAGAAGAATATGATTTATATGAAAGTTATCATTTGGCTAACCAATATTGAACCAACCATTGTATACGTTTGGGTAAGGTTACACGAACTCAAAACGTCAAGTACATGTGTGTATGACTGTTTATGGGTGAAAACTATTCCTGCTAATTTTGGTAATTTGGGGTGTGGATGAGGAATGAGTTTAAACCTAAAACAAATGCACTGCACGGTGAGTGCTTGTAGATTCGAGATATTAATCTGTGCAAGTCCGGCCTAAACCAAAAAAATGGCCGTTCCAGACTTGTTTCGGTCACAAAGTGAAGGAGATGGGGTTGATCTTAGGGAGGGAAGCGAAGAAGGTGTTGAGAATGTGAAGGTGTTGGCTATGCAGGACTTGTATCAGAAAGCTGAACTGGATTGCAAGATGTAAGCTATCAGTTCCGGTGTTTGAATACGATTGTATCAACACTTGCTTCTGTTGTATGGACTTGCGTTGTCGTTGAAAATAGGGTGGAGAACCTATTTATACAAGTCTTTTAGCCTAACCTTCGTATCTCGTGGGAAGTGGAGAAAGTGGAGTGATGGAGTAGTGGAGTAGTGTGTTGGTGTCACACGACCAGGATTGCCCACTTCTCCCATCATCACTAACCGTCCATGACTTCCTGACACGTTCTTGTGATGGCGCGTTGTGCGCCGCACACGTAGAAACCGCCGGACCAATACCCAAAGTATGTATCCCCCGATTTGTGACATGATTGATGTCTCGAGTGTTTTGGAAAACATGTAGCATGTTGTTGTAGCTTGGCAAGTCAGGCTCGGGAAGCTTGCTAGCTTGGTGACCTTCGACGGTCGAGATTTTGCATCTTGAGAGGAGGGGCAACCGTTGATCATTGCACCAGAAACCCTAATTAGCGCTCCTTACTAGAATCGTTGTAGAATTCTAGTACGGACTCGGATTTTGATGATCCGCCCCTCCATTCCATACGGAAAAGAATTTCCAATCTCCCAACGCGGGAATATTTAGGTTTTAAGCTCGTTCGAGAGGAGAAAACAGCCCGAAAGAAAAACCCATGAAGGAAATTGATACTTGTGAAGTATCGTGTATACTATGCAGGTACTGCATTGAGTATATCCAACATGGTTTGGAAGTTGCGCATGCAAACCCTTCCTTTACCGACCACATGGTGTGGTAGAGTGGTGAATGGTCATCACCATGACTCCGCACTGACTAATTAACTCCTGACCAGGGTTATATAACCGAGTTGGTGAAGTTGGACGGATAAGATGATCTTTAAGACACTCATCTGCGACACTCATCTGCGACACTTGGTGGAATTAGGGTTTCGACGGAGGTGCGCAAGCACTGCTCTTCACCCTGACCGAAACCAGACTTAGGGAACTATCCTGGACTGGCCGATCACACCTGCGTGTAGATGGCGTGACGGTTTAGGCGTTTATACCTACCGTCCCACAAAAACGTGATCTGGGTCACTCAATTCATCCAGAGAAGTTGAGTGGTCGAGATCGAATTGAAACAAAAGATTAGTGCCGCAAAATCCGTATCCCATACCAACTTCGGGCGGGCGTTCCAAAACGACCAAGCTTGGTCGGTCTTGGTCGATTGCTCCAACGTGTAGGTGGTAGGCTGGTGTTCACTCCTATGTCTTACCGTCCCATGAAAACGCGATCTAAGCCACCCAATTCGTTTGGAGAAATCGAGTGGTTGAGATTAATTTGCAACTTGGGAGGTGCGACCACGCATGTTGGAGCGGACAATTTGAGGATAGCCAGGCATGGAATGCCTTGGCCGATTAGGTGAGGGGATAGACTGGTCCACGGTGGTCATGTTGACATGATCAGACCTGCTTTGATCTAATCTCGGACCCTCCGTTCGTGCCGGAGAAGATGGACGCTCGTGATTCAAAACCCTAATTTTTGGGTTTCAAATCCGTGCGTCATGCTCCATTCAGGCGCACGATTTGGAATGACCAACCATGGTTGGTCCTGACCGATTAGTCAGGTATGTAGGCGGGCCTGCGGTGATTGTATTGATATACTCCGTTCCCTTTGAATCTACATCTGCACCCTCCATCTATACCTGCGAAGATGGATGGTTGAGGCTATTTTGAGACACATGTAATGTGCCGCAAACCCTAATTTAGGGTTTTCCATCCATACTGCTATGGTTTGGACGTTTTGGCAAGCTAGGCCAAGGGAGGCCGACCATGCGTGTTCCGCGTTGGTTGGCGGGTATTCCATACCGCTTGGGGGTGATAGAATCGATCTGGGCCATCCAATCAGGCTGGTGGAGTTGGATGGTCGTGATCATATCCAGACTGATACGGTCAGTCTGGATGCTCAATCGGGCTAGTATAACACACCGAGAGGGGCTCAATCGGGCTAGTATAACACACCGAGAGGGGCTCAATCTGGCTAGTATAACACACCGAGAGTTCAGCCTGTACGGGTATTTCGTACATGGTTTCATTATAATGCTTGGAGGTTTGTGTTTCTCCGCTAAGAGAAACACTCAGTCGTCATGCCGCACTGATAATGAGTACAGGAAATACAAGGCTGTTGCGCATTAATTAATAATGCTGGAAATTCACAGGGTATATGGGATTGTTGCTACATGATCCAACCTGGATGAATTTCGTGTATTTTATTCACAGAATGGGATTGTTGCCACATGCTCCATTCTTGGTGAATTGATAAAGTGAAGGAGTATCCATCACTTATTAATGGCCTTATCTTTTACAAGATGTTGGCGCATATTTTTTAGGTTTTACAATCTTAACCTTGAACAAAAATCCACCATCAACAATGACAAGCTAAGTTTTCGATCTAACTGTTGAGAGATATTATCTTGTATCTAATCAAGTTTTCATCTAACGGTGAATATTGAATGCTTTGTTACTAAGCTAACATTGATTGCAAACCCTGATTTGAAAGACTATATAAGGGAGCACTCTAGCAACTGGGAAACCTAATCCCCACACATTCCGTGTGATACTAGTTTGCTAAAGCTAGAGTCGATTCTCCTTTAACCTTTGGTTTTCTTCTCTAAAACTAGGTTAACGACTTAAAGACTTCATTGGGATTGTAAATCCAGACCGGTACTACTTTTCTTGTAGTTATGTCATCTGATCTTGTTATTTCTATCGTACGAGTACAATTGTAATAATTGACTTGAGAATTCTATCTCCGATAGGCAAGATAAAAGTAGTCACAAACATCTTCGTCTCATTGTTTGTGATTCCTCAATAATCTTATTCGCTGCATCGATTAAGTTTATTCTGAGGTGATTGATAAAACTGAGCTGTTCTTCGAGAATATAAGTCTGGTTTTATCGATTGGTTCCTGTTCACCTTGATTTATCAAAAGACGGAACAAAACTTGTAGGTTTATTCGTGGGAGGCGAATTTATCTATTACCTGTAGACTTTTCTGTGTGAGACGATTTTTTTATTAAAGTCTTCTAATTTGGGTCATAGCAACTCTTGGTTGTGGGTGAGATCAGCTAAGGTAATCAAGTGCGCAGTATCCTGCTGGGATCAGAGGCGTAGGAGCATAACTGTACCTTAGATCAGTGTGAGATTGGTTGGGGTTCAACTACAGTCCAGACCGAAGTTAATTTGGAGTAGGCTAGTGTCTGTAGCGGCTTAATACAATGTATGTTTAATGTGGACTAGGTCCCGGGGTTTTTCTACATTTGCGGTTTCCTCGTTAACAAAAATCTGGTGTCTGTGTTATTTCTATTCCGCATTATATTTTTTTATATAATTGAAATAATACAGGTTGTGCGTTGTTCAATCGATTAGAATATCCGACATTATTGGTTGTTGATTTAAATCGATTGACACTTGGATATTGGTCTTTGGTACCATCCAAGTTATCTCTCTTTGATTAGACTCGCGAATCATATTTGCTTGAGTAAATCAAATCGAGAGATTGAGATAATAACTCCTTGAGTATTTTCTATTGATTGAGTCTTGTTGATTCTCTAGAAAACAATTCGGAGTTGTCCATACAGATTGCTAATCGAAATATTGGGTGAGGTTGTTAGACCCCCGCTTTTTTACTTGTACCTTCAACTTTGAAAAGAAATAGGAGGAATGTGAGAAAACCAAGAGTTGTTCCTTTTAATCAACAGAAGTTCTCTGGGGTTCTTGAAGAGTTGAAGGAAACAAGAAAGGATATTCAGGAAATAAAGGTTATTGTTTTTAGGACTTTTGAAATTCAGAAGGCCCTGGTTCGACATCAGTCTAAAAGGTTTGTTGGAATTGACTCCTTTCTTCATGAACCTTATGTTCCAATGGTTGTTAACGACAAGGAGTTCGGGGACGATAAATAATTTTTCAGAGGCCTTAATGTATAGGAAACTTCTTATGAGAATTTGTTCTTGTGTTTTAAGAAGGATAACTAGGGTTTGGAATAGCAATTATTGTGATTACACATATCTATTTCCAACGATTTTCATCTTGCAATGATTTTATATTTATTTATTTAATTCTAAAGTTTAGTTGGAAGATGATTTTGCAGTATTAATCTTTATGTTTTTATATATTGCAACTTGTTATGGGATATGTGTGTTTGTGTCCGTGAACTATGATTGTCCCATATATGCTCAAAAGTTAAGTCTATCATATGTCTTTATGCAAATATTGATAAAAGATAGCATGAACTTTTGACAACAAAGGTCAAGCCTATTATGTCATTATGAAAATATTGATGGAATATAGGATGAACTTTTGTTTACAAATATTAAGTCTATTATGTTTCTATGAAAATAGTGATGAAAGATAGAATGAATCTTTGTTTATTCCGCAATATTGGTCTTCCCTGATCCACATCTTTGTGTAAATACTGTGTGGCTCCATAAGTTCTCTTATGTGAGCATTTTCAATTAAATTAATCATGGGTTCTCTTGTGGTTAATTTAATCGAGTATTTTGGATACAAATACATGTTTCATGTGATTTGCTAATGTCCAAATAAATCCTTATTTTCTTGTGAAAGTAAGGTCGCTCTTGTTGTTCTTTCGGGAATGACATTTTATGTGGGAGAGTTCTTAATTGAACTTGTGCTTAATTGCCAAATCTTTGTGGGGAGAGCGGTTGTGGAATATTGTATGAGTTATCTTGTATCTTTATAAACTCCTCGATGAATGCATTTAGTTTAGACTATATGATTGCATCTAAACAAGTTGATATGTTGTTCTCTTTTGGTCATGAAGTATCTCTATAGAAATTTCATTAGGATCCCACTAGTTTTCATACCTTTGTCAATTTTTATTGACAATAAGGCGGAGAATTAATATGTAGTTCACACTACAAATACATATGGTTTACGGATCATTATGTAAGGGGGGGTGGTTTTCATGTGATATGAAGTATTGACTAAGGGGGAGTGATACATATCACCATACGGATCTTTGATGTTATGATACAATTGAACTTTGAAGTTGTGTAAAAATACTATGACATTGTATAACAATGATTGAGAGCAACTATTTTCTCATTGTTATAGCTACGAATCTTCAACAACTATGATGCTCAGTTGAACACATTTAGAATCATTAGAGTACTTGGAAGTGACGAAGATTTCGAGTAATGGAACCAAGGAGATCAATCATTTGGATGAGAAGCTACAAAGTTTATTTATTTTGTAATCAATATGTGTTGATAGTTTTGTCACTAAAATTAACAAAGGGGGAGATTATTAAAGCACTTCTCGGTCGAACTCGCAAGCGTTGCTATATCAAGCTTGTTTTTCAAGTGTAGCAAGTGTAGTTTAGCACTAGACTTCACGGAGTTCATCGATTGAAGACAAAGAAATACTAAGGAGAGCTTGTGGAACTTCATTAAGAAAAGGTATGTGGAGACTTGAACTAATCTATCACTCAAAATTATATCTACTTGTAGATGAGGAAAAAACGATTCGCTGGTTTTTTAGGAAAGTGAAGAGACGACCGTGCGGATGAGACTCCTCAACTGAGCAGACTGCCTAACCTCACACAGATGCACTGCACGGGAGTGCTTTGAGTTCAAGAGACCAATCTGTAGGACTCTGGCCTAAACTAAGTCAATGGCCGTTTCAGAGTCAATTCGGTCATAAAGAGGGAGATGGGTTAATTTGTAGGAGGGAAGTTGAGAATTGTGGGATCAATGATGATCAAGGATTGTGGATGTGTTGAAGGTTTCTACAAGTATGTGTGAATAAGTTTCAATCGAGAGAAATTGTTGTTTTTCAGTCATCGATTTTGGACTTATTATATATAGTCATAATAGTAAACACATTGATCCCAGTAAGTGTGATGGTTTCTTGAGTGAAAGAGTGGGAAAGTGGGAGATCGTGATTTAACCAGTTTCAGGTCATGCGGAAACTTGGTTGATTGTCCACCCACTACTTTGCTAACTCCCTCAACTGCTCGCACAACTTACTCACATTTCTCATCGTGGATGAACACACGTGTTGTAGGCCGCAAGACCAAAACCCTAATTGATATCCCCCATGTGACGTGATGTCTCACGAATATGGAGTCTGCAAAGCAGACGTGTATTTGATTAGTCAGTCATTGACTTGATTATACGATGGTTTTATGTATTGTTCAGTCGAGCATGATTATTGAATGCTCTAGGATTCATGAATTTAACATGTCTCTGGGACGTATAGTTCTCAAATGAATAAATGATGTTGATATTGCTCGTCTGAGCAAATATTGTTCGATGAATTGTTGAATATTGATAGTTGAATCAGTGTTCGAGCATCGGTAAATTACTGAATATTGATAGTTGGATCAATATTTGAGCAACTGAGTAAGTATTGCTCTCTTGATAAATTATTAGTAACATGCCAAAATAATTAAAATATTGGTAAGGACAGAATATTATTGTATAATTAATCCAGATGTTGATTGTTGGATAAAATTATTAGTGTTTGAACTTGCTCAGAATTATGATTTGTGGAGCGTTTGTTCGAAACCCTAATTTTGATCAATTGGTAGACAATTGATGATTTACTCAAAAATGGGTCATTGAGTGAAGGAGGGACCGACCATATGGGATGATGGTCGACCATGTAGCGCCCAAATGCTCGAGTGAGCGTGCACCAAAGTCCTTTGTTGACCAATTGGTGAAAGAACGAACAAACGCTGGTTTAATCATTTATTAAAAGAATGCTCGCCTGAGCATTAGGTAATAAAACCTAATTATGTAGAAGAGAGGACCGACCAAGAGGGAATGAGACCGGCCATTTGTGGTTGTGGGACCAGTTTATGGTCGTTCAAGCAAATTCCAAGTTGGTTGGAAAGAGTTTGGACCCAATATGAGCAATTGAGCAAATTAGGTCAAAATTATAAAGATGTGTGGGACCGGATCTTCGCAAGCCATAGGGCCGACGTTGGTCGGTTAGGGTGGCATTCCCCTGTTACCATGGTGAATGTGTCTCAGTCCTGAGAGTTTTGATATTTTCTAGCATGTGTTTGAGCAATATTTTGGATTTTCAGAAGAGTTTGATCTTTGACTGAAATTCTTGATTTTGCTCGATTGAGCAAGTAGTACTTTGCCCATTTAGTCAATACTTTGAGAATATTAAAATAATAATATTTTACTATTTTTCGTGAGTAGCCTAGTCTGTCATGTGACCATTTGATTTTTTGGCTTTTTTCACCGTTTGAGCAATATTCGAGAAAATATGGAAAAACCAGGTTTTTTGCTCAAACGGAGGAGTTTCATGAGATGAGGGAAATAATAATTGTGAAAACAAGGTATTTCAAAGTGAGGGACCGTCCATGGCTAGGGCATGACCGGATGGCTAGGTAGCCCGGTCCCATGACACTTTCCCCTATTTTTATTATTTTTCATCTTTGAAGGAAAATATGGAGAAACCGTGAGTTTTGCTCAAACAAGGAAAGTTGCTCGAATGAAGGAGTCTTCATGAGATCATGATGATAATAAAATAATAAAAATACAGGAAGAGGCATGGGGGACCGGCCGGCCGATGGACCCGGTCCCTAGGCACCTCTTTTATTTTTTTTATTATTATTTTCTCTCTCCTATTTTGTGTAGGTTTCCTCGTTTGTCCATATTTTTGAATGCTCGTTCGTGCATTCGGGTGATCTTACTCGGTGATAGTCCAGACGCCCGATTGTTGAGTAATTATTACTAATTCATGAAATTCAGCGGAGAATGATTCTTGAAACAGAGTAATAAAAATGAATTGTGTATCTATTACTAATCCATGAATCCAGCCGGGGAATTCAGGGAACGGAGTAATGAGATAAAATGGTTAACTATTACTAATCCATGAATCCAGCGGGGGGATTCAGGGAACGGATTAATAAAATAAATAAATTATTTTCTAGGAATTTTGTTGGCGAATGACACTAGAATTAATCTATTTGCAGAATCGAGATATGAGATAGTTGAAGCATCATGTTCTGAAAGGTGTATAGTCAGGGAACAACGTGCAACGTCGACGTCCTGAAGGCGTTTAGCCCTCTGACAAACAGTTATGTCTAGAGAGTCGCCTGAATATATACTATGTCTCTCTACATAGTCAAGGAACAACGAGTATCGTCGACGTCCTGAAGGCATTAAGCCCTCTAAAAAAACAATTATGTCTAGATAACCGCCTAGTCATTATTCTATGTAGAGGTGGGTCTCTCTATGTAGTCATGGAACAATGTGCAGCGTCGACGTCTTGAAGGCGTTAAGGCCTCTAATAAATAATTATGTCTAGAGGACCACCCAATTATTTCATTCTACATAGAGGGCATGATGAATTGTGCAGCATCGAACGCTCAGCCGGGGAGGCATTTTAAGAAACATATTCATCATGGCTCTGAGAGGAATGCTCAATCAGTCAGAGATCGTGAAACGGTTCACGGATCGTAAAACATGAATCGCCACATGCGTTCCTGAAGTCGGGTCAAAAACATGCAGTATCATGATTTTACGATTTTTACCTTTGTCAAAAATCCACCATCAATATTAAGTCCCCTGCTTAGTGAAGGACAATCATGTTCCGAAGTAAGCATAAGATGGTTATTTTCCAGTTGACGAGACAAGCAGTAGAACTCAGTCGTACAAAGTTATTTTCAGAATCCCCGATCTGCTCCGATGGTGTCATGTATGAGAAAATGCCCAAGTAAGGACCCTGACAGTATTATAGAGTGTCATCTCGTGAGCGCGGGAAGATGGAGCACTGCTGATTTGAATGATCGGAGGTCCAGTTTTGGTCGGTTTACCGTTTACGGGGCCGAGCCCAAAAAGGAAATCCTTGTTTTAGGAACAGACGTTCGTTTGTTTGTTAGTTTAAGAAAGAAACAAAATAGACCTCAGTCTAATGATAAAAATTTTGTCTATGAGTTTTCACGAAAACCAATTTTTTTATGTTTTAATAATATGAGACTTCACAAAATGGAATAAACTCTCATTTCAAAGGTGGATGCTCGTACGAGTGAAAAGTTTTTTTTTTTTAATAGAAGTGCGTATGTTAGTAATAAAATAATTGTTTATGAGATTTCATGATATATTTTTTTATTTTCGGGCTTTCAGAAATCTTGGAAAATATACTCTCGTTTCAAAGACGAATGTTTGAGCGAGGGAGCAAAGAATATATATATATTTCAAATTTACGTGCGTTTCACGTTAAAATATATTTTTTTGTAAAATCAATGTTTTGATTTTGAACAACTGTTGAAAGTAGACAATTATACATGGTGAAATAATGTGAGTTTTCACAATTCTAGAATGGACTTCTGTTCAATTTTTGAAAAACCAGTGGATGTTAAAATTCACGTGGTTTATTCACGGTTTTATGAAAATCAAGTCATTATTTTGAATAATGAATTATGCTCATCTTTGCAGGTTTGAAGGAACGAGCAAGTTTTCGAAATTCTGACGTTATAATCACTACAGCTAGTGAAATTGTAAATAGGTAAGAGTTGGATGGTTATCATTTTTGTTGCGTGTTTGTTATTGGTATATCCATGACTCCATGTCTTTCGCCTCAGATAATGGTGACTTCCAGTTACAACCACCCTTCTAGTTCTTCCGGGGAACTCTCTAGAAATATCAAGTCAAAGATAAAGACTTCTGCAGATGTTCATGCCGAGGTGAATCAACCCTTCAGAGACGCTGGAAAGATGATACATTGTATGTCTCTCAATCATCTGGGAGTCGTCCGTGATAAGATATATGGTTTCTTGGTATTAGCAGATACGGAGAGAAAGCAGAGACATGATGAAATATCACAGAAGAAAGGAGGTGAAGATGAAAAGCTCATATCTAATTAGCAGAAAACACCGTCGACTTCAGCAAGTGAGACTATCAGTTGAAGATGAAGTGCGGCCTTGCATTGATGGTGTAGCTCCTGACATGGATGAATGAAGAATTTCGTCATAATTCATCACTTTGTTATTGGGAGGGGGTTTTCGGATCAAGGGAGTGGGAATATCGGACTCAACTCATTAAAGCGAACTGAGTCCAAATTATCTACTGTATCAGACAAACTTACCATTGAGTAGCACAAATAATTCCTTCTGAACTCGACAAAAAAAATATCCAGTTCTTCCTTCCAAATTCGAAGTCCCAACCCACTCCAACTGTGAATAACAAACTTTATCAAAGTACTCTGAAAATTTCAACCAAATTATCTTTAGGTGTTGCAATTTGATAATATTAATCCAGCGAAACCCTTACTCCAACCTTGAAGAACAAACTTTAGAAATATTCACCAAAATCTTCGGTAAATATTCAATAAAATCATCATCAGCTGTTGTTATAGGGTTGTCTTGTCATGCAACATTGCACACAACTTTTGTTATCATACTTCGTAAGGCCATGTATAAATTCTATATAGGTCTAATAATACAGAATTAGTATAAACTCAGGGGATTTTCCAAAACACAAAATCACATTTACTTAGGAAAAAAAAAGATACGAACTTATCACGCTATCTGGATAAACGATAATCCAAAAAAATCCTTTACTCGTTCACTATGATGAGCACAAAAACTAGATGCCTCTTTTTCCAGAGTGAACGAGAACCAGTTGCAGGGTGAAACAAAGAAGAGAAAGAGTACTGTTTTTTTTAGCTCTTGGCAAGGCTTGTGTAAATTTCTTCTTTGTTGTTAGACATGTTTATTGCTTTGTTATGACTTCTTGTTGCACTGTTAGTGGCTTTTAAGTTTGCAGGATGAACCGAACCAAATGCATTTTCTGCATGATGCAATAATAAGAGTTTGCCAAGAGCATCTCTTTGTTATGTATATTGCGAGATGTCAAAATTAAGAAGATAACTGGTCTCTACTTTATTATTTTTGTTGGTCTGTTGATTAAGTCTCCCACGCTAAGAGATGGGAAAAATATTTAATAACATTGAAAAGTTATCATATTTTGACCTGGTAATCAAATGAAATCTGCTTGAGTGTGTATTCATTACTCATATTTTTCACTATCGGTAAAATGGCTGCGAAATGTTCTATTTCACCATCACTCTGGTGGTCGAGAAATCGGGTATTCACTTTTTATATTGTGAACGTGAATTCTTTATTTCTCCTTTCCTGCTACGAAAGAACCAAGTTTTCAAAGACTCAATTTTTCTTGTGATAAACATACATTGAAATAAGAAATAAACGTGATTTAGTCATTTGGGTACCAGCTATTTTTCATTTCCAGCGAACTCCGGTACATTTGAAGACATAATATCACAAAATTTTTCATTTAATTTGGCTTTGAAGATGGTTCTCAGCCTCCAAAATTAAGATATTCATCCATCATTATTACGGTACATTTGCCGAAAATATAATTATGGTGATGAAGTATTCAAAATTTTGATGGTTGCAAGTTAACGAATAATCATAGATAAAATCGTGGTTTTGGTGTTTATGATTATCCTTCGTTAATGGGAAGAAGAAGTAAAGAGAAGAGGGTGTGAAAACCTGCACGAGTTTTGTGGAGGGTGTTTTTGTCTAACTCATAATAAAGTACTGAACAAGTTATAATAGGTGAGTGGAGTACGAGTTTTCCACTCCCTTGATCCAAAAACCCCCTCCCTATTCATCATCGGAAAATTCAGAAGTTAGGTCTTCATTAAAAATGTTGTAGAATCTTCGTCCAATGTCAGAATTTTTTGATCTACCTATGTTTGTTCATCCTTAGAAAATTTCCAAGCTTTAACACATAAGCTTTTAGGATTTTGAGCATGTTCAAGGGCCGAAATCGACGAAACAGTAAACTTCCACGAGGTTTTCAAAAAAAAATCAATTGTCATGTAGTCCGGAGTTTTGGCCATATCTTTTTGCTCATTTCTCCAATTGTTGTGAATTTGGGTTATGTTGTAGAGGACATCCATAAGAAGAGAATGGTATATGACCCATCCCTATATTATTCACCAATTTCTCCCAGATTGCTGCTTTATGCGGGAAAGTGTAAAATCATCTCAGAAGAGCTTGTTGTAAAACACTCATGTTGTGTCTTTAGACTATTCACTTGTGTCTTGAAAGGTTGGTGAAGGATTTTAATGTCATTGATTCATTTTAGCACGGTATTTGGAGTGCCATCTTGTTTCTGTCAATCGTTGAAACACCACTTCTGAAACCCTGGTCACGGGACCGTAACTGAGGTTGCTCTCAAGAGGGGGTGATGTAATGACCATGGTTGCATGTGCCGGTGGTAGTATTCTTTTTATGATATATGATAAGCACATGAGAGTTTGGTTCCATGGGTCTTGGACTGTGAAACTGATCGCCATGATCAGTGGACCATCAGTCTCCAGTATTTTGTTAAATCTCTCCTTTTCGTTTTCCCTTCTTCTGGTAAGACCTAGATAGAGGACGCAGGTAGAAAAATTGATGTAAAGACCTAGGTGGTTGAAGTTGGAGGTACATTGATGAAGGACTTAGTATAAAGACATGGTGGACACCGATCGACTGTGGAAGTTATGAATCTCGTCTAAGAATTGCTGCTTGCTTGTTGTATGCTCTGAAACCTGTAGGAACCTCATACGATGTCAGAATTCAGTGCTTGACACCAACTTTTGAAGCTAAGAGACTGAGTTATCATATGATAAAAGATTCACTAAATTTGGAGTTATGTAGGTTACCCAACTAATCGTGCACATTTGTAATTTGTAATCCCATACAAAATTTTCAGATTTCATAGACCTGGCAGTAAAGGCCATATATTTCAGCTCGTATGTCCGATAGATGCTCCCTTTTAGTATGTTGTAGAATAGACATAGATGAACATCTTTCGTTGAGGAGGCATTGTCCCATTCCTTAACCATTGGTACTTTTTTGTAAACCCATGACCTGAAGTGTGTTGTATCTTATTTGCAAAGGTGATGAGAACATCTTGTAGAGACTTTGGATTGTGCCCGTCAGCCATGTAAGCTTTTGGGAAGACTTTCATGTGAACATGTTATCATGTATACATATCTTTATATGAATAATTAGTGCTTGGAGAAGTCCGCTTCGTCGAGAAATACTTCAGAGAATGGTTAATTGATGAAGCCCTGTCATGAGGATGTTACTCTTGAGATCGTTGTTGATGCTGAGATCACGATTGAATTTTCTCCAGAAATTCTTGTTGATGTTGAGACCATGAATGGAGTTCCTCCATATATCCTTGTTGATGTCAATACTATGGTTGGAGTTGCTCCAGAGACCGAAAAGGCTAGATTATCGACATGGTCTTTGCTCCTCCATCCAGTGAGCCTTTATATGCGCGAACTAATTAGTGAGTTGAGCATTCCTAAGATGAAGGTGTACTAGGATTTCAACCCAAATTATCCTGAATATGACTTTACCGTGAATTGGCTTCATCAAGGAATCGATGTTGTTGTGGCAGATAGCAGCGACAGTCTCCATTCTGGATGTGAGGAGAAAAAGTTCCTTGGTCGTGCAAGGTTTGTGATGTAGAGAGGTTCTGTTGATGATGTTTCATGGAATCACACCAGGTCAATGACTTGTTATGTAAATAATATTTATTAAAACTATTGAATTGATATTTCCAATAAGATCAAGTCCCCAAGTGCATCCCCGAGGTATTCGTCTATTCGGCAAAACATATATGTTGAAGGAGTTTGTTCCATCCATGGAAGAAGGATGTTGCATCTGCTTTAGAAATTTTATCATGGGATAATGAAGACTTATCGATTATAGTTCAGTTACACTTTGATCATGCTGGTGTTGAATCAGTGTGTCATCGTCGAGATATTTTTGCTGAAGCCAGACACGCCATTATCGAAGGTGTACTCTTTGATTGTGAGTACAATTTGAAATCTTCTTAGATGCTTGAGCGTTGAAGCGTCATATCCCTTAAGCATCGAATATCTTAGGTTTGATCGTCTTATCCCTGAGTATCTTCTATTGATTCAGCGTCCCTTTCATTGTGGTAGTAGGATTCAACACTTGTGCAGACATCAGAGATTTATGATTTTGTGGAACACATGGACACTCCTGCAAGGCTATGGAGAAACGCCCAAAGTGTTCTTTGTCATGCTTGGACATTATCTCGGTAATGAATGTTTCAGTGCTCGATTCGGAGAAATGTCAGATTCAACCACTTGGTAAAATACTAATGCGGTGAAACTACCATTCATAACGTCTTGCAGAGTTGCTAGCAGAAGTCCCCATGCTAGGATAACATGTGAGGAAATAAATGACATAGACATGGAAGGAATGAGACTTGCCTGAGTGCGGAACCTCTTGATGAATGTATATACATCTTTTGCAGGTTCTTGCTTCAACCGCGTCAAAGTTCGAAATTCCTCCAAGTGCTCTGATGATGGTATGTCCGCCAAATCTTCCGGATCAGAACTTTCTTCGTTGGAGAGATATGCAACCAAATGCGCTTTGTCAGTAGCCATCTTTTTAGCATGGATCCATGCTCTTCTGAAGAACATGTCATACCCTGGATCTTCCTGTTTATGTGAAACTTGGTTTCTTTCCTGGTTGAACTTATGTTCACTTTGAGAGTGATGTAGCCATAAGTATTTCCGAGCGTTCCTACAAGGTCTCTAATTCAGATGGGATCACGAATAGCTTTTTTTCAAGTGATGTCCGCGACTCTGAGGGTTTTCAGTGGAATGATGTTGATGGCGGTGTCATCATCGATCAACATCTTCCGAATTCATTTCCTCTGAGATGGACTATGGTAAGCAGTCCCCAGTCGTGCATCTCCTTGTCTGTGGATGAAGATTCGAGGAGTATTTCCGGGATGGGAAGACGTCTAACATAATGTAATTCGGTCATGTGAATATGTTTTTCCTTTGTGCCTTAGACAGATAGAGAAATTTCACAGATTTGCTCGATCAACGATTGAACTGCTTCTTTGACTGGTTGTTTAGAGAGTCTAAAGGTTCTGATTAGGAGATGATTTTTGTATACTCCTTCAGTTCCCAGTTGAAGATATTGCGGATAAACCTTCTCTTTTAATATATGCTTCAAAATATTGCAGTTACTTGTTGCATGATTGATGAATCTATGAAGGTGACAGTACCTGGGATTTTCCATTTTTTCTTCAGTTGACTCTCTATGATGAACAACAGTTTGATTGCATCATATTCCAGTAACCATACTTCCAGTAACTCAATCACTTATTCAATGGGAAGAGGGAAGTTTGAGTCACCATTTGATCATTTCCCCGTTCGTTGATGCCGGGTCGAGGTTTGTGCAAGATTGGTTATCCTTTGTTTGCGCTTTCAGAGGAGTTTGGGATGTTGGAGAAGCGTTCTTATATTGTTGCGCTTCGGTTTTTCTCTAACTCCCTTCAGCAACATTCATGGAAAGTTGGAGATTGTACTGCTTGTTGATCAAGCGTCTGGCACTGGCTCGAGTTTCTCGCGGTTCCTCGAATTTTGTGGCTCTTGTTCTTTCCAGTAAGGCCGGAGCAGTAGTTGTTGATCGCTTGGTGATCGCAGTCGTATGAGTCAAAAATAATTCACTTTCTTACTCAACAAAATATATATGAAGCATAAAGTAAGGAAGAGTTCGTATCCACATAGAGGCGATTGTTGTTATCAAATTCTAGTTTCTTAGTAACCAAAAGGGGGGGATTTCTGATTTTTGTAAAATAAAAGTAAAATAAAAGCAAAGTAAATAGTTGGAAGTAATCAATGAGAGAAAGATATTGGTCAATGAATTCATCTTCAATCTTAAACATGTGCTTGCATATATGATTAGAATTAAGATTTAATCTCTTTTATTATCAAAAGCCTAGAATATCAAGAGAGCAAGATAATCTGATAATTTCCTAAGTTCACCAACACACACATTAAAGTTGTGTATGCGAATTCTACCTAAAGAATAGCCTAACGCCTTGCGCTAATTAAGTTCAATTCCTAGGAGCATTAAGTTTGGGAAATAGGCTAATCAATGCAATTGTCATACGTTGCGCATGAAAATTCGGACAATGGTCAAACTCTACATATGATTATAAGAGTGTATCACTACAAACTATAATCATATCATGCTACTTGTATTTGGGTTATCGCTTGATGAAAAACCCTAAAATAGCTATGGACAAGATGCAAGTTCAATTAATTGGCCACTTAACTAACCAAACATCTAAATCCTATCACAATACATCAATCATGTGATTATTAAAAGCAGTAGAGATTTGAACGAAAACAAAGAGAGAAAACTAATACATAACTCAAGCACAAGTTTTAGAAATAGGCCTACATCCTTAACCAAAAATATAAAATTTAGCTACTCATAGCTATGGAGTTCATCAACATAATAATAATGAATTAAAGAAGATGAAAGCAAAGCAAACCCTAGTAGCGTAAACAAAAGCGTCTCTCTCCTTAGCTCCAAGAATAATACGTCATAAAGTTGTAGAAAACTTTTCTCTTTTGTAGCTTTTCTCCAAAATTAGGTCCAAGTCTTCAAAGTCCATTAGATAAAAATCCACCAAGCCCATAAGTGAGAAAAAACCTTGTAAAAATTATGCCCGAAAAAAGTATTGGCGGAAAACTGGTGTCATACCGGAAGTTAGCCGGGAAAAATAGTCGGAGAAAGTAGTTCAGGTGACCGACAAAGTCCTCCCGGTTACCGGTCAAATCTCAGGTCAAATAAGTTAACTCGGGTCAAGCACCGAGTCACATCGAGTCAGCTGAGTCAAGACTAAATCAGTATCTGACTCGGCTGAATGAGCTAACTGGTCAAGGCTGAATTGGTTGGTTTGCTCGGCCTAGTCCATTTGCACAAGCCATATCCTCTGTTGCACTAAGATGGCGCTTCATGTCTTCAGTGTTGAACCACCATGGTGTAATATCCTTCTCAAGCTCATTTTCAGCTGCAATTCTTTCAGTCATAAGCACAACAGTTCCATTCATTCTCATCACCAGCAAACAACACAAACCATTCAATCCTTACTCATGCATCTCCACCAGCGCCATGTGCATTTCAGCTCATTGCAGTACCTACAATACAAGCTCCACTTTCACTGCAATCACCTGCTAACTCAAACACACAACTCCATCGTATATCTCCTACATCTCCCAACAGCTGCAGACCACAAACTTAGTCATAAAATTTGACTGCAATCCTTCTTCCAGCTCAAACCATCACTACCACTGAAGTTATTGGAAGCAACTCATCTCCCTTGGACATCACCATTCAAGCCACAACAAACTGCGGCTGCAACATCACATGTGCCTCAACTCATTCCACTTCAGCTGCACCAGTTCTGAAATCCCATTTCATCTTGTATTCAAACTCCAAACCACAACACCAAAATTATAGCCTTTCATTCATGCCTGGTGCAATCCCATTTCCGTCACTTCAGTTTAACATCAGCCACAACTGCCATCCCATCCAGCTTGCACCTGCAAATCCAAGTCAGCTTCATCATGACTGCACAGTCACAGTCCAGGGCAGCAACAACTACAACCCTCAATTCAAGTCCCCAGGTCCATTCCTGGCTGCAATCCATCGACTACAGCTTCAATCACCCATCTCTATATTCCACTAGCACCAGTTGATACTCCAGCTGCAACTCTACCAGCTATTTAGCTCTTTGCAACATTCTCCCACTCATTACTTGCCATCCTGTAGCTTTATCCCCTGATATTTCTCAAATACCACCATCACTCCATCTCAAACTCAACCATCTGCAGAAGCTACTCCTTTCCATAACTTCCATAGCAACATCACCAGTTGTACCAATCCCTCCATCCATTCCAGGCCACCTCCAATTCCCCATCTGTGGTCCTAACATACATCTATCCATTCACTTCTCAAACCCACAATAATCACCACCAACAATTCAGGTCACCAACATCACCATATTCTATACCAGGGCCAACACAACAGCCTCAATCTCCAAACCCTATTTGTTCTCAACTGAATCACCAATAAGTTCACCTGCAACTGCTCATTTCACTTCAGTCTATACTCTTCTTGAACCCTGTAAACAACCACACACACTTGATCAAAGCAGCATCAAATTTCAGCTGAAATTGAGCCCATAACTTGACCCATTCTCCTCAAATTGAACCAACAACATCATTGAAATCACGACAACATAAAATCCTTTCCATCTCAAAACCCTGATTTTACCTCCAGTTCCATCCCTGCTCAAATTTCGTCTAAAACCCAATTTGTAATCTTCTACCAATTTAACAGTATATCACTTATTCCTCTGATCTTCATTTGCAGAAACTTCATTCATCCTTGAATCAGAAACAGTAGCTGAGATCCCCTTTTTCCTCTCATCTGCTTTGATTTCAAAATCCCAGAAACCCCCTTAACTTACAATCTCGGCTGCAAACATTATCTCCATGTGCTGTTCAGTTCTTCAATCCCTCATCTTCTTCTCTCGATTCCTCTACAGCAGACAACATCCGCCATAGCTTTTCTCTTGATTTCAGGTAATGTGAAAGAAAGAAGAGCCAATGATGAAAACATTATATTTCTCTAGTATTTAGGTTATGTGTAGGAGTAAGACTTGATATATACACTCAGGTGCCGTCGATAAGGGCCACCCAGTTCATCCATGGCCTGTCAATTACGCAGAACTGGATGCCTAATCTTTCTTGCAGTAGCTAGCTTTGCTCTCCTGTGAATCGGTCCTTTGTGCTCCTTTCCGCTCCAAATGGACGCTCATTTCTTCTCTTGAATTCTTTCACCAGCAACATACGCTTCTTATTTCTCAAGTCCACTTCTTTTCTTCAACGTCTCTTCATCACTAAAGTTGTCATGCTTTTCAGACAGAAATTGCATCACTAAAGCCGACATACTTTTCAGAAAGAGATGAAGAAATAAAAGCAAATAATGAGAAATATTCCGCCTCCAACACGTTTGCCATTTTTTCCATGTTTCCTCTCCTTTTGTTCCAAATGACTCCAAAGTACCTAAATACTCAAAAACAAAACATAAGATACATAATTTACAAGAAAACTAGCAGAGAAAGCATAAACAATAGATAAATATTAAGGTGTTTTAGACACCTATCAAATTCCCCCACACTTAGACTTTGCTAGTCCTCGAGCAATTCAAACAAAATAATCATAGAGCATACATACAACTCCGTCTCGTCGAGGCTACGGTTACTCTTAGCATAAATAACAAGCCTTTGAACCCCTAGGTGTCCCTAGTGGACGAGTTTTAGTCTCGTGAAGGTTTACAAGAGGTCTGCCTACAAAACCTATATTTCCAACTCCGTCTATTTGTGACAAATCAATGAACGAATCCAAAATGACTACAGGAGGAGGTACCTTGATGCAAATTCAATTCATATATAAGTAAATAAAGTTATAATTTGATAGTCGAACAAACCACAATACTTGGAAACTAACTAACCACAATCACAATGAAAAGATTAATAAGATGGATATAGAGGTAGATGCTTGCGAATGTTAACAAGTGATCGGTGTTTACCATATCTGTCTGAAGGTCACCGCCAAGATGAACCTATGCATCCTATTGGATTGAGCTACTGGTCTGAATTCTAGTGTCAACACACTGGCATATACAAGGGAACCAGTGGTCAACAATCTTAATTTTACATCAACTCAACCGGCATATACAAGGGAACCTGGAGTCGAATTTATTCAACAATAATAATATTTTTCTTTTTCTTTTTCACTTTTTTTCTTTTTAGATAGCATGATTAGATCTTTTGGATCCAAGCGCATGCTTCTAGTCAGCAGATTACATGGTAATTCCATTGGATCCTGCGTTCCACGTTTGTTTAGGCGATTGAGACAAGGAGAACACACACATATTGCTATCCAAGTGTCATTTTTATTCCGATTGGTATAATTGGTCGGTCTCTCTTTTTTTTAACAACTCAATCACTCTATTTCATCCTAGCAGTAATAACAAGTCGATGTTTAGTGATCCACCAAAGCACTTAGAGAACAATAGATAAATATGGAAAAATAAAAATAGAACGTGATATGGTGATATTCCGAGATATGGTAACAACTATCATGTTATTTATGATTTCTGAGCTATGTCCGTCCTTTTAGTTAATTGGTTCCTCAACTCCTGCAATCAAAATGGTTCCATCCACTAATATTGGTAGTGTCATCCTAAAGGCACAAGTTTCTAGATTTCGGAGTTCATAAAGCAAACTTTTTCCTTGTTTTTATATTTTTTTGATTTTTTGATTTTTTTTCTTCCAAAGGCATAAAACAAACTATACAAACATATAAATGCTCCCCCACACTTAAACTTTACATTGACCTCAATGTAAAATTGAATCGTCCAAAGAAAGTTCAAGGTGGGAAATTCCGCAAATGATATGCAAAAACAAAGATAAAATGCTTAAAAATAAAAAAAATAAAGATAAAGATACAAAACTGGTGGGTTGCCTCCCACTTAGCGCTTGGTTTAAAGTCGTCAGCCCGACTATCTCCTTGTTTGATTCGCCTTAGACGGATTCCAACACATTATGGAAATCTGATTGAATAGTACTTGGGTGTTTCCTCGCCTCAAAGATGTTGAAGTGTATGACTTCTTCATCGAACTCCATAGTCAAGGTGCCATTGTGGACATCAATATTCGTTCTAGCGGTACTCATAAATGGTCTACCCAATAGTAAAGGTGTAGATGAGGATGAATTCACATCACTCATGTCTAATACGTAGAAATCCACTGGAAATATTATTCCTTTTACCTGCACCAAAATATCCTCAATAATCCCTTTAGGGTAAACATTAGATCTATCGGCAAGTTGAATAACTATGTCGGTTTTCTTGAGAGGACCAAGATTTAAAGCATCATAAATCGAAGTAGGCATAACATTAATAGACGCTCCTAAATCTAACATAGCTTTTGAAAACCTTGTTTTACCAATAGTGCATGGAATAGTGAAACTACCGGGATCTTTCAATTTAGGTGGGAGTTTCTTTGTAAGATACGCCGAAGTGTTTTCCCCCATACTCATTACCTCATTACCGGTTAGCTTGTGCTTGTTAGTGCACAATTCCTTTACACACTTTGCATAGCGAGGATATTGCCTAATTACTTCAATGAGTGGAATATTCACTTGGACCTTCTTAAAAACATCCTAAATATCCCTATCTTGTTCCACCTTATCATTAGCTTTAGCGAACCTGCCAGGAAAAGGTAGAGGAGGAACATAAGTAGAAACAAGAGGTTTAGAGTTTGATTTAGTTACCTCGGGAGTTTGGGGAAAATCTGCGTTCTTTTCCTCCAAAATTGGTTTGGCGCTTCTTCTTCACTCGAATCAGTAACTTCGGGTTGCACAAATTGTGTACCACTTCCCAACGTAATAGCATTGACACCTTCTCTTGAGTTAAGAGGTTGGGAAGGGAGTTTCTCACCATTTTGTGCATGCAACTGATTAATATCCTCAGCCATTGAACCAACTTGTGTTTGCAAGTCCTCGACCGCACCCTCCATTCTTTGCATAAAAGATTTCAGCAACTCTTCCATATTGGACCCTTAATTTTGAGGTGGCTGTTGTTGCTGGAATTGTTGTTGTTGCGGTTGACAAACTTGTGATTGCAACTCCTTAATTGCATTATCCGTTTTCTGCTGATTTAAGTTTGCTAGTTGTAGATTTTGCTGTACCACGTACATTAGAGCCTCCACCAAAGTAGCCATCTTCTCCAATTCTAGATTATGCCCTTGTTGTGGTTGTTGCACTTGTTGTTGGAACTCATTCAGATGGATGTAAACATAACTTGCACTTGCAACTTGCTCGTAAGTGTTGGAGTAAATACCATACGGCTGAGTTTAGAATATAACATTGACATGCTCTACGTTCTCATAAGCTGGGCGTGATGGTTTTACAACCACTGATGCAATTTGTTGCATCATTGCCATCATATTGCTCATTTGTTGACGTAATTCAATAATCTCATCAACTTTATTAACTCCCTTGGTAGGTGGTTCTGATCCATGACTTGAAAATTGTTGAGAATTTGCTGCCATACTCTCAATCAACTCTCTAGCTTGTGTCACCGTCTTGTTCATAAGTGCACAACCACTTGCAGCATCAATAAGATTCATATCACTTGTTTGGAGTCCTTCATAGAAGTATTGAATGATCATAACTTCACTGAATTGGTGGTGAGGGAAGCTTGCCACTAATCTCTTGTATCATTCCCAACATTCATATAAAAATTCTCCCACATTTTGCTTCATCCCACAAATCTCCTTGAGAATTTGAGTAGCCTTTGATGCAGGAAAATATCTCTCTAAAAAGAGTTTCTTCAACCCATTCCATGTTGTGACACTTCCGGGAGGCACATAATACAACCAATCCTTAGCACTATCCACTAAACAGAATCGGAAAACTTTCAACATTGCACCATCCGCCTCAATATTCGCTGGAAGCATGGCCGTGAAAATGGTGTGGAAGTCCATAAGATGCTTGTTTGGATCTTCATTCACCATGCCATGGAACTTAGGTAATTATCTAAGCAACCCCTACTTGATCTCAAAAGTAGAGTTTGTTTGAATACAACCCCGCTGTGTATCTAGCTTGTGAGAAGCCAAGTCCTTGAGTGTACGATTTGCATCACCCATTGTTTTTTCTTCTTCTTCAAAAGGTGGTTCTTGTTCAACCGGAACCTTTTGTTCTAGAACTTCTTCCTCTACTTCCAACTCTAGTTCTTCCGTCTCGTCCACTCTTGGTTGGAGTATTGTTCCTTCACGAGTAGTTATCTCGCACCTTCGATAGTTCCAATTCTTGGGAGCCAGGGATTAGTACCTGAAAAACAATTCTCACAAACTAAGTCATAAAAACAAAACAAGAAATAGGAAGCAAATATAAAATCAAAAATGATAAAAAGAAACTAAAAACTATATAACAAGCCGAATGCCTCCACGGCAACAGCGCCAAAATTTGACCGCAGTCGTATGGGTCAAAAATAATTCACTTTCTTACTCAACAAAATAT
The DNA here is from genome assembly GCA_023529315.1 of Papaver bracteatum. NCBI lineage: Eukaryota > Viridiplantae > Streptophyta > Magnoliopsida > Ranunculales > Papaveraceae > Papaver > Papaver bracteatum. The sequence goes on from JAJJWX010000433.1 coordinate 1,880,230, forward strand.
AAATGAAGTATAAAGTAAGGAAGAGTTCGTATCCACGGAGAGGCGATTGTTGTTATCAAATTCTAGTTTCTTAGTAACCAAAAGGGGGGGATTTCTGATTTTTGTAAAATAAAATTAAAATAAAAGCAAAGTAAATAGTTGGAAGTAATCAATGAGAGAAAGATATTGGTCAAGGAATTCATCTTCAATCTTAAACATGTGCTTGCATATATGATTAGAATTAAGATTTAATCTCTTTTATTATCAAAAGCCTAGAATATCAAGAGAGCAAGATAATCTGATAATTTCCTAAGTTCACCAACACACACATTAGAGTTGCATATGCGAATTCTACCTAAAGAATAAATAACTCCTTGCGCTAATTAAGTTCAATTCCTAGGAGCATTAAGTTTGGGAAATAGGCTAATTAATGCAATTGCCATACATTGCGCATGACAATTCGGACAATGGTCAAACTCTACATATGATTATAAGAGTGTATCACTACAAACTATAATCATATCATGCTACTTGTATTTGGGTTATCGCTTGATGAAAAACCCTAAAATAGCTATGGACAAGATGCAAGTTCAATTAATTGGCCACTTAACTAACCAAACATCTAAATCCTATCACAATACATCGATCATGTGATTATTAAAAGCAGTAGAGATTTGAACGAAAACAAAGAGAGAAAACTAATACATAACTCAAGCACAAGTTTTAGAAATAAGACCACATCCTTAACCAATAATATAAGATTTAACTACTCATAGCTATTGAGTTCATCAACATAATAATAATGAATTAAAGAAGATGAAAGCAAAGCAAACCCTAGTAGCGTAAACAAAAGCGGCTCTCTCCTTAGCTCCAAGAATAATACGTCATAAAGTTGTAGAAAACTTTTCTCTTTTGTAGCTTTTCTCCAAAATTAGGCCCAAGTCTTCAAAGTCCATTAGATGAAAATCCACCAAGCCCATAAGTGAGAAAAACCCATGTACAAATTATGCCCAAAAAAAATATTGGCGGAAAACTGGTGTCATACCGGAAGTTGGCCGGGAAAAACAATCGGAGAAAGTAGTTCAGGTGACCGGCAAAGTCCTCCCGGTCACCGGTCAAATCTCAGGTCAACTGAGTTAACTCGGGTCAAACACCGAGTCATACCGAGTCAGCTGAGTCAAGACTGAATCATCATCTGACTCGGCTGAATGAGTTAACTGGTCAAGGCTGAATTGGTTGGTTTGCACGGCCTAGGACATTTGCACAAGCCATATCCTCTATTGCACTAAGATGGCGCTTCATGTCTTCAGTGTTGCACCACCATGGTGTAATATCCTTCTCAAGCTCATTTTCAGCTGCAATTATTTCAGTCATAAGCTCAACAGTTCCATTCATTCTCATCACCATCAAACACCACAAACCATTCAATCCTTACTCATGCATCTCCACCAGCGCCATGTGCATTTTAGCTCATTGCAGTACCTACAATACAAGCTCCACTTTCACTGCAATCACCTGCTAACTCAAACACACAACTCCATCGCATATCTCTTATATCTCCCAACAACTACAGACCACAAACCTAGTCCTAAAATTTGACTTCAATACTTCTTCCAGCTCAAACCATCACTACCACTGAAGTTATTAGCAGCAACTCATCTCCATTGGACATCACCATTCAATCCACAGCAAACTGCGGCTGCAACATCACTTATGCCTCAACTCATTCCACTTCAACTGCACCAGTTCTGAAATCCCATTTCATCTTGTATTCAAACTCCAAACCACAACACCAAAACTGTAGCCTTTCATTCATGCCTGGTGCAACCCCATTTCCTGCACTTCAGTTTAACATCAGCCACAACTGCCATCCCATCCAGCTTGCACCTGTAATTCCAAGTCAGCTTCATTATGACTGCACAATCACAGTCCATGGAAGTAACAACTAAAACCCTCAGTTCAAGTCCCCAGGTCCATTCCTGGCTGCAATCCATCGACTACAGCTTCAATCACACATCTCTATATTCTACTAACACCAGTTGATACTCCAGCTGCAACTCTACCATCTACTTAGCTCTTAGCAACATTCTGCCACTCATTACTGCCATCCTGTAGCTTTATCCCCTGCTATTTCTCAAATACCACCATCACTCCATCTGCAGAAGCTACTCCTTTCCATAGCAACATCACCAGTTGTACCAATCCCTCCATCCATTCCAGGCCACCTGCAATTCCCTATATGTGGTCCTAACATACATCTATCCATTCTCTTCTCAAACCCACAATAATCACCACCAATAATTCAGGTCAGCAACATCACCATATTATACATCAGGGCTAACACAACAGCCTCAATATCCAAACCCTATTTGTTCTCAACTGAATCACCAATAAGTTCACCTGCAACTGCTAATTTCACTCCAGTCTATACTCCTATTGAACCCTGTAAACAACCACACACACTTGATCAAAGCAGCATCAAATTTCAAGTGAAATTGATCCCAGAACTTGACTCATTCTCCTCAAATTGAACCAACATCATCATTCAAATCACGACAACATAAAACCCCTTCCATCTCAAAACCCTGATTTTACCTCCAGTTCCATCCCTGCTCAAATTTCGTCTAAAATCCAATTTGTAATCTTCAACTAATTAACCAGTATTTCACTTATTCCTCCGATCTTCATTTGCAGAAACTTCATTCATCCTTGAATCAGAAACAGTGGCTGAGATCCCCTTTTTCCTCTCATCTTCTTTGATTTTAAAATCCCAGAAACCCCCTTAACTTACAATCTTGGCTGCAAACATTATCTCCATGAGATGTTCAGTTCTTCAATCCCTCATCTTCTTCTCTCGATTCCTATACAGCAGACAACAGTCTCCATAGATTTTCTCTTGATTTCAGGTAATGTGAAAGAAAGAAGATCCAATGATGAAAACATGATATTTCTCTGGTATTTAGGCTATATGTAGGAATAAGACTTGATATAGACACTCAGGTGTCGTCGATAAGGGCCACCCAGTTCATCCATGGCCTGTCAGTTTTGCAGAACTGGCTGCCTAATCTTTCTTGCTGTAGGTAGCTTTGCTCTCCTGTGAATCGGTCCTTTGTGCTCCTTTCCGCTCCAAATGGACGCTCATTTCTTCTCTTGAATTCTTTCACCAACAACATACGCTTCTTATTTCTCAAGTCCACTTCTTTTCTTCAATGTCTCTTCATCACTAAAGTTGTCATGATTTTCAGACATAAATTGCATCACTAAAGCCGACATACTTTTCAGATAGAGATGAAGAAATAAAAGCAAATAATGAGAAATAGTCCGCCTCCAACGCGTTTGCCATTTTTTCCATGTTTCCTCTCCTTTTGTTCCAAATTACTCCAAAGTACCTAAATACTCAAAAATAAAAACATAAGATACATAATTTACAAGAAAACTAGCAGAGAAAGCATAAACAATAGATAAATATCAAGGTGTTTTAGAAACCTATCACTTGGATGCTTCATGAATCTATGAGAAAGTCTGGAACCGGAGATTTTCCAGCAAGGTTTTGTATACCGGGATCATTTTATTGATGCACAAGTCCACCAGGTTTTGTTCAGTGACATTCGAGTCATGACAATCCAAATCTTGGACTATGAACCTCTGTACATAATCGTTCGGAAGTTCATTGTTCTTCTGAGACATTCTTTATAAGTCAGAGTTGAGTAATCTGCTCTGAGACGAAGAAGTACTTTCGGTAGTCAGCGTTAACCATCTCTCCCCAACTAGCGATGCTCCCTAGTTCAATGTTGTTGTACCATGTGTATGCTAGGCCTGTCAGGGATTTCTATAATTCCTTCAGACGGATGACATGGTTGTGTTCGTGTTCGCCTAGTGCTTCCAGGAATCGAGAGACGAGTTCTCGAGCATTCTCTATTTTGTCGTAAAGTGTGAACGTTAGAGAGGTATAGCCCAAAAGATGAATTCTTTGCGTAGCATCAAGATATGGAGGTTGATGACGGTGAAAATATGGCGTTTTGTCTTTTCCTCGATCCTCCATAAAGCGTTCAAGGTCTTCACGGGTGATGAATCCTGCAGGTTCCTTCGTTGGTGGGTTATCTGCAGCCTTGTGAACTTAATCATCGTCTACTATATGGATTGGAGTGACATCAGGATCAGCAGACGGAGATGTTTCTTTGGCTTTTCCCTTCTCCTGAGATTTCTCTGACATCTTGTCAGTGAGAGTTTTGAGATAATTACACAACACTTTCTGAGTGGTAGCCATGTCAATCTGATTTTTGGCGAGAGTCTCTTGCACCTTCATGAGATCAGCTATGGTAGGCGCACTTTCTCTGATTTCTTGGGGAGAGCATCCGAACAGAGGATGGTTGTTATTGTCTTGAGGAGGAGTGCTACCGCCACTATTGTTGGAAACGAGAATAGTTTCTGGGGTACCACCGTTGTTTCTAGTGCTGGCATTGTTTGTGTTAGAATTTGCAACTGAACCTGACCTAAGATCCACCATTTAGTGAAATTTTTAGATTGCAACCGAGAGATTAATCTCCCACAGTGGTCGCCAATCTATAGATGGGGAAAACGATTAGCAGGTTTTTTAAGAAAATGAAGAGTCGACCGTGCAGATGAGACTCCTCAACGGAGCAAACTTCCTAACCTCACATAGATGCACTGCACAGGAGTGCTTTGAGTTCGAGAGACCAATATGTAGGACTCCGTCCTAAACCAAGTCAATGGCCGTTCCAGAGTCAATTCGGTCATAAAGAGGGAGATGGGTTAATCTGTAGGAGGGAAGCTGAGAATTGTGGGATCAATGATGATCAAGGATTGTGGATGTGTTGAAGGTTTTTGCAAGTATGTGTGAATAAGTTTCAACCAAGAGAAATTATTATTTTTCAGTCATCAATTTTGGACTTATTATATATTGTCAGAATAGTAAACACATTGATCCCAGTAAGTGTGACGTTTCTTGAGTGAAAGAGTGGGAAAGTGGGAGATCGTGATTTAACTAGTTTCAGTTCGTGCATAAACTTGGTTGATTTTCCACCCACTACTTTTATAATTCCCTCAAATTCTCGCACAACTTACTCACATTTCTCATCGTGGATGAACACACGTGTTGTAGGCCGCCAGATAAAAACCCTAATTGATATCCCCATATGACGTGATTGATGTCTCACGAATATGGAGTCTGCAAAGCATACATGTATTTGATTAGTCAGTCATTGACTTGATTAGACGATGGGTCTAGGTATTGTTTAGTCGAGCATGATTGCTGAATGCTCTAGGATTTATGAATTGAACATGTTTCTGGGACGTATAGTTCTCAAATGAATGAATGATATTAATATTTCTCGTCTGAGCAAATATTGTTTGATGAATTATTGAATATTGATAGTTGAATTAGTGTTCGAGCATCGGTAAATTACTTAATATTGATAGTTGGATCAATATTCGAGCAACTGAGCAAGTATTGCTCATTCGATAAATTACTGAATATTGATAGTTGAATCAATATTCAAGCAATTAAGAAAGTATTGCTCTCTTGATAAATTATTGGTAACGTGACCAAATAATAATTAATCCAGATGTTGATTGTTGGATAAAATTATTAGTGTTTGAACTTGCTCAGAATTATGATTTGTGGAGCGTTTGTTCCAAACCCTAATTTTAATCAATTGCTAGTCAATTGATGATTTACTCAAAAATGGGTCATCGAGTGAAGGAAGGACCGACCACATGGGATGATGGTCGACCATATAGCGCCCAAGTGCTCGAGTGAGCGTGCACCAAAGTCCTTTGTTGACCAGTTGGTGAAAGAACGATCAAATGCTGGTTTAATTATTTATTAAAATAATGCTCGTCTGAGCATTAGGTAATAAAACCTAATTATAGAGAAGAGAGGACTGACCAAGAGGGTATGAGACTGGCCCTTGGTGGTTGTGGGACCAGTTGATGGTCGTTCGAGCAAATTACAAGTTGGTTGGAAAGAGTTTGAACCCAATATGAGCAATTAGGCAAATTAGATCAAAATTATAAAGATGTGTGGGACCGGCTCTTCACAAGCCTTAGGGCCGACCTTGGTCGGTCAAGGTGGCATGCCCGTGTCTGCATAGTGTCCGTGTCTCAGTCCTGAGAGTTTTGGTATTTTCTGGTGTGCGTTTGAGCAATATTTTGAATCTTCAGAAGAGTTTGATCTTTGACTGAAATTCTTGTTTTTGCTCGATTGAGCAAGTAGAACTTTGCCCATTTAATCAATACTTTGAGGATATTAAAATAATAATATTTTAATATTTTTTGTGAGTAGCCTAGCCGTTCATGTGACCATTTGACTTTTACCGTTTGTGAGTTGCCTAACTAGGGTTTTTGCTCAAACAGAGGAGTTTCATGAGATGAGGGAACTAATAATTGTGAAAACAAGGGATTACAAAGTGTGGGACCGGCCATGGCTAGGGAATGACTTTACGGCTAGGTATCCCGGTCCCGTGACACTTTCCCATATTTTTATTATTTTTCATCTTTGAAGGAAAATATGGAGAAACCATGAGTTTTGCTCAAACAAGGAAAGTTGCTCGAATGAAGGAGTCTTCATGAGATCATGAAGATAATAAAATAAAATAAAATAAAGGAAGAGGCATGGGGGACCGGCATGACCAGACGACCGGTTGGCCCGGTCCCTAGACGCCTCTTTTTATTTTATTATTATTATTTTCTCTCTCCTATTTTGTGTAGGTTTCCTCGTTTGTCCATATTTTTGAATGCTCGTTCGTGCATCCGGGTGCTCGTTCGTGCATCATCGTTGAGTACATTTGCATCATTTTCTTGGGGCTTACTCGGTGATAGTCCAGACGCCTGATTGTTGAGTAATTATTACTAATTCATGAAATTCAGCGGAGAATGATTCATGAAACAGAGTAATAAAAATGAATTGTGTATCTATTACTAATCCATGAATCCAAAAGGGGAATTCAAGGAACGGATTAATGAGATAAAATGGTTATTTATTACTAATCCATGATCCTGCCGGGGGATTCAGGGAATGGAGTAATAAGATAAAATAAATTATTTTCTAGGAATTCAGTTGGCGAATGACACTAGAATTAATCTATTTGCAGAATCGAGACATGAGATAGTTAAAGCATCATATTCGTTCTGAAAGGTGTATAGTCAGGGAACAACGTGCAACGTCGACGTCCTGATGGCGTTTAGCCCTCTAACAAATAGTTATGTCTAGAGAGACGCCTAAATCTATACACGGTCTCTCTACATAGTCAGGGAACAATGAGTATCGTCGATGTCCTGAAGGCGTTAAGCTCTTTAACAAACAATTATGTCTATAGAACCGCCCAGTCATTATTCTATGTAGAGTTGGGTATCTCTATGTTTTCAGGGAACAACGTGCAGCGTCGACGTACTGAAGGCGTTAAGCCATCTAAAAAAAAATATGTCTAGAGGACCGGAAAATTATTTTATTCTACATAGAGAGCATGATGAAATGTGCAGCATCGAACGCTCAGCCGGGGAGGCCTTTCGAGAAACATATTCATCATGGCTATGAGAAGAATGATCACTCAGTCAGAGATCGTGAAACGGTTCACAGATCGTAAAACATGAATCGTCACATGCGTTCATGAAGCCGGGTCAGAAATATGCAGTATCATGATTTTACAATTTTGACCTTTATCGAAAATCCGCCATCAACACTACTTTATCTCCTATTTGAGACAAAAGTCATATAACTATATAGACTTCAATTGTACACATTTGATATTTCGAGATGAGTTTAACTCGCTTACATATTTCTCGAAATATGTGTTGGTAAGCTTTCGCTTTAACCAAGTTCATCTTATATTCTTGACGAAAGTCAGAAGATGATCATGTGAAATCGCCTGGTAACATCTTACATGATTTGTGTGAGACAATCATATGATGTAGGCTCAGAATATTTCGTATTGATCATTCGATCACTTGAAAATTTCTTTGAAGCTAATAGCTTGTGTGAGACAGATATTCCTGTCTTCCAAGAATATTTCAATAGTTGAAATGAGACTTTAGAACAATTGTATATAAGCGTAGTATGCGTACTTTCATATATGTAATCCATGTCCGGGAACCATGGTATGCATACCCGTATGCGTACTTGTTGGTTTTGCGAAGTCCGGGAACCTTGTATGCGTACCGGTACACATACTGGCGTAAGGTTCAGGTCCAGAAATTTCTGCTGAGTTTGGAAGGTATGTGTACCAGTTCACGTATTGGAAAAACCAAAACTTAGTCCAACCATATAGGTACGCATACCCGTATCCATACCTAAGTGGATAATGTTCTAAACTCGGATTGTTCATGATGAACTAATACATTTATATATTAAGGAATGCAATGTTTTGCAAACCGTGGCTATACTGTTCATGACTTGATTCGAGTGAATCAGAATCTATTTTTCTTCAATTGTGTCTTGTATACTTCTATGAGAATATAAACAATTGAACAACTCTAGAACTAGTTTCATTTGAGTCATTTGAACAAGTTGTGGTTAAGATGAATGAGGTTGATATGAAAGTGTTCATATGGCTAAATTCGGTTAACTATTGTGAGGTGATTAATATTTCTAGGTTGTTTTTAGGGAATATAAGTCTGGTATATCAATTGGTTCATGCTCACCTTGATTTATAAAGATGGAACATAACTCATAGGTTTATCTGTGGGAGACAGATTCATCTATACAGTAGACTTTTTTTTTGAGACAGATTTGTCTATCAAGTCTTCGACTTTGGGTCGTAGCAACTCTTAGTTGTGTGTGAGATCAGCTAAGGGAATCAAGTGCGTAGAGTCCTGCTGGATTCAGATATGTAAGGAGATCAATTGTACCTTGATCAGTGTGATATCGGTTAGGGATCTATTAGACCATTTCTCGGTTGAACCCACCAAGCGTTGGTATGTCAAGTTTGGTTGTCATATTTTAGTGAGCCAAAACTCATTTAAGAAGTCGCTTGATTTAAATGTACTAGAGTCAACTTCGTATAGGTTAGCTTGAAAGTATTAGGGTGATACATTACAAGTATTGCTAAGACTTGAAGAAGTGAATAAGTACGGAGATACAACGACAACATCATCCTTCCACTTGAGGTTAGTGATATTTGACTTGAACTGTTTCATTCCCTAACGTATCTTTCAAGTCGTGCATATTGAAAACATAAAACTGCGAAGCATGAACACTCTAGATAGACATAGTATTAAGGAATACAATATGAAGTTTCTTACTTAACCATTAAACTTTGTATATATGACATCAACATAATCGTATGAATGCTATTGTGATTATATATGGGTATGAGGTGAGTATTTCATCCTAGGGAACAATGTTTACATGTGTTCTAAGGAAGTAAGTTCATGATATGTGTTTTGAACCGAAAAGGAAATCGCTAGGCGTTATTTGGGATGTTCTTCATTGGATATCTTATGAACGACCAATATGTGTGATTAGTATAACCGCTCATGACTTTTTTGTGTTCTTGGAAAAACTATTCACATGAGGCATGACTTATGTATTGGTATGACTTTTATTAGTGAAACCGATCTTAAATAGTCACCTAGGGCATGATCGGGTTGTGAGTGTCTGAACTTATTACTGGGAGAAGGGAAACCAATCCTAGTAATAGGTGCAGTGCATCACAAGGGGAGCCGATCCTTGTATGAGGTGCAACAAGGTTTATGGAAGAAAGGGGAACCGATCCGATGAATATGTGCAACACGTTTTTGGGAAGGGGGAACCGATCCTATGGACATGTGTAGTACATACAAGTTATATACCAAATATATGTGGGGAAACGATCCTAGTACCTAGTCAGCCGTATTTTTGGCAAGCTAGTGTAACTATGCACAGTACTCACATGGAGGTAGAACTGAAACTTGTTTTGGTAGAACCGTAAACCCATGAGTTGTGATTGAGTGGTACTTGATCAATCACATAGTTCTTGGAAGTCAGATGAACCACTTCTAAACTTGTTTGGAAGTGTGGTAAATCGGTTTCAAGTGAGCAAGCATGGAAAAGACTTGCAAGAGTAAGATGTCGGCACTCTTTGAACACGGTGCATTAATGCTTATTCTTTATTGTTCAAAGATATTCCTTAAAGGCTAGGAAGGAAGTAAATCCTAAGATCAAATTTAAATAAGTTAAGAATCTTTTTAATTAAGGGTTTTTAATTGTATATGGAAAATGAGAATTAGTAATGTGCATTTACTAATTAGAGATTTTCCAAGGAGATTTCGATCATTATTTTTGGACAGTGCATTCACAGGAATTATGAAAACCGAATTTGTTGGAGTAATGAAAAATATCTTGAGAATATTTTCGGTTTTGGAAATTCCTTGGTGTCCAAACTTCCTTGTCTATAAATACTTTGAGTTTGCATTTCTAGCAAACTAATACTGCGTAACATAGACTTCCTCTTTTGTCTTTATTACTGGTGAATCCGCCTATCGGAGATGAGAGTAATCTAATTAGGTGAAATCTCTTACGGTCGCTCAATTTAAAGTCTTCTTTGGGATTGAGAAGCTCTAGCGCGACCCGTTGATGGGAAACTAGATATTGCGGTTTATCTTTAGTTTTCGTATTGATTTGATTGACTAAGGTTTCGACAGGGATCTTTAGATTATTGTTAGGTCTAAATATGATCTAGTGATAATCCATTGTTAACAGACTCCGTTCTATGTGTGATTGATCATAAGAGATTCAAGTAGTTGTGTGCATGTGTTTATTGAAGATCTAAGAAGATTTGAAGACAAAAAAGATATTGAAGATTTCTGACTTGGTTTTTACAATCTTTGGTGTGCACAATACTTGTTTGGGAAAAATAGGATCCGACTATAATTGATTTATCCTTTTGGGTATTTTGATAGAATATTTGAGGAAGATCGGCATCAATACGTTTCCTTGTGATTAAAGGTATTGATTGGCTTAATCTTAACAGTTGCCTTTAGGTAATTGAATATAAGATAGATCTTGGAACCTGTCAAAGGAGTTTATGTTAAGATAAACAAGGGAACCTTTGCACAACTCATATCACTTGGTTGAAGAGAGTTGATACCAAACAGATTTGTTGTTCCTTTACTTTTTGGAATACGAACCAAAGGAATTGGTCCAAGTACGTGACTTGTTTACAGGTTGGAGGCGTGGGAATACATAAGGAACTAGGTGAACTATAGTTTTAGTTGCTTGATCTTAACTATACGAAGTTGTCTTATTTTGTATAGCGGCTTAATCATGAGAGTATTCAATTCTGTACTAGGTCCCAGGGTTTTCTGCATTTGCGGTTTCCTCGTTAACAAAATCTTGCTGTGTCATTTACTTTATATTTCCGCATTATAATTGTTTTATTATAATTAAAGTAAATTGCACAAACTTTAATTCCTATTTACTTGATACGTGAATCCTATTGAGTTTGGTTAAGTCTGAACCTTTGTATCAAGTAAACACACTTTGTTGTTGTATTATCTCGATCTCGTATCCATAGACGATCACACAAAGTGTGAACCGGTTTGTTGTATTGTCTCGACTCAGTCCATAGACAATCACTTTCTGGAAAAGGACTTATAGGAAGGAAAAGTAATAGCTTGAGGTATATTTGGGGTACCCTCGCCTTTTCAGGCTCAACTACATTCCATTCCGAAGTTAACTTGGAGTAGGATAGTGTCTGTAGCGGCTTAATACAGTGTGGTGTACAAATCTGGACTAGGTCCTGGGGTTTTTTTGCATTTGCGATTTCCTCGTTAATAAAATTTCTGGTGTCTGTGTTATTTCTTTTCTGCATTATATTTTGTTATATAATAGAAATATCACAGGTTGTGCGTAGTTCAATCAATTAGATAATCCAACCTTTGGTTGTTGATTATATTGATTGACACTTGAACAATGGTCTTTGGTACCGTTCAAGTTGTTTCACATAATAATCAGGATCACTGATTTCTACATGTTTGATTTGCTGATTACATTGTGAAATAGAGATAAAACACTTGGATATATTTTCATTGATTGAGTCTGACTGTCAAGTTGATTCTCTTGAATTATATTGGAGTTTTTCCATACAGATTGCTAAGAGAAATATTGGGTGTCGTTGTTAGACCCCCGCTTTTTCAAACACAATTAGATTCATTGGATTATCAATTGATCTAGAAGTGTTAAGATGAACATGGTTAATAAAAAAGTGTTCATATGGCTAACTTCGGTTAACTATTATTGTAGGACCAGAATATCGCTACAATTATGTTCACGAGAGATTAACGACATTTCTGCGAGCGTCACAGCGAATTCTCCAACAACACTTTGCGAGTGTCACAAAATAATGACATAACAGTTGACGATGGAAGAAACACAAAAAGAACATGATTAACTGGCGATGGTTACAATGCTTGCGAGAAGGAATATTATAGCTACTGCGATAATATCGCGAATGATATCCAAAATTAGAGGATAGCTTAGCTGTCACCCATTATGTAATTTCCAATAAATAGAGATCCAATAGATTCAGGAAAGGATGATGTATTTTTTGAGAGTTAAGAGAGTCTTGAGGAAAGAGATAATTTGAGGAGAGAGAGAAATATTTTGCAGAAAGAATTTTAGAGAGAGAAAATGTATTTTTCTTTATCATCTTCTTCCCCAAAACTAGATTTAGAACTCCATTAATGGAGATTATCAATGTTAATCAAATGTAAAATTAAACAATCATAGTGAAGAATCATGGATGTAGATCAAATTGATCGAACCATGTAAAAATCCGTGTGTCTATTTACAATTTTTAGAATTTTAATCATACTTTTAATATCAAATTAGTTTAGATCAAGAGATTTTATCAAGATATTACAAGGGGTGTGTTGTGAAATCCCGCAACTACATTTTGGCGCTAGAAACAGGGAGGATTAAAGGATTTATCCTTCCTATAATTTGATTGGTTCAAGAGATTTCCATGAAGATTTTTTATTGTTTATATTTTTCTAGATCTAAAAAATTTTAGGTTCAAAAATGGAAATTTCATGGAAGAAATTACACTTTCAGGGAATAAACATCGTCAACAATTTTTCTCTTTCATGTTTTAAGGGGAATATTTGTTAGATCGAAGAAGATTCAAAGAAATTAATTATTAAGGAATTGGGTCTATAAAATTCAGGGGAAAAAATTGAAGTTTCAAAAAGAATTTTACATTTTTGGAAATAATTTTACATTCAGGGACAGGGTCGATTGGTTGATTCAAGAGAAATTTGATGAAGATAACTACGATATGCAGTTTTCTTTTCTGGATCTTTAAGATATGAGAACAAATAGGGAAGTTTTACCGAAATTCCATCTACAGCAAACAACATCAAAAGTTCATCAAAAATTCAGAGAAATCCAGTAACAAGGAGGAAGGGGTTGAATCGTCAAATAACTGCTCAAAAGTGTATTCTTCGCAAGTAAAGATGAGTAGTCAAATTCGTAAAGATGTTAAACAATTATTATCTGCGAAGCAACAGAAGGGATAAGAAGATGAATTCATTAAATTAGTAAAATTAATTTGGTACGATAACGAAAGGAGGCATTAACGTCATACCGGCAGTGAAACGGTGAAATAGCATCTACAATATTCCAGCGAAGCTAACAATTTTTGATTGATGTACTGGCGAGAAATTAATCTTTGAAGAGACAAGATCTTGTGATGAAATAAAATGAGTCACGAAGCAATAGGAGAAGTATTACTTTATAGTCAGCATCTGTCTTTGGAAGATACCACTTTGAGAAGATGAAACATTAATTCATTACATCCAGCGAAGTAAAGGGGGACCGTGATGATACAAAGATGCAGACAAAATAAAATCAAAATGACTAACGACATCGCCAATGACACATCAAAAGGGAATATTCTTAACTTTGATCTCTTAAACTATAATAGTTCATTTTTTAAGAATTGTATTTTTAAGAATTATATTTTCACTTTTGGAGGATACACCTGCGAGGAACTCGCAAAAATATCATTCTAGCTTAATTAATTCTTTTTTATCAGGGACCAGAAGTGAAAAAGCAAACTTTCTTCGTCAACAAAACTTGTCTTATCATTAATATTAGGATAAGGAAGAGTACACGGGTGTTTACATCATACCTTTTAGAGAAGTATCATCACCAGCATACTTCTTATGTTACACACGGGTGTCAACTTCTTATGACGGGTGTTTAAGAGCGATTATTGCTGCAGAGGATGTTCCAGCGATGACTGTTGCATCTCAAGTGAAGTTATCGCAGTACCAGCGAAGACAATTTCTTATTATCTAACGCCCAGTACTCGCAATTAATGGGACCAATTAATTGCAGCATTAATGGGTACAGGAAGTGCTCGCAAGTGTATCCAGCGAAAACAATTAATGGGAAGTGCTCTCGCAAGTGTAGTTGATCTTATAATGAGTACAGGAAGTGCTCCCAATTAATGGGACCAATTATAATATGAAGCCAAACAATTAATGGGTAGTGCTTGCAAGTGTAGTTGATCTTATAATGGGTACAGTAAGTGCTCCTAATTAATGGGACCAATTATAATATGAAGCCAAACAATTAATGGGTAGTGCTCGCAAGTGTAGTTGATCTTATAATGGATACAAGAAGATCTTATATCAAATTGATCTTTTGTAGTGCTCGCAAGTAGATCTTCTAGTGGGTGTAGTGCCCGCAATTAAGGTCAAAACCAATTATACCATCAATTAATAGTGAAATGAGAAGTGCACATGATTCACGAGGTCTACAGCAAAGTTTAATCTCAAATGGGCCAGCGAAGAATGGAATTAAGTACAGAGGAAAAAGTGGAATATTTCAAGTCTCATTTCTCCCATATACTTCTTTTTGTTGCTGCAATAATTACAGTTCTTTTTGCGAGATTTATACATTTCAAGGATGCCAATTTCACAAGCAAACAAAATACTTCGTGAGAAACGGCAGCAACAGAAAATCGCAAGAAAGCTAAGTAACACTTCCTTGAATATTTTACTTACAGAAAATGAAATTTTTTGATTTATTTTACAAAAAGCGATACTATCGCAATATTTCAAAGAACATTTCTAAGATTTCTGAAATTGTAGTTGAAAATTACTAAAGATTTCAAAAATGTTTGATTTAATTTTCCAAAAGCGATATAATCGCAAGATTTCTAAAGTTTCTAAGATTTCCAAACATTTCAAAGATTTTTGATTTGATAGACAAGAGCGATACATTCGCAAAAATTTAAAGATCGCAAAAATTTTCAAAGATTTCAAAGATTACAGAAAATGAAATTATTGCAAAGAGTTCTAAGATTTCAAAAAATTTGATTTAATTTCCAAAACAGCGATATCCTCGCAAGATTACAAAGACTTCAAAATTACAAAAAACCGAGAACATTCAATTTATATATTTCTCTAGAAAATTTCTTTTACAAAAGATTTTTGATTTAAAAAAAAAAAGAAAAAAAACGCGATACAATCGCAAGATTTCAAAGAATATTTCTAAGATTTCAAAAGATTTTAAAGAATATTTGCTTCAACTATGATGTTACGAGAATGAAAGAAGAAATGACAGAAATGAAAGAAGAATTGACAGAAATGAAAGAATTGACAGAAATGAAAAAAATGAAGAAACGCGAAGCTATCGCGAGAAACGCGAATAAAATTTCGTAGAGACATAAGAATAGGACGAACCTTTATGGCGTGCACCCTAGTTCGCGAATAAAATTTCGTAAGAGGCAAATGTAAGACCTAATAGCGCGTCATATGAGGGGGTATCTCTTGACATGATTCAGGGGTAAGGTTATACCGCTGCTGGATCCTGAGTCATGCAGATGGTGGGGTTAAATAAAACCTATCCGGGAGAAAGATCTTGGATTTCCAACTATATAAGGTTATACCCTGGTTGGACGACCGAGAATCTCTTCCAAGAAGTGCAAAGTATGACCAAGGCGCCGAGGTACACGGTTGAGCCAAGAGTGCCCGGAGCGTAGGAAACTCTCTTGCCATTCTTGGTAAGTCTTGGATATGATGCACTTGGCCTGAAGAAAACCCCACTTAGGGTGAAGTCTTGTAACTATAAGCCATATAGGCATAAAGGACAAGAGGCTGCGAAAATAGCTGGTTGTTGGTAAATCTGGATGGGAGGAGCTAGTCTTGTATGGCCGATGTGCCCTCCTTGAAGGGGCAACCATGGGGAAGTTAAGGGCGGCACCCTACATTAGGGAGATGATAAGTGTCTTAAGACGGCAATGTCATGGGGCTTTATGATCGCAAGAACATTTAGGCCTGTCATATTGTCGCGTGACGTAAATTATACAGAGGCAACAAGCCATAAGAGATATGTTAAGATGAGATCAATGGGTTTTTACATGAAATTGTAAAGACGTCCTGCGATTTCATCGCAAGACGGCAATGTCATGGGACTTTATTCTCGCGAGGGGATTTAGACTTGTCATATTGTCGCAGAAAATTCAAAGAAAAATGGATAAGGCAAGATCAATGGGTCAATACATGCAAATGTAAAGACATCCTGCGATTTTGTCGCAGAAGCAAAAATTGGCAAAATAAGACCTTTAATTAGGAAGGCAAAATAAGACCAATAGAATAATTTCAAACTTAATTATTTTCTTTTAAGAATGCAGGAAAGTTTTGTTCATCGCAAGAGAGATAACAAGTACTATTTAGAATCTCTCAGAAATACTATTCAGAATCTCTTAGAAGTATTGTTCAGAATTTCCCAGAAATATTATTCAGAGTCTCTCAAGAGGATTGTCTACAATCTCGCAGCAATATTCATCACAGCACTATTCATCGCGGAACTATTTAGCACTATTCATCGCGGAACTATTCATGATTTCGCAGAAACATTCAGAAATTTGCAAACTCATTCAACATCTCGCAGACTATTTCAGAATTTCACAGGAGAAGTCATTATTTCGCAGAATGAGGCAGAGGCAATTCGTTCATTTAACATTTTCTCAAGGATTCTTCCTTCATAGATAAAGAACAGAGGCAACTATGGATTACCAAGAAGACATTTTATGTTCTTTATCTTCTCGGCAAGAATCATTTCCAAAATGGTCAAGAATTTTCACCAGAAATGAAATGAAGTGATAACAGAGGCAATACCTATGATTTTCATTCAAGGACGGAATATATTATGATTTTCATTTTTTTCAAGGATACGGATACTTCGAATATTCAAGAGATTTAGTACTTTCTTAGCAAAGATATGGAAACAATAGGCAAGGCACGTACTTTTCAAGTCTAGTATTCTTTCGCTCGTTCCTTCATTAACAAAAATCAAAGACTACTACAACAACAAATTTTTTCTTAAAGATTACTTTTCAAGCAATATTCAAGAAAAAAGAGGCAAGATGTAGGACCAGAATATCGCTAAAATTATGTTCACGAGAGATTAACGACATTTCTGCGAGCGCCACAGCGAATTCTCCAACAACACTTTGCGAGTGTCACAAAATAATGACATAACAATTGACGATGGAAGAAACACAAAAAGAACATGATTAACTGGCGATGGTTACAATGCTTGCGAGAAGAAATATTATAGCTACTGCGATAATATCGCGAATGATATCCGAAATTAGAGGACAGCTTAGCTGTCACCCATTATGTAATTTCCTATAAATAGAGATCCAATAGATTCAGGAAAGGATGATGTATTTTTTGAGAGTTAAGAGAGTCTTGAAGAGAGAGAGAAATATTTTGCAGAAAGAATTCTAGAGAGAGAAAATGTATTTTTCTTTATCATCTTCTTCCCCAAAACTATATTTAGAACTCCATTAATGGAGATTATCAATGTTAATCAAATGTAAAATTAAACAATCATAGTGAAGAATCATGGATGTAGATCAAATTGATCGAACCATGTAAAAATCCGTGTGTCTATTTACAATTTTTAGAATTTTAATCATACTTTTAATATCAAATTAGTTTAGATCAAGAGATTATTATCAAGATATTACAAGGGGTGTGTTGTGGGAAATCCCGCAACTACAATTATTGAGCCAACTCAATATACACGTTTAAGTACGATTACCCATATCTAAATGAATGTATATTTAATTTGTGTGTAACGAGCTAAGACCATCTAACAGTAGAAAGATATTAGATTGAATCTTAAATCAGGTTTCATCTAACAGTGAATATTGATTGCTTTGTTCCAAAGCTATCAAACCCTGATTTGAAGATTATATAAGGGAGAACTTTAGCAACTGGGAAACCCAATCCCCACACCTCTTGTGTGATACTTGTTGCGACTAGAGTCGATTCTCCTTTAACATAGGTTTTTCCTAAAACCATTATAGGTTAACGATTTAAAGACTCCATTGGGATTCTGAAGCCAGACCCAACTATTTTCTCTGTAGTTGCGTGTTCTAATCTTACTTGTTTTATCGTATTGAGTACTATCTTCTCTAAGATTTCCTCTAGATTTATCTCTGATAGGTAGGATATAAAAAGTAACCACAAACCTCTTCGTCTCATTCTTTGTGATTCCACAATAACTTGTTCTACTACCATATAGTTAAGTTATTGTGAGGTGATTGATATTTCTAGGCTGTTCTTCGGGAATATAAGACCGGATTATCAATTGGTTTCTGTTCACCTTGATTTATCAAAAGACGGAACAAACTTCGCAGGTATTTTTGTGGGAGACATATTTATCTATTAAAATAGACTTTTCTGTGGGAGACATATTTGTTTATCAAGTCTTCGACTTTGGGTTGTAGCAACTCTTAGTTGTGGGTGAGATCAGCTAAGCGAATCAAGTGCATAGAGTCATGCTGGGATTCATAGGCGTAAGGAATGAGACTGTACCTTAATCAGTGTGATATTGGTTAGGGCTCAACTACATTCCAGTACGAAGTTAACTTGTAGTAGGATAGAGTCTGTAGTGGCTTAATACAATGTGGTGTTCAAATTTGGACTAGGTCCTGAGGTTTTTTTGCATTTGCGATTTCCTAGTTAACAAAACTTCTGGTGTCTGTGTTATTTCTTTTCCGCATTATATTTTCTATATAATTGAAATATCACAGGTTGTGCGTAGTTCAATCAATTGGTAAATCCAACCTTTGGTTGTTGATTGAAATTGACAGACACTTGAACATTGGTCTTTGGTACCGTTCAAGTTGTTTCTCATAATAATCAGCCTCACGGATTTCTATCTATTTGATTTGCTGATTACATTGAGAAACAGAGATATAACTCTTGGATATATTTTCCTTGATTGAGTCTGACTGTCTAGTGTATTCTCTTGGAATTATATTGGAGTTAGTCCATACATATTTCCTAAACGAAATATTGGGTGTGGTTGTTAGACCCCCGCTTTTTCATGCTCGAGTCGAGAGATCTCCAAAACCACACGGATACGTGACATATTCAAAAAGGAAAAAAAAAAACACAGAATCATTAAACGAAACGCAAGGCTATTTATAGGAAATAAATAATTAATGCGATAATTAATAAATCAACTATGGCCAACAACCAGCCCATAATGATCAATAAGATTTGACTAACGTCAAAACTCGTCGTTATAATCATGTCTCTTACATAACCCAAAATGGAATACATGTTAACAGAACGAGCCTTACAAATAAAAACTTCTCAATCAAAACTCGTTATTACAACAACTCGTTATCACAATATCGCCACTCATATCAACGCCAACAGACTAAGATCCACGACGACACCGCCCAAGCATCTTTCACAAAAACACCTCGATCCACCTCACATGATACGCAGCCAAAACCCGTAACGTCAAATACCTGGGGGAAAAAAGAACCGAAAAGGAGGGGGGAGGACGCGGACATCCTTCAATAATACAAAATAGTTGATATGATAGAAAGCAAATATATCAGCATTCAAAACAAATAAGCATAGATTAAAGTATCCACAAATATCCTCAAAGAGCGCAATCAAGCACGCCACATTGTTCAAACAAAAAAACAAAAAAGAGAGGATGGGGAAGAAGGAATGAAAATAGAGTGCGTCAAACAGACTGGAACGCGGACTAGTCTTGCCTAATCCTGTCAAGATCCACGCGAACCTCATTCTCAGCCATCTCCACTTGCTAAGGCGTACTAGTCGTCGTTCCCACGCTAGCAAAAAGCTAGTTCAGCGTCATATTCTTCTCGGAAGTCGCCTTGGAAAGTTTAACCAATTTCTTATCTAGCTGGGAGATCTGGCATGGAAGATGCACGCGTAAATCATTCTGGTATTTCACTTTAACCAGCAGCTCATTCAACCACTACATAGGAAAGCCAAGGCCAACCGCTGATTAAATAGCAGCCTCCTAACCTTACAACACACCCGCGCTAATAAGACTGTCCTTCACCCGTGAAAGATGGTCAGCTACTTCGAGGAGATTTTTATTCATATAACATAGAGTCCTCAAGTCAAGGATTCCCTCCTTCACCATATGGCTGCACCGCTCCACGATATCCCTATAAGTAACAATGAAGGTAGAAGGAACCCATAAGCCATGCACCCGCTTGTAAGTTGACTGATCAACACCAGCCTCGGCAGCATCTACCGCTATTGAGAAGTGAAATTTAACATCTTCAGGGACCAACAAGTTTAATGCGCTTCGTAGATCCGTCACCATCAAGATTAATGCGTTTTCCACCACCCACACTACTAGAACCATATTGCTTGACAGAATCTCTACGCTTACTAACCATGTTTAAAAAAAAAAAAGCGGAAAGAGCGCGATACGTAAGAAAAATCAATGTAGTAAAACAAACAACAAACACTTTAAAAAAAATGAAAAAAAAGGAGGGAGGAGAGGCCAACCTCGGAAATAGGAGGATCAGGAGAAGGATCACGAGGCTTTGAGCGAGAAGCCAAGGAACTATAAGAGGACGCGAAGTCGCTTGAAGAACCTGCAAAATAAATAAAATGTAATATTATGAATAAAGACTTAGACGTATAAATAGAGCAAAAACAAAAGATACCATGAATTAAATAACGAGACGCGTGTGAGATAGAGAATGTGAAGTTACCTTCAGGAAAATTCGACTGAGGTGCCACTTGATCAGAAAGCCCACCCAAAACTGAACGAGTCGACCCAATAGGACTCAGTGAATCCAAAACATCACTCGGAGATTCAAGAGCCTGACCCCTAACACGAATGATTTCAGTTCGTAAAGGAGTAAC
The DNA here is from genome assembly GCA_023529315.1 of Papaver bracteatum. NCBI lineage: Eukaryota > Viridiplantae > Streptophyta > Magnoliopsida > Ranunculales > Papaveraceae > Papaver > Papaver bracteatum. The sequence continues at coordinate 1,901,380 of JAJJWX010000433.1, forward strand.
CGAAGATAAGTGCAAAAGTGGATATACCTATCCAGAACCTTTCGACAATTTGACACCAAGACCCTGTATACGATCCATGAATGAAGGAGTCGGACTACCACCAGTGATGAGTGCCAAATAGTGCATATTTATACATCTTTTTATTGGCAATTAACTCATTTTTTGCGCTTTAAAATCAGATATTATCCCAAATTCTGTATTTTCTCTGTTTTCAGGAATAAATACTTGTACTAATTAATTTTGTGTTTTTAGGTACTAAATAAAGCTTGGATACTTTGAGAAGTGGTAGGCCTAAAAAAGTAACCTACAAACTAAACTGCAAGTGCACAGTGTCGACAAGCAACATAGGGCAAGCACAAGTCGAACCACGGAGACTTGGGCAATGTTGAGTTGTTTCTTTAGGAAGAATAAACTGATTTGTGGAGAGTAACCAAAAAGGGTGTTTGTGTAGATACGACTAAGAAGTTGGTTGCTAAACAAATCTATGAGACTATAACCAAAAAATAAATAAAGATGCAATGAGATCAGAAAATAGTTAAGTAGAGGATGCTAAGGCAGTTGAATTCACTACCTAATCTATGCCAAACTGTTTTAGTTTCAAATTATGTTCTTGTACCTTTATAATGGACACCAGTGAAGGTTCAAGCCTGATGTTTAATCCAGGGTAATCTTGGGTTGGAGAGCTTAATATAAACTAAGGTATTAATCCCTAGTATTAGTTGTCTGATTAAAGTACAACTAATCACAGACTAATTGCTTCAATTAAGCATAAGTTGGAGCATTCAATTGCACAAATTCTAACAACCTAGGATGCATAACATACTAAGTGAGAGTTATGTGAAAGGGTTCTCTAGATTAAACCCATCCTTACTCACTGAAATGTAACAAGAACAAGATTGAAAATAAAAACAAACTAGCAGTAAATTAAGAGCTTCATATCTGCCATAGCAGAATTGTTTAGAACATGAGTAATATTGGTATAATAAATATACTGAATTTAAAACCTAAAGCCTAGCACAAATTGCACCAGCTACTCCATCACATCCTTTCCTTTACAACTGCCTCTCTAATTTATACAAAATTCTCCATTTCTTCAACCCTAATTTCAACAAATTTCAAAATAGAAAATTCGTATTTTTGTTGCTTTTGAGAACTCACCACTTTGTGTTCTTCAATTGTCCCCTGCTGCTGCTCGTTCTTCTCCCACGCCTATGCTTTCTCTTCTCCCATACCTATGCTTTATCTTCTCCCATGCCTCTGCTTTCTCTTCATCCACTAACTGATGTCGAATTTGTTGAGAGATCGAGAAATTGACCTAGATTCATTCTTGCAATTTGTAGGAATCAAATCATAGGGTTTAACAAATTGGGTATGAAGGAAAGTATATAAAACTCTCAATTGGGGTGTCAGGGGATATGGATGATGAGGAAGAAGGAGAAAGGTGGTCGGGTGAAGGTATGGGTTCTGTAAAGATGGTGGTGGTGTTGTCTGGCATGTAGAAGAAAAGGATAGACGGCTAGACTGTGAGGTGGATGCTTCTAATGTTGATGCATCAAGTGAAGATGCCATAGGATGCATCTGCTTGATTCGATCCAACGGTTCAGGATGGAGGCGGGTTTGGCTTCGGGTATGGGCTTGGATATAGGTATCTTCCACAGTCGCTAGTCTCCAGTTTTCTGCTCTTTTGGCTCCTCAATTCATCTAAGCTTTATTTAGTACCTAAAAATACAAAATTTTAGTACAAATATTTATTCTTGAAAACACAGAAAATACAGAATTTGGGATAATATATGATTCTAAAGCGCAAAAGATGAGTTAAATGCCAATAGAAAGGTGTAAAAACATTCACTATTTGGCACTCATCAAATACCCCCAAACCTGAATTTTACTTGTTCTCAAGTGAAACAGAAATTAATAAATCCTAACTATACCACTGTCGTTGGTCTCTCGAATGCATTTAGCGTACGCACTAAGCCTTTAAACCCCTAGGTGTCCCTAGTGGACGCGTTGTAGTCTCTTGAGGGCCTACCAGAGATGTACCCACAAAACCTTCTCCAACTTCAGAGCGTAAAAGAGTCCCAAGCATCCAAGGAGCTATGAGGACATAGAGTTTCTGCATGCTAGTAACACAAAGTTAGAACTACCAAAGAATGCATTCTCATCCTTAAGAGTTGAGCGAGAAATAACCATACCATATGAAAGAATTCGGGTTCGAGAGTAATCACAAGCCTCGACTTCTGCCTCACCAATAGGGTTTTATGATAATTGTACTAAAAAAGATCGCTTTTTTAGTCTCTCATGTATGCATACAGGAATAAAGAGAGAAATCCTGCACACGTTGATGGTGGGAAGGAAAACCTTCCGTAATAATTTCTGGAGACTCCACAGAATTATGGACAAAAAGAATCTTTTTCTGATGATCTCTATGAAAGGAAATCAACCATTAGCAAGGATGGGAGTACTCACTTACCTTCACATCCGATCAGCAAGCAACACCACTCTCACCGTATCCATAGAAATGTCTTCAATCCTCGGTCTTCGGTCTTCAACTGTTGATGACGAAGATCTTGAACTTCTTAGAAACTTGACAATTTGTAACTTTTCTCCTCAATTTCCTTGTTGCTAGGATTTTTCTTCTTGAATTCTTCTTCTTTACCATGGTGGTATTAAAACTAAACTAGGAAAATAAATTGATTTTTTTTATAATTTTTGATTATAACACATGAAATGAAAATAACAACAAAAACAATGAAACTACTAACTCCATGGATGAAGGACTTTATCACTCAATTCTTCACAACTTGTATTGTCTTGATTTCATAAACTTCACTAATTCTCATCTTATTTTCTTTTCTTTGAATTTGTAAAATACCTCTTGAATTGTTGCATGTAAACCTTGGACTAATTCTGATGTTGCTCTACTCATTGATGATGATGTGTTTCTATGGATCTGATAATGTTGTTGAGAGAGAGAGAGAGTGATGCTAATTTCTATAAGAAGGAGTTTTCATCTTTAAACGTCACCCTCATGATTGACAAAATTAGCACTCAAGAGATCAAAAATAGTGCTGAAAGTGGTGCGAAGTTGGGTAGCTCACCATTCCTACCCGAAATTGACATATAGTGACACACACTCTAAAAGATTTTTTATAAAGTCACAAAAATTGAAGGTTGGTGCCTCGCTTGATGTAAAAATGGGTAGTCTCCACTAAGGGTGTAGTTGCAGGAAATCCTACACTACACCCTTGTTAAGAATTTATGATAATCAACTCAAATTTGAAGATTAAAACGACACTTTAATCTTTAATTTTCAGAAATATTCCAGGGAATGTTAGAACTCAAGAATACAACCTTTCTCTTTGAGTTTCTCTCTCCTCAAGACTCTCTCAACTCTTAAAAATACATCATCCCTCCTGAATCTAGTGGAACTCTTTATATAGGGAATTACATAGTGGATGACAGCTAAGTTTTCCTCTTATTTCGGATTTACTCTGCGATCTCATCGCGGTAATTATAATGTTCATTCTCGCAAGCTTTGTAACCATCGCGGGACAAACATTCTTTTCTCATGTTTTCTTCAATCGCCAGCTATTACGTCACTCTTTTGACTGCTTTTGTGACACTCGCAAAGTGTTGTTGAAGAGCTTGCAGTGATGCTCGCTGGGAAGTGTTGTTAATCTCGCAGAGAAGTGTTGTAGCGATATTTTGGTCCTATATCTTGCCTCTTCTCATGTCTTTTCTACGAAGAAGAGAAGATCATGAGAACTTTAAAATGCCGCAACTACTTATCTTTTCAGATTTCTCTGTTCTGACACATTTTTGTATCCTTCGCCAGCTGTTTTCACGTATTCTCTCTTCTAATAAATTTTTGACACGTCCTCTCTAACCGCTGTGATCTGACCGCTCGTGTATTTTCTTTGCATTTATTGCATTCATCTTCTTCGAGAAATCTCTTCTTCTATAAATACTCCTTTCATTCTTTTCTTTTCCTCTTTTACTTTCTTATTCTTTCTCTCCGTAACTTCTCTGCAAGTTTACTGTTCTTTTGTAAATTGCGTGTCTATTACCGCTGTGATTTTTTTCTTATTTTTCAACTTCTTCATTCCCATACTTAAAAAATGGTTGTTGCTGGTGCTAAAAATTTGGCTGCTTTTGGTGAGATGCGAGAAAAACTCAAAAGTAAAGGTTTAAATTTGTCTACAATTCCAGATCAAAGTCCTAAATCCGAGCTTTCCATCAAATTATTCTCTGATCATCAATGTTCTCGCGAGAAAGTTATAATATCGCTAGGTCAACTTGATGCTGGTCTTCCCATTCCTCTCTATGACCCGAATCTTCCCTTATTTAATGAAATAATTTCTCACGAGAAGTTCTCGCGAGCAGTATATCAATTGGGTGGAGATTGTATTCGATTACTTCTTGAATATGCTTCTCGTGGTGCCAATAAAGGATCTCGCTACCCTGATACTGCGAAGAATCCTCAATTCAAGGATGTTCCAATCATTCCCGCGATGTATACTGTGGATAATTTTTTCATCAACTATGACATAATCCCCATGAAGAGAGATCGCACTTGCTGGGGTGTCCGCTTGCAAAAGAAAGATAAGATTGCTGAAGATAAAGCTCTTATGTTAGATATTGATTGGCATACAAATAACAATCAAGGTCCTCGCCAATCTAGCGATGACAAGTGGTTTATTTTTCCTCTAATTTTAGAGGGTACGTATATTTCTGGCACTCATGCCTTGCCTGCAAATCTCGTGGAATACCAACCATAGGTGTTCTATTGGACTGAGGAAGATAAAGAAGTATGCCCTCCTTAGATCTTCATATAACAAGTCATTTTTATTAATTTTCCTTGATTTTCGTATCCTTAAGCTCTCGCTGATTATGCCTTTTTATTAGATTGAGAGATTGAAGACCAACTATGAGAAGTTTAGGAAACCTGCTACTCGTTCAGCTCTTCAATTACTCACAAATGAAGTAAGAAATATTTCTTTAAATCTTAACAATATATTGTTGCCTCTATTTCTTATCTTTATCTGTGCTCGCAGGTAATCGAAGAATTAGAACCAATGGAACCAAAAACCAAGGTGAAATCTTCAAATAATCGCAAGGGAAAATCTAATGCTCCTCCCAAAGGGAAGCCTACTGCTCCTCGCAGTGAAGAATCTGACGATCCTCCCTTAAAGAAAAGAAAAACCCAACTTTCTTCTTCTTCAACTCCTCAACCCATTCAAAAAAAATTAAAAGAAAAGAAAAACCCAACTCTCTTCTTCTTCAACTCCTCAACCCATTCCAAAAAATTTAAGTGTTTATTTTGATAAGGACAACGATGATGATGATAATGACATTCCTTCCATGAAAGATTCTTCCTCTTCTGAGTCTTCAATGGCTCAATTATCCAAGATTTTTGGCGATATTACTCATGGTATCGCTAATAATCATGGATATGAAGTTCTTAATGAGACATCCCAGGCTCTTGCCAAAGTCTGCGATGCTCCCATATTGGTAAGTAATGATTCTCTCTAAGGAATCTCAAGATCGCTGACTCCCAGTCTCTTAAATTCTCTTGGTACCCTGGTATGTTTTAATTTCTTCAACCTGTTTATGTATTTATTCCATCGCCAAGCCTTAACTTATATTTTTCTCTCGCAGGTTGGAAGAGCTTCCTTTGTTGTTGCCTCTGATTTAGACAAAAGGGGTGCATTTTCTCAAAAAAAGAATGTTGTTCTTCGCCAAAAGAATGAAGAACTTAAATCTGAATTCACTATTCTTCACGAGAAGAATGAACAAATGGAAGCTGAACTTGCTAATCTTCGCGAGAAGAATAAAGAACTTGAAAATAATCTTTCTCAACAATTTCTCAAAGTATCCAATCTTGATACTGTTAACAAACAACTCTTAGGTATGATAACCTTCTTCTTTTCCTTCATAATTTTATGTTTCACTATTCTTTCTTACTTGATTTATCATTCTCGCAGACATTTATTTTCTTACTGATGAGGCTTTAACCATTCGCTCTTTTCCTGAACCAATAGACAATGATACTCTTCCAGAACTTCTTAATAATTCTTTAAATAACCCTTCCAATATTAATTCTCTTTCCATAGATGAACTCAGATATAAGTTTTGCCTTTTAGAAATTGACTACAGATCTTGTTTAGATATAACTCACAGATTCAAACAACTTTATCAAAATTCCAAAGTTGAGATTAAAACTTTAAAGGTCAAGAACAAATATCTTTCAAAAGACAAAGACCGTATATCTAGACAAGGGGATGAAACCTTAGCAAATTTCCATAAGACCATTCTTGAAGTTCAAATTGAAAGGGATGGGCTTATCCGCGAGAAGGAAGGTTTTATTGAAAGAGAAAACCAAATTCGTTCCCGTCTTCTTATATATAATGATGTGGAGTTTTCTTGGGCTGCGAAAGTTCTTGACAATGCCAGAACTAATTTAGGTGTAGATGTCAGTCTTCATGTTGAACAAGCGGCTTTAATTAAAGACATGATTTCTGAAAGACAAGGTTGTTAGTCATCCTTCGTTATTATTTTCTTGTTTGTATTGTTCTTCCTTGCAAAATTTTCAACTTGTTGTTATATACTTGCAGGAGCTGAAAAGAGATATCTTGAAAGAATTGGGAACCTTGAAACTGACAAGAGTCAACTCGCAAATAATCTTACTGCTCGCAACGAGAAGTATTCATGAGTGAAAGACCAATTAAGGATTACTACCGCGAACTTTAATACCACTCTTATTGATGTTCGCAATAAATCCATTAAACTGGTTTGCGATGATCACGACATTCCTTATTCTTCATATCCTGATCTTGCAAAGGAAATTCCAGCAAAAACTCCAAACCTTGTTATTTTCGATAGTGAAGCTGAGGAATCTGGTGATAATGATAATGAAGAAAAATCTGGCGAGGGGGAGAAATCTGATGAAGGTGAAGATAATAATGACGATGAAGAAAAATCTGGCGAGGGGGAGAAATCTAATGAAGTAAATAGTGATAGATCTAATTAGTTATGTTTCTTGTTTTTGTCTTCCTTGTAATTTTATACACTTATTTTCTGCTTCTCATAATATTTCTGCGAGTTTCTCCAACTTGATCTGTAAATTTCTTTTGCTTCTATCTGTACGAATTAAAAACAATCCTTTTCTGCAACATAATCAATCAACATAATTATTACCCTTTAATTATCTGTATAAATATACCATTTAATAATATCTATGCAATTTTATCATATGATGGATGAATAATAATTTCATCATTCTATGCATTCCCATACTTGCCTCTATTATTCATTTGCAATATGAAAAAATAGAGTAGAGATTAGATATTAGTTGTAAATCAAATTAAATTTGCCTCAATATCGGCGAGGTTATCGCTAGGAATAATTGCATAACTTCATGATCTATGCGTAAAATCGCAAATCTCATAAATTCTGCGAGTATTATCGCAGTAATCTTATGGTCTTATTATGCCTTCCTAATTAAATGTCTTATTTTGCCACATTTTTTCTTTCTGCGACAAAATCGCAGGACGTCTTTACATTTGCATGTATTGACCCATTGATCTTGTATTATCCATATTTTTTCAACATCTCTGCGACAATATGATAAGTATAAACTCTCTTGCAAGAATTAAACCTTATGACATTGCCGTCTTGCGATGAAATCGCAGGACGTCTTTACATTTTCATGTAAAAACCCATTGATCTCATCTTAACTTTACTCTTATGGATTGTTTCCTCTGTATAATTTTTGTCACGCGATAATATGACAGGCCTAAATTTTCTTGCATAAAGCCCCATGACATTGCCGTCTTTAGACACTTATCAGCTCCCTAATGGAGGGTGCCGCCCTTATCTTACCCCTGGTTGGCCCTTCAAGGAGGGAACATCGGCCATACAAGACTAGCTCTTCCCATCCGGATTTTCCAACAACCAGTTGTTTTCGCAGCCTTTTGTCCTTTATGCCTATATGGGTTATAGTTACAAGACTGCACCCTAAGTGGAGTTTTCTTCAGGCCAAGTTCATCATATCCAAGACTTACCAAGAATGGCCAGGGTAGTTTCGTACGCCCCGGGAACCCTTGGATCAACCGTGTACCTCGGCGCCTTGGTCATACTCTACACTTCTTAGAAGATATTCTCAGACATCCACCATGGTATAACCTTATATAGTTGGAAATCCAAGATCTCTCTCCTGGATATGTTTTCTTTAACCCCAACATCTGCATGATGTTCCAGCAGCGGTATAACCTTATCCCTGAGACATGTAAATAGATACCCCCTTATATGACACACTATTAGGTCTTACATTTGCCTCTTACGAAATTTTATTCGCGAACTAGGGTGCACGACATTAAGGTTCGTCCCATTCTATTAATCTCTGCGAAATTTTATTCGCCTTTCTTGCGAGTATTGAAACTCTGTTAAAACTTTATTTCTTTAATTTTCTTTCTTCTTGCATAATTCTGCAATCTCTTTCAAACAAGGTATTCTTTTCAATTACATTTTCTTCAAACAAACCATTTATAAACTTCTTAACTTTCATTGCTTTATCTCTCTACTTACTGTTTTCTATTGCTACCTTCGATTAAGGTTTTTATGAGTTTTCGTAGTAGTAATTAAGATTCATTCTCTCGGATGTTGTTAATATTAAATTAAAAGGTTTAAATAAAATAATAAATAGAAGAGAGATTCACTGGGCTTAGGATTTCAAAGAATTCATATCAATAGATTCAATTATTTATTCTTCACCAATTATAGCTCAAGGAATAAAAACACAGACTCTTATTTTGACAAAGTAGATCCTCAAAACATTAATTATATCCCCTAAGCATAGATTATCTAAACAAAGCATAAACTATCTAATTGAATCACAACTAATTTTATCGAATCATAAATCAATTTAAAATAAGTGCAAAATTCAAATAGAAAATAAAACAACTTCACCCATGTATGAAATTCAGCTTCCTCCGTCGACCTAGTGTTGGGGTTTAGCTTCTCATGATAAAAAAAACACTCAAAAATATAATTCATAGATCAAATGGTGTTTTTATTAAAGAAAAATAATTATACAGCGAGTTTGCAACGCTTTATCACTGTTACAAAATCCACCGTTACAATGAAATGCTTATGTTGTTGCTAGTGTTGCTGTTACAGAAAACAAATGCTTTGTTCTGTCGCAGAAAACTGTCGTTCATGGAAAAGAACTACGACAGTTTAAAACGACAGACTACAAGTGTAGTCTGTTCTTCTTCATCGTCTTCTCTGCAACCTTTTATTCTCGCCCCCAACTCTCTATATCACTGGTATGTATCCTCAGCGTCTCTTTTATATCCAACAGCAACTCCAAATATCGGTAATTAATCCAGAATAATCCTCCTTTACTCTCTGCTATTTTCTAAGAATGATTTTTCCTTTTATTTCTCAGCACGCGTCTGTTGATGATTCTCCCATATCTTTTGTTGATTCAACACATTCTTATACGCTAACCCTCCGAATATATTTGACGAATAATATGTTCTTCCCTGTTTTAGAGGTACACCAAATAAAGCCGAGTTTTCATTCTTCATACACGTGAAAGACGTGTGTAGATAACGAGCACATGATACTTGTGTAAATCCCTGAAAAATATCCAACAGAATCTTCCCAAAATCACTCGCAGAAACCCATGAATATCACCTCTTCTGAGTTATCAAGTCCACGTATATCCTCTTATTTTCTCGCTTTTAACTTGCATACCAATCCTTTTTAAAGCTAACGGGATAATCCTTATCATTTTCCAAGCCAAACTCCTACAAATTCTCTCCAAAAATCGATCTAGGGAATACTCAGTAAACAACTCACTTTTCCCGCCAAAAACAGTTTCTAAAATGAAGAAGGAGATGGTTAGCCCTTAGCGAAGTCTGAAGTGACTTTAGTACGTGGGTGGAAATAGTATCCAGGGGTGCAATAGCTGTGGGTTCCCCTTAGTAATTAAGGTACCCCTTATTCGAAAAGGGGGTCCGTTTAGCAAATCTCCTCAGGGGTGCCTTTAACAGTTTTTCAAGCCGATTCTTCTAAAAATATTTATTTGCCAAAAACACCTACAAACAAGATTATTAGTGATAAAATCGAGACCTAGGTAATATAAATATGGGTATAAAATGGTGCACTTACGTGCTTATCAGCCTTCTTATTGCGCTTTGCTATTTTCTCTTCACTTGCGAGACGCTCGCCATTAATTTGTCACCTTCATCTTCTTGCTATTTTTAGCGAGGATTGATTCCGCATCATTTCATATTCTCTCTGTTCCATTGCATCGACCATAAATTTGTTACCTCTTTGTTTCTGCTTGACATTCTGTTTCCAATTTCTATTTCTCGCGGATCTTTCTTCGCAGGTTTCCATGTCAATTTCATAGCATTTCTTGCTTTCTCCCCAATCTCCTTTAATGACTCCGGTACCCTTTGGATGTGGAAACTTAATGCATTGATGATAAGTTGATGCCACACCTAATATTCCATGCAACCATGGTCTGCCAATCAAAGCATTATAAGGTGATTCAATGTCAACAACACAGAATAAGATTATAGAAGATATTCCCTTTAATGTAATTCGCATTGTAATCTCCCCTTTGGGCTTGTTAGAAGTATCATTAAAACCATAGATTTTATATGTTGATGGTATTAGATCTTTGTCTCTTCCACCCATGGTTTTGTAGGTATGATAGAATAAGATGTCAACTGAACTCCTTGTGTCTATTAGAACTCTATTGATGGCCCAAGAATCTTCATTTTCATCATCATTTTCTTCATCTTCTTCTTCTATCTGCTTTGGATTTATCTCTAACCTAACCACCATTGGGTTGTCATGCGTCTCTCCAGGCTCTGGTACTTCTTGTGCAGTGAAGGAAATAGTTTGCTTCTTCCATTCTTTTAATGGCGAGGCTCTCGAAATATTCATTATCTCTCTTCCATCTGTGTCTCTAGCGAAGACTCTGCTTAGAACATTATCATGGAAATCTTTAATAGTTCTGTATGAATGTACAACGGAATTACAAAACAAATTCTTTTCTTTATCCCCAACTTCTATTATGAATGTTTCTGTTCCTTTTACAGCATTCACTCTGCGAATTTCTGGTGCTGGCGGTAATTGCTAAGATTGTGGATGTCCTACTAGAAAGTGATTTAGCTTCCCCTGATCAATCATCCTTAAAATTATCCTCTTTACATTCCTGCAATCATTTACTGAGTGACCATGAAAGTGATGGTAAGGACAAAATTCTTGACTTCGATTATTTGGATGTGGCTCTTTTCCCATATTCCATGGTGATGGTATGTTTTCCATCAGAATGATAGCTTCCCAAATTTTTTCTATACTAGCATTTAGAGGTGGCATCTTAATTTATTCCCATATTATCTTCTGATTACCTTGGCTTCTGAAATTGTTTTGCCTCTGACCACCATATGTTTCCTGTGGTAGATCAAGTCTTTGGATTTTTTTATTTCCTCCGAGATTGTAATAATTCTTCTCCCTTTCATAATCTTCTTGATCTCGACTGCCCATCGCTACTAACTTCTGCTGGTTATCAATCACCACTTTCTCTTGTTGTGCCTGCGAGGTGCTCGCCACATTGTTAATCATTTTAGGAAGTAAACTTTCGTTTGCCGCTACTGAGATGGTGTTTTCGATTGGATATGATTCCATTTCATTTTGTTTCTCCTCCAAAGCAATGTATTCTTCTTGTAATTCTCGCAGCTCTGTCATGGTGATTGTATTTTTGATTCTGAAAATTTGTATGTATAGTAAATTAGTTGCGAACATTTCATTGATGAAAGATAAAATGAGGTATCTTTCATCCACTCTTCCAACCATCTCGTTGCACATTGACTTCCATCTCATGGTTAAGTGCTTCAAATTCTCGCCAATCCTCTGTTTTAATCCAAATATATCTTCAATGCCTGGCCGCGATGAATTGTTGCTTATATATGCTCCTAGAAATGTAGCTTGCAAATGATCAAAAGAAGTTATAGTATTTTTTGGCAATCCCTCGAACCATTTTAACGCTTCGCCAGTTAAGTTAAACGCAAAATACTTTCACAATACAGCATCATGATTCTCCCATTGTAGCATACACCTGACATAAGCCTTAACATGCTGAACAGCACAAGTAGTTCCATCAAAGATACTGGTTAATGTTGGTAAATTGCATTTAGGGGGTATTCCTATTAGCTGTACTTCCTGAGCGAAAGAGGTTCTCGCAGCTTCAATTGCTTCATCAAGTTGCCTTCTGCCTCCTTCTCTTCTATTGTTTATCATTCCTCGCATTTTCGCTAGTTCTCTCAATATTTGCTCATTCTCAGCTGAATTTTGCTCCATTGGTCTCTTTAATGCAGTTTCTCTTCTTCTGCGTTCTTGTCTTTCTTGTCTTGCGAGATTTTGTGCATCTTCTTCTTCATCTTCATCTTGTCTTTCTCTGCGATTTTCTCTTTCACCTTCTTCTTGAAATCGCAGCTGATTATGTTTTCTTTTTTCTTCTCTGCGAGTTTCTTCATTTCTCATCATTTCTCCTCGCTGTCTTTCTATTCTCCTCTGTATTCGATCATACTCTTCCTGAATATTATCATTATAACGATTTTGTGTACGTCTCCTTTCTCGATTTTCATGGTTATTCTGTCGCACTGCCTCTTGAAATTCTTGTTCTTCTACTTCTGCCCTTAATCTTTCTCTCTCGCAAGATAGACGTGCTTGTTCAGCATAATGTCTCTCAATTTATTCTTCAATTATTCTTCGATTTCTTTGAATCTCTCGCCCATGTAATATTCTCCTACCTTCTTCTCGATTTTCTTCACAATTTTGGTTGTTTCCTCCCTCTTGATTTCTATTGTTCCGTCTATCATCCAAAATTTCGTCACGCGGATCATGGCGATCATCAATTATTTCTTCTTCCCTATGATGTTGTTCTTCATTTGGATTTTGCATTCCTTCTCGAATATTTTCTCTAACATTTATCATAGGGGAATTTCGCTTTGGTCCTTCTCTAAATGACCTTGAACTTGATCTAACAGTACTTCTCGATCTCCTTCTCTGTAATCTTAAATTTTCCATTATTAACTCATGATTCTGTCTTGTTAAATTTGCACGTTCTTCCTCTTCTAATCTCCTTTCCTCTTGTACTCATTGTCTTAAATCAGCTGCTATTTCATTTTCACCTTCTCCATGAATTAATCCTTCAACTACTGCTTGATCTCTTTCCTCCCTTCTTTCATTTCTTAATTGTCGATCTTCTGCTTCTTCCATCGAATTCGATTTCCAAGTATGCACACTCACTCTATCATAATCCACAACTCTATCTTGTATTTGTGTTTGTTGATTCGGCTGTTGAATTTGATTTTCCCCTTTATTTCTTATTGTATTTCTTCTTGTTCTTACTCTTTAAGATTCTTCCATTTCATTTGTTCTTCCTCCTGCAAGTCTTTTACTTCTCATTACGGTTGTTGGTGGTTTTGATGTATTTCTTATTCTTCCAGCCATTAATTCTTATTAAACTGTTGAAGATTGCGTAAGATTTTTTTTTTACTAATTGTTCCAAATTCCTTCTAATCACAATGTCAATTTTTACCTTTTTCTTCAAATATCCCTCAATTCATCCCTGTTTTGGGTGCCAAAATGTAGTTGCAGGAAATCCTACACTACACCCTTGTTAAGAATTTATGATAATCAACTCAAATTTGAAGATTAAAATGACACTTTACTCTTTAATTTTCAGAAATGTTACAAGGAATGTTAGAACTCAAGAATATAACCTTTTTCTTTGAGTTTCTCTCTCCTCAAGACTCTCTCAACTCTTAAAAATACATCATCCCTCTCTGAATCTAGTGGAACTCTTTATATACGGAATTATATAGTGGATGACAACTAAGTTTTCCTCTTATTTAGGATTTACTCTGCGATCTCATCGCGGTAATTATAATGTTCATTCTCGCAAGATTTGTAACCATCGCGGGACAAACATGCTTTTCTCATGTTTTCTTCAATCGTCAGCTATTACGTCACTCTTTTGACTACTTTTGTGACACTCACAAATTGTTGTTGAAGAGCTTGTAGTGATGCTCGCTGGGAAGTGTTGTTAATCTCGCAGAGAAATTTTGTAGCGATATTCTGGTCCTACAACGGGTGATCATAATTCTACTACCAAATATCTTTGCAACACCTAATTCTCCCTCTGGCATGGTTAAATCCAACTTTAATGCTCTAATCAACTAAGAATCTCGATTGTGTTCTCTAGTTCTTCCAAGTTCAGTTATTTTGGTCAGACTCTCTATGTAAACATAGCTAGAAGCATGCTAGCGACTCTAAGATCTCAAAAATTTGGAGGTTTTATGCAAATATTTACAAATTTTTTTGATTTTTTTTTTTTTTGATTTTTTTTTTTTTTAAAAAACTAAAAATAAGAAGACTAAAAACTCTATATGCAAAACGCACCCCTAAACCTAAATCTAACATTGTCCTCAATGTTTCAACAGATACCAAGAGAACTATGTTGAGTAAAGAAAAACTTAGAGATTACCGGATGCAAAAGTATTGTGCTAAATCATTAGTGAATGAATGCAATGAAAGCAAACAATATGAACGCAAGACAAAAAGTTTGGTTAGCACACATAAAAACTATGCAAAAGGAAAAGGAAAAGGGAAAGAGAATGGATTTTTAGTCCATATGTATGTACACAAGTGAACTAGTTTAGTCCACATATACGGGGTCTTCCACGTCTATAGTCTCATCTTCTGGTGGAAGATGCTCCAGAAATGGTTTCAATCTCTGACCATTGACCTTGAAGATGTTCTTGTCTGCTGGGTTTTCGATTTCAACAGCTTGATAGGTGTTGTAAAACACCTAATTTTATATCTAGTATTTATGCTTTCTTTGCTATTTATTTTGTAAAATATGTATCTTATGTTTGAATTTGAGTTGATTAGGTGAAATGGAGTCCTTTGGAGCAAAAGAAGGAGAAAGTGTCCTTTTGGAGCGGAAAAGACAAAAAGGGAATTCACATACGATATTTGGAACCAGCTAAGGTTGTGCAGCAAAGGAGCGGAAGAATGGACTATCAGTTGCTCAAAACTGACGATTGAGTTGAGCAAGGAATTAGGATGTCGGTTCTCTGAAACCGACAAGCCATATTTGGAATGGTTAGCCCTTATCCGGTGGTGCAAGGTTTCAATATCAATTTTAATCATTACAAGCCCTAAATTCAAGAGAAGTTTTCTTCTCTTTCCTTCATTACACTCATGAAACTAAGAGGGATGGAGGCATAGCTTCTGGTGCAGAGAAACTCAGAGAAACCAAAGAGGTTTGAGCTGAGCATGAATTAAGAGGTTAAGGGTTGCGAAGAGATTAGGGTGTTGTTTCCAAATTGAAGCAGTGAATCAACAAATCAGAGAATAACATGAAGCAAAAATCGGGGTTTTAAGAAAGTGAATCTGAGAGATGGTCTGAAGCTGTCAATTGAACGAATTCTGGTGATTTTGAGCTCGAATTTGGGGCTGAGAACATGTTGTTGAGTAGCTGAGTTCATATGGGTTCTTGAGTTCGAGTTTGGACATACTGGTGTGGATGAAGTTAATAATTTAGTTGCACCATGGCTGAAATTAAACAAGAAGTTAGGGTTTATCAATTTTGGGGTTTTCTCTCGATTTGAGTCTTGTGGAGCTGTTGGTGATTTGTTAAAGATGGGTTATGTTTGATTTTGAGTTCGATTGTGAACTGCTGTTGAATTGGAGGCACTGAAATGGTGTCTGAATTCAGGCAATGGAGGAGCAACATATGGTGGTGATGGATTGCGTTGGTAACATATGGTGGTGATGGATTGCGTTGGTGTTTGTGTTTTGAACTGGTGGTACTGGTGATTCAGGTGGAGTGTTGGTGGTTGTTGTGGCAGTAGGGAAGGAACTGTGCCAACAGCTGGAGGACTAGATAGGTTACAACTAGCTGTGATTGTCTGTTGAAAATAAAGCTACAGGAAGTTGAGATTGAGTTGTTGCAGTTACAAGTATTGGCTGCAGTTTAATGTAGGTGTAGCTGCAGTTTGGTGAATTAGTTTTGCTCTGGGGTTGGCAGTAGTGGATGGTAGGTGGTGCTGTGGCTTTATGCAATTAGCATCTGGTAAAGATTATTCTCAGAGAGTATGGTGCAATTGATGGCAGTACTAGTGCAATTGCAACATAACTGGTGGTTGCTTACAAAGGGAGTATGGTACTGTTATAGTGGATGGTTTTGGAGGGGGACTTGAATTGGATATGGAACAATGTTGTTGAAGCTCAGATAGATGGCATGGAGATGTGGAGCTGGTGTTGGATGGAATTGAACATAGTTGTTCATGTAAAGCTTGGCAGTTCAGTTAGCTGTTGCAGGAGCTAGCTGGAGTTGAAGCTTAGCAGGGTGCTGTCTGTGGTGTTGTTTTGCTTGCCAGGGTCAAGTGGTGCTCTTGTTGCTGGTGCTCAAATGGTTTCTGTGTGCATCTGTTGAACTGAAGCTGGTGGAGTTGTATGCAATGTCTATGCAGCTGGATTTTATGGTTTAAGATCCATTGCAACTGCAATGGCTCAAAGCTAAACATTTAGCTGGTGGTGACAGTTCACTAGATTGTGAATGCTTAGGTACAGCTAAGGAATTGATGATGTGATGCTGCTGTTGATATTGCAGGTGAATTGTATTGATTGCTGGTGATGGTTGCAGTGGTGCTAATGGTTAGTGGACTGACTAAGATGGAGTTGCAGAGCTGGGAAGATGCGCAGTTCAGGTGGTTCTGCAATGTTGGAGGAGGTTCAGCTGGACTGAGAGGAATGGAGTGGAGCCATGGATGAATTACAGATGGTGTTTGTTGGTTGAAGTGCAGTTGGAGTATGAACTGTAATGGGTTATACAGTAGGAAGTTGCAGCTGTAATCCTCATCCATCATGGCTGGATAATAGTTGTTGGCCATCACAGATTTTGGCATATGCAATGGCTAGGCCATGGCCAGTCAGTGAGTTGACTCAACACTAGACTAGAGTTTGACCTGAGCTGACTCAGTGCCTTGACTCGGTGACTAACGATGACCGTTAGGTCAACGGTTGACGTTAACGGAATCGGACAGAATATCCTTCGACGACAGTGATTTTTCGGTGATCAACCACGACTTTCCGGTGCCGGATTCCGGCCCAATTCCGGACAAAAACACAGTTTTCCGGCTAACAATTTTTGGGTCATATTTTCACATGGGTTTTTCTCACTTGGTTCATGGGCTTGGTGGATTTCTTGGTATTGGACCGTGGGCTTTGAAGACCTAATTTGGAAAGTTGGAAAGCTATAAAAGAATGAGTTTCTATTCTTTTGAGGACTTATCACGTATTTTTCTACTGGGTTTTTGGAGGAGAGCAGCGACTAGTGTTTGCTTCCATTTATTTTTATGTTCTTCATTTTATTTTTAATAATAATTATGTTGAGTTCAAAAACCATGAGTAGCTAAATTCTTAATATTGGTTATGGGATATAAAGTGGATTTCACAAATAAAATTTGATTCAATGCATTAGTTTTGTCTCAAGTTTATTGTTTTTGATTCATTGTTAATATTGATATATGATTTGATTGTTTATTTGGTTGAGTCCGGAATCAATCCGATTTGCTTTCATATCTAGAGCTATATTAGGGTTTTCAATACGAAAACGTTGTTCATCCCTGATTCTAAGTAGCATAAATGTGGGTAGTGCTTGTAGAGATATATCCTACTAGTCACATATGAATCATAACTTGGGTTAAATTGATTTAGTGCTTTTACACATTTCGATTGCCTTGATTAGTCTTATTCCATATAGCTTATTGCTTCTAGGGAGTTAAATCTAATTTGCTTTTACACTTTAGGTTGCTTTCTAGGAAGAATTCACATATGCATCTTTTAATGTGGTTGTGATGAAATCAGGGAATTAGCGGGATATTATTGCGATCAAGATATCCTAGGACTTTTAGTAAATGAGAGATTAAATATCAATTCTAGTCATTGATGAAAATATGTATTTGTGAATGAAACTATCCCGTGACCAATACTTTCTCCATATTGATTATTTTCATACTTTATTGCTTTCAATTTATTTTTATTGCTTTGATAAAACAACATCCCCCCTTTGGTTACTAGGAAACTGAAAATTTGTATAACAACAATAGCCTCTCCGTGGATACGAACTCTTTCTTATTGCTTACTACTTTATTTTAGTGAAGCAAGAAAGTGAAATTATTTTTGCGTCGGCTGACAACAGATCAGATTTTGGCGCCGTTGCCGGGGAGGCAAACGGCTTGTTATTAAGTTTTTAGTTTCTTTTTATCATTTTTCTGCTTGCATATTTGCTTTCCGTTTCTTGTCTTGTTTCTCACTTGTTTGCGAGAATTATTTTTCAGGTACTAATCCCTGGCTTCTAAGGATTGGAGCTATCCAAGGTGCGGGATTGCTACTCGAAGAGGCACAATACTCCAACCAAGTCAAGACACAACAGAAGAACAAGTCTTGGAAGTAGAACACGAAGCTCTTCATCAAGAAGTGGAAGAAGAGTTACAACTAGAAGAAGAACTAGAGGTTCCATTTGTAGAAGAACCACTATTTGAAGAAGAAGAAGCAATGGAAGACGCAAATCGTACACTCAAGGATTTGGCTTCTCATAGGCTTGATGCACAACGATGGTGTATTCAAACCAACTCAACCTTCGAGATCAAGCCGGGGTTGCTTAGAGAGTTGCCAAAGTTTCATGGTATGGCGAATAAAGATCCAAATAAGCATCTTATGGAGTTCTATACCATTGTCAAGGCTATGCTTCCAGCGGAGACCGATGCCGATGGTGCAATGATGAAAGTTTTTCCATTTTCTATGGTGGACAGCGCTAAGGATTGGTTGTATTGTTTGCCTACCGGAAGTGTCACTACATGGAACGGGTTGAAGAAAATCTTTCTAGAGAGGTATTTTCCTGCGTCGAAGGCCACTCAAATTCGCAAAGAGATTTGCGGAATAAAGCAACATGCGGGAGAGTCTTTGTATGAATGTTGGGAGCGATACAAGAGATTGGTGGCAAGTTGTCCTCACCATCAATTCAGTGATGCTATGATAATCCAGTACTTCTACGAAGGCCTCCAATCAAGTGATAGATATCTTATTGACGCTGCAGGTGGTGGTGCACTAGTGAACAAGACGGTGGCCCAAGCTGCCGAGTTGATTGAAAGCATGGCTGCAAACTCGCAACAATTCTACACAAGAGGTGATCTAGTGGTGAGGCAAGTGCATGAAGTTAGTGATTCATCATCATCACACCGTGATCAAAGGATGGACAATATGGAGCACATGATACAAAATATGGCTGCAGTTATATTACCTTCATATGGTGAAGAGTTGGAGCAAGCTAAAGCGGTTTTTCCAAAACAACCAAGACGGTATGATCCCTATTCCAATACCTACAATCTGGGATGGAGAGATCATCTAAATTTCAGCTATGCCAACAAGCAAGGTGCGGTTCAGCAACCTACTTTCAACCGTCCGAGTGGATTTCAACCGCAACAACAATAATTTCAACCTCAACAACAACAATTTCAACCGCAACAACAACAATTTCAACAACAACAACAACAATTTCAGCAACCACAACAATCGGTTCAAAACCAAGGTTCCGATATCGATGCCAATCTACAAACTTTTATGCAAGGTATTTATACCATGTTCAAGGAGAGCCAACAAGAAACCAAGAGTGCGATTAAGGATTTGCAGACTCAAGTGGTCTCCATGGCAATTGATATCAACAAGTTGAAAGCACAAAATAGTGGGAGACTCCCTTCTCAACCCATTAACCCAAAAGAGGGTGTCAATGCAATTACGTTGAGAAGTGGTACACAACTTGAACATCCCAAAGTTGCTGATTTGGGTGAAGAGGAAGTTCCAAAGGAGCCGGTTTCGGAGGAAAAGAGGGATGAAGTTCCCCAAACACCCGAGGTACCTATTCCTAACTCTAAAACTCCTATTCCTACTTATGTTCCTCCTATACCTTTTCCTCGCAGATTTGCAAGTTCTAAGAAGGCAGAACTAGAAAAGAAGATTTTAGACGTTCTTAAGAAGATTCATGTGAATATACCACTCATTGATGCTATCAATCAAGTTCCCAAGTATGCAAAAGTGTTGAAGGACTTGTGTACCAACAAGCAAAGGCTTAAAGGCAATGATGTGCTAAGTGTGGGGGAGAATGCTTCGACAATCTTACAACACAAACTCCCACTAAAACGCAAGGATCCCGGTAGCTTTGAAATTCCCTTAACAATTGGTAACACCACTTTTAACAAAGCAATGTTAGACTTAGGTGCATCCGTTAATGTTATGCCGGCATCCATGTATAATTCACTTAATCTAGGTCCTTTGAAAAAGGCTGAAATTGTGTTGCAATTAGCCAATCGCTCTAATGTTTACCCAATGGGTATTGTTGAGGATGTTCTTGTGCAGGTTAATCAACTTGTATTCCCTGCTGACTTTTGTGTGTTAGAGATGGATGAAGGTGCACCGGACTCGTCTATTCCATTGTTACTTGGGCGTCCTTTCATGAAAACGGCTAAGACGATCATTGATGTAGACAAGGGAACGTTGACTATGGAATTTGACGGAGAAATAATACGTTTCAACATTTTTGAGATGATGAGATATCCTAGTGATGTCCACTCTTGTTTCTCCGTTGATGTTATGGATGCATTGGTGCAAAAAGTGTTTGAATTAAATGGTGATGATGCTTTGGAAACTGTTTTAACTACATCCATGGATGATGGAGTAGAGTGTGGTAATGAAGTTAAGGAAGCCCTTGGTGATCTCAACTCACTACAAGGATGTCTGGAAACTCATAATGTCTCTTTTATTTCTTTACCATGCAGTGATGAAAAGCTTTTACCTTCTATTGTTAAATCTCCAAAGTTGGAATTGAAACCTCTTCCAAGTCACTTAAAGTAATTGTACTTGGGTGACAATGAAGAGTTACCTGTGATTGTTTCTAACGAGCTTAGTGAATTACAGGAGCAAAAACTTCTAAGGGTGCTAAGGAAGCACAAGACGGCCATAGGATGGACAATCGCCGATATCAAGGGTATAAGCCCTGCCGTTTGTATGCATAAGATTCGTTTGGAGGACGATGCAAAGCCTAAAAGGGAAGCGCAACGTCGTTTGAAACCTCCTATGATGGAAGTTGTGAAAAAGGAGATACTCAAGCTTTTGGAAGTAGGTGTTATCTACCCCATATCCGATAGCAAATGGGTGAGCCCGGTACAAGTTGTACCAAATAAATCAGGGGTAACAGTGGTAGAGAATGATGAGAACGAACTTGTCCCAACTCGTGTGCAAACCGGTTGGAGGGTTTGTATTGATTATAGAAAGTTGAATGCTACTACTAGGAAGGATCATTTTCCTTTACCCTTTATTGATCAAATGCTTGAACGTTTATCTGGACATGCATATTATTGTTTTCTTGATGGTTATTCAGGTTACAATCAGATTGTGATAGCACCAGAGGACCAAGAGAAAACTACTTTCACTTGTCCTTTCGGTACTTTTGCGTATAGAAGGATGCCTTTTAGCTTATGCAATGCTCCAGCTACCTTCCAAAGGTGTATGGTAAGTATCTTTTCCGAGTATGTTGAAAACATCATTGAAGTGTTTATGGATGACTTTAGTGTCTTTGGTGATTCATTCGACCTTTGCTTGAACAACTTGTCTTTAATCCTTGAACGATGTGTTGAAACATACCTTGTGCTTAATTGGGAGAAGTGCCATTTCATGGTAACTCATGGCATAGTTTTAGGCCATATTATATCTTCTAAGGGCTTGGAAGTTGAAAAATCTAAGATAGACCTTATTCGTGCTCTAACCCCTCCCACTACGGTGAGGGAGATACGTTCTTTTCTTGGTCATGCAGGTTTCTATCGTAGGTTTATCAAGGATTTTTCCAAGATAGCATCACCACTTTGAAAATTATTTCAAAAAGATGTGGTTATTAACTTTGATGAGAAGTGTATGGCGGCATTCAATCGTTTGAAAGAACTTTTGATTTCAGACCCTATCATTAAACCACCGGATTGGAGCAAGCCTTTTGAGCTCATGTGTGATGCTAGTGACTACGCGGTTGGTGCAGTGCTTGGGAAGCGTGTGGGGAAGATACCTCATGCTATCTATTATGCTTCTAGAACGTTAATGAGGCTCAAAAAAACTACACAACCACTGAAAAAGAGTTTTTATCTATTGTATTTGCATTGGAGAAATTTCGCTCTTATCTAATTGGTACAAAAGTTGTCATTTTATTCTGACCATGCAGCTCTTAGGTACTTGCTAATGAAGAAAGAAGCGAAACCAAGGCTCATACGCTGGATTTTACTCTTGCAAGAGTTTGATATTGAAATCAAAGATAAGAAAGGAATTGAGAACACCGTTGCGGATCACTTGAGCCGTCTTGCTGTGGAAAAGGAAGCTATCCCATTGCGTGAGAGTTTCCCGGATGAGCAACTATTCTCAATTGCCATTGGAGAACCATGGTATGCTGACATTGTGAATTACTTGGTAACTAAACAGATCCCAAAGAACTTGTCTCGTGCTGAGAGGGACAAACTAAAGAGGTTAGGAAACCAATACATATGGGATGATCCATACTTATGGAAACATGTAAGCGACCAAGTAATGAGAAGGTGCGTTCCCGAATCTGAGTTTAATTCTATCTTGTCATTTTGTCACTCCTATGAAATCGTTTTCTATTGGCCAACCTTGTTTAAGGATGCACATATATTTTGCACAACTTGTGATAGGTGCCAAAGAACATGCAATCTAGGTGCCCGAAATCAAATGCCACAAACCTTTATTCAATTTATTGAAGTTTTTGATGTATGGGGTATTGATTTTATGGGTCCTTTTGTCAACTCTCATGGGAATTATTACATCTTACTTGCTGTTGATTATGTCTCTAAATGGGTGGAAGCTAAGGCCACCCCTACTAATGATTCCAAGGTTGTTTCAGATTTTGTGCAAGCTAATATTTTTGCAAGGTTTGGAATTCCAAGAGCCATAATTAGCGATGGGGGTTCTCACTTCAACAACAGGACTTTGCAAAGCTTGTTGAAGAAGTACAATGTGTCACATAAGGTTGCAACACCTTATCATACCCAAACAAATGGACAAGCCGAGGTGTCTAACCGAGAGGTGAAATTCATTCTTGAAAAGACGGTGAATCCAACAAGGAAAGATTGGAGCTTGCGACTTAATGATGATTTGTGGGCGTATAGAACCACATACAATACACCTATTGGGATGTCTCCTTTTAGGATTGTGTATGGTAAACCTTGTCACTTACCCGTGGAGATTGAGCATAAAGCGTTTTGGGCGATAAAGCAATGCAATATGGAGATGGATGGGGCTGGAAAGCAAAGGAAGTTACAACTCCAAGAGCTAGAGGAGCTTCGCAATGATGCATTTGAAAGCTCTCGCATTTACAAGGAGAAAACGAAGGCCTTTCATGATACTATGATTTCTAGAAAACAATTTTGTGTTGGGCAGAAAATGCTTTTGTTTAATTCTCGCTTGCATTTATTTCCGGGTAAATTAAGGTCACGATGGATCGGACCTTTTATTGTTACTAATGTGTTTTCTCATGGTGCAAAGAGAAATTGTAGCATAGCTACGGGTGCAAGGAACTTAAAGTTAATGGGAACCGGTTGAAACCATATTATGAGAATTTCACTTCCAAAGTGGTGGAAGGAGCTAATTTTGTGGATGCACTCCCTTTGGAGGAGTCATAGAAAGCAAGGAGATAGTCGGGCTGACGACTTTAAACCAAGCGCTAAATGGGAGGCAACCCATAGGATGAGTATCTCTTGTCTTATTTTCATTTTCTTGTTTTGTTTTTAGCTTTTTCTTGTATTATATTGATTTTATTTTTCTGATTTCTTGTCATTTTTCATGCATAATTTCCCACCTTTTCTTACTTTGGATGACTCAATTTACATTGAGGACAATGTAAAGTTTAAGTGTGGGGGAGTGGTTAAGCATTTGCATTGTAATTTTTTTTCAAAATTTTCAACTTTTGTGTAAATTAGTGCATGAAAAAACTCCAACTTGTAGTTAGTCTAGAGTCACATAGTATCCATGTCGCTAAGATTACATCGAGATTCTCATAAGAGTGACTGAACTTAGAGATGACAGAGAACATGATCGGGTTTCTTACTTGTATGAGAGTTAAAGTTGTATTTAACCATGCCAGTGGCAAATATGGTGCAGACTGAATTCGTTAGTAGAGTAGTGGTCCCCTATAGTGGAGATTACCCATGTTACATCATGAGAGGCACCGACCTTCACTTCTTTGTACCTGTCTAAATATGTGCTTTTAGAGTGTGTGTCACCGTACGTAAACTCCGGGTAGAATGGTGAGCTACCCAACCTCCCACCAATAGAAGCACTATTTTGATCTTTTGAGTGCTATTTTATCAATCATGAATGGTGACATCGAATTGCTAACTTACATACCACTTGTAATCTTGTTCGCAGTTAGCACCATCCACTTTATCTCTCTCTACACCAACAGGTCCATAGAAACACCATAATTATCAACAAGGGAAGCATCACAAGTTCGAAGGAAAGTTGAAGACGTTCTAGGTTTACAAGCAACGGTACAAAAATGAGCAGATTTCAGATTCAAGTATAGCAACAAGACAAGGGCAGAATTTTTATAAGTTGAAGACTATTGTACAAGAATGAAGATTATCAAGATGAGAATTCAAGAAGTTTATGATATCGAGACATACAAGTTGTGAAGAATCAACCGGTAAAGTACTCACACCATGGCATTTGTACTTGTATTTGTATTTGTATTTTATTCTCTTGTCTCAAAAAACAGAAGAAAAAAAAACAGAAAAAAAAAACAGCATTAAAAAATTAAAAAAATAAAAAAATAAAAAATTCATTGCATCATATTTTGGTTTTGTATTCATTCAATAAGACAACGGAAGAAGAAATATCTACAGTGAAGTTTCAAGCAACAAGGAATAAGAGGAAAGAATCACATTGTCAAGATTCTACGAAGTTGAAGAGTTATCATCAAGAGTTGAAGACCGAAGATGAAGACAGAGATTGAAGACCGAAGACGTTTCTATGGATGCTGTGAGAGTGGTGCTAGCTGCACGCCGAACGGATAACGAGGTAAGTAAGCATATTCCCACCTTCGTTAAGTGGTTGATTTCCTTTCTTAGAGATCGTCAGAAAAAAAAGGTTTTCAAAATAAATAAAAGATGTGGGTTTTCAAAACATTTCGGAGGGTTTGCCTTCCTACTATTTAACGTGTCGCAGGATTGTCTCTTCATTCCAACCTGGACACATGTGTGACCCATAAAGAGTTGTTTATTATTGAGTGCAATTTCATAAAACCCTTTCTTGTGAGGCAGAGTCAAGACTTTTGATCACTCCGAACCCGAATTTCTTTCGATAAGGGATGGTTATTTCTCTCTCAACTTTTAAGAATGAGATTGTGTTCATTTATGTGTCTAACTTATTATGACTAGTATGCAGAATCTCTATGTCTTCTTAGCGCGTTGGATACTATCTTTTCGGAGAACTTGTAAGTTGGAATTGTAGGTTGTGTGGGTATTTCATTAGAAAACGCTCACGGGAGTTGTATGTATCTTTTAGAATAAATTTTGTTTGATTTGCTCGAGGACTAGCAAAGTCTAAGTGTGGGGGAATTTGATAGGTGTTGTAAAACACCTAATTTTATATCTAGTATTTATGCTTTCTTTGCTATTTATTTTGTAAAATATGTATCTTATGTTTGAATTTGAGTTGATTAGGTGAAATGGAGTCCTTTGAAGCAAAAGAAGGAGAAAGTTTCCTTTTGGAGCGGAAAAGACAAAAAGGGAATTCACATGCGATATTTGGAACCAGCTAAGGTTGTGCAGCAAAGGAGCGGAAGAATGGACTGTCAGTTGCTCAAAACTGAAGATTGAGTTGAGCAAGGAATTAGGATGTCGGTTCTCTGGAACCGACAAGCCATATTTGGAATGGTTAGCCCTTATCCGGTGGTGCAAGGTGTCAATATCAATTTTAATCATTACAATCCCTAAATTCAAGAGAAGTTTTCTTCTCTTTCCTTCATTACACTCCTGAAACTAAGAGGGATGGCGGCATAGCTTCTGGTGCAGAGAAACTCAGAGAAACCAAAGGGGTTTGAGCTGAGCAGGAATTAAGAGGTTAAGGGTTGCGAAGAGATTAGGGTGTTGTTTCCAAATTGAAGCAGTGAATCAAAAAATCAGAGAAGAACATGAAGCAGAAATCGGGGTTTTAAGAAAGTGAATCTGAGAGATGGTCTGAAGCTGTCAATTGAACAAATTCTGGTGATTTTTAGCTCGAATTTGGGGATGAGAACATGTTGTTGAGTAGCTGAGTTCATATGGGTTCTTGAGTTCGAGTTTGGACATACTGGTGTGGATGAAGTTAATGATTTAGTTGAACCATGGCTGAAATTAAACAAGAAGTTAGGGTTTATCAATTTTGGGGTTTTCTCTCGATTTGAGTCTTGTGGAGCTGTTGGTGATTTGTTAAAGATGGGTTATGTTTGATTTTGAGTTCGATTGTGAACTGCTGTTGAATTGGAGGCACTGAAATGGTGTCTGAATTCAGGCAATGGAGGAGCAACATATGGTGGTGCTGGATTGCGTTGGTGTTTGTGTTTTGAACTGGTGGTACTGGTGATTCAGGTGGAGTGTTGGTGGTTGTTGTGGCAGCAGGGAAGGAACTATGCCATCAGCTGGAGGACTAGATAGGTTACAGCTAGCTGTGATTGTGTGTTGAAAATGAAGCTACGGGAAGTTGAGATTGAGCTGTTGCAGTTGCAAGTATTGGCTGCAGTTTAATGTAGGTGTAGCTGCAGTTTGGTGAATTAGTTTTTCTCTGGGGTTGGCAGTAGTGGATGGTAGGTGGTGCTGTTATGGTGCTGTGGCTTTATGCAATTAGCATCTGGTGAAGATTATTCTCAGAGAGTATGGTGCAATTGATGGCAGTAGTAGTGCAATTGCAGCATAACTGGTGGTTGCTTACAAAGGGAGTATGGTGCTGTTATAGTGGATGGTTTTGGAGGGGGACTTGAATTGGATATGGAACAATGTTGTTGAAGCTCAGATAGATGGCATGGAGATGTGGAGCTGGTGTTGGATGGAATTGAACATATTTGTTCAGGTACAGCTTGGCAGTTCAGTTAGCTGTTGCAGGAGCTAGCTGGAGTTTAAGCTTAGCAGGGTGCTGTCTGTGGTGTTGTTTTGCTTGCCAGGGTCAAGTGGTGCTCTTGTTGCTGGTGCTCAAATGGTTTCTGTGTGCAGCTGTTGAACTGAAGCTGGTGGAGTTGTATGCAATGTCTATGCAGCTGGATTTTATGGTTTAAGAGCCATTGCAACTGCAATGGCTCAAAGCTAAACATTTAGCTGGTGGTGACAGTTCACTGGATTGTGAATGCTTAGGTACAGCTAAGGAATTGATGCTGTGATGCTGCTGTTGATATTGCAGGTGAATTGCATTGATTGCTGGTAATGGTTGCAGTGGTGCTAATGGTTTAGTGGACTGACTAAGATGGAGTTGCAGAGCTGGGAAGATGCGCAGTTCAGGTGGTTCTGCAATGTTGGAGGAGGTTCAGCTGGACTGAGAGGAATGGAGTGGAGCCATGGATGAATTACAGATGGTGTTGGTTGGTTGAAGTGCAGTTGGAGTATGAACTGTAATGAGTTAGACAGTAGGAAGTTGCAGCTGTAATCCTCAGCCATCATGGCTGGATAATAGTTGTTGGCCATCACAGATTTTGGCATATGCAATGGCTAGGCCATGGCCAGTCAGTGAGTTGACTCAACACTAGACTAGAGTTTGATCTGAGCTGACTCAGTGCCTTGACTCGGTGACTAACGATGACCGTTAGGTCAACGGTTGACGTTAACGGAATCGGACAGAATATCCTTCGACGACAGTGATTTTTCGGTGATCAACCACGACTTTCCGGTGCCGGATTCCGGCCCAATTCCGGACAAAAACACAGTTTTCCGGCTAACAATTTTTGGGTCATATTTTCACATGGGTTTTTCTCACTTGGTTCATGGGCTTGGTGGATTTCTTGGTATTGGACCGTGGGCTTTGAAGACCTAATTTGGAAAGTTGGAAAGCTATAAAAGAATGAGTTTCTATTCTTTTGAGGACTTATCACGTATTTTTCTACTGGGTTTTTGGAGGAGAGCAGCGACTAGTGTTTGCTTCCATTTATTTTTATGTTCTTCATTTTATTTTTAATAATAATTATGTTGAGTTCAAAAACCATGAGTAGCTAAATTCTTAATATTGGTTATGGGATATAAAGTGGATTTCACAAATAAAATTTGATTCAATGCATTAGTTTTGTCTCAAGTTTATTGTTTTTGATTCATTGTTAATATTGATATATGATTTGATTGTTTATTTGGTTGAGTCCGGAATCAATCCGATTTGCTTTCATATCTAGAGCTATATTAGGGTTTTCAATACGAAAAACGTTGTTCATCCTCGATTCTAAGTAGCATAAATGTGGGTAGTGCTTGTAGAGATATATCCTACTAGTCACATATGAATCATAACTTGGGTTAAATTGATTTAGTGCTTTTACACATTTCGATTGCCTTGATTAGTCTTATTCCATATAGCTTATTGCTTCTAGGGAGTTAAATCTAATTTGCTTTTACACTTTAGGTTGCTTTCTAGGAAGAATTCACATATGCATCTTTTAATGTGGTTGTGATGAAATCAGGGAATTAGCGGGATATTATTGCGATCAAGATATCCTAGGACTTTTAGTAAATGAGAGATTAAATATCAATTCTAGTCATTGATGAAAATATGTATTTGTGAATGAAACTATCCCATGACCAATACTTTCTCCATATTGATTATTATCATACTTTATTGCTTTCAATTTATTTTTATTGCTTTGATAAAACAACATCCCCCCTTTGGTTACTAGGAAACTGAAAATTTGTATAATAACAATAGCCTCTCCGTGGATACGAACTCTTTCTTATTGCTTACTACTTTATTTTAGTGAAGCAAGAAAGTGAAATTATTTTTGCGTCGGCTGACAACCGATCACAGCTCCATGGGGGAAAACAGTACGTACCAATAATGGACCTGTCCATTGAGAACGTAACTTTCCTGGAAACAAATGCAAACGAGTGTTGTACAATAAATTTTTTTGACCAGGTGTAAAAGACTTTCACAAAATGCGCTTGTCATGAAACACTTTCATTTTCTGTTTGTACATTTTGGCACTATCATATGCATCATTTCTCAGCTCTTCCAACTCATTGAGTTGGAGTTTCCGTTGTGTACCTGCCTTATCAAGAGAGAAGTTAAGCTTTTTAATATCCCAATAAGCACGATGTTCAAGTTCAACAGGTAAATGGCAAGCTTTGCTATACACAAGTCTATAAGGGGACATACCAATGGGAGTTTTGTATGCAGTTCTGTAGGCCCACAAAGCATCATTTAAACGTAAAGACCAATCTTTCCTAGAAGTATTAACAGTCTTTTCAAGGATATGCTTAATTTCCCTATTAGAGACTTCTACTTGGCCACTGGTCTGAGGATGGTAAGGTGTTGCTACCTTATGAGTGATTCCATACTTTCGTACAAGTGATTCAAAAGGTCTATTGCAAAAATGACTACCTACATCACTGATAATCGCTCTACGTGTTCCAAAGCGAGAGAAAATGTTTTCTTTAAGAAAAGAAAGAACAACTTTATGATCATTTGTTTTGGATGAAATGGCTTCTACCCACTTAGAGACATAATCAACAACAACAAGAATGTACAACTTACCTTCAGAGTTAGGAAATGGACCCATGAAATCAATACCCCACACATCAAATAGCTTAACAATCAAAATGGGTTGTAAGGGCATCATGTTTCTTTTAGAGATATTTCCTAATTTATGGCATCGGTCACAAGCAACACAAAAAACATGGCTATCTTTAAACAATGTTGGCCAGTAAAAACCACTCTGCAAGATCTTTGCAGAAGTTTTCTTGGCACTAAAGTGGCCTCCACATGCATGGTCATAACAGAAAGAGATGACATCCCTTTGTTCAGAATTAGGGACACATCTCCTAATGATTTGGTCTTGGCAGTACTTAAACAGATATGGGTCATCCCAAAGGAAATGTTTAACTTCAGCCAAGAATTTAGAACGGCCTTGTTTAGACCAATGCAAAGGCATTCTACCTGTAGCAAGGTAGTTCACGATATCAGCAAACCACGGCATTTCAGATACAAGCATCAATTGTTCATCAGAGAATGATTCTATAATAAGCACGGATTCATCAGCAAATTCAACATTCAATCTAGACAAGTGATCAGCAACAACATTTTCCGACCCTTTCTTATCTCGAATTTCGAGGTTAAACTCTTGTAACAAGAGTATCCATCGAATTAGACGAGCCTTAACATCTTTTTTAGACAAGAGATATTTCAATGCAGCATGGTCAGAATATATAATGATTTTAGACCCTATCAAATAAGATCTAAACTTATCTAATGCAAACACATCAGCTAGCAACTCTTTCTCAGTTGTTGAATAATTCATTTGATCAGCATTAAGTGTTTTACTAGCATAGTAGATCACATAAGGGAGTTTGTCTACTCGCTGACCTAAAACATCTCCTACAACATAGTCAGACGCATCACACATAATTTCAAATGGTAAATTCCAGTCGGGTGGTCTGACTATAGGGGCAGATGTGAGAAGAGCTTTCAATTTCTCCCATGCTTCCTTACAAGCATCATCAAAGACAAATGCAACATCTTTTGCAAGAAGATTACACAAAGGTCTTGAAATTTTACTAAAGTCTTTGATGAATCGGCGGTAAAAACCGGCATGGCCTAAGAATGATCTTATGTCCCTCACAGAACGAGTTTGAGGCAAGTGTTGAATGAGATCAACCTTGGCTTTATCTACTTCTATGCCTTTTTTTGAGATGATATGCCATAGAACAATGCCTGAGTCAACCATGAAATGACATTTTTCCCAATTCAAAACCAAATTATTTTCCTTACACCGAATCAACACACGATTAACATGATGCAAACATTCATCAAAAGACGACCCAAAGACAGAAAAATCATCTATGAAGATTTCCAGAAACTCATCTATCATGTCGGAAAATATGCTCATCATACATCGTTGAAAAGTAGCGGGTGCATTACACAACCCAAAAGACATACGATGATAAGCAAATGTTCCATAAGAACAAGTAAATGTAGTCTTATGTTGGTCTTCGGGAGCTATGTGAATTTGGTTGTAGCCTGAATAGCCATCTAAGAAACAATAGTACCTATGTCTCGACAACCTTTCTAGCATTTGGTCAATGAAGGGCAGGGGAAAATGGTCTTTCTTTGTTACTGTGTTCAATTTCCTATAGTTAATACAAACTCGCCACCCTTTGGTCACATGGGTTGGGACAATCTCATTATTTTCATTTTGAACTACAGTAATGCCCGACTTTTTGGGTACCACTTGAATGGGACTGGCCCACTTGCTATCTGGAACTGGGTATATGATACCCGCATCAAGCAATTTCAGAATCTCACCTTTAACAACATCTCTCATGTTTGGGTTAAGTCTCCTTTGCATTTCCCTAGATGGTTTAGTGGTTTCTTCAAGGTTTATGTGATGCATGCAAATTGTGGGACTTATACCTTTAAGGTCTGAGATGGTCCATCCTAAGGCCTCCTTATGCTCTTTAAGTACTTCTAAAAGTTTATTTTCATGTTCCGTGTCTAAACATGATGTAACAATCACAGGCAAAGTATCAGAAGGACCTAGGAAAGCATATTTCAAAGTATCAGGCAATGGTATCAAATCAAGCTTAGGTGGTTCAACAAGAGATTGGGAAGATTTGGAATCAGAGAGTGGAAGTGGTTCCACTACAGTATGCCATTTAGCAATATCCATGGGTGGAATAGATTCAACCAAAGAGTGAATTTCACCAATGTACTTAGACTCAAAGAGATCTAAGTCAAAGTTATCTAAACATGCTTGCAACAGGTCCACTGACAAAATATCAGGCAATGAGTCTTGGATCAGACTCTCAATCATGTTAATCTCATGCAAATCAGTATCATCACAATCAATGGGTTGTTTACTAGTGTTAAAAACATTCAGTTCTACCGTCATGTTACCAAAAGACAATTTCAACACTCCATTATGACAATTTATGATAGCATTGGACGTAGCCAGGAAAGGACGTCTTAAAATAATAGGAATATGATTATCTAGGTTTTTCACAGGTTGAGTATCTAAGACGATGAAGTCCACAGGAAATTTTTTTTTATCAACCTTGATTAACACATCTTCAACTATGCCACGAGGGATTTTCACAGATCTGTCTGCTAGTTGTAGCGTAACAGGAGTGGGTTTCAGCTCCCCAAGACCCAGATGCACATACACAGAGTATGAAAATAGATTCACACTTGCTCCTAAGTCTAGTAAATCCTTTTCGACCATATGGTCGCCTATGGTGCATTTGATTGTTGGAAAACTTAGGTGGAATCTTGTTTTGAATTATTAAACTTACCTGCTCAGTGAGAAAAGCACGCTTATGCACATGAAGCTCGCTTTTGTGCGCACAGATCCTTCAAAAACTTAACATATGTGGGTATCTTCATGATTGCTTCGAGAAAAGGAATGTTTATGTTAACTTGTTTAAACATCTCCAATATCTCGTTGTACTGGTTACCCCCTTTTTGCTGCACCAACCTTTGTGGGAATGGAGCAACAGGCACATGAGAAAGTGTAGGGGTATTAACATCAGTAGAATTCTTAGAGTCAGTATCATGCTTAGATTCCTTTTCCACAACAAGCGTTTTCTGTGGAGTTGTATTCACTGGTGAGTCTGATCTAGACTCACTCGACTGTGGTACACCTACATTGTTCTCAACAACTTTACCACTACGAATAGTGGTGATGGCATTCACAGGGCTATGTGAAGTTTCATTGCAAGTTGAAGTACCTGCCTGAAATACATTCTTTGGATTTTGTTGGGGTTGACTAGGGAGTTTACCTTTTTCTCTCTCATTCAATGCATCACAAATTTGACCTATTTTAAGTTCTAGACTTGTGAAACGATGGTCGGTGGTCTTTTGAAGTTGTACCAGATTTTGGGTCAACAGACCGAAATTGTCTTCAAAGCTAGGTTTTTTCTCTACAGGGTACTGAGTGTGTGGTTTCACTTGGGGGTTTCTAGGATATGAGTATCCTTGGTTATTATTTGTTGTTCGCCCTTGTACAGGCCCTTTAGACCATGAAAAGTTAGGGTGATTTCTCCACCCTGGGTTGTAGGTCTGAGAATAAGGGTTGTTCTCTTGCCTATGGTACAAAACATTGGCTTGATCGGTTTTAGACTCTTGAAATGCATGGAGGTCTGGACAACTATCCACTAGGTGGTATGAACTATGGCACGCGGCACAAGTGGCCACTTCAATTTGGTTACAAAGAGTAGGGGCATTAGTTTTTACATTCTTCTGCAGCTCTAGCACTTATATTCTCATAGCCAAAGATGTTGTCTTTGCATTTACCTCAAAGTAAAACTCAATTCTATGAACATTAGCTACAGGGGTAGTCCTTTTAGGTTCACGGATGGACTCCCACTGCTGAGTCTTTTCAGCGACTTCGATTAAGAAAGTCCAAGACTCATCAGCACTTTTGTCAATAAATAGACTATTGCGCATTGATTCAACTGTGGTTCGTGTTCTAACATCTAAACCTTCATACAAAATTTGCACAAGTCTCCATTTTTCAAAACTATGGTGAGGACATTGGAGCAATAATTCATTGAATCTCTCCAAATATTTTGTTAGAGTCTCTTCTTCTAATTGCACAAAACCATTTAGACTTTGACGAATTGTCGCAGTCTTATGGTTGGGGAATTTTTTTTTGAAAAATTCTTTTGTGAGATCATCCCATGTTCGAATGGACTGTGGTTGTAGGGCATGAATCCATGACTTGGCTTTTTCTTTCAAAGAGAAAGGGAACAATCTCAATTTGAGGGACTCTTTCGGCATTTGGTTAAAACGCAGAGTCCCACGGATATCTTCAAAGTCTCTAACATGGTGGTAGGGGTTTTCAGCATCAATCCCTCTAAACACAAAAAACATGTGAATTGTGCTTGCTTTCAGTTCAAACTGACCAACATCAGCTGGTAGAATGATGCAAGAGGGCTGGCTTTCCCTTGTTGGGTACATGTAGTCCTCGAGACTACGGGTTTGGTTCTCTTCACCCATTGTCTCGGATTGGTCTGGGTTTTGTATTTCAGAACTGGGTATGTCGACTATATCTTCTTGGATGATTCTCACTAGTCGATTTGTTTGGTCTCTAAAGGACACAATCAAAGCCTAGCTAGAAAATCAAGCATGTTAAACACTCATACAGTCAAACAGTTTCAAAAATATGAAAATAAATATCAAGAAAATATTTGCTTGGCTAACAACATTCAGCCACCCAAAACAGAATTCAAATTGAGTGAAATAGAGTTTGAGAATGACCAACCAGTTTTTAGCTACAATGGATATGCTGCTCCTTTTTATGCTTTTCTTGGCCTTGGGTTTCACAACAACTTTGCAGGCACCTATGAAGCTCAAAGGAATTTGCACAGATGGAGCAAGAGTATAACAACCAACTAAAATGCTAAGATGAGAGCTACAGGACAGCTGAATATTTTTTTTTTTTAATTAAAATGGGGAACCAATACAATGAGATGCAGGGTGAATAGAAATAGCAGAACCTAATTATAAATTACAATTCTAATGCTTAACCTACAGATGCAAATTTATGAAAAGCTACAAATCTAATTTATGCTAAATTATTCACAATTGGATGCTAACTGATAACAAGCTACAAATGTAATATGCTGTGACTAAACTAAGAAATCTAACATGCGTACAAACTTTTCTACGGAACACCACTGGGTACAGCTGCAGCTGACTCGAAATGACTGAAAAAATAATAAAAACTACTGGTAATGAAGATTATATAAACAGATACATGGACGAATAATGACCTACAACAAACAATTCCTAAGTAAAACGTGAAATGAAGAAAAATAAAAACAACAACTATTAATCTGATACTACTGATGGAAACAAAACAGTAAGCAATGCTATTTTACCAAACTAAATGAACTGGGACAATACAAATGCTACAGTTAAGTAACGTTATAACAGAAACAGTAAAATCTAACGTTATAGATGCAGATGAAACACGATGCAGGGTATCTAACAGATATATACAAGAAATATACTAAAAACAGGTGGATTAAACAGCTAGAGTGAACTACAACTGCAAAACAACGGAAGATTTAATATGCCAACTGAAATATGGGGATGAGATGATGCAAGTATCCTAACTGAAACAAGATGCAAGAATGCAAATGGAACTAAATATTAGAACCTACAGCTAAAACTGACACTGAGATGCAAATATGTAACAGATGGAGTACACTAAGCTACGGAATGCTATTATACTGAGAAGTAACTAACCTAACTGAAAAAATTACAGCTAGATATGCAAGAGTAAAATGCAGTTTTTACATAGATAGATGGTTAACAACTAAGTTACACTAAAACAGTAAAGTTACAGATGAACTACAATCTGAAAAACAAAAGCTACAACTACTAAGTTACACTATAAAATTCTAAAG
Source organism: Papaver bracteatum (assembly GCA_023529315.1). Taxonomy (NCBI): domain Eukaryota; kingdom Viridiplantae; phylum Streptophyta; class Magnoliopsida; order Ranunculales; family Papaveraceae; genus Papaver; species Papaver bracteatum. The sequence continues at coordinate 1,937,151 of JAJJWX010000433.1, forward strand.
AAGCTACAGATTGTAAATGGCAGAGAAACAATATCCTAACACATATATACAGATAGTATCGAAAAAACAGTAAAGTTAACTAAAGAAACAACTACAGATCATAAGGGATATATGAGATGATGATGCAGATATGAGCTTGAACTAATGCTAAACTACAGTGAAACTTCAATGGAAACTAAATTACAGCTAAACAAAGACTAATAAACTTAATACAAAGAATTCAAGCTAGTATATACATAACTAATGCTAAAAATCAGTAAAATGAAGCTTAAGAAACACTACACAGGGCAAGCACAGGTCAAACCACAGAGACTTGGGTACTAAACTGATTTGTTGAGAGTAACCAAAAAGCGTGTTTGTGTCGATACGACTAAGAAGTTGGTTGCTAAACAAAGCTATGAGACTATAACCAAAACAGAAATAAAGATGCAATGAGAGCAGAAAATAGTCAAGTAGAGGATGCTAAGGTAGTTGAATTCACTACCTAATCTATGCTAAACTGTTTTAGTTTCAAATTATGTTCTTGTCCCTTTATAATGGAAACCAGTGAAGGTTCAATCCTGCTGTTTAATCCAGGGTAATCTTAGGTTGGAGAGCTTAATATCAAGTAAGGTATTAATCCCTAGTATTAGTTGTCTGATTAAAGTACAACTAATCACAGACTAATTGCTTCAATTAAGCATAAGTTGGAGCATTCAATTGCACAAATTCTAACAACCTAGGATGCAGAATATACTAAGTGAGAGTTATGTGAAAGGGTTCTCTAGATTAAACCCATCCTTACTCACTGAAATGTAACAAGAACAAGATTGAAAATAAAAACAAACTAGCAGTAAATTAAGAGCTTCATCTCTTCCATAGCAGAATTGTTTAGAACATGAGTAATATTGGTATAAGAAATATACTGAATTTAAAACCTAAAGCCTAGCACAAATTATACCAGCTACTCCAGCACGTCCTTTCCTTTACAACTGCCTCTCTAATTTATACAAAATTCTTCCCATTTCCTCAACCCTAATTTCAACGAATTTCAAAATAGAAAATTCGTACTTTTGTTGCTTTTGAGAAATCACCACTTTGTGTTCTTCAATTGTCCCCTGCTGCTGCTCGTTCTTCTCCCATGCCTCTGCTTTCTCTTCTCCCACATCTCTGCTTTCTCTTATCCCATGCCTATGCTTTCTCTTCATCCACTAACTGATGTCGAATTTGTTGAGAGCTCTAGAAATTGTCCTAGATTCATTCCTTCAATTTGTAGGAATCAAAGCATAGGGTTTAACAAATTGGGTATGAAGAAAAGTATAGAAAACTCTCAATTGGGGTGTCAGGGGATATGGATGATGAGGAAGAAAGAGAAAGGTGGTCGGGTGAAGGTATGGGTTCTGTAAATATGATGGTGGTGATGTCGGGCGTGTAGAAGAAAAGGGTAGACGGCTAGACTGTGAGGCGAATGCTTCTAATATTGATGCATCAAGTGAAGACGCCGTAGGATGCATCTTCTTGATTCGATCCAACGGTTCAGGACGGTGGAGGGTTTGGATTTGGGTATGGGTATGGGATTGGATATGGGTATCTCAAGCCCATGTAATTGTAAACAGGTTGCAACCGATGCGCACGCGGGATGCAACTTGTCTTCCACAGTCGCTAGTCTCCAGTTTTCTGCTCTTTTGGCTCCTCAATTCATCTAAGCTTTATTTAGTACCTAAAAATACAAAATTAATCAGTACAAATATTTATTCTTGAAAACACAGAAAATACAGAATCTGAGATAATATATGATTTTAAAGCGCAAAAGATGAGTTAAATGCCAATAGAAAGGTGTAGAAACATGCACTATTTGGCACTCATCAAGAAGCAAAATAAGCAGAGATTTGGTGGAAAAAGGTAAAAGGAAATCTGAAGAGTTGTGAGCAGTGCGAAAGAAATATCACGCAAAAAGGCAGTGCAATCCGTTTGCAACTCATCCTCAAGCCACTTGCAACAGCTGAACCAAATGGTGGGTTTAGAAGAAGAATTCTCAAAATAACCAAGGCCTTAGCCCACTTCCAGATCCAAGACCCGAACCCATTTTCCGCACCCGATACATCAACATATGATGGTCTCGCCCAACACTCGAGTTGCTATATTTTCTTCTCCTGAATCAGTACCTTCTTTCCCCCTCCAAACACTCGAGTTCGAGCAGCAACCAAACACTCCTCTCCATTTCTTCTTTCTCTCTTGACAGAACCAGTACCTTCTTTCCCCCTCCCCCGACCATTTTTGTAAAGCCAACATCTCCTTCCATCTCCGACCAACCCCTTTGTCACCAGCACAACCACCTTCTCCACCTCCTAGCTTCCCTCTCTCTCCATCATAGCTTCTTCATAACCCTAGAAGCTAGGTTTGAGATAGATAGAATTAGGGTTTCTTCAACAGTGGAGGAAACATCAAATTAATGGCTTGCATAGAAGAAATAGCAGAGGGGACAAGGAATTCAGGCAGTTATATTGAGTGGGTTTGCATTTAATTTCCGAATTGAAGAGAATTGTGTATAAAATAGGAAGGAGCTTGTGATGTAAAACTTATGCCCGGATTAGCCGGTACACCAAGTTGTAGTAGTTTATTGTGTTCATCATGTTCTAATTACTTTTTCTAGGGTTGAGATGAAACCATTAATTTACTGCTAAGTTTGATTTATGTTTATGATATTGTTCTTGTTGTGCTTTACTTGTTTAGGATAAATATAATCTGAGCTCTTCATTATTTTACTTTCACAGTGTATGTCATGCATCCATTGTAATTAAAATACTTCTGTGATGAATGTGCTGCAATTCATGCTTCAATGTCTGTTATTGATCCCTTGACTAATTGTGCCCTGAAAAGACAGTTAGTGCTTTGGAAACATACCCTAATTGTGATTAGAATATCCATCTTAGGAAAGGTTTAATTATCTAAGTTATCAAATTGATCTGTGATTAGTTGTACTGTAAGAAGACAATTGATACTATGGATTAGTTAGTAACATTATTTGACATTAAACCATCCATTTGAGATTACCCTGGAGTACCTTGACCGGTGTCTATTACAAGGGACAAGAAAATTATCAAGACTGAATTAACTCATTGTGGGTTAATAGGTGGATTCGACTGCCCTAGTACCTCTTATTTGCATTGTTTTGTATTCTATTTTGTGTTACTTAACCAACATCTGGCCGTATCGGCAAACAAAACCCCCATTTTCATGTACTCTTGTTTCGAATCAGTTTTAGTAAGACCATAGCTTCAAATCTACACCCACCAAGTCCATGTGGATCGTCCTGTGCTTGCCCTGTGTTGCTTTTCGACACTGTGCACTTGTAGTTATCATTGTAGGTACTCTTTACAGACCTACCAAGTTTTTGGCGCCATTGTCGGGGACTCGGTAGCGGTGTAGCTGATTCTGTGTTCCATTTTACTGATTTCTTAGTTTACTATTGTACATATTTGTTAGAAAATTGCATCTTGTTGTTAATATAGTTGTAGTTTTGATTTTTCCATCTCCTGCATCATCTTAGTTATCTCCATCATCTGTGTATATAATTTTCACCTCATCTATGTAACTTAGTTATGTAGCCTACTTAGTTATGTAGCCTATTAGTTGTAGTAGTTAGATGTAACTTCCATTTCAGTCATAAACTTGCATTCCTTCAGTCTTTTTGTTAAGTAAGAAACTGTGCATCATTGTCTTCTAATGTAACTTAGTATAATTTTTTTCCAAATAAAGCGTGTTGTTCTCATCATCTGTAGTTGTAACTGCAATTTTCGATCATTCCATTTTCATTCGCATAAACCGACATTGCCTTATATTCATATCTAGTTTAGGATTGTTTGCATCTATAGCTAGCTGTAATTTATGTTGTACATGTTGTAAGCATTCTTGCATAATAGTTAGGTTCCTTTCAGTGTTCCATCTTCTGCATCTTAGCCCTGTAAATAGTTGCATTTCATGTAAATTACATCATGTAATTTAGTTTGTAAACTTCATCCATCTTTGCATCATCTTTTCAGACTAGTACCATTCTGTTTTGCTTCATTTTCATCACCTGAATAATTGCCATGTAGTATAAATTAGTGTAACTTGTTCCATTTCAACTTTTAGTTTTTAACATCTGTAGGTAGTTCTATCTATGCTCGGGTTGTAAATTTGTTAAGTTTCTGTTGTTTTTCTTTTTACTTTCTTAGAGTACTTGTATACTTGCATCAGTGAAAATTCATAAAGGAATTTGTGAATATTTGTTTTGGTTTTGTTCCATTCGTATCATTTTCATTTTTATTGGCATATGTAATATAAATGTTGTGTCCTATAGCTTTGCACTTCAGTTAGATATTAGTAGCTTTACTTTTATTTATTTTTCTTTTTGTATAGTTTTTGTCCGTAGTACTAGTGTAGCCTTCTTTAGCATTTCATATTCATTATAACTTTTAGTTCAAGAGAGTTTATTGTTCTGTAGCATTTGATTTTTCATTTCATTTAGCAATTTTGTCTTGTAGCTTGTATAGTTTGATTTAGTTGCCCTTGTCTTGTTTGTTTTCAATTCATAGTCGAGTCTAGTAATCTATAGAATCTATTTAAATTTTTGTCTTGTAGCTTTTTGATTAAGAATTCCCCTAGATTTTTAAGAGTCCGTATTATTAGTCTGTAGTGTTGGTAGTGTTTTATACTTTTAAGCCATAAGCTATTCAGTTTCAGTTGTATACAAAATTAATGTTAGTTAGGATGTAGTGTTGGTTTTGGTGCTCATTCCTTTGATTTGTATGTACATTTCTGGATACTGAAATTTTCTGTTGAGACTAACAGGTACCGGCAAAGGCTGATGTACAAGCTAAAAAGAAAAAGAGGAAAAGCATTGGAGCAAGTTTGGATGTTGTGCTACTCCCGGTTCTGTACCGGCGGTAACATTCTTAATTTTTTTGTTCGATGGATGATTGTTACGCACTCCTTTGCATCATTTATTCTCTGAAATTTTTGGTTGGTGTGCGAGCATCTAGTTAATATCTCATTCTCATAAGCATATTTTGCCTGCCCTTCGCATGTGTTTGGTTGGTCTGATTACCTAATCTTCTAATGGTATGTTGTCTGGTCTATGATTCTATCCTTTCTTGTCTGCAATAAGACTTGAACAAGAGAACCTAGTCGAAATCCACATTTCTGTCATGGATAGACCTGACCAGGCTAAGACAATGGGTGATTGTATGAATAGACCCCATAGTCTCCACGAAAACATGTACCCCATAGGAAAAAGATTGTTATCATGTATCGTCCTACCCCAGACTGATGGCCCATTTGAATTGAATGCAAGCATGATACAAATACTTCCGATTTATCGAGGGATTGATTCTGAAAACCCCTATCATCGTGTAAGAGAGTTTGAACAAATTTGTCGGACTATGCAACCTGACCATATGTCTGAAGACTTTCTGAATTTGCGTTTGTTCACATTTTCTTTGAAGGAAAGAGCCAAATCATGGTTTTACAGTTTGAAAGCACAGTCCATCACCACTTGGGACCAACTCACAAGTCAATTTTTCAAAAAATTCTTTCCACATTGTAGGACCATTGTTATTCGTCAAAATATTAATTGTTTTGTCCAGCTAGATGGGGAGACTTTGTTTCATTATTTTGAACGGTTTAATGATTTTTTGATTGAGTGTCCGCACCATGGCTTTGAGAAATGGAGACTGGTCGCTATCCTTTATGAGGGACTAGACTTTAAATCTCGAGCCACAATTGAGTCTATGTGTAATGGTGAATTTCTTGATAAAACTGTGAATGATGCATGGTCGTTTTTAGCTGACATTGCATAGAAAACCCGTTAATGGGAGTCCATTAGGGAAACTAAGACACTATCACATGATATTAGTAACCCCCATAAGTTAGAGTATGATTCCAACTCGAATACAAGCATGAACTGCATGACTAGGAGAGGCGAAGCCCTAGAAAGTTGTAGAAATACAAATGTTATTATGCCTAATTCCTATGCGGAATCTGAACTCCATGTTTGTATGTCGTATGATAGCTCAGCCAAGTTGATTGAAAATTGTCCTAGATTGCAAAATCCCTTTTACAATGATGATGATGATGATGAATCAAACTTTGAAAATGGTGTGTCCAGTCCCACTCATGCAACTGATATTGAATATGAACCCCATCTAGAGGAACATGAGCTGACTGAGGACACCACAACTATTAATAAGGACGAGTATGCGTATTACTCAGATGATGATATGATGTTAGAAGAGTCAATTTCAGATTCATGTGACTCTGAAATTCCAGACCATAGTGTAGAGACTTCCATTGATGATGTTTCTTCTAATATTCATATTCATTGCAATCCAGATGACTTTGGTACTGATTTAGGGATTGTGCAGTTGTCCTGCGAAGAAGAGCAGAACACACAACTTGTGTGTGACTTAGGAAGGTTGAATTTTCTGTTGACACTAATGTTCTTATGCATAAAGATAAATTTGATGTGTCTAATTCCTTTCTTAGGTCGCAATATGATTCTTCGTCTGATACTGATTTGAGTACTTTGGATAGTCATGATTCTGAACTGGGGTTTGTTAATTTGTTCTCTGAATGTGAGCATGATACTGCATTACTCATTTCTGACTGGGAAAATACTAGGCTACGTACTGAAACTTTTGAGCATAACAATGAATATAACTTAGATGAGTCTAGCTCTCTTCCCATGTCACAAATTGATAATCATGCACCCAACCTGGATTTGGGTTGTAAAGATATTGTTAAACCTACTTTTCTAAGAGTACTTAATTTAGGATTGGAACCGTGTGCTTCCCAAGTCCCCCTGGACTACTTTGTAGCTAAGTATAATATCTTTAAGGAGCCACAATTGGAATGTGTATCTCTACCTTACCCTGAAAAAGTTCACTTTGAATTGGACCTTGTGCATGATGAAACCCCAAAACTGTGAGATTGTGTCCAAAAGTGTATCTGTTGAAAAATCCAGGTTTGGGGGTGGCTCATTTTGTTTTGCAGTCTCACTTGCATGTTTATCCTGTTATAATTGTGTGAGGCTACTAAAATCTCTGCACTCTGTCTTTTGGGTTGATCCTCAACTCTTTAGACTGTTAATGTATGGTGAATTCTCATTGTATATAATCCAGTAGGTAATGTTATATTTTCTATCTTGAGTCGGTTGAGTCTTATTTTGTAGTATATATTGTGCTGATCCAATATGATCTCAGCTGAAAATTTTGGATTCTAGCCTTGAATAATGAATTTTTAATCTTTCTTTTGCCGACATACCGGTAATCTCTTCCATTTTCTCTAGTCAGCATAGTTCTCATGGTTTGTAGCTATTTAAATTCTTATCATCTTTTGAAACATTGAGGACAATGTTAGATTTAGGCACGGGGGAATATTTTGCATTTAGAGTTTTTAGTATTTTCTTGTACTTTTATTTTCAAAAATAAATAAAAACATTATTATTAAAAATAAAAAAAAAATCAAATTTCAAAAAATTTCAAAACTCTTTGTAAATATGTACATAAAAACCTCCAACTTTTAGAGATCTTAGAGTCACTAGCATGCTTCTAGCTATGTTTACATAGAGAGTCTAATCGAAATAACTGAAATTGGAAGTACTAGAGAACACAATTGGGTTTCTTAGTTGTTAGAGCGTTAAAGTTGGATTTAACCATGCAGGAGGGCGAATTAGGTGTTGCAAAGATATTTGGTAGTAGAGTTGTGATCACCCTTAGTTGAGACTACCCATTTTTACATCAAGCGAGGCACCAACCTTCATTTTTTGTGACTATCTAAAAAGTCCTTTTAGAGTGTGTGTCACCGTACGTAAATTCCGGGTAGGAATGGTGAGATACCCAACTTCGCACCACCTTCAGCACTATTTTTGATCTCTTGAGTGCTAATTTTGTCAATCAAGAGGATGACGTCTAAAGATGAAAAATCCTTCTTGTAGTTTGATTAGCAGTTAGCACCACTCCCTCTCTCTCGACAACATCAACATATCCATAGAAACACATCATCATCAACGAGCAGAGCAACGTCAGAATATTTGAAGAAAAGTTGAAATAGTCCAAGGTTTACATGCAACAATTCAAGGAAAAGAAAAAGTCTTATTCAAGTGAAGATACAGTACAAAGAGCAGAATTCTATACATATTTGAAGAGGTATTTTACAAGAGCAAAGAAAAGAAAATAAGATGAGAATTAGTGAAGTTTATGAAATCAAGACAATACAAGTTGTGAAGAATTGAGTGATAAACACATTCATCCATGGAGTTAGTAGTTTCATTGTTTTTATTGTTATTTTCATTTCAAGTTAACCAAAAAAATCAAAAAATAAATAAATAAAATAAAATAAAATAAAATAAAATAAAATAAAATAAAATAAAATAATTGTAGTTTATTTTCTTAGTTTAGTTTTGTTACCACCATGGTAAAGAAGAAGAATTCAAGAAGAAAAATTCCAAGCAACAAGGAAATTGAAGAGAAAAGTTACTATTTGTCAAGTTTCTACGAACTTCAGAAGTTCATCATCAACATTTGAAGACCGAAGATTGAAGACATTTCTATGGATACTGTGAGAGTGGTGTTGATTGCCGATCATATGTGAAGGTAAGTAAGTACTCCCATCCTTGCTAATGGTTGATTTTTTTTCTTAGAGATCATCATAAAAAGATTCTTTTTGTCCACAATCTTGTGGAGTCTCCAGAAATTATTTCGGAAGGTTTTCTTTCCCACCATTCAACGTGTGCATGATTTCTCACTTTATTCATGTCTGCACACATGAGAGACTAAAAAAGAGGTCTTCTTGAGTGCAATTATCATAAAACCCTATTGGTGAGGCAGAAGTCGAGGCTTGTGATCACTCTCGAACCCGCATTCTTTCATATGGTATGGTTATTTCTCGCTTAACTCTTAAGGATGAGAATGCGTTCTTTGATAGTTCTAACTTCGTGTTACTAGCATGCAAAAACTCTATGTCCTCATATATTCTTGGATGCTTGAGACTCTATTACGCTCTAAAGTTAGAGAAGGTTTTGTGGGAACATCTCTGGTAAGCCCTCACGAGACTACAACTCGTCCACTAGGGACACCTAGGGGTTTAAAGGCTTAGTGCATACGCTAAATGCATTCGAGAGACCAGCGACAGTGGTATAATTAGGATTTCTTAATTTCTGTTTCACTTGAGGACAAGTAAAATTTAGGTTTGGGGGTATTTGATGAGTGCCAAATAGTGCATATTTCTACATCTTTTTATTGGCAATTAACTCATCTTTTGCACTTTAAAATCAGTTTCATCCCAAATTCTGTATTTTATCTGTTTTCAAGAATAAATACTTTTACTAATTAATTTTGTGTTTTTAGGTACTAAATAAAGCTTGGATGCTTTGAGAAGCAAAAGGAGCAGAGATTTGGTGGCAAAAGGTAGAATGAAATCTGAAGAGCTGTGAGCATTGCGAAAGAAATATCACGCAAAAAGGAAGTGCAATCAGTTTGCAACTCGTCCACAAGCCACTTGCAACAGCTGAACCAAATGGTGGGCTTAGAAGAATAATTCTCAAAAGAACCAAGGCCTTAGCCCACTTCTAGATCCAAGACCCGAACCCATTTTCCACACCCGATACATCAACATATGATGGTCTCGCCCAACACTTGAGTCGTTATCTTTTCTTCCCCTGGTTCGAGCAGCAACCAAACACTCCTCTCCATTTATTCTTTCTCTCTCGACAAAATCAGTACCTTCTTTCCCCCCTCCTCCGACCATTTTTGCAGAGCCAACATCTCCTTTCATCTTCAACCAACCTCTCTATCACCAGCACATACACCTTCTCCACCTCCTAACTTCTCTCTATCTCCATCATAGCTTCTTCATAACCCTATAAGCTAGGTTTGAGATAGATAGAATTAGGGTTTCTTCAACAGTGGGGGACACATCAAATTAATGGCTTGCATAAAAGAAATATCAGAGGGGACAAGGAATTCAGGAAGTTATGTTGAGTGGGTTTGCATTTAATTTTCGAATTGAAGAAAATTGCGTATAAAATAGGAAGGAGCCTGTGGTGTAAAACTTATGCGCGGATTAGCCGGTGCACCAAGATGTAGTAGTTTATTGTGTTCATCACATTCTAATTACTTTTGCTAGGGTTGAGATGAAACCATTAATTTACTGCTAAGTTTGATTCATGTTTCTGATATTGTTCTTGTTGTGCTTTACTTGTTTAGGATAAATATAATCTGATCTCTTTATCATATTACTTTCACAGTGTATGTCATGCATCCATTATAGTTAGAATACTTCTGTGATAAATGTGCTGCAATTCATGCTTCAATATCTGTTATTGATCCCTTGACTAATTTTTCCCTGAAAAGACTGTTAGTGCTTTGGAAAGATACCCTAATTGTGATTAGAATATCCATCTTAGGAAAGGTTTAATTATCTAAGTTATCAAATTGATTTGTGATTAGTTGTACTGTAAGAAGATAGGTAATACTATGGATTAGTTAGTGACCTTAGTTGACATTAAACCATCCATTTGAGATTACCCTGGAGTACCTTGACCGGTGTCCATTACAAAGGGACAAGAAAATTATCAAGACTGAATTAACTTAGTGTGGGTTAATAGGTGGATTTGACTGCCCTAGTACCTCTTGTTTGCATTGTTTTGTGTTACTTAACCAACATCTGGCCGTATCGGCAAACAAAACCCCCATTTTCGTGTTATTCTTGTTTCGAATCAGTTTTATTAAGACCATAGCTTCAAATCTACACCCATCAAGTCCCTGTGGATCGACCTGTGCTTGCCCTGTGTTGCTTTTCGACACTGTGCACTTGCAGTTATCATTGTAGGTACTTGTTACAGACCTACCAACCAGCATCTTGCTGGGTCTGTGAAAAATTACCATTAGCGCCCCGCTGGGTTTGTACATGAAACATAGGCGAGGCATCAACAGAGGAATAAGCGCGGGTACTAGATAATATAGCCGCGTCCCCTCTAAGCTTTTCAGCAATACTATTTGAAGACCAATCACACTCAGGCATGTTAAGGTACTCCTCCATCAAATATGAAGATGGCTTACACCCCACGTGATCGGATAAAATGGCTTCCTGAGAACGCAATACTCGCGTTTGGAAAATATGAAGAGGATAAAAAATAAAAATAAATACATAGCAACGCTAAATAGAAAACATACCCATGCCGGAGAAATTGCGGCGGGCCTTGGAATGAAGCGTAACTGGCCTTCTGACAGAGGGAGGTTTTCCTTCATTCTTTTTTCTGATAGGTTCGTGCCCCTCAGGCGGATCCCTGGAAGTTACTGAAAAGGCGGGGGTCTAACAACCTCACCCAATATTTCGATTAGCAATCTGTATGGACTAACTCTAATATACTTTTAAGAGAATCAACTAGACAGTCATACTCAATCTTTATAAAAAGTATATCAAGGAGTTAATATCTCTATCTCTCGATTTGATCTATACTCAAGCAAATAGAAATCTGCGAGTCTTTATCTACTACAGAGAGATATAAACTTGGATTGTATCAAAAACCAATATCCAAGGATCAATCAATTTCCAATCAACAACCAAAGGTTGGATTTCACAATTGATCGATACAATGCACAACCTGTGATATTTCAATTATATAACAAAATATAATGCGGAATAGAAATAACAAAAACACCAGAAATTTTGTAAACGAGGAAACCGCAAATGCAGAAAAACCCCAGGACCTAGTACAGATTGAACACCACACTGTATTAAGCCGCTACATACACTAGCCTATTACAAACTAACTTCGGTCTGGACTGTAGTTGAACCCTAATCAATATCACACTAATTCAAGGTACAATTGCGCTCCTAATGTCTCTGATCCCAGCAGGATACTATGCACTTGATTCCCTTAGCTGATTTTACCCATAACCAAGAGTTGCTACGACCCAAAGTCGAAGACTTGAATAAACAAATCTGTATCACACAGAAAATTCTACGATAATAGATAAATCTGTCTCCCACAGATAAACCTATGAGTTTTGTTCCGCCTTTTGATAAAATCAAGGTGAACATGAACCAATCAATAACCCGGACTTATATTCCAGAAGAACAACCTAGAATTATTGATCACCTCACAATAATCTAAATCGTATGGTAGCGAAACTAGGTATTATGAAATCACAAACGATGAGACGAATATGTTTGTGATTTTTTTTTATCTTTCCCTATCGGAGATATAATCTCAAGCCAATTATTCAATTGAACTCGTACGATAGAAAATGGCAAGATCAGATCGCTCAACTACAAGAGAAGTAGTTTCGTCTGGATTCACAATCCCAATGAAGTCTTTAAGTCGATAATCGACAGGGTCTCGAGAAGAAACATACGATTAAAGGAGAATCGACTCTAGTAAAAACAACTAGTATCACATGGGAGGTTGATCAAATTTTAATATAGTGGTAAGAAGGTTGTCGTTCACTCGGACTAAGTTGAGATTGATTTCAGATTTAATAACGGAAAATAGTAAAAATAAAGAAAATATATATACAAAAGTTGACAAGATAAAAAGATTATAGGGACTCAGGATTCCACCAGACTTTAATTTCATGCAGTTCAAATACCAATTCTAAACTATAATAGCTCATAATATAAAGTTTCATTGACTCTAATTCATTGTGAAAAAGCGGGGGTCACCCAATATTTCGATTAGCAATCTGTATGGACAACTCTGAGTTGTTTTTTAGAGAATCAACAAGAGTCAATCAATAGAAAATATCTCAAAGAGTTATTATCTCAATCTCTCGATTTGATTTACTCAAGCAAATATGATTCGCGATCCTAACCAAAGAGAGATAACTTGGATGGTATCAAAAACCAATATCCAAGTGTCAATCGATTTAATTCAACAACCAATAAGGTCGGATATTCTAATCGATTGAAAAACGTACAACCTGTATTATTTTAATTATATAAAAAAATATAATGCGGAATAAAAATGACACAGACACCAGAATTTTGTTAACGAGAAAACCACAAATGCAGAAAAACCCCAGGACCTAGTCCAGATTAAATATACACTGTATTAAGCCGCTACCGACACTAGCCTACTCCAAATTAAATTCGGTCTGGACTGTAGTTGAACCCCAACCAATCTCACACTGATCCAAGGTACAGTTATGATCCTACGCCTCTGATCCCAGCAGGATACTGCATACTTGATTCCCTTAGATGATCTCACCAACAACCAAGAGTTGCTACGACCCAACGTCGAAGACTTTAGCAAACAAATCTGTCTCACACTGAAAAAGTCTACGATAATAGATAAATTCGTCTCCCACAAATAAACCTATGAGTTTTGTTCCGTATTTTGATAAATCAAGGTGAAAAGGAACCTATCGATACAACCAGACTTATATTCCCGAAGAACAGCTCAGTTTCATTAATCACCTCACAATAAACTTAATCTACGCAGCGAAAAATATTATTGAGGAATCACAAACAATGAGACCAAGATGTTTGTGACTAATTTTATCTTGCCTATCGGAGATAGGAATCTCAATCCAATTATTACAATTGTACTCGTATGATAGAAACATCAAGATCAGATCACACAACTACAAGAAAAGTAGTAGCGGTCTGGCTTCACAATCCCAATGAAGTCCTTAAGTCGTTAACCTGGTTTTAGAAGAATAAAACCAAAGGTTAAAGGAGAATCGACTCTAGATTTAGCAAACTAGTATCACGCAGAATGTGTGGGGATTATGTTTCCCAGTTGCTAGAGTTCTCCCTTATATAGTCTTTCAAATCAGGGTTTGCAATCAATGTTAGCTTGCTAACAAAGCATTCAATATTCACCGTTAGATGAAAACCTGATTAGATACAAGCTAATATCTCTCAACCATTAGATCGAAAACTTAGCTTGTCATACACACATGTACTTGACGTTTTGAGTTTGTGTAACCGTACCCAAACGTGTACAATGGTTGGTTCAATATTAGTCAACCAAATGGTTAGCCAAATGATAACTTTCATACGAACCATATTCTTCTTCACCATAACTACTCCAAATGACTCAAATGAACTAGTTAGAGAGTTGTTCAATTTCTATGAGATCTCAAGTATTACAAGAGACACAATTGAATCAAAAATGATGTAATTCACTCAAATCATTTCATGAACTATAAAGCCACGGTTTACAAAAGCATTCCTTAGTAATTTAAGATAAGTTCACGAACAACGTTTTCAGACATAACCTCTTGAGTTCGCGGACTGAGTTCGCGGACTCAAGCTAACCGGTTGAAGTTAATAAACTCCAGCAGAATTTCTAGGGATGAGAACTTTCGTCAGTTCGCGGACTGCACCTGAGCTTCAACTTCAGCAGATATTCTCAGGTTCGATAACTTACGCCAGTTCACGGACTGAGTTGCTGAGTTCCACTTGATCAACAAAGTTCGCAAACTTCGGTTCAAGTGTTAAGGATTTATACATATATGTGTTGCCACAATAATGTTTATATTCCACAATGGTTAAATAGTCTAAACTCTCATTTTAATCTTTGAAACATTATCAGAGGACGTTATATAGTTGTTATTCACAAACTATTTTTCGTCAGAACGATTTCCAAAGTGATTGAAACATAACATGACTTTCGTTACTAGGCAAAGATGAACTTGGCTAAAGCGAAAGCTTTACCAACACCCATTTTGAGAAATTTATAAGCGAGATATACTCAGCTCGAAATGTCACATGTGCATATTCTTAGTCTATATAGTTAAACGACTTTTGTCTCAAGATAGGAGATAGAGTAGATAGACTTTTGAGTGATAGATAAGTTCAAGTCTCCACATACCTTTTAGTCAATGAAGATCCACTGGTTCCTTGAGTAGTCCTTCGTCTTGTATGATGATTGCCATGGAGTTCTTGATATCAACTACACTTTTTATCCTAGTCCGAGACCTTAGCTATAGTAGAGTAGAAATCAAGACTTTATAGTTTTGATCACTAAGATTGACAAACATGCTTGAGATAGCAACACATGCGAGTTTGACCGAGCAGTGCTCTAACAATCTCCCCCTTTGTCAATTTTAGTGGCAAAACTATTAATACATATGGAATAAAAAATTATATAAATGAACTTTGTAGCTCCTATTCCACATGCCTAATCTTCAACAATACTCGAAATCTTCGTCACTTCCAAGTAGTCCAATGATCCCAAAGTTTGTAAGTTTAGCATCATCGTTGTTGAAAATCCGTAGCTATAACAATGAGAAAAACATTGGTTCTCAATCATTATTATACCGTGTCATAGTATTATTACACAACGTCAAAGTCCAATTGTATCACAACTTCAACAACAATACTATGGTGATATTTCACTCCCCCTTAGTCAATACTCCATCTCACATGGAAACCACTCCCCCTTACATAATGATCCGAAAACCATATGTATTTGTAGTATGAACTACAATTAATTCTCCCCTTTTTTCTCAATAAAATTGGAAAAGGTACAAGAACGGGATCCTAATGAAATTTCCGTAAGAGACATTTCATGATCAAAGGTAAATGTTCTATCACCTTGTTTAGATGCAATCATAAAGCCGAGGCTAAATGCATTCATCAAGGAGTTTATAAAGATACAAGATAACCCCTAAAAATTCCACAGCCGCACTCCCCACAAAGATTTGGAAATTAAGCGCAAGTTCAAAAGAACTCTCCCCCATAAGATGTCATTCCCAGAGGAACAACAAGAGAGACCTTAATTTCAAGAGAAAAAAAGGATTTCTACACACTAAAACAAAATCTAGATGAAATAACTAAAAGCAAGTCGTAAACTGACTGGAGTTCTAACTCAATTGCACAAAAGACAGAGATAAGCACAGGGGCAAGAGTTATGGAAATAATTAATGAACCGAAACAACACCAATAGACTTCCTTAAGTGCTGAAAAGTAGCAGTGTCTAAAGGTTTGGTGAGGATGTCAGCCAACCGTTGTTTGGAAGGCACAAATTCCATATTTATGATACCATTCTCATAAAGATCTCGAATAAAATGGTACCTTATGTCAATGTGCTTTGTTCTTGAGTGCTCAACAGGATTCTCAGTGATTCGAATCGCACTGGAGTTATCACAAAAGATCTTCATTATTCCAGTATCAACTTCATAGTCAGCCAACATTTGTTTCATCTATAAAAGTTGTGTACAACATGAACCAGCAACAATATACTCTGCTTCACATGTATACATGGATTATGAATTCTTTTTCTTACTGTGCCAAGCAACAAGATTCAGTCCTACATAGTAGAAACCCCCTGATGTACTTTTTCTGTCTTCTACACATCCTGCCCAATCAGCATCAAAATAAGCGGAAAGTTCAGTATTAGTATCAAAAGTGTAGGATAGACCATACCCGACAGTATGATTGACATAACGTATGATCCTTTTTGCAGCTGCAAGATGAGATTCCTTTGGATCATCCTGAAATCTAGCACAACAACCAACACTAAAAGAAATATCAGGTGCAGTAGCTGTTAGATATAAAAGGCTTCCAATAATAGATCAATACAACTTTTGATATACTTTTACTCCTTTCCCATCTCTATGTAGTTTACCAGTAGTAGGCATAGGTGTCAATTTTGGAGAGGACTTATCCAAGCCGAATCTTGTCACAAGATCCCTTGCATACTTTTCTTGGGATAAGTAAATTCCATCCTTATGTTCGTTGAATTTGCAATCCTAGAAAGAATTTCAATTCACCAACATTGCTCATTTCAAATTCTCTAGCAAGTAAATTTGAAAATCCTTTGCTAACTTTTCAGAAGTTGATCCATAGATGATATAGAGCCTTTTTGAGTTTGAGAACGTGATCTGGAAAATCACGGTTTTCAAACCATTTTGGTTGAGCAACATAAACTTCTTCCTTTAAAATCCCGTTCAGAAACGCAGATTTTACATCCATCTGAAAAAGTTTAACTTTGAGGAAACAAGCATGAGCTAATAAGAGTCTAATGGACTCAAGGCGTGCCATAGATGCAAAGGTTTCATCAAAATCAATACCTTCAATTTGTGAATATCCTTGAGCGAAAAGTATGGCTTTATTTCTAATAATCGTGCCATATTCATCAGACTTGTTCTTAAATATCCATTTGGTACCAACAATATTAACATTGGAGGGACAAGGTACGAGTTCCCATATATCATGTCTTTGAAATTGATTTAAATCTTCATGCATAGCATCTACCCAAGCGGGATCACTAAGAGCTTCATCAATATTTCTTGGTTCTACAAGAGAAAGATAACAACCAAAATTACAAATATTTTGAAGTTGTCCTCTTGTTCTAGCAGTAGAATATCTTCCTCCAATAATACTGTTTGGATCATGATTTCTTTGAACCCAGAGGTGTCGTGAAGAAGGAACACTTTCGGGTTCATTAGGGGTGGCTTGATCAGTGCTCTTTTCCTCGTCACTAGAAATATCAGGATCAGTAACAGTTGGAATAACTTCAACTGACTCAGGTATTTCTTTGACTTTCTCAATTGTCTCTGTTGGAGGCAACTCAGCAGGAGAATTATCATAATGAAAATCACTAATATCATCAATAATAACATTAGCAGATTCCATCATGACCTGGGTTCGGATATTAAATACTCGAAACCCACGACTATCAGAAGCATAGCCAAGAAAGATACCTTCATCACTTTTGGTATCAAACTTCCCTCACTGTTCTCGATCTTTTAGTATGTATCACTTACTTCCAAACACTCTAAGATAGTGCAAGTTGGGTTTTCTACCATACCATAACTCATATGGAGTGTTAAGAGTTTTATATCGTAAGTAAACACGATTGATCAAATAACATGCTGTAAAAACAGTTTCTCCCCAAAATCTTAAAGGTACATTTTTGTTGTGGAGCATTACCCTGGCCATCTCTTGAATATTTCTATTTTTTCTTTAGGAAACTCCATTAGCTTGAGGAGTAATAGGTGGAGAATATTGTTGAGTAATCCCCAGTTCGTCACAAAATTCAAACACTTTGGTGTCCTTGAATTCTGTTCCACGGTCGCTCATAATTTTCTTTAGTTTACGACTTTGTTCATTCTGGATTCTACTTACAATAATCTTGAATTCTCCAAGGGTTTCATTCTTATGAGATAGAAATGCAACCCAAGTGAATATGGTGTAATCATCTACCATAACCAAAGCATACTTCTTACCAGCAACAGTGGGCTGTTGAATTGGTCCGAAGAGATCCATATGAATTAAATCAAGTGGAGCTTTGGTGAGAATATCTCGAGATGATTTATGGTGAACTTTCGTTTGTTTACCCTTTTGACAGGCACCACATACACCTTCAATCTTTGCATTGATTTTTGGAACACCTCTAACAAGTTCTTTGTTAATGATCTCAGTTAGAAGGCGATAATTGATGTGACCAAAACGTTCATGCCAAAGATGTGTAGATTCCACCTTAGTCAAATTGCAACAGTTGTTAAACTGAGTATCGAGAAGATAACAATTGTTTTTACCACGAGTTCCTTGGAAAATTACTTTCCCAGTTTTGTCTAAAATGTCACATCCATTTGCATTGAAGACAACCCGATGGCCTTTGTCACATATTTGACTAATAGAAATAAGATTAGCAGTCATACCTTTTACGTAGACTACATCATGTATTTCAGGTACGCCAGGTATTTTGATCGTTCCCTTCTTACTTATATAGCAACACCTTCCGTCTCCAAATGTTACTGGTCCTCCTTCATAGTTATATGCGGAAACAAACCAAGTAAGATCACATGTTATATGTTTGCATCCACTATCAAGAAACCATTGGAAGGGTGACGTTGGTTTTAAAGCAAAAGATCCCATACTATTAGTATTATTCTATTTGGAATTTCCTAATAGTTCTGTATGTCTTTTTATAGACGTAAGAAGTTGTTTAGTTTTCTCATAAAGATCACTTGCAACTTTTAAACTCTTTTGAAAATACACACACTTATGTTGACGGTGATTAGGGAAATCACAGAACAAACATGGGCCATCACTTTTACTTTTCATAGAATAGTTCTGAGTCATATCAGTTTTTACAACCTTTAAACGTTGTTTATCATCTGATATATGACGGTTCCTTGGAGAGGAACTACCATGATTACTCATATCCATCAAGGGACTTGAGTTGGGTTTCAAATCCTTTAGAATTGCAATTTCTGCAGCAAGATCAGAATTGATCCGGATTTGTTCCTCCAACCTTTTCTGAAGAATAACTAGACTATCAGAACTTCTTATACGATTGGTTTTTAATCTTGGTGAAGCGTTATAGGAGACTATATTGCCCATAGAGTCAGATCGCTACAAACACAGACTTGTGAGGTCTTTAACATGTTTGACTTCTTTGATACCAATTGAAAAAGCGGGGGTCTAACTACCTCACCCAATATTTCGATTAGCAAACTGAATGGACAACTCCGAGTTGTTTTCTAAAGAA
Source organism: Papaver bracteatum (assembly GCA_023529315.1). Taxonomy (NCBI): domain Eukaryota; kingdom Viridiplantae; phylum Streptophyta; class Magnoliopsida; order Ranunculales; family Papaveraceae; genus Papaver; species Papaver bracteatum. The sequence goes on from JAJJWX010000433.1 coordinate 1,956,619, forward strand.
TCAACAAGACTCAATCAATAGAAAATATCTCAAGGAGTTATTATCTCAATCTCTCGATTTGATTTACTCAAGAAAATATGATTTGCGAGCCTAATCAAAGAGAGATAACTTGGATGGTACCAAAGACCAATATCCAAGTGTGAATCGATTTAAATCAACAACCAATAAGGTCGGATATTCTAATTGATTGAACAGCGCACAACCTGTATTATTTCAATTATATATATAACAAAATATAATGCGGAATAGAAATAACACAGACACCAGAATTTTGTTAACGAGGAAACCGCAAATGCAGAAAAACCCCGGGACCTAGTCCAGATTAAACATACATTGTATTAAGCCGCTACAGACACTAGCCTACTCCAAATTAACTTCGGTCTGGACTGTAGTTGAACCCCAACCAATCTCACACTGATCCAAGGTACAGTTATGCTCCTACGCCTCTGATCCCAATAGGATACTGTGCACTTGATTCCCTTAGCTGGTCTCACCCACAACCAAGAGTTGCTACGACCCAAAGTTGAAGACTTTAGAAAGCAAATCTGAAAAATCTACAGGTAATAGATAAATTCGTATCCCACGAATAAACCTATGAGTTTTGTTCCGTCTTTTGATAAATCAAGGTGAACAAGAACCAATCGATAAAACCAGACTTATATTCCCAAAGAACAACTCAGTTTCATCAATCACCTCACAATAAAATTAATCGACGCAGCGAAGAAGATTATTGAGGAATTACAAACAATGAGACGAAGATGTTTGTGACTACTTTTATCTTGCCTATCGGAGATAGGAATCTCAAGCCAATTATTACAATTGTACTCGTACGATAGAAACAACAAGATCAGATCACACAACTACAAGAAAAGTAGTATCGGTCTGGCTTCACAATCCCATTGAAGTCTTTAAGTCGTTAACCTGGTTTTATAAGAAGAAAACCAAAGGTTAAAGGAGAATCGACTCTAGCTTTAGCAAACTAGTATCACACAGAATGTGTGGTGATTAGGTTTCCCAGTTGCTAGAGTTCTCCCTTATATAGTCTTTCAAATCAGGGTTTGCAATCAATGTTATCTTGCTAACAAAGCAATCAATATTCACCGTTAGATGAAAACCTGATTAGATACAAGCTAATATCTCTCAACCGTTATATCAAAAACTTAGATTGTCATACACACACGTACTTGATGTTTTGAGTTCGTGTAACCGTACTCAAACGTGTACAATGGTTGGTTCAATATTAGTCAACCAAATGGTTATCCAAATGATAACTTTCATATCAACCATATTCTTCTCCATCATAACTAGTCCAAATGACTCAAATGAACTAGTTAGAGAGTTGTTCAATTGCTATGAGATCTCAAGTATTACAAGAGACACAATTGAATCAAAAACGATGTGATTCACTCGAATCATTTCATGAACTATAAAGCCACGATTTGCAAAAGCATTCCTTAGTAATTTAAGATAAGTTCACGAACAACATTTTCAGACATAATCTCTTGAGTTCGCGGACTCAAGCTAACCGGTTGAAGTTAATAAACTCCAGCAGAATTTATCGGGATGAGAACTTCCGTCAGTTCGCGGACTGCACCTAAGCTTCAACTTCAGCAGATATTCTCGGTTTCGAGAACTTACGCCAGTTCGCGGACTAAGTTTGTGGACTGAGTTGCTGCTCACGTTCCGGTTCCACTTGATCAACAAAGTTCGCAAACTTCGGTTCAAGTGTTAAGGACTTATACATATATGTGTTGCCACAACAATGTTTATGTCCCACAATGGTTATATAGTCTAAACTCTTATTTCAATCATTGAAACATTCTCAGAGGACGTTATATAGTTGTTATTCACAAACTATTTTTTCGTCAGAGCGATTTCAAAGTGATTGAAACATAACATGACTTTTGTCACTAGGCAAAGATGAACTTGTCTAAAGCGAAAGCTTTACCAACACCCATTTCGAGAAATAGATAAGCGAGATATACTCATCTTGAAATGTCACATGTGCATATTCTTAGTCTATATCGTAAAACGACTTTTGTCTCAAGATAGTAGATAGACTTTTGAGTGATAGATAAGTTCAAGTCTCCACATACCTTTTAGTCGATGAAGATCCACTGGTTCCTTGAGTAGTCCTTCGTCTTGTATGATGATTGGCATGGAGTTATAGAGCTCAACTACACTTTCTATCCTAGTCCGAGACCTTATCTATAGTAGACTAGAAATCAAGACTTTATAGTTTTGATCACTAAGATTGACAAACATGCTTGAGATAGCAACGCATGCGAGTTTGACCGAGCAGTGCTCTAACACATTGCCTAAAGTAGATTTCGAAAGTAATGGTTGTAAATCTAAAGTATGGGATATCAAAACAATCAAGCAAGCATAACACATCAATTGAAATGACAACAATTCAATGATAATCATAATTCGATTAAATAATTGTGAAATTAGTCATAAAAAGAATTAATATAATTACCGCATTCGTGAAATTTGGTTTCCTTCGTCGTCCCAGTGTTGGGGTTTAGCTCCACATGGTAGAAACACACTCAAAAAGATAATTCATAACTCAAATGGTGTTTTTAATTGAAGAAATAAGATAAACAGAGTTTCGCAACGCTGTATAAGCGTCACAGAACATACTGTTACAAATAAAACCTAAAGAATTGTTGATAACGAAGATGTAGTTACAACTCAGAATAAAGCCGTTACAAAATCATTGTTCTTAAACGACGACTATTTTGTGTTTGTTCTTCGTGTTCTTCAGAACGACACTCTGTGTGTCGTCTGTAACTATTCTTCATGCTGCTGCAGCAACTCCTCCTGCAGCGTAATTCTTCGACCTCCTCCTAACAGAGATGGGTGTTTGAATAGAAGATAGCGTCCCTGGGGCGTAAAATGTAATCGAGGTTCCCCTTAGCAGCTGGGCGCCCCTTATCAACTAGGTTCCCCTTATCCAAACTGAGAGTCTGAATAGCAAAAATCCTCCGGGGTGTCTTTAGCAACTTTTCGAGTCAAAATTTCCAAAAATGTTTATTGCCCAAAAATACCTACAAACACATAACACACCATAATAAGTACAAAATCGAGTACCAACTATACAGAATATTGAGGACAACTTAGACACAAAAATGTGTCTATCAGAGGTGTGGGGATTAGTTTTTCCAGTTCCTAGTATCTCCTTATATAGTTTTAAAATCAGGGTTTGCAATCCAAGCTACCTTGGTAACAAAGCATTCAATATTCACCGTTATATAAAAAACCTGATTTATTCAAGCTAATATCTTTCAACCGTTAGATCGAAACTTAGCTTGTCACACACACAAATGAAATGTATTTCATTTAGGTTTGAGTAACCGTACCTAAACGTGTACATTAGTTGGTTCACAAATGGTTGACCAATGGTTAGCCATATGAGTACTTTCATATCAATTGTAATGTATTCATCTTCTCATAACTAGTTCAAATGACTCATAAGAACTAGTTTAAGAGTTGTTCAATTGCAAGGAAATCTTATGTACTACACAAAACACAATTGAAGAAAAATCGATTTGATTCACTTGAATCAATTCATGAACAATATATCCACGGTTCGCAAAGATTGCATTCCTTATTGTTTAAGTTCATGAACAACCAATTTGATAAATAACCAGCTTGGGTATGCGTACGGGTACGTGTACCTTAGCTGCCGGAATTGGGTTTGAAAACCCAGCAGAAATTCTCGGAAGAAAACTTCCGTGGGTACACGTACGGGTAAGCGTACCTAAGATGACTGGTTTGTAAGTTCGTAAACTCCAAACTCAGCAGAAATTCACGGACGTGAACTTCCCCAAGTACGCGCACCCAACCTATCTCCTTCACCAATACCGCATGCACACATATGCACGCACTTGGTTTTTGGTACATGGACTTATACACTAATGTGTGAAAACACTATATATGCGTATATCCATAGGTGGTTACGTAATCTCAACTCTACATTTCAATCATTGAAACATTCTTCTATAATGTTAATAGTCGTTATACATAACAAATCGACTACCTTCATCAAAGCCATTTTCAAGATTGAAACATCATCATGAATTTCGTCACGGGTAAAGATGATAGGTAGTTAAAGCGAAAGCTTACCAACACATATTTTGAGAAAAAGATAGGCGAGTAAACTCGGCTCGAAATAGCAAATGTGAATGTATGAAAACTATCATACTTATATGACTGTTGTCTCAAGAGTAGGAGATATATATACTTTTGAGTGCTAGATAAGTTCAAGTCTCCACATACCTTTTTGGTCGAATGAAGTTCCACCGGTTCCTTGAGTATTTCTTCGTCTTCATAAGATAATCGCCATGGAGTCTGGAGCTCAGCTATACTTAACTATCCTAGATCGAGACTTAGTCATAAGAGAACTAGAAATCAAGACGTATAGTTTTGATCACTAATATTGACAAACATGCTTGAGATAGCAACGCATGCGAGTTCAACCAAGCAATGCTCTAACAGTTACTAACGGTTCCAAAGGATGACCTTTAGTGCCTGTCTTGAGACTGTGTTCCTCAACCACCTCATCATTCAGTTTAACACGACCAAACGCGTGCAGTAATTTGAAATCTTCATAAGTCAGATCATGAGGGGGGGCGATTCACGTAAGAAAAAATTCAATGTGCAACAACGAAGGTGATCTTGATTTTCATGGGCCGCCTCGGTCACAACTAAAATACGCTCAGACATGGGTTGTTGGAAAGAAAAGCTAATCCCATAATCACTCAGGCGAGTTGGGCCCTTAAAGATAAAAAAATCAAAGCTAGCGTGAATCGCCGAAATGCCAGAATAAAAAAAGGGAAAAAAGTGGCAAGGAACCCCTGGTCGAGTTACGCGGTCAGGGTTATAAGACATCGCCATGGATTTACCAGCGTGAAAACCAGGGAGGTAATCGGGAAACACCGTCATCACCGAATCAAAATTCGATGCTGACAAAACTTGGGATGAATCCAAATTCGAACCTTCCAGCGGAGACGTAAAATCATAATGCACCAGGCCGGAACGACCATCATGGTAAGGAAAAGGCTCGAAGTCTGTAGCTATATCCATGAACTTCGCTATATCACCCTTAGTTAGATTTCCTTTACCGCTCCGAAGAGCCATTCTCGGATAACTATAAATGGAAATACTTGTACCAAGAGTACCATCATCTTGTTGAACCTCCTCTTCACGATGAACAACTAATACATTAGTATCGAGAGCATACTCATGAAGATGTTCTCAGGACCACGCATGCATGAAAGAAGCGGGAACAAAAGTCTCGACCTCATGAACCGCGTTGAATCTACGGATATCATGGAAAACCAGATCCAACTAACGATATAGGACCCCCAAAAACATTGGAGCCAGAGGAAAATAAACGCCACGCGACATCAATATATCCATGGGAATAAGCTCGCTCTTAATAGTATCTCGGGCACAATACTAAAAAACATCATGGAAAAGCCAAAACAAGATGAAGGTCGTCAACTCGGCATGAGGGTTATCCTCTTTTTAAGAGGAGGCTCGACCTTCTTCCCATCCAACCTAGGAGCCCAGTATTTGATGAAAAGGGGGAAAGTGGTGTGTCTATGATGTTTAATAACAAAATCAGGAGTAACAGTCCGTCTAGACGAGACAGCCGGGCCATGAAGCACCTCATGGGAACGGATAAAACTGGCAAGTAAGATCTCACCTGTTGGGCGTGGTGAAGGGAGAATCTTACCCTAAGTTACCTTGTATTTTCCCTTAGCCACGGGATTCGGTTTCTCTTTATGATCAGTGGTTTTAGGCTTTCCCCCTTTCTTGGATTTTTCGGAAACTGATCTTTCCTCACCTGCTCGTTGCGCGAGTCATCTTCTCAATCTAGTAAATAAGCCTACAACTCCTTGTCCTCATCATTCAAAGCCTCAAAAATAACCGCCTCATCATAAAAATGGGTTCCATGAACGGGCAGTACCGTAAGCATGATTTCATCCTTCAGGACGATAATAGCCTCCCCCACGCAAATAATAGAGTATGGACAAGGGGCGCTCAAACGACAGCAAAGTCGTATCACATTACGTTTAATGGTAACTACTTCCCGATGATAAGACAAGTTTATAGCTTCCTCGATGCCCGTTGAACGAAGAATGGTTACATAGTCGGGATTGTAAAGGATATAAGATACTCAGTGCGTCCACATGGGATGCGTTACAGCAGTGGAGCGGATATCGATAGTAGGAAGACTGTAATCGTCACGGTGAATAACCATACGTGGGACTTTCTTGAACGAAAAGGTGGTCAGCTCCTCCAGTTCAGGATACATGAGGCATCTGTGTGCAGGAGGGTAAGGCAGTACAGAAAGGTTAAGAAGGCGAGGAATTAGAATATCATCCGCGGGAGGACGCGTAGACCATTATGAAGAACCCTCATTTTTAATACGCGCTTCAAGTCAGCATTCCGTGTGATCTCCTCAATTGTGTAAGACATGCCATCGACAGGAGGAGGTAATTGTAACTCTCCTTGACCCCCATGATCGACTTGATCTCTGGATTCGACTTCCTCCATTTCTGTACCCACATCTTCCTCAGATTCCTCTTCTTGAGATGAGATGCTGCTAGAAGAATTACTCGACATGGCGCGTGTATGGAAGATTCAGAATATGTAGAAAGGGAAATGACATAGTGAATGGAAAGTGAAGAAATAACCTGACAGTTATAAAAGGTGAAATAACTGAAAAAAATTTGAAAAGGTTTCTGGCACGTCGCGGAGAAACCAACTGCCGTAGTGGGCGTGGGGTTGATAAAGGAAACCTTTCTTGTTTCCCAAGGGGGGGCACAGAAGAAAGTCAGTTAGTTTATTATCGGGTTATTTGACAATTAACCCAATAGTCATGGAACTAATGTTGATACATAAAAATAGTTACCCCTTAGCAGGTCTAGGGAGCCCCTAAATGGAGGATAAACCCATCATGAAACATAAGGGACTTGGGGACTAAATCCCAAGCCCAATAAAATATATCCAGGAAGTATAAAGGACAAGGAAGATATTATTAGAAAATTAGAAGGTCACATTGGGAGAAATGCCAATGGTTGTAAATAAAGGAACTCCTATGACATGTGGCATGATATCATGAGAAGAAGAGTTTTTGGGAAAAACATATATAAGGAAGGACATAGTACAATGGAAAGCAGGCTTTCTCTCATACTATTCTAGGAAGGTGTTGTCATTGTTATGACTAGGATGTGTAGGACCAATCTCACTTTCCACCATTAACATTTTACTCTTAATTACTTGCTTCTTTATTGGTTTCTTTTTAATCCTTTTTGTTGTTATTTTCTTTATACTTTTTTCTTTTCTTTGAGCATAATGAAATTGTTATCATGGAACTGTCAAGGTATATGACAACCTCATACCTGTGATTATCTTTGCTTTTGTTTAACCAATCATGACTCATATATTTTCTTTTTATACGAAACCAAAGCCTAAGCCAATAATATGAGAGTATATCTCTCACATACTAAATATCCCCATTACTGGTTTCATCATTCTATAGGTCTTTCTGGTGGTATTTCTCTTGCTTGGAAAAAGGGAATATATGTTGAAATAATGCATTCTACTTCTGATACATTCATGCTATTGTTCATACTACTCATAATAATAATATGGACTTTTTGATGACTTTTATGTATGGTGCTCATGATGCTAATGACAATAATACTCAATGGAAATATCTTATTGATATGCATTCTTATGTGGATCTTCCTTGGGTTTTGTTGGGGGAGTTTAATTTCACTATGCATGATTCTGAAACTCATAGTCATCATAGCATTCATCCTCATCATGCTAGACATGTTAGGAATTATGTTCAGCAAACTGTGCTTATAGATTTGGGTTATTTAGGTTCTGACACAACTTGGTCAAATCATAAAAATGGTGAAGAGCATATTTCTGTTAGATTGGATTAATCATTATACCAAAGATCATCTTGAACACTTAATCCCTATTGTTTCATATCACAGACCTACATTGATTCATACTATCCCTAGTGCTACAAATGGAGTCTTGTACGAGCACTATAAGTTGAAGCTGACAACAATAATTTTTGGGTTCTCCATCTTTTCAATCCTCTAGTAAACTAAAATTTACTAGATTTCAATTGCAACTTTGGAAGAGATATTTTTTTGGCAACATTGAATGTAATCTTCACAATATCTAGAATCAGCTCCAACAATGCTATGATAGTAATATGCCTTCTTCTCATCCCAAGATTAATCATTTAAGTTCTTCCATGCAGCAATGGCTTTCTATTCAAAAGGAGTTCTTTATGCAACATGGTAGGTGACAAATTTCTTGAGTCTGATAAAAATACGTCTTACTTTCACTCTTTGGATAATTTTAATAAAAGAAGATCCAATATTAATGATATTCGGGGGCCATTGGGTATTTGGTATGATGACATAAAATATAGTGAGGTTATTTTCACCAGTTTGCAAGTATCACTACTACTTATAATCCACAGGTTAATCAAGAAATTTTGCGACTCTTTACTCCATGTATTACAGAAGTACAAAAAAACTGCCTTATTCAAGTTTTTGATGCTCAAGAAAATAAAGATGTAATGTTTCAAATATGGCCTTGGGCTTCCCCATGTAATGATGGATTTCAGACAGCTTTTTATCAACAATATTGGGATATTGCCGACATTAAGGTAATCTCCATGGTTCAATATTTTTTTACTTACAATCATATGCTTAAAGCCATAAACCATACCTTCAAGTGCTAGTTACCAAAATTCAAAACCCTCAATCTCCCTCTGATTACAAACCAATCAGTTTTTGTAATGTCCGTTATAAAATTATTTCAAAAAGTTTAGCCAACCGACTAAAACCTCTACTGCCTAACATTATTTCTCCTACTCAAACTGCTTTTGTTAAAGGGAGGCATATCCATGACAATACATTACTGCTCATGAGATTATACATATCATGAAGATTAAAAAGATTAATCAAGTTCTAGTAGGTGTGAAGTTGGATATGTCGAAATCTTTCGACATGGTAGAATGATCTTTTTTACTTCCGATTTTTCGTCAGTTGGGATTTCATAATGACTGGATTGATTTGATAGAGCGGTGTATTTTTACTTCAAATATATTTATTTATATTCTTATAAATGGAAGTCCTAATTCAAGTTTCCCCAACACGAGGTATTCGTCAAGGAAACCCGCTGTCTCCATATTTGTTTTTGTTCATTATGGAAGCTTTTTATAGACTTTTACAACTTAATGTTGATTTGATCATCTTTTCAGGAATTAAAATAAATCAACACTGCCCCTCAATCAATCACTTGTTTTTTCTCCAGATGATTGTTTGTTATTTTTTCAAGCTAGCTCTTCTCAGATGAATCACCTTCAACATTTACTTCATATATTTTGAGAAGTTTCTGGTCAGGTGTTAATATGCAGAAATCAACCTTATTTTTTTGGTATGCATACTTAAAATATTCAAAAGTCTAGTATAACTGGTATTCTTGGTAAGAAAGTAATGGGTCTTTGAAAGAAATAATTGGTATCCCTCTTCTAATATACAGATCAAGGCATAAAAACTTCCAAGGCATTATAAGTAATATGAATAACAGGTTACAAGGTTGGCAGAGTAAAATTGTTAATCATGTTGGTAGAACTACTCAAGTGAATGCAGTCCTGAGCACAATGAGTATGTATCAAATGAAATTTTTTAAGTTGTCAGAAACTACAATTCGTCAAATGGACAGAATTCAAAGAAGTTACTGGTAGAATAATTTTCACAATCATCATTCTCAGTAATTCATCTCTTGGACTAAGGTATGTATACCTAAAAGATTTGGTGGATTAGGACGTAAAAATTTAAGTAACTACAATTTGGCTTTTCTGGCTAAACTGGCTTGACAATTATTGCATAAACAAGAAGAATTATGGGCTGGACTGTTGAAAGGAGAATATTTTCCTCATAATGATCTGCAGTTTTTTTCTCCACCAGCAAATTCCAATTAAAGTTAGTTATGAAAAAGTATTTTCATAGGACTAGATATTATTTTGAAAAATTCAAAGTGAAAATTAGGTAATGGTTCTCATATGAACATTTGGACTTTCAATTGAATTCCTTACATGAGTTCTGCAATACAAGACTGGCCTGATCTGAACACTGATAATTATCAATGGATCTCAGAGCTTATAGATTCTCACACTGAACAGTGGAATGTTTCTCTTCTTCAGTAAATTTTTTCTACAAAACAAGTAAATTTCTTTCTAACCATTCCTATTCTGTTAGATCAATATGACAAGCTAGTCTGGCTCTTCACAAGTTTTGGTATGTTTACAACTGCTTCAACTTATAAAATGCTCCGTGACAAGATTTGATTACACACAAATCTATGGGTTTATCGTAACAATTTTGGCTAGCTTTCTAGAAGTTAAAAGTACCTTAAAAGTTTCGGATTTTTATGTGGAAGGGAATTCATAATGTTATCCCTGTTAAAGAAAGAATCTTCAAACATTTGAATATTGTTGATTAACATGGTGTCCTGTTGTTGATGGTGGATTTTCATTTAAGGCTAAAATTTTAAAAGCCAAAATTATGCGATAACATCTTGCAAAAGATAAAGTCATTAATAAGTGATGAATACTTCTTCACTTTACTAATTCACCTAGAATGAAGCATGTGGCAACAATCCCACTATTATGTGAATTAAATACACGAAATTCATCCAGTTTGGAGCATGTACCAACAATCCCATATACCCTGTGAATTTACAACATTATTAATTAATGCATAACCAACCTTGTATTTACTGTACTCATTATCGGTGCGGCATGACGACTGAATGTAGTTCTCAGTAGAGCAACACGAACCTCCAAGCATTAATAATGAAGCATGTACGAAATACCCGCACATGCTGCAACTCTCGGTGTGTTATACTAGCCCGATTGAGCATAATCTCTCGGTGTGTTATACTATCCCGATTGAGCATATTTGAATCCGGTATGTCCATATCAGTCTCAGAAACGATCACGACCATCCAACTTCACCAGCATGATTGGATGGATTAGATTGAATCCATGACCCAAAACAGGTATTGGAATATTCACTACCGACCCGACGCGGACCCCACATGGTCGGCCTCCCCAAAAGGGTGGCATAGCTTGCCAAACCGTCCAAGCCAAAGTAGTATGGACGAAAAACCCTAAATTAGGGTTTGCGGCACATTACATGTGTCTCAAAACAGTCTCAACCATCCATCTTCACAGGCATGGATGGAGGGTGTAGATGTAGATTCAAAGGGCCCAGAGCATGTCAACACAAACACCGTGGGCCCGCCTACATGCATGACCGATCGGTCAGTTGGTCGTCCCAATTCGTGTGCCCAAACAAGGATTGACGCACGACCGGAACCCTAATTAGGGTTTGTATCGATCACGAGCGTCCATTTTTACCCGATCGAACGAAGGGTCTATGAGTCGATTATGTAAGTCCGGTGAGCATCAACATGATTACCATGGACCCATTTATCTCCACACCCGATCGGCCAAGGCATATCATGCCTGGTTTCCTGGGTTCGCACGCCCAAAATAGGCGTGGTCACACCTCCCAAATGCAAACTAATCTCGACCACTCAACTTTGCCGGACAAATTTAGTGGCTTAGATCATGTTTATATGGTGTATTAAGGTATGGATGTGTACATCAGTCCACCGTCTGTATACCAGATTAATCGGCCAAGACCGACCAAGCATGGTTGTCTCGAAATACGTGCCCGAAATAGGCTTGCCGCACGGCCCTTGCGGCACAAAACTTCTGTCGCAAATCAATCCTGACCGCTCCTCTTTGCCGGAAAAATTGAGCGGTCCAGATCACACTTTCACGTGACAATGAGGTATGGGCATGTATACCGGCATGCCTTCTACACGCATGCCCGACCGGCCATGCCAAAATCGTGTCTCAAGCTTGGATTCGACCAAGCTGAAAAGTAGTACTTGCGCACCTCTTCTAAAACCCTAATTTCACTAACGGTCGCAGATGAGTGTCTCAAAGATTATATCGTCCGTCCAACTTCACCGGCTTGGTTATACATCCCTGGTCATGAGTTAATTGGTCAGTGAGGTGTCATGGTGATCACCACCCGTCACTCTACCACACCATGTGGTCGGCCAAGGGAGGACTTGCTTGTGCAACCTCCAAACCATCACATGAAGTAGGATGGACATGAGGCTATTTTGAGACGCTCAAACAACGATGCTTCATACATGTTGAATATAATCGATGCAGTTCTGCATAGAATACACACGATACTTCACAAGTATCGACTTCCTAAATAACTTAGTTATTTAATCTAGCATTACATGCTACTTTCTGTGGGTCCCACGATCCACACACTCGAGACATCAATCATGTCACAAACTTGGGGATACATACTGGGGTATTGGTCTGGCGTTTTACAACGTGCAGCGCACAACGCGCTATCACAAGAACGTGTCAGGAAGTCATGGACGATTAGTGATGATGGGAGAGGTGGGTAAGACTGGCCGTGTGACACTAACACACAACTCCACTACTCCATCACTCCACTTTCTCCACTTCCCACGAGATACGAGGGTTAGCCTTAAAGACTTGTATAAATAGGTTCTCCTCCCTATTTTCCAACAATAGGAGAAAAAACAAGTCAAGACAACAGAGGCAAGTGTTGATACAATCGTATTCAAACACCGGAACTGATAGCTTACATCCTGCAAGACAGTTCAGGTTTCTGATACAAGTCATACATAGCCAACACCTTCAGAATCTCAACACCTTCTTCTCTTCCCTCCCTAAGATCAACCCCATCTCCTTCACTTTGTGACCGAAGCAAGTCTGGAACGACCATTTCTTGGTTTAGGCCAGAGTTGTACAGATTGATTTCTCGAATCACAAGCACTCACAACGCAATGCATTTGTTTAGGGTTTAGATTCATTCCTCATCCACACACCCCAAATTACCAAATCCAACATGAATAGTTTTCACGCATAAACACCTGTGCAGATTAAACCATACTGAGGATCTTGATTAATTGTTACTTCATTGTCCTTTTTCTCGGGCTATCTGGATGAATATCTTCCCATTACACTTTAATTGTATGATTCATCATTCTTCTATCCATGCTTGGATTCAATCTTGGCAAATTAAGGACTCTAACATCAACATCCAGAAGACTCCACAGACTATTCATCTGGCTCTCTACATCATGCATTTCATTTAGAAGTTTAGATGTAGAGTTTTTTTTTTGTAACATTACTCCCAATCATCACACTTTCATATATCAAGTACATTCCTATATTGCACAACATCACTTAGAAAGCTCTATTGCTAATCCTAATTATTCTCATATAGATAATTATATCTTATCCCTTACTTGGAAACCCCCTCTTATATAATTTCTGATAAATAAAATTTGATGCCTCATTTAATTATGGTCCTTTGTTAGCCGATATTGGTATTATAACTAGGAATTTTGTAGGAGCATATGTGGAAGAGGAGCACTAAAGAGAGATGTAAATGTCCAACAAGTAAAAGCTTGGGCTATGTTAGAGGCTATGCAGTTAACAACTATAAATGGTGGGCCTAATGTTATACTCACTCCGTCCCACTATTAAGTGACCTAGTTTAAGTTTGCACAATTTTTAAGGTAAGCAAGGAAAAGAGTACTTTTAAGCATTTTTTACAATTATACCCTTATGGATAGTAATTAGTGAAATTTAGAAATGATTTATCTCTCAAACTAATCCATGGATGTTCGCAAAATTCATACCATTGAAAAGCATTTTAAAACACCTACGTAACGAATATAAACAAGCCTATCAAATTATGCATATTTTTTATATTTTTTTATAATTAACTAAAAGGATAATTTTAGAAATATCTCCTTATTTAGTAATATAGGTCACTTATTAGTTGGACAAAATCTAAAATCAAATAGGTCATTTAATAGTAAGACGGAGGGAGTATTTGAAACAGACAATCTAGATATCAATATTTTCTTGCAACAACATACTACTCTCTGTCATTGGCAGAGTATGCCTCTTCTAAGGAAATGTGTAAAGCTGCAGATACCATAGCTAAGGCAGCTCATAAATAGAAATTATTTGGGGAATGGTGGTTTCACCAACGACGTTAATTCCTTACATAACTCATGATTTAAGAAACTTAATATACACTAGTCTAAACGCATGCGCGATGCGCTTGCCATGCATTCTGTTCAATAATTTTTCGATAAAAAATATCAATTTACAAAAGAATAATCATATGCACATTTTCTATATGATACTTTTGGATAGGTTAATCTTTGCAACACTAAGCCTTGGGAAAAAATCAAAAAGAAGAGCCTTGGGCAAAATCAAAAAGAAGAAGATATATTTTGGCAGCAACTTCAATCTTTTTAGTAAAAGCTAATCCCAACACAATGGCATATGTCATCTCTCCATGGTCGATCCTCTCATGGTATCATCTTTGCATTCCTTAAGCGTTTGGTTTCATGGAAGCGGGGAAAACGTATACGTGGTGCGTCCATCCTCCACATGTTCCTACAATTAAAGACATTTTCTTAATGTTATTTAAACTCTGCCGGTAAAAAACATATGAGAAGTTAATATGCAATGGTAACTTCTGGTTGAATTTCAACCATAAAATCCAGTATAAATGGCTAAACAGGTCACATGAAAACAAAAGAATAGTTAATGGAAATGTTAGAATCAATATATCAAGACAGACCACCAAAAGTCAGAACTCAAAATTCTGGCAGAACGTAATACTTCGCTTAAAAAGATGCGCCAGGAAGCAACTGTTTTTCTTTTTGAATAACAAATTCATTTCTAAATTAACCACACTAATGTCATCTTATCTTGCAAAAACTATTTGAGAAGCTCATAGTTGGCAATTCCTTCAACAGTATCATAAACAATTCAGGCAAACCCCGATCAAGCAAATGGGATTTTTTTCTTTCTTTAGAAAATGTAAAAACAAAATTAAAGCACAGTCCATTAACTGGGGTGTTAGTTAGCTACGTATCTGACCCTAGACACTTGTTATCCATTAACCTCTACGTAATTTTTAGAATCTCAAAACTGAACCATGCTTAGTTTATCTCAAAGCTTGCATAACCATGCTTGGTTGTTCATAGCATGTCATAAATATATTCTCGGATGTTTGCTTTTGTTACACTATGAATATGGCCATTGATCATACTTGAGCCAACAACATCAAATTTATATTTTAATACAACTAAGAACGACAACATTCTACACATCTCACTTCAACTCCATTTCCCATTAACACAACTAAGACTTATTTCCCCTTGGATAACTTAGATGTTGTTATTACCATCAACAAAACCAAATTCATCGTTCATGTACTAATAACTAATTGGTGACAAACCAAAATTCAGCTAAACTAAACTAACCTATCCTAGTAACTAACATAACAATGATGTTGTTAATTGCTTCTGATTCCTAAATTAGGTGTATATACTATTAAAAAAAAGCAACTAAAACCCCATTGCTTTGTACTATGAATTGAAACAACATCATTGCAAATACAAATTTAGACCAAAGTATTTCCACATAAAAATCTCATCTTTATTTCCCCTAAATCAAACCAAATCAAAAAAAGATTAAAAAAAAAAAAAACTAAAAAACCAAAATTCAAATCAATCCCAAATTTCTAATCTAATACTTTAAAGAAAAATTTACCTTGTTGAACTTCTTCACCACCCGTTCGGTCACTGAAGATAATTTTCAGTCAAGTAGTTGTGTTTGTGTAGTTCGTTCGCCATCATCCTAACTTAATATTCTACAAATCAGTTTCGTTAACTTTACTCCAATTTTTTTTAAAAATAATCTCGAAATTGTGAAATTGAAGTTGATGTAAAGCTAGGTTAGAGTGAAACCGATATTTCAATCTAAACCCTGAGAATTGAATTTGGGTTGAGTTAAAAGATTTCAACTGAAATCCTGAAAACTGAGTTGATGTAATTTAGGCTGATATTTCAACTGAAATCCTAGGAATTGAATAGCTTAGGTTTAAAATATTTCAATTGAAATCTTGAGAATTGATTTGATTTGAGAAGAAGAAAGGGGTTGGGGTTGGATTTCTGTGCTCGATTAGAAGAAAGAAGAGAGAGAAAAGAAAGAAGAAAGTCAACTTATGTTTACCCTTGGTATGTTTCATATTAACGAAATTGTGTGCAGGTGAAAAGAAACGACGGAGGGGTAAAACAGTCAATTCACTAGAAACGGTAGAAAACTTTGGACGGGAGAAAAGACCCTTTTTCTTTATTATAGTAAGATAAGAAAGTCAAGCTGGTCACCAACCCCTTTGAGAAAAGACCCTTTTTCGCGTAAACGTTCCAAATATTTGGATGAGTGTACTTCGCACGGTTATGGTTTGGGAGTGGTAGCCTTTACTACCTTAGGAGAACTTAGTGAGGACACGATTTCGTTTTTCAAACGTCTGAAGAATTGTTTAGTTAGTCATGATGTTGGTAGTGGTCTCGGTAGTTTCATTTTTCACAGATTGGGTATTACTATTCAAAAAGGGGTTGGTGCCCAGCTTGTTGATCGGTTACCAACTAAAACCTTTTTTGTAAATTGTCTTATGAGATAGATATTCTTTTATTAAAGGTGTAAGATAAGATGTGTGCCTTAAAAAATAATTAAAAAAAAAATAATAAAAAAGTAGTCTAGGTGTTTCTAGGGGATTCCTACTTCAAACATACCAGCCATCGAACACGTTGATACTCATAAATCAACGGTGGCGAACGTATCCAACTCAAGATTTAAGCTGTTACTGGTCAAGATACAAAATACCACGAAATCTTATTGGTCCACGTCATCTTTAATGACGAAGCCTTCGTGTCTTTGTGACTGAGAATTTATTTAGTCTTCATCTTCATAACAAGAAAGTATATATATATCAGATTTTGTTTACTCATGTTCTTTCACTAAAACATTTGGAAAAAGAACCGAACACAACAACAAAAACTGAATATTTTCTCTAAGGATTACTTTTTGTCTGTGTGTGTTTCATTGAATCTAAAACAGTCATGGGTGGCTCGTGGAGGAGTCGCAGTTCTTTGATTGTATTAGCAATCGTATTATGTGGTAAGTTCATTTTTCTGATCCAGATCTAATAACTTTCCGAAATGTTTTTGAAATTTGATCAGTGGTATGTGATTCTGCTGTTATTTGGTTTTAAATGTGGTAGATCTGATTAGTTTTTTTAGAATTAGGTGAATTTGTTTATCCACATAGATCGAATCAAGGTTTTTGGTTTTGCATGATTTGATTACTGCGAAAACTGTAGATCTCTCGTTGTTACTTGTCAGGTTTTCATTAGAATTTATTATGTTTAAGCTCGAAATTGTGATATTTGAAGACAACATGTAGACATAAAAGTTTGCCTTTGGGATATTGGTACGTTAATTTTTTTCCTTGGCGTTAATTTTTTTCCTTAGAAAGAGCTCTTAATTCTGGCAGGCGGCAGCTATTCTCATGGGGTTAGCATTGTTGATTTTCTTATCCTATTCTCATGGTTAAAAGCTTGTAAGAAATGATGTAGGGTTTTAGTACAATTGTCTGTAGAAAACATTGTAATTTTGGGATTCTATAACCACCATTTGTAGTAATTTCCTTGGCATTAGTTTGTAGAGTGTATTAGTTTAAGCACTGGGAAATTTCTTGATTTTTTCTGAGCATCATGAAATTGTGCTAATGTTGAGTACAATCTTTCTTACAGGATGCTTGTCTGCATTTACCATTGCTAAAGAGGAAGCATCCAAGTTGGGAACTGTTATTGGAATAGATCTTGGTACAACTTATTCCTGTGTTGGTGTTTACAAGAATGGCCATGTTGAAATTATAGCAAATGACCAAGGAAACAGGATTACCCCATCATGGGTTTCATTCAACGATGACGAGAGACTTATTGGTGAGGCTGCAAAGAATCTTGCAGCTGTTAATCCCGAGAGGACCATCTTTGATGTCAAAAGGCTTATCGGAAGAAAGTAAATATTATTTTTAACTGCTCTCTTATTCTCATCAATGTGACTTTTGTAGGAAATTTAACAAGCAGTTTCTAATTAAATTATCTTGGCAGGTTTGATGACAAAGAGGTGCAAAAGGACATGAAACTTGTTCCATATAAGATTGTGAACAAGGATGGAAAGCCTTACATCCAGGTTAAGGTTAAGGATGGAGAGACAAAGGTCTTCAGTCCTGAGGAGATTAGTGCTATGATTCTAACTAAGATGAAGGAAACTGCCGAAGCATTCCTTGGAAAGAAAATTAAGGATGCTGTTGTTACTGTCCCTGGTAAGAAAAGCTCAAACTTAGTTACAACGATATGTGATATGCTTTGATATGGATACTGATTTTTTTTTTTTTTTGGAATGTGCAGCATACTTTAATGATGCCCAGAGGCAAGCAACTAAAGATGCTGGTGTTATCGCTGGACTTAATGTTGCTAGAATTATCAATGAACCAACCGCTGCCGCTATCGCCTATGGTTTGGACAAGAAGGGTGGCGAGAAGAACATCCTCGTCTTTGATCTTGGTGGTGGAACTTTTGATGTCAGTATCTTGACAATTGACAATGGAGTATTTGAGGTTTTGGCCACAAATGGAGACACTCATTTGGGAGGTAATATTCTTAACATGCTAGTTTTTTAAGTCTTTACTTTCATATTCCGTTTCATTTGTTCAAATTGTAAATAGTGATTTATGTGCTTTAATGTTCCATTATGTAGGAGAGGACTTCGACCACAGAATAATGGATTACTTCATCAAATTGATCAAGAAGAAGCACAGCAAGGACATCAGCAAGGACAACAGGGCTCTTGGAAAATTGAGAAGGGAGTGTGAACGTGCCAAGAGAGCTTTGAGTAACCAGCACCAGGTCCGAGTTGAGATTGAGTCCTTATACGATGGCTTAGATTTCTCTGAACCACTTACCCGAGCTAGATTTGAGGAGTTGAACAATGATCTTTTCAGAAAGACCATGGGACCTGTAAAGAAGGCAATGGACGATGCTGGCTTACAGAAAAACCAGATCGACGAGATTGTTCTTGTTGGTGGTAGTACGAGAATTCCCAAGGTTCAAGAACTCCTGAAGGATTTCTTTGACGGTAAAGAACCCAACAAGGGAGTTAACCCAGATGAAGCTGTTGCTTATGGTGCTGCTGTACAAGGAAGTATCTTGAGTGGAGAAGGTGGTGAAGAAACCAAAGGTACTATCTACTGTGCTACTGAATTGAGATTTAAATATTTGCAGAAAACAAAAATCAGCAGATTCTTTCCCCCTTACTTTTCACGTGTGACTGAGTATATTTCTATGTTTTATTAATGCAGACATTCTTCTGTTGGATGTTGCACCCCTCACCCTTGGTATTGAAACTGTCGGTGGAGTTATGACCAAGTTGATTCCAAGGAACACAGTTATCCCTACCAAGAAATCTCAAGTTTTCACCACTTACCAGGATCAACAAACTACCGTCTCTATCAAGGTATTACAATTCTCTAGAGCATACTTGATTTTTGAACTCCTAGTAGGTAAGAATAAAATTTATGAAAAGACAACTTCCGAAATATATTTTGATGTAAATTGTGATATCTTGTAGGTTTATGAAGGTGAAAGGAGTCTCACAAAGGACTGTAGGGAGCTTGGAAAATTTGACCTTACTGGAATTCCTCCAGCTCCAAGGTATTATCATTGTTCTTTCTTTAGTAGTTATGGTGTTATCCCCTTTTGTTATATTTTTTAGGTATCCTGGCACAGAGTATTAACTAGATTAGTCTACTCTAAAATACAGGGGAACCCCTCAAATTGAAGTAACATTCGAGGTTGACGCTAATGGTATCCTGAACGTTAAGGCTGAAGACAAGGGGACTGGACGTGCAGAGAAGATCACCATCACAAATGACAAAGGTCGCTTGAGCCAGGAGGAAATTGAACGCATGGTTAAGGAAGCAGAGGAGTTTGCCGAAGAAGACAAGAAGGTCAAAGAGAAGATTGATGCCCGCAACGGTTTAGAAACCTACATTTACAACATGAAGAACCAAATCGGTGACAAGGACAAACTTGCAGAAAAGTTGGAATCTGAAGAGAAAGAGAAGATCGAAGCTGCTGTGAAGGAAGCACTTGAATGGCTTGACGAGAACCAGAGTGCTGAAAAGGAGGATTATGATGAGAAGCTCAAGGAGGTCGAGGCTGTCTGTAACCCTATCATCACAGCTGTTTACCAAAGATCTGGTGGACCTTCTGGTGGAGCTGCATCAGAAGGCGGAGAAGATGATGATTCACACGATGAGCTTTGAAGAGTTAAATATTTTAAACTTCTACAGAATTGCGACAAGATTTTCTGAGATAAGAAGAGAACGATAGTGAATAGTTAGAACTGGGAAATGATTCCTCTTCTCAGTAATATATTTTGACTAAAGCAGGGAATTTAGTTAGAAACTCTCTCAACCGCCAATGTTGAACCCTTGTGGTTTGAATTGTGAATCTCTCTCCTTTCCTTTTCTTCTAGGAGATGAAGAGAGTATAATCTACAGTTTTTGTTGTTTATGAAAGGGAAAACTTGTTTTTGCCAAGTACTAATCTTGTATTCATATTTGAATAATTGTAGTTATCTTTCCATGTTCGTTGTACTTATGAATGTCGCAGCGTATTTGTTTTTGTCACTGGTGTTTAGGGTTCAGTCAAAATATTCAAGGTTTATGATAGATTGATACAAGTCTGATATATTTTCTGATCAACAAAAGAGTGGGTGACGCTGGAAATTTTTTAAATTTCTTTCTTTGAGCATAAAAATAATGAAGTCAGATGTTGTACTGTGCACTAAGAGCACGCCATGTGAAAATTATAGCAAGGATCAAGGATAGTTTGATTAGAATTAGGCGTATGTAGATAAAGTTAATAATGCTGAACCAGGTTTTGTTTGTTATATGAAATTGTAATCCCCTGCTTTTGGTTTTTGCAGGAATTATAAATATGTAAATTATGTAGTACACAACTGCACTATACATTTCTAAGGAAATTTTTTTGAACCAGCAGCGCGAGATCAAAAATGAACTCGCAGCTTCACAACCGTCAGATACTCGAGATGTGACATCAACAAAACGGAGACTTAACCACGGTTATAAATTGCCGTCTCCATCAATCATAAGAAACCATTAGTTATAATTATAAACATAAACGGGACAAATTCATCAATTTGTAAATTGCCGAAAATTGAATGAAGTAAGCCACAGTCATACCAATCGAATCAACAACAACTATATAATTAAACTTCATCACCACTATTCGTCACCAAACTAGAAGCCCACTTATATAATTTCTGGTCGTCGTGGAGGGTGAGATGGATGAAGAAGTTCCATTTCATACGTGAAGTCTAATGGTATTAGAAATTTAATGAAAATAAATAAGATGGGTTTTGATCTCCCAATAGTTGTAGTAGATTAATGAAGTTGTTAGTGTAGAATTATTGAGATAAGAGCATCTCTAACAGTGGGTGCTAAAAATCCAATGTGGAATTTTTATTTAGATCCTTATTTATGGGGTCATATGTATGTAGCAAAAAATAATAATGCTTTGCTCATTAACCATCTCCAATAGTATGGGGTCTTATTTTTAAAATTTGTTGTTTTGGATAATGATAAAATTGATTCCCTCTTTCCTATTGGTTCATAACAATTTATTTAAAAATTTAAAAACTTAAAAATAGTTAAAGTGATGATGTGGAGGTCATTCCCAAGGTCTAAATAAGACCTTCTCCAAGACCTTCATATTTATTTTAGCACCCTTCCTATTTTCTATGACCCACTGTTGGAGATGAATTTAATGTAAATGAGGGTCTAAAATCCTATGTGTCATGAAAAAATAAAACCTCCACCCTCTGTTGGAGATGCTCTAAGAAATTGATTGAGAGCAAACTGATTATTGCAATTTTGGGATCTTAGAGAATAATCCATTTACAAGTAATGTGGAATTCATGGAATCATGGGATTATTATGGACTAGGTAGACAATAGACATGAATCAATTTGCTTCACTAGTTGTAGACTAAGACTATGATCAGAAGACAGCACTAGAAGGATTGATGGAAACGGCAGTTTATATAACTGTGGTTAAATGCCTGTTTGATGATGTCACATTTCAAAAATCCGACGGATGTAAAGCTGCGAGTTCAAAACTTTTTCCCATTTCTTATTTTTTATCAGCAGAACTTATTGGTCAGGTAAACTACCAATAATGTTCTCATAATATTATAGAAACAAAATATTCAAAGTAAAGATGATGAAGAAGAAGAAACTTGTTATTACAGAGTTAATGTGTATGAAAAACAGATAAAGAAAAATACAAAAGAAATCAGACATACTTAATGTGTCTGAGATGACAAAATACAAAGACCATTGACTTCTATAGTCAAAGCCAATTGACTTGACTTTGACAATCCTACTATTCCTAATAGCCCCCTCAAACTACTGATAATGACAGACACTTATCAGTTTGAAGAACAAAAAAAAAACAGTTTTTACAAAAAAGTGATAGGACTATCAGACAAAATAATAGCAGTATTTGTAAGATAATTGCCAGACACAGCAAGCTGACACTTTGCATGAGAAATATCCTTACCGGTAGCAGTAGGAGATAATGAAGAATCAATAACAACATGTGTTGAAGTAGATACTGAAGAAGCAGGTGAAAATAGATTAGTAGAAACATTTACTGAAGTAAAAGCATCACCATGTGTAGCAGCATCCAGAGAAGAACCCAGTAATTGTTGAAGAAGTAAATTGAACACAGGAGCATATAAACCTATGTAAACAAATCTGACAACTGTTTTTCAGATGTTATATGTTAAACTTTAAGGAAACCACTTTCTATCAACTCTCTCACTGCATGATAGTGAATTTTTATATGTTTTTTCCTGTAATGAGAGACATGATTAGCTGACAGATATATAGCACTTGTATTATCACAATACAAAGAAATAGGAAATGCCAGTGAAATATGCAGTTTAAAGAGATGATAACCATTCTAACTTTGCAGTAGCAACAAACATGTATTTATATTCTGCTTTGTAGATCTTGAAACAGTTGGCTGATTCTTACTAGACCAAGATATGAGAGTTACCCAAAAAAATAGCATATCCACCTGTAGACCTTGCATATTCTGCCGGAAATTACCCCAATTAGAATCAGAATCAGTGTAAGCAGTAAGCTGAGTGATATCACCTTTTCAGAGAGCAATACTGTATCCAATAGTTCCCTTTAAATATCTTAAGATCCTTTTAACTAATAACATATGCACATCTATGGGTGCTTGCATGAATTGACTGACATAGTTAACCCCAAAACAGATATCTGGTCTTATAAGACACAAATATTGCAACATTCCAACAATAGTTCTATACTGAGTTACATCTGTCAATAAGGTACCTTCATGAATAGAAATTCTTAGCCCTTTAGCTACTGGAGTACTACAAGGATGACATTCTATCATCTGAGCTTTCTCTAATAGTTCAACAATATATTTATTTTGAGTAAGCATAATTTCATTTGATGTTCTCACAGCTTCAATGCCTAAGAAGTAATGTAAATTTCCTAATTATTTCATTGCAAAAACTGAACTCAAGTACTGAACCAAATGATCAAGCAAAATAGTTGAAGAACCAGTTAAGATGATATCATCAACATAAAGTAAAAGAATCATCATATCTAAACCTTTATGATAGACAGACATAGAAAAATCTGAAACTGTCCTGAGAAAACTATAAGAAATTAAAGCTGAGCTAAACTTCTGAAACCAATCCCTTGGAGCTTGTTTTAATCCATACAAAGTTTTCTTTGAATGACAAATATTGTAAGGAAACTCTTCATTGACAAACCCTGGTGGCTGCTTCATGTATACATTTTCAGTTAAATCACCATGCAAGAATGCATTTGATACATCTAATCGTCTCATTGGCCAATCCTAAGTGACAACAATACATAACACAACCCTAACAGTAGTTGAATTAACTACAAGACTAAAAGTCTCACCATAGTCTATTCCATCTTGTTGGTTGTAACCCTGAGCAACTAACCTTGACTTCAATTTATCCACTGTACCATCTGAGTTCAATTTTACTCTGTACACCCACTTACAGCCTAATATATTCATACGAGGCTCTGGGTCAACTAAATCCCATGTACCATTTCTCTGTAATGCATCATTCTCATCCGTCATGGAAACTTTCCAACTTGGATCTTGCATAGCAAGTTTAAAACTTTTTGGCACAAAAGGAGTATTTAGTAAAGATGTAAAAGCAATAGAGAGAGGATACTTAACAGAGTGATGTAAAATATGATCAGGAAAAGAATTTGCTTTTGCAATACCAGTTTTAGACCTTGTAACAATAGTGGAAAAAGGAACAGTGATCGCTGTCGTATGCGTCAAAAATAAATTACACTTTCTTACTACTCAAAATATATAATGAAGCAAGGGCAAGAAAGGATCGTTCCCACAGAGAGGACTAGGTTGTCAAGATGTTTTGGTTTCCTATAAGTAACACGGGGGATTTTCTAATTTTTAATAAAGTAAAAGTAAAATAAAAGCAAACAAAGCAAAGTAAACAAATCAAGTAAGGAAAAATATTGGTTAAGGATTCATCTTCATTCACTAACATATTCTTGACATAATAATTAGAATTGATATTTTAATCTCAACTTTTATCAAAAGCCCTATGATACCTTGATCGCAAGAATATCCCGTTAATTCCCTCTTGTCATCACCAAACACATTAAAAGATGCAAGTATGAGTTCTATCTAAGAGAACAACCTAACGTGTAAAAACACTAATCAAGTTTAATTCCCTATATGCATTAAGTTCTATGAAATCAGGCCAATCAAAGCAATCGAACGTGGAAAACGCACTAATCCGATTTAACAAAGGTTATGGTTCACATATGATCATAAGGATGCATCACTACAAGCTATAACCATATTCATGCTACTTGTAATCAGGAATCTATCACTTTTGCGTATAACAAACCCTAATCTAGCAATAGAGATGAAAGCAAACTCAACCGATTCGCGACTCGATCAAACAAGCATTCAAATCATGTAACAATATAAATAGTGAATCATAATCGATAATATGGAGACAAAACTAATTTATCATATCAAAAATCATATTATGTGAAATTTAATTATTCCATAACCAATAATAAAATTAAGTACTCATATTAATGGAGTTCATAACAAGAATAAAGAGAAGAGTTTTCATGTCTAAACCCTTGAACAAAAGTAGAAGATGATATATAGATCCCTAGATTAGAGAAAAGTCTTCTCTTTTATATGTTTCTCTATTTCCATAAAGGATACTCCTTCCAATATTAGGTCTTCTCAAAACCCATCTCCAAGTGGTCCACCAAGCCCATGTGTGGAAATAACCCAACAAAACTCTGTCCAAAATACATCGCCGGAAAATTGGGTTTTTCGCCGGAAGTTCGCCGAAATCCGGCACCAGAAAATATCTCAGATGACCGGAAAAGTCCACCCGGTCACCGGTCAAACATAATAGTCAACCATTAGGTATAACGGCCAGTCTTAATGGTCACTAACGGCGTTATGAGTCAGATGCTGAGTCAGGACCGAGTCTGCTAGCTAACTCAGCTGACTGGTTTTGGCCAAAGCTCTTGCAATCATTGCACATGCCTTGTGTAGTGTTGCATCATCATTGTGCTTCACTGTCTCATTCCCATCCATGATGGCTATCTTGCAACTCCTTAATCTCTTAATATCTGCATCCTTCCAAGCTATCCCATTCACTTCTGCTGCTTCAATAACAATCTTCATTTCAGCTATACAACATCCAACACCAACCCATGAGCCATTCCTCCCTTCAAACTCATTTTAGCAACAACAACAACCTCTATCCAGTCTCAGTTTGAGCTGCAATTATTTCTCATTCTCTTCCATATAACAACCAACAACAGTTCTCAGCTTCTTTGATTTCTTGACCTGACCATAGCTCATTCTGCATCTTTTTCCATCTCCATTGTTCATCAGCAACAACACAATATGCAATTGCAACCACAGCTTCACTCATGGCTCAATCTCCCTTCCACTATCCCTTATTTCAGTTACATGGCAACAACAACACCAATTTATCTCAAACAAGCTATCTAAACTTACTGTCACTTTCTACAGATCAAAACCAAATCTACAACATCTCTAATTACAGCATAGTCCTTCGTTTCTCCATCCCAGATTCAAACACCCATTTTAACCATAATATCACCTTCATCAGTTCTTCAACAATGCCACCAACCCATGAAACTCACCATCTTTAACAACTTCGAACCCCAATTTCATCCTCATACCCATGAATATCAACAACATCATTTGGGTTCTTCAATTCTCAAAACCCATTCTGTCTCTAAACCAACAACAGCAACAACTTCAATTATCAAACAAACCCTAATTCACATTCCCTACAGTGACAACACCAAATCAAGGTAGGAGAAACAATACCCATCTTCAATTTATTCTCGTAGAACTCTGGAATATAACATCCCCAATTTTTCAGTTATCTTCGAACCCTAATTCTTATGTTCTCCAATTTCATCTCGATTTAATCAACAACAGCTTCAATTTCACCCTGCTAATCTCTGTTCTTGATCCCCTTCCACAATTCTGCTCGATCTCTCATCATTTATCCTCAATTTCATCTCTCAATCTCTTGGAAAGACCAACAACGGAAATAGCTCTTCTCTCTCGGTTTCAGGTGGGTATGGAAATAAAGAGACAACCGATTCTCGATTTAGGGTATTTAGAGATGGATTTAAATGCCTCACTATTAGATACCCCAGGCTAGATAAGGGCAATCTATAAATATTAAGCTTGTCGGTTCCGAATAACCGACATCTTAAATCTTTTTGTTCAACTCAACTGTCAGTTCTGGAGAACTGACAATACATTATTCACCTCCTTCTTGCGCAACCTAGCCCTCTCCAAGTATCTCTTGCCCGTGAATTATCTTTTCTGCGCTTTCCGCTCTAAATGAGTGTTTTATTCTTCTTTTGCTCCATATGACTCCAAAGCACCTAATAAACTCAAACTCACACATAAGATACATAATTTACATGAAAACTCGCAAAGAAAGCATAAATACTAGATATAAAATTAGGTGTTTATCACACCTATCAAATTCCCCCACACTTAGACTTTGCTAGTCCTCGATCAAATCAAACAAAACAATTTTAAAACATACATACCACCATATCCTGGTTTTTGCAACGCCAGGAGTTTTTGATGTCTAACGGATATAAAGGTTGCAAACTGAGCAACGGAAATATACGTTGCACATCAAAAAATCCGTTGCATTAATTATATATTAATTCATATTAATTGAGAGTAATTTTTGCACCGTTGATATAGGTTGCGATCCTACGGTTATTCTAAATTATATTATCTTCAAGAGTTTTTATCTATTTATCTTTTTTATAAAAGGTTTTATTTATTTTTTTTCTCTCTTATCTCGATCAAACTCTCTCTCCTTCAGACAAACTCGATTCTTCCTCTCAACTCTCTCAGAAAAATTCCATTCTATCATCGACTCTCTCGGACAGATTTCAGATGAAAGATATATCAAGTTCAATTGAAGCTTCCAAGTAGCTAAAAAACCCTATTTTCAACCAGAGACGAAACCCCAAAATTCGTATTTAAAACCTCAAATCAAAACCCGTTTATTTTTAAGATATGTATCCTAATCAAAACCCCTAAACCAGAAAGTTCGATCTATCAACTATTAACCCTAATTTTCCGAAGAATGTATAAACCCTAATTTCTGTTTTATATATTTTGGTTGATTGAAACGCTGTTTGACGATTTCTGGATGTTATTCATCTATTTATTCTCTTGTTTTCTCATTATTTCAGTAGTTTGGTTATCTTCTTCATTAGGATTTAATGAAAGATCGGTTGTTTTATTCACTATATTTTTTAGTCTTTCAGGTTGAGGAAATCATCTGTAACTTAAAAGAAGGGTTTAATCGCATCATAGTTCGGTATTAGTTCCATGATTCTCTTGGTATTGCTCAATTTAACAGTGTTCATGGTGTTTTTTGTGTTTTTTTTGATTGATGTGTATGTGTTGGTCTGATCTGGTTTTGTTTTGGTTTTGGTGTTGGTATGATATGTAGGACTCGAAAGATTGGTTGCTAGAGTTTCCCTACGGAGAGATGATATTGAGATGATATTGAACTTGTTGTTATTAAACGATCCATTCATTACCACTGATTACTAGGTATATTTGTGTTCACTCTTGTCTAGTCAATGTCTTCTATATATGTTTGGTTTACAGATTATAAGAGACTTTTCAGTCCATATGCTTCGTAGACGCTTGTTTGATGTAAGATGGGTTTAGGTTTATTTGTAATCCTTGCGAAAATTAAAAAGTGGGGTTTTTTTTTTTTTTTAGAACTGTATACAAGGGTTTATACAGACTAATAACTAAATATTTATTGTTGATCTTATGTTTTTATGGAGTTTTAGATTTTGGATTTTGTGTTTTTGTTTGATCGAAATATAGAAAAATGGAAATTTTTAGATTTTGGTTAATGTGTATTGTTGATTTGGGGTTTGATTGCTGGAATTGCTTGTATTATTATTGAATTTGTTTTGTCGAATATGTTTGATCTAGAATTTTAGATGTTTTGTGTATCTGAGTTAGCACCTGGTGGTGTTGAAGTTTATTTTTTTTAATGCAAAACTTAAGGGAATTTTGTCTGGGGAGACAGTCATAAAACTGACTTTACAATTCTTGTATAGTAATAACAGGTGTGAGAAACATCTATTACTTCTTACAGTCGTACCTTTAAACATAACGTTTTTGAGGATTCCCTTGTACTAGTGACTAACTTCTTATGCTTTATGTTGTAATTTGAACGCAGATCCAATCCTCTAATTCTGAAGACGATAAAGCAGTCGGTTGAGATGAGAAACAATGTTTTCCACAGTGCAACAATATATGCAAATGCAATCATGCATGCTGGAACAACAGTTGATACTTTCTTGAGGGAAAACTTGGTAATTGATTATTAATGTGGAGCACCGGGATATGTATTATTGGGCTCCTATTATTAATTGATATATTTTATTCCATATACCAGCTATTCTTCCTTTGGATTGATAAATCTGGTAATGTGTTATCAAAATAAATGTTATCTTATGTGGTTTAGTAGGACTGGCTGAGTCTTGAACTACGAATTGGGAAATGTTTAGTGCAACAGCTGGACTTGGTGTTATCTCTCAAATGGGAAACAAATTGGACATTGGTGATGGTATAGAGTGCTGGAAAGGGTACTACCAGAGTATCCGCCCCACTCAGATGGGGTTGTCACTTAATTTAGGTTGTAGTTCTCCATTTTTATAATGTTTTTTCCTTTAAGGATTCAAGTGCTTAACATTTGCAAGTTGGATTTCTTGTCATTATTATAATTTTCTTGTCCACAGATGTCTCTGCCACCTCATTCTATCAATCAATTAATGTTGTCGATTATGTGATCATACTTTTGAACATAAGAGATTCACTAAGGCATTTATCTGATGTGGATCGTGTTAAGGTTTGTGTTTCATTTTCTATTTTTTTCGATTAATTTCCTTGACTAGTACTTCTTCTTCTACCGAGTTGTGAGAATTTTGGTACAAGCTAATATTGGCCCCAGTATTCTGCATCTTTTATCTTAGCTTATTATTTATCTTATTTTCATATTAGATCAAAAGGTCCTTGAGAGGTATTCGTGTTGAGCTGACTTATAGGAATGACAACCGTCTAAAGATTTCTGGCATAACCACTCAACCTACGAACCATCTTATGTGAGTATAATGTGTTATATCCTGGGAGTACAATAAGATTGAAGATTACTTCTATTGGTTACCTTTTGATGCCATCTTTCACACTAATAAGTTAATAAACCTTCTTTTTCATTTGTATACACAAGGTTCCATGTCAAGGATGGCACAAATCAGTCTGTAGTTCGGTACTTCAAAGAAAAGTACAAGATTTAGTTGAAGTATGCTCATTGGCCATGCCTTCAAGCTGGGAGTGATGCAAAACCTGCATACTTACCCATGGAGGTGATTCCCATTTTTAAAATATTTTGTGTGTTCTTTTCAATTATATATTGTCTAATGTCATTTTGATCTTTTTCCATAACATGTATGTACTATAGTAGAAGGGAAAAAATACTCTAAAAAGTTGAATGAGAAGCAGATAACCGATCTCTTAAAAGATGCTTGTCAGCGTCCCAAAGATAGAGAAAGTAACATTACAAAGATATTGAGCAATATGTGTTGAAGGTGTTTTTTTTTGCATTAGTTGCTATGTTTATAATCTTATTCCTTTTTGATTTAACATGTCTTCTCATTAAACTACTTTCATTGATGAAGATTGTCAAAGAGAACAAATACATTGAAGAAAAGTACGCCTAGGAATTTGGAATTACGGTTTCAGAATTGATGACATCAATCAGTATTGCTCGAGTTTTGCCACCTCCTATAGTAAAATCTCGGTGCCTGGGCTTAATGTTAACTGTGGTTTTTTTTGGTCCTTCAACTTTTAACATAGGATCTTTGTCATTTCAGCTGAAGTACCATGAAGAAGGTCGAGAAGCAAGAATACAACCTCGTGTTGGGCAGTGGAATATGATTAATGCGGTAATAATGCTTATCGTTCATAAATTCTACTAATTATAGATCTTTGTTATTAGATGGTTTAATTCCAACAACCAGTTGCAAGAATTTGTTAGCTGGTTTGATGCAGTTGCCCATATGTACTTCATTACAGTATTAAATCTAAGCTGTTGTGCCTGATTGAATACTTATATTTACTGTTGAGTATTCTGAATTTCCTGAAAATCACGTGACCTATTATTCAGTTGAGTGTACCATGCAACAAGGGAGGTCACTGATGGCACCTTATCTTCCACAAAATGGAACTGCTGGTGGTGGTAGTCCATATTCATAGGGTGGTAACCTTTATGCACTGGAATGATACACGCTAACCATGGTGAGGGTATTAAAAAATTCCTCCGCGACAGCTTACGGAGTACAAATGTGGAGGTATGGCTTATTTAGGAATCTATTGCAATTTGGGCGCCATATTGCTGATATTATGCTGGTACATTTTCTTGGTGCAATGGTGATTCAACATGGGGCTTGCTTAGGTTTTGGATCGGCTGCTCTTGGAACAACTGATGAAGAGATATATGATGATATTAAGAATGTTCTTTATACCGATAGTGTTGTGGCTAGTGAGGCTGCAGGCATTGGTATGGGTTTACTAATGGTTGGGACAGCTAGCGAAAAATCTAGTGAGATGCTTGCATATGCTCATGAGACTCAGCATGAGAAAATTATTAGGTACGTGGAGCACCGGGATATGTATTGTTGGGCTCCTATTATTAATAGCTACTTAGCGACTTATGTATTATGTTTTTTCTATTCTATTTTAGGGGGCTGGCATTAGGCATTTCCCTTACAGTGTATGGGAGGGAGGAAGAAGCTGACACACTGCTCAGGTGGTATGTATGCGTTAGCAATGGCCTACAGGGGAACAACAAACAACAAGGCCATTCACCAGTTGTTGCACTTTGCAATTTCTGATGTTAGTGACGACATAAGGAGGAAAACTGTTCTAGCCCTTTGATTTGTTTTGTCCTATGAACCTGAGCAGGTTGGTATTTCTGTCTGTCTAATACTATTCGTTATTTCTGTAATTTTGCTTTTCTGTTTGTTTCAAGGTTTCTCGAGTTACCATTTCCGGAAAACACTGTAGTTTGTATCCGTTGTTTTTGATCCTAGCTAACACGAAATTTAACACGTTGTTGTATTTCCAGACTCCACGAATTGTATCCCTGCTCTCCGAGTCTTACAATCCACATGTTAGATATGGTGCTGCAATGGCAGTGGGCATTTCATGTGCGGGTACAGGTTTGAGTGAGGCCATCTTGTTGCTGGAGCCACTCACATCAGATGTTGTTGATTTTGTTCGTCAATGGGCACTTATTGAAATGTCCATGGTGATGATTAAAACCAGTGAAACTTGTGATTCTCGTGTTGGGTCTTTCATGTATTTTTTTATTACTTCGCCCTAGTAGACTGTTTTTCTTTGTAATATTGTACTAATACTTGATGCGACTTTTTTTTCTTTATGTTTTGTTTTTCTTCCTTGGAACTCATTTGTATCGTGTTTTATCTTAGGCGCCAGCTCGAAAAAATTATTCTTGACAAGCATGAGGATACCATGAGCAAGATGGGAGCAATTTTAGCTTATGGGATTCTTGATGCTGGGGGGTAGAAATGTGACCATCAGGCTGCTTTCTAAAAACAGGCATGATAAAGTTACTGCAGTAGTTGGATTGGCTGTCTTAAGCCAGTTTTGGCATGATATATATGAATAAATCTTGATGGGTTGTGATATATTGGGTCTTTTGGTTGATCTACAATGGTATATGAATGTGCAGAATATATTTTCAGGTGCAGAAATCCGTCGGAATTTATTTATTTTTTTAATCTGTAAACGGGTTTGCAACGTATATAAGTGTTGCTCAAATTTGAGTAATACATTGCCTAAATTATTGTAACCGTTGCACAAAGAATACGTTGCTCAACAAACGTTGGTAATCTATTTTACCAACGTTTAATACGTTGCACAAATTAATTTGACCAAAGGATTTTGGCGTTGCACCAAAATTTGCTACGCCATATTCCCAACAGATATTAGCGTTGGTGAAATTAATTTGCAACGCGTATATCCGTCCCAAATCGGATGTTTTGGAGTAGTGGTATAACTCCGTGTCTTCGAGGCTACAGTCACTTTTAACATAGATAACAAGCCTTGGAACCCCTAGGTGTCCCTAGTGGACGAGTTATAGTCTCATGAGGGCTTACTAGAGATATACCCACAAAACCTACTCCAACTTCAACGCGTTCTAGTGTCCCAAGCATCCAAAGAGCTATGAGGACATAGAGTTTCTGCATGATAGTAATAATAAGTTAGAAATACCAAAGAACATATTCATTCTTAAATCTTGAGTGAGAAATAACCACACCATAATGAGAGAAATGCATGTTTGAGAACGATCAATAAGCATTTCTCCTCGACTTCTGCCTCACTTAAAAGGATTTTATGAAATTGCACTCAATAAGACGGCTTTTTTATGGGTCTCACATGTGTGCAGGTAGGAACGAAGAGAGAATTCCTACAACATGTTGAATGGTGGGAAGGATAACTTCCGAAATATTTTGAAAAACCCACATCTTTTAACATTTTGAAAAACCATCTTTCTAACGATCTCTAAGAAAGGAAATCAACCACTATTATCAAGGATGAGATTACTTACTCACCTTCACATATGATTTCCAATAATGATAACACCACTCTCACGGCATCCAATAGAAACGTCTTCCGCTTCTCATCTTTATCTTCTTGGTCTTCGTCTTCGGTTTCTCTTGAATTTCGTAGATCCTTAACAATTTGTAACATTTTTCCTTAAATCCTTGTCGCTTGAAACTTCCTTATAGATTTTCCTTCCCCACGGCTTATTAAGTAAAAATAAACAAAAACAAACACAATAATAGATATTTCTCGTCTTATTTTTTTATTTTTATTTTGAGACAAAAGAAACAAAATACATAACAAAGTGAAAAATAAAACAAACCATGGCCGTGGAAAAGTACTTTACCGCTTGATTCTTCATAACTTGTATCGTCTAGAAATCATAAACTTCAATAATTCTTACTTTTTGATTTTCTTTTCTCTTGTAAACAAGTCTTCAACTTGATATAAAATTCCGCTCATTATATTGTAAGTCTTCAACATGTATGTAAAATCTGCTCATTGTATGTTGCTTTACTTGAATATGAAATTTTCTATTTTCTTGTTCCGTTGCTTGTAAACCTTGAACGTCTTCAACTTTCCTTGTAGATTTTGATGTCGATCCTTGTTGATGATTATGGTGTTTCTATGGACCCGTTGTTGTTGAGAGAGAGAATGGTGCTAACTGCAAATCGAACTACAAGAAGGAGGCTTTCATCTATAGACGTCACCCTCATGATTGACAAAAATTAGCACCCAAGAGATCAAAAATAGTGCTGAAATTGGTGTGAAATTGGGTAGCTCACCATTCTACCCGGAATTAACGTACGGTGATACACACTCAAAAGAAGCTCTTTAGTCATGGAAGAATTTCTTGTCGGTGCCTTGGTTGATATGAAAATGGGTAGTCTCCACTAATGATTGATCAACAACTCTAATAATGCATTTCTCCCTGCTCCTAATTTGCATCAACGGTATGATTAAATCCATTAATTAACACTTCAATTCGTAAGAAATCCGAACGTAGTTCCCTAACACTTCCAAGTTCAGTTATGTCGGTCAGAATTCTCTATGTAAACATACCTAGAAGGATGCTAGTGACTCTAAAATCTCTACAAGTTGAAGGTTTTATGCAATTTTTTTTTTTTTTAAATAAATGCTTAACCACTCCCCCACACTTAAACCATACATTGTCCTCAATGTAATTGAATTCTCCTAGTAAAGTCAAGGTGGGAAATCCTAATATGATATGGAACAAGAAAAATAAATAAACGAAACACAAAGAAAATAAAAACCAAAGGATAAGAAATACAAAACCGGTGGGTTGCCTCCCACTTAGCGCTTGTTTTAAAGTCGACGGCCCGACTTAGCTTCTTGTAAGATTCATTACCCATATACTAACAATCGAAAAATTTGGGGATCCACCCATAGAACCTGTTTTGAAAACACTAGCTCCATATAAATATTAGTAATATAAAACAAAAACTAAGCTATTAACCGATAAAAGTTCCCCCCACACTTATTCTTGTCCACACTTGGAAGTGGATAGAGAATATAGGAGTTGGGTATTTCTACGGTTTGTTGTTCACAAACCTGCATAGTATGAGAATCAAGTTTCTCTAATGGAGAAAATCGAGAAACAAAGTCATTCAACAATATTCTCGAAGCACATACATTCAAACCAATAAGAGGTAAAGTAGAAGAGTTAATATGCAAATGGTTAGACAAAACTATCACAATCTCTTGTATTACGGAATCCACTTCATCCTTGAAAAACTCAAGTGAATTATTCACCTCTTGTATATCATGGTCCTCTATCAAACCTTGCAACCATTCTTCATCTGTTTTTGCCTTAACCAAAGTCCCGACATTAACATCATCGTTACAATCATTCACAAGTTCAATTGGGTCTTCCGCAATATTGGTCATAACGGTTTCATTCTCAACATACTCCTCTTCATTAGACTCAAACCTTGTTGCAAAGTTCTGTAAAACACTAGTTTCAGCATACTCATGTACCTTTTGAATAGGTGCTTGATCATTATAAAGATCAAGAGTTGAGTCAACTACACTAACGTCATCAAATATCTCCAAAGGTTGGTCCTTTTCAACACAATCATCTTCATTCAGACTCCATTGTATACTCTTCGGGGATGTCACCATAAATTGGTTCAAGCGATGTATTTTCATAGTCATCATCACTATCATAGTTAACATGAGATTGACTACCACTTCCCAAAGATTGGTCTTACGCAGAATTTTGCATGTCCTCTTTGTATTCTTCAATGCCTTGTCTTAAATTGGAAACACCTTTTTGAAGCTCTTGGAGTGATCCATCCAAATTTTGAAAATAGTGTTCCATTTGTTGGTAAAGCTCGTTCGATAAGGAAAAAGTAGAATCTCTTACTTCAGTATTGATAGGACAATTATCTTCCCTTTGAATGGGTGAATGATCATAACTACGATCCGAATTGGGACAAACATACTATGAGCACATTCGGTCAATGATGAAACTGGTTCCATGCTTGGTTGTCTACAAACTGACTCCATGCTGACCATAAACTGTTGCATTTCATCTACCAAACTAGAGGAAATATGAATAGGGGCACAAGTATCATCCCCTCTTTGTGGTTGCTCACTTACATAACCACCATAAGAAGGTTGGAATGTACGAGAACAACTAAAAGGGTACATGGAGTATTGACCATAACCAAAGGATTGGTTTTGATTGTACTCCCCATAAGGGTGATAATTGTCATGTTGTTGAGGTTGAAATCCGTATGGATTGCTCCAATATGCTCCGTCCATGAGAAACAAGTACCTGAAATAAGATTCTCAAACCAAGGTTAAAAACCAGAAAATAAAACAAAAACAAAACTAAAAACAAAAAATAAGAAACCAAAAACAAGTGACAACCGCTGCCTCCCCGGAAACGACGCCAAAATTTGATCGATGTCGTAGGCGTCAAAAATAAATTACACATTCTTACTACTCAAAATATATAATGAAGCAAGGGCAAGAAAGGATCGTTCCCACAGAGAGGACTAGGTTGTCAAGATGTTTTAGTTTCCTATAAGTAACACGGGGGATTTTCTGATTTTTAATAAAGTAAAAGTAAAATAAAAGCAAACAAAGAAAAGTAAACAAATCAAGCAAGGAAAAATATTGGTTAAGGATTCATCTTCATTCACTAACATATTCTTGTCATAATAATTAAAATTGATATTTTAATCTCAACTTTTATCAAAAGCCCTATGATACCTTGATCGCAAGAATATCCCACTAATTCTCTCTTGTCATCAACAAACATATTAAAAGATGCGAGTATGAGTTCTATCTAAGAGAACAACCTAACGTGTAAAAGCACTAATCAAGTTTAATTCCCTAGATGCATTAAGTTCTATGAAATCAAGCCAATCAAAGCAATCGAATGTGGAAAACGCACTAATCCGATTTAACAAAGGTTATGGTTTACATATGATCATAAGGATGCATCACTACAAGCTATAACCATATTCATGCTACTTGTAATCAGGAATCTATCACTTTTGCGTATAACAAACCCTAATCTAGCAATAGAGATGAAAACAAACTCAACCGATTCGCGACTCGATCAAACAAGCATTCAAATCATGTAACAATATAAATAGTGAATCATAATCGATAATATGGAAACAAAACTAATTTATCATATCAAAAAGCATATTATGTGAAATCCAATTATTCCATAACCAATAATAAAATTAAGTACTCATGTTAATGGAGTTCATGACAAGAATAAAGAGAAGAGTTTTCATGTCTAAGCCCTAGAAAAAAAGTAGAAGATGATATATAGATCCCTAGATTAGAGAAAAGTCTTCTCTTTTATATGTTTCTCTATTTCCATAAAGGATACTCCTTCCAATATTAGGTCTTCTCAAAACCCATCTCCAAGTGGTCCACCAAGCCCATGTGTGGAAATAACCCAACAAAACTCTGTCCAAAATACGTCGTCGGAAGTTCGCCGAAATCCGTCACCGGAAAATATCTCAGATGACCGGAAAATCCACCCGGTCACCGGTCAAACATAACATTCAACCGTTAGGTATAACGGTCAGTCTTAACGGTCACTATCGGCGTTATGAGTCAGATGCTGAGTCAGGACCGAGTCAGCTGGCTAACTCGGCTGACTGGTTTTGGCCAAAGCTGTTGCAATCATTGCACATGCCTTGTGTAGTGCTGCACCATCATTGTGCTTCACTGCCTCATTCCCAGCCATGATGGCTCTCTTGCAACTCCTTAATCTCTTAATCTCTGCATCCTTCCAAGCTGTCCCATTCACTTCTGCTACTTCAATAAAAATCTTCAGTTCAGCTATACAACATCCATCCAGAGCCGATCCTGAGATTAAAAGGGCCTTGTGCAAACTTGTTCATAGGGCCTTTTATGCGGTTACATTTTTTTTTCACCCGGAATATCATAATTAATAATAAACAATTATTTTTGGGTAGTATATCCAATATTATACTGTAATCACACAATTCGTGTTTTCATAGTCCAACTTTTGAAAGCTACACCAATCATGTCGTTCCATCTATATCTTGGGAGAGCGAAACTATTCTGTTGGATGCGAAGGAAAAATTGAAATCTTTCAGTAGATGGACATGTTCATTTATTCCTATAAAATGTAATAAAACGGCTGATAAACTTGCTAAATATAGAAGACAGCACAGAGTTTGGTTAGATAGTCCCCCTAAAGTTCTAGAGTCTTATTTATTGTCAGACAATCATTCAGTTTCAAGTTAATATAATTCATCCTTCGCATCAAAAAAAAAAAAAAAAGTCCAACTTTTGAAAATGTATGCAAAAAAACCCCAAAAAAAGAGTTTGATGTCATAAAAAAACTATGAATTTGAATATACTTTATATACACGCCTTAAATCTTACAAATAACAGCTAGCATAGTGGTTTTGGTGCATTCTCGGAGAGTGAGAGGTCCACATTTCGAATCCCTTCGCCTTCATCTCTTTACTTTCCTTTTTTTCCCATGAAAAAGGCCCAGAATGGACTTAGTTTACAATTGAAAAGGGACCAAATTGGTAGGGGGAAATCTTAGACAGAACTGGGCCTGGGGCGACCGCACCTCTCACCCTACCTCAGGCACGGCTCTGCATCCAGCACCAACCCATGAGCCATTCCTCCCTTCAAACTCATTTTAGCAACAACAACAACCTCTAGCCTTTCTCAGTTTGAGCTGCAATTATTTCTCATTCTCTTCCCTGTAACAACCAACAACAGTTCTCAGCTTCTTTGATTTCTTGACCTGACCATAGCTCATTATGCATCTTCTTCCATCTCCATTGTTCATCAGCAGCAACATAATCTGCAATTGCAACCATAGATTCACTCATGGCTCAATCTCCCTTCCATTATCCCTTATTTCAGTTACATGGCAATAACAACACCAATGTTTCTCAAACAAGCTATCTAAACTTACTGCCACTTTCTACAGATAAAAACCAAATCCACAACATTTCTAATTACAGCATAATCCTCCATTTCTCCATCCCAGATTCAAACACCCATTTTAACCACAGTATCACCTTCATCAATTCTTCAACAGTGCCACCAACCCATGAAACTCACCAGCTTTAACAACTTCGAACCCCAATTTCATCCTCATACCCATGAATATCAACAACATCATTTGGGTTCTTCAATTCTCAAAACCCATTCTGTCTCTGAACCAACAGCAGCAGCAACTTCAATTATCAAACAAACCCTAATTCACATTCCCTGCAGTGACAACACCAAATCAAGGTAGGAGAAACAATACCCATCTTCAATTTCTTCTCGTAGAACTCTGGAATATAACATCCCCAATTTCTCAGTTATATTCAAACCCTAATTCTTCTGTTCTTCAATTTCATCTCGATTTAATCAACAAAAACTTCAATTTCACCCTGCTAATCTCTGTTCTTGATTTCCTTCCATAATTCTTCTCTATCTCTAATCATTTATCCTCAATTTCGTCTCTCAAACTCTTGGACAGACCAATAGCATCAATAGCTCTTCTCTCTCGGTTTCAGGTGGGTGTGGAAATAAAGAGACAAGCGATTCTCGATTTAGGGTGTTTAGAGATGGATTTAAACGCCTTACTATTAGATACCCCAGGCTGGATAAGGGCAATCCGGAAATATTAGGCTTGTCGGTTCCGAATAACCGACAGCTTAAATCTTTTTGTTCAACTCAACTGTCAGTTCTGTAGAACTGACAATACATTATTCACCTCCTTCTTGCGCAACCTAGCCCGCTCCAAGTATCTCTTTCCTGTGAATTATCTTTTCTGCGCTTTCCACTCTAAATGAGTGTTTTCTTCTTCTTTTGCTCCATATGACTCCAAAGCACCTAATAAACTCAAACTCACACATAAGATAAATAATTTACATGAAAACTCGCAAAGAAAGCATAAATACTAGATATAAAATTAGGTATTTATCACACCTATCAAACAGTGGTAGATGAAGCAGGAAGTTCAGATATAACAGAATAATCAGGATTTTCAGATATAATGGAAGAAGAGGATGCATAATGGAAATAAAATTCACTTTCAGAGAAAATAACATGCCTAGAAATGTAAGTTCTTTTAGAAAGAGGATCATAACACTTATACCCTTTATGTAAAGTACTATATCTAATAAAAACACATTTTAGTGACTTTGGAGATAATTTGTTAGTTCTAAAGTGTCCTAAAAAAGGATAACAAAGGCAACCAAAAACTCTCAAGAAAGAATAATCTGGAGAAGCATTATATAAAACTTGATAAGGGGATTGATTATTAAGAACATGAGTTGGAGTTCTATTTATAAGATAAGTGGCATCTAAAAAGGCATCATACCAAAATTCTTTTGGACAAAAAGCATTAAAAAGCAGAGTATTACCCATTTCAGTGATATGCTTATGTTTTCTTTCAGCAATACCATTTTTCTCTAGAGTTTTAGAACAAGAAATTCTAATCTGAATCCCAGAAGATTCCAACAAAGTTTTAAAAAGACCTTTAACAAGTTCACTAGCACCATCTGTTTGAAATGCTACAATTTTTGTTTTAAAAAGATTCTCAGTTAAATTTTTAAAATGCTGAAAATATTGTAATGCATTAGTTTTAAGTTGCATTGGATAAATCCAATGGAACCTAAAATCATCAACAAAAAGTATATAGTATCTATGTCCTGCCAATGAGGTGACAGGAGCAGGACCCCACTCATCACAATGAATTAATGCAAGTGGAGAAGAAACATGAGAAGTAGATAACTGAAAAGGTAACCTTTTACTTTTTGCTAGTTGACAAGGGTGACATAATGAAGAAGAATTTGATGATTTTAGAATAATATTCTTATTAGTATGAATATGTTGAACAATTTTGAAAGATGGATGCCCTAATCTACAATGCCAAATACCAGTAAAAGCCACAAGAAATGAGAAAGCAAATTTCATCATAGTAGAGGTAATGGGATATAAATTGTTAACCATTCTCCCTTTAGCTAGCAAAGTATGATCTTTTAAACTCCTTATCTCATACCCAAAAGGATCAAATGTAATGTAGCAGGCATTATCCTTTGTAAACTTAGCTACTGATAAAAGATTATATCTAATATCAGGCACATGCAAAACATCATCTAATCTAAAGCTAGTTCTTGAAGTATGAAGAACAGAATTACCAGTAAGAGAAATACTAAGTTTCTTACCATTGCCAATCATAACATTGTCCTTTCCTTTGTATGTAGAAGTATTTTGAAGTAAAGCCTTGTCACCAGTCATATGTTGGGAAGCACCACTATCGATAACCCAAACAGTGTTTGATGAAGATGGATCATCATTAATACCAGCATTGGCAACACTCATTCTTGTAAAAGCTTGCTGAGTAGAACCAGAATTATTATTAGCTCCATTTGAAAAACTTGCTCCATTATCAGAATTAGCATAATGTGCTTGAGAAGTATTTGTTGAAGAACCAGTAGATGGCGGATGATATCTGAAGAAACACCTAGTAGCCACATGACCCTTTTTCTTGCATATTTGACAATACATTTTTAAATACTCTATATAAGGTCTTCCAGTAGAATTTGATTGTGAACCAGTAGAGGTTTGAGAACTAGAACCAGATTGGTATTGACTGTTTCTAAAATTTCCAGCATTCAGCATTTCTTATGTTTATTATACCCATTTGAATTTCCCCTTACATACAAAGCAGTATTATACTGTTCATCATAGACATTAGAATGTTGATGTTGTCTTTCAACCAAGAACTGATCATGAGATAGTAATTTTGCCTTTAACTCACCAAAAGTATAAGGGGTTTCCCTATTTTGAGAAGAAATGATAAAAATATCATACTCACTACTTAGCCCATTCATAACAAACATCATCAAATCTGCATCACTCACTTTTTCACCAATGGCTGCTAAGGAATCAGCTATAGTTTTTATCTTCTGAAGGTATACAACAATAGATTTATTACCATTTATAATTCCATGTAATTGAGTTCTTATCATATTTTTCCTAGCTAGAAATTGGGTTTTAAAACTACTTTCAAGAAACTCCCAAATCTGTCTTGATGTAGATAAACCAAGAACATCACCACTAATTGTTGCAGTAAAGGTTGCTTTTAAACAAGTTGAAATAAACCTATCTAATTTCCTTCAAGAAATCCATTCCGGGTTTACAATTTCAACCCCATCAACAATTTCTTTCTGTGGTGGTTCTACCAACTCACTACTAACATAACCAAATAGATAAGTGGAAATCAAAAACACCCTCAAATTGATCACTCCATAATAAATAGTTTGATCCATCTAATTTCATTGACACAAAATTTGTGATATTTGTAAAGGGAAGAGAACAAGAAGTACCAGATCCAGCGGAAGTCGACATTGTTGTAGTTTCTTGAGTGAAAATTTGATGATGAATAATGATGTTGGTATTACGATTTTTGTTGTTGGTGTTGTTTCGATTTCGATTTCTTTGATAAGAACCCTTTCTGGTTGTTACCATAAAATTTCAGAAGATGAACCCTAAAAAACTGAGATGGGAAAAGTTATTGAATCTTTATTCCCCAAAAAGATGAAAATTATTGCGTAAAGTTGTTAAGCTTTGTTGATTGAAGAAGGAAGGATCGTTATTATATCTGATACCAAAAGAATCGATATGTTCTCATAATATTATATATAAAGACAAGATATTCAAAGTAAAGAAGAAGAAGAAGAAGAAACTTGTTATTACAGAGTTAATGTGTAGGAAAAACAAATAAAGAAAAATATAAAAGAAATCATACATACTTATTGTGTCTGAGATGACAAAATACAAAGACCAATGACTTCTATAGTCAAATTCAATTGACTTTACTTTGACAATCCTACTATTCCTAATAGTTCACTACTTTACAATTATGATCTTTCTCTATTAGTCTTTCACTACCTCGTATAGCTAGTTGGAGAGTGAAAAAACAAAGATGACTACTCTCACATCTTCCAAGTTGGTTCATTTATCAACTATATCATGTCTGCTGAAAGAAGCATAAAAACACCCTAAATTGATGCCTTCTTCAGTATTATTTCAATAATATTTGTGATAAGTCCCTCTACTTTTTGATTGTGCGATAGTGCAGATATATGCAAAGTTATTTGATAAATTTTCAGTAACCAGTTATCCTATTGTTGATGGTGGTTTTTAGACAAAGGGTAAAATCGTAAAACCCCGAATAACCTAATGTCACCGGTGACACATTTATTAAAACACTTAATGCATATAGTCAGTAATTAATGGGGGGTATTTTTTCAAATTAGGGTTACAACGAGCAAAACACTTAATGCCAGCCACACCTATCCCGAGCTAGCCGCGCCATGCCAAACGCACTCTGCCTTGGCCCTAGCTATGCTAGTTACACCAAACGCGCCAAAGAATGCCAACCATGCTAGACGCACCTCCATGCCAATGACAAATCATGTCAGCCACACCTACCCCAAGTTAGTCGCGCCATGCCAAACGCACTATGCCTTGGCCCTAGCTATACTTGTCACACCAACCGCGCCAAAGCATGCCAACCATGCTAGCCGCACCCCTGTGCCAACGGCAAATAATTCCATCCACACAAAAGCGCCAAAGCATGCCAACCATGCTAGACGCACCTCCGTGCCAACGGCAAATCATGCCAGCCACACAAAATGCGCCAAAGCATGCCAATCATGCTAGCCGCACCTCCGCGCCAATGGTAAATCATGTCAGCCACACTTAGCCCAAGCTAGCCGCGCCATGCCAAACACACTCTGCCTGGCCCTAGCTATGCTAGTCCTACCAAACGCGCCAAAGCATGCCAACCGTGCTAGCCGCACCTCCGTACCAATGGCAAATCATGCCAGCCATACCTAGCC
Source organism: Papaver bracteatum (assembly GCA_023529315.1). Lineage (NCBI taxonomy): Eukaryota > Viridiplantae > Streptophyta > Magnoliopsida > Ranunculales > Papaveraceae > Papaver > Papaver bracteatum. The sequence continues at coordinate 2,000,449 of JAJJWX010000433.1, forward strand.
CAAGCTATCCGCGCCATGCCAAACGCACTCTGCCTTAGCCCTAGCTATGCTAGCCACTTTCCTTACCAAGCCGCTATGCCATTGGCACATGCCAAAGTAGCGCCCGTGCCCTAGGCTTGCAAACCGTGCAACCTAGGCTAATGTGGTCGTGTGTGCCATTGGCACATGCCAACATGTACCGCTATCCACTTTCCAAGCCGTTATGCCATTGACACATGCCAAAGTAGCGCCCGCGCCCTAGGATTGCAAACCGTGCAACCTAGGCCAATATGGCCGTGCGTGCCATTGGCACATGCCAACACGCACCGCTAGCCACTTTCCAAGCCGCTATGCCATTTAGTACATGCAAAAGTTGCGCCCGCGCCCTAGGCTTGCAAACCGTGCAACATAGGCCCAAGTGTCTGTGCATGCCATTGGCACACGCCAACACGCACCACTAGCAGCTTTCCTTACCATGTCGCACATGCCATTGGCACATGCCACACGCTCCCCTAGCAGCTTTGGCTTTGCCACTTGCATTCAAAGTACAACCCACGACCAAGGCATTCCACACATGCCATTGGCACATGCCACACGCTCCCCTAGCAGCTTTGGCATTTCCACTTACACTCAAAGTGTAACTTGCGGTCAAGGCATTCCGCACAAGCCTCATGCGCCACTAGCAGCTTTGGCATGACAACTTGCACTCAACGTGCAACCTACCACCAAGGCATTCCGCACATGCCATACGCGCCACTAGAAGCTTTGGCCTGGCCACTTGCACTCAATGTGCAACCTACCACCAAGGCATTCCGCACATGCCACACGCGCCACTAGCATATTTGGCATGGCCACTTGCACTCAACGTGCAACCTACCATTCCAAACATGCCATTGGCACATGCCACAGGCTCCCCTAGCATCTTTGTCATTGCCACTTACATTCAAGGTGTAACTTGCGGTGAAGGCATTCCACACATGCCACACGCTCCCCTAGAAGCTTGGCATTTCCACTTGAACCCAAAGTGCAACCAACTCTCGAGACATCAACACAAAATTGGGGATGCTTTCTCAGGGTTTTGGTTTGGCGGTCATAGCATGCAGCGTACACTACGCTCTATTAAGAAAGCGTGAAAAGGAATAAAAGCGGTCAATTGAATGGGGAAATAAAAGTGAAAAATGTTTTCACTCTTAAACACGCCGGTTACCACCTCCTCCCATTTAACTACCTTTTATTTCCTTCCGTAATGAGGCCAAGGTACGTTTCAATCTCAACTTGTATAAATAGGTCTCACCTATTTTCTACCAGACAACAAGTCTTGGTCAGGAGAAAAATACAACACTATCTGAAACCAACTTTTGCAAGCTCACCCAAAAGGCTTCCATCTCTTGCAAGCTTCCTAAGCTTCTACTTTTTCTGATACAAGTCGAGACACTACCCAACCAGAACTCTCTGGTCTCATCACCTTTCTTCGCTATCCTCCCCAAATCAACCCTTCTCCTACACTTTGTGACCGAAGCAAGTCTGGAACGGCCATTTCTTGGTTTAGGCTGGACTTGTACAGATTGATCTCTCAAATCTAGAAAGTGCTCACGTGCAGCACATTTGTTTAGGGTTTAAACCAGTTTCTCACTCACCTACCGAATTTACCAAAATCAGCAGAAATAATTTTTACCCATAAAAAATTGGCGACCACAACGGGAGGATTGATCTATCGGCTACAATGTCAGACTGCCGATTTCGTTCTTCGACCCATATGTCAAGATGGTAGGAGAAGGAGACTCAATCTATTCGGCTACCAGACTACCCGGTTACCAGTCGTAAAGGCTACACGAGAAAAATGGGGACTCGCTGAAAATGCTACCAACGATTGGGGACTTGCTAGCAATGCTACCAACAAAGTCGCCTTTTACATGGAAAGGGGTGTGTTCACAAAAAAAAAAAAACCTATGAAGCGAGTAAGTTTAGACTGGGCAAGATATACAATCAGTTTTTGGGTTCTTAGTAAAACCGTCACACTATTGTGTCTTGTAGCGATTGCTAGCACACACTTTCATAAAAGCAATATCCCTTTTCACAATGCATAATCAGAGTTATATTATTGAAACCATTCATCCCAGAAATAATCTAATATCCTCAAAAGCTACCAGCTGTCTATCAAAACCGGTCGAACTTTAAACCAGACATCCAGTATGTTTTTCAAAAAAAAAAAAAAAAAACCTAAATGAAAGTTTAACAGAGAAGACATTCAAGGAAAATCATCCAACAAAGGTCTGCTCTTCTTGGAGAAAGTCAACTTTGCATCTTCAAGAACCGCTCTCTTCATAGTCAACATCTTGGAAAGTTGTTCAAGTTCTACCTCCTGTCGTGCAATCTCCTATGCAGAAAGGCTTCCGACTACTGCATCTTTCGACTTCTGGATCTCAGCAAGGCCTTCGACAAACCACGAAGCGTTGAACTCCTTTTCTACACACACGTCGCGATGGTGCTCCCAGTCGGCAATGACGTCTTCAGAAACGGTGTGTCCAGTCACCTCACGTATGTCCTCGATGGAAGATAAAGCCTCTTCCACACGCTTAACCAGCGCAAACCGACTAGTGATCTTCTTGGTTGTGGCCATATGTCCATGTTTCTCCCAGATTCTGGTATACAACGCCTCATACTTAGCCAGCACGCTGAAACCGCTAACCAGTACATGACCTGGGTAAGGAACCAAGTACGGGGGATCGAAAATAGCGCCTGCAACTGGACCCGCGACTTGCAAAGGGTATTTTTCCATGTCTACGTCAGCAACCATCAGGGAATCATCCACCGTTTGAACCACATCTGTGCCCGGTGATTGACTAACTCCCATCTCCAAGTTACTAGCAGCGGTCGCTGTCACCAAAGGAAAGTTTTCATGTGACTCCGCCCCAGAATCATCTTCCGATCCGGATTCCTCCTGCAAACCTGAGTTAGACATTTTTCAAAAAAAAAAAAGCGGAAGAAGGACGAAAAAGAAGCGCGAAACTCACCGAACCACTTCCCGAAAAAGAACCAGTGCTGTCAGAAAAATCACTCTCACTTGTCGAACTTTCTTCTTTCTCTGGCTCATCACCGTTATGAGAAGGCTCGGTGTTGTCGGAATTCTTCGAAGGAATTGCCGCCTCCTGGCAACGTGCAAGGGCAGCGAAAGCATTAACACTACCAAAGCCCTAGTAGAAACAAGACACATGTTTTCAACAGAAATCACGTGTTTTGAGACAAACCAACAAGGAGACGACACATACCTAGTTATTGGAAGAACTGAAAGACACGAGAGCTGCAGGAGGATCTTTTGAAACCGCCCGGAACCCACCAACACGATTCTTCGTTCTCTGTTCATTTGCCTGGGGACTTTCTGAGTTGCCAGGCAACTTTCGCTTGAGGTCCCTCAACATCGGATACTTCTTCAAAACTGTTGGGGAAGGTTTACAACGAAAATTTTCCATCACGTTATTTACAAAATCTTGGATCATAATGAACTCATCGTACTAGAACTCACTATAGCCAAAAGTCATCGAAGTTATCCTTCCCGTTTGAAAGAAGGGAAGGTGGATACCCGGCTCAAGGGCACTGGCATTGAGGGCGACACGTAATGAATCCTTAGGAATTACCAGCTGGTAAGCAAGAGGCACCCCTTGATCAAAACCCATGTGACGAGCGGCACAGTCAATATTGTAAGCGGCTATTCGGAAAGACCCCATAAAAAAATACGACATATAACCAGGAAGACAGCTTTGAATAAACAAGTTTTCACCAACACTCAAACTTCCGTCAGAAGACAAAATCATGTTCGGAGTAGAAGCAAAGGTGTTAATTTGAGTCACAGACCTATGGACCGGCTCCCATGGGAGAAAACGGATTTCATGCGACTTATCGAGAAGCAAGAGGCACCCCTTGATCAAAACCCATGTGATGAGCGGCACAGTCAATATTGTAAGTGGCTATTCGGAAAGACCCAATAAAGAAAGATGACATATAACCAGGCAGACATCTTTGAATAAACAAGTTTTCACCAACACTCAAACTGCCGTCAGAAGACAAAATCATGTTCGGAGTATAATCAAAGGTGTCAATTTGAGTCACAGACCTATGGACCGGCTCCCATGGGCGAAAACGGATTTCATGCGACTTATCGAGAAGACTAACCAAGCTCACACCAACTCTTGGACGCCTGTTCACCCATCGAAGAATTCGGGAGCCACCCCAACTCGCGGGGATCGAAGGCAAAGTTTTCAGAGCGTACTTCTCGAAGTGCTCCCATAACCAGGCTTGCAGAAAAATAACATGCACATATGAATCCATTTTTCATGAAACCATTCGAAACCCGCATGTTCGCAACTAGGTAGTCCAGATGCACATACAGGGAACCAAGGAATATCTTGCCAATGGGAAGAACTTCACCTTTTGCCAACTTCACAGCAATCACTAGCAACTATGGTCTTATTTCCTTCATGCTAGAACCGTCATCAAAATGTCTCTAGACAACCAGAGATCCAAAAATGCTGCAACGTGAAGATCACTACTTTTATGTTTAGGTTCCAGCTCGTCTGGAAACCATTGAGATATCCACCAGCTGTAAAAGCAATTTTTATCCTATTTTCGAACAGAATCCTTCGACTTCGCAGTAGAGTCTTTTAGAGCGAAATCTTCTAGCTTAGCGGCAAGGTCATCCCGCATTTTCTCCTCATCTTTAGACAATTGGATGTTAAGATTCCCGGTTACCGAAAGATTCAGCAAGAGAGCCACACTCTCCAAGGAGAAAGTTATTTCACCCCATCTACATATGATTGTATGGGTGTCCGAACACCATCTAGAGATGAAAGCAACCAAGCCCGGGATATCCTTCATAATCTGGAGACTTACTGAAGCTATGAAAACATCAATAATCTGCGCTCGAGTCAAGTTGGTATTTATGTGCTCCTTACTCACCATGAACTCAACCCATCTATCAAAAGAACGCAATGGGCTTTGACACATCCTGAAATCAATGTTGGAAGAAGAATATACCCCTTTATGAAAACAAAACCGTATGGTGTTCTCTGGGCGAACCGAACGTGCTCTCTTTTCATCTTCACCACCGGTTAACAAAATTGGAAAGAAACCTGGATGATTCTTCCGAGCAGGGGCGAGGGGTTTGGAAAAGAATTCATCATCCGTGTTTGGTTTGGAATTATCAACATCCTTCGATGAAGCGAAATTTTGTTCAGGTAACATCTTGTCGGATTTCTTCATAACAATTTGGTAACAAGATATCTGCGCAAAACAAACGGAGAAAGACAAAATTATCTCCCTGACACATAACCGCACCAAAAAAAAAAGAGAGAAAGTGTTTCTCTACGGATTCAAAACTTCATGCGCAGTATTTTCTTCAGGTCCGAAATTCATATATGCAATATTTCCTATGGGTTCAAAATTATATGAAGCACATATGCAGTAATTTTCTTCGGGATTCATATACGATGTTCTTCTTCAGGATTCATATACAGTATTCTTCTTCGGGATTCATATACAGTATTTTTTTGGGTTCAAAATTATATACGCAATATTTTCTACGGGTTCGAATGCGCCTATAGTATCCTTCTTCGGGTTCAAAATTATATATGCAATATTTTTCCATGGGTTCAAATCATATGTGAAGTATTTTCTTTGGGTACATATATACAATATCTTCTACAAGAAGCACGCCAAGAAATCATATGCGCAATATCATTGCAAGGATCATAAAATAAAAACGCCTACTGTTAAGGTTTGCACCTACATAAAAAGGGAAACAAGAGAAGTATTGGAAAACATACCTGGAAGCCGGTTTTTCTTCGTGACTCTGCTGCTAGTGTGAAAGGATGAAAGAACAAAGTGCAAGTTGAGAGAAAGGAATTATATATATAGGCGGGAAGATTCTGAAATAGGGAAGGACTTCCCTTTACCAAAATCGTGCGTATAAATACCGGTCCCACCAACTAGCACGCTCAGTTTCCTACCAATCGCGCCAACTTCACAGTCTCCCAATTGCACCGGTCCCACTAATTGCGCCAACTTCCCAATGAGCGCCCAAGTCGCGCCAGCTAGCATGCTCGGCTTCCCCACCTTGCGCCGGTCCCACCAGCTAGCACGCTCAGTTTTCTACCAATCACGCCAACTTCCCAATGACCGCCCAAGTCGCGCCATCTAGCACGCACTGCTTCCCCACTTTACGCCGATCCCACCATCTAGCACGCTCAGTTTCCCAACTCGCTTCAACTTCTCAATGCCGCTCAGCTTCCTGTCTCTCAATGATGCTGACTTCCAAATCGTGCCAGCCTCCCGATTTGTGCAAAACTGCTAGAGGCAAGGGTTCCAAATCCTATCTATAAAAAGGTCAGACAAGCCTCCTCAATTCTCTTTACGATTTGCTAGTTTGTCACCATCTTATGCTTACCTCGCAACAAAGCTCATGTTCCGAGCTAAGCAGGGGACATAATGTTGATGGTGGTTTTTAGACAAAGGGTAAAATTGTAAAACCCCGAATAACCTAATGTTACCGGTGACACATTTATTAAAACACTTAATGCATATAGTCAATAATTAATGGGGGGTATTTTTTTCAAATTAAGGTTACAACGAGCAAAACCCTAATTCCCCTCCGTGCCAATGGAAAATCATGCCAGCCACACCTAGCCTGAGCTAGCCGCGCCATGTCAAACGCACTCTGCCTTGGCCCTAGCTATGCTAGTTATACCAAACGCGCCAAAGCATGCCAACCATGCTATCCGCACCTCCATGCCAATGGAAAATCATGCCAGCCACACCAAGCCCAAATTATCCGCGCCATGCCAAACACACTCTGCCTTGGCCCTAGCTATGCCAGTCACACCAACCGCGCCAAAGCATGCCAACCATGCAAGCCGCACCCCTATTCCAATGGCAAATCATGCCAGCCACACAAACGCGCCAAAGCATGCCAACCATGCTAGCCGCACCTCCGTGCCAATGGTAAATCATGCCAGCCAAACCTAGCCCAAGCTAGCCGCGCCATGCCAAACGCACTCTGCCTGGCCCTAGATATGTTAGTCACACCAAACGCGCCAAAGCATTCCAACCATGCTAGCCGCACCTCCGTGACAATGGCAAATCATGTCAGCCACACCTAGCCCAAGCTAGCCGCGCCATGCCAAACACACTCTGCCTTGGACCTATCTATGCTATCCACATTCCTTACCAAGCCGCTATGCCATTGGCACATGCCAAAGTAGCGCCCGCGCCCTAGGATTGCAAACCGTGCAACCTAAGCTAATATGGACGTGCGTGCCATTGGCACATGCCTACACGCACCGCTAGCCACTTTCCAAGCCGTTATGCCATTGGCACATGCCAAAGTAGCTCCCGCGCCCTAGGCTTGCAAACCATGCAACCTAGGCCAATATGGATGTGCGTGCTATTGGCACATGCCAACATGCACCGCTAGCCACTTTCCAAGGCGCTATGCCATTTAGTACATGCCAAAGTTGCACCCACGCCCTAGGCTTGCAAACCGTGCAACCTAGGCCCAAGTGTCCGTGCGTGCCATTGGCACATGCCACACGCTCCCCTAGCAGCTTTGGCTTTGCCACTTGCACTCAAAGTGCAACCCGCGACCAAGGCATTCCGCACATGCCACACGCTCCCCTAGCAGCTTTGGCATTGCCACTTACACTCAAAGTGTAACTTGCGGTCAAGTCATTCTGCACATGCCATTGGCACATGCCACACACGCCACTAGCAGCTTTGGCATGGCCACTTGCACTCAACTTGCAACCTACTACCAAGGCATTCCGCACATGCCATTGGCACATGCCACACGCGCCACTAGAAGCTTTAGCATGGCCACTTGCACTCAACGTGCAACCTATCACCAAGGCATTCCGCACATGCCATTGGCACATGCCACACGCGCCAATAGAAGATTTGACATGGCCACTTGCACTCAACGTGCAACCTACCACCAAGACATTCCACACATGCCATTGGCACATGCCACACGCTCCCCTAGCAGCTTTGGCACTGCCTCTTACATTCAAGGTGTAACTTGCGGTCAAGGTATTCCACACATGCCATTGGAACATGCCACACGCTCCCCCTAGCAGCTTGGCATTGCCACTTGAACCCAAAGTGCAATCAACTATCGAGACATCAACACAAAACTGGGGGATGCTTTCTTCGGGTTTTGGTTTGGCGGTCTCAGCATGCAGCGTACACTACACTCTATTAAGAAAGCATGAAAAGGAATAAAAGCGGTCAATTAAATGGGGAAATAAAAGTGAAAAACGTTTTCACTCTTAAACACGTCGGTTACCACCTCTTCCCATTTAACTACCTTTTATTTCCTCCAGTAATGAGGCTATGGTACGTTTCAATCTCAACTTGTATAAATAGGTCTCACCTATTTTCTACCAGACAACAAGTCTTGGTCAGGAGAAAAATACAACACTATCAGTAAGCAACTTTTGCAAGCTCACCCAAAAGTCTTCCATCTCTTGAAAGCTTCCAAAGCTTCTAGTTTTTCAGATACAAGTCGAGACACTACCCAACCATAACTCTCTGGTCTCATCACCTTTATTCGCTATCCTCCCCAAATCAACCATTCTCCTCCACTTTGTGACCGAAGCAAGTCTGGAACGACCATTTCTTGGTTTAGGACGGACTTGTACAGATTGATCTCTCGAATCTAGAAAGTGCTCACGTGCAACACATTTGTTTAGGGTTTAAACCAGTTTCTCACTCACCTACCGAATTTACCAAAATCGGCAGAAACGATTTTTACCCATAAACACCTATGCTTCTGCAGGGAGACCTCCTTTTGAGTTTTGTTTTGTTAGTGCATGCGATCCATAAGAGAAGTAAAACATTTCCCATATATGAAGGATGGAAAACCTATCGCTTGCTTAATCAGATACTGTTGGAACAATTGCCGATTTCACACCTGCAAAACAAGGATTAGAATACAAAAACAAAGTGACGGCTGAGTCACGACCAGGTCGCTCTCTTTAGGACGTTTCGTGGCTCTGACTTAAGTTTTGTGCAAGCAGTTCTTTCTCCGTCACGACGCCCCAGGATAAAACAGCCGAGAAAAACTCTCTTTCGATCTCTCACACACACAATGAGAAATCGATCACTTCTACTCTCTCTATTCTTGCTCAGTATTTTTGGTCTCTTGATTCTTAGAAAACAATGGTGTAAAACTTATGTTTTCTTTCTGTTCTCAAAACTGTTTTTATAACCAGGCAGTCAATGCAAATTAATGGAGAATAAATTGGATTAATTGCTGCAGTTAAAATTTCATTCGAAACAGTCAAAAAACGGGCAAATAAATCATGTCATAATTAGCGCAATTAAAACATAATTAAGTGCAGTAAAAACGGTTTGAAAAAATCTTTTTAAAAACAGCAAAAAATACTTTCCAAATTCAAGAGACCTCCCAAGACCCCAAGGCCCCGCTCCCGGACTAATGTACAATCAGTAGGGGGGATTCGATCCTGAGACCTAACCCTCTAGGCCCAAAATGCTTAACCACTGGGCCAAGCTCGAATTGTTGATATAAATATACAAAAGAATTATTTTAAAACATATATCCCAACAATCCCCACGAGCATATGTTCAAGTATTTTTACTTTCTCTATCCAGTCTGATGTTTGAAGAAGGTTCATTGTGTTGCAGCTCTTTAGTTTTTCAGTCGTTCACCGGCTTCCTTTTCCTTCCATCTTGCCATTTTCAACACAAGTCACATTACTTAGACTGAGTAACTTGTGCTTATACGGCTGGCTAAAGCCCGAGTCACAGACAAGACTACAGGTGCCTCATTCTTGCATGCCAAGGATATTGTTTATTCTTTATTTGGGGATGAAATCATTTATGGATATCATGTATGCCATACTTCTCCCCAGGTGCACTCTGGTAGTTGCTAGGTCTAAGAGGACACATAATTCTTGTGATTCGATACTGATCTTATTCCTTTTTGTTTTTACACTATACAACTTGGATAATGAAAAATAAAAGAATGAGCATCTGACATTATGTATGTCGGAGCATAAAAGGCTTTTAAAGGAGTTAGATGTGGGTGAGAAGTCATGCCGCTTACAGAAGATTCAAAACTACAGGTTGACGTAAAAGGCACATTGTAAACAGCGGGAACAATCTTCCATGAACACAAAAGATAAAACATCACATACTTGAACAAACACGTGCAAGATTAAGCAAAGAGACTTGCACCTTGTTTGTTTGCAGCTGACTCATCTGAGTCGTCTGGATCTGAGTCGTCTGGATCTGAGTGAAATCACCTGACTCATCTGGATCTGACTCACTAAGGTCTGAGTCAGAAAACATGTTTGTTTTGTGAGTCAGACCTGACTCAGCTGACTAGATTTTTTTGGACAGAAAATGCCCTTATGCACATTTAACCCATAACATTTATCACTACTGAAACATCACAAATTGTTCCATTCCAGTCTAAACAACTTCCCTTTTTGATGAACATTACAAAACAATAAAATCTAAAGATTTCATTCCTACAAACATAAAAGAAGCAATAAACTCTAAAGGAGACTAGCAATTTCATCACGTAAGTTGTTCATATAGATTTGCTCTTGTCGTCCAAACAGACGAGGTGCATTTTCTTCCGTTTCCGCTTCCACTTCCACTTCAACCTGTGTCTCGTTCATATCAAATGTCTCATTCTCATATTCTTTAAATAGCCAATCATCCAATGCATTACGACGTAGAAAGTTATGTATTGACATGCAAGCAATGACGATATCTCTTTGAGTCTCAAATGAGTAAGAAGGCATTTTACTTAAGACGGGAAATCTTACTTTCAATACCCCGAATGCTCTCTCAATCACATTCCTCAACCGAGCATGGGCTTGATTAAACTTCTCTTCTTTTGCCGTTGGAGGTACTCTTCGGTAATCACCTATCCAATACCTTATGTTGCGATATGGACACATAAACCCCTTTGTATGAGAGTACGCAGCATCGCATAGATAGTATTTGTCTGCAAATTTTCAACAAAAACATTATGAAGTCATGCTAATGAAACTGCAGCAAGAGGTAACATATATGCTAGTCCAAGGTAAGGAAAGAAAAATGAAACTGAAGCGTAAATCAGTAAGGTATGACAATGCGAATGACCAAAGTGTACAACAAGAATCCCTGTCAACTACATTGAGCAATATAATGTGGCGAATGACTAAAGTGTAAAACAAGAATCCCTGTAAACTATATTAAGCAATATAATGTGGCAAAAGAGGGGAACCAGGACTTCACACCCTCATATTAACTTATTCATGACATGGCTAATGTAATGTTTACTGAATTCAATCTACTAAACACAACAATATTGATAGAGATATTACCTGGTGGAGGTAAAGGAAACTTGAAAGATGGATCACGCACTGCCTCGGTCAACACTCTCGAGTCATGAGCAGTGCCTTCCCATCCAACTACTACATACAAAAAGTACATATCCCAATCACATATCGCAAGCACGTTCTGGGTACATTCTCCCCTTCCCCTTCCTCTATACGGTGTTTGCTTCTCGACTGGAATGCTCGCACTAATTAGAGTGCCATCCAATGCACCAACAGCACCTTTGAAAGCACCTTCTCTGAGACGTTTATGCCTTTTAGTTATAGCTGGCTTGTCAAATACATTAGGTGGAGGAACTAAAACTTCAGCAGACCAAATCTTCATAGCAGTCAACACTTCATGAAAATACTTACTAACCGTTTCACCCGAATGTTGAAAGTGATATAAAATTACACGATTCCTACAGTTGTGCCCAATTGTGTATAAAAACATTGCCATCTTCTCCTCTACTTCTATATATTTACTATAGAACAAACTTTCTCAGTTAATAGATCACTTGATGCTTCCTCCATTTCTTTCTTCCTTTTCCTGCCACTCCCCTTTGAATTGAGACTAGAATCAACCTCGTTGTCGTCCTCATGATTTTGTTCTTTTCCATGACTTGTACGAGAATCAGATCCATTTGTTGTAGAATTTCCAGCTGAACAAGGCGGTTCCATTCTTCCAGGCGTGTCCCTATTAACTCCAGTAGAGAACTTCCCATCGAATAAATTCTGCAACTTCTCTGCATCCTCCAGTCCCTTGTTCTTGAATTGACTGGCATTTTTGATTGTCTGCATCAATTAGAAAGTAAAATCAATAAATATGTTCAACTGATTATACAATCGAAGTTATAATTAGATGCACCAAGCAGAACATTAATAGATTCAATAAGGGCAGATCGGATACAGAAATAAAACTAGTTTTGATTTTATTTACTCAAGTACTCAAGGTAGGTTAAATCCCAAATCAAGAGGAGAAACAAATCTTACCTTGTCTAATTCAATCCATTGCTCTTCGCTCCAATCAAAAGTGTTCGTCTCTGCGTTGTACCCATGCCCGGTTCTTGCTAAGAGACGGGACCAAGTGACATACTGGTTGCGCAAGTAATCCCAGTGATTTCTCAGCTTCTTTTGTGTGATAGTGCAGTCATACTTCTCAGAAAAGAACTTGCACAAATTTCCCCACGAAGTTTGCTTCAAAGAAGTTCCAGAAAACCCATACTCAGTAGCTTGTGCCAAACATTGGTCAATAAATAACCCTCTAAATTCTGGGACGCTCTTGAAAGTTATCTTATTCGCTTTCTCCTCTTCTTTTTTCTCCATAGAGAACTAGCATAAAGTAAGCCAAATACAAGACGTGGGTAATTTCAAACAGAAGTATAATTGTGGCTCTCTACTACATAGGGAATATCCAAAAAAAAATTTAAAAAAAATGGATAATGTGAAAGAGCAAGACTATAAGTTAACACATTGCCAGGCTAGTCTGTGTATGTTTAGTAAAGACTTTTAAGATTAGTGTTAACAAGACGTTTATGTAATACTAGCAATCGACAAGGTTAGCATCTAAATGTGCATTTGCATTTTCTCAAACTGACAGTTGTACTGTACCTAGCTAGCATTACATTGTTCATTATCTAGGCAAAGCATTTGTGAGGTCTTTTTTGCACCGACTAAAGATGGACATAGAGAGGAACTCAAAAATGGTTGATTCTTTTACACTAAAATCTAGTCTACAACTTAAGAAAACGTAAGTATCCTAAGTATGGCAATGTAAGATGAATCAGTTGGAGATGGAAAACATGATATGGCAATTTAGTATACCATTTCTACTTTTTTAGTTTCTTTTAATAGTACAATCTCAGTAGAAATACCGATGAAAGACAAGGGAAGGCAATTTAACTAGAAATGTAAAATGGTATGCTAAATAACTAGAACAAATTGGTAGTGAACAAATTCATATATTAACAAATCATCATAAGCTCGTAGTACTCCTCAAAATACAACTATTTCTAAAAACCCATGTTCTAAAAACCCATGTTCTAACATAATTAGCAAGTACAGTTATAATTCTCTCCTTGGCATTTTCACAAACACCATCAAATATTCAACCAGAAAACAAAAATAAAAACCCATGTTCCAAATCACAGAACACCCATATGAAAATGAAGGAACCCATGTTCAACCAGAAGATATGAACAAAAACCCATGTTCCAAATCACATAAACCCATATGAAAATGAAAGAAAGATATGGATGAAGTATTATACCTGAAGATGATTCTAAAAGCAGCTTTTAGTTGATTTGAGATGAAAAGATGAGATGAGAGTGACGATGGAGATAGAAATTAGTGGATTTATGGAGAGAAATGATGGAGATATCAGTTGAGAATAGATCTAGGGTTTGGTTCCTTAACTCCCATCTCTGCTCTCGACTGAAAAAACAAAGAAACGAGAAAGCAAATGAGATTTTTTGTTATAAAGAGTCGAGGGCATTTTTGACAATTTCGGCGACTCAGAAGTAATAGCCAGCGACTCAGGGGCATTCTTACGCCTGACTCTATATGACCCGAGTCAGGGGTTAGCCATGACTCAGATGCCGAGTCGAGGTTGCCAAATTCTATGACCACCAAACAGTCTGACTGCTGACTCGGCGCGAGTCAGGGGTTGACTCAGACCCAGATGCCGAGTCAGCTGCAAACAAACAAGTTCTAAGGTCGTTAGGCTCCACGTTGAACAGTGACCCTCACCCTCACACATAATTGATCCGTTTCACTTTTCCTCAAAAAAGAAAAAAATAAGGCTTTTTTTTTTCTTTCTAAAAGAAGTAATTTTTATATTGTATTTATCATTCCACTTTATTTTCTCCCTAAATTAACTAATTTAAACGGGAAAATAAACCTAAACCTTCGAGAAAGAAAAAAAAACACTTTTTTTTCTCATAGCCCTAATATTGTTTCCCACCGCCCACGACCCTCTTCTCCACCACCTTCCTTCTCTTCCAGAAGTTTAACAGAAGATCGATGTTGCTCTTTCTGTTCAGGTTAACAACTGTACTTCTCCACCACCTTCCTTCTCTTCCAGAAGTTTAACAGAAGATCGATGCTGCTCTTTCGGTTCAGGTTAACAACTGTACTCTCTTAAAAAAAAAATATTTTTTTGGATATAAGTTTCGATTGTTTATAAGAATCCTGAAGTGGGTTTTTAATTAGATTGATTTCTGCTTTGTTCCCGTCAAGACTAATAATCTCAACTTACACTACAACGGCGGAAGTATCTCAAGCAGGAAGTCTGGGTTTTCTTTTTGATTTTGAGAGGGTTTGGAAAGTGGCTTTTTCTTTCTCTCTGATTTGGGCTGTGGAACAATGCTCCTCTCTGTTGTTTTGTCATCTTTCTTTAAAGGTACACTTTCCTTTTTCTATTAATTTTTCCAATCTGTAGTTTACAATGTTTGTTGTTCAGTTTTACTCTGTAAAGTTATACATACGCCAGTAATAAGTCAAAACATAAGTAGGACAATCAATTTAGGATTTCTAGTTGTACCGCTGTTGTACACTTCACGCTTGCGCAAAACCAGGTCACTGGATCAAACATCGGTCTTCACTGAGATGTTTGATTGTCGAAATTACTTTGATTACCTAGCTACTCTCTTCTGTATTACACTGTTTATTTTTTGATTTTCCACTATGTGTATAAAGCATATTTTGATTGAAATTCTTGCAGTAGTTACAATGCTTGGAGTATTCTCATGCATGCCCGACTAGGTATAAATGCCTTGGCAAGAGGCTGCACGGAGGCACCTGGGTTTTTACGCGATAACTACCTTCTTCGTATAAGTACCTTGGGGGTATATATTATTGCTCATCTTGCTCTAACTGCTTGGGGTATATATATTGCTCATCTTGCTCTATCTAGAGTCTATACAATTTCTCATCTTGCTCTACCTGCTTGGGGTATATATATTCGTTGCAGATCTTTTAAGGATTGGTCATGTGTGTGACATTCTTAACTTTTCTTTGACTCATAGGTTATACAACCTTTAATTACACCCACGAGATATATACAGCACAGAGGGAAAAATTTCAGAAAACAGAGTTAAAATGCACTTCAAAACCAAAGAGGTAGTAGGAAAAATAAGTGTGGAAAGGTATATATAAATGTCCCAGATAAACAGATGTTGCTTTGAACAATAATTTTGTTTCGAAGTATGAGGTAACTATACATATGTGTCACTAATAATGGGTGGTATGTTTGTTTATTTTATACTATGTTGTATTAGGTGCTAGGCCAAGTGAGGCGCAACACCCTTCGCCTATCACCAAAGGCGCGTTTAGGCGTCGAGGAAAAATTAGAAAATCACAAAGTTGGGCACACTTTGGCGCCATTTTTCCTAGGCGTTGGTCATACGCTTAGTGCGCCTTTGGCGGTCCGGGCACTCGCCTTTAACAACATAGATTTGATTTACTGCAGTGAAGAAAGTCCGTATTGTGCAAAGAAGAAAAAGAAAACTGAAGATATATATATATGCAAGATGGAAAAGTGTATACTCGGGCAGGTTAAAAAAATAATATTTGGTTTGTAACGGTGCTTTCAAGAAATCTTATTTATTTGTTGCACTGATAGAGGATATCTTAATGCTATCCTGGACTTTCCTACTAATTATAATAAGATGTTCGCTTTCTTCATAATCCAATTAGTGATGAGATCTTTCCATTGCCAGTTCCAAGGGTCAAGGCGCCAAGCTCAACTTCTACGAGTCCAACTACCCGAGGATGAAAAGGAAGTCCAATTCCAAATGGTGAACAGATGGAGGGTTAAGGGAATGATGTGAATTTTCTTAAAGTACCAAACTTTTATAAATGAATTTGATTAAAGAAGATAATGAAGGAAATGTTATCCAGGTAACAACTTACACTCAGCAATTCATGAAGGGTCCTTATTTAGTAACTTTCAATTCATGTGCTTTTTGTAGGTCTGTCATGGATGCGTCGAATTACAGATGTGATGAAAAAATGTTTAATGGAATATTTAACCTCTGTGTCGAGTACATTATATGAAGTATGAAATCAACAGTATGAGAAAATTCACTAGACGGTAGTTGGAATCAAAATACAGTGGCTGTGACTACATGTGAGGTTGCTTGAAAGATTGGAAGATTGAAAGATTTGGGGAATGTTTCTAAGATAGTGCATATGGAAGAAAAAATATTTATTATGTCATCCTGTGATATTTGGAGACATGTTAAAGCTGGACTTTGCAGTTAAAGTTATGATTTATTTTTTTAATGCTTGATTTTAAGTGGTAGATTATGATTAATTAGTGGATTTAAGATGAACTTTATCTGAGTATGCAAGATGGTGAAAATCTAGGCAATTGTATTTAAAGGTTCTATTATGGTTTTAAAACACAGCAGAATTGAGTAGTAAAAGATGACGGCAGGTATTACTGGCATGGGAGAAACCTAGCAACGGTAAGGGAGTTCATCCAAAGGTAATCTTTGTCTCAGGCTCTCTATTCTCCGGTAAATACCAAGTACAGTGGAAATTCCATTTCCACACTATAATCTTACCATTTGAAGTATTTTATGTTTCATCTCTTATGTACATAGTTTGGTTAAAAATTTCCATTGCATTTACTTATGAATACCTTTGAAAATGACCCCATTCTTGAAATCACCTTCATCTTGCTCTTGTCTCTTGAATGAACACACTGTACCCAATGCTGCCCATGAGTTTGGTATTTTAAAGAAAGTCTATGAGTACATTTCAGAGTATTGAGGACGGGTTATAATGTTAATGGTTTCTTTTACAGATTTTGGTGCGGCTCAGGGATACGATGATTCAAAGCACTGAAATAAAAATCATTGGAACAATAATTACGTAAATCCTAATTTTTTATAAGCCTATGCCTATGCCCTAAAGAATGGTTCTGGGAGAGGGATTGATTTCAGTTATAAGTTGTGGTTCACATCCAATCAATTAAAAATTATCGCGAAGCCCCATGAACCAAGTAAGTTTATATTGGGTATTAACTTTGGGAACCCAACGCTGGCCTCTTGCAATTGATCAGTATAGTTGGCTTGGTAGATTTTCCACTTTATTTTTTCGTTTAAGTTTGTTGGATTACATATGCAGTTTGTGATTGTTCAACTTTAATCACTTGAGATTTTACAACGATGGTGATATGTCTTATTGTTGTTACCATCTCTATCATCAGGATCATATAAGGTTATTTTTTATTATTTCAAAGTTATTATGGGTTAGTTTTTTTTTTTTTTTTTTTTTTTTCTGAATGCTAAATCAGAAAGATGTGCACCTTTTTGGGGTTTAGGGTTGTATGCCGCGAAACAGTTTAGGATAAATTTTTGATTAGGGTTTTTGCTACGGGATTATATGCAAATATATCAATCTTTGTTACAACTGAAGAATTAGAAGCTTAAATTGTTTCAACTGGAATATGATATATGTGGTCTATAAATTGTTGCTCGGTCTGTAAAGCATTTTATATAGATTTATTAAGATAGTTATGAGTCTACAAATTTACATGATTTTGCAGATCAGCATCCGGGTAAGGCAGCTTTAGACTTTGAAGCAGTTGTTGGAGATTTTGGATTAGCAAAGCTCTTGGACCAACGTGACTTTCACGTAAGCACAGCTATTCATGGAACTGTTGGGCACACATACCCTGAGTACTTAGCAACTGGAGAGTCATCAGATAAGATAGATGTGCTCGGTTTTGGTATCTTATTGTTAGAGCGGTTCATAGATTTTGGACGAGCAGTGAACCAGGAAGGTTTAATGCTTGATTGGGCACCCTCTCTCTCTGCAAGTGTGCAAATAGGGCAAGCATTCTTCCTTGACATAATTAATCTTGAGTCTTTGATTCAATTATCTCAAGCACTGCTCTATTTTATCTATAACATCTTTATTAATTATTGTATCTATTTTTTGATATTTCTCACAACCCGTTCTTTATTTCGCTATGTGTTTTATTTTTGTTTTCTATTTTTTGTGAGGAGATCCATTGTTCTCCAAAGGAACATCAAGTGGCATACTTTGTAGGTGTACGACATTGTGTTCCAAATTCATATCAGCTAAAGGTAGTACTTGATTGTACACTGTTTTTGATTGTATATTCGTTCCACATTGTCTATTCTAACTCAATCCTTGACCATACCATAAGAGGAAGTTCAAAAAGGTATTCAACGGCTTATCAAATTGTTCTGTATAATCTGGATGATTTTCTGTAACTTAGTATTTCGTGTTTATTATTACCTAAGGTGCATTTCGTTTCGGGGTACCGGTATCAAGAACTTACACGTGCAATGTTATTCGTGGAACTGTTGGGCACACAAACCCTTAGTACTTAGCAACTGGACAGTCATCAGATAAGACATATGTGCTCGGTTTTGGTATCTTGCTGTTAGAGCGGTTCATAGATTTTGGACGAGCAGTGAACCAGGAAGGTTTAATGCTTGATTGGGTACTCTCTCTCTCTCTCTCTTCAAGTGTGCAAATAGGGCAAGCTTTCTTCCTTGACATAATTAATCTTGAGTCTTTGATTCAATAATCTCAAGCACTGCTCTATTTTATCTATAACATCTTTATTAATTATTGTATCTATTTTTTGATATTTCTCACAATCCGTTCTTTATTTCGCTATGTGTTTTATTTTTGTTTTCTATTTTTTGTGAGGAGATCCATTGTTCTCCAAAGGAACATCAAGTGGCATACTTTTTAGGTGTACGACATTGTGTTCCAAATTCATATTAGCTAAAGGTAGTACTTGGTACACTGTTTTTGATTTTATATTCGTTGCACATTGTATATTCTAACTCAATCCTTGACCATACCATAAGAGGAAGTTCAAAAAGGTATTCAACGGCTTATCAAATTGTTCTGGATAATCTGGCTGAATTTCTGTAACTTAGTATTTCGTGTTTTTTATTACCTAAGGTGCATTTTGTTTCGGGGTACCGATATCAAGAACTTACACATGCAATGTTATTCCAGCAGGCTCCTACATAAGTAAGAAGCCCCAAGGTATAAATAAATATCATTATGTTTTACTAATAGTGTTCAACAGTTTTTAGGTGTTGTGAATATCTATATTGGAAATTCACTGAACCATAGGAATGTTTCCCATCTTTTAGTGCTACGGAATTTGAGTATTGTGAATGAAGGAAAAAACTTACCTCGTTGTGTGATAACGAAGACTAAGTATCATATATAAGGCATGGATCTTTAAAATTACAATATTGTTTTTAATCTTTTTATATTTTTATTTGGGGTGAGTGAATATATATGCAAGGAAAATGGTAGACAGGGTTAAAATAGAGTGTGTGGATGATTTTGGCTGTTTACATTTTGTCAGGTTTACTAATTGAGTGCATCTTAGTAACTGAACCAATTTTTTTGTTTATCTATTCAGAGAATGTGCTTAGAAATAATTTATTGTGCAAATTAAGATTTACATTTTCATGATTTGGTTATTTTCTAAGAAACATTCACCACTGTTAGAAACATCTTAAGAATATGCCTACAAAAGCCAATGATTTCTCTAAACCTCCTAACAATAATACGATGCATGGAATTTCTAGGCTACTTCAAATGAGATATTAAGCCTGCCAATTTTGTTACCAGGGCTGCTGGGAGCACAAATGTTCAGGTAGGTGCTGTTAGAGCTGGAGTTCCTAAAATGAAGCGTTAAAGGTTTTTGAAAAATGGTGGGTTTTTCAATACATGGTTTTCTTCAGTTTAAGATACTGGCTTTTTGGTTATTAAGTTTAGTTTTTTTCTTTGTACATGAGGGACAATTTTACTGAGGCCTACAATTGGTCGAAGGGTATGTGTTTGTTCAAAAACTCATACTAATCTGCTGTGTAGCATACCAATTTCTGACATAAGGTAGCAACACTGGTTTGATATCTAACTCCTTTAGTCCAAAAGAGAATGCGCAATAGTAATTTGATAAATACTGCAAAAAAGTTCTCTTATCGTTTGTATTTTATGTGTACCGAAGACTTTTTGCAGCATATTCTTATCAAACAATTTGTATAGTGCCTCCCTTCTTAGTATGGTCTTTTATTATTTTTTGCGTGTTCTGCTTTGTATTGCCTTTTCCTTCTTTTTTTTGGATCTAATTAGGGCCGGTTCTGCTTCTTTTCTCATGTATGAAATAGTTGTAGAATAGTGAATGAGATCTGGCAGCTTTTTGAGTATGGATTTTGTCTAAGAGATTGATCATGGGGGATGGGAATATATTAACTTTTAAATTTTAACTTCTCATTGATGATTTTGGAAACTATACTTCATTCTTTGCGTGTACCTGTGTAGGAATTTAACTGAGATTATTGCAGAAACCACCATGGAGACATGGAGTGGTCAATACCCTTAGACATGACTACAATAACATAAGTGAGTTCAGATACAATACTAATATATTGGTGTTGTTAGGAAGAATATCCTCTCTAATTCATAGGTAAGCTCTTGCTGTATACAACCACCATTCTATATTAAGAAATGGGAGGAGAGTTAAAGAAGATTCTATATTAACCTACGATACATGATCAAATTGTATGCTGCAAGGAATTAATTTGGTACCAACATTCATCCATTATAGATTCTCAGGGAGGAGAGTTAATGAAGATCATACACCACTAAGCTACATTTCTATTATTTTCGTGAGACAAGATGCTAACATTTGAAACTCTATAACAACATTTGGTTTAAGTACCTCATCGTGTTTACTATTACAAGTAATGTAGAACCTCATCGATGATGAACAAAAATCATGGGACCTTAAACATGCTGCATAAAATCATGGGGAGACACATGTAAAAAAGAAATAAACATGCATGTCTACGCTGCACACATCTTTGCTCTATTCTGAATGGCAACAGTTTATGGCATTTACTGATCTTCGTCATTGGGAAGAAATTATACTTATATAAAATATCGTATCAATGTTCACTATGCAGTTATAGAATGCTAACCAGGACCGATATGTTGCAATACATTATACATGTGTACACTTTAGGGATATAAAACAATGAAGACTTTTTGTTAATCTTGCTTATAGGTGTGTGAGGAGGTATGGACAGTGCCTTGGTGCACGAGATTACCTCTGACGAATATCAAATATATCATTGTAGTCATTCTATTATATAGATCCCATTTTTATTTTTCTTTTTCCGTAACTATAACACAATGGGACCTTACCCCTTCACGTAAACAAAAGTTCGTTGAGTTCGAAGTATTTTATTATCATTGACGCCATCTTTATGTTCGGAGCCACATATATCGTGGATGTAATATTTGTAATTTTTATGTGATACTTTGTTTATACATAAATGTGAGCCACACCAAATCAAAAATTCATGACATGCCAATTTTGTTAAAAGAAAAAAAATGGTTTAATGCATCGGGATCAAATCATAATGGGGCGAGGCGAAGCCGAGCTTTACCAAATCAAATAGGGACTTGGGCGAGGCGAAGCCGAGCTTTACCAAATCAAATCGGGACGGGGAGAGGCGAAGCCGAGCTTTACCAATCGGGACGGGGCGAGGCAAAGCCGAAGCAGAGCTTTACCAAATCATATCGGGGCGGGACAGCGCGAGGCAAATAAAAAATATGGTCCAAAGAAAGAGGAAGTGATGCAGTGTATTTGTAGTTTGTAGTTGTAGATTGAATTGGTGAACCACGTTGGTGAAGCTGCCCGGGCGTAGCACGGGCACAAAATCTAGTCTGACATTTATAAGAGGAGGAGCGTATCCGCTGTAAATGAGGCACCTGAATGTCTCGATGAGAACCAATCTGCAAAAAAAGAGAATTTCGATGAGAAGTTGAAGGAGGTGCAAGATGTTCGCAAGGCACGGTGTATCTGATCTGCTTTTAAGTTTTCTTTTCTTGTGTGCACGACCCAAATTTTTTTTTTTTGATCAGCAAAAATATATATATATATATTTTAATAAAAGAATAAAGAATACACAAGAAAGAAAAATCGTCCATTATGACCTGTTAGAAAGTCATTGTGCAGTCCAGTACAAATTATGAAAATCTTCAATCTCTCATCAATTGCTCCCACCTGAAAACGAGGTCTTCAAAACGCACTCTAGCCAGCACTTTCCAAGGTTGAGCCCAATATAAGATGTCAGCTTTGATATCCAATATGAGGTTGTGAATGGGTGTTTCCTTACCATTGAAGGTTCTTCCGTTCCTCTCTTTCCAGATTCTCCAGCAGATGGAAAATGGAAGCAAGTTCCAAATAAAGTTTCCTTTGCTTGAGAACATCCTAGTATTTGTTTCAAGAAACAACATCCTAACATCGTTTCCTTGAACCCAGTCAACTCCAAAAGCTCTATAAAAATGGCTCCACACCTTTGTTGCTTCGGAACAATGCAAGAATAGATGATTAATTGATTCTTCCTCCATCTTGCACATGTTGCACCTATTTACCAAGCACCGACCTCTTTTTTTCAGTACATCCTGGGTAAGTATAGAATTGTGGTGTACCAACCAAGTGAAAAATGTCACTTTAGATGGTACCTTACTATTCCATACAGCCTTATGAGGAAATGCAACATTTGTTTTATTAGACAAAGCTTTGTAGCAGGATTGAACCGTGAAAAACCCATCTTTCGAATGTTTCCAGACCCTTGTATCCTCACTATCATTGATATTAACTAATTCCAAGAGTGTTGTTAGCCTCATTGCTTCCTGAACTTCCCTATCAGTGAGTCTTCTTCTGAAATCTAAGTTCCAATTAATTATGCCATCAATCATTGAGTAGAATTTGTCGATGTTGTGATCTTTTTTCCTTGACACTCTGAACAGGTTAGGGAACTCTTTGTCAAGCGAGTTGTCGTCAATCCAGTGATCTGTCCAGAAAAGTGTCATATATCCCTTTCCAATGCAAAATCTAACGCCCTCCTTGAACTTTTGTAGCCTCTTGTTAACACCCTTCCATACTGAACTGCCGTATGAGGCTCTAATATTCTTTGTATCCCATTTATTTTTCGTGAGCCCAAACTTTTCAGTAATTATGACTCTCCACAGAGAATCAATTTCAGTTGTGAATTGGTCTTGAGAACTGCCGTATGAGGCTCTAATTTTGTGCACCGCCCAAAATTGGTCTTGAGAAAGCCTCTTCCAGAAATTAAAAGATGGTATAGTTCCTTAATGTGGAAATTTCTGTGTAACCCAAATTTGGTTAATCTCTCTTCAATAAACCCATCATTAAGACGGGATATTTATGCAGCCCAAAATATAAAATCAACAGTTAAGAACAATAGATGTGATTAGATTTACTTTTTTATGTTCTAAGATCAGACTAATTTAACCTTAATTAATTAGGAATTATTAACATAAATATTTAAAAAAAAAATCCGGTCAATTAATCTGTTACTATACTTTTCGCCAATTAAAGTTACTCCCATAACTTTCAGCTAATTAATTAATTAAAGATATTCTGGAAATTGAAAGATCTATGATATCACTGTTCTTCTCTCATGACTCGTGAGTTAGTTTCTCTTTTTCTCTCACGAGTTCGCTTCTCTAGCAAGTTCGCTTCTCTAGCTAGGACATACTGTCCTCACCAATTTTATCTTTTTACTCATTAGATTATGTGTACTCTTAATTAGGAAGTAGATTACAATAGCCGTGGTGTCTATATTACACCCTTTTTGATTCGTTATTAGTGTTCATGGAGTTGTTTTCGATTCCTTTTAGTTTTTTATGTTTTACCTTGAATATAAATTGGTGATAATTATGATTTTCACAAATATCACTTTGGGTGATAAGTGGAGTTTTTCCTTTGAAACTTTTACCAATTTGTGAAAATTAGAATATCATCGATCTCGCATGCGAAAAACTTGAGTTTTCATCATTTGATTTTTCACCAATTTTGGTGATAATTTAAGTTATATTTTTACTAATTTGTGAAAATTATAATTCTCACCAGTCTCGTATGGTGATAATTGGACTTTTTTTTTGGGTGATAATTAAAGTTTTAAATTTGAGTTATTTTAGAGGTGTAAATTAAAAAATTTGTGTTTCTTAGAAGAGGGGTGATAATTTGTGTTTTTTTTTTTTCAAAAATAATTCGACGAGGGAATAAGTTGGGAAAGGTTTTTACGGGAGTAATTTCAGGTCAGTTATGGAAGGAGAGCTATTTTAGGGATTATATTTAATCTTTCTTAAGTACTGAGTTATTTAAGGAGAGCTTTTTTAGGGATTAGAACTTTTTTTTTCTTTTTCTAAATTAATTAATGTGTTAAAATGTTATTTTTGTAATTTAAGTCATATTATATCTAATTATGGGTTCTTAATATGTAGAACTTTATTATGGGTTCTTGATATACAAAAAGATAGAATTGGGCTAGAAAAAAAATTCCCGTTCCTTAATTCATAACTTTATAATGTTTGTTTTATGAGATTATAAATAAATATTGATAATAAATTCAGCATTTATACAAAATGGGTTGGTTCTTAATGGAATATGGCAAAACCCTCTAAAATCTAAGTATTTAACTATAATAGTTGTGAATACAAGAAGATCACATGAGTATCATAAAATACATAAAGATTAAATATCTATCTTACAAAAACAAATGTTTTTTGGCTGATCCGAGGGCTCTGAAAAGATTGTTTTTACTTATCGATGGGTCACATTGCTCTAAAAGTTTAGAAAAGTGCCGGAGATAAATCTCGGCTGTGAATGCACCCACAACCTACGCCTTCATCCAACGTCCGCGGGTAATTCGCTTTTATCCCCATGGATTGTCCCACTCTCTCTCTGCTTACTAATGACTTTTATTGCGAATTAATCAATGAAAAATGCATCGTTGGGAATCAATGTCTCCCTAATAATAATCATTCAAAGCTGAAAAAGAAAACGCATAGAAGGAAATCAGTATTGTTCCTTCAAAGACGAATCTCAATTATAAAGCCACACACAAACATGAATCTCTCTCTTTCTTATATTGGTTATCTGATTTTCTTTTTTTTATGTCTATTTTATTTGATCGTTACAAAGAAGACAAAAAACAATCCTGCCTATACGGGTTTAATTTGAGTATATTTTATGCATTAATGGGTAATTTTTGGCTTCAAATTTCAGGAAAGTAAATTTTGAAGTTGTTGGGGTTTCGGTCGAGTCCATTATCTAGGATTATGGAAGATGCTGTGTGGAGATGCCTATCGCTCTTTCTAATGGAGGAGTAAGTAGATCTATTGTTTGGAATCTCGGAATGGGTTTTGATTAAGATGTTCTTTTTTTTTTTGTACAAGTAATGCCACCAGATTGGCATGACTATGTTGGAGACATCCTTATGATTAACTTAAAAATCAGTTTATCAAGGAAAATAACGCAGGAAATGTCGATGCTTCTCTTATGGATTCGTTAGCACCGAACCGAAGGTAAAAGCTCAAGCATTTTTGTTTTCACATTTGAATCTCTGATAGTGTTTGTGCATAGTATTAAAAAATCACAGATGCTAATGCTACCATAAATTATCTTTGTATAAAGAATCACGGCTCTAAATCTCATTTTGCCCTCATAGTATAAAATGATAGTTTTGTATGCGTAACATTTTTTTTTGTTTTTAAAGACCACTATAAGACCTTCAAGGCTTATTCAACCATATTCCTCAAATGGATTAAGGGAAGGCATGGATGACTCCCGTTGTATTTGCTTCTTCAGATGGTTGGAGACAGGATATTAAAAAAGTAAAATGAACTAGACTTCAAGGGGGCCAGCGAAGTAATCATCTTGGATATTTTGCCGATGGATGATAAATGTGAGTTTCTGGAATCAACCAAATGATATTCCGTTTGAGTGTTGAGTTTTGGCCATTTTGGAATATTGATACGAGCTTACAGTGTAAAGAACTACTGAAATTACCTAGAATGATGTTGTGTACATGATCTTGATGCCGTAGTATCATTAATCCACAAATCATTTTTTTTTTTTTTTTTGTATTTTTTTTTTTTTATGAAGGCTCTCTATAGGAAGATCTTATTAGTATCAGGGTTGGGTGATATTTGTAGACATATTATCTGTTGCTTGACTAGAACCTGTTAATAGGGTGAAGAGTAGAACAACCCATGTAAATCAATATTTACGAGGTGGATTTAAAGCGCACAGTAATTTTTTAGGTAAGGCGTCAGGATATTGTGCATTATGCCGGGGCTTAGATTTTAAGAGTGTAGCTTTTGATTCTATTGACTATCAACTGACATACTTCGTATTTACGAGATTTCTGTGATAACCAACGAGTTCCCTACTTTTCTGACCTGTATTATTTATCAATTTGGTTTCCTATACATTCCCTTACCTATTATGCAATGATTTTTTCCATTTGTGTTAAAGTAAAAGATTCAGTCTGGTAAATTTAGACTTAGAAACTCCACCTATAACTTGCACACTCATTTCTATGATCAAAATTTTGAGTGTAGCAGGATAGTCACTGTAAAGGTGTTTTACGCTCCATTCACCTGTTTGGTGACTGAATTTTTCTGTGTTCAGCATGCATTGTGTAGTCTTTTTATATTTGTTATGTGTCATTTATTCAAATCTTTCTACAAACTATCATCTCATTCTAAACAACCATGAATTCACTATTTCTTTATAGGTGCACAAGTGTGTTCTTTTGTTGCTGTTAAACCCGAGTTCCACCTAGATAGGCATTTGAATGTGACGAGAGTTGAGCTTACTAGACAGTATCGCCAAACGCTTGATGCATCTGTAGCCAGAAATTTGAATTATTGGAAGTTACTTTTACCATCAATGTTGATGTCTATTTGAAGTTATTTTGTACCACCAGCAACAACAAGGACACAACATTTGCTTACTCTTCTGATATTTGACCACATTCGATCGTTGCAGGGAGACGCAATTAACAGGTTTGTTTCTAAAAATCTCATATAAAAGTTTGACCCCCTATAACGCATTGGTGAGGTATATTCCACTAACAAGTTCACCGTTGCTGCTGAGAATAATTTTTCCTCTCCAAGCCGGATTGCGCTTCAAGTGGGATATAGAGGTTTAGCCTATTGATTGCGCTTTAGCTGAGCTTCCTCTCTATAAAGTTTCACCGAATTTGAAGATCTCGAATCGATTTGTGACAACACCTAAGTGATTACTGTTTCATGCAACCCCACAGTATTGCAGCATGTGTTTGAAGGCACATGTTGTCTTATCCATGATATCCGAGCATAAGTATTAGCATAACAACGGGCACAAAGGATTATACAATCTTATAGAGATGAAGGTCCAGCAACTTAACATGAATAATGCTTCAATGATAGCTACATTTCATGCTGAACTGCATGAAGAGGTATGTATTTTAAACATTGTTTTCTTATTTTATTTTCTCACTGAAACCTCATTCATATATTTCCCAAGTTCTTTTGACTTTCTTCTGAAATTTTGTCTGCTCTACTTTCTCCTAACTTCCTGAAGCCTGGATGCTACAGCAGTGAATTTTACAGGTTCGCCTGCATTTTTTTAAACCTATGCTTGGAATTAATATTGTCACAATCTATTGAATTTTATCGTGCTCCTTTGATTTTTACAAATACAATTAATCTTAGTTTTAGGAGAAAACCTCCTTGACATGGTTCAGTACTAAATGTTATTCCGGAGGATAAAGACAATGAAATGAAACATGAAATTTCGACTGGTGAAGTTCGTCGCAATAAGGTGCATGTAACTACCATTTTTTAGTTATATTTATTTTGTTTTAGTACATGGGATGGTGTAGAAAGCCATTGATGATTAACTGATTATCATGCTATTCGAAACTGAAAGTATTTTTTGTTTTGCATGCTAAGGAAATAATTTTGCTTTAGCGCTGCTAGATCATATTTGATCTAGCTGCCCCGTAGCCAGGCATTTGTCAGTTTTTAATGCCAGCAAATTGTGGGTTTAACCACAGTTAGCTTGCCAATTTTTTCACCAACAATATTCAAATATTTGTATTCCAAATTTCCAAAGAGTGATAGGTTTCCCGACCTGGATGAATTTGTGGCGCCGGCTCAAATTTCTTGACTACTGCTCGCTAATGAGTTGGGTAGTTATGCTAATGAAATTAAAATTTGATCTGTATGTTCTCTATTTATGGTCCTTTAATCAACGGAACATTGTGAAATCATATTTGATCTAGCTGCCCCGTAGCCAGGCATTTGTCAGTTTTTAATGCCAGCAAATTGTGGGTTTAACCACAGTTAGCTTGCCAATTTTTTCACCAACAATATTCAAATATTTGTATTCCAAATTTCCAAAGAGTGATAGGTTTCCCGACCTGGATGAATTTGTGGCGCCGGCTCAAATTTCTTGACTACTGCTCGCTAATGAGTTGGGTAGTTATGCTAATGAAATTAAAATTTGATCTGTATGTTCTCTATTTATGGTCCTTTAATCAACGGAACATTGTGAAATCAAATACTCAGGGTCTTTTTAAAATACTGAACTTCGATGGGAAAGAACAAGGCTTCTTAAGTTCGCTATAAAAAACTGCATGTTGCTTCGATAAAAAGATGTAGAGGTGTAAATTGGGACGGGACAGCACGTTTATGGCACATCACAACACATTAAAATTCGGGCACAGCACGTGACCGGCCAAGCATGGGCACATCACGTTTGTTTAATGTGTTGTGTTGTGCCAGACAAAATAGGCACACGACACAGCACAGCGCGTGGCACAACACAGCACACGAAGAAAGCACGCCACGTCATGCGTAAAATACTCCACAATACATCACATTTGATGCATATTTCACACAAAAAATCATTGTTTTAGCTAATTGCTGACATTTTATTTTCGTTATGCTAATTTATTTCTATATTAATACATATACTAACTAAAATATCTCAAAAATATTTATTTTGGAAAACAAAAAATAAGTGTGCTAGGACAGCACGGCACAACACGTTTATTTTTCTGGCACAACCCAGCACGGCATGCCATTTAGCACAACACATTTGAATCTCTGGCACAACCCAGCACAACACGCAACACGCTAAGCAAGTGACTTCGTGGGCTGGGCTGTGCCGGGCCGGCACGTTTTACACCTCTAAAAAGATGGTTTAAATTATATGCACGCAGCTTATATAATAAACACATGCTGAAGCTGTAAAGAATATTGTTTTTGTCGAATTGAGGAAGATAATAGGTAAAGAACATTGTGTAGACAAAGAAGTTCATTAGGTAAATCGGGTGAAAGATTAACTTCCAGTTTTGCGAACATATCTCTTCGGAACAACAACATAAACTTAATTTTGGCTGCATATGGCAAAACTTATTGTGAGATTCTGAGGAGTTAACAACAAACCATGTGGTGGACCGTGAAAGGGATACAAACCATGGCGGATTCAGCAAGGACAAGCTGGACGAGTCAATAAAAAATGTTGTTGCTTGCTTCACAAATTGTTGACTGCTAAAGAAAATTGCTAAAGAATATAACGAAGTTAATATTGTTATAAACGACAATTTATCGTGTAGATACCCACTTTAATGGGCCCTATTATTTTGGAACCAAATATACAAACTCTATAAATGGAGTCCTACACATTTGTATACTACGTATACTAATAGAATTCCTCCTCTTTTCTTCCTCTATTTTTTGTATCTTTCTCAATTTCACACCAAAAGTCATAGATCTTTATTATCAACAACTAACCAAAACCCGGGCCGTTACGGCACGGGTCATATCCTAGTTGAGATACAAAAACCCACAGAAGTATCTACTTCTGAATATCATATTTGCATTTGCAACATCAATACTTGCAGTTTCCATAACCTGAAAGAATCAGAACGAGAAAACAAGATTAGAAGTTTTTTTTTTTTTTTTTTTTTTTGACACAAAAACAAGATTAGAAGTTGTGTTAATTGCGGAGAGAAGTTTTTTTAGTTTGAAATACATACTTGGATCAACGGTAGTTACAGCCCCTGTATGTTTAAAGTCGCAATCATAAGTATTCTGTCCCATAGCTTGGTAATACATGTTCATGGCATAAGCTGCATGTGCCCGAACAGTGTCAGGGAAAAAGCATGGACCGCTTTCTTGGATCGGCCGACAATCAACACCCAAACCACAGACATAATCAATGTTCTTTTGTAAGTCATCCTGTTCAGCACTTGACTTAGGGACACACCAATTTCTAGACTTAACAGGAACTGGATTTATTGGTGATGCAACTGGAGTTGGGTTTGCAGCTGGTACTGATGTTCTTGCCTGCAACAAAGAGAATGCAAAGAGTTTTCTCAACATCTTAAGGGTTGTGCTAACATCTTTATATTGAACTGTTTATAGTAGTTAAGACTTACCGTAGGTCGAAGTATCCCAATCTCATAGACAGGAGACAGATCAGGTTGAAACAATCCGAAGTTTCTCTCCGACACTGGTCCGGGTTTCCTGTTTTCGTTGAAAAGTGCAAACATATAGGCCTCAAATGTCCGGTTGGGCATAAGAGGTGTACCAATACCAGAGGTTACATGTCGTAAGAGATTTCCGTTATACTGAGCTGCACTTCTAGCATCAACACTGACCTGAGATGGATCTCCAGCAGATGGCCAGCCAGTCTCAGCAATAACAATATCGACATCAGTGAAACCAACAAGTTTCATTGCGGAAAAAGTTGCATCTAGCTGGGCATCTAGCATATTATTGTACATGAGCTGTGTATTTTCATCTAAAACACCAGAATTGGGTCTAAATAATGCGTAATCAAGTGTTTCAGCTGAGCATCCAAAAAATGGATACGGGTTTATCATAAAAGGGGATTCTGTGGCTCTTAAGAAGTTAAGCAATGGCTTAAGTACAGCATCGTCATAACCTTTTCGAAACTTCCCTGTTGAAGGCGGACTTGAAGAGGAGAGAATTCCTAACGAATGCGGGGTAGAGACTTTTATCCTTCTATCGAGGGATGCACCAACGAGGGCAGTATGAAGGTTCTGCATCGAGGGGACAAGATTTCCAATGAGTTGTTTGTTAGCTGCCGATAAAACCTCGTTACCGACTAATATTCGGATTATGTTGGTGTCAGGATAGTAAGGGAGAAGATTAGCTTTAACCCATTTTTGTGCAAAAGGTAAATTTGCTAGATCTGGTATTAGTTTGTTAGGAACTGTAATTGTGATTGCAATTCCAGTATGAGCAAACGCTTGTAAGATTAAAGGGTTAGCATCAAAGAGACGGACACGATTAATAATGGTGTTCTCGAGGAGAAAACGTGCAACCTCTGATGGTGGAGGAAGATTGTCTGCAACTGTACCATAGTTAACACCAATTGTTCCTTGGACCCCTGCATTAAACATACCATAATCTTATTAGTACACTTTAAAACGTACAACGGTACAACTGTACCGTTAGGATTAGAAGTACTGCGGTAGTAACATATTTCTTGAGGAACCTACATTGAGAAAAAGAAAACAGTTTTTGAAATTCAATGCTAAAGCATGCTCACAAGTTGAAAGCCTGAATTGCAGTTATATACCAGAGAACTGTTTGTGGTCGACTTAAAGCAATCGTAATAAAAGGCTGTTTCTTGGGTCAGTGTTTCAAGTAAACTGATAATCATGGTGTGATGATTCTTAAAATACAAGAAAAAACGAAGTATGTGTACATACCTCTGAGAAGGGTAATTGCCACAAGTAGTACTAGGAGAAATGCGGCGCATGAGGCAGTAACGACACTGTTAGGCTTCTCCATGACTGAGGTGAGGAGGCTGATGATGAATTGTGATCAGTAACCATGGGTAAAGAAGTAGTAATTGAAATCAGGGTTGATGCTTTTCTTTAAATGTAGGAGTTTCTTGATGCTATAGTTTTAAGTGTAGTGGAAGAAACTTCAATATACCCCGAATTGTGACTTTTGATGAACATTACTTTTAACTTTAACCATGCTTTTTGTCTCTTACATTTGCTTTAGCGAATCATGAATCTTTACAAACGTGATTTTCTTATAGAACTACTAAGGATAGAATCTACCTTGTGTTCGATATTGAGCTTTTGTTTGAATTTTTGGTTATATCATCGTAAACCATAGTACTTGCGTTGAAGAACCACTATATTTTTTTTTTTTGAAGCATAAGAACCACTAAATGAGAGCTCATACTTTCAAGTTAATTTTATAAAATCGAGGATCTCGAAACAATGATGTCTTCCAGCTTTTAAACAATAGAAATTTGATGTTTGGTCCATAAAACCCGATCTGAATTAGCCTGTAGTCCAGCGGGATTTAGCATTTAACCGCTGGTCTAAAAAAGTTCAAAAAAAAAAAAAAAAAGTTACCAAGCTACCCCACTTGCCAAACTTGTGGATAAAATCATGGGTTTTCCAAAATCTCTTCATTCTTCCTCTGTCTTCTTCATTCTTCCTCTGTCTTCGTTTTACTTCTCTCTTCATGTTTCTTCTTCAGACAAAAAAAACATAAAAACCTTGAACTACAATCAATCACGTAATGATCATCAAAACCCAGATCTACAATGAAGAAATGCTAAAAACCCTATTTTTTGAAGGATTACTAGCAGCGAAAACCCTAGTTTACTAAGAAGAATTACCATAACACACATGTTTCTCCCAAAAATCAATAGAAGATTGTGATTTTGAAGAATCACCATCAACAAATATGCTTTTCATTTCGTGTTTTTGAATAAGGTACGCAAATGTGATTTTGATACCAATTAATACCCAAAAAAAGGTACATACAAATGTTTACTTTTGATTTTACTATTTTCTTATACCAATTTCTTTGTTCTTGTTTTTATACCAATTTTAGTTTTTTTGAGCTTATTGATATGTACTGATTGTGCTTATTGATATGTACTGGCGGAGAAAATTGATTTATGTAGATTGGGTACTAACAATATGTTTTTGACCATACATATTGATATGTACTGATGGAGAAATTTGATTTCTGATGATATGTACATATTGATACTAATATGTACTGATAGAAAAACAGTGACAGTACATATTGATATATACTGATGGAAAAAGTTGATTTCTCATGATTGAATACAACAATATGTTTTAGATTGTACATATCAAATAATACATATTAATATGTACTGGTGGAGAAAACTTATTTTTGACAGTACATATCCAACGGTACACGCTGTTATCCACTTTTATCTTACAGTATATATATATACTGAAGAATAACCTTGTTGATTATGCAGGCAATTTGAATAATACAAAAAAGAATATGAAAGCACTTGCAAAACCCTTAGGAAAACATACAAACCTGGTTTTAAGGAGACGCCTTGGACCTGCTTAGAAGAGCTCAATGTAAGGTAAGGTAAAAGTTTTAGAAGCATAAGGTGATGAGGGAACTCATGGAAGTGATGAAGAAACTCAATCAAGTGAAGGTAATAAAGAAACTAAAGTAATTGGGTTAGATTTTTAGTCGGCAGTACATATAAGTTCTGAACTCTAAAATGTAGATGATTAATTATATTCATTTATCAGATTTCCAAATGTTATGCTTTTGCTCTAGTTGTCAGATTTTAAATCAATACGACAAGATATGTATTGCCGGATATTCAAAGCATAATCTAGGCTTTTAATCAGTGCAAACAAATATTTACTGCTGAATATACAATGTACTGTGGTTTTATTACTGCATACTTCTGAACAAGATCATTCCACTAAAAAGGGATATTTTAAAATATACATATTACAATACTATAATCCCATGAAATCTTTTACAAACTTTATTTCCCTTACAAAAATTCGCTTTGCACTTCATTGTGCCTCTCAACTATTCCTAATGGAAACATATTGTGACTACAAGTACTCCTGCAAGCTAGCACCACTGAGCGTATCAAATTTGATAGGAAGCTGTATATCTTCTCACTCCTTGTTATTTGCATCAACACCTGCCATAAAAAAGATGTAAAGGTTTAAACTACTACACAATGGACGAGTTTATTTTCCCACTGAAATTACGGCCATCTGACCAAGACATGTAGACAATGATGAAAACAAGATTAATCAGCCTCTAAAAGGTAATTGTAATTAATCTTCAAGTAGTACAAAACTTGCCTTTGTTGACACTCTGTGTAGTATACCTCTGTCATCACAATACATCATATTGATCTAGTAAACTTGTCAAAATAGAAAATTCGAATCCGATAACTTTCTAAAGAGATTCAAAATGAAAAATACAGTGCAGATACACACATACTGAACAAAAAAAGAATTGAAAACGGACTACATATTGATATTTACTGAGTGAAAACCCAGTACATATTGATATGTACCGAGTAAAAGACCAGTACATGTTGATATGTACCTAGTAAAAACCCATTACATATTACGCTTACCATCTGTGAGTCCATATAAATATCTACTGTAAACATAGTGTGATTCACTAAAATATAAACAAAGGGTTCCAATTTCAGACTTATGGTGGAACATACTCGTGTAATTGGAAATGGATATATACAGGGGTCATTTAAACTTGCACAAAAAATAAATTATGTTATACCAATTGAACAGTCCTAGTTTCGACAAGTAGTTTCATGTGCATAATGTTCGATCATGTTGGTTATGAAAATTACCATAAAATAGGTGTGTTTCCTGTATTTATGCCGTTTGTCCGCCTCAAGTCCAGTAACAATCTCAGCCTCCTTTATGCTTGAGTGTGATCCTACAGTACCATAAGATTTATGAGTTTTAAACAGCAATTCCTACATTAAGAAATTGTATTATGAGTCCTGGTCCAACGACCTGTTGGTACTAAAGGAGGACCATGAGTTTTGGTGTGACCTGTGACTGGGCCTCCATTCTTGCGGCGGTTTCTAGACATATTAAAAATGAAAAAAACAATACATATACACATGTACTGGAAAAAAAAAAAAAACCGAGTACATATCCATATGTACCAAGAGGAAAACCAATACTGTAGCGCCCCCTAAGCTAGCAGCTGACTAATCCAAGAGATTAACTAAACAAAGAGGCACTACGAATATAATTCAAATACTTAAACGTTCAAATAAGAAATCTGCTATAAAACTTAACCCAAAAACTAACCCCTCTCAGAAATATATACTCCCCCCGTTCCATTTTACTTGATGTTTTAGGGTTTTCTTTGTGTTCCAAATTAGATGATAGTTTTAGTAATTTTCTCATATTCTCACTGATTTGCCCTTGCTTTGGAATCACACAATATCATTAATTTTTATTATAATCAGTACTCTAATATTTAAATCTACTCTACTTTTTTATTGTGTTCCAAATTGAAGGAGAATTTGTAGTACATCCCAAATTAATAACTTTTCCTAGAATCTAGAAACTAAACACTAGGTCATTTAAACTTTAAAGAAGAATTAATATGGGTAGAATTGGGAAGATTTTACTCTCTCTGATATTTCTTAATCTCCGTGAAAAACTCTACAATGTCAAGTAAATCGGAACGGACGGAGTATACAAGATCTTCTCTCAAATGATACATATATAATAGTCATTTAGTTTTCAAATAATATATACATCATAATAAACATAACAGAAGTTAATCAACTAGCGAACTCAACCCTTGAAGCTTTCGCTGCGCAACTCTGATCTGTCATAGAAACTGAAGTGGGAATAATTAACATTTAAACTTCTAAGTAATCATAGGCAAGATTTGGAAAACAATACATGTTTTTCCGAATCATTAAACAGTGACTAAGTCACTGAAATAATCATACATATATATGGAACAAACTCCTTCGTCAAACAATGTACTAATATAGTTGTAAATTCCTAACCGACAATTCACACCTATTTAGCTATGGATGCCACCAAGACCATGGTGACCAACTCTAAACAATAAAAGCTGAATTAAAGTAGGTATAAATGTGAAGGAGCGTACCCTATATACCACAAGTGGAATTCTCATTTCCCATAACAATTCATATTGACAACACATTACAAGTCCTTTCTTAATCATGGAAAGATTCACAGAATTAACAGAATAATCGTAATGCAATTTAAACAAAGCATGGAATGCACAACTAGACAATGCATGAGTTTATTAAACAAAGACTTTCGTAAAAGAAACAAAAATGATTACAACAAAGGCAAATGCATTCCCACACCTTTTTTGATGACAGGCCACGCCTACCTCGAGATCCACGATCCACTGGTTCATCCTTTGAATCGATCGTTGTTAATAGATTAACTATTATTCACACAAGCACTCTAAGAATCTAACCAAAATGGTTCACACAAGAATCATACAATTCTATCTAACATTTCTAGGCCCAATTAAGGTTTTCCATATTTATTTATCTATCTTTAGCATAGCTAAGATTTACTAATTGAATTAGGTTGGTTTTATAGTTCATTATCTAAGTCATGTGAATATCTACAACTTTGTAGAAGAAACCAAAGTCTAATTCGGACCACAAGAGGTCCAAAACATCCAATTAAGAAACACTGATCCTAAGCCCAAATACACTAATTCATCCCTTAATCTAAGGCCCAGTCCATCTGAGTCAATTAACGGTCAAAATGACGGTCTAGGGTCAAATAATAGTCAACGTCCATAGTCAAGGTCCAGGGTCAAATAGTCTAAATTTAAAGTCTAAATCGGTCAACTGGGTCAACTCATGTCAGGATAAGGTAACTCGGTGAGTCAACACCGATTCAATTCAGTCAGAACACTGAGTCAGCTAAACTAACTCAGTCAGACATCTGACTGGGATGACTAACAGCCTAAATCTATTACAGCAATTAAATCAACTCAAATAACTATAAAATTCATTTACAAATACAGCATCTATTCACCTTAATCTAACATTGGAACTTTAAGCTTCTACAAAAGATTCAACTCCACACACTCATTAAACCTTTATTTCTATAACTCAATTACATAACATCTTAACTTCAATCAATCAATATTAAACAACTTCAAATTTCAGTTTCAATTAAGAACTCTTATTACCTGCGGTTGCAGCTTTTGGCAACACAATCCACCAAACTGAATCATCACTAGTCTCAAATTAACTCCAATAGCAATCTCAGCTTAATCACTTCAAGATTAATTTATACCATTTATGAACTACAACACCACATCTACATCAGTTCTTCAAATGCAGACTTTCACTAAGGCCTCATCCATAACAACACTTTACATTCGAAACTACATTTCCGCTCCCTTCACTAGACTGCAACTTCACTAACATTGCATACTTCCATATTTCAGTTCCATTCACCACACTAATAATACCACTTGCACATCTATAACTTCACTCTCAACTCCATGAACTGCAACCAAGCAAACCATTCAAACAATCCAGTTCAATCACAGTCCACCATAACTTCAACTCAGCAACCACAATTACTTGTAACATCAACTCAATATTCCCTGCAACTTCAGCAGCACCAGAACAACTTATAACTCAACTGGGATTCAAATTCATTATCACTTGAAACTCAACTCCATTTTCCACTAAACCTTAAATTCAGAACCACCGGTAATTCAACACAGCAACACACAGTCAAAATTCAATCTAAATTCAAACCACAACCCAAGCTCCAGA
The DNA here is from genome assembly GCA_023529315.1 of Papaver bracteatum. Taxonomy (NCBI): domain Eukaryota; kingdom Viridiplantae; phylum Streptophyta; class Magnoliopsida; order Ranunculales; family Papaveraceae; genus Papaver; species Papaver bracteatum. Next base: position 2,038,333 of record JAJJWX010000433.1, read on the forward strand.
TGTAACAACAATTTCAACTCCACCAACAGTTCATATCTATACAGTCATAACAATCTATACCAACTGTAATACCCAATTCTGATCCTAATTCTAATTATCAATCAACATACCTCCAACTCCAAACACCTTCTCTTGCACCTGCAATCATTCTCATAGCCAGACATTCATCACATCTTTTATTTCATGGCATCTCATAACTTCAACAACTATAAATTGTAATACTTAACTAAGATTGCAGAGAAGAATCATTACCTCAACCATCTATTCTCCACTAATAACTTCAGATGCATTCAAACAACACACATGTCCTGCAACCATCAAAACATACCCTCAACTATTCTTCCAATCAATTACAACACCTTAACTTCACTGTCAATCATCACAATACGAAACCCATCTCTAATATTTCTTCTAGACTTCCAATTTCATTCTTCAATCTTCACTGAACATTCTACATAACCCTAACCTTTCAATTCTTTATCAGTTCAACCTCATAACTTCAATTAAACAACAACCCCATCGTTCTTTAGCTATTAATCACTCGATTATCCATTCGAATTCAGAATCAGTATGAAACCCTAATTTAATTTCTCAAACCTTCTTTATAACTGTAACTTCAAATTAATATCACCAACTTCTTCTTCACCTCATAATCTTCAAAACTCGTCCTTCAATTCTTCTTAATCATCATTTAAATCAAACTCTAAACGAATTCACAGAAACCCTAGCTTTGCTTTTAATTTTAACAGATTAACATCCTCATAATCTATTTACCAACGTCAGCAAAATCTTCTACTGAATCCGTTCGTCGTCGTCGATTGATTCTCTCAACACACCTCAAATTCGTCTCTCGATCTTTAACAGAAGAAGAACGAAGAAGAAGAATAAAGAAGAAAGAGAAGAAGAATAAGAGAATGATTATTCTCTTCGATCCGGTTGGAGATAAGGCCGACGAGAATTACTAAAGGCACCCGAGAAATGGATAAGGGCATCCAGGCGGTTAAATCTGATGATATCTTCTTCATCTAGTATCTGAATGACACAATCGAGTAATCCAATTCGCCTAACTTTTTGAGACCTATCTAACGATATTAATTTCGTATCTAGTCCATTGTTAGATTAATTCCTATTAGTTAATGTTAGTGTTAAACTAATTGAGTTATTATAGGCTAAATCATCACTTGACTAATGCTAGACCGGTCAAATAGCGTCGACGAGCTTGAGGATCGTTACAAATACATACTGATATGTACCGAGCAGAAACCCAATGCATATAATGCTTACCGTCCGTGAATATCTATTGAGCATATCCATTCACTAAGACCAACTAACATAAAATCTGCTATCTAGGACTTTTAATGAATGTTTCATGGATCATTTGCATATTTTTCGTCGATGTCTAAACTCAAAAAATAGAGATAACGTAGAGATGGTTTGTACTAGATTGATGAACAGATCTCCGAAAATTCCAAAATAATTTACAACCACATCAATCGTTGGTCGTCCATGCTCTTCGAGGCTGATTGGTTCTACCTTGTTAACACGTTGAACATAATCCGCAATAGGTCTTACCCCAATAAGAGAAAGCACTTGACCCAATGATTCTTCGCAGGTCGTAATGTTATCAGTTCCCCACAAAACTAGTGCAACTGTTTCAGGATACTTTCTTCCATTTTCAAGTTTCTGCCTCTCCAATAGCCTTTCTACCACTATCTTTGCACTCTGCATGGATGCCTCTACTGGAAAAGACTGTGGGTCCAATGCATGAATGTTTTTCCAAGTCGGAAAAACTTTAGGATTCTTAATTGGATCCCCACCATAACTACCCTCCAGAGCTTGTTTCAAGGCTCTTAGTTCATTATCAGCCATCACTAGTTTCAAGCACTCACCTAAGTACTCAAACAAGGCTCTAAGCTTGGTCCTATCAGCCATGTAAAACTTAGTGTTTGATAAGTACCGAATCTATGGCTCGTTAGAAATGAAAAAAATAATACATATACACATGTACCGAAAAAAAAATTGAAAACCGAGTACATATTTATATGTACCAAGAGGAAACCCAGTACATACTGATATATACCGAGTAGAAACTCAGTACATACTGATATGTACCGAGTAGAAACCCAGTACATATTACTCTTACCATCCACGAATCTCTATTGTAAAAATATTACGCTTACCACCTCGACGGTTCTAACAAATTACGCAATTATCCAGTATTATGATAAAAGAGATTATAATGTTGCAGTAGTCATCAACTCTATGAATAAACCCAACTAACACTATATTATCTTATTCAGCACAAGCAAATACTACTAACAGGGGGGTGGGGCCGTGGGGTTGGAATGTGGATTGGATTATACCCCTCAAATTATTTCTATTAGTAGTCTAATCTAATCGAGTGCACGTATTATGTACTAGTGATGATGAGTCATAAATATATATTAACTGTTGATTTTCCTTGTTCCCTTCCTTCCTCACTGGTACTCACACTTCTGGCAACTCGAGGCTGCTATTGAGTCTAGTATGGAAAAAATGAGAACGTAGTTACCTGCAGTTATATATTTCCCCTTCTTTCTTTCCATGTTCACAATCTGGTACTGTAGACCTGCACATGCAAACACGCAGTTATCTGCAGTTATATTGTATGAAAACATGTAAACTTCATAGCATACACTACAGTACAAGAATATTATCTGCAGTACAAGAAAATATGAGCTAAACTAGTTTACTGGATATCACACACTTATTATCTGCAGTACAAGAATATTATTTGCAATACAACATATCCCATTCCAATCAATTTGCAAACTATGGCTGCAACTTGTTGATAAAAATTGTTTAGAGGGCACCTTCGAGATCACTTCTTGTACCAGTAGCAAAACAATTTGTATTTCCATCATGAATATTAGAATTTTTGTCATCCCCATCCAAGATATCCTTAGCTTTTATACATTCTATTAGGATAATGTCCCCTGTTTAAGATTTTCCTCAGCAGCATCTGCAAAAAGAATGACACACAACAAACGAACAATGAACAACTCGGAATCATCAAGTATTTTGTCATCTCGAAGACATTGGGTGAAAACCTAGTACAATCCTAGTATGTACAGATATGTACTAAGTAAAATACAGTACATATAGATATGTACTGAGTGAAACTCTAGTACATATAGATATGTACTAAGTAAAATCCTAGTAAATACTTATAAGTAGATTAAAAAAGCCAACCATGTAGAATTTTATTAGTATAATACAAGGTACCGATGTATATGTGACACTAAATTAAGTCAATGGGTGATAATGAGCATGTTTATATTTGTATAAATCAAGGTTCCTTAATTGGATACTAAACAAAATTACAGAAGCACAAAACTAATTCAGGATCTATAAAACTAAAACTAGCAAACACAAGGATTCACAGTGTATATTGGTCAGTTTTATTAGTAGTGATTAGTATTTTTTCCTGCATTAACAAGATCTTAATTGTTCTTGTCCGTACAACGAACATAAAGAAGAATAGGAAAACCTCATATCGACATTTTGGATTCATATAAAATTGACACACTAAATATCTCATTAATGTCAGGTTAAGAGTATTTTTAAGTTCCGTAATCAGAACCCACAGATTCATCTAAAGTTCGCTACTTGTAAAGTAATCAAAAACCACCACTCTTTGTCTTTCCAGTCTTCAGATACCACTGTAAATTAATGTGTGTGACTAATACATTAATGGATAATAGGCCCCAAAAATGAACATTATAATTAAGTCGTATATCGGCTGTAAACTATTACCTGGTTTAGTCTAGAGTAATTTTCTAATTTGATAAGTATACCTAGTCCCGTATACCAGTTCTAAACTACTAATTGATTTAGTACCAGCATTCAATGCCAAACACCCGTCATAAAACTGACACAAAAAAACATAAAAACTTAAAGATCTTGTATAAAAAATCAATAATTACATACCGGAAGTTTGTTCTTTTCCGGTCAAGCTTCACTAATTCTCTTTTGTTCTTCAACAATTATATTCAGCTATGGCTATCTTTCACTATACTTGGTTATGTATCATTCAACCAATTCCAAATCAAACCCAAAAATTAACAAACACGAAACGTCTCCATTCACAATCAACATTGAAAAAAAGACAAAATCGCTAATATTACCAGCAGAAATCACGATATACAAGATTTGAAAACCAACTAATTTGAACAATTTATAAACTAAACCCTAGAAAATCAAAATCATAAGAAAAAAAATAGAGAAAATACCTAAACATTAATAAAAATAAATCAGCCTACCGAAATACAAACGAATTAAGCTTGAATTAGCGTTAAACCATCTCTTCCAGCAGCTCCCGCTATTGGATTCGCTCGAGTTATTGATGAACCAGAAAGATCGAAGAAAAACTCACCCACTTTGTCTCTCGCTCTCGCTATCTATCTAGAGTCTAGACTAAACTGAATAGATTATAGATACAGGATAATTCTGAAATTAAAAAAAAAACACATAACAAGGTTCACACGTGATTGGACCTGCTAGTAACCTTTTTGGTCCAATACATTAATACCTATATATGGCTAATTGGAGCACTTGTATAGTCAACTTGTTTACTCTTCTAGGTTGGTTCTTCACCTAAACCTTCATGATCATAAATATCTTGATTTAATGTTGTTGCATCAACAAATTCAATGATAATGATTTAATCTTAACTTAGCTAATTATAATTAACCACTAAACATAATTAGTGAGGGGTAGATTAGGAATTAGTTAAAATACATGGATAAGAAGTGACTCTGATTTACTATTTAAATATCGCTTTTGTCTTTTTCCTATATCCCCCAATTAATAAGAGTATCCCCCAATTACTCGTTCTGAAAAAAATGAGATATAATAGGTTAAAAAAAGAGGGAAAAAAGGAAAGTTTTAGTGTAAAACTTGGAAAAGCTGAAACATATACTTAGTTTTGTGTAAAAAATCACGCATACTCAGTATTCTGGAAGGGATCTACTTAGAAAGGATATGGGAGACCATAGTAGATGGATTTTGAAAAAATTTCCTATATTTTGGGAATATGGAAGAAAAATTGTGTATCGTAGTGCTTGGCATTAAGTGGATCAAAGGGTTGGACATCACATTTTCTTTTTGTTTATTCAGTGACTGTCCTAATTTAGTGAATGCGCACTAGTTACCAATCTCAAGATACTTTAAACTGGAATGCCCAAAACCAGTTTAGACTATGTTTGAATTTTTGTTTTTCTTGGTTGTTGTAAATATTAATTGTGTTCCAAAACATTTTGTGTTTTTGCTAGATAAGTTGGCAAGGTCCTCAGGGTTTCTGAAAGAATGCAAAGTCAAATTAAGTCCTATTTTTTGTTTTGGTTTGACTTGGGTGGTAAGCAAATAAACTATAGTACGGTTATAAAAATAGGTTAAATATAATATGGCTTAATACAACTAGTATGTCAAAAATAGGTTAAATACAATATGGCTAAATACAACTAGTATGTCAAAAATAGGACAAAATTAACCTTACAGATTAATTTTTTAATACATCCCCCCAATTAATTTCTTGCATACATGCTTTGGAGAAAGAAATAATTAAATTTTCTTTCGGAAGGAAAGCGGATTTTTAATTGGTATATATTGTAAACAGTGATAGATCAACTTCAAGTACATTAGGGCAACTCCTATGGAAATAAACAACAAATTTCATTTGTTGAGTGTGGTGGATGGGCAATCGTGAATTTGCACAGCAGTGGGCGAGGATCATACGAACGGGCGATAAAAAACCTCGGGCGGGAGATCAAGATATGCGGGCGGGTACTGGGAATCCACGGGCGGGCGATGAGAATCCTCCAACGGTTAAAAAGCTAACGGCTACATCTTTGAAGCCTATAAATTCCTGATTTTGAAACTCTTTTTCACTCGCACCACTCTACTCTCTTTTTCCTCATTCTTCTAAAACAAAATCTTGCTACAAAATGAGCAATCTGGTAAGAAAAGTCGCAAACAGTTTAAGGAAAAAAAAGCGATCGCAAACATGAGCCTATACCGAAGCCTCCCACAAATATAGATTATACTCAGAATCACGAAGAAGAGTTTGCTTCGTCGAATGTCGCTGCTACTCTATCATTAGTTGAAGGTCACGTGTCGAGGCATCAAGAGCGGTCTGATATAGTTATTATAAAATGAGAGATGGATATAAAGACTTAAATGTTGCGTATAGTGATCTGCCCCCTGCAGTCTGAGAAAGAGTTGATAGATATCCCTGGAAGGTGTTTTATTCTATAAGGCCAAAAAAACACAATAAAAAAATTACACAGGTATTGGTAGAAAGGTGATGGCCAATGACGCACATGTTCCATTTCATGGATTTTGAAATTGGTAAGTCTGTTTAACTAAAATTAAAATTTATTTTTAAGGAATTACTAAATAATCCAAAACAATTAATTATAGTTGATATTATTAAATAATCTAAAACAATTAATTATAGTTGATATTATTCTTGTAAATAGAAATTACTCCCCTTGATATGTATTTCATTTATGGGATTCCAATTGGAGTGGGAGAGCCTCTACCATTCAACCAAAATGGATGAGTGTCTAATAATTAATGGCACATGCTTCTTCTCTTGTTTTTAGAATCATAAATACTACGTGTAGATCATAAACATTTGAAAGGAGGTGGAATACATTGTTCAGCGTTGAAAAAATTCCTCCGACATAAGGTAAACTCAACAGATGTAGCTGAATATACTGAAATCGAAAGAGTGTTTATTTGTTATTGGGTCATACGTTCTTTCCAAACTCAACTATTGTGGCTCCCATTGGTTGGATTGAAGCGTTGGAAGATCTTGAAAAAACGCCACAATATGATTGGGGATCTGCAATTTTAGCTGAAATGTATTGTGGGCAGGATCAAGCGTCCATACCTAACTTCACTGGTTTCTGGGGCACCATAGAGGTAAATATCTAAATTATTATTTTTAAATTTAAAGAATTTTTATGAACAAATGTATATTAAGTCAAAATACTAAATTATGGAGTAATTTGCAGCACTGGTTGTATACCTATTTCCGTGTTGGTAAACCAATGTGAACACAGAAGTAACGAAGATGCCTTCTTGTCCACATTCAATATTCGCAATGCTGTTGATGGTGGATTTTAGTTCAGGGCTAAAGTTGTAAAACCAAATTTTTGTACAGCCGTCAGGCCATTTGATAAGTGATGAATACTTCTTCACTTTATTAATTCACCTAGAATGGAGCATGTAGCAACAATCCCAAGTATTCTGTAAATTTTAGCATTACCAATTAATGCATGAATCGCCTTGTATTTCCTGTATTGTTCTCAGCAGAACTCTAATGGTTGGTGCAGCATGATGACTGATTGTTACTCTCAGCAGAGTAACATGAATATCCAAGTATCAACAGTGAGGCATGCACGAAATACCCGTACATGCTACACTATTCTCTAACAAAGAGGATCATCTCTCGGTGTGTTATACTAACACGATCGAGCATATTTGAATCTGGCTGTCCATATCAGTCTCAGAAATAATCACGGCCACGCAAGTTGGCCGCATGAATTAACCAGCATATACGAACCCTAGAAGGAGCAGGCTATCACCACAAAGACCACCAGCGGGCCCGTTTATCCCCTGGGTCGGTCGAACGCGTACCTTGCCCCCCGTTAAATACCAATCCTGAAAGGGAATGGTCGAGCAGGCATGGAGCGGCTAGCATGCATAAGACTGTTGAAAAACAATCTTAAAAAAGGTCGTGACCGTCCAACTTCGCAGGCATGATTGGACGGCTTAGATCGCCCCTCGATCAAGTGGTGAAGTTTTGGCACACCCATTGGCGGGCCCATTTCCCACCTGCTTGATCGATCCTCCCATAGTCAAGCCGTGTAGCAACCAACGGTTGCCCAAACAAGATTGGCGTGACGCCTTAACAAGCCGTGGAGGTCCAAAACGATCACGTCCATCCAACTTCGTAGGCATGGTTGGATGGCTTAGATTGCACCCAGGTCCATGGAGCAAGCATACATATGCTCACCGTCGGCCCTACCTCATGTGAAATCGCCCTCCCCGAAGGAGGCGTACAACCAACAAAACCGTTTGATTAAAGCCGGTCGGTCCGAAACCCTAATTAGGGTTTTCGACACCATTCATGTGTCGCAAAATCATCTCTAGCGTCCATCTTCGCATGCTTGAATGGAAGGCAAATATGAAGCTTCAAGGGAGGCCGAACATGCTAGCATGACCACCAGGGGCCCGGCTTCATGCCTTACCGATCGGCTAAAGCCTGTCTTGGTCAGGGTTCTCGGTTCAAGCGCCCAAAGCTGGTGTGTCACACTGCCTTAACAAATCCTTTGCGACATAGGATTTTTGGTGAATTCTAATCTCGACCACTCATCTTTGCCGGCCAAATTGAGTGGTCTATATCGGACCTTTGCGAGTCAAGCAAGCATGGGCGTAAACACCAGCATTCCACATCCTTGCAGGACCAATCTATCCCTCTAGAAACGCTCCCTAAGCTTGAATTCGTTCGAGCTGAAAGTGGAAGCTTGCATACCTCCCAAACCCTAATCCAACGGTCGCAGATTAGGGTCGCAAGCCATCTCATTCGTCCAACTTCGCTAGCTTGGACGGATAGCCTAGAATGGGAATTAGGCGACAAGTGAGGTATCACCGTGATCATCATCCGCCACTCTTCCACATAGAGTGATCGTCCAAAGCATGGCTTGCCCATGCAACCTCCAAACGATCACTCGAAGATGGCTAGACATGCGTATGTTTTAACATGCTTAATCCGCGACCTACTCCATTAAGCCTTAAAATAGCGATGCTTAATACATGCTGAATATATTCAATGCATTACATGCATAGAATACACACGATATTTTAAAAATATCGACTTCCCAAATAACTTAGTTATTTAACCCAGCATTACATGCTACCTTCTATGGGTCCCATGATCCACACACTCGAGAGATCAATCATGTCACAAATTGGGGGATACATACTGGGGTATTGGTCTGGCGGTTTACAGCGTATAACGCGCCATCACAAAAACGTGCCAGGAAGGCATGGACGGTTAGTGATGATGGGAGAAGTGGGCAAGACTGATCGTGTGACACTAACACACAACTCCACTACTCCATCACTCCACTTTCTCTACTTCCCATGAGAGACGTGAATAAGGCCTAATTGACTTGTATAAATAGGTCCTCCTCCCTATTTCCAAAACAGAGAACACAGACAAAAATCAAGTGTTAATACAATCGTATTCAATACACCCAGAGCCTGCTTGCATTATTCGTAATCCTGCTCACCTTTCTGTTACAAGTCATAAAACAGCCTTTACTTTCACAATATCAACACCTTCTTCGCTTCCCTCCCTAAGATCAACCCCATTTCCTTCACTTTGTGACCGAAACAAGTCTGGAACGGCCATTTCTTGGTTTAGGCCAGAATTGTATAGATTGATCTCTCGAATCAAAAGCACTCCCGTGCAGTGCATTTTTTTAGGGTTTAGATTCATTTCTCATCCACACACCCTAAATTACCAAAACCAGCAGAAATAGTTTTCACCCATAAACAATTGGCGACCACAGTGGGAGATTAATCTCTCGGTTGCAATATCAATTTTTGGTTCTCAATTTCATCCTTTCAATACCCGGTTCAATTTTTTGAATTTCAAGGGGATAGATCTTAGATCCATTTCAATCATCAACTTGTTCATTTCTTTCAATTGCAAAGTCCAGTTTCTGTCTTATGATGTATCCTCCCCAGTCGAGTTATCCGGAAGCCGTGAATGATCCAAACCTCATAGAGAGTGTAGCCAGAATGATAGAAGATGTCCTAGCAAACCAATTTGGTATCACTAGAAGGAAAAGTGAGACGTTACATCTTTTGAATGATGTAGAAGTTCAATTACAAAAAGGTTCTGCAGGTGCTTACCCAGGGAGTGCCGCGAACGATGACACGGTTGAATCTCTACCTAGAAATCATATCTCTACCAACAAGGATGCAGAATGAACACATGGCCACACCAGGAGGTCAGGGATCGCCGAGTGGCATGACCCGGCTAACGAAGGAGGCTCCAATCAACTTTCCAGAGGAAAGGACTTGTCAGGGATGTCACAACCTTTATTGGACAAAGGAAAAGGGCCAACTTATGAAGCCTTGCTGGGATATTTATATCTCAAAACCCTTACTGAAGTGTAGAAAGTTTCTCAATCCCCCGCGACTTTTCAGCCAAACGAAGAACTGCCTGAAGAAGGAGAAATCATCCGCCTGAAAATGATGCTCTCGTCGATACAAAGCCCTCGATGGAAGCTGCATCCCAGCAAAGATGGCCAACCAAGCGAGCCGCATATATGTTGACACACGCTTACGCTCCAACTCCGAAATGTTCTTCATACCAAAGTCGAAAAGAGATACCACAACAACATTCGTCAATGCAAGGAAACTCTAGCTCGAGATACCCGCACTTCCCATTCTCAATGAAGAAAGTCTTAGAATTGTTGGAGATGTGGGTACGAGACGGGGAGGTCCAACTGCCTCAGGTATGGCGTCAACCGACTGACCAAGAGATGATAGATCCGAGATATTATCATTGCCACCGTTTTCTGCACCACCCTACCAGTGAATGCAACGCCTTGAAGCGCATTGTCCAGAAGAAGCTTGATTCAGAAGATTTTCCTCCCGGCTCCAAAAATTAATGCGTACTAGGAAAGGTCCAATTTCATGCAGATGGAATTCCAAAAAGCAAGTAAGTATCATCACACAATTTTTACAGGATAGTTTTAGAATTTACTGTGGACTTGGCATCCCACATGAGAGAGAGATTCAATGATCTGACACCATGTTTGTTCCCTTTCATGCTAGCACAATATTTCATAAATTCATGTAAACAATATTGTTATAGCCACATCATTCATAAATAGAATGCAAATTCCATTCAGAATAATCTCTCTCAAAAAATCATTCACAAAAAATTATCTCAAAATAAACCAATTCATATTTCAATCACCTATTAACCCAATACCTAAAATAAAGTTGTGAAAGGAAACCCTCACATCACTCAAAAATCCTAAAAGAAAGAGCATAAGTAGATGGCATAAACCATTCAAGAGAAATCCTTCAGCAACAACCCGTCCTTCTGTACAAGGGCGACTTTCATTTATTGGAGAACGGCCTTCTCCAGCTTCAACTCATTAGACAACCTTTCAATATTTTCTTCCTGACGAGCGATGCTGTCTGCGGAGGGGACTTCATGCATTTCTCCTTGCAGCCTATGGATTTCGGCAAGTCCTTCACAAAACCAGAGGGAGTTAAACTCATACTTCACGAAAATTTCCCGGTGGAACTCCCAGTTTTCGATTACCTCTTCAGAAATAGTGCGCCCAGTCACGATGCTCATTCCATAGATGGAAGATAAAGCTTCTTCAACATGTTTTACAGATACAAAGCGACTCTTAAGTATATGAGAGGTGGCGATGTGACCATACTTCTTTCATATTTTAGTATATAACTCCTCGAACCGAGATGGCACACTGAATCCTCCAACCAGCACATGACCTGTATAAGGAGTATCGAAAGGATGCTCAAAGACAGCTCCATGAACAATGGGTTGCATCACCAACACTTCGTCAGAGGCCTTCTCAGTTGCAAGAGATATTATGATTACTTTATCGATTGCCGGATCTTGTTCAGGAGACTCTCTGGAGGGAGTTACCTCGATCGTGGGTGTTGTCTCTCCTGTGTTCCTCGTGATGATTGTTTTACTCTGAAGACTAATTTCTGCCACGGACTCATCTACAAGCTCACTGAAGTTGCTGCTCTGAGAATCATCTCTCTCGGTTGAGATCACACCATCCCTGTAATTATCTTGAAGAGGATCAGTATCTCCAGACCTCTCAACGTAAGTATCAGTATTGCCAGACTTCTTGTTGTGAGGATCAACATCTCCAGACTCCTTTGATTGCGTGATAGTCTTGTGAAGGCACTCTCTTTCGGTATTCCCTGATCACAAATGAGAATTACCTTTAGTGGTGAATTACTCGAGAAGAGTGAATGGAAGAGACGAAGAGATTTAATACGTGCATATTAGAAGAGCTTAAGACCACAGGACCGCATGCTTGCTTCTTATCCTGGGGACTGCAGTCAGTGATACCGGCCCTAGTTCGTTTACCTGGAAGCGTCTTCAATCGTTTGAATATCTTCAAAATGTCAGGAGACGCTCACCATGGAAGACTGTCGTGACTTCATCAGAAAATGCCTGGAAAACTAAGAGTTGCTCACTCCAAAAGTCCTTATACTTGTAAGTTATCACTGGTCTTCTTTCGATAGACAGAAAGGGAAAGCTTTGCTCTGATGTGGAGACGTCAGCGTTGGCACTAGATAGGATGAGATCCTATGAAGGCACTGGTAGACGACTGATTGGAACACCCTGGTCAAATCCCATTTGGTGTGCAGCCATGTCGATGTTATAAGGAACAATAGTAAGGACTCCATCAAAGAAAGAAGGGATGTATCCTGACATGCAGCTTCGCAGAAAGACGGATTATCCAGGACTCATGGACTCCCCTCCAGATAACATAAGGCCAGGAGCGGTGGTAGAATTTTCTGGCTGGACTACGGAAGGATGGACCGGTCCCCACGGGAGAAAATCTATAACGTGTACATTATCGAGAAAGTCAACAAGTCTTAACCCGGGCTTCGGACGTCTACTCTGCCAACGGAGTATTCTCGAACCACCGTACAAACTAGGAAGCGAAGTTGCAGGAGCGGGAGCGTAGCTCTTGAAGTGCTCCCATAGACATGCCTGAAGAAAAGCAACGTGGATATATGACTCCACTTTCTTTTACCTGTTGGAAGCATGCATCTCTACTGCCAAAACATCCAGATGAGAATACAAAGAGACAAGGAATAAGGAGCCTAGATGGAGGACCACACCCTTTGCCAACTTTATGGCAAACGTGACGAGATCGTTTCTTATGGTTTTGTTCCCAAAACCATCATCAAAGATGTCCCTGGACAGCCATAAATACAGGAATGCAACTACACTGTGGTCATTATCCAAAGCTTAGCCCGGTCCTGGTGTTTTAGAGACCATTCGGATACCCACCAAGTATAAAAACACTTCGCGTTCTTTTTTTGTTTCTCGTACTTGTCTACTTTCTGAAGTATGGCGTTGTGGATAGCATTTTCTTCGGTAGAGAGTTCGTAGCGAAGATTTCCAACAATAGGGAGGTTCATCAGCATAGCAACGCTTTCCAAGGTGATAGTCATTTCTCCCCACCTACATATAGCTGTGTATGTAGAGGGACTCCATCGGGAAATGAAGGTGATTAAGCCCGGGGAGTCCTTCTTAATGTGAAGAGTTGTAGACGCTATAACCGCATCAACGATCTGCGCCTTGGTCAAGTTATCACTGACATGATTATTGCTCAACATGCATCTCATCCATCCTTCATAAGAGTTCAGTGGATTCTGGCAAACCTTAAAGACAATAGGAGAAGGCATATACTCCTTATTCTGAAGATAAAACCTCATCACGTACGCTGGAGAGGATGATGGATCAACATCTTCATTTTCTGAGCCGGGAAGCAGGATTATTTTGTGGCTGGGATGTTTTCTAAAATTTGGGAAAGGCATAGTAAACAGCTTGTCATCTTTATTGGGCATGTCTTTGGATTTGTCCACACTTCCGTTGGCAGCAGAGTTATTCCCAGGTGACATCTTAACAAGAGCCTCTTCGTTCTTTTTCAAACAACTGTAATAAAATGAAATGAAAAAGGTCCCTACTTCGAAGGGAGAGGTCGCGGGTGTATAAGTTTCTTTTTTGTCTTTCGTGAGATAAATGCTCACGACCGGAGAAGTATGTTCCCCAGCCTCGGAAAAAAAATATGAACACAACGGGCTCATTCCATGTTCGAGTGAAGCAGGCACACAACAGGTCCTTCGAGAAAGCAGTCATGGATGGGCCAAACACACGACAGGTCTCATGAGCAAATAAAGCAAGACCGACATCACGTCGGTCAGGCAGGTATTGGTTCACACAAGCAGGATTAATATTGGTTCATGCAAGATCGGCGTTGGGTCATGCGGACAAGATACTTGGTCCAAGCAGGTATTATAGCCCGAGCCAAGCATGCATGAGATCGAAGAAAGCATGGAGACAAGCCAAGCAGGCGCAGGTATCGAAGCCTTCATGGATCTGACCAAAACTGGCATGGGAGTATCATTTGAAAAAGCACGCATAGATGGCTCACATTCGTACACGTCGTGACATGATTTCTATAGGCAGTCATTCGTGGGAAATCATGTTTACATGCAACAATGAAAAAAAGTAAAAGGTTTACCTAAAACTAGGGTTTACGTCAAAAAAAAAAAAACACGAAACAATGAAGAACCGTGCAACACTTACCTTGTTGATGGACGCGGCGGCAAGCTCCTGCGGCGAGCGTGATCGGCGGTGGCGGCTTGAGCGATGGCGGCAAGAGCTGTGGAAGGTGGTAAGACGAACGGGAGAAGAATTTTTTTAAAAAAATAACAGGGGTCGGTCCCCTCATATAGACAAGCAATTGGGAAATCCTTATGGGAAAATGATTCCTTTTTTGTTTCAAACACCCAAGGAAGGAAACCGGTCCCACTTAGGATTCCATGCTTGCAACGGCGTGTTCACATGTGCAATCGATAGCAGACGATCAAGGCTTTTCGGGTAAGCTCCCTTCATCTCGTTTTTATCCCATGTTTTCGTCACCATCTCATGCCTACCCCCACAATAGTGTAACCATCATGTGCTAGGAAGGGGACTTAATGTTGATGGTGGATTTTAGTTCAGGGCTAAAGTTGTAAAACCAAATTTTTGTACAGCCGTCAGCTCATTTGATAAGTGATGAATACATCTTCGCTTTATTAATTCACCTAGAATGGAGCATATAGCAACAATCCCAGGTATTCTGTGAATTTTTTCATTGCCAATTAGTGCATGAATCGCCTTGTATTTCCTGTGATGTTCTCAGCAGAACTCTCATGGCTGGTGCGGTATGATGACTGATTATTACTCTCAGCAGAGTAACATGAATATCCAAGTATCAACAGTGAGGCATGCACGAAATACCCGTACATGCTACACTATTCTCTAACAAAGAGGATCATCTATCGGTGTGTTATACAAACCCGATCGAGCATATTTGAATCTGGGCTGTCCACATTAGTCTCAAAAATAATCACGGCCACGCAAGTTGGCCGCATGAATTAACCAGCCTAGACGAACCCTATCAGGAGCAGGCTATCACCACAAAGACCACCAGCGGGCATGTTTATGCCCTGGGTCGGTCGAACGCGTACCTTGCCCCCGTTAAGCACCAACACTGAAAGGGAATGGTCGAGCAGGCATGGAGCGGGTAGCATGCATAAGACTGTTGAAAAACAATCTTAAAAAAGGTTGTGACCGTCCAACTTTGCAGGCATGATTGGATGGCTTAGATCGCCCTTCGATCAAGTGGTGAAGTGTTGGCACACCCATTGGCGGGCCCATTTCCCACCTGCATGATCAATTCTCCCATAGTCAAGCCGTGTAGCAACCAGCGGTTGCCCAAACAAGGCTGGCGTGATGCCTTAACAATCCGTAGAGGTCCAAAACGATCACGTCCATCCAACTTCGCAGGCATGGTTGGATGTCTTAGATTGCGCCAGGCCATGGAGCAAGCATACATATGCTCACCTCCGGCCCAAGATACCTCATGTGCAATCACCCTCCCCGAAGGAGGCGTACAACCACCAAAACCGTTTGGTTAAAGTCGGACGGTCAGAAACCCTAATTAGGGTGTGCGGCACCATTCATGTGTCGCAAAATCATCTCAAGCATCCATCTTCGCAGTCTTGAATGGAAGTAAAATATAAAGCTTCAAGGGAGGCCGAACATGCTAGCATGACCACCGTGGGCCCGGCTTCATTCCTGATCGATCGGCCAAATCCGGCCTTGGTCAGGAGTCTCGGTTCGCGCGCCCAAAGGTGGTGTATTGATGAGTGCCAAATATTGCATATTCATACACCTTTTCATTGGCACTTAACTCATCTTTCGCGCTTCAAAGTCATATATTATCCCAAATTCTGCATTTTTACCATTTTCAAGAATAAATATTTGTATTAATTAATTTTGTGTTTTTAAGTACTAAATAAAGCTTGGAAGAATTGAGAAGACAAAAGAGAAGAAAGTTGGAAGCGTTTCAACCCGCTCGCGCATCGGTGGCAACTTTGTTTACAAATTCATGGGATTAAACAACCCATGATCCAAAACCCAAGACCCAAATTCATTTCCACCTCACCCCCATTGGATTCTTTCCAAAACATCCACCTCACCCCCATTGGATTCTTTCCAAAACATCCACCTCACCCCAATTGGATTCTTTCCAAAACATCCACCTCATCCCCATTCTCTCACTCAATCACTCCCAATTTGTTTCCCACAACCAAATATATTCCATCAATTAAGAAAACATGTTTTGTTGAGTGGATGAGTGCCAAAATTCGGATCCAAGTGCTTGAGGGAATTTTGTGTATAAATAGAGAGGGTTGTTGTGTTGAAAAACCATCCAAGAATAGCTTGTTCATGTTAGTTTATCAAATTTAAGTTTTGTTGTAATGTTCTTTATGTTCTAGTTTCATTTACTAGGGTTTAGATGAAGCCCTAATCTCATTGGTATGTATTCATATCTTGTATCTTGTTCTTGAAAGTTTAGAATTGTTTAAAGATATAATTTAATCCAAGTTTGTCAACATCTTGCTCTCACAATGTATGCCATGTATCCATTGTAGTTAGAATATCTCTATGTTGATTATGCTACAACTCATGCTTAACAAAATATTGATCTTTAGATTAGTTGTGCTTAATTAGACAATTAATGCTTTGGAGAAATACTTTAGTTGTGATTAAATTATCCATTGGAAAAACACCTTAGTTATACGGTAGACTTGAATCTACTATAAGGACAAGAATAATATTACAAGTTGAATGCATATCATAGGTTATTGGTGGATTTGAATACCCTAGTATCCATATTATCATTGTTTACATATCTTGCTATTTGCATCTTTTACTTTTATTATTTCAGTCACTTGAAAATCATACCGTCGTATCGACAAAAACAAACCCCTTTTGGTTACTCTCTGAATCAGGATTTAGAATCAACTTCTACACTGTCCAAGTCTCTGTGGTTCGACCTGTGCTTGCCCTGTGTTGCTTGTCGACACTGTGCACTTGCAGTTTATACATAGAAGTAGGTATCTTTCCGAGCCTACCAAGTTTTTGGCGCCGTTGCCGGGGACTCGGTAGTGGTGTAGTTCATTTTTCATCTCATGTCACTATTCATTTTTCATCTCCTGGAACTGTTCACATATTACTATTCACTGTAGCAGCGCTTCACAGTCAATTTTACACTTATTTTTGTTATTTTTATTTTATTTATTTTTTTAAATTTTTGCTTTTGCTTTAAAACTTCGAAACCCTAACTACCTCTTTTGAGCTCAACAGGTGCCGGAGTAGCTGTTGTAAAGGCGGAGAAAAGGAAGCGAAAGAAGTTTTTATTTTAATCCTAAAAAAAAAAAGAGTTTATTTTATTGTATTAGGATTCCTCTACTCTTGTAATTTTCTTTTTCTTTTGCACTTTATTTTGGACTTTGGACTTGGACATTCTTTTTTTATTTTTTATTTTTAAACCCTACGGAAGGGTATTATTAAATATCAACTGTTTTGCGAGAGAAGGACGGTGATTACAATATCACCTCGGCCCCTCGGGTTCGTTCATGACATAGGAGTCGTGGCCCGAGTCGACAACAACGGTTCATCCCCGTCTGGAACGGGAGGTAAGTTTGTCGAAACACTCGCGAATCCCTTGTTAGCGAGTTACTGTATTCCTTCGTTTGCATATATGTTGAGGAATTGAATACAGCTGCTTTATTTTCCTAGTAAAGGGCAAGGACTGGCCATACAAGATAAGGGTTCGGATTTCATCACCGTTCTCTTCTTGCCCGCCTTAGGAAAATGATACATACGCGAACCTAAGCTTTAAAATTTTGAATATAACAAGACCTATAAGGTAACGAGCTTAGTAGGAAAGTCATTTGAAAAATATTGGTTACTCTTTAAGCATACTTCGAAGTTCATGACGGTTTCTGTAAATTGAATGCGTGACTGCGCCGCCTTGTAATACGGTGAGGCCTTGGGTATCAAAGCTCTAGCATATTCCCTCGCCTCTATTCAATTTACTTAAACTCGGATTGATTCCAGAGGGGTTTGCTCAGATTGTAACGAATTCCCTTTCGACGGATTAGAAGCTGGTCTAGAAAACAATCTAAGTGGATCCATCATGCTTTTTGTTTGCTAGAAATCAGTAGGTTTACTGTGGTGGAGTCATCCTTATTTGTGATTGCATAGAACTTGCCTTCTATGTGAATGGTTAACATGCTTGATGTGCTATCTAGGCTATGATTGTGTCTTTTAGAGACCATACACGCCGACTAGTTAGAATCAGTCTAGAAGAGTTAATTGAAATACATAGTTCTGAGGAAGACAGTCCAAACCCATCTGAAACAATGGGAGAACCAGTAAACCCAGTCCGTAGTCTAAAGGACTACATGTACCCAACGAGGACAACCCAGTCCTCGTGCATTGTCTTACCATCTATTGATGGACAATTTGAGATAAAGTCAAGTATCCTCAATATTTTGCCTAAATTTAAAGGGGTTAAAGCTGAAAATCCCTACCACCATGTGAGAGAGTTCGAGGAAATTTGTGGGACTCTTCGGATCAACCAAATGACGGATGAGCACCTCAAAATGAAACTTTTTCCTTTTTATTTGATAGACAAAGCCAAGACTTGGCTGTGTGCTCAACAGCCACAGTCATTTCATACATGGGATGCTCTTACGAAAGAGTTCTTCCCAAACCATAAGACTACGATAATTCGTCAAAATCTGAATAGTTTTGTGCAATTAGAGGAGGAAACTTTGGAAAAATATTTGGAGAGATTTAATGAATTATTTCTCCAATGTCCTCACCATGGTTTTGAAAAATGGAGACTTGTGCAAATTTTGTATGAAGGCTTAGATGTCAAGAACCGAACTACAGTTGAGACCATGTGCAATGGTCAATTTATTGAAAAAAGTGCTGATGAGTCTTGGGATTTCTTAATCGAAGTCGCTGAAAAGACTCAGCAGTGGGAATCCCCCCGTGAACCAAATAGGATTACCCTTGCATCCAATGTTCATAGAATTGACTCTGACTTCGAAGGAAGTGCAAAGATGGCATCCTTGGCCAGGAGAATAGAAAAGATAGAACTAGAAAAGAATGGAAAAACTAATATCCCTACTCTCCGTAGTCAAATTGAAATGTCCACTTGTGCCGCATGCCATAGTTCAGACCATCTAGTGGACACTTGTCCAGACCTCCATGCATTTCAAGAGTCTAAAACCGAGCAAGCCAATGTTTTGTACCAAAGGCAAGAGAACAACCCATATTCTCAGACCTACAACCCAGGGTGGAGAAATCACCCTAACCTTTCATGGTCTAAAGGGCCCGTCCAAGGGGGAACATCAAATAATAACCAAGGATACCCTTATACTAGAAACCCCCAAGTGCAACCACATGTGCAGTACCCTGTAGATAAAAAGCCTAGCTTCGAAGAAAGTTTCGGTTTGTTGACCCAAAATTTGGTACAACTCCAAAAGACCACAGACCAACGTTTTACAAGTCTAGAACTTAAAATGGGTCAAATTTGTGAAGCATTGAATGAAAGAGACAAAGGAAAACTCCCTAGTCAGCCCCAACAAAATCCAAAAAATGTATATCAGGCAGAAAATTCAACTCGAAGTGAGGCCTCACCTAATCAAGTAAATGATGTCACCAATATTCGTAGTGGTAAAGTTGTTGAAAACAATGTAGGTGTACCACAGTCGAGTGAGTCTACATCAGACTCACCAGTGCATAAAATCCCACATAAAACACCTATTATTGAAGACAAATCTGAGCAACATAAGAATTCCCATAATTCTAATGTCTCTGCACCATCTCATGTACCTGTTGCTCCATTCCCACAAAGATTGGTGCAGCAAAAAGAGAGTATACAAGATACAACGAGATTTTGGAAATGTTCAAACGAGTTAACATCAACATCCCATTTCTTGATGCAATCAAGCAAGTCCCTGCTTATGCTAAATTCCTTAAGGATCTGTGCACACAAAAGCGAAAGCTTCATGTGCATAAGCGTGCTTTTCTCACTGAGCAAGTGAGTGCAATCATTCAAAGCAACACACCTCCTAAGTTTAAAGACCCAGGTAGTCCAACTATCACATGCAAAATAGGTGACCAAACGGTTAAGAAGGCGTTGCTAGACTTAGGGGCAAGTGTGAATTTACTACCATATTCAGTATATGTGCAGTTAGGTCTTGGAGAGTTGAAGGCAACACCTATAACTCTGCAATTAGCGGACAGATCCGTCAAAGTACCACGTGGTGTGGTAGAAGATGTTTTGATTAAGGTTGATAAGTTTTATTTTCCTGTGGACTTCATCGTCTTAGATACTCAACTTTGTGCAAAACCCGACAGTCACATTCCTGTCATTTTGGGACGTCCCTTCTTAGCAACGTCCAATGCAATCATTAACTGCCGTAATGGAGTGTTGAAGTTGTCATTTGGTAATATGACTGTGGAGTTGAATGTTTTCAATACTAGCCAACAACATTTAGATCTTGATGATTATAATGATGTGCATGAAATCAACATGATTGAAAGTTTGATTCAGGATTCGTTGTCTAGTAGCATGTCTGTTGACCCTTTGGATGCTTGTTTGAATAATTTTGACTTGGATTTGTTTGATGATGAATACATAAGTGAAGTGAATACTTTGCTTGAATCCACACCACTTATGGACATGACTAAGTGGAAAGCTAGAGTGGAACCACTTCCACTCTTGGAATCCAAGTCTGTTCCCTATCTTGTTGAGCCATCAAAGCTCGAACTGAAACCATTGCCTGATACTCTTAAATATGCATTTTTGGGACCTTCTAATACTTTGCCTGTAATCATTTCATCTGCCTTAGATACAGAACAGGAAAGTAAACTTTTAGAAGTACTTAAGGATCATAAAGAAGCCTTAGGATGGACCATCTCGGACCTTAAAGGCATAAGTCCCACTGATTGCATGCATCATATAAACCTTGAGGACAATGCTAAACCATCTAGGGAGATGCAAAGGAGTCTCAATCCTAACATGAAAGAGGTTGTTAAGAGTGAGATTATAAATCTTCTTGATGTGGGTATCATCTACCCAATCTCAGATAGCAAATGGGTTAGCCCCATTCAGGTTGTGCCGAAAAAGTCAGGAGTTACTGTAGTTCAAAACGATAAAGATGAGTTAATCACTACTCGAGTAACCACAGGGTGGTGAGTTTGCATTGATTATAGGAAGTTGAATGCAGTTACAAAGAAAGATCACTTCCCTCTTCCATTCATAGATCAAATGCTTGAACGATTGTCTGGGCGTAGATTCTATTGTTTCTTGGATGGTTTTTCTGGTTACAACCAGATTCATAATTCACCCGAAGATCAGGAAAAGACTACATTTACATGTCCATTTGGAACATTTGCTTATCGCCGTATGCCCTTTTGGTTGTGCAACGCACCAGCTACATTTCAGCGTTGTATGATGAGCATTTTTTCTGATATGATAGATAACTTCCTTGAGATCTTTATGGATGATTTCTATGTGTTTGGATCATCTTTTGATGAATGTTTGAACCATCTCACTCGCGTGCTGATTAGATGTAAGGAAAAAGATTTGGTGTTGAATTGGGAGAAATTTCATTTTATGGTGAACTCAGGCATAGTTCTAGGACACATCATCTCTGGAAAAGGCATTGAAGTAGACAAAGCCAAAGTCGACCTCATTCAAAACTTGCTGCAACCTCGCTCTGTGAGGGAGGTTAGATCATTTTTAGGCCATGCTGGTTTTTACCGTAGATTCATTAAATATTTCAGTAAGATCTCAAGACCACTGTGTAATCTACTCAGTAAAGATGTTGCATTTGTGTTTGATGATACTTGTGTGCATGCTTGGGAGGAGCTCAAAACTTTTCTAACTTCAGCCCCTATAGTCCGACCTCCAGATTGGAAATTGCCATTTGAAATCATGTGTGACGCATCTGATTTTGATGTTGGAGTTGTCTTAGGTCAGCGAGTCGACAAACACCCCTATATGATCTACTATGCTAGTAAGACACTGAATGAGGCTCAATTGAACTATTCAACAACCGAAAAAGAGCTGCTAGCTGTTGTGTTCGCATTAGATAAGTTTAGATCTTATTTGATAGGATCTAAAATCATCATTTATACTGACCATGCCGCATTAAGATATCTTTTATCTAAAAAAGATGCCAAGGCTCGTCTAATTCGATGGATACTCTTGTTACAAGAGTTCCACCTCGAAATTCGAGATAAAAAAGGGTCAGAGAATGTTGTTGCTGATCACTTATCTAGATTGAATGTCGAGTCTACTGATGAATCAGAGATTATTTGAGAATCTTTCCCAGATGAACAACTGATGCTAGTTTCTGAAATGCCATGGTTTTCTGACATCGTGAACTACCTTGATACAGGTAGGATGCCACTTCATTGGTCTAAACAAGACCGGTCTAAGTTCTTGGCCGAAGTGAAACATTTCCTATGGGATGACCCATATCTGTTCAAATACTGCCCTGACCAAATCATTAGGAAATGTGTCCCCAACTCGAACAAAGGGATGTCATCTCTTTTTGTCATGATCAAGCATGTGGAGGCCACTTTAGTGCAAAGAAAACTGCTGCAAAGATCTTGCAGAGTGGTTTTTTACTGGCCAACATTGTTTAAGGATAGCCATGAATTATGTATTTCTTGTGACCGGTGCCAGAAATTGGGAAGTATATCAAAATGAAACATGATGCCCTTACAACCCATTTTGATTGTTGAGCTATTTGATGTATGGGGCATTGATTTCATGGGTCCATTTCCTAGCTCTGAAGGAAAGTTGTACATTCTTGTTGCTGTTGACTATGTTTCTAAGTGGGTAGAAGCAATTGCAACCAAAACTAATGACCACAAGGTGGTACTTTCGTTCTTAAAGGAAAACATATTTTCTCGATTTGGCACCCCTAGAGCTATAATCAGTGACGGTGGTTCACATTTCTGCAATAGGCCTTTTGAGTCCTTAGTCCGTAAGTATGGCATAACTCATAAAGTTGCAACCCCATATCATCCAAAGACCAGTGGCCAGGTAGAGGTTTCAAATAGGGAGATTAAGCACATTCTAGAAAAGACGGTTAACCCGTCTAGAAAAGATTGGTCTTTAAGATTTAATGATGCTTTATGGGCCTATAGAACTGCATACAAGACCCCCATTGGTATGTCCCCTTACATACTTGTGTACGGTAAAGCTTGTCATCTCCCTGTAGAGTTAGAACATCGTGCATATTGGGTCAGAAAGAAACTGAACTTTGATCTAGATAAAGCTGGCACCCAAAGGAAGCTTCAACTCAATGAGTTGGAAGAGTTAAGAAATGATGCATATGATAATGCAAAAATGTACAAACAAAGAATGAAGGTGTTCCATGACAAACGCATTTTGCGCAAGTCATTCACTCCAGGCCAGAAAGTTCTATTGTATAACTCACGACTGCACCTTTTTACAGGAAAATTACGTTCTAAATGGACATGCCCGTTCGTGGTGCGAACAATTTTCCCCCATGGGGATGTAGAACTAGAAGATGTAACAACCAAGAATGTCTTCAAGGTCAATGGGCAGAGACTGAAGCCGTTCCTTGAACCAATCCCACCTGAGATTGAAACAACTCATCTTGCTGATCCAATCTATGTGGACTAAAAAGTTCACCCCCTGTACATACCACATATATCTTCGCTGCTGGTTGCTTTGGACATACTCTACTGTCTCTGGTTTGGCATCTGGTAATCTCTTTCCTTTGAATCTGTTTTGTTCTCATAGTTTGTTGTGGTTTCTGTTATCTTTTGAAACATTGAGGACAATGTTAGATTTAGGTTTGGGGGAGTATTTGCATATGGTGTTTTGTAGTCTTTTGCATCTTTTATAACCAGCTGTGGAGCGGGTCTTTTGTAGGATCCTTTGTAGTCTTTTGCATTTTTTTATGACCAGCTGTGGAGCGGGTCTTTTGTAGGATCTTTTGTAGTCTTTTGCATTTTTTGTAGTGTGTTTTCTATGACCAACTGTGTAGGGGGTCTTGCAGTATTTTGTTTCTATGACCAGCTGTGTAGCGGGTCTTCTATTGTCTTCTAAGACCAGCTGTGTAGCGGGTCACTAAAAAAAAATTGGTTACAAATTTTCATGGTTCTACGAAATTCCGAAGTTCATCATATACAGTTGAAGACCGAAGACGAAGAAATTTCTATGGATGCTATGAAATTGGAGAAGGTTTTGTGGGTACATCTTTGGTAGGCCCTCACGAGACTACAACTCGTCCACTAGGGACACCTAGGGGTTTAAAGGCTTAGTGCATACGCTAAATGCATTCGAGAGACCAGCGACAGTGGTATAGTTAGGATTTCTGGATTTATGTTTCACTTGAGGACAAGTAAAATTCAGGTTTGGGGGTATTTGATGAGTGCCAAATATTGTATATTCATACACCTTTTCATTGGCACTTAACTCATCTTTCGCGCTTCAAAGTCATATATTATCCCAAATTCTGCATTTTTACCATTTTCAAGAATAAATATTTGTATTAATTAATTTTGTGTTTTTAAGTACTAAATAAAGCTTGGAAGAATTGAGAAGACAAAAGAGAAGAAAGTTGGAAGCGTTGCAACCCGCTCGCGCATCAGTGGCAACCTGTTTACAAATTCATGGGATTAAACAACCCATGATCCAAAACCCATGATCCAAAACCCAAGATCCAAATCCATTTCCACCTCACCCCCATTGGATTCTTTCCAAAACATCCACCTCACCCCCATTGGATTCTTTCCAAAACATCCACCTCATCCCCATTCTCTCACTCAATCACTCCCAATTTGTTTCCCACAACCAAATATATTCCATCAATTAAGAAAACATGTTTTGTTGAGTGGATGAGTGCCAAAATTCGGATCCAAGTGCTTGAGGGAATTTTGTGTATAAATAGAGAGGGTTGTTGTGTTGAAAAACCATCCAAGAATAGCTTGTTCATGTTAGTTTATCAAATTTAAGTTTTGTTGTAATGTTCTTCATGTTCTAGTTTCATTTACTAGGGTTTAGATGAAGCCCTAATCTCATTGGTATGTATTCATATCTTGTATCTTGTTCTTGAAAGTTTAGAATTGTTTAAAGATATAATTTAATCCAAGTTTGTCAACATCTTGCTCTCACAATGTATGCCATGTATCCATTGTAGTTAGAATATCTCTATGTTGATTATGCTACAACTCATGCTTAACCAAATATTGATCTTTAGATTAGTTGTGCTTAATTAGACAATTAATGCTTTGGAGAAATACTTTAGTTGTGATTAAATTATCCATTGGAGAAACACCTTAGTTATACGGTAGACTTGAATCTACTATAAGGACAAGAATAATATTACAAGTTGAATGCATATCATAGGTTATTGGTGGATTTGAATACCCTAGTATCCATATTATCATTGTTTACATATCTTGTTATTTGCATCTTTTACTTTTATTATTTCAGTCACTTGAAAATCATATCGTCGTATCGACAAAAACAAACCCCTTTTGGTTACTCTCTGAATCAGGATTTAGAATCAACTTCTACACTCTCCAAGTCTCTGTGGTTCGACCTGTGCTTGCCCTGTGTTGCTTGTCGACACTATGCACTTGAAGTTTATACATAGAAGTAGGTATCTTTCCGAGCCTACCATGTATCACGCTGCCTTAACAAATCCTTTGCGACATAGGATTTTTGGTGAATTCTAATTTCGACCACTCATCTTTTCCGGCCAAATTGAGTGATCTAGATCAGACCTTTGCGAGTCAAGCAAGCATGGGCGTAAACACCAGCGTGACACCTCCTTGCAGGACCAATCGATCCCTCTAAAAACTCTCCCTAAGCTTGAATTCGTTCGAGCTGAAAGTAGCAGCTTGCATACCTCCCAAACCCTAATCCAACGGTCGCAGATTAGGGTCTCAAGCCATCTCATTCGTCCAACTTCGCTAGCTTGGACAGATAGCCTAGAATGGGAATTAGGCGACAAGTGAGGTATCACCATGATCATCATCCACCACTCTTCCAAATAGAGTGATTGTCCAAAGCATGGCTTTCCCATGCTACCTCCAAACGATCACTCGAAGATGGCTAGACATGCGTGTGTTTTAAGATGCTTAATCCGCGACCTACTCCGTTAAGCCTTAAAACAACGATGCCTAATACATGCTGAATATATTCAATGCATTACATGCATAGAATACACACAATATTTTATAAATATCGACTTCCCAAATAACTTAGTTATTTAACCCAGCATTACATGCTACCTTTTGTGGGTCCCACGATCCACACACTCGAGACATCAATCATGTCATAAATTGGGGGATAAATACAGGGGTATTGGTCTGCCGGTTTACAGCGTGCAATGCGCCATCACAAAAACATGTCAGGAAGGCATGGACGGTTAGTGATGATGGGAGAAGTGGGCAAGACTGATCGTGTGACACTAAAACACAACTCCACTACTCCATCACTCCACTTTCTCCACTTCACATGAGAGACGTGAATAAGGCCTAAATAACTTGTATAAATAGGTTCTCATCCCTATTTCCAAAACTGAGAACACAGACAGAAATCAAGTGTTAATACAATCGTATTCAATACACCCAGAGCCTGCTTGTATTATTCGTAAGCCTTCTCACCTTTCTATTACAAGTCGTAAAACAGGCTTTAACTTCATAATCTCAACACCTTCTTCGCTTCCCTCCCTAAGATCAACCCCATCTCCTTCACTTTGTGACCGAAACAAGTCTGGAATGGCCATTTCTTGATTTAGGCCAGAATTGTATAGATTGATCACTCGAATCAAAAGCACTCCCGTGCAGTGCATTTGTTTAGGGTTTAGATTCATTTCTCATCCACACACCCCAAATTACCAAAACCAGCCGAAATAGTTTTCACCCATAAATAAATGCATATAAAGTATAATAATCGAAATCAGTAGATATGCGGATAGTAAAATATGGGGGAAGATGATGAGCGACGGGTCTCATCATCGGTGTGTCAGTGATAATTAAACTAAACATGATGATAACGCAAAATGGAATCTAAACGACATGAATAAAGACATGGAATATAAGTGCAGAAAGTAAATGAGACGCTTATTTACGTGGTTCAGCTCTAAGACCAACATCCACGGGGTGTTGAAGGTTTTCACTATGGTTTGATCGAAGTTACAGTAGGTTAGTTAAATGACATTGAGTAAGGAAGAAAGGTGAAATTACATGGTCATAACTCACACCTAAAGCTTACTCTTTCTCTTTCTCTAATGCCTTTCTCTCTAAAATTGTTCGACCCCTTCTCCCCTAGTGGAGTTGGGTATTTATAGACTCTTTGTGTGGGTCCCCCTTATTGTTACAGTTGTTTCCCATTATCTTGGTCTATGCGCCCTTCCCGCAGATTATCATTGTGCTGACACGACGAGTGACAAAAATTTCTTGTTTGATCGATGATTGAGGTATGATATTCCTCGGTCAGAGATAGAAACATGTCGAGCGGTTTTTCTCCCATCTTCTTTCGGTGTTCTTCACGCAGGTGCAATGCTGTGATCCTTCAGGGGTAGTAGGGTTTGAGGTATTTGGCATTTCATGGGTGTCTTAGGAGTTCTCCTTTCATATTGCGTAGGTAATATGAGCCTTTCACTGCAATGTCATGAATTATGTACGGTCCTCCCCATATTGGGACGAGTTTTAACCATTTATTTTTTCGCTGGTATTGTGGGATCGTGCGGAGCACATAGTGTCCTTCTACGAAATTTCGAAGTTTGACTTTCTTGTTGTACTCCTTTGCCAATCTTCGTTAAATTTTTTTTTTCTTTGAAGGGCGGTTTCTCTTCTTTCTTCAAGGTCATCTAGCCTCTCTAGAATCATGTCCGTTGTGAGATTCTTTTCCCAAGCCCCCGTCTTCGTTGTTGGTAAGAGTATCTCCTAGAGAAGTTTGTCGTGTGGTTAGGTATGCCCATAGAGTGTTGTGCATCTGTTCACACCAGCGCACTTTGTATTCATCCAGCGTTTTCTTGAGGATTAGGGCGATGGTTTTGTTGGTCGCTTCGGCCTTCCCATTGCTTTGATGATAGATATGAGTGGATTTGTTCTTTTGTATTTTGAAAGCGTAGAACAACATGTCAATGTTATCCCTTGCAGTTGTTTTCCATTACCAGAGACGATGACCGCGGGTATGTTAAACCTGCATATGATGTTCTGAAAGATGAAAGTGAACACATCGATGTCTCGAATTCTTTCCAGAGCTTTTGCCTCGACCCATTTACTGAAATAGTCAGTTGCAATGATCAGGAAGCGTTACTTTCCCGTCCCTTCTACCAGCGGTCCTATAATATCGACTCTCTACATTGCGAACTATCATGGGATGCCGACATAATTTAGTTATGTTGCTGGAGCGTGGATTATTTTAGAGAAACGCTTGCGCTCTTCGCATCTCCTGGCGAGTTTTGCGGCATCTTGGATTATCTGTGGCCAGTAATATCCCTGTATCTTGTCCTTGTGTGTTAATGATATCATTCCACTGTGATTTCCTACGTCCACTCGTAGTGTATATCCTTTGGGATAAGGTGTCCTTCCCCTATTGATAGGAAATGCAGTAATGGTCTGAGGAAGGATTTCATATATAAGATCCCATCACGTAGTTGGTAAATTCCCGCTTTAGACTGCACTTTCCTTGCTAGCTTGGCATCAACGGGGAGTACTCTTTTTTCGATATATTGGTGGATGTCGATTCTCCAATCTTTTTCATTAATAAAGTCTTCATCTTCGATGATATCTTCCGCTAAGTCCTCCCCGACATCATATTCGTCATCTTCTACCTTTGAGACTAGCTTCGGTCCGATAAATGGTTCGTACACATGACCAATTTTGATGTTTGTGGTTTTCTAGTCCTTTATCATTGATGGTTCGTAATCCAGAATATCCACATGTCTGTTATCCTTCCTGCATAAATGCTTGAACGTGATGATTTTTACTTGGGATGCTAGGCTTTGGACCAAGGATATGTATTCCGATAGAATCACGTCATGGGTATTATATTCTAGTTCTATCTGGCAGACGACTAGCTGCGAGTTGATTGTTAAGCGAACATCGGTTAACCCCAGATCTAGTATTAGGCGGAGGGCGTGCATGGTGACTTCATATTCTACTATATTATTGGTGTGTTCTTCAAATTCTAGCCTTAACGTGTGCACTATTTTGTCTCCCGTAAGGGTCGTGATGACGATTCATATTCCTACGCCTTCCTTATTCCACGAACCGTCGATGAAGACTTCCCACCTTTGCTAGTTGGTCGGTACGAGCACGACTTCTGGATTTTCTTGGTCATCCGTCGCCCCGGGTAGTCCTTATCCTTCACCGTCATTAGTCAGCGGTAAGTATGCTAGGAAATCTGCTAAGACCTGAGACTTTTGAACAGTTTGGACTTCATAGATGACGTTGAATAGTTCCAGTTGGGCGTTCCATTTGGCTATTTTACCAACCTTCCCTGCGTTTTTTAGGACTGATTCCAATAGTGCTTTGATCGGAACACGGACATAGTGGGTTAAAAAATAGGTCCATAGTTTTTGTGTTGTAAACACCAATGCCAATATGAGCTGCTCAATTTTCGTGTAATTCCTTTCTGCTGCGTTGAGAGTTTTGCTGAAGCAATACACCGGATGCTCTACTTTACTATTTCGTGTACTACGCCAATACCTCAACGGGCTCTAGTTTTTGGAGGATCGTGATATTGGCTAGGTATTCTTTGATCTTCTGAAAGGCTAATTCGCATTCGCTCGTCCATGAATATTTATTCTTCTTCTTCAAGATGTCGAAAAAAAACTTGCATTTGTCAGATGATCTTGCAATGAACATTCGCAGAGCCGCTATGCACCCATTAAGCTTTTGCACTTCTTTCACGTTCTTCGGTGATGGCATTTCAATGATGGCCTGAATATTTGTTGAGTGCATTTCAATTCCCCTCTTCATTACTAAATATCCGAGGAATTTTCCTAACGTGACTCTGAAGGTTCACTTCTCCGGGTTCACCTTCTTGTAAAATTTCCTCATAGCTTCAAATATTTCTTTTAGGTCATGTAAGTGGTATTTCTTTAGTTTGATTTTTACGAGCATTTCATCGACGTATACTTCTAAGGTTCGTCCAATCCATGGCTTGAATATTGAGTTGACGAGTCTTGGATATGTTTCCCTTGCGTTCCTTAGACCGAAGGGCATGCAGGTTTAATAATAGAGTTCGTGCGGAATGAAAAAGGCCATGTGATGCTAATATTCTTCCACAAGAGCAATCTGATTGTAGCCGGTAACCATACATAAAGGATAACTCCTCATGTCCTTCTACTGCGTCTACCAATTGATCAATGCTGGGGAGAGGATAACTGTCCTTTGGGCAGGCTTTATTAAGATTGGTGAAATCGATACATATCTGATGGACACATTTTTGTGTCTAATTTGATCTCAAAATTATATTTTGTTAGCACTCGATTTCGTATTTATTATGGTGTTTTATGTGTTTGTAGGTATTTTTGGGCAATAAACATTTTTGGAGAAATCGGCTCGAAAAGTTGATAAAGGCACCCGAAGGGCACCTACTATTCAGACTCACAGTTTGGATAAGGGGAACTCAATTGATAAGGTCCACCCCATGGCTATTTGCACCCCTACTCTGGATAGGGGCATCCTCTTTCTTCACGGTTTGAGAAGGAATTTTGGCGGGAAAATTTTATTCTTTCCTGCGAAATTTCAGTGTTGGATTTGGAAGCGTTTTACTCGGATTTTCTTGTCGAGTTGAATTAGGATACCCATGTCACGACGAAACAGGGTTGTTAGTTGACTTGGAATCGTAGAAAAACAAAATTATCATCGAGTTTGGATAAAACAGAATGACGAGGAAGACAAGATTTCGTTGTGTTAATTCTGGCAGTTACGTGTAAATGGGAAGAGTTGAAAGCGAGGATCATTTTATTACAGGGCAGTGATGTATCTCAGAACTTAAAAAGGGAACCAAATCTTCTTATATTTGGTAGTTGCCGGAAACATGAAAAGATAAATTATATACGGTAACAAGCAGATAATCTCGATCTTGTTCTGGTTATATATGGAAGAATATCTTATGTGAGATTGAATCATATCTTTAGCTAAGTCCATAACTTTGGCAGAAAGAAAAGAACAAAAAATAACTCGAGTATTTCCCAAGATTTATTGATTTGCTATCTATATAATTGTAGTTGCTGGAAATCCCACAATACATCCCTCACAAGAATTCATAATAATCAACACATGTTTATGATCAAGAACATCACTTTTTATTAATTGATTCTAGAAATGTTACAGGAAAGAAAATGAAATCAAGAATACAAATATTTTTTTGGACTTTCTCTCTCCTCAAAACTTTCTCAACACTCCAAAAATTAATCCCCCTCCTTACGCCTATTCAACTCTTTATATAGGGTATTACACAGTGGATGACAGCTAAGCTGTCCTTTAATTTCAGATTTGGCTTGCGGCATTTCGCAAGCTTAAAAATGTTAATTTCACAAATATTCTAAACTTCGCTAGATTTCCACACTTTCTTCATGTTTATGCTGTCGTCATCTGTCATGTCACTTTTTCTTTTCGTCTGCGATGGCATCGCAATGTCACAAATGGATATATCGCAGGAGCGTTGTTGGTTCGATATTCTGATCCTACATCTTGCCTCTTCTCATGTATTATCTGCGAAAGGGAGAATGTCACGAGAAATTATACTTCAAAATGCCGCAATTTCTTATCTTTCTATGCATTTCTGTACTAACACGATTCCGTACTCTACGCAGTATTTATTACACGTATCTTTTCTTCCACCCAACTCTTGACACGTCTCTTCCAACCGTTTCTTCTCAGTCGTTCACGTCTTCTCTTCGCATTAAATGTGTTTATATTCTCGAGAATTCTCTTCCCTATATATGTTCTTTTCATTCTTCTCTTTTCTTCTTTTTTACTTCTTTTTCAACTTCTCTGCAACATTATTGTTCTTCCGTAACTTCCGTATCTGCTGCTGCTGTAATTTTTCCTTTTTATTTCTTTTTCAAGTTTTAACTTCTCCTTCATTCCCATACTAAAAATGCCTCCTATTGGTCGTAAATATGAAATTTCCTTTGAAGAAACTCGGAAGGAATTCCTAACCATAGGTTTTACTTTATCTCCCATTCCTGGTCAAAATTCTAAATCTGATCTTTCTGCCAAACTATTTTCTAATCATCCGTGTAATTATGAAAAGATGATAGTTTCGCTAGGTCAGCTTCAAGCTGGTCTTCACATTCCTCTCTATGATCTTGAACTTCCTTTGTTTTACGAAATACTCTTTCATGCGAAATTTTCGTGAGCAGTTTATCAATTGAGTGGATATTGTATTCGCATAATGCTTGAGTTTTCTAATCATGGCGCTGGTAAGGGATCTCTTTATCCCTCAGAATTTAAAGATCCTAGATTCGCTGGTGTTGCAATTATTCCTGCGAAGTATATTGTAGAAAATTTCTTTGAGAATTACGAGATAATTCCCATGAAGAGAAACAGTACTTGCTGGGGTGTTCGCTTTAGGAAGAAGGACAATATCGACGATGATAAAATTCTTATGCAAGACATCGATTGGCACCCTGGAAATAATACAACCCCTCGTCATTCTAAAGATGATAAGTGGTGCATCTTCCCAATAATTCTAGAGGGTCCGTACATCTCTGGCTCTCATGTTTTACCTGCGAATCTCGCCACTTACCAACCATGGGTGTTCAATTGGCCTGAGAAATATAAAGAGGTATGCTTCTTTCATTCAGTTTATTGTCTTTACTTCTCTCCATATTTTATTAATCTTGCGAAAATTTCAGATTAATAGACTCAGAAGAAGCTACAAAAGGACTAGAAAATCAATCACCCTAGAAGCACTTCGTTCGATCATGGATGAAGTAAGAAATACTTTGTTTTACTATTTTTTAACAATATTGTTGCCTCTGTTTCTTATCTTCATTTGTGTGCGAAGATTGGTGTTGTAGTTGTGGAAGAAGAAGGGTCTAATGCTGCGAATACCAAAGGCAAGGCTAAAAGTGCTCTTCGCAAGGAGAAATCTGTTTCCCCTCCTTCAAAGAAACGAAAAATCCAATCTCCCTCTCCTTCAAATCTTCAATCTAGTGAAAGCTTTGATAATGATGATGATGATATTGATGTTTCTTTTGCCAAAAAAGACTCTCCACCTGAATTCTCTATGGCGCAGCTTCTAGCATTTTATCTGATTCCATGCAAGGAATTGGAGATGATGATCTTACCAATACATGTCGGTCCATAGATACTATCTGTGATGCCCCTCTCTTAGAGAATAATGAGTCTCTTCGCGGGGTTTCAAGATCTATATCTCCAAGTTTCTTACATTCGCTTAATAGCGTGGTAAATTTTTATACTTATATTTTTCTTTTTTGTCTTGAGTTCATAGCTTACTCTAAAAATTTGCTGCATTATTTCGCAGGCTTGGAAAACTTCTTTTGTTGTTGCCTCAAACTTGGAAAATAGGCATGCGGCTTTCGAAAAGAGGAATCTTGAACTTCGCAAGAAAAATGAAGAGTTGAAGACTGAAGCTGCTGGTCTTCACGAAAATAACAAGCAATTGGAGTCTGAAAATTCCATTCAGAAGAACAAAATATCTAGTCTTCAAGATGCCAATAAGAAACTCTATGGTATGGAGTTCTTCTTTCTTCCCTTTATTTTATTTTCTCATAATTTTTTCTTATATAGTTTACCATTTCGCAGACATTTATGGTATTTCTGATGAAGCTATTCTTCTTCATACATTTCCCAATCTTATGGATGATGATACCCTTCTTGAACACCTAAATACTACTCTAAATAGTTTTTCAAATGATAAGACTGAATCTCTTCCCATAAATGAACTCAGATCCAAACTTTGCCTCTTAGAAATTGACTATAGATCCGTCTTGACTATGGATAATAAGTTTAAGCGTTTCTTTCATAATTCCAAAGAAGAAATCAATAGTTTAAGAGCCAAGAATAGTGACCTCATAGATGAAAAATATCGTATTGATCTCCAAGGTGCTCAAACTTTAGCGAAATTCCAAGAACTCTTCTTGAGGTACAAATTGAAAGAGATGATCTCAAACATAGAAATGATGTGCTCTGCGAAAGAGAGAACCAAACTCGCTCCCGCCTTCTCATAAATTATGATGATGAATTTTCTTGGGCTGTGAGAGTTCAAGATAAAGTCAGGAATAATTTAGGTGTAAATGTCAGTCTCCAAGTTGAGCATACTGCCTTGATTAGAGATATGATTTCTAACAGAGAAGGTTGTTAACTATTTTTCCTTATTTAATTGTTTTTTTTTTATAAACTACCATTAAGTTTTTGATTTATTGTTATATTTTCGCAGAAGCTGAAGAGAGATATCACAAGAGAATTGAAGAGCTTGAGAATGAGAAAGCGAAGCTCGCAAAGGATTTTTCTTCTCGCAATGAGAAATACTCTAGACTGAAGAACCAACTAAAGATCAATGCTGCGAATTTCAAGAATGATGTTGTTCTTTTCCCCATTGAAACTATTAAAATGGTTTGCGATGACAACAAAATTCCTCATTCTGCATACCCTTGCCTCTCAGATGAAGTTCCAAAGAATATTCCTAATCTGGTTATCTCTGATAGTGAAGCTGGTGAAGATGAAGAATCTGATGGAGATGGAGAAAAAGAATCTGATGAGGATAAGGAAGAAAGCTCTGGCAAAGGATCTGATGAAGATAATGAAGAATCAAGAAAGAAGTGAAATGTTCACCCTTCCTTCCCTTTTTGTAAAATCTGTATATTTGTTCTTTAATCTTCTTTTCTTGTAATCTATTACTGCGAATTTCTTCAATTTTCAATACAAGCTCTATTTCTTTTGTTTCTTCCTGCACATGTTAGAAAAAATAACCCTTTTTTTCAATATGATTAATCAATATATAATTAGTTTTTTCATTTTATGTGTAAATCTATCATATGGAGACAAAAAACATTTTCTCATTTCATGCATTCCCATACTTTCCTCTGTTTTTTGTATTCAAATGAGAGATTAAATAAATTACCTTCTGATGATAAGGTTAGCATGAAATCTTTTAGTATGGTTTTACCATAATTTCGCAGTCATTTCTGCATAATTTCGCAACCACATATTTTAAGATTGCATTCTGTTTTATTTTCTGATGTGGTCTTATTTTTCCTTCCTAAGTAAAGGTCTTATTATGCCACCTCTTGTCATTGCGACAAAATCGCAGGATGTTTCTGCACTTTCATGCAGAAACCCATTGATCTTGCCTTAAATTTTTCTTTTGTCAATTTTGTTGCGGCAATATGACAGGTCTAAATATTCTTTCGAAAATAAAGTCACATGACACTACCGTCGTGCGACGAAATCGCATGACGTCTTTACACTTTCATGTAAAAACCCATTGATCTCGTCTTATATTTTTCTCATGTATTATTTCCTCTTCAGGATTGGCGCACAAATATGACAAGCCTTGATACTCCCGTGAGTAAAAAGCCTCATGACATTTGCGTCTTAAGAAACTTATCAGCTCCCTAATGGAGGGTGCCGCCCTTATCTCCCCCTGGTTTCCCCTTCAAGGAGGCATACATCGACCATACAAGACTAGCTCCTCCCATCCGTATTTACCAACAACCAGTTGTTTTTCACAGCCTCTTGTCCTTTTTGCCTATATAGCTTATAGTTACGAGACTACGCCCTAATTGGGCTTTTCTTCAGGCCGAGTGTATCGTAGTCAAGACTTGCCAAGAATGGTCATGGTAGTTTCATACTCCCCGGGAACTCTTGGCTCAATCGTGTACCTCGGTGCCTTGATCATACTCTTCACTCCTTAGGAGAGTCCTTATTACCTTAGTCGCCTAACTCAAGTCATATGCTGAAGTTGAGAATCCAAGGTGCCTCTCCTGGATGGGCTTTATTGACCCCAAATCTCTATGACTCAGGTTCCAGTAGCGGTGTAACCTTATCGCTGAGCCATGCAAGAGGTACCCCCTCCTATGATGTACCTTAGGTCTTACATTTGCGTCTTGCGAAATTTTATTCACGAACTAGGGTGTACGCCATTAAGGTTTGCCCCATTCTTGATATTATATTTTTATGGATCTTAGATCATCTCTTGCAAAAATTTCGCATATTTTCATTCTGCTTTTGATAATTCTGTTTCTTCATCTGCATTTCAGCTCTGTTGTAATTTCTCAATCTCATCTTTGTCATTAAGTATAATATATTTTTGAATTTTTTTGCAACAAATCAATCATAAATCTCGTTCTCATATTTTTTTCATTTCACAGTTTAATTTTTTTTACCTTTACTGCTTTATGCCTCTGCACTATTGTTGCTTTCTGCTACTTTCTCTCCTTCTGCGAGATTTTTGCCATTTGTTATTTTCCTTCTTTGCAGCATTCCTTCTTCTCCTTGTTCTATTGCATCAACCATCAACCTCTCACTTCTTTGTGTTTGTTTGATGTTATACCTCCAATTCTCCTTCTTGGCAGCTCTTTCTTCGCATGATTCTATGTCAATTTCATAACACTTCTTTCCTTCAACCCAATCTCCTCTTATAATGCCAACTCCACTAGGGTGAGGGAACTTGATGCATTGATGAAATGTTGATGCAACACCTAGAATCCCATGTAACCAAGGTCTGCCAATCAAGGCATTGTATGGTGATTCTACGTCGACAACACAGAATAGAATTTTAGAAGATATTCCCTTTAATGGAATCCGCATAGTGATTTCCCCTTTAGGCTTATTGGAAGTACCATTGAAACCATACATTTTGTAAGTTGAAGGTATTAGATCCTCATCTCTGCC
This sequence comes from Papaver bracteatum, assembly GCA_023529315.1. Lineage (NCBI taxonomy): Eukaryota > Viridiplantae > Streptophyta > Magnoliopsida > Ranunculales > Papaveraceae > Papaver > Papaver bracteatum. Next base: position 2,075,483 of record JAJJWX010000433.1, read on the forward strand.
TCCCATAGTCTTATAAGTATGATAGATGTAGGATCAAAATATTGCCACAACAATACTCTTGCGAGATTTTAACAACATTTCTGCGAGCTCTTCAACAAAACACTGCGAGTTTCGCAGAAGGACTCAAAGAATGACATAACGAATGATGTAAATTAATACACAAGAAGAGCATGACGATCCTGCGAAAATTAAAGAATCTGCGAGAATAAACATTATAACTGTTGCGAGAATATCGTGAGTCAGATCCGAAATAAAAGGACAGCTTAGCTGTCATCCACTATGTAATTACCCTATATAAAGAGGACTAATAGACTCAGAAGGAAAGATCAATTGGAGAGTGTTGAGAAAGTTTTGAGGAGAGAGAAAGTTTAAGAGAGCGGTTTTATTCTTGATTTCTTCCATTTCTTGTAATATATCTGAGAATTAATCAATAATAGTGTTGTTTTTAATCTTCAAATATGTGTTGATTATTATTATGAATTCTTGTGAGGGGTGTAGTGTAGGAATTCCTGCAACTACAATAGAATAGGATATCCACGGAGCTTCCGGTATTAATTAAAACTCTGTTGATCGCCCATGAATCTTCGGGGTTCATCATCCACATCCTCATCTTCATCTTCATCTTCTTTGTACTTTGGGTTTATCTCTAGTCTTACCACTAATGGATTTTCATGTAACTCTCCTCCTTCTGGAACTTCTTCTGCGGTGAAAGAAATAGTCTGCTTTTTCCATTCTTTTAGTGGAGAAATTTTCACAATGTTCATTATTTCTCTTTCGTCGGCATCTCTTGCGAAAACTCCGCTCATGATGTTATCATGAAAGTCCTCAATAGTTTTGTATGAATGCACAATAGAGTTACAAAACATATTTTTCGCCTTCGCACCAACTTCTATTACAAATGTTTTTCTTTCCTTTGTTGTATTAACTCTGCGAACTTCTGGTGGAGGTGGTAATGGTTGAGATTGAGGTTGCCCTATTAAAAAATGTTTTAACTTTCCCTGATCAATCATTCTGAGGATGATTCTTTTTACATTTCTGCAGTCATTTGTCGAATGACCATGGAAATGATGATAAGAGCAAAATTCATGAATTATGTGATTTGGAGGTGGTTCACTGCCCATGTTCCTTGGTGTTGGTATATTTTCCATTAAGATTATAGCTTCCCATATTTTCTCCACACTAGCATTTAAAGGTGGCATTTTGATTTTTTTCCCATATTATCTTATAATTTCCCCGTCCCTTATAATGGTTTTGCCTCTGACCTCCATAAGTTTCTTGCGGATGATCAAGTTTTTGAATATTGTTGTTTCCACCTCGGTTATAAAAGTTTCTTTCTCTTTCGAATTCTTCTTGGTCACGACTTCCCATAGCCACTAGATTTTGTTGACTATTCCCTATCATCTTTTGTTGGTTTGTTTGCGAAGTACTCGCCACTGTGTTAATCAATTTGGGTAGTAAGCTTGCATTCACTGCTACTGAACTTGTATTCGCGACCGGATATGTCTCCATCTCATTCTATTTTTATTCAAGAGCAATGTACTCCTCCTGTAGTTCTCGCAACTCAGTCATTGTGATTGTATTCTTGATTCTGAAAATTTGAATGTATAGCAGATTGGTTGAGAACATTGCGTTTATGAATGATAAATGAGATATCTCTCATCCACTTGACTAGCCATTTTTCTACACATTGTTTTCCAACTTATAGTTAGATGCTTCAAACTTTCACCAATCCTCTGCTTTAACCCAAGTACATCTTCAATACCAGGTTGTGAAGAGTTGTTACTTATATATGCTCCTAAGAATGTAGTTTGCAAATGGTTGAAAGATGTTATTGTATTCTTGGGCAAAGCTTTAAACCATTTCAGAGCTTCCCTGTTAAACTAGATGCGAAATACTTGCACAATATGACATCATGATTTTCCCACTGTAGCATACACCTCACATACGCCTTGATGTGTTGAATTGCACAAGTTGTTCCGTCAAAAATGCTAGTTAATGCAGGCAAATTGCACTTTGGGGGTATTCCTCCTAATTGTACTTCTTGTGTGAATGGAGTTTTTGCAGATTCTTCTATGGCTTCATCCAACTGCCTTCTACCTCCTTCTCTTCTATTATTTAGCATTCCTCTCATCTCCGCCAATTCTCTTAAGATTTTTTCATCTACACCAGGTGTTGATTCCATTGATATTTTAAATTATGCTTCTCTTCTCCTTCATTCTTGCCTGTTTTGTCTTGCAAAATCTTGATTTTCTCCTTCATCATCCTCGTTTTTCCTTCCTCTGCAATCTTCTCTTTCATGAATTCTCACATGATTATGCCTGTCAATTTCTCCTCTGTGATTTTTTTTATTTCTTACTAATTTTCTTTGTTGTCTTTCAGCTCTCCTTTGTGCCCTATCATACTCTTCATTGATGTTAACATTATTGCGATTTTGTTCGCGTCTTCTTTCTCGATTGTCATGATTATTCTGGCATATTGCTTCTTGGAGCTCTCTTTCCTCCACTTTTGCTCTCCACCTTTCTCTTTCGCAAGTTAGACGTGTTTGTTCAGCATAATATCTCTCGATTTCATCTTCAATCTCTTGTTGATTTCTTTGAATTTCTCTCCCACATAATATTCTCCATCTTTCTTCTTGATTTTCTTCGCCATCTTGATTATTTCGCTCCTGACGTCACCCATTCTCCTGATTCCTGTTGTTTTGTCCATTTTGGAGAATTTTGCCTTGTGGGATGTAGCGATCTTCAATTATTTCTCTCCTTTCGCGACGTTCTTCATTTGGATTTTGTATTTCTTCTCGATCTCTTTCTCTAATATTTTCCATAGGCGAATTTCGTCTTACTTCACTTCTAATTGATCTTGAACTTGATATTGTAGTAATTCTTGACCTCCTATTCTGTAATCTCATGTTTTCCATTCTCAACTCATGGTTTTTCCTTGTCAAATTTGTGCGTTCTTCTGCTTCTAACCTCCTCTCTTCGTGTATTCTTTGTCTTAATGCCTCTAATGCTTCAATTATTTCATTTCCATGAATTACTCCCCCAATTTCTTCTTGATCTTCCTCCACTTGTATATCATTTCTTAACTGTTGCTTTTCTTCCGCTTCATCTACTGAATCTGACTGCCAAGTGTGTACACTCACTCTGTCACAATCTATAGTTCTATTTTGTGCCAGTGTACGCTGAATTGGTTGTTGAATTTGATTTTCTCCATCATTTCTTGTATTCATTCTTGATGGTTATCCGGTTTCATTTCTTCATTCTCCAGCAAGTCTCTTACTCCTTCTAACAGTTGTTGGTTGTCTTGAATCATTTTTTCTTCTAGCCATCTCCTCAATCTCAATGAATTGTATGAAAATTATATGAAACTTTTCACCAACTACTCCAAATTCTTTCAAATCACAATACTAATCTTTATGCTAAGAACAACATCAATCCATGTTTCTAGCGCCATTATGTAGTTGCAGGAAATCCCACAATACATCCCTCACAAGAATTCATAATAATCAACACATCTTTATGATCAAGAACAACATTTTTTATTAATTGACTAGGTATCACCGGGGCCTTACGGCCCCGGATCAACCTGTTATTATAGTTTCAAGTGTACATATTTTATTTCTTTGTAACAACAGATTAAAAAAATGCTACATTTTAGTTAATGTATCCAAATATTTTAAAAAGAGTATAACTTAGGTTTAGTATCAATCACTTGAAATAGAGAAATCAAAAGAACAGATGGATACATGTTGGCAACCATAAATAAGTTTAGTTTAGTACGTAGTAGTGATAACAATGGAAGAGCAACAAATGAGGTGAAAAAATTTCTCTCGAACATATTTCAATATACCTAGAGAATGATACTAAAAAAAAAAAGTCAAACTGGGTCGAATCCATGAAAAATTAAATTGCTGATGCTTTACTGTGAAAGTACAATATGATAGTTCTTTTTAGCAAAACAAATGTGATTTACTTAACATGTGACTGTGAGCCTCATCTGGTCAATCTAAGGCGAGGCTACAGAAAGAACATGTAGTAGAGTGCAGGGACTACAACAACATGACACTAATGCATCAATATATCTAAGCTTCAGTTTAAAGAAATTGGTATATCAGCCTGCTCAATTTTTTTGAACTTAAATCGTATTCCAATTTATAACCGTCATTCGTTAAAGGAAGAAAAAATTACTAAGACCCTTAATGGTCTTTACATGTTATTTTTAATTTACTGAAGTTACTACTCTTCGTGAATTTATCATGCTCCCAATCAGGAATATGTATATTATAAGACCATTAATGATGTAGTGTATTTCATGTAATACATGTCGATAGTTGTATTATTGTATCATTAGACACCTAAAATACATCTACATTAAAGGAATAAAAAGTATTTCATGAATTACATACAGATAGAAAAAAATAATGTAGTACCGTTTCTGCTTATCTCCTAAAGATTGTCGTACATGCTTCAAGAAAAAAAATTTGGAATAACATTTTAAACAGGAGGAATTAAGTCAGTTTTGTAAAGGTGGATAACAGATTGTTGCATACTTAAAAGTGTATATGATAGCACTTTGTTTTGAACTTAGTTTGAACAGTAAATCGTATTTCTTCAACAAACAGACAGGTGTTAAAATACTTGATATTAACAAAATAATATGACAATAAATAACCAACGAAAAAATCATTGAGTAATATGATTTTATATAAAAAAAATGGATAGGGAAAAATTTAACCCTTATAAAGGAGTAAATCAATAATCTCAAACAAACAAATAATAAAAATCCTTAGATAGGTACATATCCATACCTATTGTAGTTTGCATTGGTACATGTATCACGTTCAACCAAATAAAGAAAGCAGTTGGGTTAACAGAATATGGTGGGGTGACGCCTAGGGTAATTAAGAGCCCGAAAACACAACAATCTTATTAGAACCCTAATTTATCAAAGGAGTGATTCAATGATTCGAAATAAAAACGAATCTAAACCATAGATATCATATAATAAATTCATAATTTAGGGATTGTTACAATGGGTTTCGAAATCCATACCTCTTCGAAGTACTACAACATTTTCCTCTTGAAGTTCTGCGAACCATACAAAAGATCTGTAATTTCTAAAACTGGAAAATTCAAACAAAAGTTATAATAATTTGTGGAGAGGGGAGAAGAGGAAAAAGATCAGGATTTGTATGACTTGCCCTAATGATACCACTATCGAATTGACGGCTCTTAATTATCCTAGGTGTCACCCCACCTTATTATGTTAACCCAAACCCCCCGCCCCATAACATTACTGAACTTTTATGGTCGTCCAAGCCAAAAACTCAATCCAGATGGTATGGACCACCAGATGAGCCTTCCATATCAATCCTGGCCACTGGGTGACTCTTTGATCACAAAGAAAAAGACTATGTTTTTCCATTTTCTTTAATCATCAGAATGTTCAGGTTTGTGTCGATGAATTTTCCTTTTTATCAAAAAGAAAAACATGAAGAATCAACACTATTTACCTCTATATACAACAGTAGGAACCAACAATCATGTCCATGCATCAATACTTACATGGTGACCAATCTGATTTGGTTGCTCAGTCCAAGGTTATATCAGGTAATCATTTGCACCCTAAGTGTAATACTCTCAGTAATGCATATGAACTCTAAGTGTAATGTAAGATCATATTTTCAGAGGAAATAAATAAATCATCTTTCGAATTCAGACAAATAACAGTTCATTTGTATATCAAAGATTATAATTTGTTATACGAAGCAAACAAGCAAGTCAATTTCTAACTCACCAAATCAACTTTAATTGAGTGGAAGGAAACTGCTGCTACCTCTATTGATAGATCATCTCCTGTCTTCTATTTTTGTTGTACACATATATGATTCTACTGTAATGATCTCCAATCCAATCTTTTTTAGATTCATAAAACTCAATCAGATAATACTGCGAAAATGTGGTCTCCTACCCATATTGTTCTCTATGTATATATTGTTCCAACTCATAATTGTTATCGGAATCCATTGTCTTTTTATTAAGGAAATAAGGGCTTCGTGTGTAGGGTTTCTTTTGTTGTGCCGTACCTAACATTGGTTTTTTGGTAATGATTTTTTCTTCATCTATTGAACTATTTCTTATTGAGAAATTTTAATTATATGCTGACGGTTTGAATTTAGACTTGTGATGAATCAATTACATGTTGTCCACCTCTAGTGACTAATAGTCTTTTGTCGTTGCAGAAACCTTCTTTTGGTGAAAGATTCCTCAAACCCATGATTGGGCAGCCAACTTTGATATCTAACTTGAACTATATAAGGCCTTCTGGGTAGATTTTAAACTTTGCAGCTCTCGCTGGAAAAGTATGGAATATTGTCAACATCATCTGCATTTAAGTTACTTATCCTTCGAAATATAATGAAAGAGATGCGTTATTAAAAGCTTCTCCAAGACCTTGTTCCAACTGTATATCTTCTGTTGGATTCCTACTACATCTAATAATGGATTAATTATTTTTGTCATCGGAAGCATGTAAGGTTTTAACCTAACCAAGTAAGAATGTCATATGTAGGAATCGAACCCATAACCACATGGTTCAAAACCGTGCTCTCTTTCATTTTGAGCCAAGCCATCAGATACCGTTTCTGAAATAAGTATGATATAATATATGAAGTAATACAAATTGGATTGAGCATATATTAGTAAGCATTACCTATCTCTAGACCCCGTGCAAATATTGTTGAACTTCGAATGTCTTGGAACTATTAAATTGGTAAACATCATAATGAAACTGGGAACATATGCTTATAGATAAAAATCAAATAAAATAACACCTTATGTTTCAATATCCTTAAATGTTAACTCGTTCAATAACAATCCCGTTAATATGGTATGGTGGGCATCGAAGATACTAAATGCAGTTAGTAGTCAAAAATTGAAAGACAATTAAATCTATGCAAAAATTTACCAAGCAAACTAAATTATTTAGAAAAATGTACCTAGAAATTACGTGAAACAAATTACAACTAAGGGTTTATCCCTTTTATCGTATCAGCTAAAACTTGAAATTTGTTCAGTGATATGTACAGGAGTGTGGAATTCTTTAGGTCTCTCTCTTTTTTTTAAAGCAGCAATCTATTAAATCTACATGTTTAAGTGTCAGTGACCATATGTTAGTAAAGAAATAATGCTCATGTAAGTATAATACTGCAAATTCCTACCGAGAAAGTAAAAGTAAAATCAAAACTAAAACCAAAACCCAAACCTAGTTACTATTACCAATTTTAATTATAAAAGAACTTCTCACATATAAAAATTACAAAATGTATAAAATAAATAAACGACTGAAAGAAAAAATAACCTATCGGTAAAATCAAATTAAATAATAAATCAATTTCTTATTAAGAAAATAATATTAAATAATAAAATCGAAACATAATAGATATTTAATCAAACCCTCGGCTGTAAAATGAACGCGCAATGATAGAAATGAAAAGTCAATAACCCAAAATTAGCTCAACAATGAAATTATATACAATTAGAAACCCTAATCAATTCAAAATTAAAAGTAAATAAAAATAAGATTAGGTATAAAATAATATCGTGTTCCATAATGTGACAACTTTACCTGATAGACATGTTTGACTAATTATTTCTGATTTTATGTTTTCAAATGGAATTAAGCAAGGGATCATGGAAGAATATCAATGACTCTGGACTTCGAGTCCTTATCCATCCAGATCAGAGAAATGTCACACAAACCTCATTGTAATCATCTGTTTCTGGTGCGAACCTCATAGATTGTAACATTTATCCTTAGATGATTAAGAGATTCATGATTAACAACCAATTATTTCTCAATTCAACCTTAGAAAGAGCTAATGTTTGAGCCTGAATCAGATAAGCAGTATTAAGTGTCTCCCAAGTAAAGTAAGTATATGTTTAAAAAAATTGTACTTGTTATAGTCGGGCTATATAAGTTACAACATCAAGCCATTATACAACCTAAGATTGATCTTTACCAAACATTTAAACTAACACATTGAGCGACGAAAACATCCTAGTTTTCTTTTTTAACTCCGGCTTGGTCTAATAATACATTCATTATCTCACAATCTATTAGATAAAAAACAACCACTAATATGAATTAGTAATTACTATGTTATACTTCAAAATATAATAAAGAGAAGAAAATGAGAAACGTCCATAAAGAGAACTCAAAAATAAGTTAGTTCCATTTTGTTGAAAGCTCGCCACCAACTGTTTTATGTAGACCTCAATTTAACTATTGAACTTAGGAACTGATCTATAACAGTAGATAAAAGTCGCTTGATGAATGTAAGTCTCTTGGAAAAATCATTTTTTTCTCATTCCATAATGTTTGAACTTTCGAAAACCTAATAGAGAAATTCAACTCAAAATATGCTTTTCTTAGAGTGGCTAGATTAATATGTATGATTTAAATGAGGTGGATGCTTACAGCGAGACTTAAATTAAGGTCATGCTTGGGAGGTGAAATCCTGTTTCGGAAGGCTACCGGCAAGGAACTTATTGCTGGATGTTATAATCCATAATCATGTTGTTTACTATGTTCTAAAAAAATAATAGTGAGGAAAGTAGGGTAATTTCAGGTTGACTTCAAAAACTACAAGTAGTTTTTCGGCGATGCCAAAATGTTTACCAATTTTTTATGATTTATTTTCTTCTTATTATCAAGGTTGTACGATATTCATTTGAGCGTCGAAAAAAATGAAAAACTATAAGATTGTTTATAAGTATATCAAGCTTTAGTGAATTATACTGCATCTGATTAAATAAAAAACTATCTCTCCAGCATTGATTTAAATTCAGCCTCAATAAGAAAATCGTATTACTTTATTTCAAGTTATTACCAACCTAACTCACAATAAGATAATGGCAGAACATTAAAATTGAGAATGATTATGCATGATAGCCCTCATAATTCCGAGTTATTCCTCTTTTGAATTTATTAAAATATTTTTGGGAGCAAAATTTCAAAGTCCCGTCTCCAAGTAGTATAACTATGAGTTCATTAGTCCTTGGAAATCCGTAATGTCTTACTCTTTTTTTGGGGGGAATGTCTTATATTTATATGGACGTCGTGATAGTTTAGGGAGACTTTAACACTATACTCAGAAGGATTGATATCTCTTAAAATCATGTACGCTTAACAACACTTGGAGCTGATATCATTAGTTCCTCAAGGAGTTTTCTGAATTATCATATTTTCCACCTAGCTGGGGATTCCTTAGACTCCTAATGAAGAGAGAATAATTAGGACCATACATATACAGATAAAAATAAATTGGCTTATTTCCCGCATCTAAAAGTAACATTACGATTTTCTTTCGTAGTTCTTTGTGTATCGAAAAACACCTCATACCTTCATCTTTTAAAACTCTTCATCTATTTTTCATCCAAGACTGATTTATACACTCGATACATATGCTATTGAATATGTTTTTGGGATAATGAATGGTCTTCATCATCGTCATAGAAATCTTTTAGTTTCTCAAGAGGTTCACAAAGCAAAGGATATTCATCCTCTCGTGACGACATCATCTCCTTAACTTTGGTTAACTCTTGGAAGAATTGGTTAGTAATTCATCAATCTCATGTAATATTCCACTATGTAAACATGTAATATCCATTGTTTCAAGATATTAACATGCGCCTAGGTTTTTTAGAACTTTAGAGTAACAATTCGATTTCCAGTGTACTCCGCAATTTATGTATCTTCCCCGCTATCATCATTTGATAAAAAGTCAAAAACCATATTTACCGTCTGACATGAAAGCTTACTTGATAGTATTTATATATATATATAAGCAGAAATGCATGCAACCTATCTTTAACACACGTACATATGCAAGTAAAAGTTACAAAAAGATAGAAAATGTAATAAAAATACTATGGTTAAATTATGGTATGTGTATTGTGCTAGAAAGTGAATCTGTATGTTCAATATCACATTGCTAGACGTATTTTTTCACATTAGTTGGTAAATAGGTCTGCAATCAAATTACTATTCTTAAGTTACTTAATTCTTGAAATAAATATCTTACATAAATAATTGATTTTATTTCTGTTAGATTTTCATGGCATTATCTAAGATAGCATTGCTATCTAAATTTTGAGAATAATATGAGTTGTCTGTTTATATAACCTAAGAATTCTAAAAATATATATTAATTTTTCAATAACATCTTGGTTAAGAATTCGTGCAAATCATAATAATAATATGAACATCCAGCTTTGATACCACAAATTAACATATAATCTAATTACAGGGTCCTCGCCCTCACTATATATTTTAGTTGTTTGGCCTCCCTCACATGCGTGCTGGACCAAAGTGAAACTACCAACTATAAGAAAACATGTGCTAAGACTACAAATCAAAATGGGGTTAGAGACTAAAAGATTTGATTACTTCCATGTTAACTCAAATGTCGTAGTGGACAAAAAAATAATTGAAGCGCCCAAAATCTTTTTGAAGGGTATATTCTTTTGGTTCAAACCATGAGTATTTCAATAACTCACATGTCGTAGCAGTAAAAAATACAAAAACACAGATAATTTGAAACCAATTTTTTTTTTTGAAGGGTATATTTGATTGGTTAAAATCATGACTCTTTGAGAATAAAAATTCAAACTCCAGAATCTCTAACATATTCAGCAAAGACATCAACCTATCTATTGACATGCAATTTTTCTTATGAACAAAATCTTCTAAAGGAGAATAAATTATCAGAGCTGACACTGTCATATTGATGAAAAATAGAAAGGAAAAAAAAATGACGGGGTTTTATTACTTAGGTTCTTATGAATTTTGTGAACCTGATTGTCGAGGAAAGACTCCTTTATGATAAATATGCAAAGGTTTCGCTCGAGATGAGCTATCATTATGTACCACGGGAGTGGGATCTGTAGATGAGAAAATATGTGTTTGAGGAAACTGAATACCCGCACTTTGTAAATACAAAAGTATACCTAAGTAATTTATATTGTTGTAATCCAAAGGTGTTTGAAAGAGAAAATATACATATGGAGTTGCAAAAAGTCGCTTGAAGATGAATTTAATGGGATCGATAAAGACACAGATAATCCGAAGGTGTTTGAAAGAGAAAATATACATATGGAGTTGCAAAAAGGCATTTGAAGATGAATTTAATGGGATCGATAAAGACACAGATTTTATTGAGTGTGTGATTCTAATTTTATTATTGGCTTACAATTAAAGATTAGGTTATAAATGCAAGTCAAACATTAATAGTACGAAAAGAAATTATCCATCATGCATCTATACCTACAACCACCTCAGAGTATACAGTACAACACCGAGGCAACTTTCCTCAAGATCTATGAAGGGTTGCTTATAGACTCTTCTGGAGTACAGTACAAAACTTAAACAAAGTATTTAATGTTTAGAAAGAAGGAAAGGTTTTATATGTTAGCATATTAAAATCCTCTGGGAAGCTGGCCAACCATATTTTTATTACCATATTTTCCCTATAGAAAGAGTTCTTACATCGGTGAATATGTTCTCCACAGTTATTAATCAACACTTTCAACAACTGTGAGAAAATATTTACATATATACGAAATAAAATTTCATAAGCCAATGTTGGAAACCAATTAGTTGACATGCGTTATCATGTTTTAAAAAAATGGCAATAGTCCATCTAAGACATTCACATATTCCACATACCTTATAACCTAATATAAATACTTTATGGCGATAAACCAAGAACATTGAAACTGAAGAGCGAGTGACAATGCAGATTCCTTTCCCTGTATAAACCTGCAAGTGAAAAAGCTATATCTTTCCAAAGCTTGCAAAAATGAAAAATGATTTAGTTTTGTTCAGCTACTCCACCATACATTTTCTTTTGATATAATCAAAGCAACACTTGTAGTATCGAAATAAGAAGTTTTATCGAGCTTAAGACTCAATTATACAAAACTTACAAAAAAGAGAGTAAATAAACATCAGACATAAACCGAAATCTAAGAACAAAGTGAGAAACTATTATCCAAAAAATTTATCATTTGAATAAGAAAGATATCAACAACATGAAAGAATCCAAACAACTCGTAAATTTTTCATTCCTATGCTAATATGTAGAAACTAATTACATGAATTATGTGCCGTCTGCGGGAACTGAACCCACAACTACATGGTTGTAAACCAAGTGATCTACCAATTGATCTAATACAGCAAGTAAACTATGTTAAAACCCTATAGTTCATGGCATATCATATACTTCCTTTCAGAAAGTAGAACCTGAACTTTTTTCTTATCTAAAATCAAATTGTCCTTGTGGAGAAATTCACCTATTAATTGCAAAATGAGATGTCTTTCAGTTTCCTTTCTGAAAAGGAGAAGTTTAACTATTAGTGCAAATTCCGTTGCCTTCAACTCTTGTCCTTTCAAGATAGATTTGCATCAAGCGTCTTCTCCAATACACGCGTACCGCAACCCAATAGAATTATCCAAACACAAATGGAAGATAAAATCATAAATATTTTTTTGATGTAAGTTTATACCAAGCACTAAAGATCCCTTCAATTTCCAGAAGAAGTGATTCAATGTCTAGAAACATATTAGAAAATTAGATAAAAACGAGTAGTCCTACCTGGATTTGAGACACGATAAGATACCCAAAACTGAAGTTCCAAGTCATTGAAAGCATTCTCCTAAAGTTCAGCATCTCCGATTGCTTCACCTTAGACCAATCAGTTCTACAATTAAAAATAAAAAACAAAAAATTTCCCTCATCTATGAAATAAAATTGAGATCGTCTTGAAGTTCAAATCATTATGAGAAAAAATTATTCAATCTTAAACCATCATACTATCTTTGTATCTAAGAAAGAAATCCAATACAATACCTAGAAATATCTTCTCAAGATTGAAAAAGAGTAGAAATTTTATCCTCATTTAGGCCCGTAATTCAGATGAGCTATATGTCATAGGCTCAATGTAGCACTTAATTAATACACTACTTTGCGGAAAAACTAACATATCCGACAACATTTTAAAAAGCATCAGATAATAAAAACTCTGAGAGTGGTGTTTTTGCAGCAAATGTGGTGATGAGTGCCTGAGAGATGTATCTATGATGGAAATAGCACACTGAGGAATACGTTGCAACTCCTGAGGTAAGCAATGTAACATTTATAATACTTCTAATTTGTCTACACTAACAATCTATTTTTTGTTCTCATTATGATTCCTTTAGTAAATCTTGAATAAAACGTGTAATGCAACTACTGAAACATTTACATATATGAACCGTTTACCTTCAGATACAATGTATCCTTCAAGAACAAAAGTTGATAGCAAGGTGAACGTATCCAACGTGTTCGCAAAAAATGTTGTTTGTCCAGGTGCTGCTATGAGTCGGAAAAGAGATAAAGCCATCTGATGAATACCAAACAATGCCAAAATTGCTGGAGGAATCTACACAAACTTAGAAAATAAAAAGGTCAAATAGGTAAGAACGAAACTCTACCAGTGGATCAAGTAACCATTTCAAAGTAAGAGCGGAAGTGTGCTTACATACTAGCTGTAGGTGCAAATCCAATTGTGCAGCAAGTAAGAATGGTTTATATTGCAACTTACACGAATTAAAAAGGGATCCTAAGGTCCCAGATAGTTAAAAGCATAACATCTCTCTGCATATTAACGAAACAACGGTTACACAATTTGAGATTTTTAAAATATATAATTACTGCTCAACTCTACCTTTTCGAATACATCTTGAACCCGCTAGAGAAGTTCAGGTGTTCCCCCTGCAGCTTTAATTATTGCCAGCGGGTGCAGTGGTAATGCCGCTCAGGTATTCCATTTCAGTTATGTTACAGTATATTTACATACCTAGGGAGCTATAGGGGAATGAAAAATTTAGTTACTGTAGGGGTGATTCCTGATTAATTAACAACCGAAGTTAGTTTTTCATCTCAATTCTTGTAACGTTAAGTTTTCCTAAGTAGAGTTGAGTATTTATCAAAAAAAGAAAAAAAAAAAAACATTTCACTTGCTATAGTTGCACTGCATAAGTCACAATTTCATAGTCTCATTGAAGCCATTATACAATCGAAGATTGATCTATACCATACATTTAAAATTGAACACATCTGACAACAGAAACATCCTAGGCCCCAGGAAAACTGATAATGTTATAAAATCAACATGGAAATACAAATTACCTAAAAAAGAAACTAATATGAAAATCTCACAATCGACAATGCCCCCTCGCCAGTTTAAGCTAAATTCCATGAACTAAACTACTAATGCATGATCTTGATGACTCAAAATCCTGCTTCACATGAAAAAATATAGCCAAAGTCATTATTATTAAGTAACTAAGTCAACAATGTTGCTTAGTTAGCATATGTGCAATTGAAAATCCAAAACAAACAGCACCTACACCTCAACAATGACAATGAAGTGTTGTTTCCTACGTAACTCCCCTGTCCATTTTGTATGAGCATAGAAGTTTATTTACGTGGATGCACTCCCCAATTTATTTTGCATGAGCCAAGGGAAATAAAAGATAGTTCTTAACCTTGGAAAGCTTCTTTCTATAATATTCTCAAAACCATTTTTGCTTCTAGTTGAATTTCCGACCAATATTCCTGCAATTCCACTCAAATTCCGCCATAAATATCAATTCTCAACAATAATACCCGTAGTTGCAGGAAATCCTACACTACACCCTTGTTAAGAATTTGTAATAACCAACTCAAATTTGAAGATTAAGAACAACACTTTATTATTTGATTTTCAGAAATTTTTACAGGAAATATAAAAATTCAAGAATACAACTTTTCTCTTGAAATTCTCTCTCCTCCAAACTTTCTCAACTCTAAAAAATATATCATCCTTTCCTAGACATATTGGGTCTCTATTTATAGGGTAGTTACATAATGGATGACAACTAAGTCTTCCTTTTATCTCGGATTTATATTGCGATCTTCATCGTGACAACCATGATTTTCCTTCTCGCTAAATTTATAATTATCGCAGGTCAACACATGCTCTTTATGCGTTTCTTCATTCGTCAGTCATTATGTCATTCCTTAAGCAATTCTGCAACACTCGTCAAATGTTGTTGAAGCACTCGCGATGTTCTCGCAGAAATGTTGTTAATATCGCAAAAGTGTTGTTAATATCACAGGAATATCGTTGTGGCGATATTCTGGTCCTACATCTTGCCTCTTCTCATGTCTTTTCTGTGAAGAAGAGAAGATTATGAGAATCCCAGACTCTTCATAGCGCTCGCAACTTCTTTTCTTTCCATATTTTCTTCTCGACAAGACTCCGTTAATTTATCTTAACCGCCTACACGTGTTGTAAATTCACCTTTTTACTGACACATCTCTACTCAACAAGTCATTCCCTTTTGCTTATAAAAGGTAGAGTTAGACTTCAAAACTAATTTTCTTCTATTATTTCTCTATCTTCTTCATCTTTTTATTTTGTCTTCCGTCTGCAACTTTTCTTCTTCTTCATATTCTCCTGCTACTGTTCTAATGGAGTCATCAAGGTATGTTTTTTTATTATAATCTTTATTTGAGTCAATTTTTACTCTTATTCTTCGATCTTCTCTATTTGATCCTTCATAACTCATGTATTATGTCTTCTCTTTAGCGGAACTATCCCTAACACCCAATCCTCAATTCAAAACCCTAATGCTCGCAAAAGGCCAACTGATAAGAAGAAGAGGAGTTCTGCGAATGATAAGGTGGTAAGAAACATATCCTATTTCTTAATAACAATATTGTTGCCTATGTTTCTTATCTAAGTTATTATTCGCAGAATGTTGAGAACATCGCTAATCCTCCCAAAAGACCTCGTCAATTTAAAGCTCTTGAGGATTATTTCATCATCCCCACATTAACATCTGCGAAAGTTATTCCCACACCCTCGCGATTGGATCCTCTTTCTTTTATCTGCGACAATATCACTGCCAACACCTCTATTTCTTCTGTTTCTTTGACAAATCAAGCTCCTGAAATTGTTGTGACTGAAACTCCTTTTAGCCCTTTATTGCCTTCAACTGTTGTTTTTCCAAATACTCCTCCTTCTGATAATACAACCATCGCAAATGACTCAAATCTTCAACTTGCCCTCGTTACTACTTCACCCTTTGCGTCTCTCCCTTCATCAAATGAAACCTTAGCAGGAGTTGATGTTGCTTTTAAAATTTTATCTAACATTTTAGACGATGCTAGAAAATATTCTACTGACTCTCTCCAATATGAAGTTTGCGAGACTTTACTCAAATATTTTGGATCTGATAGTACTGCTTCATGAGCATCTTTAGAAAATGAAGTTGAAGCTCTAAGAAAAAGCCTTCAAGTCAAAATTTCTGAATGTGATACTCTGAACCATATGCTTCGCAACTCTTCACTTAACTGCGAGAATCTTCGCAGAATAAATGACGAGATGAAAGGTATAATTTTCTTGCCTATACCCTTTGGTTTTTCTATTTTTCTTTCACATCCTCTTGTACTCAAGTCTCCTTCTTAAATTCTTGGTTCATATATTAGTTTCAAATCAGACTCGTTTCATGGAAAGACTTAAATTTGAATCTATCGCTGAAGAAGCTCGTGTTGAAAGACATTCTTGGATGAACCAGTATAATAGATTAGATAATCTCTACACATATTCGATCGATCAAATATATAATCTTACTAATGAGAATAATCAACTATCGCAAAGTCAAAATTTATTAAGTAACGAGGTTACTCGTCTCTCATATTTGTTAACCAAGTCTAACTTGGCGGTAGAATCTTTATCAGATGAAAATAGAACTTTATCCCAAGAGAAACATAGATTTTCAAGATTGATGGCGATTTCTTCGCAGCAATTGAGTAATCTACAAAGAATATGTGATAATCAAGAGCGATCTCTTCGCTCCCTTAAAGACGAACTCAAGGAAGTAACTTAATCATCTGCCACTGAGAAGGATAAACTTATTAAGGGTAGATTAACTCTTATCTTAAATTCCAGCAAGCTTCAAGATCAATACTCCCAATTAAAGAAATCTCATTCTTTATTAGCAAAGGAAAATTAGTATCTACGCTCCAAAGAAGAAAACATGAAATCTCGTCTGAAGGGTATGGTTGGCGATAAATTTGATGACGCTATGAACCAATGGGAGAACTGTTTCTTTACATTAATCCAAAACTTAACCTCTCAAAAAGAAGGTAGTCAATTGACTGCCTCATTTGTTGATCTTCCTGTCAAATTTTACGTTATGTTTCTTGCGAGATCTTTGTCTGAATAATATTTAATCATTTTTGTTGCTCGCAGAATCTGAAAGAAGTCTTCATTCTACCATCGTTGATCTTACTGATAAGTTTGATAAAGTTCGCAAAGAAAACATGATTCTCACTTCTGATCTTATAGAAGCTCGTGATAAGGCAGAGAGAAGACTTGATTATCTCGAGTACTTCAAAAATATAGAGATTAGAAATCGTGACAGAGGTTTCCTTCGTAAGGTTCACCTTAGTGCTGAAGTTCTTGTGAACGATATTCTGATATCCCATTCTCTCCCTCCTGTATCTGTTCTTCCTATAAAATTTGATGATGATGAAATACCTCTTCCCATGGACAAGGATTTAGAATATGTACCCGTTGAACAAGATGTTGAAGAGGATATTTCTCAGGATAAACCAGAAGAAGAAGAAAAAAGTTCTCCCAGAGAAGGAGAAACTCGTAATGAGAAAAATGTTGGTGATGCTGATAATAACAGTAAAAATCCTGAGTCTGGCGAGACCATCGCTGAAGCTTGAATTTCATTCTTGCTTTTTTTTCCTTCTTCTTTCTTGCGAGCAATGTAACTTTTGCAACTTTGAGAATTCAATATTTAATTTTGTTTATTTTGAATATTCTCAAGGAAGATAATGAGATCTTATTTATTAATTCCCCTACTTGCCCTTCATTAATTTTCTTGAGATGTTGAATTATTTCCTGTATTTTCTTTTTGCGAACTGTGTGACTATACCTCTTACGAAAGTAGGAATATATCTGCGATGTAATGAATTCTTGCGATATTCTGAAAAATTCCGAAGAAAGCTGCCTTCTCATATATTCTCCTGCGATGAACAAATATTTCCTGCATTCTGAAAATAGTTAATGTTTAATATTATTATGTTGGTCTTATTTTGCCTTCCTAGTTAAAGGTCTTACTTTGCCAAACTTTTCTTTCAGCGACAAAATCGCAGGACGTCTTTACATTTGTATGTAAAAATCCATTGATCTTGCCTTATCCTTGTTTCTTCAAATTTTCTGCGACAATATGATAGGTCTATATCCTCTTGCGAGAACAAAGTCCTATGACATTGCCGTCTTGCGATGAAATCGCATGACGTCTTTACACTTTCATGTAAAAACCCATTGATCTCATCTTAAGTTTTCTCTTTTGGCTTGTTTCCTTTGTATAATTTTCGTCACGCGACAATATGACAGGCCTAAATATTCTTGCGATCTTAAAGCCCTATGACATTGCCGTCTTTAGACACTTATCAGCTCCCTAATGGAGGATGCCGCCCTTATCTTTCCCCTGGTTGCCACTTCAAGGAGGGAACATCGGCCATACAAGACTAGTTCCTCCCATCCAGATTTTCCAACAACCAGTTGTTTTCGCCGCCTCTTGTCCTTTATGCCTATATGGCTTATAGTTACAAGACTGCACCTTAAGTGGGGTTTTCTTCGGGCCGAGTGCATTATAGCCAAGACTTTCCAAGGATGGCCAAGGTAGTTTCGTACGCCCCGGGCACCCTTGACTCAACTGTGTACCTCGGCGCCTTGGTCATACTCTGCACTCCTTAGAAGAGGTTCTTAGTCGTCCAACCAGGGTATAGCCTTATATAGTTGGAAATTCAAGATCCCTCTCCTGGATAGGTTTTCTTTAACCCCAACATCTTCATGACTCAGGTTCCAGCAGCGGTATAACCTTATCCCCGAGTCACGTAAAGAGATACCCCCTTATATGACGCACTATTAGGTCTTACATTTGCCTCTTGCAAAATTTTATTCGCGAACTAGGGTGCACGCCATAAAGGTTCGTCCCATTCTATTAATCTCTGCGAAATTTTAATTCGCCTTTCTTGCGATTATGCTCGCAGCTCTTGTTTTGCTTTGTTATCAGAAGAACCTCGCAGTTGTAACAGAGAAAAAATAATTTATTATTTGTTTCATCATACTACGTACCAGTATCTCTTATCTTGCAGAAGTTGTCATTGATAATACCTTTTCAGAAATAATTTATTCCATGGTCTATCAAGTCTTTGACCAACATCTCTCCCTTCAGGGTCCATTAGTTTGTATGTCCCGGTTCCAACTATCTCTTTAATGATGTACGGTCCATCCCATTTTCTCACCAACTTTCCACCATTCTCTCGCTGATAACTTGGTGTTTCTCGCAGCACTAAATCGCCAGGTTGAAACTCACGTTTCTTAACACGTTTGTTGTACTCGCGAGCTAATCTTCGCTGGTAATTTTCCATATGTTGTAAAGTCTTTTCTCTTTTTTCTTCTAATTCGTCTAATTTATTTAAAATCATTCCAGCACTTAGATTTCTTTCCCAAGCCTATCTTTTTGTTGTAGGAATAGCTACTTCTGTCGGTAACACAACTTTAACTCCATACGTTAAACAAAAAGGTGACATTCCAGTAGATTCCCGTCTAGTTGTATTGTAAGCCCATGTTGCATTATGCACCTGTTCGCACCATGCTCTGTGGTATCCTTCTAGCTTATTTTTTAAGATGTATGTGATTGTATTATTAGTTGCTTCAGCTTGACCATTTGCTTGTGGGTATAAAGGAGTAGATTTTCCACACTTTATCTTAAATGCATTGAGTAGCAATTCTATATTCTGCCCCTTCAAATTGCTTTCCATTATCAGACACCAAGTGTGCTGGAATCCCAAATCTGCAAATTATATTCTCAAATATGAATGTAAAAATATCTTTATCGCGGATATGTTGTACTGCCTTTACTTCTCCCCACTTTGTGAAATAATCTGTTGCGACAATTAGATATCTTCTTTGTCCAGAGACAGGCACAAATGGTCCCGCAATATCTAATCCCCATTTCCCAAAAGGCCATACACTTGTTGAAGATGATAATAGTGCTCCTGGTGCATGTATCTTCTTTCCATATCGCTGGAAATCTTCGCAACGCCTTGAGAGTTGTTTTGCATCTTCATGCATATATGGCCAGTAATAGCCTTGCATTTTTGTTCTATATGCCAAAGATATTCCTCCACTATGATTACCAGCATCACCACTATGCAACATCTTTAATATTTTTTGTCTTTCCTCCCTCGTCAAACATCTTAGCGATGGTCCACTAAAAGATCTGCGATATAATACTCCATCTCTTAACTCATAATTGGTTGCTCTACTTTTTAATTTATGTGCCTCTAATCGATTTCTTGGGATTTCTCCTCTTTCCAAGTATGCATGAAGATCTGCTCGCCAATCTGTAATGTTGCACTTTAATTCTTCTTCGCCAACTTCTACCATCATCACATCTTCCTCTTCTTCTTCCTTGTTTATCGCTGGTAATAAAAGTGTTTGAATTTTTATGCATCTCGCAGATGGATTTGTCATCATACTGGATATGAAAGCAAAAGCATATGCGAGCCTATTATCTTTTCTTGATATGTGTCTCCATTTTATTTTTGGAATTCTCACAGATAATTCTTCGACTAATCTTTTATACTTTCTCAAAGATGGTTCGTTTGTTATGTATTCTCCTTTTGTCTGGCGAATAACCAATTGTGAATCGCTGGTGATTCTAGCATTTTCCAACTTCATTTCTACCACAAATTTTAAAGCATGAATCACTGCCTCATATTCTGTCTCATTATTAGTGGATGCAAATTCCAATATAAATGAAAAAGTTGTTTTTTCTCCTTCTGGCGAAATAAAAACAACTCCAATCCCATTTCCTTCTCCATTTGACGATCCATCCACCAATATCTCCCATCTGTCGGGTTCTGTTAATAGCTCTTTTGGATCTCCATGTTCCTCTTCTATATCCATCATCTCTTCCATAGCTTCATCATCTTCTAAAGGAAATTCAGCTAAGAAGTCTGCGATAACTTCTGACTTTGGCGAGGATAAAACTTCATATTGGATATCAAAGTGTCCTACTTGTGCATTCCATCTCTCAACTCTTCCTGATCTTTTTGAATTTTTCATACCGATTCAATTGGCACTTTTGTTAACACTTTGACCTTATGTGCTTGAAAGTAGATGCGAAGCTTAAAATTTGCATGCACCAATGCTAGAATTAGTTTCTCAATCTTTGAATAATTTCTCTCTGCAGAATTGAACGTTTCTTGATGTAATAAATTGGTTTTTCTACCCTCGCATCTACTCGCAAGCAACACAACACTTAGCGCATATGTGGTTGTTGTAGAGATAAATCAATAGTTCTTCACCCGGTTCAACTTACAGTAAGATAGTTATGTTCATTAAATGTTCTTTTATTCCTTGAAAAGCCTTTTCACATTCATCTGTCCACTTGAATTTTGTTCCCTTCTTGAGTATATCGAAAAAATGTTTGCACTTGTCTGAAGATCGCGAGAAGAATCTTCCTAGCGAGGCTAAGAGTCCATTCAATTTTTGCACATCTTTTACCGTCGCAGGCGTTGGCATATCACGAATTGCTTGCACCTTTTCCGGATCAACTTGTATTCCTTCTTTTGATACAATATACCCCAGAAAGTTTCCTGAAGTTACTCCAAAAGTACACTTATCGGGATTCACTTTAATATTAAATTGTCGCATTTGATCAAAAATCTCTTTCAAATCTTGCACATGATTCTCAGCTTCTTTGATTTTGATCAGCATATTATCTACATACACTTCTAATGTTTTATGGATCCACTTTGCAAACACCTTCTCCACCATTCTTTGATACGTTGCACCAGCATTTCGTAAGCCAAAGGGCATCTTTGTATAACAGTATAATCCTCTTGGAGCAAAAAATGCGGTATGTTCTTGATCTTCTTCAGCGAGAGGGATTTGATTATATCCTTTATATCCATCCAACGAAGATATTCTGGAATTTCCCGCTGCTGATTCAACCATCTGTGGGATATCTGGTAACGGAAAACTATCTTTAGGACAAGCTTTGTTTATATCATTGAAATATATGCAAATTCTTATCCCCTTGTACTTCTTTGGGACCACCACCATATTTGCAATCCACTCTGGATATTTTGCTTGCCTTATAATTCCTGCGTCGAGCATCTTCTGTAATTCTTCTTCTATTTGAGAATGGTATGTTGTTGCGATTTTCCTTATTCTTTGTTTAAATGGTCTTATATTTTTGTTGATTTCTAATTTATGACATGCTATTGACGGATCTATCCCTGGCATCTCATCCATGCTCCACGCGAAGATATCTTTATATTCTCGCAAGAGATTTATAGTTCTTTCTTCCCAATCTGCCTCCATTCTAGTCCCAATTTTCAGCATTTTAGGCTCTTCTTCACTCCCAATATTTATTTCCTTTGTTGGTTCTGTTGCAGTATAATTGGCTTCAGCTTCTCCCATTGGTGTTGGTGTTTTCATAACTCTCGCGAGTTCATCTCCTTCTCGCGAGATTTCGCTGGGTATTCCTTTTCCTTCTTTTGTTCTTATCACGTAAACTTTAAATTCTTCTTCCTTCTTTGTTTCTCTCGCCAATTTTCTGCGAGCCTTTCGCAGCTTTGGACGTTCTTCACAATTTCTTACTTCAATTTGGTAACACAATTTCGCAAAATTTGTGTCCCCTCTAATTTCTCCAATTCCACTAGGTATAGGAAATTTGATGCATTGATGCAATGTTGATGCTACAGCCTTGATTGCGTGTATCCACGGTCTTCCTAATATCATGTTATACGGTGATTCCACGTCTACCACACATAACATTACTTGTGTTTAAATCTCTCCTAGTGGAATTCGTACCACTATCCCGCCTTTAGGTTTTGTTAAAGATTTTCCAAAGCCATGAATATGATATGTTGAATAAGACATTTCTTCATCCTTATATCCCATTTTCTTAAAAGTATGATAAAATATTATATCTACAGAACTTCCTGCATCCACCAAAGTTCTATTCATAACCCATTCTTCTACATATTTTATTGATTCCTCCTTTCTCATTGGTATAGTGGATACCGTGATTACCAATGGAGATGTATGACTTAGATTTTCTTCTCGGTATTACATTTCTTTGTAAATGTGATCTCATGCTTTTCCCAATCTTTCAATGGTGATATTTTTTCCACCGTCATAATTTTCCTTCCTTCAAAATCCCGTTTGTGTATCTTCCCCTTAATATTTTCATGAAATCTATCAATCATTGTTCTCGTTACCATACCACACTCCAATTTTCTACAATCATCTTTGATTCTAACCATTCTTCCTTCAAATATCTCACCGATTTGTTTTATGATTTTCTTAATCTTGAACAGTTCTTGTTTTCTTCTTCACTTTTTTTCTATGATTTCGCTAATTCAATCCCTTGTTAAGAATTTGTAATAACCAACTCAAATTTGAAGATTAAGAACAACACTTTATTATTTGATTTTCAGAAAAGTTTACAGGAAATATAAAAATTCAAGAATACAACTTTTCTCTTGATTTTCTCTCTCCTCCAGACTTTCTCAACTCTCAAAAATACATCATCCTTTCCTAGACATATTGGGTCTCTATTTATAGGGTAGTTACATAATGGATGACAGCTAAGTCTTCCTTTTATCTCGGATTTATATTGCGATCTTCATCGTGACAACCATGATTTTCCTTCTCGCTAACTTTATAATTATCGCAGGTCAACACATGCTCTTTATGCGTTTCTTCATTCGTCAGTCATTATGTCATTCCTTAAGCAATTCTGCAACACTCGTCAAATGTTGTTGAAGCACTCGCGATGTTCTCGCAGAAATGTTGTTAATATCTCAAAAATGTTGTTAATATCACAGGAATATCGTTGTGGCGATATTCTGGTCCTACAATACCACTACTTCAAGAATTAGGGTATAAGTACTTATTCCATTAGGTCTGATATGAATTAACATATCAAGTAATTGTTGAGTTAGAATGAACAACAACAGATCATTCAAGCACATCAACGAAGCAACCCCTAATTAATATTCGTTGCATAATGTTAATGTCAACTTGTTGTAATAAAAGGACCCATATGGGTAAAACTCACCTGCAGAACTCGTTATGCACATTTTCACAGCCTCAATAGTTGAGATCCCGATCTACTGATTAGATCTTTCCTTTGAAAAATGATAGTAACCAATACCACTTGATCTCTAATGGTTGTGTTGTGTTTTTTTGACTCTTCGTGTGTATGTCCACAAATATTCATTTTGCTACATAGTACAACTTATGTCATAATGTCCTAATTTGATCACCAAACTTCTTCATTTGATCCAGTAAAACAAAATAGTTCAAGTTTATTATACAATGTACATGGTTTGATGCTACTGTCACCAATTATAGGCCGAGAGAGCCTGGCGTGAATCGAACACGCAACCTCCTGACAATGATGTCAGGACTGCGCCACAGATCCATATAAGTATGATTCTTTTCAAGCAGAGTGTTTCATAAGCATGCAATCTATGTAAAATAATTTATAATACAGGGTGGTGATAACATATTCATGCCTGTCATGTAGCTGGGCTGTATAAAATGCAAAATCAATAGGCTGAAGATGCATAAATCCATGTAGTGGAGAGTAATAAAGTAGTGTGACTTGATTGAATGGGGAACATAAAAAAAAAAAAAAAATTGGAGACCAAGTCATCGGTAAGAACAGTGATAAAAGTATAGAAATCTAATTTTACTTATAAGTAATACAGGATAACATGCACAAATAAACTAACCTCTACTGCATTGATTTAATGTTATGGAACACTATATTGTCCAGGGGTAGCGAATAATGTTACAGCAAAATTATATATTGGATCTTTGCAATTTGATACTAAAGTAGAGAATGCTAATGATATAGATTTGTTTAAAAACTTCCTTCGAAGTGCTTAACCTACAAAAATGAGAAGCATCGAAAATATACCAATGTATTCAGCAAAAAATTAAATTAGCTCAGTTCCCCCATATCTTTAATTATCTGATTGAAGCATTCAAAAAGATCACACTTGGTATCTCCACATATTTGAGCTAATGGGAGTATTCAAGCAAGTCAGTTACATAAAACCTTCTAACAACCTGCACATGGCATAAAGAATAAAATATAGGTATACAAAGAACACTGTAACTAGTGAACTTTTAGACTATTGTTCAACATAAGGATTTATTATGCTACAACAACAAAAAAAAAAAAAAAGGACTGATAGTCAACATTGATTCATGGTATGCTAGTTGTCGGCGATACAAAAACAACGTTTAAGTTTTTAGCAAGCTGTCCAGCACTAAATGCTGGTAAATAAAGAGCCATATATGCAACTTGGTGCACGTTTTAGTATAAACAATGCAACATTTCATATTTGACACTGACAAAAAACATGTTCTTATGCAAGCGTGATACAACAACAATGCATAAAAAAACTGGAAGAAAGAGAGTTATACCTTTTGTCTCTTAGAACAAACACCATATGTCCAATCAGCAATAGAACCTAAATCCATCCATCTTCCACAAAGACCCCAGAGAATCATCAAATCCAACTTTTTATTTTATCGCCAACTATCTAACAGCTTTCGAGCATGGTATGGGTTCTCCTCTCACTTCCTCAACATCCATGGTTTTGTTACCCCCTTGCAGAATCATTTTATACTTTCAGTTTCCTTTCTAACAAAATCAATAAAAATGTGTCTAGATAAACCCTACAAGTAAGTATGGCATTGTATCAGATTGTAGGACAACAAAAAAAAAATAGGTAAGAAATTAAGCAATTAAAAAAAAAATTACAACATACCTGGTATATCCATTTTAAAAACCTTAATAGACTTCATTGAAAGCCTATAATTGGCATTCAAATGCTATGTCTAAACCCTTGTTTAGCTTGACAAATTTTAAGACCAATCATCTAAGAGATAATCAAATGCATAAAAGACCATACATTCTCATGTGCGACAGATATGAACCTAAAATTTCAACCTTCGAATGATTAAAAAATATGATACCCAATGTGGAAATTCATTAGCTAGAATACCTAAGATCGATCTATCTCAAAGTGGACAACTCGCAACGTAAAGACTTCAAACATAGAGGTGCCCTTAGTGACATCAAATGAAAAGAAACTCCTGAATCTAAAGAAACCAAAACAAAAAAACATAAATCACAGAAACCAAACAGAAATTGCAATACAATCTTCAATGCCAGAGCGATGTATTGAGTCAATGATGTTATTCTTACACTATAAAACGATGCCAAAAACTGGATTATGCGTGTGTAAATTTATAATTAAATTCAGTTAGTGTATGTAATATAAAGATCAAATAGACAAACACAAACAAATTTCAGTTATGCTTAAGTGGTATCTTTCCCTATACGACACTCATGAATCATGATACATCTCCAGCAAAAGACGAATGAATAAAAACATTTTAATATACATCGACTTGAGCTAGTCGCTATTCAAAAAATAGGATCATATAAGAACAGGTGCATCGAATATCTCAATCGAAGCCCCTTGCATCATTGGATTACCACTTCCTGCTATAATAAACAAAGAAGAGCTTTTATGCACATTAAGATTCAACTAAAAGCTGAAAAAACAAAACAAACTTTCTCCAAAGCAGAAATGTCTAACCACATAGTTATTGGTAGTAAGAAAATATGTAATTGAGTTACTTCGGCAGGAATCAAATGGAAGATGGGCTGATGTTGCAGTGAAAATTACAGTTACAATTGCACAACTACAGATGGTGGAGGAGGAGCAACATCATCTCCAGCAACAACTATGGCTGAGACGGAAAGGTAAAAATCCCTAGAATTTTCTAAACCCAGAAAACCCCAACTTGGAGAATAACCCAATACCCTGAATTGCAACATCATTACGAATTTTATTAGAACCCATAAATAACCCAATACCCTTCATTATAAAATTCAGAAAATTGATACAGAACAAACTAAGACTAACCTAATACCAATGGTCAGTGCTATAGTTTGCTTCGAAAATGAAATCGATAATAAAATCACTTTTGTTATTGTGCGAGAAATAATTTTCAACATTACTTGAACTTGGTTAGTGTGTGAGAATCATTTACAATGAAAACCGATATGAAACTTACATGTCTAACCGAAGAGGATAGAGGAAAACATGAGCGCTGCTGGTGTTATATTCCCTTCACCTGCTTATGTAATGTCAACATCAATATTACTCCTTACCAATTGATGCCAAAATAACACATAGTGATCAGCTTAAATGGAAGAATAAAGAACAGGAGGACTTAATAGTATCTGAAGTGAGTGAGAAGACCACAGTATTCTTAAGTCTTAATGCACAACTTTCGTTATTTCCAGAACACTTATAAAGCAGTACAACAATGCGCTCTAAAATCCAATCAAGCAACGGAAGCTAAAGCAACCCACTTGAGAAATTTCAATGGCAATTAAAGGAAATCGGGTTCACATGGCTGAGAGTATTTACTCTGAGATTAATATTCCTTTCGAGTCTTGGTTTTCAATTAAATTCAGTACATCTATGCTAAAATTTTAATGGCTTAAAAAGACCTCATGCAAGTTTGATGTAGAGTCCAGCCCTTGTGAGTGAGATTTTCATCCTCTCCCTAGCCTTAATTTCTCCAAACAACTCTTTTTTTTCCACCAGCTCATCAGTTGTGTACTTCATCTAAATCTGCCCACCAAAAGATACCTTCAAATCTTCAACCACAGGCAGATAGGATTCCCTAGGTTTATAATCTCCTCAACTCCATAATGCTATACATCAAGAATTCTTTTGATAGTATTCAAGAATGTTCTACACTGTACAGTATCGAGAAATACATTAAAGAAAGTTCCAAAAGACTCACTTGATTAGGAACATAACACGGTGGTGTAGATTGTATTCTCTTGTAAGTTTGTGCATTTGCAGGGCGATCGACCTACTTGTAATGGAAACTTTCGAAGGGTTAAGGATAATAAAACATTACTTTTCATTCAATTGCTTTAATGACTACTAACTCTATTTTGGAACAACCTGCAAAAAAAAGCAGTATTAAGCTAGCATTAGCATTGTTAAGGATATAAATTAGCAATGCTGTGGAAAATGATGTTCGAAGTTCTTGTACTTTCTGGAATCCTAATAAGGATTCTCAGCTACACTTCTATATAGTTATTATATTGACGCGCCTTGGCTGCAATGTACTAAACAAAAATAAAACAGACCTTGATAATCCTGCACAAAAAACAGAATTGGTAATCCTGCACGGAATACAAATCATTTTAATTTGGATACTAAGTTTTAATTTATAAGAAAACAGACCTTGTCAACATCCATATGACTAGGCTAAAAAGGGAAGCGTAATCTAAAACGTGGGTGACTAAAGAAAAACGTTTGAATTATATTAAAATTTTGAATGCTTATACCAACAATATAAATAATATTACAATTTTCAGATATAAATGCTTTCCCCTTGTCATCCGATGCCTGTTATTTTAAATGCTTATACCACCGCAGATAGCACTGTAATATATACAATTTCATTGTCTTCAGTTAAACGTAATCATAGGCAAATTACCCATAAGAAATTCTGAATGAACTTAGAGTAACTTAACTCACCTGAGATGCTTGGTGCCAGAATTCCATCATCCATAGCTACGGAACTCCATAAGAATTGGAATGACTTAATTGTTTCGTAGTGTCTTTAATATTTTAAGTTCTCCTTAATTGGCTTGATGTTGTGTTCAATTTATAGTTGGATAGCTCCCTGTCTCTGGCTTCTAATTAGGTATTAAGCCTTCCTTCGCGTAGCGACATATCAAGTCAAAAGTTCCTCTTAAAGTTGTCAATAAGTTGTCATTGTCAACCTTCAAATGTTGAAATACTTATACGTTTGCAAAGTGATTCATTGTAACAGTGCAAGCCATATAAATGACCTAATATGACCTAGAAAACAATTATGAAAGAATTAGAGAACTTCTTGAAAGATTGACAACAGAACTTTCTCCATGTACGGGGCCCGGTCAGTAATGTCGTTTGGGGTAGATAGTCTGGTCACCCTTCATTACATAGGAATTTGTTATAGAAATAATTTTACTCTTTAGTGCTTTAGATTTAGACTTATTCCAAGAAATTAATCTATAAAATAAAAAATTCTTACCTTTCAATCTCCATCACTACCAAAGCAATAGGCCATAGCAACCACCCCCTCACCTGACCAAGATACTCTCTTCAAATCTCTTTTCAATATACTCCCTTCCCCTTCCCGTAATATCGACATTATACCTTACAGTGGATGCCAAAGTTACACACAATGAGATTAATATACCACACGCAAATTTATATTTATGATTGATTATTATACCTTACAATGGATGCAAAAGTAACACACAGTGATATTAATATACCACATGCAAATTTAAATTCATGATTGATTAGGATAGTGAGATATCATTTTTAAACTATAGGTCCTGTACTCAATGTCCTTATACTTTATAGTCCATTATTATTGGTATTCTTCATTCATTGCAGTAAAAGAAGGTTGGACAGTAGTATGACTTTTTCTGCTACGGTAACAGGATACTTGATAAGAAAGAACTATGGAACTCACATGTATTGTTAATGTTATCCGGAAGAAGAAAGACGACCAACAATAACATAATGGACATTTTTGCACTTAACAGTGATTGATGAATAGTCATTTTCGAGGGACAATTCCACAAAGTATGTTTTGTATCCCAGAAGCAAGATGTAAACACCAGCTAAGCTAAGGATTCCATGCAAAAACAAAGAAAAAAATTAACAGCAGCAAAAGATTGGTGTGAATAATTACTTCATATAAAGAGAGCACCTGAACCACACATAATAGTAAATTTCATATTCAAAAGTATACTCAAAAGTGGGATACTACAGTGACGGCCTTCACGTCTCATCGATCAGTTCTTAGATCCAATTCACCCATGCAATCAATTGTAGAGAAGCCAAGGAAATAAAATATCTAAGCTTTATGTGAAAACAACATACCAATTGTTCTTGACACAAATGGTGGGTACTTAAGCCTGACATTGCGGAATAGTAAATTTCAGTTGAGAAGGTAGTATGATACATGAATGAGGCTATGCATTGAAAAGTTTGCATCATCTTCCGTCACTGCTCTTTCCAAATCATGATATTGTCAACAAAATTTCAGTTGCATTAGCTTTAAGGATCTCACTATGATCAATAAAATTTTCAGAGCTATGATAAAGAAAAATGAAAAGAACCGATCAAACAAAACTTAATACACTGAAAAAGGATATTATCGTTGAATTCAATGTGGTATAGCTAAGAGCTTGATGTGTCATTCTAAAGGAATAAATATCTTACCATACACTAAAAAGAGTTAACATGCTTTTCTCTAGGACAGTCAATTTTTTAGGTTAATAAAACAAAGATCAGAGCAACAATGTATACGGAATCAATCACCTGTTTTGTTGGTGGAGACTTGAGATGATTGAGGTAGTCTTGGCAGTGGCGACTGCATCAAATTCAAATTTTTGTTCGACAACATTGCGGAATAGTAAATTTCAGTTGAGAAGGTAGTATGATACATGAATGAGGCTATGCATTGAAAAGTTTGCATCATCTTCCGTCACTGCTCTTTCCAAATCATGATATTGTCAACAAAATTTCAGTTGCATTAGCTTTAAGGATCTCGCTATGATCAATAAAATTTTCAGAGCTATGATAAAGAAAAATGAAAAGAACCGATCAAACAAAACTTAATACACTGAAAAAGGATATTATCGTTGAATTCAATGTGGTATAGCTAAGAGCTTGATGTGTCATTCTAAAGGAATAAATATCTTACCATACACTAAAAAGAGTTAACATGCTTTTCTCTAGGACAGTCAATTTTTTAGGTTAATAAAACAAAGATCAGAGCAACAATGTATACGGAATCAATCACCTGTTTTGTTGGTGGAGACTTGAGATGATTGAGGTAGTCTTGGCAGTGGCGACTGCATCAAATTCAAATTTTTGTTCGACAACATTGAAAACCCCTGAATTTACCATCAAATATATACGAAACCCAAGGTTCTAATTTTTGAAATCATGACAAAAATTAATTATTTTTGCCAAAATCTTTTCTTACTTATGCTAGAGCAAACAGAAAGGAAAAATGTAAAAACTGGAACTAAATTGCAGAAAGCAAAACGAAATTGCAATACCATTTTCGAAGCCAAAACAATGTACGGAGGTGTCCTTAATGTTCCACTCTTCTATAAGTTTTTTCGGTTCTGAATGTCAATGCTACATAAGTTCTTCTTCGTCACTGAAATCACAAAGCCAAATTCAAATTGAAAACTTAGAAGCAAAAGAAATTAGCAGAAATCATAAAAACAAATTCAAATTCAAGAATAAGGAAAATAAAGTAGGTATGGTAGAAAATCAAAAATATATAAGGGCATATTTAATGATTTGGGGTAGTGATATTAAACCGATAACTCAAAATATAATTGATTGTTGTATAACGAAACTCGTCGGATGAGTATAAGCGAACGGGTAATAGCAAAATTGATTAAAGTGAGAGGGGGCAGTGATCCAACTCAGCACCTTTTCATATTTCGGAAGATGGGTGGGTATTGTGGTCCTCTTACCGAGTTTAGAAGACCGAATGGATCAAAGAGAAAAACTAATTGTTCCCTTAAAAATCAGCCTACAACAATCAAAATAAGCAAAAATATTAAAAAAAAAACTTACAGTTAAAAATTCTAGGGTTTTTTACATGTGTACCTTCTTCTTTATTTATTTCTTTCAACTTTGCCTCCTAAATTTCTTGCAAAGGAGTACAATAAAAATCAATTATGGAAAACCTAAAGGACACGAAGGAAACATAAATCGCTGATAATAAAACAGAGAAGCAAGAATCTATAGTTTATGCGCGAGAAGAAGATCAAAAGTGATAGGAAACTGATTAAGATTGGCTTCTTATTCGTTTAATGGTAAAAATCATATGTTTCCTAAATATACAAATTGTCACGTCCTATTTTGTTGACAATTACCATAACAGAAAAACACCTATAGTGCGATTACTCCATGAACAACACCTAAGAATGCTTCAAAAAAAAAAACACCTAAGAGTATAAGCTACAGACCATTACTAACAACAGAAAAAGGAATCAAACTAAGAATTAGCCTTTGATCACTGCAAAATATGCAGGCAACCATAGAATCTAAGTAATGATGGGGAGCCAACCTATTACATAATTCATTCATAATAATCAATATTCCCCTGGATTACTTATGTTCTGTGCCTGTTGTAGATTGATATCCAATCATAAAAATAGATTAAGAACAACACAAAAATGGATAATTAAGTAAAAATATCTGCATCAATCAAAAATATTAGTTAAAGAACAACAAAATCGATTTAAATGGTAGATAAATACACTGAACAACAAAAGGCTGGAAAAAAAATATTTACAAATCCAGAACTGCGATATACAAAATCCGAAAATCAAAACCTACAGACAGATCATGAAAAGGGTTTGGATTAGGGTTCATTGATTTATTTAAATCAAAATCTTACTTCGGTGTAGATCAAAACAAAAGGGTTAGGGTACACTAATTAGAGAAACGAAAATACAGAAAGATAAAAGGAAAAGGGTTTACCAAGTGAGAATTGTTTTCAGCCAAAATCGCACCCACAGTAGAGTTTGGATACTCTCCATGGATCGTTACCAAGATCTAGAACTTTGAATTTCAAAGTTATTGTGGAGCAATTAAGCACTTGCTCAAAGTATGAGAAGATGATGCTGCTCGAGAAGGGAAGTATACGAAGGTATAGATAGATTCTGGTGATGGATGTAAATAACCAAAGAAGATTTTTTTTTGAGTATGCAGAAGAAGGGACCTAAAATTTTTTTGAGGGTTATATCATCGACTAAGCGTCCCCTATTACTGTTGACCCACACCTCACCCCGTAACATAGCCTATCATTCCCTGCCGTTCAATGGAAAAACCAATCCGTAGCTTCCCGACCGCCGGATTCGGGTCCCCGTTGAATGACGTCCGTCTGATAGCTTTTGCTATCATGACACAAAGACCACATTTTTTTATAACAATGATTCTAGAAATGTTACGGGAAAGAAAATGAAATCAAGAATACAAATATTGTTTTGGACTTTCTCTCTCCTCAAAATTTTCTCAACACTCCAAAAATTAATCCCCCTCCTTATGCCAATTCAACTCTTTATATAGGGTATTACATAGTGGATAACAGCTAAGCTGTCCTTTAATTTCGGATCTGGCTTGCGGCATTTCGCAAGCTTACAAATGTTAATTTCACAAATATTCTAAACTTCTCTAGATTGTCACACTTTCTTCATGTTTATGCTGTCGTCATCTGTCATGTCACTTTTTCTTTTAGTCTGCGACGGCATCGCAATGTCACAAATGGAGATTGCGCAGGAGCGTTGTTGGTGCGATATTCTGATCCTACAATAATGGGTTGCTAGGAATTAGAGGAGCAGGTCAAATTTTTTGGGTCGATTGGGGGTTGCAGAAGCAAAGCAGAGTAGTTCCAGGAAGAATACGCAGCAGCAAGTGGAGATGAAGAACATCAAGAACATTGGGCTTACTAAGTTAGTCACGAAAAAGAACACATCTGTTGAAAAAAACGTGGCAGAGAAATACAACATAAGAAAAGTATCGTTTCTCAACTATTGTTGCTAAAGTATTTCAGCCACTGTTAATCATATTTAGCGACTATTCCTTTATAACATTGACTTCTGTAACATCACTACAGCGTTGCAAATCTTTGTGTTAAACAATTTCTTCAATAAAATACCTTTTTAAGCTATGGATTATTATTTTGAGCGAGTGTTTGACTTTATGAGCTAAACCCCAACACTGAGACAATGGAGGAAGCCATTTTTCATATTGTGGTAATTCCATTTAATTTCTTTATGACTTTGCATTATTTTAAATTGAATTATGAATTTTCTTGATTGGTTGTGATTTTGTTTGATGTCGCATACTTAGTCTAAGAACTTTTGATGCGTCATGCTTATGATTTACAACTAAATCTTTATAAAATCTACTTTTGGCAAAGAACAAAGTCAATATTTGTTATTCTATGAGCTATAATTGTCTGAAATTTATAGTTGAACCGCATGAATATGAGAATTGGTGGGATCTTGAGTCTCATTAATCTCTCAATAGTGTGACAATCTTTTGTGTATATATTATGTTTGTTTTTATAGTTTTCTATTTTTAAGTCTGAAATCGAGTCTACACAAGTCTGAGTGAACGATACTTTATTTACCACTATAAAAACAACATCAATATCCTCACTCCACCATTTTTCTTTGGGACGATTACCATGTCCGAGATCCATGTGGGATATTTGACTTCCCTAATGAACCATGCGTCCAAAAGATTTTTGAGTTCTTTTTCTACATCTTGGATATTCCAGTGCTACCTTGCGCAACCTCTTCCTGAAGGGGTTCGAGCCTGGCTGGATTCGCAGTTCGTGCTTTATTACCTTTGGGTCGATTCCTGGCATATCTCCTAACTTTCAAGTGAAAATTTATGGGTATTCCTTGAGCAGTTCAACTAAATCCTTCTCTCATTTATCTTCCAGTAATGTACCAATATTTATCATTTTAGGTTCTTCTTTGGTTGGTTCGACCGAAGTGAACGTAGGCTTTGGTTCACCGAGATGAGCAATGTTTATTAGTTGATATTTGGTAGACTCTTCATCATTCTTCATTCCCGAGGTGCTGGCTTCGGTGTTCATGGCATCGGTTCCGTCTGACTGGATGTTTGCTAGACTTTTTCCTGCAATTTCCCATAAGGTACTGGTCGATTGCTTTGTCTTTGGATTCTTCTTCTTTTTTCCCCTTCGGGCTCTTCGCTCTTCCTCTTGTTCCATGTTAAGTTGCGTCTCTTGAACCTGGAATTCTCTTGCGGTAACTTGGCCTCCTTTAATCTCCATTTCCCCTTATGGGGTTGGGAACCTAAGGTATTGGTGGTACGTTGCCGCTACCCCCTTGAGCCGATGCACCCACCTTCATCTGATGATGGCATTGTAAGTTGATGGTGCATCAACCATACTGAATATGGTACTCACTCTCATAGGTCCCGCCTTGACTTTAAGAATGATGTCTCTCAAAGGTTTTGACACCACTCCATTGAACCCATAGATGGTGCAGTAAGAGGACATTAGTTTTTCGTCCTTCAGTTCCATTCGTTTGAAGGTATCATAAAATAGGACGTTGACTGAACTTCCTATGTCGATCAAGATCTTCTTTATATTCCATCTTGAGACTGGTAGTCTGAGTACTAGGGGATCGTTATGATCTTTCATTTCTTCTTCTACATCATCAGGCAGAAAAGGTCAGCGGTGCATTCATCCACTCATCATGCTCCTCAACTTCCTTTCCATCAATTTTGTATAACTTGCAATAATACTCAAATTATTTCCTCAATATTTTGCGTATATGTCCTGTCAGCGGTGGCCCGGAATGTTCGGAGCAAGAAATGGTATTGATTTTCCGATCATTTTTAGGCAAACAAACAGTTTTACTTCGGTTGTTCCTTTCTTGTGGATCTGGGAGGTGGATATATTCCTTGATATCTTCGGCATCAATCAACTTCTAGATCATTATCTTTAGGTTTTTTCACTTCTCCATCTGATGACCGTTGAAGCAGTAGTATCCGCAGTAATCTCTTGATTTTTATGACCTCGGATGTTGCTTTCCCTTTGACCATGGCCAATCAAAGTTTGTCATGACCTTGATTTCTCATAAGATACGAACATAGCTAGTGTTGAGCTTGGTGAAGACTTGGTCTTCGAACTTCTGGTCGTTACACCCATGATCTTTTCGCCATCCTCGCTTATCTTCGTTGAAACGCTCGGTCGAATTTGTCGTTTTGGATGATCCTTTGGATGGCTCCATAGAGTAAGTACGATGGGAAATCTACATTTGTTCCCTCGGATTTTCTCGTCGGATCTCATCTAGCCTGGCATGCTTCTCAATGATAACACGAAGGTCTCATTTGGTTGCGGGGATGCTCCCATAAATTTTAACAAATAACGGACTCATTTTTCCAAGCCCTACTTGTAGCAGTTGATACTGACTATGGAGCTGACATTTCTTATTGTCTGGCAAATCTTATGCCACTTGTCCGTGTATTTCCTTATCGTTTCCTTTGGTCTGACGACTAGTGAGAACAACTTGTCCATTCCCGCGCTAACAGTTTTGTTATACATGTACGTCTCTAGGAACACCTTGGTGAGTTGATTATATGAGTTGATGGAGTTGGGGTAGGTTATAGAACCATGACAATGCTGATTCCTTTAGACTTGATGGGAAGTACCTGCATAGGACCACGTCATCTCTCTACCATTGGGCCATCGTTCGGTTTTAATAACGAATATGGGATACGGGATCACTGGAGACGTCGTAGCATTCAAAGGGTAGGATCGGGCATTTGGGGGGAATGGGAGCTCTGGCCAGATGCACGGTTAGTGGCGTAGTGATAGCTTCTCTCATCACTTCTTCTAACCTTCCTCCTCCTTGCTTTGCTTTTAATTATTTAATTTCCTCCATTATTTCATTACGAATGTTTTCCATGGATAAGAAATGTTCGTCCCATACCATCATTCGTCCTGGTCTTCGAGATTCACTATCGAAGAAACCGGAACTCCCTGGTACGTAATTTGTTCTGATCGTCGGTTTCTTACAGAAAGATGATGGTCATTTTTTAGTGGTTTGGGATTATTGATATTTGCAATGATCATTCTTCGGTCTCGATTCGGCTCCGAGGCTTTTGAATTTGCTTCGTCATGTACGGCATGTAAGTTCACTGCCCCTGTTTCGAATACAATCCTTTGCTTAAGTTGTTGGTTTTTGTGTGCTAGGATTGCTACTGCGTCAGCATATGCCTTTTGGTTTCTTCTCATTTTATCAAGTTCTGCGACCAATTGGACACAAGGGTTTGACCCTTAATTCGATATTCCTCCGGGTACCTGGCATTATGGTGACGAACGTGTGTCCTTCGTGTATAGTTTGAATCAGGGGGATCATAGGGTCTGGCAATAGATTTTGTGGATCCACTTACTGAATTACTTCCATGAACACCTGATTCGTTGGTAGTAGAGGTTGGTTATGTCCATTGGTCAGCAGCATCCCGTAAATTGGTTGCTGCATCACGGAATCAGCGAGTACTTCCCGATGATTTCTGTTTTCATCGCATCTTCTCTTGTCACAGCTGCCTTAAGTGTTGTTGATGTTGCCTCCATGGGGGTGGTACTTTCTGCTACATCTTGTTTCTTGATCGTGGATTTAAGTTTCTCACCCTTCTGCTTACTTCGTGTCATAACCGGTGATGTCCTTGGTGTTTCTTTTGACGTGGCTTTTGTCTTTCCAATATATTTTCATTTTTCATATTCTGTAAGGATAAGCAACCGAAGGAAAATAGGGAAACATGGTGATTTTGTTAAATTTGAGTTTAGGGATGATGCAATAAAAGGCTTTAATATTAGGAGGTCGATGAGAAACTTAGATCTGAGTTTCAAAAAAGAAAGGCGTGACGAAAATAGTTGTGCTTGGTTATAAAAGACCCAGATTTGCAGATTTTTGAAAGATATTTTTTCTGTCACTTTTTCCGTGACACGTATCTGATGTCAGATTATGTTTTCTTGGAATTGTGTTTTCATTCTCTGTAGGGGTAAAGGGATGTTGATCTATGATATATATTAGCGATACACAACTAGGAAGTCAGATCGAGAGTAAATCAAGATGATCAACACCCGTGGTTCGCAATAATGCAGTAAAGGGAGAAAACAAGGATATACAAAAAAAGATAAATCTTTTACCGGGACAAAATTCCCGTTTCTAGCGCCAAACTGTGAACACAGTAGTAACATTCGTGTCCACAATCAATGTTTATAATGCATATAAAGTATAATAATCACAATCAGTAGATATGCGGATAGTAAAATATGGGGGAAGATGATGAGCGTCGGTGTGTCAGTGATAATTAAACTAAACATGATGATAACGCAAAATGAAATCTAAACAACATGAATAAATACATGAAATATAAGTACATAAAGTAAATGAGACGCTGATTTACGTGGTTCAGCTCTAAGGCCTACATCCACGGGGTGCTGAGGTTTTCACTATGGATTGATCGAAGTTACAATAGGTTAGTCAAATGACTTTAAGTAAGCAAGAAAGGTGAAATTATATGGACATAACTCATACCTAAAGCTTACTCTTTTTCTCTCTTTAATGCCTTTGCCTCTAAAATTGGTCGACCCCTTATCCCCTGGTGGAGTTGGGTAGTTATAGACTCTTCGTATGGGTCCGCTTATTGTTTCAACTTTTCCCATTGTCTTGGTATGTACGCCTGTACCGCAGATTATCATCGTGCTGACCCGACGATACCGCAACGGTACTATATTAATATGAAGATCCACCTATGTACGAACCACACGAAGTTTGACATGCATCCTATGTTCGTGTCTTTTAATGTGGTAGATAGATAAATTCCCACGACTTGGACATCTATAGTAGCAGTTGTCTTTTCGATATCGGTCAGACTGCATCTCGTTCGTTCAATTTGAATTGGTCTTGGGATGGGGTAAAGTGGAGTTTCTGAATTATTATTGTACTTTCATAGCTATTTCCTCATCGGGTACTCCTTGGTTCTCTTATCGTTAGATATATAGGTTGTAGATCACATGGAAAACGATGGTTCTTGATCTCAGATCCTATTGGGTGTTCGAACGTGGCATCTTTTCCTGATACCCCGGTGTTATATTGTGCCCACGTGTACATCTTTAAGATACGTGGCTGGTGTTGATTAGGTATACACTACTAATTTTTAAATACAATACCCATAAACTTCCAATCATGGACATGTAGTACATGAGTAACTGGGCGAAGGACACTGGTGGCGACAGGTCGGTTTCCAGTTTTGTTCATAAGTATCAACAGATGACTCATAGCCACTACAATATTTTTGTTCACCCTTACAATAATTTTCTTGAGTTTTCAAATCAAAATGTACAAGCTATTCTTGATTTTTCTCTCCGAAGAGTTGTTCTTTACACTCCAAAAATGGGAAGAGGGGCTTGGTACCTGGGAGAAAGATTGGTGTACCAGTTACGTGGGATATTTGCAATTGCAATTAACCCCCTAAGACGGATGCAAACTTCTGTATCATATTTCGATCGGTTGAGACAGACGTCGTGGGTGAGGTATGAACTAATCATACAGGTGGATATTAATGAAGCGCAATATGTGAACTTGTACAAGTCGATTGCAAAACCTATAATTGGTACACACAACATACACATCTATGGGTTTGATTTCCCAGGGTTATCACTCTTGGGTCTTGATACAAGTATTGTTCCTAGCAAGCCGCCTCCGGAAGATCCATGCTTTACGACTTACCCCAGCATGGGTGCAAGTTCTTCACCATCTTCGTCAAATTTGTCTGAAATCCATTGGGAGATGCCAAGTATTACTTCACAATATGAGCCAACCATCATCCCCATTGTTTTCCAAACTATGAAATGTGATTATCCTTACTACAACATGGATGCCAGTAATGATGAGATGAAGAGAAAACTTAACGATATGCATTGGATGGCTCGGAAAATGGGGTTATACACTTGAATTTATGGCGGAAATAGCAGAGGGACACAATGTTTGGATTGAGTCCAACTATAGATGTTGATGGGCATTCACATTCTTCCGATTCTACCAGGAGCAAAACATCATGGCACGAAAATGATACAATGGTGGTAGAAATACAAGTGCAGCATAATACTTCACCACAAACTGTGCCTATATCTCAGCCTCAAGTATATCACCCATATGCTAGGCGCATTTCATCATCATTCTTTCCCTTCAACCCAAATGACCCTTACTACACTGTTACACCACCAGCACAACAACAAACCATTTATACGTTCGGAGGACCGAGTACTTTCTAATCTCCTAATGGTGTTCAAGCATCTCCTTCCCCTTATTCAAAATTTTCAAATTTGCTGGCAGGACATCCCAGGTCTTGGAGAATGAACTTCAGGTCAATAAGATAACAATGGACGACGTTATAGAAATTTTAACTTTTAATTGTGCTACCTATGTAATTATTATTTTAATCAATTAAAAGTACGAATTTTCGTACTAAAAAAATTACGTATATTTAAAATTAAGCAATACATTAACATCATTGAGAAGTACTAGGTGGAACAACAAAGAAGGGGTTGAAATTATTCAATGCTTTAAGGTGAGACAATTTTCAAAACGCAAAACCATTTTTTTCCATCTTCGCCATTCCTCTTTTGATCTTGTTACCAAACCGTCATTTGTTTCACCCCCGGAGTCTAAAATGATTGACTTGCATGGTTAGAGCTACAAATTCATCTACTTCTTTCATAATCGATTTAAAATGATTTTTTTATGTCGCATATAGCACGATGATTCGGGTTACGGGTGTCGTTGCAGAATCCCTCGTGAATAACTACCCAGAAATTCAGCCATGAATAGTATGTTGAAGCAAGATGATGAGTTAATAAGAAAACATAGTTTTTGCAAATCGTTTCACCTTCTTCTGCAGTATACGGAGCTCGCGGAACTATTAAGGATCGAGACATCTTTCGGTAACTTATTGAAGTGAAGGTTTTTTTTTAAGCTCAAATAAGAGAGTAAAGAGACTAGAGGTATAGAATATGTGAATTTGGAGTTGAAGTGAGGAGTATTTATAAAGTTGAAAATTCTAGCCGTTGGATGATCAGAGTTTGTATCCGTTAAGATATAGCGGTTGGCGTTTGATATAAACCCACTAACATATTTTCTTTATCCACTTGTGGATTAACTAAAATCGCGAGGTTCTTCTGCACCCGCCGGTGGCTGAACATAATCCGCGCGGCTCTACATCAAACGTGTGTCTCTTCATCGTCCACACTCAACAAATCAATAAATTTGTTGGTTTGTTCACTCGTTTTTCATGTTTGTTGAGTCCATAGTGGGGGGAAAATGAACAAATACAAGATTTGTTGAGTCCATAGAAAATTCCCTCAGAAAAGAAATACAAACACAATACAAATAATGATAAAAAAATTATATTATATAACTGCAATAAAATGAGAACTGATGCCTTTTGGATAAATGGTTTCTGAAATCAGATTCAATAGTTTTGATTTGTGATTCTTCAAATTATAATTCTCCATCAAGAAGAAAAATATAGTCCATAAAATTGTAGTTACAGTCATAAACGACATCCCTTGATCTTTGTATGTATTAATCCACATCATGTCGGAGTGAAAAAAATTTTGTCCATATGATCGCAAGTAAACAAATTGTTGAACTGTATATCAAAGATCGCTTTGAATACATATTATGTGACAACTGAACGACAAACACAAACTATCAGTCATAAGAAATATTTAAATGGTAATAAAATGCCACGAAATTATTAATGCAAAGAAAATAAATAAAACCCAAACTAAAACCTAAAATAGCCTAAAGAAAAGATAGAGTTTTATTTATAGTATATATACATATACTACATTAAAAATCTCGACATGTTTGGTTTGATATATCAAACCAAGCAGATCAAGATTAAACTCGACAAAAATGAAAGGATAAGAAGAGGAAGTTATTTGAGAAGTTGCAGAGAGGGTGGCAGTGAAAGATAAAATTAAGATTAGTGTGAATAAAAAATCAAGGTAAGTGTGCATAGTCGTGTCGAGCGCAATGAATGATGTTAATTTTATCGGTTATCCTTTGATATGTTGATGATTGATGAAGATGGTAAAATAAAGGAATGAGGGTTTGGTTTATTAAGATTTTTGTGACAATGAAAGTTGAATTTGT
This sequence comes from Papaver bracteatum, assembly GCA_023529315.1. Classification (NCBI taxonomy): domain Eukaryota; kingdom Viridiplantae; phylum Streptophyta; class Magnoliopsida; order Ranunculales; family Papaveraceae; genus Papaver; species Papaver bracteatum. Next base: position 2,117,525 of record JAJJWX010000433.1, read on the forward strand.
ATCAGGGAAAAGCTAAAATTATTTGTCTATAGTGTATTTCCCTTGACTTCTTGTCACTAAAAGGGGAATAGTAAAAAATTGTTACCCCCCTAAAAACAAGAACGCACAATTGAGGGATACCCAATCTAATTGGGGGATATAGCTACAGGACAAAAATGGTGTCCCAATAGCAATTTTGGGTGACCCCCTATGTATTTTTTTTTAATTCCTAATCTAGCCCTCACTAATCCTGATTAGTGATTAATAATAATTAGTAAAATGTTAATATTTTTGATAAATGATTAGTGTGTATTATTATTTGTGTTTGGGTGAGTGAGGTGAGAGTAGAAGGAGGGAAAGAAATTTTGAGAGGGAAATAATTTAGGTGAAAATGGAGGATGATTGTGAAGAGAGAATTGTTGCTGCTAATTCTTTAGCTCAACTACAACAAGGTGATTATCTTGCATCTTCACAATTGCAAATTTTTGTGGAACCAACACCATTGAATGATGCTTTTTACGACCAAGGAGAGTTTTTTGAAGAGCCTACACAAGAAAGTATACTTTCCCACCATACAAGCATCCCCAACACACATGTAAAGCTGCTGATAGGTTGAAAATTTGATTTTTTTCTTTGAACCCGCCATTTTTCAGCTGAAAAACCTCCGCACCGGCATAGTATTCGTATGAATACAATGCCGGCACACTAAAAACCGGCATCGTATTCATGATCCGTCTATTCCGGCATTCAGTATCCCCCAATTCGAAACCCATACCGGCATAAAAAGAAAACAAAAAACTATGTCGGTACACAAGTTACTTTTTACCTACCAAGGAATATTCCACGGAATAAGATACCGGCATGGTAAAATTCAAAGGTTTCTATGCCGGTACTGCATGAAAAACATACATGAAGCATTGCCTTCCGTAGCTAAACACCGGCATTGAAAACTTAGTTAACCACCATGACGGCACATGTACCGGCCTACATTATATCAATGACGTAACTTAGTACCGGCGTAGATTGCAAGATAACGATAATGCCGGAAGAGGTTTAAAATTTTGTCTTCGGTTCTGTTTTAGTTTGACTATGCCGGGACATAGGTCGATAATGCCGGAATATCGTGCCGGCATTGTTTTCCAATTATGTTGTCACTGATATTCTTTGCATCCATAGGTGGTGACATATATTGATCCAACAAATGCAAAGCCACTTGGTCGGGATACGCCGGAATACTATAAAATGCCTCCGGTATGTTACCAGAGTATAATTTTCGCCTAGTATCTTGACCTCACTAATGGATTTCTTGTAATGAACCTTATAATATCCCATGGTTGTCCCTGTGTAGGGAATAAAAGATCCAAAGAAAGCAATCGCTTGGGCTAAAGAGATGGCTCTTAAGAACATGTATGTGTTGGTGAGGAATACCCAACGTTCAGATACTCGTTTTGAGATGGTTTGCGAGATAAGTGGGGTATACAAGGAGAAGAATATCCACAAGAGAAAGGGTTATGTATATCCAAAGAAGACTAATAAGGTATACAAGACTCGTACAAGGAAGGACGGTTGCCCCTTTAAGCTTGTATTCAGTCTAAATGACATGAACAAGGAATGGTATTGTGAGGTTTGGTTCGGTTGTCATAACCACCGGGATCCGAAAGATTTTGTTGGTCACTCCCTAGTTGTGAAGCTAAAACCTGTAAAGAGATTGAGCAAAGCATTTATCAAACCGAGACAAATTCTAAGAGGATTCAAGGAAAAGGATAAGACTAATGTGTCTTCTCTGAGAACAATTTATAGCGCACAAGCAACCACTAGAAGGGAGGAATGAGATGGGAGGACCGTTATGCAAGAATTTGATAAGATAGTTTGGGATCACAACTACAAGTGTATCTGGACGAGAAGCCCCTTCAAATATTCATTTCGCATCCTTTGCTTTCACAATTGGCAAATACATGTTGTGGTGTTCTTTTGATGGATTGCACCTACAAGACAAACAAATACAATATGTCGTTGTTCAACATCGTGTGACAAACATCGGACAAGGTAACATTCACATTGACTTGGTGTTTAATGGAAGATAAGAGGGACTATAATTATCATTAGGCATTACTACAATTGAAATTATTCTTCCGGGAAGATAAACTTCTGAGGGTCATCATAATCGATCAAGAGGACGCCTTAATGAATGCAAAATCTGACGTATTCCCGGGAGCACAAAATTTCCTATGAACATACCATATACGTCAAAATGTTATTAAAACTTGCCATGCCTTGTTTGAACCCACCATGGAGGATATTAAGAAGAGAATGATTGTTCAACTAGAAGAAGATGTTTGCAAGAACAAACTATCCCCGAAGAAGAAGAGGATGAGAGAGGCAATATAAAAGAGCGAGTGGACAAAGAACATGCGGCAAATTATAAAAAGTGGTTGGAATTTCTAAGAGATTGGGAGAAATTTTATTGGTATCTCAGCGAGGATATGTACGAAAAGAGGTTGGACCAGTTTATTGCCGATTGGAATGAGGTTTATCCGACTATCATTTGGTATTGTCGGACTCAATGGTTGGATAAGTTTAAGGAAAAATTTGTGCGTGCATGGACAAACCGGTATAAACACTAAAAGACTGAAGCAACCAGTGTAGCGGAGTTCTCTCATGGGAGATTTAAAGATCTCATCGAGTCCGGCCAAAGCAACGTGGTTACGGTCACCGAGACAATGGAACAATACTTTAAGAGTGATATCGACAGGATCAAGCAGGCATTTGAGAAAAGCTCAATGGAAAGGCTGGCTCAATTTCTTCCCTATGGTAAGTTGCTCCAAGGAATTTGGTTCAATGTCTCTCACTGGGCAATAAAACGTATGATTAGACAAATGAAATATGAGATAAACTATGGAAAACCGGGTGATGTGTGTATTTGTCCCGACATGTCTTCATTGGGGGTTCTGTGTCATCATATGCTTGTGAAGTATGAAGAAGTGATACCTATTGAAGTTATTGATCCATTTTGGAAGCAACTATCTTTCGACCCTCCCCCTACGGAAGATCCCGACAATCACCATGGGATACGAATGAAGCAAAGAAATTCTTTGAAGCTTACTCACGTGGCTCCTCGGTTATCCGGCAAGTGTTGTTGAGCCAACTAAGGCTAATTACACGGCCATGGATTACACAAAGTGAAGATCCAGCAAAGGGAGATCCTCCCGGTAGACCACAAACTAAAACGGCAAGGAGAAAACAAAGGAAAGAATTAAAATCAATGACTCAACGTGAAGCAGAACTCGCGGAAAGTAAGAAACGAGATTCAACCGGATGTGAGATATCGGAAGCACGGTTCGCGGAAGCTCCGGTTGCAAACAAGAGTGGTAGGCCGAGAAAGGAACCACTATCAAGTCAACAACAAACCACGAATTCGGTATCCATGCCAACAACCGATGGATCGGATGTTCCAAAGAAAATGGGTCGACCGCCAAAGGGACCAACATCAATCTACCGAGAACAAGAAGGTGAGAATACCGAAGCCACACCCTTAGTCGATGTAGCGGAGGTTCCAAAGAAAAGGGGTCGACCGTCAATGGTACCAAGATCAATCTACCAAGAACAAAAAGGTGAGAATTCCGAAGCCACACCCTTAGTCGATGTAGCGGAGGTTCCAAGGAAAAGGGGTAGGCCGCCAAAGGTACCAACATTGAGCCACCAAGAACAACAAGGTGAGCATTCCAAAGCCGCACCCATAGTCGATGTAGCGGAGGTTCCATATAAAAGGGGTAGGCCGCGAAATGTACCAACATTGAGCTACCAAGAACAACAAGGTGAGCATTCCGAGGCCACACCCATAGTCGATGTAGCGGATATTCCAAGTGATCGTTGTCGTATGCGTCAAAAATAATTACACTTTCTCACTACTCAAAATATAAAATATAGCAAGGGCAAGAAAGGATCGATCCCACGGAGAGGTCTAGGTTGTCAATATACTATTGGTTCCTTATATAAAACACCGGGTATTTTTCTGATTTTTATATACTAAAAGTAAAGTAAAAGCAAACAAATCAAAGTATTGAGAATATTGGTTAAGGATTCATCTTCATTCACAAATATGTTTTCTTCACAATAATTAGAATTGATATTTAATCTCAACTTTTATCAAAAGCCCTAGAATATCTTGATCGCAAGAATATCCCGCTAATTTCCTTTTGTCATCAACAAACACATTAAAAGATGCGAGTATGAGTTCTATCTAAAAGAACAACCTAACGTGTAAAAGCACTAATCAGGTTTAATTCCCTAGATGCATTAAATTCTATGAAATCAGGCTAATCAAAGCAATCGAACGTGGAAAGCGCACTAATTCAATTTAACAAAGGTTATAATTCACATACGATCATAAGAATATATCACTACAAACCATAATCATATTTATGCTACTTGCATTCAAGGAGTATCACTTTTACGTATAATAAACCCTAAACTAGCAATAGAGATGAAAACAAACTCAACCGATTCGCGACTCGATCAAACAAGCATTCAAATCATATAACAATATTAATTGTGAATCATAATCGATAAAGTATGGAGACAAAACTAATTTATCATATCAAAAACCATATTATGTGAAATCCAATTATTCCATAACCAATAATAAAATTAAGCACTCATATTCAAGGAGTTCATAACAAGAAGAAGAAGAAACCCTAACATGTTTCTAAACCCTAGAACAAAAGTAGAAAAGAATATATGATATTTTTGCCTAGGCTTCCCTATATATGGAGTTTTGTAACCTCCTCTTGAAAAAATTAGGAAAACTAGTAAAATAGGAAAGTGCACCTCCTTAAGAATTATTTCCCGTGCATCAAACCCCGTGCCAAAGGGTTGCCAAAATCTGGCCAAAAACTCACGTCCATTGCCTAGCTGTTAGTCCCGTGGAACTGACCACGTAACCCTTGTCACGTTCACTCCAAGACGAAAAGAATACGTATCATCTCAGCCTTTCATAGTCATCATTGGCAACAGCTTATACTTCTTCTGTTTCCTTCTCGAACCGCTATCTTCATCTTGTTCGCACTGCCATCTATGGTACTGCCGTATTGGTATCTCCATTACTCTTCATCTGAGCATCATCCAACTCACGAGTCACGACATCCATAGCAAAATCTGCCAAAGCACACCTCTTCCAAGGACAAACCACTCGAGTTATCACTGCCATTTTCTTCTCGTTCTCCCGTGCAGTCCATCGATACCATCCATTAATCAGCAGCAACTATACGTCCCTTCACCTTTCCTGGCCATCATCCGTCGCTGGCAGCAAACTCCAACTGACTTTCTCATACTGAACTGCCTCCAGCTCTATCGTCTCATCCAAGCACTCAGTCACCCTTCTCAAATTGCACAGCGACATTGCAGACTCCATCGTCCGCTGCATCCAATTCACCACAGTTCTTCCTATGCATTCCAAGTTACACCGAGACAACATCCTTGCATACAGTTCAGTCACCGATTAGAACCATACTATGTCTTCTCCAGCCACATACATTCCAGCACCTTTGTTCAACGTTTGAAGCTCCTTCATGGCTTCTCGACAGAACCACTGCCATGAACAATCACCACTGCAGACGGCAGCTACGTACCTCACAGACTCGAACAGCAACACTCCATCTTCAGTCGTCATCACTATCTCATTCCATATTTCTGTTTATAACCAGCATATCAATGCCATGCACGATCAACAATAGTGACAACTAACTTCTCATCTCAGTGCCAACCAACAGCACGTTTTCCAACTGCTACCTCCAACAGGATGTTCTCCATTTTCTCGAGCCCAAACAACAGCATGCAGCATCCATCAATAGCCAAGCTATTCTCGACAGCCCATTGCATCCACTTCATCGAAAATATTTCGTCGTGCCCATCCTTCTAACATTCCACCAACCTACTGCCATCATCTACTGCTAATTCCCCTCTCCCATCAGTGCCATGCTCTCAACATCACCAACTGCCACATGATAATGCCAGCAACCAACGGAAACAGTTTCGGCAACTCACTGTCAGAATCCATGCATATACGTACTCCAACTCTGCCGAGAACCATGTCAAAACCTCTCTGACTCTTCGAACATCATCCACAATAACCACACCAGCAGTCCATAATCTTACCATGAACAACATCATCTTCATCATTGAGCTATTATCACTCACTAATCTTTATCTGCAGCTTTAACCACCAACAGTCAGTGACGGTGACCACATATCCCTCCTTTCCTTCTCAGTCACGACCACCATCTCCCTGATCTCGCTCGTCATTCGATGCTCTACCTCTCTGTCCAACTCAATATCTTAATCTATGATCGCGATGACACCAAGCTCTATCTTCTCTTACTCTCTTGAGCTCAACTACTATGCAGCAACAACAAATCTCGATCGAGCTTCTACTCTGCCTCACGAAAATTCTTCATCACTGCCAGTTCCTTCCATTTTAAGCCCATGTATGGCCAGCTTGGCCCAGCACATGTAACCGGGCTCATGTTTAGCACATGTTGTAAACAACGGGCTCGGTACCTCAAACCCATTAAGTTCATTAGTTGTTGTTGAAAATTATAAACCGATTAATTTCATAGTTCCCTGGCCAGTGTATTAGCTGACACGAGCTTCGAGCGTCCGATATGCCCACACGACTGCCCGTAGTGGTTTCCATGTAATGATAATTCCGTATCTCTTTTGGAAAATTGGACGATCCTTGTTCTTTTCGCTCCAAATGGATGATTTCTCCTTCTTTTGCTCGTAATGACTCCAAAGTACATATGAAACTCAAAAGCGAACATAAGATACATAATTCACATGAAAAATAGCAAAGAAAGCATAAATACTAGATAGTAAATACGGTGTATTCTACACCTATCAAATTCCCCCACACTTAGACTTTGCTAGTCCTTGAGAAAATCAATCAAACAAACTAAAATACAACAACTCCATGACGTCGAGGCTACGGTTAATTTTAGCATAAATAACAAGCCTTTAAACCCCTAGGTGTCCCTAGTGGACGAGTTATAGTCTTGTGAAGGTTTACTAGAGATATACCTACAAAACCTATATTTCCAACTCCGTCTATTTGTGACAAATCAATGAACGAATCCAAAGTGACTACAGGAGGAGGTACCTTGCACAAATTCAATTCATATATTAGTAAAGCTTTAATTAGATAGTCGAACAAGCCATAATACTCGGAAATTAACAAACCACAATCAAAATGAAAGATTAAGAAGATGGATATAGATGTAGATGTTGGCGAATATTCACAAGTGATCGATGTTTCCCATATCTGTCTGAAGGTCACTGCCAAGATGAACCTATTCCTATTGGATTGAGCTACTTGGTTTGAATGCTACATCAACTCACTAGCATATACAAGGGAACCAGGAGTGACTTTATTCAACCAATATAAAACTTTCCTTTCTTTTTCTTTTCTTTTTCACTTTTTTTTTTTTAATAAATTTTTTTTTTTAGACAACATGATTGGATCAAACTGGATCCAAGCGCATGATTCTTGTCAGCAAGTACATGATAGTTGCCTTGGATCCTGCATTCCACGCTTGTTTAGGCGACGGAGACATGGACTACGTTTCACACATACTGCTATTCCCAAGTGTCATTTTATTCCGTTTTGGTCTAATTGGTCGGTCTCTTTTGTTTTTCTTTTTTTTTTCCTTTCATTTTTTCATTTTTTCTTTTTCTAGTAACTCAATCACTCTATTTCATCCTAGCAGTAATAACAACTCGATTTTTAGTGACCCACCAAAGCACTTAGAGAACAATAGATAAATATGGAAAAATAAAAATAGAATGTGATATGGTGATATTCCGAGATATGGTAACAACTATCATGTTAATTTGTGATTTCTGAGCTATGTTCATCCCTTTTAGTTAGTTGGTTCCTCAACTCCTGCAATCAAAATGGTTCCATCCACTAATGGTGTCATCCTAAAGGCACAAGTTTCTAGATTTCGGAGTTCAAAAAGCACAAATTTTTTCTTGGTTTTTCTATTTTTTTTTAAAGGAATAAAAAAAACTAAAACAAACTATACAAACATATAAATGCTCCATCACACTTAAACTTCACATTGTCCTCAATGTGTAAAACCGAAAGTTCTGAATTCTTACGTAACAACAGATAAAACGCAAAAACTGTGCACATTGGTAAGGAATTTGGAAAAACTCCATTTCAAAAAAGTTGTTCACCTACTTGTTTTCTACGCAGTGTCAAAATTTCATAGTGTTATGATAAACGGTATGACAGTTATGGTCTCTGGACTGAACTACGCGCAGTCTGAAATTTTCTGACGAAAAAGTATTCATCATAATTCTCTTCTAAGATAGATTATGGACTTAATGAAATTAAACATGGGGATGAAAATATGATATGAAAACAATAAAAAATAAACAAACGAAACGAAAATAAAATAAAAAGCAAAAGCAAAAGGATAAGAGATACAAAACCGGTGGGTTGCCTCCCACTTAGCGCTTGTTTTAAAGTCGACGGCCCGACTTAGCTTCTTGTAAGAGTCATTCCCCATACACCAATAATCTGAAAAGTTGGGGATCCACCCATAGCACCTGTTTTTCAAACACTAGCTTCACATAAATATTAGTAATAGAAAACATAATTGAAGCTATTAACCGATAAGAGTGTCCCCCACACTTATTCTTGCCCACACTTGGAAGTGCATAAAGAATATAGGAGTCGGGTATTTCTACGGTTTCTTGTTCACAAACCTGCATAGTATGAGAATCAAGTTTCTCTAATGGAGGATATCGAGAAACAAAGTCATTCAACAATGTTTTCGAAGCACATACATTCAAACCAACAAGAGGTAAAGGAGAATAATCAATATGCAAAGGGTTAGACAAACCTTGCACAATCTCTTGTAGCACGGAATCCTCTTCATCCTTGAAAAACTCAAGTGAATTATTCACCTCTTGTATATCATGGTCCTCTATCAAACCTTGCAACCATTCTTTATCTGTTTCTGCCTTAATCAAAGTCTCGACATCAACATCATCATTACAATCATTCACAAGTTCAATTGGGTCTTCCACAATATTGGTCATAACGGTCACATTATCAACATACTCCTCTTCGTCTTCATCTTCAGACTCACCAAAATCAGAATCGTCATCGGTTTCCCAACCTTTATCACGACGTCGTTTAAGTTCCATATGGATGGTCCTACTAATTTCATCGACAAGCTCTTCCGAGTATCCATCGTCTTCCAACTTGTATAATTTCTGCGCAAGTTTCCTAACGTTCACACGCTTACCACCATTAGCTACAATATGTTCTCTTTCCCATGACTCTTCCCTTTGAATGGGTGAATGATCATAACTACGATCTTGAGTCGGGTAAGAAGGCATATTCCAGAAATTGGTTTGTGCGACGTTCTCTCTATTACGGTCAAGTTGGTCTAGCCTTTGTTGCATATCTTGTAATCCATGCATAATCTGCATGCAACTCGAATAAAGCCAATTAGAAGTAGAATAATCCCACCTAGGTGCTTGACTTACATACCCACTACAAGGTTGTTGTTGGTATGTATGAAAATCACCATAAGGTTCTCTAGGATATGCATCATAGCCAATAAATTGGTTTTGATTGCCTTCCATAGATGGTGGGAAATTGTCATAGTGTTGAGGAGGTTGAAAATCATATCCATTACTCCAATATGCTCCTTCCATAGAATTGGTACCTGAAATAAGATTCTCAAACTATGTCAAAACCAAAAAATAAGAAAAACTAAAAACAAAACAAAAATAAGAAACCAAAAACAAGTGACAACCGTTGCCTCCCCGGCAACGGCGCCAAAATTTGATCCCTGTCGTATGTGTCAAAAATAATTACACTTTCTCACTACTCAAAATATAAAATATAGCAAGGGCAAGAAAGGATCGATCCCACAGAGAGGTCTAGGTTGTCAATATATTATTGGTTCCTTATATAAAACACCGGGTATTTTTCTGATTTTTATATACTAAAATTAAAGTAAAAGCAAACAAAGAAAAGTAACAAATCAAAGTATTGAGAATATTGGTTAAGGATTCATCTTCATTCACAAATATGTTTTCTTCACGATAATTAGAATTGATATTTAATCTCAACTTTTATCAAAAGCCCTAGAATATCTTGATCGCAAGAATATCCCGCTAATTTCCTTTTGTCATCAACAAACACATTAAAAGATGCGAGTATGAGTTCTATCTAAAAGAACAACCTAACGTGTAAAAGCACTAATCAGGTTTAATTCCCTAGATGCATTAAATTCTATGAAATCAGGCTAATCAAAGCAATCGAACGTGGAAAGCGCACTAATTCAATTTAACAAAGGTTATAATTCACATACGATCATAAGAATATATCACTACAAACCATAATCATATTTATGCTACTTGCATTCAAGGAGTATCACTTTTACGTATAATAAACCCTAAACTAGCAATAGAGATGAAAACAAACTCAACCGATTCGCGACTCGATCAAACAAGCATTCAAATCATATAACAATATTAATTGTGAATCATAATCGATAAAGTATGGAGACAAAACTAATTTATCATATCAAAAACCATATTATGTGAAATCCAATTATTCCATAACCAATAATAAAATTAAGCACTCATATTCAAGGAGTTCATAACAAGAAGAAGAAGAAACCCTAACATGTTTCTAAACCCTAGAACAAAAGTAGAAAAGAATATATGATATTTTTGCCTAGGCTTCCCTATATATGGAGTTTTGTAACCTCCTCTTGAAAAAATTAGGAAAACTAGTAAAATAGGAAAGTGCACCTCCTTAAGAATTATTTCCCGTGCATCAAACCCCGTGCCAAAGGGTTGCCAAAATATGGCCAAAAACTCACGTCCATTGCCTAGCTGTTAGTCCCGTGGAACTGACCACGTAACCCTCGTCACGTTCACTCCAAGACGAAAAGAATATGTATCATCTCAGCCTTTCATAGTCATCATTGGCAACAACTTATACTTATTCTGTTTCCTTCTCGAACCGCTATCTTCATCTCGTTCGCACTGCCATCTATGGTACTGCCGTATTGGTATCTCCATTACTCTTCAGCTGAGCATCATCCAACTCACGAGTCACGACAGCCATAGCAAAATCTGCCAAAGCACACCTCTTCCAAGGCCAAACCACTCGAGTTATCACTGCCATTTTCTTCTCGTTCTCCTGTGCAGTCCATCGATACCATCCATTAATTAGCAGCAACTATACGTCCCTTCACCTTTCCTGGCCATCATCCGTCGCTGGCAGCAAACTCCAGCTGACTTTCTCATACTGAACTGCCTCCAGCTCTATCGTCTCATCCAAGCACTCAGTCACCCTTCTCAAATTGCACAGCGACATTGCAGACTCCATCGTCCGCTGCAGCCAATTCACCACATTTCTTCCTATGCATTCCAAGTTACACCGAGACAACATCCATGCATCCAGTTCAGTCACCGATAAGAACCATACTATGTCTTCTCCAGCCACATACATTCCAGCACCTTTGTTCAACGTTTGAAGCTCCTTCATGGCTTCTCGATAGAACCACTGCCATGAACAATCACCACTGCAGACGACAGCTACGTACCTCACAGACTCGAACAGCAACACTCCATCTTCAGTCGTCATCACTATCTCATTCCATATTTCTGTTTATAACCAGCATATCAATGCCATGCACGATCAACAATAGTGACAACTAACTTCTCATCTTAGTGCCAACCAACAACACGTTCTCCAACTGCTACCTCCAACAGGATGTTCTCCATTTTCTCGAGCCCAAACACAAGCATGCAGCATCCATCAATAGCCAAGCTATTCTCGACAGCCCATTGCTGCCACTTCATCGAAAATATGCCGTCGTGCCCATCCTTCTAACATTCCACCAACCTACTGCCATCATCTACTGCTAATTCCCCTATCCCATCAGTGTGCCATGCTCTCAGCATCACCAACTGCCACATGATAATGCCAAAGCAACCAACGGAAACAGTCTCGGCAACTCACTGTTAGAATCCATGCATATACGTACTCCAACTCTGCCGAGAACCATGTCAAAACCTCTCTGACTCTTCGAACATCATCCACAATAACCACACCGGCAGTCCATAATCTTACCATGAACAACATCAGCTTCATCATTGAGCTGTTATCACTCACTAATCTTTATCTGCAGCTTTAACCACCAACATTCAGTGACGGTGACCACATATCCCTCCTTTCCTTCTCAGTCACTACCACCATTTCCATGATCTCGCTCGTCATTCGATGCTCTACCTCTCTGTATAACTCAATATCTTAATCTATGATCGCGAAGACACCAAGCTCTATCTTCTCTTACTCTCTCGAGCTCAACTACTATGCAGCAACAACAAAGCTCGATCGAGCTTCTACTCTGCCTCACGAAAACTCTTCATCACTGCCAGTTCCTCCCATTTTAAGCCCATGTATGGCCATCTTGGCCCAACACATGTAACCGGGCTCATGTTTAGCCCATGTTGTAAACAACGGGCTCGGTACCTCAAACCCATTAAGTTCATTAGTTGTTGTTGAAAATTATAAACCGATTAATTTCATAGTTCCCTGGCCAGTGTATTAGCTAACACGAGCTTCGAGCGTCTGATATGCCCACGCGAATGCCCGTAGTGGTTTCCATGTAATGATAATTCCGTATCTATTTTGGAAAATTGGACGATCCTTGTTCTTTTCGCTCCAAATGGATGATTTCTCCTTCTTTTGCTCGTAATGACTCCAAAGTACATATGAAACTCAAAAGCGAACATAAGATACATAATTCACATGAAAATAGCAAAGAAAGCATAAATACTAGATAGTAAATACGGTGTATTCTACACCTATCACCAAGGAAAAGGGGTAGGCCGTGAAATGTACCAACATTGAGCTACCAAGAACAACAAGGCGACGAGGCGGTGGTGCCAAAGAAAAATGAAAGTCCAAATAAGGTACCTACATCAAGTCAACAACATGAAAAGGTTATTCATAGAAAAGGTAAGGGACCCATATCTAGTCAACAACAACATGAGGGTGACAACTCTATAGGCCCCATAGAAGTTGATGTATTTTTGGTTCAAAGGCGAAGGGGTAGGCCAAGGAAGTACGGACTCCTATCACATACTGAAGACACTGGAAGCATATGGATTGCATAGGATGGATTGGATATAATTAAGCAACAAAAGGGTTATATGAAGATGTTTAAGGAGCGCAAAATAGTTAGGACCATTAGAAGTTATCATACCAAGATACAGTCTTACATAGACCAATTTCCCGAGGTTATTCGCGAGTATATTGTATATACGGATGATGTCGATGGAGATGGAAATTGTGGGTATCATGCCATAATCGAACAATTAGGCATCTTTGAGATGGTAGTTAGTAGAGGGATGACACCATGCCGATATGCTAGAAATAGGATGGCAACCCAACTTATGAACAAGAGGAGCTTTTATGTTTGATGATACGTACGCTCGAGTGTTAGGTCCCGAGCAGGAGATGAAGTTCCTTCCTTCTCAATATTGGATGAGAATGCCGCTTTATGGGAGTCTAGTGGCGGATACATTTAATTATGTTATTTATTATTTTACCTCCACCGTAGAAGTTACGTTTACACCAAAGTGGCAAAAATGCGAAGGATCCCTTAAGAAGAAAAGAGTTTTTTTGGCGTTCGTGAACGGTAATCATTTTATTATTCTAAAAGTTAAGGGAAACTATCCATTACCACCTATTTGTGGGATGATGAAAAACAAGGATCTAGATCCCAATATCTGGACGGGATGGATGGCATTGTATGAGGAGAATCACCAATTTTGGGATGTGTTGGCTTTATCAAAAAGACCTCTCCAAGAGGAGAAGATGCATTTTCATACGTGTGGAAGCGATGATGAGTAATTTGGATATATGTGGTTCACTAATACTTGTGGAAGAAATGTATCAACATTTTGTTTTTTTGGGAATTGTACATTGTAAACACTTAACAATATTTTGATGCATATGCCGGTGTCGTTTTGTTTCATCGTTTCTACGCCGGTATTACTGTGCCGGTGTTGAAAAAACTGTACTTACTGTGCTGGTTAATTAGGAACAACATCCAGTAGAATGAGTGAATATGCCGGCATTGAATGTTAAACTACAAATAGTGCTAGAATTCTGAACAGATTGGTTTATTCCTTGCAAATTTTCAATACCGGCATCCTATCCAAATAACACTCCATGCCGAAATTCTATTTTTTTTTGTTTAGAAGATTTAGAGTTCCGGCACCATCGTTCCCTCCTATACAATGCCGTAACCTAATTCACACTTCTAAAATCAGGTGCTATCGGCGCGTTCAAAGAACATTTGAACTTGTCGAAATATTTAATTTGACACTGGTTTGTCAACATAATAAATATAATAACAAAACTTGATTGTATAAAAAAAAAACTCCAAAGTTTAGAGATTCCAAACCGAAAACAAGTTAAACATAAGCCAAATCAACCAAATAGTTTAGCAAGACACGCAGATTGCTCAAGACATAAACATAAACCGACCTAGACCAATACCCCATTGTTCCAGACATAAACATAAACATGCATAAACCAATACAACATTGTTCAAGACATAAACCTAAACAGACACAAACCAATACCACATTGTTCAAGACATAAACATAAACATAAATAAACCAATGCCACATTGTTAAACAAACACACGATCACTCGGTCCTTGGCTTCTTGTGTACCCTCTTCTTCTTTTCGTCCCACAATTCTTTGGCCTCCGGATCTTCAATTTTGTCTATCTTTTGCTCGACTTTCTCCATTTCTTTCCGGGTCAACACCTCTCCTTTCTTGTTCTTTCTCCTAAAGAACTTTCCCAAATTTCCGATCCTCTGACGCTGTTGTCATATTTTTGAACATGTTCTTAGTTTGTTGGCCTATATAAGTTCATATATGTATACTAAAGGAATAGGAAAATAAAACGACGTACGTACCAACAATGTGAGGATCTTAGTTAGTCCGGGTACAGTTAATTCATCCGCAGTTGTGGGTGGATGTGGTGCTTGTGGAGGAACTTCTATGATATCCGGGCGGACAATATAAGGATGCGAGTACTTCTGATGACCTATGAGAAACGTTGGTTCTGTCTCATAACCGTTTTCCACCGAATTCCAACAACCCTATCAAAAACCAGTCCCCATTCTACCATTTCACTCCAATGTGCAAGAATTGGACTTGGGTTGTAAACTACCACAGTAATGTTCTCATTTTCCTGGCATTGAGGAAAGTCATGATAGAATTTCTGATAAGATGTATCCCTAAGATATTTATGCTTGTACCCAAGCTGGCGCATCACACGATGAGGGTTGTGCAGAACAAATCCTTTTAAATGAAATAAGGGTCGGTTTTAAAATGAAACATCGTCATGCCTTTGAAAGTGAACTCCTATGGAATTCCTATATGGGTCAAACACAACATCTTGGAAAGCCATGGAGTCGAAAGCCAATATCATTGTGAATAACTGTTTCCTATTATTGGGCTTCGGGAGAGCATTGAAGATGTATTTCTGAGCTAGAGCCTGATGCTCTTCATAGTAAGGAAAAGTACTCAATCCTTTATACCCTTTGAAGAACTCCGGGAAGTGTTCATAAGCCCACACCTATGCCAATGCAATGTATTAGAAAAAAAATTACTGACAAATTCCAAAATAACTACTTCACTCTACCTGAATTAAAGTGAGTGAACCATTAAATTGACGGGCATTCGCCTTAGAAGCTCTACGCATTTCTGCCAAGAAATGTGCCAAGAAAGCAGTGCCCCATGAATACTCATGGACTCTATCCAAGGGATCCAAGTATTGAAGGAGACTCGGATGAACCCTGTTACCATTAGCGTCAGGGAATATAATGGAGCCTATGGCGTGCAGAAGATAAGCAGCGACGGTTTGCTGAATTTCTTCGGGAGTCAATTCCTTGTCTTTCGTATTACCAAACAATCGAAGGAGATTGACGAATGTGATGGTCTTTGTATTTGAACGGGTTATCTTGTACACATTTTCCAAAGTCATATCCATGTCCCAACTTAACAACTTTTTGGTCAGTTCGAAGATCTTGTCCCATCCTAGTTCGTGATACTCATCTCCTGTCTTGACGGCTTTCCCCAGAACCCCTAGACCTATTATCCTTTCGACATCTTCAGGGATAATGGTCATCTCGCCAAATGGAAAATGCATGGTATCAGTTTCACCAAAAAACCTCTCCAAAAAGCAGTTCGCCGTGACGGGATCCGTGGCCATATAATTTTCTACCGCGGGATACAACCTAGATGCTCTGACTATTGCTTCAACTTGGGGACACTCTAACTCCAGGGGCCATGCTTCACTAGATTGATGGCGGCAAACACGGAAGGCTTTCTTGTGGTCCTATAGAAACACAAAAAACTAAATTAAATTCACTTGATCATATATAATAATATGCAAAGGTCTTACATAAGTCTGAAATATCCAACGAGCCCAAGAGTGCTTGTATCCAAATAACAGTTGGTGGTTGAGTGGTTGACCCCACTCTTTACCATCAATGCGGTCTGGAATCATGTCATGTATTGTAGGAAGATGGGCTGGCGGTCCCCTTTCCTTTTTTCTCAGTGGTTTTAACTCCGACATCAGGTTCTTCTAAGCCAACCGCTTGAGAGGATGACCCACCTGATCCGCACGGTTGAGGAAATTTTGGCCACACCTCATCATCCTCACTGCTGGTTGTTTCCCCCATACGCTCTCGAATGATGACCTCAGCACGATCCGGATCAGAACGACTACTTCGACCCCTAGATGACTTGGGTTTTCGTTCTTCAACAGATTTGCCATTTCCTTTTTCCTTTTGTACTGCTCTAGACCTACGTCCCAATATTTCGACCGAGTTATGTGAATAATTCCGGCATGTAAAGTTAATATTTTTCACTGCCGGAAAAGAGTGACGGCGCTAAAAATAACTAATATACAATGCCGGTTTTTTTCAATTTCATTCACAAAATTCACAACTTTTTGGGATTAAATACAGGCACTAATAACAAACTTCTCGATAGTGCCGGAAGATGTGCCGGATTTGATGAATAAACAAAATACTATGCCGTAAATGAATTAGTTTTGTACATAACTTTTAACTTAAGAACCCAAATATACAGCATGGCATTGGTCAAACAGACAAAGCAGATACTTTAATTCCGGCATTGAATGCAATAGAGATGATCATGCCGGCAGTTACATGCAATAAAATATGGTTATAAGACATACAATCCGCCATGGTTTTCTACTTGTATTCTACCGCCTAACAAACAGGTGACTGAATTGATATTGACTAAATGGCAGTTTGAGAATTTAATTTCAGAGTAGTGGAAGTACTCAACAACCAAGTTTTAATTTATGTTTTCTAGTATTGGATAAACCATTAAAATACTTACTGCAGCAGATTTTTTATTTGCGCCTCACCAACAGACTCCTCAGCCTCTTCTTGTGCTTTTGATTTCGATTTACCACCATCATCAACAGGTTCTTATGGATTGGGTTTTTCACAAGGTTTGCGACGACCCATTGTCTTTGATTTAGAAGATGAAAAAGACAGGGAGATTGGATGGAAAGAAAGATTGAATCGTTTCAATTCTATAACGGCCACTTAAATACCATTAAGGATTTTGTAACTGTAAAATGGTATTAAGGAATTTGTAACCGTCAAATAAGTGGGATGAAGGAGTTTGTAACCGTCTCCCAATTGGAATTAAGGACTTTGTAACTGTCCCATAACTTGAGTTCATAACCGTTTTAATTCCGGCTTGCACAAATGGAACCCGACAGTGCCGGTATTTTCTAAACTAGTTTTAATTATGAAGTTTACATTACCGGCAACGAACGTTGATTTAAGTCGATAAATTAACCAATTTAATGCCGGCATTTTGACCATGAGTTTACATTTGAGTCCAAAGGTTTAAGCAAACAAACTGGCCCAAACTTAACCTAATTAACGTAAAACACTTGAACAAGAACGTTACACATAAAATAAAACATCAATAGCTAATTGCAACCAACATCATTTCTCGGATCGGGATTCCATAAATAAAGCGGATTCGAAATGCCTAAAAGGCTATTTTCTCCATGCCAAATATGCAACCTTATCTTGATACCTATTCCCTTTGTATCTTGCGAGAAACTCGTTGTATTTGCGACATAATTTGATGAGGGTAATTGTTCGATTCGCTACAAACACATCCCCGTGTTCCATTTTGCGTTTCTTGCACTTACCATTTACGAACTTCGGCATATAAGGACCATCCGCAACAAGACCCCAAAAAAGGTTTAAAGGGCGGTGATCTTCCAGGAGATCCAATACTATGTAGTAATTTTTAATCCATTCGGTTTCTTACTCAACATCCGCTTCTATCTTTGCTTGTTTTACACGTTCGTATATTTCCTTCGTTTCTTTGCGATGTATTTCTTCTTTTGCTGCTTCTTCCTTTTCTGTTTTCCTTTTGAGTATCTCTTCTTCCATGGCGAAAATAGACTTGGTGGTGTTTCCCTTCCTTCTAAGTTTATCTAGTATAATGGAAATTGAGTTGGTGGTGGATGAACATTGATTTCCTTTTTCCATGACAATGATGATGGATTATCTAATAGAGATATGTGTTGGAGCACAAATTTTTTTTTGAGGTATCAAGTTTAATGGGGAGTATCAATTCCTTTAAAAAGATGAATACACAACGGCTCTTTTGTACTTTATTGTATCGGCATTGTCAGTACCGTACTTTTGACGCCGGCGTAAAAGGTTTATGGTTTGTGTTTTGAAAAAATAGCGGTTGGGCATTGAATTTTAGGTCCCGGCACAGAAAAATGGTTCTGAATGTTGCCGGAACAAACTACCGGCAAATAAGATCCATATAAAATCGTGTTTCTGAATGTTGTCGGAACAAACGTTTGTATTTTTAGGATGGTGCTCAAATTGAATTTTGAACTAGCCGGCATTGTAATAAGGATAACTATCAACCGGAACTAAGTGCCGGAATTGTGTCACATATATAACAAATGTCGGCATTTGGTTTATTGTACACAGAAACCATAAAACTTTGACTCGGTAGACCGGCATAGCAGGTGCAAAACATAGACGTCGGAATTCACTAATGGAATAGAATTATGTAAACAGAGTGTGCCGGAATTAAAATTTATTTCAGATGTAATTCTTGTCGATGGAACAAGGAATGCACTTAGCATGTGCATCAAGCCTTTAAACCAGTTGGTGACCCAAGTGGACGAGTTATAGTCTCATGAGGGTATACATAGAGATCTACCCACAAAACGTTACCAAATAATACGATAAAAACCAAACCAAAATGCAATAAACCTATCAATCTTGTTAAGAAGAATCCGTCTCCGATTCACCCATCTGGTGGTACTCCGTGACTTTGGTTACCATGTGGTTCACGTTTTCGTCAAACATGAATGCTTCCCACTTTTCCAATAAGTAACGCGTTTTCACGGCTACATGCTACAAAAACAAGACACAAACTTAGTTTGTTAAATAAAAGTTCAAAAGAGTGGATTGTGTCGAATTAATCGAGAAGATACTTACGAGTTGTTGAGGGGTCAATATATTGTGGGTAGCATACGCGATCCGATATTTGATTTTTAAATACTCAACCACCCCACCCAGGATTATGTCGTGCTGTTTCTCGATTTGTTGAGGAGTTCTTCCTTTCGGATTCCCGTAATCGTGAGTAAATCGGTTAAAAATCTTCAACCACATTGAATCCCTAGTACATATACCTATAGTTTAAGGACGAGTTTCGGCGTACCTTGCTTGGGTGATTGTTAAATCTTCCTCGGAGTCAAACGATGCCATTTGGTGTATGTGGGAGTAGGTTCTATACTAAGCTATGTATATATAAAACTTCTAGGGTTTAGGGTTTCGTGAGTTTAGAGTCTCAGAGATAGAATAAAGAACACACGAGTTTTGGCCGATTAGGTCCAAGTATTAGCTCTCTATATATAGAGATAAATCTCAAAGGATAGCTATTTTGAAAGCAACAATGCCGACTTTAATATAATAAAGATGATGCACGCCGGTACCTACTTCCGGCATAGATTAAAAATAAGGTACTCTGCCGGAAACCTTTAATCTTAAGTTCAGATTCTGTGGACTATGTATATAGTACTGGCGTG
This sequence comes from Papaver bracteatum, assembly GCA_023529315.1. Lineage (NCBI taxonomy): Eukaryota > Viridiplantae > Streptophyta > Magnoliopsida > Ranunculales > Papaveraceae > Papaver > Papaver bracteatum. The sequence continues at coordinate 2,137,741 of JAJJWX010000433.1, forward strand.
GTTTTTACGAAGCCTGCTATGCCGGAATCACTTACTGGCTGATATTTGATTTTGCGACAATGCCGGTAGCCATAAATTTCATAATAAAATGGCTAGTTTTTTGAAATTTAAGACCGTTGGGGCTTCAATCTATATAAAACCCCCCATTTCCTTTGCAAAAATCTACACAAACCACCCACCAAATTCGAAATATCCTTCTCTGACGAAACCAAGCCTCAAAAAATAGATCAATCTATCACGGTTCAAGGTTAAAAAGCGATGGGAGATTCATCAAAAACCTCTACCTACAAGGTAAGTAGATTCACCATTACTAAGGATGAATTAGATAATTAAAATTTTCTATTTCTCTGACGAATTACTAATATAATCTTCTCTTACAGAGTCCTCATTGTAGCTGTCAAATTTGCAAGTCACCTTCACATTTAGCCTTGAATTGTCCTTTTATTTATTCTAAGTGTAGAAACTGTGATGGGACACGCCGGTTTTGGGTTGCAAAAACTGATAATTCCAAAAGTGGAAGAATGTTTCTAAGGTGTTTGAATCACCCAAAGTGCGAAGAGTTTCAATGGCTTGACAAAGCTGTTGCACTAGCCTAAGCAAGATATAACCACAAGGGCCAATGCGACCCTTATTGATGGGTGTGATGGGAGTTATATGAAGGGAAAGGAATATGTCGAAAGAGAGGATGAACCAATGAAACTGGTCCTTGACACCCCAGACGATGTCTTCGAAGAAATTTGCGAAAGTCTCAAAGGATCCGTAATTGTTGAAAAGGGATGGAAATAGGTTATGAGATCATCTTTAGCCAAAATTACTCCATTACATGTTTTTTAGTATGTTTTAATTTAAAGTTTCAAACCTAATGTAATAGATTACTTAGGAATGAAATAAAACTGCATTCGGAAATACAATCGGAATAATCTAAGTTCCAAATAAAATACCAGCATTGTTGTTTTATTAAAATCAATGACGGTATTCTGAAAATTTTCCAAAATAACGAAAAAACAGAGTTCCGGCATGGTTGAAATCAATATTTCAATGTCGGGACTGTCCAAATTCTTTACAGGAACTTAGAACCTTTCATCCCGTTGTTCCGATATGGTTTTACATAAACCAAGCTATGCCGGTACATGACCGGCGCTGTACAACCTCAATGTTTTAATGCCGGCATTTATGGTCTTTAAAAAAAACATGCATTTCAGTAGAAATCTAAACATGTTCAACATAAACAGACAACTGGATTCTTCTTAAATGTTCTTAATCCAGCTATAATTTTACCGAAAGTAAACCAAACAACTAAAGAGTTAATCCAAAAACATGTTCGGAATTGTTTAAAATGTAACAACCACCATTGAAATAAAGAACCACAACTAAAGAGTTAATCACTTGGTTTTTTGCTTCTTATGGGCCGGCACCTTCCTTGTTTCCTCGAACAAATCTTTTGCACTTGGATATTAAATTTTATCAAGCAACTCCTCGACTTCCTTCATTTGTTCAAGGGATAGCACCTCTCATTTCTCGTACCTGCAACCAAACATCTTCTTCACCTTGCTAAGCCAACGCCGCTGGTTTCATACATCCAACACATAATTAGTATATATATGGTAATATAAGAGTATGTGTACGTTAAACGACTAAGGAATTAACAATACTTACTAGCAATCCAAGAGTCTTATTAAGTTTGGCCATTGTAAGTGGTGCCTCTGTAGGAGTTGGAACCGGAGGGTTTTTCTGTGGTGGAACTCCTCCGTCGTCTGGGCGCACGATAAAAGGATGTGATCATTCCAGGTAATTATCAATGTAGGAGGAATCGACGTCATCACCATTGTTCACAAGCTCTTAATTACTGATATCTACCAGACGACTTAGTTCCATATCCCTCCAATGTGTTGCTTCTGGAACTGGATCATACACTACCCTCAACATTGAGGGAGTTGTAATGCACTCACCCAAGTGAAGAGTGTAGCTTTAAGTAGAGGCTGTCATGAACCTAGGTAATTGCTTAAATCCAAGTTGCCACATCACACATCGAGGATCGGCCATAACATATCCCTTTGGGTGGAACAACGTTCCATTGTAGAATGCAACGTTCGGATACCTCGGATAATGCCAGTTTTATATATCCTCCTTATAAGGGTCGAACACAACGTCTTTGGTAGTCATCATGTCCATAGACAATCTCATATCTATTAGTCGACAATTTTTATCGGGCTTCGGAGTATTATTGAACTGGTATCTCTTAGCTCTAGGCGAATCAGGTTCGGGAAGGTCTATAATCTTCAAGTAGGGGTAGTCCTTGAACAATGTTTGGAAGTGTTCATATTACCACACCTATACCAATGTGGAATCATACATATAAGAATCAGTAAATTTTGTTTTCAAGTTCATAAAAAGGGTACGATATGCAACTATACCAGTTGACTCAACCATACTGTCTTCTTCCTAGTATGGTGGTTTATTCTTCAACAGTATATGTGAACAATATACATAAGAACATAAGTTTAAAAACAACATTACCTGGAGCAAAGTGAAATTGCCGACAAATTGGTTTGTAACAGCCTTAGAGGCCCTTCTTATCTCCGTCATCAAATGTGCCATTACCACGGTGCCCCAAGAATAGGTAAAGACCTCTTCCATTGGATCCAAGTATTGAAGAAGGCTTGCACAAACCCTGTTTCCACTGGTGTCGGGGAATACCTTAGTGCCAAAGATGAATAAAAGGTACGTAGCGGATGTATAATGAATTTGTGCAGGGTCCCATCCATCCTTCGAACATCTTTCCTGGATTTTTTCAAACTTCTTCTTAAGCAGAGTCAACTTGATTGTCTTTTTCCTACTAGACTTGGATACATAAAATCTTTCCACGGAAGTTTTGAAGTCCCAACCCAACAACTTATTAGTCAAAGCGTGCAACTTCGACCATTTTAGGTCCGGACAATGATCTCCTTCTACTATTGATTTTCCAATAACATTCAAGCCCAAAATTTTCTGAGCATCATCCGGGATCAAAATCATCTCCCCAAACGGGAAGTGCATGGTATCAGTTTCGCCATGATACCTTTCAACGAAGCAATTGACTGTCACAGCATCACACTTCACATAATTTTCAACCAGATCATATAAACCAGAATCTCTTACTAATGTTTGAACCTCTTCACATTCCAAAGACAAATCCCAATCCCCAGCAGCTTGGTTTCGGCAAACACGCACAGCCTTCTTGTGATCCTACAATTATGAGATAGTACGGTTAAAATATTTAACATAAATACACAAGAATACATATGCACAAGATTTAAAAAATCTTACATAGGTTTGATAGATAGTACAAGCCCAAGAGTGCTTGCAGCCAAATAGAAGTCTCGGATCGTGAGCTTCACCCCAAATTCTACCACGATCAAGGTCAGGTATCATGTCATCAACATGAGGAAGGTTAACTTTTACTTTGCCCTTGGGTTTGGCTTTGCCTTGTGTCGGTTGTTGACTTGGACAACCAACTTCGCTTTGGCTTATAAATTAACTTGGATGAACCTCATTATCTTACTCCTCACTTTCCTCTTCATCTTGCTCATACTGCTCAACTGTTGAAGTAGGTTCATTGATTACAAGTCGACTTCGGTCACCACCACTCTCCCAAGTTATCCCTATACAATCAGCCCCCAAACGCTTTCTGCGACCTTCATCTTTGCCCCGGGGAGGCAGAGTCGTTGGAGTATCAAGACCGTCCTTCCTCCTTTTCCTAGACACATCATCTTTACTTTTTATTTTCTTAGCTTCCTTGGATTTTGACCTAAGCACACAAAACGAATATAAGATATCTCATTTTTAGTTTTAACACCGGCATAGAAACATAGTAAATATTTATTGCCGGTACCTGATATCGGCATTGAACATTAACTACCGATAATGCCGGTATTTATAAGTAATTCTCCTGGATACCAAAATCTTACTACTTGCACTTCGAAATAAATCTTTACCATGTCGTAACTAAGTACCGGCAAACATTGCAACCCAAATATCTATGCCGGCACGGGTGACAAATTGATAGATGTTCCTGTAAGTTTTTAGTCTACTACCGGCATACACGAATTATCATAAAGCAATTCCGTAATTTAAAACCTGCATAGTATTCAACACATTTTTATGCCGGTACACAATATTGAGTTTCAGGGTTTGAAACCGGCATTGCATTCATCATAACATATAAGCCGTAACTAAAAACCGGCACTGAATTCAACCTAGATGGAATGCCGTAAATAAATACCGGCATAGTGCTCATACTCAATTAAATGCCGGAATCAACTGAAACTCAACTGTTTCGTTCATTATTCACGATTTTAACCTAAACACATTGCTATAAATCGATTCAAACACTAATAAATGAGTTAAAAATCACTTACCTTCTAACAGAAGCCATCTTTGCGAGCGGTTGATTGTCCGAAATCGTTGCTTCTTCTTCTTCTTCTTCTTCTTGCTCTTGAGCAATCTTAGCAAGTTTTTGTTTTAATTTTTCTTCACTAATCGATTGTGAGTTCGATGGGGCTTTTGGTTTCTTTCGTGGAGTCATTGTTATTATTCGGGTGGGTTAATCGACGATTTTTTTTTGAATCGACGAAGAACGGTTGAAGAACGATGAAGAAAAAAAATTCGAAACCTAAGTCTCTGCCGGAAATCAAATACAAATGGGGGATATAGGTTTTGGATTTTGATTTTAATGTTTTAGGGGAAAGGGTATAACAGTATTTTCATAAACATTTTTAATTAACCAAAGGGCATTTTAGTACTTTCATAACATTTGGTCACCCCTTAGCAGAAATTATAGGGTGGGGGAAGTAATCAATATCCCCCAATTGCGCGTTCAAAAACAACCAACATATACTCTTTTGTCCTCAACTTAACCTAGCACAATCTTTTGAGTTATAATAAGAACCCTGAGATGTTTCTCTTACATAGATTAAACAAGTATTTTCTTCATAGGTGTTTTTGTATTCACGTCATCAAGATGAATAATGAAGATCACGATTCAAGTGATTATACATCGATGACACTAGAAGAAAAACTATTTTTGGCACATTGAATCCAAACTCAATAAGCAAAATTCATAATAATTAAATTTTTCTCTGTCAAGACGAAGAATAACATGAAATTTATCTAAGGTTTTATACACATCGTTAAACATGTGTGCCAAAGAAACCACCTACTTAGAGTCTATAGTAAGAGATATCGAAGTACCTATTTAAAATTCCTAATTATATAAAGTAGCCCAAAAAAAAAAAACCATGCTCTACGGTACTTTATGAATGAGAACCTCTCAAATGCTATGAATATATTAGTGTGTTGTTTTACAGATAAATAAAGAATACATATTTAAAAAAGAGGGAGGATCCCCTTACACTTCTACTTTCACACCATCTCACACTGTGAACATATTTTTGTGAATAAAAACCAAGTGTTGACTTATTTGAAGCTAATATTTTGGGGATATGTTTGTTTTACAAAGGTCTACACACCCACAAAAAACAAGCACATTCTGAATCGCATAACTCCACCATCTACTACTTTGGAAATCAATGAATTTTCAACCATTTAAATTAAGATTGGTAGATGATGAGGTTTGGTGTTTTGGAATGTTATAATTTTTTGTGGGTATATAGATCTATCAAAGATGGACATGTCCCCAAAATATTAGATTCAAATACGTTACAATTTGGATTTTATTTGCAAAAAAAGACGTCCAAAGTGTGAGATTTTGTGAGAATAAAGTGTGAGGGGATCCTTCCTCTTAAAAAGATATTCAAACATCTTTGATTTTCTAAAGCTTTAAGTCACGAAAACGGATGTCTTCATGTGCATCATCTCTTCTGATACTGAAACTGAAGTGCAAACAAGTGAGCACATCATTCCAAAGGGGTGATCATCATAAACATATAACTTTCAAGTAATCACTATGCTTTGCAATTCTAACATAACAATAATTTAAGAGTCAAACATACATAACATGCGTATGAGTAATTCTCCAAGATACCTCAGTTTATTATATTGCCTCATCTGTGATATTTAAGACATAAATAGGATATAAAATAAAGTAATAATATTGCACTCCCCGTGCTATTTAATAATATTACACTTCCAGTGCTGAATAATGATATTGCACTTCCCGTGTTACTTAACTTAGCAAGGAACTTTGGGGAGACCACGGACACTCCTCACGGAGAAACCACACAAACACACATTAAATTACTGACCCAACAATCAGCAAGCAAAATATGCAAACAAATGATTCTCACAAGAAAATGTAAATAATAATATTGGGAGTCCAACTTCCTGTAATAGTATTGGAGTCCAACCCCTATTCATCATAAAATAGATATAACATTTGGAGAATATAAACAACACATATTACACACAACATACGCATCATTACAGACAAACATGCTCACATTTAAAATGGAACTTATGATTACATGAAGGTTACAAGAGTTCCCACCTCATTGATGACAAGCCACGTCTACCTCGTAGTTTTCAATCCACTGGTCCTCAAACCTTCTTGTAACCAATCGTTGTTAATGCGAACTAATTCATCACGTAAGGATTCTAAGAATCTATCCAATAGGCTCATAATATTTTTAGCACAATATCATACAAATTCCTAGTTATTGAATAAATAAAATAACTAATAATTCTAATTATATCAATGGATCTATAACACGGTATTCACTAATTATTTGATAATTAATTATCTACTTATAGAAATCAGTTGAACTAGGTTTCATTGGAAAACTCTCTCTACAACTTTGCAGAAGGAACCAAAAGCTAATTTCCTAAGTGGTCAAATACATCAAATTAAGAAAATAGACCCTTAGGACTTCGTGAAGGCCTGTCAGACTATCTTTTACATGATAGTTCATGTATTCGGATCGTGTTCTTATTGATCTTTTGAGGTTTTCGTAATCTTGGATCAGGAACGAGATAGATATAAATCACAAAGTTATCTTCTTCTCATATTTTATGATTCCTCAATATAGATATATAAAGTTTTTTTTATTTTTTTTGGATTGTACTAGAGAGGTAGTTAGTAATCCAGGCTTTTCAGCTAACTGAGTATAAGTGTTCCGGATTCGTGAGGTCTACTGAATGTTTTTTATTATAAACATATTTCCAAACCTATATTGAAACATATCAAAAGGGAAATCAAACAATCTTGTCTATTAGAGGCAAATTGGTATCAAAAGTCTTCACTGAGGTTGAAGAAACTCTTAGGCTGTAAAAGATGTTATCTAAAGGAATTAATTGCGTGGAATCTTGCAAGGTTCAAGAGAAATAAGGAACATGATAACATCTGAATTGCTTGGGGGGTTAATTCGGTCTCAACTTGATTTCAGTCCGAAGTATGATAGTAGGCTAGTGCCTATAGCGGTTTAATACAGCGGGGTATTCAAAGATGGACTAGGTCCGGAGTTTTTTCTGCAAGTGCAATTTTCCTCGTCTACAAAATTCTTGTGCTTGTGCTTTTTTACTTTTCCGCATTAAAAGTTATTCTTTTGATTGTTAAAAGTACAACACAGGTTCATACTCCTATCAAACGAAAAAGCTAGTGGTGTACTTAGTTTGCTTTCCTTTTCATGAAGTTCTTTCACCTCTTACTTTACTTCCGGTTACTTCATCTACTGCGAGTTTCAACCCAAGTGATAAAGCTATCAAGATATTGAGAACAACATATTTTAATGTAAGAATGGTGCCCCATGATTGATCTTTGTCATCCTAAGAGCAGACTCCACATCTTGATGGGCGTGAAATCTAATTGGACCATTAAGGTTCGACTTCCAAACCTAATCCTCTTTGCTTCTTGGTATGTTATGCTATTGGCTTTGTTCCTAGCATCAAAGGTTCGACTGACATTCCGTATTCAGTCCCATATATTGATTCTAAGATCGTCTTTGGGAATAATACTTAAGAAATATATTAGGTGTTCCCTTACATGTTTCTTAAAGAGCGACAAGAAAACCAAATTCTTTGACGGTCGAAATCTGAAGTAGAAGAAAAAGCAAAATTATATTTTCACATTATGGAGATCCATTATTTCTCTTCACGCGATTCTATGGCCTCCATGGCAAAGAAATTAAGCGAAGAGAGATCATACCAATTCTCCCAGCATAAAATCGGTCAATTTGTAACTTGGAAACGTCACAGACATGAATAGTGTTTAGATCAAGGTCCAACAACCATGACAAAGAAAGGGTAAAAATAGCTGAAATATTTTTTTTCTGGAAATATTGAAGAGGTTTCATAGTTCCAGTTGAGAGTGAGGTGTTCAACAAGTCTAGTGCACTACAAATATATATTAAGCTAAACTAACTATCTGCTACTACCAAGACAATATTTGAAAGGAAATAAAATTTACCTTGGCCGCACAACGGGGAGTATACATGATTCAGGGGAAAAATACAAATAAAAATAGGGCAACCTAATTTGAAACAAAAGATCCACTCTACTTAAAATAGAGCAGCTCAAAGATAATTTCCATTTCATGATATGTAAAAAATACCCATAATGGATTGTTTTCTCGTAACAAAAATGTAAACCAATCAAAGCAAGAAACCACAAGTTCAAACCAATTAACTGTCCTGAATAATGGATATGAAAGTCAACATTAAAAACCCAAATAAAAATTAAAACCAAAATAGATTAAAAGATATGCAAAACCCTGATCTCTGTAAACCATTTTTTTTTCTTTCAAAAACCAGAATACTAACTATATTTTGAAAACCAAAAAAGGGGAAATTATTTTGAAAATGATTTTTGAAAACTGAATTTTATAAAAACGAAAATAAGAGATTTTCAAAATAGAAGATGAAAAGCAATGAAAACCAATTTTTGAGAAAACCCACCAAAAGAAAGGGAAAATAGAAATTTGGATTTGGTTTTGTCTCTTGAATTTAAGAGAACACCAAAACCAGGCATTTTAAGCACCAGACAATCAAGGAAAAGACCATCAACTCCAGTAAGGAGGAAGTCAGGGGTTCAATCCCCACCATAGTAGATGTTTGTATTTAATTAGTTGTATAGAGGGATTTGGCGGGGTTGGGTTATGTAGTGGGGCTAGTCCAACTGGCTGGATTTGGGTAGGGGCCTGGGTCCGGCTTTAGCCTATAAAAAAAAAAAAAAAAATTTAAGGCAAAGACCCACATAAAAAAACAAGGAAGATTCTAAAGAAACAGGGGGACATGGGGGACTTATGACGAAATGAGGGGTTTACACGGTAATACTCATTATCCAAACAGAACACAAGCAAAAACTGAAGAAAAATATCAAATTTGGTTACCTAGAAATGAGACAAACGAAAAACAAAATTAATCATATAGAGCTGCAAAACTGAATATTTTTTTTTCTTTTCATCGAAATTAGTTAATTTCGAGTATTTTCTCGAGATCTATGTAAAGGTACTATAATTATATCCAAATTATTAATTTTTAATAATGGATAAACTTGGAGCTCAATTTAGTCATTTAAGTTATTATCCAGTCTATAGCTTTTGACCTTATTTTGATCCTCACATTAAGGAATAAAACTACTTGCATCATAGCACGATAGACTCTGGCTTGTTCTAGAACCCCATGTCTACTTTAATGGATAAAAATAGTTAATTTATATAGTTTTGGATTTAAGAAATTACTTTCATGGTATTTCTATGGTTCATCAAATGAATATAATTTCTTCAAAAGACTGCAGAATCGAATGCGTCGATCATCAATGGGTAACCTTTTGTCGAGTTTGATAACAAAGTGGTCTCAATATTTGAGTTTGATGAAAAGGTAGTTTAGTCATACACAATAATGTTTGGTAGCCAATAATAAATATTTCCCCATGTACACATCTCCAAGATATGAACTTTCCCCCAATACAATTCAACTTTCTCTATAACAAAAATATTTGTACCAGAAGATGATTCCAGAGATATCCATATCAATATTAGTAGGGTATGATACTATGAATTTCTCAGTCTACTTCAAGATCATCAATTTAGAAAATCTTATTTAAAGCAAAATCAGATTGATTCAAAACCAATCGTTAGTGAAATTATCTCAAGCATTGAAATTCCCCAAAAAAAATTTAGAACAAATAAATAATTATTAATGAACTTTCTCTACGGTATAATTGTGATTCGTTAAACCATAAATTGTTCCTCTTAATATTTTCTTTGTGTTTTGTCGGGTTTGACAGGATCGCGTTCAAAGTTGCAATTTAAATATCATCAAAAGTGACGGGTTGTATTTATCCAAAACATACTTTGCACCCTTGTACACAATGTGAATTGTGTTGAACCCAAGTATAGATTGTATTTAGTCGGCGCCACAAAAATTATCTAACAGATTAAATTTTTAAACAACATTTAATAATATGGTGCTACTCAAGACTATAGCAACTAAGTTACAACCACTCTTAAATTATTCCATTATATGGGCTTTGAGCTCAAATTCATTTATATTCTTAATCTATTAATAATCTATTGATATACTCATTGTTTGTTAGGATTTAATTAGCTCTGTCTTCTTTATTATCTCCATTGGAAAATTAATCTGCTTGATTGTATTGATAGTTTAAACATCAAAATACATTTGAAGTTTGCGTATATCCCAAGTTTTCCACGTGGTAATCAGGTCTATTATATGGTTGATATATTTTTCTCCTGTCGTAGTATGGGTAGTATTTTGTACGGTATCCAATAATCATACCATACACTAACTTTGTTCCTTTTCTCAGTCCCCCATAAACAACTCTTTTGGATTTTATACCACCCTTGAATCTGGTTTGCTTTGGCTTGGAGTCTATATACTTTTTATTTTGATTGGACAAATATGATTATGTTTTGAAGAATTGTATCATAATTTTATTATAGCACCTCCGATGTTAGGGGGTCAAGGTCATAAAAGACATTGTCAGTGTTCTAATTGCTAAGAAAGATGACATGAATGTCATATCGTGAGAGGGTATCGAAGAGAAAGTCAAACTAAGACATTTTCTATGACTCTGATTTTAAGTCCATATTAGCATGTTTTTTTTTCCTTGTAAAAGTTTATATTAAAAAAAAATCTAGTTTTAGATCACGAAGGAAGATGACCTTGACCCGTGGAGATATATTTAAGGTAAAAAGTCTTCTCTTCGTTTTTTGGTTGTTTCCTCATATGGAAATTACCCACACTTTTTTTTCTCCGAAGTTTTCGTATATCCCAAGTTTTCCATGGGATAATCAGGTCTATTATATGATTGATATATATTTCCCCCCGTCATAGGTCCCAGTATGGGTAGTTTTTTTTCCGGTATCCAGTAATCACACCAGACACTAACTTTATTCCCTTTTTCAGTCTCCCAAAAGCACCCTTGATTCTGTTTTGCTTTGGCTTGGAGTCTATATACTTTTTATTTGGATCAGACTAATATGATCATGTCTTAAAGAATCATATCATAATTTTATCATAACACCTGGGGTCAAGGTCATAAAAGACATTGTCAGTGTCCTAATGTTAAGAAAGATGACATGAATGCCATACCTTGACAGTTTATGAAAGAGAATGTCAAATTAAGACATTTCCCATGACTCTGATGTTAAGTCCATATAAACATGTTTTTTTTTTTTCATTTTAAAAGCCTATATTAAAAAAGAAATCTAGTTTTAGATCACCATGGAAGATGACCTTGACTTGTGTGGAGATGTATTTAAGGTATAAAGTTTTTTTTTTCCTTTTATTATTGTTTCCCCCATATGGCGATTACCCATACAATTTTTTTTTATTTAGATCTCTGCATATGATGACTTATTGGAATATAATAAATTAAAATTTTGTATATGAGCGTTTTAGAAAATTATTGATAAAACCAAAAATAATTAACGGGTAAGAAAAACACGATTACCACATAGGCAGGTAACTGTATTTTTAGGGAAGATACCAATCACATTACACAAAACAATCAATCATCCTCGAAAAGAAAAAGAAAAGAAACCTACAAAACTGGAAAGGGAAAGAAAAAAGAGTTATATGATGAAAATAGGAAAAAACGAGACAAAACTAGAAATGGATGTGGTAAATTATACACAAAATTGGTTAAAAAGACCAAAATCAACAATTCTTGGGTGAAACGGACTTGTAGATTTTGTTACTGTTTACATAAACATAAATCAGAAAAATACTGTTCATTTATCCATTTTGGATATTTCACCCAGAAAATAAATAAAAATAAAAAACGTTCTACCTAAAATAGCCCTCCACCTTTTAAACATAATTTTTGGTCTTTCTACAGAAGAAACTTCTTCTCAGTCGACACAAACACTTCGTATTTTCTTCTTCTTCAACTTTTTCTTCTACAAATTTTTTCTTCTACAGATCTGTGATGGTGATGAACACAATCCCAGTTTAAACGGGTGAGTTTAAGTTTCAATTTCATACATATTGTAACTGATTATGATTCTTAGATCCCATACTGATTTTGGTGGTTTAATTATAATAGGAAGACACATAAAGTTGTTACTCATTTCTGTGTTATGATTCATCATGTTTGGAAGTTTAGTTAGCAATTTTGATGATGGGTTTTTGTTAATTTTTGGGTTTTGTTTGTGATTATTATCCAGGGTTTTACTAATAATCTTTCTTTTGTGCTTCAAAACTTGATCGATTTGACCTATTAGGGTTTAGTGATAATCTTACTTTTCAATTCAGTTGATTTGATTGTTGATGGAATTTATTTTTAGGGTTTTTATTGTTGTATGTGAACTGATTTAGTATAATGTCATCATTTTTGTGTTCTTCTAATATTTTTGTATTTAATTTGATCAACATTGAACAACTTTGTGTTGTTTGTAAACTGTTCTGATGTTTGCAGTAACTAGGATTGGAATTGAGTTATTTCCAGTTTTTTAAAGCAGGATGAAACTAGCTTCATCCTGTATTTTTAGTCAACATGTTTGTTTAATTTAGTTTTGTCTTTGTTTTTTAACTGAGCAGCATGTACAAATGGATGTTGAAGTGGAGGTTTGAGCTAATGGGTTTTGGTGGTTGCAGGAAAGACTAAATGTGGTAGTTAGCATGGAAATGTATAAGGCATAAGTGTTGTTGCTGATTGATATTGTTGCATCTGAGATGAGTTATGAAGAATGCAGGGTTGACATGCTGGTGCCAGGGAAAGGAAGCTATGATTTTAGTATTGATAGTGCTTCAAGTGGCCTGGCTGAGATGAAGTTACAGCTTAACTGAAGCTGAGCAAATGACTCAATGTGGAAGCTGAAGATGGCATGGATTAATGGATACAGAGTGGTTCACAGAAATTGTTCATGTTTCAGTGGCTGTGCGCGAGGGTTGTCTGGCAAAGGTTGAGGTGCAGGTGATGATTGAAATGAAATGCAAATATGTTTTGAATGTTGTTGTTATTGAAAAGTTGTACTGAAGTTGTAAGCGTCGGCATATGGATCAGTTTTCTTTATGTATTCAACTGAATAATAACATTAACTCTATTCATATACTTCTTACAGATGCTTTGAATTTTCAAATTCTTTCTATGGTTATGCATTCTACTGACTCATGTTCAATTGCAGATACTCTTCATTTTCTTTATGCTAAAACTTGATGAGTTCAGGAACAACACAGATTAAACCAGGATGAAACTGGTTTCATCCTGCATATTCTGAAAAAAAATAGATTTTTTGGCCAGGCTGAAACTGGTTTCATCCTGCATATTCTGAAGAAAAAAACATACCCATCCTGCACCAAACTCACAAAAACATTTTTGCCAAGATGTAACCAGTTTCATCATGTATATTCTGGCAAAAAAATACCTGCATATTCTGAGACAAGATCATTTGAAATTATTGACAACTGGAAATATATGCTAGTTTAAGTAACAACATTTCATATTTAATTGATTTGCAATTAAGATACATGCATTCATAAACGAATCTTGATTTACTAATCTATGCAAAGAAAGTTTTATAAGAAAAAAACTTAAGTTTAAATTATATCAATAGGCTTTTGTAGAGACCTATTTGCTAAACAACCTAATGACATCAACGATTTTAGTTATCATTCAATTTCCAGCAATTGCATACGTTATAAACTTCATTTATTTTCCTTTTTCTCTAACTTTTTTACATCCATTTCGCTAGCCACGTTCACATCATGCATATTGCATCTACTTTATTCACCATCCACGTTCACTCCATGTCTATTCTTGGCTCTTAATTAGGCACTCGGCTTGTTATTGTTTCCTGCAACAATTTATATAGAAACACCATGGTTAATTAAACACGAGCGGTAACCAACAAGTATCAAACAATTATCTTTTTAGCCTCTTTCAAGAGTGGTTTATTTGGTTGGGTTATCCAAGCAACATGAACTCCCCATAGCACACACAAAAATTACTGCAAAAAAATACTTCATAACTTATAAAAGTGTGGGTGAGAGAAAATGTATACCCGGCTACCCGGAAATACCTACATTCACTAAATTAGAACTTATAACAGAACCACAAATTGAAATTTATATATAATACATGATGAAACTGATTTCAACGTGTAATAATATAGGATGTAAAAAGGTCTCTCTCAATGACTACACATGATGAAACTAGTTTCATCCTTGTTTAAACTTAGATGAAAACAATTTCATCTCAACCCAAAACAGGATCCAAACCAAATTCAGTTAATCTCAAACTAGTTTTTACATATGTTAAACGTATATGAAACCGGTTTCATCCTTGTTTAAACTTGGATGAAAACAATTTCAGTTCAACCCAAAACAGGATGAAACCAGTTTCATCCAAACCTAATTCAATTAATCTCAAACTGGTTTTTACATAGGTTAAACGTAGATGAAACGAGTTTCATCCAAACCAAATTCAATCAATTTTACACTAGATTTTACAAAAGTTAAACCTAGATGAAACCAGTTTCATCTAAACCGAATTCAATCAACTTCAAACTAGATTTTACAGAGCTTAAACCTAGATGGAACCAGTTGCATCTAACCAAATTCAATCAATTAAAATAGGGTGAAACCAAGTTCATTCCAGTTTAAAGCTAGACGAAATCGTATCCACCCCAATTGAGTACATGATGAACCCATTTTCAATACCAATCAAGATAAACATATAAACATTTGTTAAAACAAGTGCAAATACTTATAATTACAGCATTACATTCACGTCTCATATTTATAAACAAATCTGTAACATATGCACCAAATTTTCTAACCAAGATTAAACTATTTTGAATGTAATCAAAGACAGTTAGGGTCTTAAGCTTACCAATTTGAGCATATATTTCAATTAACACAAAACCCTAATTTTCACAAATTGTGAATTTGAGAAATTTGAATTAGGGCATCATAAATTTCTTTATGGACGGTGGTGGTGGTGGTGGTGGCGGTGGCGGATAAACACGATGTTGTCGACATCGTTGGTGTTTTCTGGTAGTAGAGATGATGGTGGTGGTGTCGATGTTGGTTGTGGAGAAAGTTGATATATGTCGATGGTGGTATTGGTGTTTCTGGTAGTGGAGATGGGATTAATGGCGTTGATAACGGAGGTGGAAGAAGATTATGTTGTTGATGGTGGTGCTGGTGGGATGGTAGAGGAAGATGATGCCGATAGAGAAGAAGAGGATCGGTGTTTCCAAATAAAAATGAAGTTTGTGTCGTTGTGCTGGAGAAAGAAGAAGCTTTGACAGGGGGTAAAGTTGTTTGTTTCATAATAACTTGCCTCCTGTCCATTTCACCCAACACAATAAGTTACTCGTCCATTTGACCCTGGAAAAGTACCCTTTTGGCTAAATAGCCCATTTTCTGTAAATTATAAGCCAATCGATAAAAACCGAACCAAAAGGAGGAAGGAAAAAAAGAAGAAGGATTTAGTGAGAAGAACCAGACCACAACCATTCCGGTTCTTTTATTCATAAAGGATTTTGTTTTTCTAGTAAGGACTAAGGAGAACAGGTAACTGAAGGGTGACAGTTAACTGTTTTATGCATACACAATGCACGTACAATTCTAGTAGAAGAATAATTTTGGTTGTAGTTTCAGAATTCAGATGCAAATTATGCTTTCTCATATTTGGAGCCTATTCCAAACACAATCAATTGAATTAAAAGCTTAATAATCGAGATAACGCTATGCACTTTTCATGTGAATCATCTTCATTACAAAAGAACATACAAGGTTAAAAATTAGAACAGAACTGAAAATATACGATCCATTGTTAAGAAAACACTAAATATATGTAGATATTACTGGTTAAAAAAAAGGGTGTAATATAAGACGATTTATGAAAGTTAGAATAATTAATCTACATGAAAAATGTTTCATCAAAATAAATCCGTTCGACTCCAAGTGGACTCTACAAATGATGAATGAGAAATCGTCCCTGACGGGGTAACCTGAAAGAAAAGTGGAAAAATGACCTCCAAATTAACATTACTTACTCAAATGAGCATCTCAACAGCAGCAAGTACTACATATATATCTTGCAGTTGGAATACTCATTTGAGCAAGAAACATTAACTAATGGAAGGAGGAGATATCATCTTTAAACACACAAAAATTTCCCTATCTTCCTCCCTCTGCGTTCCTATATATATATAGATAGATAAAAGGGAGTTGAACTAGTAAAAGAATTAGGTACAAGTGTACAATGATGGAATGGCAGCTGACAAAAATCAAACTGCACGGGTAGTTCTTTTCATGTCAAACCCAACGGCTCTCCTCTTCCATATTATACACACACACTCCCTACCGTCTACCAGAATTCCTACTACACCTACTTATTTATTTATCCCCATCTAATTTTGTTTTTCTTTTTCTTTTAAACTAACATTCAAGTGTCAAGTCTACATTAGTCGCATAACATCCAAATTTGACTATTCTAAAACGTACAACTGTGATAACTTACTTTTGTTACTTGATTTATCTTTGTGTAATAATTTAGGATCTTTCTTCTCTAGTAAAAAATCAGGTCAGGTAGAGGTAGAGTTTTGAGATGGAAACAAAAAAACATTGCGCATCCAGGGAATCGAAGAACCCTGGTCAGTACCGTGGGAGGGTACTATGATACCACCACACCAGAGTGATCATTTGAATTATTAAATTCACATTTCACTAGTGGCTAGGAATCTCACACATTTGAACAAACTGTATTTCTCTGTAGAACCTCTGAGAGTATTTATTTCAACAAAATTTAATTACAATGTAAGATACAAGATCACTTCAATTGCTCGTTAGAAAAATGAAAGGAAACAAAACAGATTTTACCGGCATCCTAACTCGACTCTTGAATCGGGATTGATGGTCGTGTTAACACATAACTTCTGAAGGTCGATGTAACCAATTATGGTGTCCTCAAATACGACATCTTGAAGCTCAGCTCCTTCGAAAGTAGAACCTGATAATACAGTGTTCTTAAATATAGCACCTTTAAGATTAGCTTTTCCAAAATTAACCCGATCTATAACGGCATTGGTGAAATCTGTGCCTGCAAAACAATTTATAATTATTGTTACTATCTCATACTACAAAACTGGTACTAGTAAGTTCCATTGATATTTATTTTCATGATTTTCAGTTTTTGCGGATTTCCAAATTCATCATGGTTACTTTTCTTCCTTTGATTTTTTCCTACTTGTACTGGGTATAAGGTACATTTGTGTTCAAGGAATATCTCTGAGACTGTAGCCCAACATTCTTCAAAATGCTAAACTGGTGGCTTTCACTTGTGCATGCAGTCTCAACTGAAGCCATGTAAGTCCTAGAGTCATGGGCATGTGTGCCTATTTCTCTAATCGAGCAAAAAAAAAAAAAAAAAGTGTGCCTATTTCTCTATTTTGATATAAATTTGCCAAACCAGATTCACAGATAACGAGCTCTAGGGTACTCGAGAGCCAATATCAGCTTCACGTGAGTTTTCGACGTTTATTAGACTTCAAACAACTATCATGATCAATTGGTACTGTATATATTCGAACCATATATGCTACTGAATGAAATATCTCATTCCACAGGGGGAGTTACCTATGAAGCTTGCTCCCACAGCATAAGCCTTGGACATAACCACTTCAGTCATATCTGCACCATCAAATTTTGCTTCTGACATTAGAGCAGCAGTAAGTGACTTTCCTTTCAGGTTTAATTTCTCATTTGTAAAATCACAGAACCTTAGATCAATTGGTGTATCATAAACACCATTTGCTTGACCAATTGTATTCCCGACAAAAGCACGTTCGCACCGGTCCGGATCCGTTGATAAGGGAGGCAACCTCTGCAACCCAGGGTCCACAATAGTGTTATTGAAACCCACATAGTAATTCAAAACTACAATTAATGCAGTTAGGATGGTAACAAAAGGTAACTTAAGGTTAGAAGAGTTAAGGTAACCACATAAAGAGTTAAGGTAACCCACATAGTCATGGTAACTTAAGGTTAGAAGAGTTAGTTTGCTCTATATGTTTGATGGTCCCACATAAAGATGATGCAAGGGCTGATTCCCGGCGAGGATAATCATGTGACTGAGTCTCAGTGACGATGATCTACAAAGTGAAACATGAAATTCTCACCAGAAATGACATTCTCACCAGAAATGACCCTGAGTAGAACATCTCAATATGGGCCTAAACTAAGTGGGCAATTAGAGTCCTGATTAATGATATCAATGAGTTAAAAATTTGTGATCATCCACACATGGATTTAATCCTGTGGAACCATCAACTATGGCCCATGAAAACCACTCGCGAAAATCGGGAGCAAAATGAATATTCAGATCCTCCCGAGTCATCTCTCCCATCTATCTGGATCATATTTCCATGGCATATAAAGGGTACATGTCATCATCCCAAGTTAAGACCCAAAAAGATCTGGGACATGACAAAAAATGAGAATTTACTTTTTGATTCTCGGAGTTATTTCTCAATTGCTTTTTTCATTTCATTATCCAGCAACCACGGGATATCCACAACAAAGGTAGCAGCACTCAAGCTTATGGCTGGCCGCCTCTCTAACAAAGGATTAATCCAACACATGCCTGTAGCTAATTCCAAGTCTTAATATGTTGAGGATAGTGTTTAACAGGATGTTGACATCATGATCATTTCCAACAAAGTATGCAAGTTGATCAATGAGTACATAGTTGATGTAAGAAAAAAGGTATTTCATGACATTAAGGCAAGAATGAAAAGACCACAGAGAATACATGGTATTCACCTGATTAGCCGCGATCACAGGTGAAGCAGATGACACAGCCCAAACAGCAAGCAACCCCAGGGCAGCATTCTTAAGTTCCTTAATTTGTAGCACACCTGGTTTGCTCTCAATAACTGCACCCCGACAACAATCAAAAAACCAAATCAAACCTACTATATAAGTCTAATCTTCTTAAGCTAGAATTCCTTTAACTGAACTACAATTGACATTGAAAAGTCATTCTTCAAAATTGGTGTCCATTTATTAATTTATTTTCCCAAAATTTCAAAAGTAAACAAAAGAGAGGTGTCAAGAATTCAGTTGAGTCATTTGTGGCAGTAAAAACAAGGGTTTTCAGAAAAACAAAACGAAGTACAAAGAACAATATTCTTGAGGAATAGAAGAGTTGCACACAGACAAATAGATAACGGTGGAGAAATTTACATACCAGAAGAAGAGGAATTGAATTGAATTTGTGATGGCTTCTGCGATTTGGGATGATGTTTCGTTGAAGACAAAGGAGAATGAAGAGACGATGAAATTGGTCGCGCCAAAGCAGCTGAAATGGTTGCCATGATAGTTACAGATTAAATCTCAACCAAAATGTGTGCAAGGGTCTCTCTCTTATCCGCTCCTCTTTTTTCTTCTCTCTTTTTATCGGTTTTTTTCCCTCCTCTCTCTGGATATTACGTGGCTTCTCACGTGGATCAGTTTGCACCACCTCTTTTTTTTAATAGAAAAATAGGCAAGAAAGAAACCTCAAACTGCATACAAAGTCTGGGGTCTGGTGCTGCCAGAAGCCCCTTAGTTTACATTCAAACTATTTAAGTCGGTTACAACTGTTACATTGTCACCATGATGGTGTCTTAAACTAGCAGAAAAAATAATGTCTGAGATGTTTGGGATGATATTGATTACAGAAAGTTGGTCACAGGACCTATCCAAATTACAGTCAATGCTATATCTAGCTAGGTTGACTGCTAAGTAATTTTTCCTATCATTTGTTGTGCTCCACGTACCGCTTTCAAAGAGTTCCTTTACATCATAGTCTAGAGAGAAACGAGCTCCTATCTTCTCTGCATACATACTCTTGATCAGCTTTATGATTTGGCAGGAGTTTGATTCAAAGTCCATTCTGCTTCCTAGGTTCACTGCCCAGTTGTAAGAATCCAGCGCCGCCCTTTTTTTAACTTCATTATTCGATATTTGCCCAAGCACCGCTCCTCTTGTCCCCTGCATTTTCCTGCGTGGTCAAAAAGGATTAAACCCATTCCCTGTATCCCTGAAATAGAGTCTTGGAAAGTTCCCACATTGGTTTTCAAAGTGAAAAGGATGGGTGGTTTCCTTCTCATTCTAAACTCAATGGGTTGTCTTTCAGCTTCCTCTTTGGAGTATAGAACATTCACGAGATTGAGATGATTCCTTTCGGCGGAAGCTTTCGGATAATTGATATAACAAATAATGTCTTTAGCAATTTTCCCGACAAACGGTTTTTGCTTTTCAAAAGTCAAATTACATCTGGCTTTCCAAATGTGCCATAGGACAATTGAACACAATTCTGCCCATCTCATGGAATGTATTTTGTTTCTTTTGATGCTTAGAAGATGAGTTAACCATTCATGAAAATCTTCCCTATTATTGTAAATTTCATGTGGATCAAAAAGTAGATCTCTCCACACCTGCTGAACTAGAGGGAAATGTATGAACAGATTAGAAATGGATTCTCTCTGGCAACTACATATTTTGCAGATTTTGTCTATGTAGTTCAAGTGTTTTCCCACTCTTTCCCCTGTTGGGAGGATTGAGTGAGCCGCTTTCCAAAGGAAGACTTTTATGGATGGGGAGACTTTTAATTGCCAGATGGCAATCCAATTTTTTGTCTCATTTCTAGGGCGATTTATTTGTGTTAATTCCTTGTAAAGGGATTTCACAGTGAAATTTCCATTCTTTGTCAGAGGCCATATGACTTTATCTTCCTGGCCTAGATTTATGTTTGTTTGTAATATTTTCCTAGCAATGGGATCAATAAAGATGTTATGTATTAGGGGTATGTCCCATTACTGATTTTCAGTAATAAGATCAGTAACCTTTTCAATATTTGTAGGGCAGTTGATAGGTTTGCATATTGGGGAATCCAAATCTTTGACCCAACTGTCCTGCCATATATTAATTTTATTACCATTTCCCACATACCATTTTCCAATTTTTTTGGATGTTTGCTATTCCAGTTAAAATTCCTTGCCAAACCCAAGAGTCTGTTGGTTTGGGAATGGCAGGCACATGCATTATGTCACTCTTTTCAAAGTACTTGGCATGCATTACTTGAGCACCCAAAGTATTTGGTTGTTGTAGCATTCTCCAACCCATTTTGGAGATTATGGCACTATTAAATTTTTCTAAATTTATGATGCCTAGACCACCTTCTTCTAATGGAATACAGACTCCTAACCAAGATTTCAGATATATTCCTTTTGGCTTTCCATCGTCTTTGCCCCAGAAGAAATCCCTTTGGATTTTGTTCATCTCTTCGGTGATAGCTTTAAGTACTTTAAATGTACTCATTTGGTAGTTATCCATAGTGGAAGTAACATGTTTTATCAAGACCATATTCCCAGCATGATTAATGGTTTTGTTGTTCCATCCCCCCATTATGTGTTTTATGAGATCAATCACAGGATGGAAAGCTTTCACTTTAGACTTATTGGTAAAAAGCGGAGATCCTATGTACTTATCCTTAAGGGATATAGGACTGACTTGCATTATACCTGTAATGTTCAGTCTCTTGTCAAGAGCGGTGTTATTGCTGTAAAAAATACATGACTTAGCTAGATTGATCATTTGCCCAGAGCAATAGCTGAATCTAGCTAATATGTCAAGGATTTTTTCAGCTTCAGTAATATTTGATTTGCAGAAAATAATGCAATCATCAACCAACAATAAATGACTAATGGATGGGGCCCTTTTCACAATCTTTATACCATGTATTTTTCCTTCAATCTCGGCCTGCATTAGAGTTCTAGAGAAGACCTACATGCAAAGAATGAAAAGGTAAGGAGATAGGGGATCCCCTTTCCTGAGCCCCCTGGTGGGTTTAAAGAAATCATAGGGAACTCCATTCAGTAAGATAGCAAGGATAGTTGTTGAAATGCATTAGTTTATTATGTGGCACCATTTTTTAGAGAACCCCATTTTTTCTAGAATGGCCAGTAGAAATGGCCATTCCACTCTGTCAAAAGCTTTTGACATATCAATTTTTAGGCCCATCCATTCCTGTTGATCTCTCTTGGTCCTCATGTTATGAATAATCTCATGAGAAACCATTGTGTTATCATTTATCTGCCTCCCAGGAATGAAGGCAGATTAATAGGGAGAGATAATTTTACTTAGTAGGGGTTTCATTCTTTGGGCTAAGATTTTGGATATAAGTTTGTAAGTGGTATAACATAGAGAGATGGGTGTAAAATCCCCCGGAGAAGAAGGAAATTGAACCTTAGGAATGAGCGATATGAATGTTGAATTCATTTCTTTTAACATAAATACGGTATCAAAGAAATTTTGAACCAACCTAGTTAGATCCTCTCCAATTGTTTCCCAGTTATCTTGAAAGAAATTAGGAGGAAAACCATTTGGTCCGGGAGCTTTGTTTCCTTCCATGGCAAACAAAGTGGCTTTTATTTCAGAAACCTTAGGTTTTTCTAGAGGTGTTTCATTTTCTCTCTCAGTAATAGATGTGGGAATGAGGTTTATCAAATCCATATTTAGTTCTGGAGAAGTGGTGGTGGATATGCTTTTGAAATGATATATGAGACAATTTGATATAGCAAATCTCTCCTCCAACCAAATTCCGGTTGAATCTTTCATGGATTCAATTCTATTTCTTATGTATCTTGTCCTAGCAGCATTATGGAAGAAAAATGTATTTTCATCTCCCAGATTTATTATATTATTTATGCTTTTTGTTTTCCAATAGTTTTCCACAATATCTTGCCATCTACTAAGAGAGGATTCAAGTCTCTTTAAAGTAGTATGGCATCTAATAGTATTGCTGGCCAAAACATCTATCTCCCTTTTTATCCTAGTGATGTTGTGTTGTATGTTACCAAAAGTAGTTTTGTTCCATCTATGAAGAGAGAACTTAACATTTTTAAGATTTTTAGCAAAGGAGAAACTCGCAGATCCCTGTTGAGGATTTCTCCAAGATTCCATAATTAAATTCTTGCAATATGGATGGTCCATCCATCCTCCAAAGTACTTGAAAACATAGGCACCATCCTTCCAATCAGGATTAGTTTTAAGGATGATAGGACCATGATCAGACCCCCTAGCGATGAGATGATGGACTGTGGATTTTGTAAAAAGCTCAATCCATTTTTCATTACTTAGGGCTCTGTCCAGGCGTTCTTCCACTCTAGAGTTATTAGTTCTTTGATTGCTCCAACTGAAAGGGTATCCTTTAAAACCCAGATCTTGTAGGTTCATGTCAGATATTAAGTTTCTGAATATGGTGGCTTCACCATTATCAAAATTTATACTTCCTTTTTTTCCATCTCTACTGAGTACTATATTCAAGTCCCCAATCACAAGCCAAGGTAGAGTAATCGCGTCAGCTATTTTTACTAACATTTCCCAAGATGATTGTTTTTCCATAGGGTAAGGGCTGCCATAGAAAGCAGATACCATGTTAATCTGTCGGTACAACTTTCTGTGGCAATAGAATTTATTTTATTGTGAGTAAAGCTTTCTATACTAATGGACAAATTATTCTTCCAAATCATGGCCATTCTCCCTGCTTGACCTCGAGGTGGTACCAGCCAGTAATGATGTACGTTTACAGACTTTAGGATTTTATGCATATTTCCATTTTGTTGTTTTGTTTCTATTAAGCACAATATGTCTGGATTTTCTTTGTTTAGGATTTCCAATAGATAATGTTGAGTATCTTTTTCCCTAAGCCTTGGCAGTTCCAGGTTAACACCACAATAAATTCCCAAAAATAAGATATTATTGGATACTCCTTACCCTTAGTTTCATGAATGAGCATGCTAAGTTTAGAGATTGTATAATAGGAAATCGTATGATAGTAATTGAGATGTTCAACATTATCGCAATGAAAAGAGATTGAAACCCAAATATCAAAGCAAAAGTACATGGAAACAAAATGTTTGCAGGACTGATTTTTAAAATTTCTATAATTGTTAGGTAACAGTTCCGGGGTTAGGATTACCTCATTGGAGCAGGATAATACTATGAAGGCATGAATTTGATTCACGGTATCAGCCTCGGGAACGGTCAGATGTATAATCCAGGTGTTTCCTTGAATCCCTGGCTTCCGAAATAGTTTCCTTCTTTTCCAGTTATAGCAAGCGGTACGGTATCCATTGAATTAATATAACCTCTGTTGTGAAAAGTGAGAATTACATAAATTTCTTGAAAAGTTCATGGATCCTCAAGGTAGAAAATCTCCTCTATCTCAGTTGAAGCTCCAATGGACACAAATATCCAGTCTCAATTCTTTCATTCAACTCCTAAATATTTTGATTGTTAATACCAAAGATGTACACTGGACCAACTATTTCATTCCACAGTATTCCAAGAAGGCTAAGAGGGATCAAATCGAATCACCAAGAGTCCCTACCAAGCACAAAAGAAACAAAAATTAAGGATTTTGATAGGACTGGACTACTAAGAGAAGGTACAGATGAATAAAGATATTTAAAGAGTCAATTGAACTAGTATTACAAATAAAATTAATTCATACTACTTCTAATATCAGATATGACGCTAATGTAGTTGGGTAAATGAAAACAAGTTTAACGATAATTTTCAGAGCAAAAGCAAAAAACAACAAGGATTTTAAATAATCTAAGTAATTAATTCATTCCACAAAAGGTTGAAATAAAATTAGAGTTTAAACAAGTCCCCTTTAGCCAATTGTTCCGGCTGCCGAGACGACAAGAATATAGACTCCTTGGTAAAAAAACTCGAACCGAAAAGTGACGACTTTTAATCTTGGATGACTAAAAGGAAATGGGATTGCTGGTAAAAAATCAAAAATGAAATTTCTGAAATTAGATTCAAGTGTTTTTATAGCCAATAAACAAGTGTTTTTTTTTTTGGTGTCTAAGGGTCTTCTTTGGTGTCTTGGTAACTTGGTATCTTCTAGTAACTTTGGGTCATCAGTGCCTTGGAACCATATGGATCTTCAGAGAAATTGGTAGCCAGAGATGAGAGAGGTAACCGGAGGGAAGAGAGAAAAAATTGTCTTAAGATGCTTGAGAAGAGATGGTGATTGGAACTTTATCGTTTAATCTTCCTAATTTATCATAGCGTAAGGTTGGGTATTGATTGAAGTCCAGATTTGGAATATGATTTTTCTCTCCCGGTCAGATTCCGATCATTTGATTTCTTTTCAGGGATTTAACGGTCGAATAACGGCCATAAAGCTGGTATAGGTGGATGTTTGCATATGCCAGAGACAGATAACACCACCCCTAAGGGTGGTATTGAGAAGAAAAGTTTAAGATAAGAGAGAGATGGAGTCGCACATATGGAGAGAGAGAAGTTTTTCATGATGATACCGTGTGCATATTTTTAGTTTGCACCACCTCATGTGGATATTATGGGTCTTGAGGTTGGGCATAATTAATTAAACTAGTATTTAACCCGTACTACGCACCGGGACTGGTGGGATCAGTCAATTTAGAGTGGCGGGCCGTAGTCAAATACATAAGATTATTTTTGAATAGTCTTTAATTAGTTTGATTTTTTAAAGGGATATGGAACTCTGATACCCTTTAGGTATCCAATGATTTGATGATTTAAATTTGATATTATATACCTAAGTTCATGTATAAATTTTATAGGAAGATATTTTTTGTAACTAAAAAGAAATTGACTCCCTAGATTTTGGATTTAAAATAATTAAATACATGTACATTCCCTGTGATCCTTTAGAGATAGGTTATCTCGCCAACTCGATAAGATTAATATTTAAAATCACTGAAAAACTTTATTGGCGAATATGAAATTTAGCAATAACGAAACTATGGAATTTTACTGGCATTATATCACGAAACTATGGCTCAGCAATAACATAAAAAGAAAGAAAGAATGAGCAACTTATTTTCCATCCGATCTCGCACAAAAAAAAAAGGATCATCTCTATACATCAAAAAAACAAACAACCATGCCCTTTTAACCAATTTCTTCTCATGCATACTTTTGTTCGCACCTTTTGATGATTTTTTTTTCAGCGCAAACTTGGAGAACGAAGTTGTGTGAATGCTGGAAGAAACTTCCCTATTTATATATGGATCAAAAAAAGAAGTTTTATATATATATTTGCAGTGTTAGTTTTAGTCTTGGTAGTATAACATGTGTATATGGTAAATGTAGATACACATGGTTTCAAGGATCAGATATCCACACTACCTGGTAACATAACATTTTAAAATCCTATCATAAGAGTTATGTCAGACACCCTCTAATGCGATATCTTGGAGTCTTTATTTTTCCATACTAAAATAAAACATACTCATATCTACAACCAAATGCTTGGTTAGAAAACTATAGTATTTGAAATACACAACTTCACCCAAACACTGTTTTTTTTCCTTTCTTTCTTGGTTTGAACTCCAACGAACGAACGATAAATCATAACATAAGTAAACAAAGAATCTCAAATAATCATGGAAGTATTCTCAGACGATTACAATCTTAAGTAACTAAGCACACGTCTAAACATTTTGCATATCTAATAAAAAAACATAAATCTAACGAATACGAAACAAAAATACTAATTGTTTTGCATATATAAATAAAAAATGAAATCATGTTGCTTCACTATTATTGCAATATCTCATTCTTCATCACTTAGTTGAACATCCTATTTTGTGGAGTTTGAGGAGCCAGTCTTTCTATTTCCGTGACAACACTCTTCTTACCTTCACTCCCTTCAACGCCATCATTTTCCTAAGTTCTCTTATAGACCTTCAACACTTTGAAATTATCAAACTGATTTGCTACGTTCGGAGCATGGGTTAATAAGTTAAACATAAAGGTCTTGTTTATCATTCTATCATACACCTTCATTGCGTTATCCGGTTGATTATTCATTCTATTCCAATCCAAAAACATGATACATGTGTTATCATTATATTCCAATCTAAAAACAAACAAACAATACACATAATTCTATTTTATCGTTTGATCCACATAGAACTCCATGATATTATTTCTTTACCAAGGTACATCTCCCACGTAATTGTTGCCACATTTTCTGCAAGAACCACATTTGCCCATTGTTTGTAGGTGAAAATAGTTTCTGCTGATTTCGGTAATTTCGGGTGTGAAGGTGAGAAACAATTTAAACCCTAAACAATGTACTTCAAGGGAGTACTTTAGATTTGAGAGATCAATCTGTACAAATCCGGCCTAAACCAAGAAATGGTCGTTCCAGATTTGCTTCGGTCACAAAGCGGAGGAGAATGGGTTGGTTTTGGGGAGGGAAGCAAGGAAGGTGATGAGACCAGAATAATTGATTCTGGAAGAGTAGTTGTGTTACTATAACTTGTATCAGAAAAGTGGGAAGGCTAACAAGGTAAGCTAGCAAGCAAGTATTTTCTGAGTGTTGTATATTCCCGAATAAACTTGTTGTTCTGTGGAAATAGGTAAGACCTATTTATAAAAGTCGAAGTGAAACGTACTCTGGTATCATTAAGGGATGGATAAATGGGTAAGTAAATGGGAGGAGGTGATAACCGCATGCATGGAATTGATGTTCCATAAAACCGTTAACGTGTGGAATTGATGTTCCATAAAGTGGTTAAAGCATGGAATTGATTGTCGGGCGTTTCACCATTAACTCCCTATATTTACTAACCGCCTCACCCTTATGACACCTCCTTATGACGGTCGTAGTGTACGCCGCATGTTGTAAACCGCCAAACCAATACCCAAAGAGGATCCCCCAGTTTGTGATATGTGTTTGATGCCTCGAATGTTTTTTGTGGAAAACATGTGGCACGTCGTTGTTGCCTGGAAAGTCGAGCTTGGGAGACTTGGTATCTTGGTGACCTTCGACGGTCGAGATCTTGCATCTTATGAGGAAGGTATCCATTGATCATCGCACACTTTTATTCGTTGGTGGCCGCATAGGGAAGGCCATCATGGTGGTACGGCTAAGCTGGCATGCCGTTGGCATGCCATGGTTTGGCGTGGACAAACTTAGGTTTTCGGGCCATAGGTTATCACGCGTTGTTTGGTAACCTTGGATGGCTAGGATTTTCTCCTGGGGTTGAAGGGCAACCGTTGATTGTTGCACGCCTTCGTTTTGGTAGCCGCGTAGGGAAGGCCAACATGATGGCGCGGCTAGGCTGGCATGCCGCTGGCATGGCATGGTTTGGCGTGGACAAACTTATGTTTTTGGGCCATAGGTTACTACGCGTTGTCTAGTAACCTTGGATGGCTAGGATTTGCTCTTGGGGTTGATGGGAAACCATTGATTGTTGCATGCCTTTGTTTTGGTAGCCGCGTAGGGAAGGCCAGCATGGTGGCGCGGCTAGGCATGCCTTGGCGTGGTTTGGCTTGGCATGTGGGGCCAAGGGTTTTCCATGGGTGCATTGCGTGGATAGCTTTGGCTTGGTGCGGTTTTGGCTTGGCATGTGGGGCCAAGGGTTTGCCATGGGCGCATGGCGTGGCTAGCTTTGGCTAGGTGCAGTTTTGGCGTGGCATGTGGGGCCAAGGGTTTACCATGGGCACATGGTGTGGATAGCTTTGGCTAGGTGTGGTTTTGGCTTGGCATGTAGGGCCAATGGTTTGCCATGGGCGCATGGCGTGGCTAACTTTGGCTAGGTGCGGTTTTGGCTTGGCATGTTGGGCCAAGGGTTTTCCATAGGCGCATGGCGTGGCTAGCTTTGTCTAGGTGCGTGACCAAGCTAGGGTTTTGGGCCAAAGGTCGTTTGGTAACCTTAGACGGCCAGGATTTGCTCATGGGATTAAATGGCAACCGTTGATTGTTGAATGCCTTCGTTTTGGTAGCCGCGTAGGGAAGGCCAACATGGTGGCGCGTCTAAGTTGGTATGGGGCCATGGCGAGGTGCGTTTGGCATGGCGCGGTTAGTGTGTCTGGCATGGTTCACCATTGGCACAGAGGTGCGGCTATCATGGTTGGCATGCTTTGGCTTGGTTGGTGTCGCTGACATGATTTGCCATTGGCATAGAGGTGCGGCTAGCATGGTTGGCATGCTTTGGAGCGGTTGTTGTGGCCGGCATGATTTTCCATTGGCACAGAGGTGCGGCTATCATGGTTAGCATGCTTTGGCGCAGTTGGTGTGGCTGGCATGATTTGCCATTGGCATAGAGGGAATTAGGGTTTGGCTTGTCGCAACCCTAATTGAAAAATATACCCCGGTAATTATTTACAGACACATTAAATATTTCAATAAATGCGCCTAGTAAATGCTTATTACTTAAATGTTGTGACGTCACTGTCTACTTGGGTTTAGGGTTTTATGATTTTAACCCTAGACTAAAAACCCCCATCAACGTTAAGTCCCCTGCTTAGCTTGGAACATGTGCCTTATATGATGGTGACAAATAAGGACGGAATCGAGACGTAAGTCATTGCAAAGATGGTCAGGAAAATTCGACTAACCTTTTTGGGGGTGAAGAGAGGCTTCCCGTGTTGGCGGCCCTGCGTAAGTTGTAATGGGGATGCAGACCGTGGAGTGGTGAGACGAAAGTTACTGGCTTGGTCTAGTCATACATCTCCGAGGCAAAGGGGCGCGGTCTTGGAAGGCAAAGCATAGCGGATGGCTGGGCATGTGGGGCCAATAGGTGGCGTGGCAAGCATGGTGGATGTCTTGACACGGTTGTTATTTGTGGTAAGAAGAGTTCATGATCCTGTGTTTGGCAGCCTTGCTTATCTCTTATTTGTGCAAGCCGTGAAGCGGTGAGGTGAGAGGCGTCGACTTAAGCTGGCTTCTCATTATCTTGGATGGGTTAGGGAACATCATAATGCTGGCTCAACGAGTTATTAGTGTTGGCGTGGCAATCCATGGCATGGACAGCCTTGCGTGATAGGGCATGCGACAATAGAGTGGATGGCTCGGCCTGGTACGGCCATGGCAAGGCGCGTTTTTCTTGGTGATTTGTCTTCAAGGCGTGTACGGACGGTTCAGCGTGGTGGGACCAAGACGTGGCGCGGTTAGCTTGGTGATTTGCCTTCAAGGGCCCGGCTGCCTCTTTTCCTTAATTGGATCAAACAGGAAGTTATTTTCTCTTCAAAAACCCGAGAGTGTTATGCCCACAAAAGAGGCGTTACTTCTTCTGCTTAGGTTACGTTACCAGTTTAGCTTCTGGATCTCGGTGCTGGTGGCGGGAAAGCAAAACACGAGCTAGCGTGTCTCAAACACGTTCTTCCACGTTTTCTCACCAAACCCTAATTATTTTACACAGCCAGGCATGAAGCTTTCCCTTATATTAACTGGTGGGCTGAGGTTTAATTAGGATCGGATATCATGCCTTAACTCACGGCTAGTGTAAAAAATTTCCTTTTCGGGACTACGTCGTTCCGTTGAACATAAGAGATGATCTTGAACCCTCCATTCGCATAGTTCATCCATCCGCTCCCATCCTCTTTACGGGTATCGTCTCGTGTTTTCTATTGGTTTCCCTTCTTTTTTTTCTTATGTAGGTTGCCGGTGCAGACATGGTGAAAACTTATCCTTTTCTTTGGTTTTGTAGCGTGTAATGGGATCTTCTAGCGATGATCAGACCCCTAACTCTTCGGAGAGAAATTTCGGGATCGGCGAAAACCAGTTTTCTTCTCATGAGGAGGCATTAGATAGAATTGAATCTTTATTCCATAAAGCTTCCGAAATTACTCGGGGAATACCTTCTTCCTATCTAGGCGAGGTGCGGGTATGTGTCCATACCCTCTTGGCTTCGGTAAACATGGAGGAAGAGTGGGAAGATGACGAAGTATCCCAGTGCATTGAGAGGCTTCAGTGTAAAACTTATTCATGGCCATGTGCTAAGGCGTAACGGTACGCCTCTCGGTTGAAACGGCAGAAAAACTTAGTTTGTAAAACATGTAGAAGAAGGCCGTCATAACTTCCCTATCCAAGACGGTGCCATAGTCCTTGATTCTGATGCGGATGGATCAGAGAACCCTCTTCTTGAGGTTGCTGAGGAGATTTTCGAGGAAGATGACACTGCGGTTGACGATGAAATTGAAGCAGATTACGGAGCGGACAACGAAACCGTTGTTGGTGACGACGGGGGAGTCATAGTTGCCTATGATATGTCATCTTTTGAAGCAGATATCGGGAAGAATACGGATGTTATTGTCGCTAAGACGGTTTCCAGATGGGATGTTGAGGTGTCGGCTACTGCCGATGCTGCTTTCGGATGGAACCTTTGCTTCCCGAGAGATTTTTGGGGAAAGTGCTTGGAGAAGCTCTGACAGAGGAGTCGGCAACTCATGCGTCTGCTTTCGATGATCAGTTTCCCCTTATTAATTTTTTGATGTTTCTCTTTGATGCATAGACATCTTAATGCTTTTGCAGACTTATTGTTATCTTCTTTGCATTCATGGCGAAGTTAGGGCTTCGCCAATTAGCACCCCGCTTGCGGTTTCACATCTTTGAATAAAACTTCTTATTTGAAAGACCTCAATCTTCCATTAGAATAGGTTGTTCGACCTTCCGTTCCCTTCAGATCTCTTGAGTAATTGAATAAGATATTTCATGTATGTTTTCGGCTTTTCTGGTCGTGATTTGATGGATGATCGTGTCTTCTGAGCTTTGATAGTGAAAGGATCCTGTGTAGATTCCCAGTCCCCAAGTGTACTTTGCATGTTTCCATCTTGCGTGGTCGGTGGGTTGACTATGATAGGGATATCACCATCTTGTGTTCGTACTTGTGGTTTTGCTAATTCTTCCACGTGCAATTAAAATATGGAGGAGTGTGGGTTACCTTTACAATGATTGTTTCCATGGTGAAACTATGGCTGGTATTAACAAGCTGGCGGCAACAGTTCTTGGCAGCATATGTGATTAGAAGATATTGTCCATGGAAGTAAAAGGATTGGCTGGATGCGTAAGCGAGCAAATTATCTATGACCACAAGCTTTAATGGGATGGAACATAAGGCGGCCATGAATATAAAGATTGGTTGGATGCGATCATGATCCTTGACATGGGGAGCATGGTGGCACGACCCTTTGCAGAAAGGAGTGGTGTTGAAGCGATCGTTGAAACGGAGCCGCTGCTGGAGAACGTTGAAGTAGAGCCACTTATGGAGAGAACGTTGAAACGACGCCTTGCAACTCTTAGAGACTTGACGTATACCATGTTGAAGTCGGAGGCTGCGTCACGTTCTGCCAAACTCGACATACCTCAAGTGAACAGAGGTTAGGAGTCCCCTGTTTCATCTATCGATCGTGATTTTCATGAGAGGTTAGGGTTTGGGAACGACTTCCTTGGATGGAAACGCCTGCTTTCATAATTGTTTCATCATAGACTGTATGACTTTGTGGGCCAAGTTACCATCGTGCAGGTCCTGACGGGAAGAGGGTCTTTGTGAACTCGGGAGGGTTGCTGATTTCCTTTGATTTCGATTTTGGAGAAGTCGTTCCTGATCTTTACGTGTGATGAAATTGGATTGCTTATACCCTTCTACTGGGCGTTCAAGAGCAACGCGAGCCTCCTCATCTATAAACGCATGTCCCGCCGAAGTTTCTTTTGTTTTTTCATCAAATCAACAGTGGTAAAAGGAGGTCGGCTCCTTCTGTCTCTTCCAGTATCTTTCCTTAATGGTGGAGTAACATCTCTGGTGACGGTTGGAGTCGTCATACTTGAAGAACTGTTGGGGTGGCGGAAGCGGCTCTGGTTCTGGTGATCGTAAGTGTATCGTGCAGAGATGGCACGGTTTTGATCGCGAAGTGCTGGAGCCATGGCGCTATTTTGAAGGGTGAGGATGGCGCTTCTTTGGCTGGTTGTGGAGCGGAGAAGATGGCGTTGGAAGTGGTGTAAGATTTCAGCGCTGGAAGGATGCAAGTTGTTAGCGCAGGAAGGATGCAAGATGTTAGCGCAGGGTGTGGTATGGTGGTTGGAAAGCGCGTGCGGCATGTGCGTCTGGTAAGCCCGTCTGGTAAGCGCGTCTGGCAAGCCCGTATGGTAAGCGCGTATGGCAAGTGCGTCTGGGAAGCCCGTCTGGCAAGCGTGTTTGGGAAGCCCGTCTGGAAAGCACGTCTGGGAAGCCCGTCTGGCAAGCGCGTCTGGGAAGCCCGTCTGGTAAGCGCGTCTTGCAAGCGTGTCTGGTAAGCGCGTATGGGAAGCCCGTATGGTAAGCGCGTCTGGCAAGCGCGTCTGGGAAGCCCGTCCAGCAAGCGCGTCTGGGAAACACACCTGACAAGCGTGTCTGGTTAGGGTTGGATCGGCTTGGAATGGGCGCTGGCTAGGCGTGGACGCTGTCTAGGCATGTCGCTGACCGTTGGATTGGCACGACGCTGGATTGGATTTTGGTATAGCGTGGACCGTTGGCTGGGCATGGCGCGAACCGTTGGCTTGGCACAACACTGGCTTGGCACGACGCTGGCTTGGATTTTGGTATGGTGTGGACCGTTGGCTGGGCATGGCGCGAACCGTTGGCTTGGAACGGAACTGTCTTGGCACGACGCTGGCTTGGCGTGGCGTGGACTTGTTTTTGCGGGCCCAGTTGCCTCTTCCCATACATAACTCAAACAGGAAATCCTTTCCTTATTCAAATTACAAAAAGCGTTATGCTTATGAAATGGGTTGGCTCCCCTTTTTATCTCGTATCTTTTTTATCACGTCCTAGTGTTAGGGGTAGCGTTGTAGCAATAAAGTGGGGAAGTATATTCCAGCTATGTACTCCATCGTTTCACTTTCAATTCGTTCTCTTGCTTTATTGTGTTGGTGCAAACCCTAGCCATAGGTATGCCTTCCATAAATCTATAAAAATATTTTCTTATGAACTGGTGTAAACCCTAGCCATGGGTATGCCTTTCATAAACTTTTAGAAATACTTCATCATAAATAATTCATGTTCGAATATCACCGTAGTAACGTCGGCTATCTCATGAATAGTGACGGGTAATTATTATGCAAAGTAGGCACATACGGGTAGGTGACTATATTTATTTATTTTTTTGAAAGGAAAACAAAGCGTCTGGTTTATGGTTTTGATTTTCTGGATTTCTTGGGTCGATAGATAAATGTTACCTTGACGGTTTTGGATTATTCTTTTGAAATGAACTGTTTAGGATTGCTTCTGGTTGTGATTGAAAGTGGCGAAAATATCCCAGGAAAACCATGGAACCGTGTGTTGGTAGATGACATGGGATGAAACATAACATGGATATCGGTCTTATCATTCTTGTGAAACTTGAAAAAGCAAACCATGTATTTTGTAGACTTACTCGGTTTCTTATGTCTTCTGATAAAAAGTAAACCTTCCGGGTGTAGGGCCAAGTTTTACGAGAAACGCGGTTGTGGGAAGTCCCCAGTCATTACTGAGCTATCTGGTTAACCGAGTTGTTGACCCTCGGGCGGATCGTTTTGCTTTTAACCTATAGGAAGTCCCCAGTCATCCCTTATCGTGTCATGACTGATCATCGAGTCGTCGGGTAACTGAGTCGGAGTGGATCGTCTTCCTCTACCATCTCGACGTCTGGGTCGAAGAACGAGATTAACGGTCGAAAATTGACATTGTAACCGAAAGATCGAACCTCCCGCTGTGGTCGCCAATTGTTTGTAGGTAAAAATGGTTTCTGCTGATTTCGGTAATTTCAGGTGTGAAGGTGAGAAACAATTTAAACCCTAAACAATGTACTGCAATGAAGTACTTTAGATTCGAGAGATTAATCTGTACAAGTCCGGCCTAAACTAAGAAATGGCCGTTCCAGAGTTGCTTAGGTCACAAAGCGGAGGAGAATGGGTTGGTTTTGGGGAGGGAAGCAAGGAAGGTGAAGAGACCAGAATAGTTGATTCTGGAAGAGTAGTTGTGTTACTACAACTTGTATCATAAAAGTGGGAAGGCTAACAAGGTAATCTAGCAAGCAATTATTTTCTGAGTGTTGTATATTCCCGAATGAACTTGTTGATCTGTGGAAATAGGTAAGACCTATTTATACAAGTCGAAGTGAAACGTACTTTGGTCTCATTAAGGGATGGATAAATGGGTAAGTAAATAGGAGGAGGTGATAACCGCATGCATGGAATTGATGTTCCATAAAACCGTTAATGTATGGAATTGATGTTCCATAAAGTGGTTAAAGCATGGAATTGATTGTCGGGCGTTTCACCATTAACTCCCTATATTTACTAACCGCCTCACCCTTATGACACCTCCTTATGACGGGCATAGTGTACACCGCACGCTGTAAACCGCCAAACCAATACCCAAAGAGCATCCCCCAGTTTGTGATATGTGTTTGATGTCTCGAATGTTTTTGTGGAAAATATGTGGCACGTTGTTGTTTCCTGGCAAGTCGAGCTTGGGAGACTTGGTAGCTTGGTGACCTTCAACAGTCGAGATCTTACATCTTAAGAGGAAGATAGCCGTTGATCATCGCACGCTTTCGTTCATTGGTGGCCGTATAGGGAAGGCCATCATGGTGGAACGACTAATATGGCATGCCGTTGGCATGGTTTGGCGTGGCAAAACTTAGGTTTTAGGGCCATAGGTTACCACGCGTTGTCTGGTAACCTTGGATGGCTAGGATTTTCTCCTGGGGTTAAAGGGAAACCGTTGATTGTTGCACGCCTTCGTTTTGGTAGCCGCATACGGAAGGCCAGCATGGTGGCGTGACTAGGCTGGCTCACCATGCGTTGTCTGGTAACATTGGATGGCTAGGATTTTCTCCTAGGGTTGAAGGAAAACCGTTGAATGTTGCACGCCTTCGTTTTGGTAGCCGCGTAGGGAAGGCTAGCATTGTGGCGCGGATAGGCATGCCTTGGCGCAATTAGGCATAGCATGCCTTGGCGTGGTTTGGCTTGGCATGTGGGGCCAATGGTTTGGCATGGGTGCATGGCGTGGCTAGCTTTAGCTTGGTTCGGTTTTGGCTTGGCATGTGCGGCCAGGGGTTTTCCATGGGCGCATGGCGTGTCCAGCTTTGGCTAGGTGCGGTTTTGGCGTGGCATGTGGGGCCAAGGGTTTACCATGGGCGCATGGCGTGGCTAGCTTTGGCTAGGTGCGGTTTTGGCTTGGCATGTGGAGCCAAGGGTTTGCCATGGCCGCATGGCGTGGATAGCTTTGGCTAGGTGCGGTTTTGGCGTGGCATGTGGGGCCAAGGGTTTACCATGGCGCATGACGTGGCTAGCTTTAGCTAGGTACGGTTTTGGCTTGGCATGTGGGGCCAAGAGTTTTCCATGGGCGCATGGCGTGGCTAGCTTTGGCTAGGTGCAGTTTTGGCTTGGCTTGTGGGGCCAAGGGTTTGCCATAGGCGCATGGCGTGGCTAGCTTTGGCTAGGTGCGTGACCAAGCTAGGGTTTTGTCCCAAAGGTCGTTTGGTAACCTTATACGGACAGGATTTGATCCTAGGATTAAAGGGCAACCGTTGATTGTTGCACGCCTTCGTTTTGGTAGACGCGTAGGGAAGGCCAGCATGGTGGACCGGCTAAGTTGGTATGGGGCTATGACGAGGTGCATTTGGCACGGCGTGGTTAGTATGGATGGCATGGTTTGCCATTGGCACAGAGGTGCGACTAGCATGGTTGGCATGCTTTGGCGTGGTTGGTGTGGCTGACATGATTTGCCATTGGCACAGAGGTGCGGCTAGCATGGTTGGCATGCTTAGGCGCAGTTGGTGTGGTTGGCATTATTTGACATTGGCACAGAGGGATTAGGGTTTGGCTTGTCGCAACCCTAATTGAAAAAGATACCCCGGTAATTATTTACAGACACATTAAATATTTCAATAAATGCGCCTAGTAAATGCTTATTACTTAAATGTTGTGACGTCATTGTCTACTAGGGTTTAGGGTTTTACGATTTTAACCCTAGGCTAAAAACCACCATCAACACCCACATATTCTACTTTTTGTTGGAAGTTTTGCAAGCCATATAATGCCAATCTTCATTCTCCAGCATTCCAATAATCCTTGCTTGGTGTTATGTATTACATACACACAGACGTATTAATTATTGTATGTATAACCAATTGTTTTCACTTCAAATTAAAAAATGAATGTACTTGATCATAACATACATACTTTTTCCACATAGTGAATCCGATGGTCCAAATTTACGTTGACTTTTTTATTCCTTTTCTTATTTTTCCGTTTTAGAAATCTAGTTTAGTATTTTATGTCTTCTAAAGTATGGAATTTTTTGTTTCATAGAGTAGAAATTGCTATCCAGAAAGGGGTTGGAGCTCAGCTTCTAGCTCGATTTCCAACCATTTCCATGACCTCGGAGATGTCTTTTTAATTATTATTGTAGGTATTTTTTGATCCTTGAAGGTAATTTTGGAGTATTTTAATTGTTGCAAATCCTATGGTTCATATTTTATTAAAATTATGTTAGCATGGTATAACAAATTTGATAAAATTTCAATCAAGATCAAGGGTTTAACTGCTAGGATAAAATCGTATTAATTTTAAACGGTCACCAAATATATTATTTTTCACCAATCAAAAGAGAGAGTATCGTTGACCGCCCAATAAAAGAGAAGATTAGCACAACTGTCAACGTGAAGTGACAGATCAAATAAAGTTAACCCATGTTATTCTCCGGATCTGGTGGAAATTGTTGGTGTGGCGGCTTCGCTACCCATCTATTTTTGAGATTGGAACATCTTTATTTATTTTTCTTATTTGGTAGATTTCTTTTGACAGGAAAGGTCGCGTTAATCAATATTGCCGGATCATTTGGTCTTTACACATCAATATGATGGGATATGTTTTTATCCTGGGTCCTTGTTCGTTGAGATGGGAGTTGGATTGACACTCATCCGAGGAATCCAATTAGTAATTGCGATATATAAATGAGGTAGCATTCACCTCTCGGTGAACTAAATTCCATGGCAATAAAGAGGACAAATTTGTTTTTAAAGATTTTGATTTCTTGAATGCCACTTAATGCTTATCCCTCACCCCTTTCTTACAAAAACAAAATTACAACACCTCGTATC
Organism: Papaver bracteatum; assembly: GCA_023529315.1. Lineage (NCBI taxonomy): Eukaryota > Viridiplantae > Streptophyta > Magnoliopsida > Ranunculales > Papaveraceae > Papaver > Papaver bracteatum. The sequence continues at coordinate 2,176,104 of JAJJWX010000433.1, forward strand.
GAAAGGAATAAAATTAAATATGGACAGTCTCCCATAACATGACCGTGACCGAGTAAAAAAAAAGAATATTCTGCCGTATATGTGAAAGAACACCTCTTGGTCTTATGAAATTGAACCAGCGATATCAGCTGAGTAGTAGACACTATAGTCTTGGTGTTTCGGTTAACCTGGTATATACTCTTTATTGAACACCTTGCTGCACTTAAAAGGAGGATCTGGATCTTATCCTCCTTGAACTAAAATTATCATTTTATTGCTGAAAAATAGTTATCCAACATATATAACCTACCTCGTCTGAAGCATAAAGCAAAGTGCTCCCAAGATTCAAATACTTGTAAACTCAAACACTAAAAGAAAGGGGAGAAAATTGAAGCTCATTTTGTACAATCTTCACTTTTAGAGGGACCTAAAAGATGTATCCGAGATTCTATTGAATGAACCTATTAAAACAATTGTAATAATAGAATTTCTTTTTAATTATTTGAAGACATCTCTAACATAATCTAACGGGAGATTCAAATTTGATTGTAAGTATTTGCATCATGAAGGGAATCCCACAGATAGCCAAATCTGAACTCGAAAAATAGCTATGAAGTTTCACTATATATACACTTGTGCCTAATGCTACCAAGTGTCTAATGTTAGTCTTCAGTCTTCAGTTTTGCGTCTAGAGATGATTGATCCACCAAAAATGAGTCTTTGGTTTTTTTCAAGCCCAAAGTTTCTCAACTTACAATATGTCCGCAATTCAACTCGATCTTGTGAATTGTTCCAGATTCTCCATTCCCCACAAAAGTACACAATTTCAGGAACTTTTCATGTCAAGCCTAGGTATTAAATAGTTAGATTATTGGTAAATATAACTTTTTGTTGTTGAGTTTAAAAAGTGGATGAACATAGTCTTCAGTGCATAATCACACTTTTCTTCAGTGCATAACCGCCTTTGCGGTTGAACCTGGCTAACACGGATGAACATAACCGCCTTTGGTATGCACTTTTCTTGAGCCTCAATATTTCTGAAAACAATACACTACCTCCGTTCACTTTTTCATTTTATCTTAAAATATGCCAAAACGAAGAAGTAATAGTTACTCTTTTCCAGAAAAGGAAGGAGTATATCGTATCGGAACCATTTTACAAAAAAAAAATGCTACAAATATCTTAATTTATATATCTCCAAACAGACAGGTTGAACTGAAAAGTAGATAGAGATATCTCTTGCATCAGCATGAAAAGTGGCGGGCCTTCATATTCCCATTCCTGCATTAGAACCCATCACAACCTAATGCTAGAAACATTCCTGTCTATATGCCAATTGGTTCAACCGCAAAGGCGAGGAAGATGTCTATAGCATTAGTTACTGAATATCATCAAAGTTTGTTCAAAATCCGATTAGGCTATACATAGGGTAATCATGTGACAAACTGTTTAAAGGAGTAATACATAAACAATAAATATTCACCACGCTCACAATACTTAGTGACCATACTCAGAAAATATACCATGCAAATGTTTAGCTCACCTACATATCTATCAAGCTCTGCGAAAACCTTCTCGCCTTCTTCCACAGTGTCCATTGCAAGTACTTCAGATCACCGACTTTGATCAGCATCTCTGCAGCAAAATAGAAAAAAAAATCAACTTAAAAAGATCGATAACCTCCTTTCAAACAAAATGGAGAAAATATAATTAAATACAACACATCATAATAGAATTTGACCATACAGTAGATGTTATAGCTTACCTGCTATACAATAAATGTTATAGCTTACATGCATAATTTTCGGTAGTAGCAGGTAGTCCACTCTGATCAAATTTTAGAATGACAAAAAAAATATACCATAGAACAGACCAACAATTCTAAATTAATCGTATATGTCATCTACTCATTTTCTACTACATGTCTACATTTTTCATCACATCGAGCACCCTCATGATTACTTAGCATTACAGTGTTTGATCACATTATACATATGAACCCTTTACAATCTTCTCATGACAATGCATAAAACAAACCTGATAGAAGAGAGTTATACCTTTGTGAGTTTTCCTTTCACTTCCTTATCAACCTTTATGGTCTTTGTATGCCCTTGTGGCGAATCTTCCCCCATTAACCTTCGTAATAAACAAAATATGATTCAATAAACCCGATGATAAGTGTTCTATTAAAGAATATTTTTTTACCGATACTAATTTTAACCGCTCCATTATCACTGCCACTTCCACGATTATCAATTAAACATACAAACATATGAAATTATATTTTATTTTTTCAAGTAATAATAAAAACAGCAGTACATTCATAATAGAGTGATGGTGTTGTCACCTGCTACGTACAATCAAAGGCATCGACTATGTCTTCATCCACCACTTCAAAATCCAACTTTCTTTCTTCTTTTTTGATGAGAGTCTGAACCCAAATCAGAAATTAAAAGAAAAGCAAGAAAAGAAACGACATACCATTCACAATTTAGTGCATTAGTTTGTGGCAAGCACGAATCAGGTGTTTTTTTTGATATTGATAACACCACAGAGTTCATCCTCAAACCTTGCAGATACGTTATTTTCATAAACAGAGATGAGTGCTCCCTTGATCAAGATAATTTCATTTTCTGTACTTTCACCATATTTTGAATTATATTCTCCTCCTTGTTATTTTGCAGCTCTCTCTAAATCAGGTGCCACTCCTGCAATTCCTTTCACACTTACGTTTAAAAATCCATTCCTGCAATTCCTCTTAACAAACTAATAACTCAACTGCAAAGGTAGGATAATATTATGTGCGACCTGCGAAATCGACTAAGAGGTCATCTTGGTATACAATGACAGAAGAAAAAATCTAAGTGAAAGACAAAATTATCCAAGGCAACCACATGAAAGGTCCTCGGTAGATAGAGCATTCACTCTGATAAGAGTACAAACTTGTTAACCACATGGTATAATCTGCAAGATGGTTGGTGAATGTGATATTCACTTTCCGACCATCGCTTGCTGAATGACTGTGTGATGACTAAAGAAACACATTATAAGGTACGATAATAAGAATATGCAAGTTCTAAAGGTATCGAGCTTTTTCAGACCGAAAGGTATATAATTATAGAGATTAAATAAGGATATGTAGTACCTCAATAAAGTTTTCTTTACTAATCGAAAGGTATCGCTAATTTCATTTACTTTATAAGTAACTCAAAATCATATAGGCTTCCATGATCTATCAGTCACAGTAATAGTGGGTTAGTGCAAAGCATGTCTTGCGGATTTCAAATAAAAGTTTGTTCTTACACGGGATACAAAAATATAATATTTGAGAGTTCTGAACTATTGATAATTTAAATGAGCATACCTATTATGTTAGAACACCCCACATCAATACAGTTCGTGGTGTATGTGGTTTAACTGTACTTGGGTTAGTAGTCATATATCTAATCACTCTGGTGTGTAAGTTAGATATATAAAGACTAATCCAGTTCAGTTTATAATTAATACTTTCACATGAGGTTCATCACAGAGACGTCTATTTCCATCATTGTTTTGATGAATGAGCTTATGGAATTGGAAGTCCCTGGCAGACATCTAATATAATCAAACATCCGGGAAAAAAAAAGTTAGTGAATCAGCAAGAAATAAAATTCGGTATGCAATTTCACATTGTAATGGTCGTACACAAATAATCTTATCATGCATTTAATTTTGAAAATAATTTTATCGTGCATTTAGATGGTGGAATTATAAGTCACTTTCTTGTAGAGCAAGAGTAACTCGATGGGGGCAAACTCACGGTGAGGAAAGAACCACATTTTTATGCAGAAATCTAAAGTTTTCTGGATGTTTATACCTTGTGCTGAAGCAAAATTAATTAGCAAGATATATTGGGATTGCAAAATCCAATTCAAATATATACCTTCTATAAGACATCAATGAATTTTCAAGAATAATGCAAACATTCTAAATGGTCCGCCAGTAACTAAATTTTGTATCTTCTATCAGAAATCAATTTTTTCAAGAATAATTGCAAACATTCTAAGTGGTCTGCTAGTAACTATGAAAATGTACCTGGGGATTCAATTTTATTATAAATTGATCGTGGTTCAGTTAGGGTTGGTTTGTAGAAAATATAATTCAATGGCATGTTGCCATTACCTGCATATCTCAACCCATTTCTAAGCAACTTTCGAAATTAAATCAAAATTTTTAAGAATAATTGTAAAAATTCTAAGTGGTCTGCTAGTAACTACGAAAATGTGCCTGGGGCTTATGTTTTATTATAAATTTACCATGGTTCAGTTAGGGTTGGTTTGTAACCTGTGCTATGCACTGGGTCTAGTGAGAATTGTCGATCGGTGTGGTGGTGCTCCCCCGCACCCATTGCCCTTGTATATTAGAAAAATTTCAAAAATTCTTGATTAGTATGGTCATTTTTAATTAATGGATATGAATATTTGATACATGTTAGTAATTAAATTACTTTTAGCATATATTTTCATGAATTAAAAAGATTCGCACGTGGCGAAAGCATATATGAAATTTTAGATTACCTACCAAATAATTTTGTGTCCGCCATGCTTAAACCAATAATGGAATGCTAATGCTAGATACGTTTACTCTGTACTCCCTTAACAATATAAACTAAAAGCATCAACCAAATTTTTGTGTATTGTTATAGCCAAAGTTTAGTTCGAATTATTGCAAAATTGGAAAAGATTTTCAAATGTTGTTGCTGGTTAATCACCATCCTATTCATCACCATTCATATCCAACCATCGACGCATGCATGAGGATTACAAAGGACCTAATTTCTTATAAATTATCTGGCTTTGTCTAAATTAATATGAGAAACAAAAAGCAAGCTTAAATTATAATTGAGAATAATTAACATCCAATAGATTAATAATTATAATGAAATACACTTAACCCAAAATTGTTATACTAACAACATCCAAGCCTTTAGACCCAAACATGTTGGGTAGGCTAGAAATGGAACCCTAATCATAAACCATTTTTCTTATATCATTGTTTTGGTGTGGCGTACCGTGGATTTTCATGTGCTCATATCTAAAAAGCTTGATCGTTCACATCCTCTATTTCTTCAAGTCTCTTTCCACTTCCTACTCTCATGCCAAACTTGGCCGACCTCTACTTCTCTTTGTGTCCGCGATGCGACTTATAACTCACATGTGCCTCGGGGGCCTCCACATCTTAGGCTTTTGTTTTATAAAATTTAACACTAAAATGTCGAAGAAGAATAATATGTTTCAACATTAGTGAGTTCAAAAATAAAAACATCTTTTTATTTATTATAATCAGTATTCATAAGTAAACATTGTAATGCCTTCTTCATCCATATTGAAAAACGGTGGCACGTCATCGTCCCTCTTTATAAAATATATAGTAAATGAGAACACATTTCATTGGTGAGCAAACCATCTTTTCGGGATGTCTTTATATCTTTCCTTTCTTCTCTTAGATGAGTCTGCCTTTCCTCAACCTATGCTCATAGCAAATCAATTAGCATTCCTTCTGTTATATGATAATTAATTGACTTATGTGAATATATTGCAAATATTGACATGCCCGTTGCAAAAGTCAGTGCAGATCTTTTGGGAAAATAACACAATATCATTATGATGTTAATATTACTGTTGACAGATTTCTTCAGTTTCTTGAGATGAAAAAAGGATTATGGGACTGCAGAAACTCTGGCTCATTTGTTTTTACAAATACCCAGTTGTACATTTATTGTGAAGACATTATGCTCCCTGCATTTAAGAAAAACTTATATAACATTAGGATAAAGAACAATTCCGCCAAGTCTTAAATGTTGTCTTCTAGCACTAAAACATCGTCTAGCTTCACCGAAGGATCATACACGCGATCAATTCGTATGAAGTGGGAAATCATATAATTCGTCAAGTTACCATTGGAGTATATTCCTTATAAAATCAGTAGTTGAGAGGCCTATCCCAACCAATGACATCCAATGATCGCCCTCACTTAATTTTCTTCCATTTTTTTTTAACTCAACTTATTCTAATAATATATTAAAGACTGGTCATAACCTTCAACCCATAAGTGTTTTCTTTTTTCGTCTTTTTTTTTTTGTTTATATGACAATGTGGTGTCCGTGCTAGCATGAACACGGCAATCATTCTTGAGTAAAAAATTATAAAATAGAAAAATATGCAACATACTATCAATGGTTTTCGTTCAACATGACCCAAAAACTTTTTTGAACTATTAGGATGGACTATACATGAACAGGTAACCTTCTGACATGCAATCCGACGTTCTAACCATTGTGCCCCAGATCCGCTGAGGTTAAGATACTTCACTTAGTATTGGATGGAAACAATATTTACCTCCATTGTTAGTCTTTTCAATAAAAAATTGGAAATGCAAGATTGAGAAATAAGATTTACCTTCGTTATAGTAGTACTGCAGCTGTCTAAGATAATGGCCGAAAAAATAAATTATGTAGTAATAGAAGACAACAGTAATAATCGTCCCACTAACTTAAATATTAGTTAAATCATAAGAATGATTGCAATTATGGACCCATAACTACATGGGTATGAATTAACATAAAGTTCAGTTCTTCGTATTCAAATTAATATCATTAACAAATACAATAATTTACTTGAAGGTTCAAAATAAAACACATACCACATTTACAAATGAAATAAAAATGGTTGTGAAATCAGAGTCCGGGATCTGATGTCAGCCTATTAAGCAGCAAAGATGAAGATAACCAAAAAGAGATTTTGTTATGTGCTTCATTAAACAATTGGCATGCTTTTAAAACTGGTGGACTGACCCACCTTCTCTCTTATCATCATATAATCCTAACACTAAGTATTTTCATTATAATTTGCAAATATTATATAATCTTAAAAATAAAAAATAAACTTACAATTTTTCAGTAATTTTATCGTAAAGGAATGAGAAATAACTTTAACATAAGGTCGGGTGTCAGGTGGAGTTCATCTAGGACCTAGAAAGCAGCTTTGATTATTTTTCTCAACATTTCAAGGGACTGAGAACATTGGTTACAAGGATTAAGAATCATGTGCACTATACTTTTGTTTTGTCTATCAAGTTTTCATATTCTAAGAAAGTAGCATACACCAGTCCACCCAATTTTTCACATCCGATAGATATCATCATAGTAGCAATTTTTATTTTCATCATAATTTTGCAAATCCTTGGTGTATTTATTTTGGTTAAGAAATACACTATCAATTAAAGGTCAAGAAAAACAAACTATGATTGCATCAGGAAAAAGAATATGAGGGTGTGAAATCATCTAAATAATATAGACACAACTTATATTGGAACCTATAAGAAGTCTGACCCTTACCGAATTAAGAGCCGACCCCTTGTCCAAAGTTTCCTAAACCTTGCTTTCCATACCATTCCAACAAATATCCCATTTTTGTCCTCTATAATTTTTTTAATTTCTCTACAATTACACCTCTATTTTCCTTCTAATATCTCTACAGGCCTTCCCTCGTATGCAACCTTCCATGTTCTTCTTCATACTTGAACAGTTCTTTGCTCCTAAACATTGGAAGAGAAATGAAAGAGAATGAAGACAATTATCCAGATACATGACATGATATATCAATATGTCCAAATAAGAATAAAAGGTGAAGTGGAGTCCAAAAGAGATTATGAAAGGCTCAAAATGACATACTCTATTCAGTGTATCAAATAATTAAAAAGAAGACGGAAACAATAGCCTAGTTATTCTCAATTTGCAACTACATCCTTCTTGATCAAATTTCATTTGTCCAGTCTAAAGCACTTCACATGAAATTCCAAACTAATGAAAATAAAATCGCCACTATGTTGTAGAGTACCAAATCCTACTGTAACGCTTAGCAAAGAAAGTTTAACACGGATGTAAGTTTGGCCAACTAATGTCCAGCAGTTTCACAATGAAAATGTTAAGAGAAACATACCATACCGTACCTCATTGTTGTGTTAAGAGACAGAACCACTCCAAGAACGTCAAAATGATTCTTAATAGCTCTATATAGTCCGCATCATAGCTGATATCTCATGAATGCATATATTTCCAAGAATTCCCCATAACAAAATTTATTTATACCCTCGTTTGGCATTGTCTCGAATTACCTAGCACATAATATAATGACTAAATAATGAGATATTTGTGGTTTATTATATATTAACTTTGATTTTACTATTTCGGATTCCATTTCAAGAACTAATTATTCACACATATGCACCCATAAACTCAAGTAATGTAGTCACTCATGTATCCTCGGTCTTCACTACATATTACTCAAATTTTCATTTTCAAAGGAAAGACACATGCACGCTCTTAGCAATGTAATTACTTGACTTACACACCTTTTGAGTTATAAACAACTCTTTTTATGTTAACCATGAAGGTGTACTCACCCATTTCAAGGTTGGGTGAGTATGCAGGAAGCAAATAAAAACCATATGATTTCGAACCTCTATAATTAATTTAAATAGTTTGCCAGCCTCAAAAGGGAATGGGTTTTAACATACATTTGCAGTATGCTAATATACATAGGTCAAAACATTCATTTCCTTCTCCAAAATCTCCGCCACCAACCCTTTTTCTATGTACCTTCACCATATCCAGTTGAGCCATATAAATGCTCTCTTTCACTATCTCCAACAAAGATCTCACTTTGTGTCACCTCATTGATTTTATTATCCTTAAGATGCCTTCCTGAAGAAAAAAACAAAAAACAAAGATTGTTATACAAATTATAATGCTTTCCAAGGTTTAACTCATATTCATGTCCAATGTTTTTCGAAGTTTTGAAACCTCGGCTAACTCAGCCTCCTCTCTTGGCATCGGGAGCCCAAAATGATCGTACACCTTTTGGATTTCATTAATTTATAAATTATTTGATCAAGAATACATATTTAAGGTAAACCATTATTGTTCCCTTGCCCGGACAAACAATAGGAACCACCTGGTCCATCAAGCTAAATTAAAATTTCATAAATGAATCTTTAAATACAGATAGTTCATAAAAAAAATTATAATTAAGGTTTACCCTTAATCGGTTAATCCTTTCTCCAACTACAATTTCCATGCGAGATCTTCCAATTCTTTTTCAAGCTTATTCTTTGCTAAGCATAATGCACCAGTTTCATTTTCTACCTACACATAGAAAACCGAACACAAAGATAATGATAAGTAGAAGCAAAACATAAATGACAATCCGGTTAACTTTTTCCCTTGTAAAATAAGAATGCACTCTTTACATACCCATTTAAGCTTTGCAAGTTTTTTTTTCCTGATTTAGTCTCAATGGATTCTATGATTATTATTGAATTGTGATAGAGTTGGTAAGTTAAGCGGGTCTTGATCATTTTCCAATGAGTCTTATCACCGGCATGAGAAATAAATAAAAAAACAAAACAAAAAACAATTGAGTGCAATTTATTAACAAAACGGATCACGACAATAACTTAGCTAGGTTAATTTACTAATAGAAAAACATTAATCAGAGAATTGAGGTGATGGAAAACGACTCATACCTGGCAGCATTGTATATTGAAGAGGTGCACATTAAGATAGCAGTATACCACTATAGGTCATATATCCTTTCAGAGAGAACAAATTTCTGAGATTGCATATTTTGATAGTATTCTATTTATTTATTTTTATCATAAGTTGGTAGAATTCTTGACCCAACTTGATACCTAAAAATTAGTATTTTTTCTTTTTCAAAGATATTGGGACATTTAAATTTAACAATTGAAGTAAGAATATAATGGAACATTTAAAGTCAGCAATTCAGATAAAAACTAACCACTTTTTACCGTGTCTCTTATTTTAGGTGTCGCCGTTGCTAACTCCTTTGGTCGGTTTTTTAGATTTTATTTTGAATCTTTTGATTTCCCTGCATGTTCTTATTTTGTTTCTCAATGTGAACAAACGTTCCTTAGGTTTTACTCATTCTCTTTGATTTATTTTGATTACTGATCTTCTTTTGATGCATCTTACATGCTCTGATTTTTTTTACTGATCAACCATTAGGGGTTGGTTTTGATGAAAGGATATTATAAAAGGTAACGATTATTTGTTTCTCCTATTTTGGGGATGTGATATCTAGCTTGCTGAATTTCTGTTCTTACTTTGATGATATTTAGAGTGTACTTCTAATCCATAACCTTCAAGTTCTATTAGTGGTGGAGTTTAATTAGAATGCACTGTGTAATCAGTCATTTTGTTCTACCTTATGTTCTTTTTTCATTCAAAAATAAAAAATCAATTATGTTGATTTTTTTTATGCTCTCTATTTTTTGTAGCATATAGTGCAACTTCACCTATTTCATAAACATTTAACACCAAAAATGGTCGAACATACAGTATAATTGGTTCCAAGTCCATGATAACCTTTTAATAAAGGAAACTTGAAGGCTAAGTGGCTAACCAGTTTGATGTGCATCTTCAAGTGACAGTTACGAACCACAGTTAGCATGAAGTGTGAACTGTATCTCCACAGCAACGAAGACACTTCCTTCTCCAATTATCTTCTCCAAAACTTCAACGCGAGCATCCTTTAGATTCATACTCAGGGACTTGACAACTTTCGCAGAAGTTCCAGTACATTCACCATTGAGACCCAAAAATATTTGTTGTGTGCTAACAAAATTGTGCTCAAGGGGTCATGACTCCTCTTGTACAAGCTTAAGTTATATCACGATCGACTTCTCTTTCTACATGAAGTAGAGATTGCAGTTACTTGAAATAAAGTCATTTATTAAGATTAAAATTGAACTAACAATTTTAAGCAATTAAGTGTTTGTGACGGCAAAAGTGAAGAAGAAATGCTCTCAAATGTTATCAAATAAAATTTGTAAGTACCTTAAAATGGTGACTAAATAAAAAAGTTAGGCTTGTTTACTCAAGGAGTTCAAAGCAATGAGGAAGAGGTGGAGTCCGTAGTGCCTAAATAGATTGATCAAAACACCTGAACACCTGTAAATGCGTGACTTATGTGGTCCACTTTCACTTAAGATAAAGTTTAGACAAATGAGTCAAAAAAATATATGTTTTACTACTTGCATATGTCAATTTTTAGTATTAGGTTTACTCTCTCCCCATAATCTGTGTAGTTTATTTACAACTTATGCAGGTAGCCGTACAGAGATACAATGATATAGGTTCTTCTGTTTGTACTTAGCTAAAACTAAGCGCAGATGGGTAGTTGCGGCGGCTGTGCTAAGGGGAATTCTTAAGACTTGGTTAGTATCCATTCATCTAACATAAACACATTATAAATGCTATAAATATCAAATATATGACTAACTCGGTTCAATTAGGATCCACACATTATTTCTCGGTGAGCATGTTGTAAGGATGAAATATTCAGTACAAATACAATATGTGAAAATAACAAATTCATATGAGATAGTACCACCAAAGTTCGCACATAGATGAAATGTGATCTTATTGATGACATGTACTCAAATCGTTGTATTACATGCAAATATCATGGGTCGGAACTTAAGGAAACCCATCTTTGCCTGTATACGACTTTGAAGACAAAATTTGAATTATTTTTACTTGTGGTAGAAAAATGAAATGTTCATTCAAAACCATAAACATAGTCATGCGGATGTGTGTGCTTATATAGGATCCCTGATGTGAATTCCCAAAATCCATAGGGAAACAAAATTAGTGTTTGAATCTTAACCCTGCGACATCCATACAAAATACCATTTTATGTTTTCTTTTGAGAACACGAATAGCAAGAGTTTGTTTTATTGAAAAAAGTAAGTGATCGAAATACTTACTTATTCAAAAAGGAGAAGAGGTAATGCTGATAGTAGGCAAATTTCTTACAGTGCTAAGCAACATATCTCATTTAGCCGATGTCCAATGTTTCATTATATTTACGATATTTCGCAAGGCAATCTCATCATAGCAATCCCACCTGCATATTAACCGTGAATGGCGAGAATTTTTACAAACTGAAATGATGTTAGGTATAGATACTTCCTGAAAAGAAAAATAAAATAAATGCCCTAGTGACGTCAGACCTTTACAAACCAACCTTGCTAAGGTGCTCACTCTTGCTACCTATAAAGTTACCCTGGTATGATATGAGATTACTTCTATTAACGTGAATTTCAAATGCACCACCACCAGTCATATCTCTCTCCTTATCTTGCCAAAGAACCTAAGATAACATTTGCTCTGCCCAAACCAAGCTGTTTTCCATTTTCATTACCAAGTCCGATGTCGGGAGAAACAAATGTTGGAACTGGTGCATATTCAGTCCCAGCCCACCCATTGTTAGGCCATCCAGTATCTTACCAGATATAGCCTGCCTGATCACTGGATTGAATGCACAAATGATATCCCATAATAGAATTGTTATTCCCTGGAAATAAAACAAATATTATACAGTTGCAAAATAAATTATCATAATATATGATTATCTAAGTCTTTGCTGGAGTGCCTTACTGCAGCATAGCCAATTTAATTAAAATAGTGTATAGTTTTAACGAACTTACGTCCATATAGTCTCTGGTTTTGGATCTATATAAGTTCTTTTTGCTAACATTAATTTCTTTAATGTGATATAATCTGTTTTAATTATTTAAAAATAACCCTCTTTTTATAAAACAACAAAAGAATGGAAAAATTATGTTGGAAGTACACAACTACCCAAGCATATGATGAATAACCAGATAACCAGCAACTCAAATGATTAAGCATTAGGATCAGATGGTTAAGGGACGAAATTGTGCATCGAGGACAAAACTTCCAATTGCTAGCAACTACAATTTGTTGTCGGTCAATAGAGTTTTCGCACATAGCCTCTAGAAACTACCTTTTTTTCTTATACATCTTCATTGGTTCCAGAAACTTTGTGACCTCCTTAGAAATATTTATAACTGGAATTGTGATATTGAGGATATGACAACATTCAGAGCTGCAATGGAGACATAAGCTTGACTGATTAAACTCCCAATAATTTTTTTTTTTTTTTTTTTTTTTTTGCTAAATTGCAATTTTATATTAATAAGGGAACCAAAACTGTTACAAGCCCAAAAGAAGAATTAAGAAAGGCCAACTATATAGGCCCAATAAAAGAGAAAAACTACATCAAACAAGATTCAATTAGAACTAACTAAACCTGTAATACTGAACTGCTGGCATTTCAATTCTAGACAAAGATGTTGGTCTTCCCAAGCATATTTGCCTTTCTCCTTCTGCTAATAAAGCACCTTTTTTTTCCATGGAGTCTGCAGAAAAGTTAACTTCTCTAAAGCAGTGGCAAAAGTGAATTGAGTGAATTTTGCTAAGAGCTTTCCTCCACCTCATTTTAACAAACCATGGCATATCCCCCTTGATAAAATCTTCTACTATAGCTTTAGAATCAGAGTTGATAATAATTTTCTCCATTTTCCACTCTACAGCTAGCTCCACTGCATATACTATGGCATAAGCTTCAGCTATATAATTGGTGGAAACACCAATACCTCCACAAAGAGTTCCCAGAACTTGACATAAATGGTTTCTAATTACAACTCCAAACCCTGCTGCACCTGGATTTCCAAAAGAGGCACCATCACAACAAAACAAGAAGTACCCTTTATCTGGTGGATGCCAAAAACAAGCTGTAATCTTATGAAATTTAGTCATTCTAACTGCCAGCTTGAAAAAATCAATCACAGATTGATCATAATTATGGTTCCATCTATTTCCTGTCATTCTGAAACCACCTTCACATACTGTTTTTATGATTTTACTCTTGAATCTCTGAACATTTGGAATTATTTTCTCAAAGAAACTTTTATTCTTTTGAAACCATAAATCTCTAATCACAGTACAAGCAGCTATTATCCAAGTCTCTTTAACTAAAGGACTTTTGTTTTTTGCTCTCAGCCAAATATCCTGAAAAGACTTAGGAATTATGAATTCAAAAACTGAGCATAACCAATCCCATATTTGCTTACTGAAATTACAATCCCACAGAAGATGCTCCATGCTGTCTTGGTCTTCCTGACAAATGCAGCACTTAGAAGCAATACTATATCCTTGTTCCACCATTTTTACATCATCCATAAATAAACCATTCACAATCTTCCACACATTACTGGCTATACTAGGATGTAAATAGGAATTCCAGATGAATTTTGAATAGTGTTGAACAGGTTCTGTGTGTCTTAGAAAATTAATTGCAGAAGATGTAGTAAAAATACCTTTCACTTCTCCACTCCAAATCAGAGTGTCCTGCCCTCCACCAATAGTTGGTAATCTTTGAGAAGCAAGAATGTGTTGAATTTCCACTGGAATCATCCAAGAATCATTATATATAATCTATGCCACAGTTTTTTGAATATTATCTTTCACAAAGTTAGTGAAACCACAGATATTAATCAAAGGACAGTCTCCAACCCAAGTATCAAACCATAAAGAGATATCTTTTCCATTCCCAACACACCATCTTATGTTATCCTTAAGAGATTCCCAAGCCCACTTTAAACCAGGCCAAACTGAAGACAGTTGCCACTTAGTTGTCCATTGTAGATTTTTATCCTTGAATTTTGCCTTAAAGAAAAGTGCCCATTCTTCATTGGAGTTTATGATTTTCCACATCATTTTCATTAGTAGAGCCTTATTAAGAATTTCAAATCTCTGAATTCCCAACCCCCCCTTCCTGATAAGGTGTGCATACTTTCTTCCAAGGTGTGCATACTTTCTTCCAAGATAAGATCATGTATTTCCTAGTTTCACCATCACCTGACCATAAAAAATTCCTTATGATTTTTTCACAGATTTTTATAATTGAAGCTGGCCATGTATACACTGCCATATTGTATATAGGAATGCTGCAGAGAACTGATTTGATAAGAACTAACCTATCATTGAAGGATAGAAGTTTTCCTTTCCAAGTGGCTAACTTACTTTGAAGCATCTCAACCATTGGACATATTGTTGAAGTTTTCACTCTGCTTGTAGTAAGAATAACCCCTAAATATTTATCTGGAAACTTGCTTAACTCCATTTTCAGAAGAACTTTAATTTGAATTTTTTTAGGTTCAGTTGCTCCATCTATGAATAACTTGCTTTTATCTTTATTTATAATTTGTCCTGAGCTTCTTTGATATTCTTCTAACAACCAAATCAAATTTTCAATACTTCTCTTAGTCCCATTACAAAACAAGAAAACATCATCTGCAAAAAACAGATGTGTAGGATGAATTCCTCTTCTCACCACCATTGGAATGATTTTGCCATCATCTGCCATATTTGTTATACATCTACTTAATACATCTTCCATTAGCACAAAAAGCACAGGAGATAATGGATCTCCCTGCCTTAATCCTCTTCCAACTGAGAAGAAACCATTTGGGCCACCATTTACCATTACTGAAATTTTTGCTGACTGAAATAGAGTATGCAACCAATCACACCAAGACTTGGAAAAACCATATTTACTTAGCACTTGAAAAAGAAATTTCCAGCTGAATGAGTCATATGCTTGAGATATGTCTAGTTTTAGTCCAATGTTTCCTCCCCTTCTCTTCTTCTTCATCTCATTAACTAGCTCAGAAGCTAAAAAGATTTTTTCTTGAATACATCTTCCTTTGATATAAGCAACTTGTTGGGGTGAGACTAACTTAGGCATTAGTGAGCTCATTCTAGTAGTGATTATTTTTTTGAAAATCTTGAAACTTACATTACTTAGGCCTATAGGTCTGAACTAACTAGGTTTTCTTGCTCCTTCAACTTTAGGTAAGAAAACTAGAAAGTTAGAATTGAGACCTTTTGGTATGAATTGTCTTTCCTAGTAATATTGAATAGCTTGAACTAAATCCTCATGAATAATGTGCCAGCATGCTCTGTATAAACAACCAGAAAATCCATCTGGACCTGGTGAGCTATCAGGATCCATATTGAATATTGTAGATTTTATTTCTTCTGCACTGGGTATTTCATTCAGCATGTTTTGATCCTCCTGAGTAATAACATTTGGAATAACATATAACAAAGCTTCATTTATTTCCACATCTTGGAATTTAAATTTTTGTCCAAATGTTGAACTAAAGTATCTGCAATTTTGCTCTGCTCAGTAATGATATCTCCATTAACATCTTCTAACTCTACTATGTTGTTTCTAGCTTGTCTAATTTTTAAGTTAGCATGGAAGAAGCCAGTATTTGCAGAACCTTATTTGACCCATTTAGTTCTAGCTTTCTGCTTTAACATAGTACTCATATGAACTTCCTTTGAGTTATAGTCATTTTGAGCTCTTACTAAATTTTTAAGACATTCCTCATCAATTGGATTATTGTCAGATTGTAGCATAACTTCTTTAACTATTTTCTCAGCCTCTTTAATTTGAGTATTAATATTCCCAAACACATTCCAGTTCCACTCCTTGAGGTCTTTTCTTAATCTTTTTAATTTCCCTTGAAATATGAAAGTTGGATCACCAGTATAATCTTCAGACCAACTGTTAAGAACTAAATCCATGAATCCTGGATGAGATAACCACATTTTTTGGAATATATAAGGAATGTTTGTTGGTTTAGGTATGTTGAGACACCCTCCCATGAGAGGAGCATGATCAGAAGCAATCCTCAAACCAAATTTATAATTTCAGTCTTCATACTTTTGAAGCCATAAATGGTTAAATACTGCTCTATCTAGATTACTGAGTATTCTTCTGTTGCCAAACTGACAATTTTACCAAGAGTATTGTGACCCCTTTTTTGGAGCCTGTATTAGATCACATTTCTCCAGACAATTTGAGAAATCCAACATTGCACTTCTTTTAGGAGCTCTTCCACCTATCTTTTCATCACAAGAAATTATTGAATTAAAGTCTCCAATTGCTAACCAAGGTTGTTGTAAAGTACTGATGAACTCCATTTTTGTCCATATAAATCTTCTTTGAACTACTCCTACATGAGCATGTACCCCAGACACAAGAACTCCACCAATGCTTACTGTTATCATTTGAGTTGACATAGAAATTACTGTAGGGATAGGCAGGCTTTTATTCCAAAACAACCAGATATTTCCTTTCTTATTTGAAAAAAAATTGTGAATCACCATAGTATTCATACCAGAAAGGTTCAACTTATTACAAAAAGAAGCACTGCAATGTATTTTTGGTTCTACCACAAATACTAAGATGGATTAAATTGATTTATTAGAGACCATAGTTTATTTTGGGCCCTAGGTGTTTTAAGGCCCCTTATGTTCCAATATAGGACTCTCATTTTAGAGATTGGAGGCCTTTAGTGCCTCATTTCCCTTGGTTTTTCCTAAAATTATATTTTCCTTGCACTGGTTGAGTAGTTACCTTTGGTTCAGCTTTTTTAATTTGATCTTCTGAAGTAGATGAGCTTGCAGCTGCAGTGGAAGATAGCTTCTGAATTATTCTAGACCATGAAGTAACTGGAATCTGCTCCTCTGTCACTGAACCATTGGTGCCATTTATATATTTAACTACACTGTTTTCCACAGTATTGTCATTGACTATTTGAAGTACTTTTGCAGGAGGTAGGGAAATCACCTCATCAAAATTTTTTGCTCCAGAACCATCTAGTTGTAATGAACCAAATTTGCCAGAAGTAATTTCTACTGGAGCACTAGTTTGAGTAACAAACATAGTAGATGTATTGATTGTATTAACTGGTGTTTAGCATATATCAAATTTTTCCATCACAACCTTTGGTGTATGATTTTTTGTATCCAGTTTTGGACTAGCCTCTACATGAGTATCTTCAGGTTGCTTCTTGTTTGCTCTAAATTCAACTTGAGTGTGACCCACAATTTTGCAGTGTGGACAGAATTTGGGTAAATTAGTGAGAATAACACCTTGCAAGAAACCACCATATTTTGTTTTAATCCATAACTTGTTAGGAATTTTTTTTGCTAAATTGATCTCAACCAGTACTCTAGCATAATAGCCACTTTCATAATTCAAAGTTGTTGTATCCACTTTTACAGGATTTCCAAGAGCTCTGCTAATTGTGAAAAGTGTTTGATCATCCCAGTATTCCAAACTTAGACCAGGAAAATGAACCCAAACCATTGCAGAAGATGTCCTATGATTTTCTGGCCTAAAATTTGGCATCCAATTTCTGACTCTTAGAATTTGATTTTGAACTTCCCATTTACCCAATTTAATATGATTCTTATCCTCAATATTATCTAATTTGATTGTGAAAAAACCCTTGCCTAGTGGAATTAGTTTACACTGACCAACTAGTTTCCAATGCTTCTTAAGAAGTTCTACATCTTCAGGAAATTTGATTTGAAGGAAATATAGTCTACCAATTAATGAAAATTTCCAGGATTCATAATGATCACCATTACAGTTTTGAATAAGATCAATTGAAGGATTACCTTCATAAGGATTTTCAGATCTACTACTGAAGAATCCATTTCATCAACTACTCCCAATAATTCAGGCTATCCTGAAAAAGAGATAATAAAAAGCACATCTCTGCAAACATATATAATAAAAAAGATATAATGAAAAGCTCCCTCCCAAATTTTACTTAGTTGTACAAAAACCAACCGCACCTCGGAAGCATGGCTAATCTAAATTAAAATGAAATCCCATAAAAATAAGTGAACAGAAGTTACCTTGTTATATAGATCAAAGAAGGGATATGATACGAATGATATTTGTCTTGCTATTACAAAACATAAGCCTAAATACCAACGAAATAATAAAATTGATCAAAAGGAAGCAGACACATTAGGGCTAGGTTTTGTCTTGCTATTACAAAAAAAACTAGGGCTAAAATATTCACCTTCATTCCTCTTCAACTTTGCAGAACATATACGTGGTTGCCGATGAACCTTTATGTCAAGAAATAAATCTATAACTTTCATTGTTAGCTAAATTCTCCAAACAAAAAACCAAGCGATCAAACCCTATATCAATCCAAGAAAATTTAAAACATCATAACCATGTAAAAAACAAAGAAAACTCCATCCAAAAAATATGGAAGCTTTTGTTTTCTGGAGAAAACATAACATGACAATACTGATTAATTTTGAAAAAACAATCGGCGGGATTGGAACTTACATCAATATCCATGAATATCATTTCACTGCTGAAGATGTTTCATATGTTGATGTCTCTGAAGGTCCAGGATATCAAAATCTCAAAACGAAATCAATCTGAACTGGGATCATGCATAGGAAAATTCAAGAGAAAATGAAAGAACATATTGTTGGCACCTCCACCTTCTGTCTTACCGAAGAACCTATGTCAAGAAACAAATCTATGACTTCCGAATTTAACTAAATACTTCCATTGTAATAATGAGTTTTTTTGAAAAATACATATTCCTGAGATTATATCTATCCAAAGCGAAGAAGTATTAGGTTGTTAATATGGAAACTTAAAATGTTGTAATTGGAATTTTACTCTATACGTGAGTATTTAAGATTAAAAATACAGTGAGTATTTTAAATTCGCATACCTCAACGGCAATTATATTCTTTCCGAAAGTATCAAAATATAGAAGATTTGATCTATTTTTTCCCTAAAAAGGATCAAATTATTCCAAAAATAGGAGTAAATTTTTTTTTACAGCAGTTCTTAGATTTTAAGCCAAAATATTTTGAAGAGGAAGGGTTTAAGAGAAAACATATCTATTCTTAGCTTCGGAAAAATATTTCGGTATTGTGTAAACACGGTTTATAGGTGGCCCACCATTTCCATCCCAGAACAATCCAGTAAAAGCTGAATATATCTTTCGGTCAAGGAAACCGACCTAGATTAGGATAAGTCTTAAACAAGCAAAATTTGAAATGTAAACACGTATACATTTCCTATTTTACCGACTCTATGTTCTGACTATAAATATCCGTTCTTAGTTGGATGTAAATACACACCTAAGAAATAAATAAATGGGATAGAGTTCCCACGTTCTCTTATCATCTTTCTCTCGTTCTTCTTTCACTAGCTTTACATTAGCAATTCTAGTTTGATGAATCTTTGCAAAATCCATGGATACAATTACTTATTGTGGTACTTGAATATAAATTACATAGAGACGGTAATAACACAACACGTTATCAGCACGAATAGCTCGATGTCGTCAATTGATATCATATCGTTCAACGGTGTCTATCCTAAGCTACCTGTGCCGGGGATGATACCCGCAAAGCCATATAATCAATTTCACAATTTAAATTTGTGTTTGATTTGAATTTGTGTTTTTGTTAATTTATTATGTGTGGATAGTAGTACTGACTCTGTTGCTTCTATTGCTCAGGTTAGTAGTACTATTGATGACGGAAAATTGTTAACTTTCCATGGGTGCGACTTATTTGAATCGTAAGTATGCACTATCACCCGTGCGCAAGTATGTCGGCTAACTGGTAGATAAAGGTAAAAATCATGATTTAGAAAATATGGAATTTTCTTTATCATTTTTATTGTGGTACTAACGATTTTTAATACCGGTAAAGCAAGAAATTGCGCATCCATGAAGGATAGCGTAAAATTTGATTTGTCTTGATCCAATGATCTCCAGAAATTTTGAAATAATTCCACCAGAAGCTGAAATATCGTGTAGCTTAGTATGAATGCAAAAGGGCGTGCTCTGCTAGCCGATCGGTCCTAGAAGTAACCTGTTACAAAGTTCTAGCTGGTTTCTATCAGTGGTCCCTGAAGTGACCTACAACTGATATTTAGACAATCTTGCCACAATATATCCATTTTTGCACACTTATAAATTAATACTTCATCGACTTTGAAGGTGATGAGAATGGAGATTTGTTTATGTTAGTACCATAAATGTATATATTTTTATGTACTTTCTTTATTTTTAGTTTCTTTTAATTACTTATTTTGTAAATAATGGATTCCAGAAGCAATCCATGAGAGATGTTGTTCACCCCAGAAGCGGTCCAACATATAAATTATGGTTTCCTGCGGTGATCCAAAATATTATGGGTTCTAGTAGTAATCCATAAAATAGACTCCGAAAGTAGTCCATGTTAATTTTTGGGTTCAGGGATAGCCATGAAATTTTTGGGTTTCAGGATAACCCATGCATAGTTACTAAAATGCTATTGTTAATTGCTTTATTATTTTATCTCGTCTATCTGTACCGAAGGATATAAATTCCATAAGTAATCAATCCACTACAGATATGAACGATGGAGATACTTGTCTCAAATTTAGGCGAAACAACAAACACATATTTTCGAACCATTTTATAACCCCTGTAGAGGTTTTGAGGAATGCAAAACACCGTTTCGAGTTTGGATAATATGATAGACGACTCTGGAAGAGTGTGTATCATTCCGGTGGTACAAAGGCTAGTATTATTAACGCCTTGTATTATTCCAGATTCCTGAAGAATCCGTTGAGTCTTGAAATATTTGGTATTACCACCTTGAAACGATAAATGAGCATCTTTATGGAGTATTTTGTTACTTCATTTGTTTGGTGCCAGAAGCATGTTTGGAGAAGCTTGAGCCTCTCTCTATTATGGTGTGTGCCATATGAAAATTCTATCAGTAGAATCTCATAGTATCATTAGCCAGAAGTTTAATGACCTCGATTTTTCATGCTCAGACATGGTCGATATGGACACCAAGTTCTACCGATGAGTAAAACGATACAAAATGCTCATGGACGTCCGTTACAGAATATGAATCTTCCGTCAAATAAAGATGTAAATTTTGTTGTTTGTTCTCTGAGACATTTTTCTATTTAAGTGGCAATAACATAAGCATTACGGTAACTTGTTGAATCACCAACATTCCTGCATAGGATTTGGTGACATTTGAAGCACTTATTCACCCTATACCATGGACATTTTTTCAATACTTCGTGGTATTGATAGACACATCCATTGGATGGTATCTTCTATATTAACACGTAATGCCATATTTGCCGAACTATTTGTGCAAATTTTGTGGTTTCCTATCCATTTTTGGATTTTCCAGTTAAGTTCATTTATCTTGATGGTAAATTTACGGGTTTCTGATACTTTGCCTCAGTTGGTATTATGTCGAGCACTAAATTGCACATGTGCGTGCTCAACTCGGTATAGTTGAGTCCTTTATTTAAACATTTTTAGTTGATTGCTAGACCAACTGTTTACTATAAATATTCATTTTGGGAAGCAACCTTACATATCGCATTTACGTGTTCGGTCCATAGCGTCACCTAGCTATATATGTTGGTTTTGATTCATAAGACATTTTAAAACCATGTGCTGGTAATGTCTTATTGAAGATGAGACTGTATTCCCGCCGTTAGGGAGAGGAAGTAATCCGTCAAAAGGGAACGGTGTGAAATGTCTCATCTCTTGTCGAGCCTGCAACTATTTTTGGGTACTTTTTGTAGTTAAAACCCCAAAACTATCATGAGCAGAATTGTCTTTGAAAATCGAACAAAATTATGGAACCAGAAGTTTCCATGAATGAGATGGTAATATTTCCGCCATGATCAAGAAAGCTAAAATTCCACCAGAAGTTGGCATGACAATCCGCCACCAGAAGTTTGTCAAGAGTAAGGTTGATAACCTTAAATGTTCTCCCAATTTAGTCAGGGGGGGGGAAACGTCACCACAAGAAGATGGCATGAATTCTTTTGATAACCTATAAGGTTTTTCCCTCCTTAATCAGGGAGAGAAAAACTGCCACCAGAAGATGGCACGCATTATGTCGACAAACTTAAGGTCTCTCTCTTGAAGTCAGGGAGATTACAGACAAATAAAATTTTGCAATGTCGACAATTAAATAGGTTATCTAATTAAGTTTTTATCCTGATCAAAGAAAGTATGGCTGCCACTAGAATTGGAGTGAAACATCTCATTTATTTTCTCACACCAAGATATTTGATGTAATTAAGGTGTTTGAGATTACTCATGATTAAAACAAATAACTGCAGTAGCTCCGAAAAAGTATTGTTTGTCACTTGCTTGAGGATTCAGGCATAAGAAGTTGTCACAACAGTTTAAATCATGCATCTCGCAATGACCAAGTCGTGTGTTAAAACACGCTTGAGGCCTGGATAATTGCCTCATATATGCCTTTTAAAAGAGAATTCAATTACTTTTTTAATATGTAGTGCTCTTGAAGAGAGACTACAGATAGTGCTCGTGGAGACTATCGGAATATGATCCACATTCTCCAAGTTTGAAACTCCTTAATGAAAACAAGGAGATGATAATGCTCCTGAAGTAGCGCTGGTACCAGTTTGGGAAACTTTTGTTGAGTATACATGCATTAAAGAACTGTGTGGGATCTATATGATTGTAGACTACTATTTACAACAGTGGTTGTGTACCCCTCTGCAGAGGAACATCGACATTGTGATTGGTAGGCATATAATATGTTCCCCTCAAACTAAGGTAGGGGATGGAATCTCTCGTAAAAGCACAAAAGATCGGATCCGACTCACACTGTAAAATTGTGAGGCCTGAATGTTACAGGTTGGTTTTTGAGATAAAGCGCATAGAGAGTAGTATTATCAATTGAAGCGTGATTGATGGTTTCCTGCTGAACCCCAGGATTGGTTCTGTAAAACTAAAGGTATTCTCCTAATATAGATGCACTTTAGCGTGGTAGTCCCCGAAGGACTCATATTATATCTTGTTGGTGATTGTAATGAATACCTGAAGGATTCAAGGTTCTCTGACTCAGGCATCCACTTGACTTTGTGAACTACGTCAGCCTTGAAATTAAGTCGTTATCACCACATGGGAGAAATTCATGAATAATCCTTGTATGTATTTTATGTTCTTGGTATAAGGTTAAAATCCGGATGAAATGATGATATCATTTTTGGCTTCTAAAAGAACCCTTGGTAGCATTAAAATCCACGCTTGAGCAAATTTTGAGATCTAGCTGAAATCGAAATATTTGCTCGACCTGAAGTTCGAGGACATGCTAGCATAATAAAACTTGTCTGTATATACCTAAGTATCTAGTTTTGATACTCGTAATACTTAGCGTGCTTCTAAATTAGCACCATTAGTTTGGATCCCATAGAGTGGAAAAGTGATCCATCTATTACGTACGTTGAAATAATACTTTATGGCCCAGAAGTACCATTTACAGATTTAATGCATGCATTATCTTGTTTTTCTAACTTTTGTTTTGCAGGTTACACTTTTAGAGGCTAAAATTGATTCTACGGTATTTATGAGTTTACAAAAATCCTTTCATTGTTATGCCTGAAGTTAAAGCGGAAAACTGAATTTGATGTGCAATGATGGAGGATTTAAATGCGAGGTGTACATTTCTAGTGGTACACTCGGTGCAAGACTTGCATTCAATCCTCCATAAACTGTAAATGGTAAAGCAGTTTTTCTGAAGGCCATATAATATTCGCACCACCAACCGCTTTAAGAAGTCATGTTTCAGGGGGAGTAAACTCGTGGAATCTTTGGCTGGACTTATATGCGTTGTACTATTTTTCCTTCTCTAAGGTTTTGTCCCGATGGGTTTTCCTTGACAAGGTTTTAACGAGGCAGCATATGTGTATCCAGCGCCATTATTGAGCGACGTCCGTTGTACTCTTTTCCTTTGATCTGATTTTGTCCCATGTGGTTTTCCAGACAAGGTTTTTAACGAGGTAACACTAGCATCAACGTCAGCATTTTTATGAACTGTAGGCGCTCAGGTTTTGTCCCAAGTGGTTTTCCTGACGCAGGCGTGCAGGTTTTATGCCAAGAAGTTTTCCTAACGCAATTTGTCAGAGGAAGTATTTCGTGGCATTCAGGTTTTTGTCCCAAGTGGTTTTTCCTAATACAAATTTTGGCGGAAGTCATGGCGATGACCAATCTCAAAAATACGTCCACATTTGCAGCATAGATGCTCTTTTTTTCTAGATTTATTGGTGATATATAGATAGAGTGTAAACAAAGTGTAATATTTTTTTTTAGTTCTTGCTGTGTTCACCCTACTATTTATACATATGATCATTTAGGGTTCAGTGTCCTCATCATCACTTTAAAGTTTTTACCAGCAAAGCTTGACAAGAAAACATTTATCATAAATGGTGGTCTAAGGGGGAGTATTGTGTAAACACGGTTTATGGGTGGCCCACTATTTCCATCCCAGAATAATCCAGTAAAAGCTGGATATATCTTTCGGTCAAGGAAACCGACCTATATTAGGATAAGTCTTAAACAAGAAAAATTTGAAATGTAAACACGTATACATTTTCTATTTTACCGACTCTATGTTCTGGCTATAAATAGCCGTTCTTAGTTGGATGTAAATACACACCCAAGAAATAAAATGGGATAGAACTCCCACGTTCTCTTATTATCTTTGTCTCATTATTCTTTCACCTGCTTTACATTAGCAATTCTAGTTTGATGAATCTTTGTAAAACCCATGGATACAATTACTTATTATGGTACTTAAATATAAATTACAAAGAGCCGGTAATAACACAACATTCGGTATTTAATTTTTTTTATACAAATTTGGGTTCCAAGAAAGCTATTTTATTATTAAAAATAAAATATTTTCGTATATATATATATATATATTAATATTTTCGTATAATTTTTTTTAGTAATTCATTGTTTCAAATCTGATGGTTTGGATTTTATTTAAATCATGTAAACGCGGTGTAAAAAATCCCAAGCTTATCGACCAATATGGAGCATCAGATCGAAACAATCCCATTAAAAGTTAACGGCCACGAAATGTAAGGGTCTAACTTTGATTTCGACCAATCAGGAGTGAGGGTTCCGTTGACTGGCCAATAGGAGGGGAGGTTAGCGCAACTCTCGACGTGGTGTGAGAGATGTGGTTGGGTGTTTAGGTTATTGATTGATTGACTTTTACTTAACAATGTCTACTTCATTAGTTCTGGACATTCATCTTAACAATGTTTACCCATCCTAGTCAGCTTTTACTTAATTAAATAGACTTTTATATATTAAATAGCTATTTTCAGCTTTCATCAAATCCAATAAAATCTTAACTTATTGAAAATAAGATTTTGTACTAATTGAAGTTACCTAAATTCGGTGAGAGGATAAAGTGGGATTCTAGGGTTTCCGAAAGTGAGTTATGGGAGGTTGAGTACGAACAGTCTTCGCCTAAACCATGCATAATGGTCGTTCAAAGGCTGCTTCAGTCACATGGAAGAGGCTAGGGCTGGTCTTAGGGAGGGAAGCAAATAAAGAGAGAGATCAGGGAATTCTAGGGTTTGAAGGAGAATTGCTCTGAGAGATTATGAGAAAGATGTGTGTCATCTTGGAGAAATAAAGGACCTATTTATAGTTGAATTCTCTAATCTCAGGTCGGTGAAGATAAGGATTACTTGTCGTTCCATGCAGAGCGATTCTCCGGTCTCTTCAGGAATAGATAGAGATAAACTAGGTTGAGTTTATCTCATTATTCCGCCGCCTTTACTCTCTTCCGCGATGAGAAAAAGGCCGGCTATTTCTCACACGTGTCGTAGACTGCCAGACCAAAACCCTAATTATTATCCCACATTTGTGTTAAGCTGAGTCGGCCTTTGTGATGATGCGTTGAGAGAGAGAAATATTCTCTTTAGCCGGATTGACCAAGATAGAGAGATATTCTCCGATTTGTGAGAATGCCTAGGATGAGTCACGTAAAAAGGCATGGAATACCTTAGAAATCGTGTATAGAGTGTGAGATGAGCTGAGGTTGAGCTTACTCTCTCCATGTCCGGTCACATATGTCACGTGGAGACCGTATTATTGCTTGTGAGTCCCTTTGTTGAGCATACGGAGCTCAAGGGAGCTTATCCACGTTTTTGGATAGACATGTACAGTTCATGCCCAATTTATTAACCGTGAATGTGTTCGAGACGCTGAAAAATAGGCTTGAGGCCTGGGTATGACTTGTGACTAAGTTTTACGCTTATATAAGACTTTTTAAATGAGATGGATTAGCTTGGATGAAGACATCTGAGATTTGGCTGACGCTTCTAGAGATTTTTGAGATTTGGTCGACGCGTCTGAGGTTGTCAAAGATGTAGCCAACGCGACTGAGGATGTCAGAAATTTGGTCGACGGGTTAGAGGTTATCTTATATTTGATCAACGGGTTTAAGGCCGTCTGATATTTGGCCGAGGGATTAGAGTATGTTTGAGACTTAGCCAACGCGGTGGAATCTCTCTGACGTCAGCTGGGACATGTTTGGGAGAGAAAAGAAGGCTTGCACACCTGATAATGTCTCTGTGAGACTTCAGTTCACTTTTGTTTGACCAACATATCTTGCAGTGATGTGCTAGGAGTCAATTGTATCTGTATTTATAGGGCCAACATGACCAGTGTATCTCGAAAGGATGTTCTAGGAGTCTGTCGAAAGGTCCCAGAGGCAGAATAACCAGCATATCTCGCAGGGATGTCATACTAATTATTTGGAAGCCTCAGTAAGTCGAGACATGACCAGTGTATCTCATGATGATGTACTAGGTTTCAGTCATTGATCTCAAATAGGGTGAGTCGTGCTTACATGAGACATGTATGTTTCCTCTCTGGGTCATAAGTCCACCTTGGACGTTTTTACGCATCTATAGAGCCTACATGACCAGCAGTATCTCGCGAGGATGTATACTAGGAATCATGGCATCACAATCAGCTGCGTCTCGCGAAGACATGATAAAATTGCGGTTGTTCTAGTTCATAAGTCTGTCAGGGAAGTTTTACACTCTACAAACTTACGTGATCAACAGTATCTCGTCGAGAACGTGTGCTAGGAATCACGGAATCACGACCAACAGTGTCTCTTGGGGACGTATACTACAAATCATGGCTATGGGTGCCTTGAGGACCAAGGGATTAATATCTCATATGAGAGTTGAGTTCTCTATATGGTCTTGAAATGACACTTTTGCCCCTTATCAAAATTTCACCATCTACATTAAGTCCCCTATTCAGAATAGAACCTTGATTATTCTATGATGAGTATACAGATGGTGACAAATCATTCAGATACAAAATTATAATCCACTCGTTCTTTTACACTTGCAGAGTCCCCGAACTGATGTTTAGCCTTCCATTGTTATGACTCTGATCTTGGAATAGACTCCAGACTTGGGAACCTCTTGGGATTCTATGTTGGGAGGGGTTAAAGACATGATAATGGAGTCTTGATGAGACAAAATTCACGTCTTGATAGAATGAAATTGTGTATTAAGGTTTACTTGGCCAAAATCCTAATTCTCTATCTTTGTGCATCCTTGAGCTTCCGAGTTAGTACAGGCGAGTATGTGGTGAAAAGAGAGTTTTGGTCGGCTTCCTGGATAAACGTGATGTTGTTAAAGATCCATGACATAAGAGAGATACTACTTTCCTGAATTGTAGAGTCATTATCTCATACGAATTCTGAGTTCCAGCTTGTATTACACTAAAACCCTAATTCATCTTTTGTTTGTATATGACTCCTTCAGATACTCTAGAGAGACTTGAAAAGTCTTTGTAGGCATGCATATTTCTTTAGGGGTTGGTACCTTGTGTGATGAGAGCTCTTTCAATCCTTTATACCAATCAGACACCCCTTTTGGCCATTTCCGGGAGAAAATACCTTATTATTGAAACTGAGGGTATTTTGGTCAAAATACCATATAAGCTTGATTTTTATTTTCACATGAGAGTCCATGAGTTTACCTAAATATGACCATGTCTTTAGAAAATAGAGAGAGAGGCACGTGTCTGTTTCTTTTGGAAGTTATGAAATCGAACTTCCCTGTTTGAGCTAAATCCCCTTTATTTTCTCTGGAATTCTGCCTTTCTGGATTCTGTATCATTCCCTTTCTCATTTGAACACTTAAAGAACTTAATATTCACATTTGTAGGCCATTTGGATGATTAAAGGAGCGCTTGATCGGTCCATGGCACGTTAGATTCTCATTCTTTGAAGAAATACTCAAAATTGTGAAATAAGGGTATTTTAACGTAGGCATCATATAGAGCCAAATGATAATAATTGAAGGTCGAGGACTCGAATGGAAGGAGAGAAATGAACATAGCCTTATGAAAGTTGGCAGATGATTCAAAGAGGCTTTGTGTGATCATTAACCAGCAAAACAAAATCCCTCTTGGCTCGCACATATAATACGAGAGAATCTGGTAGCCACACTTTGCCTAGCACAATTCCCAATAATAGAGAAGGTATCCATGTCATCGGACCTCCATTCAGGATTTTTCCTCAGTAAGTTTAGTAGTTTCCACTAGAAAAACTTGAATGTCTTTTCAATAATTATGGATACTTGGTTTTAAGTAATTTTTATGAAAACTTGATTTTAAGTAAGCTGTGATTATGTAAACGTCACACACCAATGGGATTCATGACTCGGCTTTCACAATCAGGAATCTCAAGTTTTGTTCCGCAGTGTCAGTTATTTAATTCATTTCTGAATGAAATCCACACCGACAGGTTAACATATATTATAGCCCTCGGTTTACCAGCATTTTTTTAGTGTTGCTTCTGAAAATTTACAGACACTCGAACCTGTGAAAAGCATAAAGCAAATTGTTCGCACTCCAGGTGGGCAATAAAAGGTGTGCCACTTTTCCGAACTCATCCAATTTATTTTAGACCGCGTAGTCATTCTTCACCACCAACCACATCAGTTGTTACATCACCAACCTACCCTGCAAATTATTTCTTTTCAAAGTACTTCCTGCGTTGTAGATAGTTTGTATAATCGACTTGTTATTCTTTTCATTCGCCTTCAATTTGCTAAGGATCTTAGACGGTGGCATACATGATCGTGACATTTTATTTCCACCAATACATTGGGTTTGAGTCTTATGACTTTTGCATGTCCGTGGAGGTCAACTGGACGTGGGTGGTTATGACGATAATCCATATTTGTATTCATAATCCAATGTTCATCATGTTTGTTAAGATTGGAAACGTTCTTGAAGGAGCAATTTCTTTGCCTCGTTTTGCACTTATTATTTCTCCCGGTCTTCCCAGTATACATAGATTCCTTTTTTAGCATTACTTATGCTTTTTCCACTTCTCTCACACACCATTTCAAACCGGTCAAAATTTGATCTTGTTGTCCATAACCTTTTACACAATTTATTTTGATTCCATATTCTACAACCCAAACCTTTCCTTCAGCTTTACTATCCCATGTTTACATTGATACAAAATCAATTATAAAGTTAGTAAAACATTGGAATATACTTATAACATAAATTCAAACATGTAGTGGTTACATACCAAGTCATTCGGGAAGTGATCACTCATATCTTCGTGAATGATGATCTGATTTTGATAGTGGTAAGAAAGGTTGTCGTTCACTCGGACTTGATGAGATTGATTTCAGATTTAAATAAAGAAAATACTAAAAATAAAGAAAATATATACAAAATATGTCACAGGATGAAGAGTTTACTGGGACTCAGGATTTCACTGACTTTCATATTCAAGTGGTTCGGAAATTAATCCTAGGCAATTATAGCTCAAAATAAAAGAAACACTAACTCTATTCTTTGCCAAAGTAGATTTCATAAAACATTAGTTGTATATTGTAAGCATGAATCATCAAAATTACCTAGAACTAATCATGCGTCATCCTCTTATGGGCAAACATGGTGATGTTGAGGTCACCAATGAGAACCCATGAAAGATTATAATGTCCATTAATCTCTATAATATAATCCCATTATTGTAACTTCTCTTCATGGTATACAGAACCATAAATAAAAAGGTTACAAGGTATACTGGCTTACTAGGGTCATAAGAAATTATAATATTCATCGTTTTATCCATTACTTCTAAATTGAAACCACTCTTCTAATTGAGGTTATGCCACTAGAGAGACCATCAAAGGGAAATATCCAATTCTTAGGATATCTGGATCTTCTCAAATATTAGTGTGTGTGTTTTTTTTTGAGACATTTTTGGTTTCGCATAAGAAAATCACATTAGTATTTTGACTCTTAATAAGATTACCTAAAGCAGTTCTAGTTGCAGGGTTTCCGAAGCCCTGACAGTTCCATTACAAGATTCTCATGATGAGAGTAGTAATAATATGACTGGAACTTTTAATAGGTGAAACCAAAATAAACACTAGAATTGCACACAAATAAGAAGAGGGAATACCACACTGGAGACAATCACATATTGGAAAACCCACAAGAAACAACCTAAACTATTAGTAATGTCAACGCAAACAATAAAACCAACCAGAAACATATCAACAAGGCAACTTGACCAATTAATGATATCAAAGTAGACCATAAAATCAAATAAGAGTAGTTGAACGATGCAACGTAGCCAAACAGTGATCTCAAAGTAGACTTCAAAATCAACCGATTATAAACTAACAATCCTACCTAACCAAGCAGTGATATCAGAATAGATATGAAAATTAAATAAGCACATGCCAAATATGCAATAACCGATTAGCTTTATTATACACAAGATTGCCCGAAATATACACCTAATCAGGAAAACAACGAATAATATGATGAGATCAATAGACACACAATAACAGTTGAACAACTTTTTACTGGAATCGATAAGATGAACCAATGAAAAGTAACAATTGTTGTTGGCTATTGTGTAAAAAATATTTGATAACTTAAGAGGGTCGATCAAATAGACATGAATTTGAGAACAACAAATAGTAGACAAATACAGAGTATAAAAATTAAGAAAATTATGGTTTAAAAAATTAGGGCAAACTAAATAATGGATAAATACCTCATTAGAAGCTACCATGTTATTTATTAGAGTAAGTTCTTCGCCAACAAATTTTTCCTCATCAACTTCCTAAATTTCCACTCCTTTCATGGGCTCCATCAAGTTACCAGAAGAAATTAAAGTTTGATTATTGATTGTATTGCTAGAAGAGGCTTTTGAATTGATTTAATTAAACCGAGGAATTGATGTATTAAGAAGAGCGTGGAAAGGTTGATTAGGGTTGGTATTGTTCGAGGGAGAATCATCAACACCACAACGAGATCTTTTGTTATGCTTATTTTCAAGATTATTGAAATCATGTCATACCTTATATGTGGATAAAGAAGTCCCATCTATATTAGCACCCGTAAAAGAGTTTGGAGGCCCAATATCATTAACACCATTTCTATTAACCAATCCAGAGATTTATTCAGGAGAAACCACTTCATATATACCCTCTTCTTGCTCCAGACTTCAAACTTTATATTTTTCAGCAGGCATTGAATCAAGTTGTAAATGGTGAGCAATTTATTGATAAAGGTTGTCTCAATGATCAATAACAAAACATTGATCGCATAAATTGTATGTTTTATTCTCCTAATGACACTTAACCCAAGCTTCACCTCCATATGTTGTTCTTATCCAAGCATCTACCTTTAGTGGCAATGTTAATTCCATGATGATCTTAGCCTTCATCATTCTGCCAATCCTTGGGTGTACATTAAGGGGGTCTATTTCAATCTTTTCTCCCATGTCTTAAATAATCTCATCCACCAGCGGAACATTTATATGTTTTAATTAAATGTTTCCAAACTTGACTGCCAGAATTTGATGAATAAATTTAGTATCTGCGAATGAAATCCTTGGGTTATAGATATCCACTTCAAGCAATTAGCCTTTTACTGTCCACGTGGATTTCTTGATGATTTCCTATTGTTATTTAGGGTTGCTAAACTTGATGACAAATAGATTATGACCCATGACTTTTGTTTCTTTGTTTATGAATTTCTTCCAAACTTGATATCTTCTTGCAATTTTATGACTTCCAAAACCTCTAGGCAAATGATCTTGCCAAGCACGATGTTGGCCCACTCATCAATAACAATGTTGATAACTTGAGCAGATCCTAAAGTTATTCTTTAGGATTTTATAACACCAATACTAGTGCATTATGGGTTAGTCGCCATATCAAAGCACTGGGATTTGTGTCGTTTTAATAGTACAGTATTGTTGATGGAAAAGGTTTTAGGTTTTTTGTGATGAGAAGGCAACAAGATGAAGGGATTATTTATAATAGAATTAACCTTATTAGGGATACCTAATTTATCATTCAAAGAGATATTTCCCGCACAAAAATAGTACGAGGATATAGGATATTGCTCATTTTTAGGATGATTTAGATGCTGAAAGGTGGAAATTTTATAAAGAAATTTCTTGTGACCAAAATTACGCCAAGAATTACTAAAATAGCTGTAACCGTTTGACTATTGTGGAAAGGGGGAATTTTTCACCGGATGTTGATGGAGGATCTTCAACGATGAGGGAATTTTTTTCTCAAGATTATGACCAATCTGATAAGACACAACTTTAAGCAACCTTGATATAACCATCATATAAGTGATAGGAAACACAACTGCCGGAGAATGCACAACTACGGGAGGATGCACAACTGCTTTTATTGATTCAGAAATAAATGTTGCAGAAAAAACAACATTGTTTCTACTTACAACTAATTAACTAACATGGATAATGTAACAAAGAGATCAGTTATCCATTAAACATTAAAAAATAGATAAAATAAGAGAATAAAAAATAACTAACAAAAGAAGGCTAAAAAGGGGATATGATCAAACCAAACCCATGGGCAGAAAAGAACTAATGATCTAGATGGGCTGTGATGAAATTGGATCACTTCCTTGAAATTAGATAATAAGATCTTGCGTAACTTGTTCATTCCCTCTTAAGATTGATTTCAAAAATCTACCTATGCTCCAAAAGAGAAGGGAAGTTGAGAATGGAGAAAGAAAATGAAGCAGTTCCTCGAGAATTTTCCACATTTACCACTAGATGCGATGGTCAATATTCTTTCTAGAAGACCTTGACTATTGGGAATTCTGAGAGTTACTAGACTAAACTTGACTCTGGTCCTTAGACTAGCAAAGTTTAGGATGCGTTTTCTAACCAGGGTTATAGGTTTCTGAATATGGGTCAAACTTCTAACGGTTATCAAATATAGTGTTATTGTAAAGAGCATGGGTTTGCTCTTGAACTGTTTTTCCTTTCCAAAATGACTTGGGCTATGTTCCAAAACTAGATTGACTTAGTTCTAAAGCTTCTAACCTTTTTTATATTGCTACTATTTTGGCATCTGATTCAAAAGATCCTTTTACCCTATTGACATTAGTGCTTCTTAGAATAATTTTTTTCTGGGGTTCCCTACTACAATCCCGTTGTTGGATTTTTTTCAGCGATTTCATTCAAACATATCATCCCATCATTAACAGTTTTATCTTCAAACCTACTGCTCTACCATAGTCATTGTTGAATAATCTACCCTTCAAAGAGAATCTGGATTAGCCTTACCTTTTCTAAATCATGATGAGGACATTTTGCTAGCAAATTATTGAACTTTTCCAAATAACTATATAAAGATTCCCCCTCTTGTTGACCAAATGTGCAAATGTGCTGCCAAATAGATGATGTTTTTGTTTAGGGAAAAACTTCTGAAAAAAGTCAGATACAAGCTGTTTATTTACTTTAATGGACTCAGAAGTCAAACCATATAACCATGATTTGGCTTTGTCTTTCAGGAAAAAGGAAAACAACTTAAGTTTCAATGTTTCATCATCTAGGTCTTTAATTCTAATGGTACTACAGATTTCCTCAAAATCCCTAACATGGAAACATGATTTTTCATTTTATTTCCCTAAGAAGACTAGAAGCATCTGCACAAAACCGAACCTAAACCGTGTACCGAACCGAAACCATTGAAAAATTAATCGAACCGAAGTGAAACCGAATACAACGGTTTAGGTTGTCAGTCCCAGGAAATCGACAAACCTGGTTTCGGTTACGGTTTATATCCAAAATCGTACCGCAATAACCGAAACCGAATAAGTCATTAGATATTAGCCGTTAATTTATTAAGTTTAATCGTATCCATTAGATTTAGGTATATAAGTCATTCGTTAGATTTGTTAGGTTTTATCTCTTCATTCACCCATCGACCAACACTAGTAGCAGCCTAACCCATTTCTTCTCTTCTCTTCTCATTTCTTCACAGAATCACAGTTACTCACCTCCGCCATCTCACCCATCATCAAATTCAGATCCAGCTACTTCATCTTCTTCTTCTATTTCTATAACAAAAAGGGTAAACTTATTCCCTCAATCTCTTTTTGATTTTTTTTTATCAACTGCATGTTTAGGGGTTTTACTGATTTCATGGTTTTTTGATTTCAGGGTTCATTATTAAAGTTTCTCTCCATCTCTACAACAAAAAAGGTAAATCTCTACTACCCAAATCTCTTGTCAATTTTTCATTCATGGTTATTTTAATTCAACTGTGTTTAGAGATTTTGATATTACGGGTTTTTGATTTCAGGCTTCATTGGTAAGGTTTTTCTCCATCTGTAGAACAAAAGAAAGGTAATCTCTGTTATAAGCGTTAGATTTGAATTATTTATGAAACTATTAGTTAGATTTGATGCTAAAAATCTAAAAATTAGGGTTTTGTGATATTAATTTAGGTTGACTTAAAACTGAAAAGGAGGTTACAGAAGAATGATTTGGTAAATCTAATGTTAAATTTATTCAATTGAATGAATAATTTTCTCTTATGTGATTTCCTTTGGCTCGGAGGCTTGATTGTATGAGATTTGTGTACTGTTAGTCTGTTAGGCTTGATTTCCTTTGGTTCAATTTTATTTTTATTTTTGTGTACTGTTAGTATAAGATTTGTGTTGATGTATGGCATAATATTAGTGGGTTGTAACTAAAATCTGGAATATTGAATACTGAAATTATGTAGGCTGCATTTTGAAATTATGTAGGCTGCAGATCTAGAGAACATAAATTTGTTTCTCTTAATTAAACAAATGTTTAGCAAGAGGCACAACAGACATTTCCATTATTTTTATGTAGTTTTTGAAAGTGAAGACATTTTCATTTTGGTTTGCATGAAAGTGAAGAGGCACAACAAACAAATGTTTAGTAAGATGGAGACATTTTCATTTTTATGCTGCAGAGGCACAACAAACAAAGTGAAGAAAAAACAATCTATGCTGCAGAGGTTGTATCAGGTCAGTAAGCAATTGTCATTGTTAATCACATAAAAACAAAGTGAAGAAAAAACAATCTATGGTCATTGTTAATCACATAAAAGGATAGCAATTGTCATGAAGTAGTAGTAAGCAAGTACCAGAAAGAAAAAAATGTTCTTGTCTTTTTGTATTTTGTTCTGTTCATCAGGGTATATTAAGGACCCGCCACCTTCTCACTTACCTACAAAATGTTAGTAATATATTAAGATTTAAGACCACCTAATTAGTATAACTTCTTTTATTAGTAGGTTTCAGGATAATTCATATTTATCGATTCACCCAAGGATACTAGCAGACATTGGCTGCATTTTGATATGTTATTTATTCCACTTATGTGTAGGTGCTATTAAATCTTCCATGGAAAATGCAGCAACACCACTTGGTGGGCATCGTCAAATTAGGGCTACAATATGGGATCACTTCGTTAGGGAAGAGCCACCTTCAAAACATGCTATGTGTCGGTATTGTAACACAAGATTCCCTGTTGATCCTATGATGAATGGGACCTCCAGTTTGATTCTTCATCTAAGAGATGTAGGTTAATGCCTCAATGGTTAGGTAACATGAATGATATGTACTTTTTATTAGTATTAGTTCGATTTCTGAATGCACTGAACTTGTTACTGTGTATGTGCAGGTACTAGAAAACCTCCAATGGAAAACGCAGCAGTGGCAGCACCACTTGGTAGGCAGAATCAAATTAGGGTTGTATGGACTCATTTCGATATGGAAGAGCCACCTTCAAAGTATGTAAATTGTCATCATTGTAACGCAAGGCTTGTTGCTGATCCTGTGATGAATGGAACCGTTGGTTTGATTGCTCATCTGAAGAGATGCAGAAACTTCATAAGAAACAACCAATTATGAACTTATGGCGTTTGAATATATTTTTTTATCATCAAGGAGAAACTGAACTCTTGGCATTTTATTTTTTCTGTTAATTTTAGTTGGAAGAACATGTAGTGTGTTAAAAATTCTGTGAAATATAATATTTTTATGACAGGTTTAGAAAAAAGTTATTTGTCAGGTTTATACAACCGACAGAAATAACAATACAATTTTAAATCAGTTGGTTAACCGAAACTGGAAGTCTCTAAACCGGATGAAACCGAATAAGCTAAATGGTTTCATCGGTTTCCAATATTGGAAAACCGAGTACTTCGGTTTCGGTTATTTTTTGGCCAAAAAACCGTACCGAACCGAACCATGTGCAGCCCTATCTGTATGGTCCCAAGTTTCACCTAATAGTTTTCTTCAGTGTTAGCTAAATTGATACATGATGGACGAGTGGTCCTAGTTGGATTCAACAAAGCTTTTAAAGTTGTCATTTCTGGCACTATCAAAGGACTAGGAGTTTTTAAAATTAAGTTTTCCAAAAACTAGGCTCTCTCGATAAGAGTCTTCGAGATCCTCATTTCTAGAAACAAAACTACTATGCTTTTCATTACTCCAATGACCTAAAGTGTCTATTTTCCAATCTCGCTCAGTGATTGTCTCAAGCGGTCTTGGCATATACTAGAAAGAATAAAAATAAAAATAGATACTAATTGGAAGGGAATCGTATCAAACATAAGCAAGGCTGACTCAGCCAAACCATCCTTATTGAATCTAGCAAACAAAAAACATGATGGCTCTACTTCAATTCTTCCAAAAGGAAACTAGTTACAGTTTTAGCAGACCTTTGAGAACGATCCGAATTAGGTTGAAGATGAAAATGCAGTGGATACCAAATACACCCAACTTTTTCGTTCGGCAACCTGTATAGACAAAACTAATACAATAACAAGTATCCC
Source organism: Papaver bracteatum (assembly GCA_023529315.1). Lineage (NCBI taxonomy): Eukaryota > Viridiplantae > Streptophyta > Magnoliopsida > Ranunculales > Papaveraceae > Papaver > Papaver bracteatum. The sequence continues at coordinate 2,213,879 of JAJJWX010000433.1, forward strand.
AACTGAATAATCATTAACAATATATATATAAAGTTCATATCTCAACCTCTACTCAATCAGTATGTGTATGCATACAGACAAAGTCCATGAACCATTGTTAAGCAGAGTACTTAGACGATCTCAAAAATCAATATCCTATATCAATCTAGTCATATCCAAATTATCCCATTCCGCCAAGTGATTAAACTTGTTATCTATCTTTTACGATATGAATTCTACAAGAAACATGTCTCGTAATTGATCGCAGTCGTATGCGTCAAAAATAATTCACTTTCTTACTCAACAAAATAAAAATGAAGTATAAAGTAAGGAAGAGTTCGTATCCACGGAGAGGCAATTGTTATTATCAAATTCTAGTTTCTTAGTAACCAAAAGGGGGGATTTCTGATTTTTGTAAATTAAAAGTAAAATAAAAGCAAAGTAAATAGTTGGAAGTAATTAATGAGAGAAAGATATTGGTCAAGGAATTCATCTTCAATCTTAAACATGTGCTTGCATATGTGATTAGAATTACAATTTAATCTCTTTTATTATCAAAAGCCTAGAATATCAAGAGAGCAAGATAATATGCAAATTTCCTAAGTTCACCAACACACACATTAGAGCTGCGTATGCGAATTCTACCTAAATAATAACCTAACGCCTTGCGCTAATTAAGTTCAATTCCTAGGAGCATTAAGTTTGGGAAATAGGCTAATCAATGCAATTTTCATAAATTGCGCATGACAATTCGGACAATGGTCAAACTCTACATATGATTATAAGAGTGTATCACTACAAACTATAATCATATCATGCTACTTGTATTTGGGTTATCGCTTGATGAAAAACCCTAAAATAGCTATGGACAAGATGCAAGTTCAATTAATTGGCCACTTAACTAACCAAACATCTAAATCCTATCACAATACATCAATCATGTGATTATTAAAAGCAGTAGAGATTTGAACGAAAACAAAGAGAGGAAACTAATACACAACTCAAGCACAAGTTTTAGAAATAGGACTACATCCTTAACCAATAATATTAAATTTAGCTACTTGTAGCTAAGGAGTTCATCATAATCAATAATCAAATAAAGAAGATGAAAAATAAATACGAAAGCAAACCCTAGTTGCTGCTCTCCTCCAAAGCTCCCAGAAAATACGTGATATCAAAAGTTGTAGAAGCCTTCTTTTATAATCCTTTGCTTTCCAAAACTAGGTCAAGTCTTCAAAGAGTCCAATAGAAAAGCCCATCAAACCATGTGTGAGAAAACCTGTCCCAAAAGTGGTCGCCGGCAAAATGGGATTTTCGCCGGAAGTTGACCGGAATACGACACCGGAAAAGCATCACCGGTCAACGAGTCAGCTCGGTCAGGTCAACCGAGTCAACTCAGCAACACTGAGTCAAAATCATAGTCAGCTAACTGACTCGGCTGAGTGATCAGGCCAAGCCAAGAGCTTGCTGTTGCACAATGCTTGCACTTCACCAAGTCAGTCCAGCCATGATGGCTGTGCTTGTCTGCAATCCTTGCAACTCTACCACCCTAGCCATTGCCAATTCAACCAATCTACTCCTGCAACAACTTCAGTACCCTCTAGCTAAGCTGCAACTGCAATACCAACACAATTACCAGCTCCTTGCTCAAACCTCCTGTCCTAACATTCATCTATACAGCATCAGATCTATACACCGTCTCAGCTCAAGCCATCTTTCACAACTTAGAGCAACACAGTATCAGCGAGCGTAACACAAGAATAGAACGGCTGCACAACCACCAGAACTTGCAGCTCACCGCTCAGCATAACCGCACAGATCCACATAATTACCACCTGAAACTCCAAAATTACTCCTCAAATTTCCATTCCTGTAACTGCCACAACACTCTCAACTTTGCAGTGCAACTCAACTACTAATTCCAGCTAATTCTTGACCACAGCACTAGTATCAACTTCCAACACCCGCAGCTTCCTTTTCTACTCAATTCAATCAATCCCATTCTCTTTTATTGCTTCACCAGCACACTGCCTAACCATCTCCTGCAATCAGTTCTCATTGACAACTGTTTTTAAGCATTCAGACAAATCCCACGACAATCACCAGAAACTGATCTCAGTTCACCGTTCAACTGCACTATCTACAACTCCATCTGTAAATTAGCTCAAGAACAAGCTTCCATGTACCTAAAATGCATCTAGATTCACATGCCACATCTACCAGTTCCCAGCTACAATACCAACTCAGATTCCACATACATGAACCCTGAACACCTGCAATTGCTCTCAGCTGCACAAATCCAATTTCCAGTGCCTATTCAATTTCATTACTAGCACATCTGTTACTCATCTCGCTTGAAATCTCGCCATGTCCGGCTACTACTAAACATTGACCAGACCCTGTATTCTTCACATCCCATAGACTCATAGAAAACCAGCTACCGATAACCTCCTTTGTAATGGATAGAAACGGCATCATAACAACTTCAGAACCCCACTATACTCTAGCTAATCTCTGCTATGAACCACGGATAATTAGCAGCAACAACTCAGTTTGTAGATTGACCTTCTTGTAAGTGATTCCAGCCTCATTCCTTGCTTTCCTGAACTGCTCGGAACCCCTGCCTTGACTCTGCAAACACAAGGTAACCCTTTACACAATGATGATAAACAGTGGCAGTGATAACTCCTTTCGCTCTAATCTGTAGCTTCTGCAATTCACTCAAACTAACTGCACAGCAGTTCTAGCCTTTACCACTCTTCCAAATCCTCCTCCTCAAAGCTCTCTGCAATTCAACGCCATTCATCCCAACAGACCACAAACCCAATACAACCTAAATTGCAGCTTCAACTGCAATGCACAACTCAGGCCAACTCCAGCCAATTCATTCCAATCATTTCGATAGCTTCACTAGCAACTGCGACAGCAATCACCCATTCTATCACCAGCTACATTCTCCATTTCCACTGTCATCTCTTCCTGCAGCTTCACAACACCACCGAACCCACTTGTATTCATCTCCGACTGCATCTGACCCTCACCAATGGCACCAGCAAAAACTGCACATCTCCTTGTAGATTCAAGTAAAACTATCTACCCTTGTCAGTACCCATCGTATACTCCTCTAAATCATACCAGCAACATCATATTCCAGCAAAAGCCCTTGTACAGGCTTAATCAATAGCAGCTGAGCTTGAGGTGGTGATGAAAAGTTGGTTCAGGCAATTACTCAACCACCTTGTGTACACAATCTGGTGATGCTGTCATCAAACAACCATCTTTTATACTCTCTATTTTCCCTGCAAATCTAAATTTAAAGCAAACCTATTCATTATAATCATCAAGAGACTCGAAATCACCCATTAATCTCTCCGTTCATAACTCACAATCAATGACAGTAGGTTCTTCTTCCTTGTTTCCTGACTGTAATAGCTTGAGTTTCTTTATGCTGTTTCCTGGCCATAATTCTTTTCAGTCTATGCCTGAAATCCAACCGAACTCGGCCTAAAATTCGTACCCACTTCTCCTAATCAAACCAGACTCTCATTGCTCAGTAATCTTCCCCACTCAGCCATAAACATCAATAGCAGTTTATTCCCTGAATTATCAGCTTCAAACACTGTCAAAATCATCATAGATTCGAACCCTAGACTGTTACTTCACCACAATCTCTGATTCCACCATCTATCAGCATCACAACTGATTTCAACCCTCAGTGACAGCAATAACTCACCATCAAAACCGTCTCTGAATTCCTTCCATCTCACACTCTCAGATTAATTCAGCAGCTGAATTGCTGCTTCTCCTCTCATCCCTCTTCTCTGCTTCTCTTGTTCAACAGCCGCCAGCTTTCTTTCTTGATTTCAGGTGAGGAAGAGAAATAGCAGCTAATGATGGGAGGAACTGATTTCTAGGTTTTGTGTAGGAAATGAAAATGGATTTATGCACCCCAGGTGAAGTAGATAAGGGGTAACCATGGATGTTAAATTGCTTGTCGGTTCCAGAGAACTGACATGCTTATTCTCTTTCTTGCTTAATTGTAGCTAGCTTCACTCGCCCGTGAATTGGTCTTTTTGCATTCTTTGTTCCAAATGAACGCTTTCTCTCTCGAGTTCCTCCACCAGCAGCAGCCGCCTCATACTTCTCAAACCCACTTCATCTCTTCAATTTTTATTCATCACTAATGCAGTCGTACTTTTCAGACAAAAATTGCATCATTAAAGCCGACTTACTTTTCAGACAGAGATGAAGAAATAAAAGCAAACAATGAGAAATAGTCCGCCTCCAACACTTTTGCACTTGAGATGACACTTTTGCTCTGTTTCTTCTTCTTTTGTTCCAAATGACTTTAAAGTACCTAAATACTCAAAAACAAAACATAAGATACATAATTTATAAGAAAACTAGCAGAGAAAGCATAAATAATAGATAAATATTAAGGTGTTTTAGAAACCTATCAGTAATCGATTACAATTAAGCGGACATATATACTTAGATTGGATATATACAAACATGTGCAAATCCAATTATAAAGATAAATAGTATAATGCGGAAAAGGAAAAACACAAGACACCATAATTTTTTTAATGAGGAAACCACAATAGCAGGAAAAACCCCGGTATCTCGTCCATATTTGAACACCACACTGTATTTAGCCGCTACAGACACTACCATACTATCAGACTTCGGACTGGAATGTTGTTGAGTCCGAATTCACCCTAAAAGAGATTCAGTTACAGTCGTGCTCCTTACGTCTCTTGAACCTCGTAAGGCTCAACACACTTGATTCCCTTAGCTGACATCCTTTACAGCATAAGAGTTGTTTCAGCCACAGTGAGGACTTTTGATACCAATCTGCCTCTAACAAATAAGCCTAATTGATTTCCAATTATATCAAAGATCAAGGTATGGAAATATGTTTGCAAAAGAAAGAGCAAGTAAACCTCACAAATCCAGAACTTACTACTCCCGAAGAGCATCCTAGATTCTTAACCACCTCTCAAGAACAATCTGAAAAAGATCAACTAAGATCAGTTTTCATATTTTTATCTTAAGAAATCACAAAGTCTGAGATGAAAAGAACTTCATGATTTCTATCTATCTTGCCTGAAGGAGATTACGAGAACCTCGATAACAGAAAAGCAAGATTAGGATTCATGAACTATCAAGGTAAAGATAGTCGGACTTGTCTTCTCAAATCCCCAAAGCGAATCTTTTAGTCGTAGATCTAATTATATTTCTCAAAGGAAATCTAGGTCCATAAAAGACGACTCTAGAATCAACTAGGATACAAAGTGTCAGGGATTGATGTTCCCAGTTGAAAGAGCATCTCTATTAATTATTCTCCCAAGACCAGCGGTTGCTTAGAATTCAAGCTAGGATAACTTGAGAATCAAGCAAACTTTATTCTTGAAAAATGCATTAGAAGAATATACACTTAGGTTCGGTTACTGAAATGTGCATAATGACCATTCGTTTTGGCAAGTTAGCTAAAGAAATAAAAGCAATTTGGTATTCATTCAAACACTTAAGAGTTTAATCATGATGCACACACATAAGTGTTTAAGTGATCAATGAAGTCTTAGAAGTGTTTAAGAGAATTCTAGTAATCCTAAACATATTATGAAAATAAGTCTTTGAGCATTTACTAAAATATAAACCGGGACAGTTGGTACAATGGTTTTCCAACTACAACGGTTGGTGAATCGAGTTCGTGAACCCTACAAGACTACATAACTCAGTTGAAAATGGTTCGTGAACCGGGTTCACCAACTGTTAGCCTATTATTCCAACTTTGAAAATTCAGTTCACCACGGTTCGCCAACCGGGTTCGTGAACTATTCTCAACTAAACTTGTGGTTTGCTAACCTTCCTGTATTTCTGAAACTCAGATATCTATGGTTTGCAAACTGGTTTGTCAACCTTCCCTAAGTAGAAATATTAGTAAGTTCAATATTTCTCTCTCATGATGTTTGAAACATTCCCAAGTGATAAAATCATTTGCATGAGCAATTTTCAATTATCCACAAACTGATTCATATAACTAATATTATCAAGGACCGTTGAACATCTTTGCTTAGAATCATATTTTGAGATTTTTGACAAGACAAGCTTGACTCGAAACTTCTTCTTTGTTAACCTACTAGAAATCATACGAGATAGTCTCAATATATATAATGGTGTGATTATGGGGAAAATAGAATGTGTCAGTCTTCACCTACCTGACACGGAAATTCTCAAAATATCTTCGTCGATCTTCAGTTTTCAAGGGTGATCTCTGATACTCAACCACAAATTCTAATTTAGACCGAGACTTGACTTGGTAGACTAGAAATTTTGATCACCTAACATTGACAACAATCTTGAGATAGCAAAACTCGTAGGTTCAACTGACCAATGCTCTAACAGATAAGAAGCAGGATAAGATCAGAGGAGCTTGAATAACTCTACCTCTATGACACGTTTTCGTGGGTTACAAGGCGTCTATAATCGACTTAAAATAATCTTCCTGATCGTTGAGTTAAACTAACAAAGTACCCAATACAATCCTTTAGAAATATTTTTCATAAGCTCATTACCATACCGGTCTTCATCTAGTCAAATTTTAAGTTTAGGTTCGCGTTTGGTAACGTGTTCCTAAAACGGGCGAGAAGGATACAAATGATGATTTCCGAACGCTTATCTTGTATGTGAGTGTACACCCCAATGACCGGGGATGGAGTCAGCCCAATGCTGGGGTATACACTCGCATCTTCATCCCAGCCTACTCAAAATCCTAATTTTTCCTGGCTTGATTGGGGTATACCCAAATTTAAATGGACATAGTGCCCTTACTAAGGGGAGGTCAAATATGGGTGAAGTTACAATACTAACCTTACCCTTTATAATTCTAATTACCCTAAATCAGTTTTATTCTTTTCATTTCATCTTCGTTATTCTCTTCTTCTTCTCCTCCACAACCATACCGGATCATCAACCCCACCACCGAAACTCGTCGTAATCGTCGATTCTAAAATTCCGATTAATCTTCAAACATGGAGCCACCACGGCCGAGGGCTAGTCGTATGAAAGGAGCAAATCGAAAACCTAATGAATATAACCATGGAATTGCAAATTTAGTTCAAAGGAAAGTGAATAAAAAAACAGTCAAAGAAGAAGAAATCAAAGCCGCTGAAACAGAAGAAATGACACGATTAAGTAAGTAAGGGCCTACTTAAACTCACTCTAGTACTTCAATTTCATGTTTGCATGTCAAATTTGGTCAGAAAAATCGAATGTTTGAATTTGCAGTTATTTAGCCGGTAAGGTGTTTGTTCCACGACCTTGCCGACTTTTCATGTTTAGGGTTAGTCGGCAAGCTCTTTGCTTGAAGATCTTGCCGGTTGTTTAGTATCTGTAACTGTTTTTACAGGGTCGGCAAGTTATTCAACCAAGGAGCTTGTCGGCGGTAGTTTTTTTCGTCGGTTGGTTATATTCAAATACCATGCCGGCGGATTATTTTGAAAATAATGGTTTCTGATGCCTAAAGTCGGAATGGTATTTGGATAGCACCATGCCGGCTGTTTTGAATTCGGTAATGTATGGGTAATGGACCTTGCCGACTAATTATGTGGAAAATCCTTGTGTCTACTGTGTTCATATTTGTTATAAGCCGACAGGTTATTTGAATAAGACCTCGTCGACTATAGTTTAGTCAGCATGTTTATTATTAGTCGACCTTTCCGACCATTGTTTCGCTGGATTGGTTACATATGTTGACCCTTCCGACTTATGTATTTTTTCTTAATTGTTTTTGTTCAGGTTGCAAAAGGAAAATAAGAATATTGCCACTCCTCTTTTAATACCTCCTCGTGTTGGTGACAAATTAACTCTTGGCTGCAACACATCGGGGGGAATTCATTGAGCCGGGAACACTCAAGATCCGTGTACGGAATATTTCTCAACCACCACCGGAACCAAATGATTCGGATAAAACTCCAGATGAAGACCAATCAATTCCATCTGGTATAAGAGGTGATGATGATGTTGTTGAAAGAACTCCGGCTGCTGGAGGAGGCAACAATGAGGATGGTGATGGTGATCAAGACATACCACCTGTTGGAAGAGGTAATGATGATAATTATTATGGTAATGGGATAAAGATAAGGGTAGAGAAGATGAAATTATTGAAGAGGAAGAGGAAGAATAAAAAGTTGGGGAACAAACCCAAGTTGCAAGTACTAGTGAAACCGGAAATAAGAAGAGGGTTATCAGTAAACCAGCTGATTCCCATATGCCTCACCCTCACTTGAAGGTTAGACTGAAACCAGGTGCGGCTCTAAAGGGGACCCCAGAAGATGGTGGAAATGTTATTTTTGGATACAAAGACTCGTGGGCATGTGAAATCCAAAATAATATCGTAAGTAGTCTCAATCTATCTTTATTTTTTATTTAAGTGTATCTTATCTATCTTAAATTTACGTCAAGTTTTGTATTTCTTTTCATTTTGTGTTTTTGGTATTTAGGATCACAGGCATGCCTTCCATATCTTGAGGCGCCAAGCTTCATGTTCAGTGAATAAGAACTAGGTCCTTGACGAGGAATATGTTGAGGTGCAAGCGATTGTCAAGAACTCCGGGTTGTGGCCTGCAGTTGAGAGTTCGAATATTGAGTATGATAGAGTTACCGTATCTGCGTTCTGTGAGAGGTTCTACGGAGAGAATGATATAATGTTATTACCATTCGATGAGATGGTGATAACTCTTGATGATGCTCATCAAATTCTAGGCCTCGAAGTTGAGGGAAAAGCAATCAGTGAGGGCTTCAATAATAACATTTCTTGGGAGGATATCTTCAAATTGACCAAAACTTTGTTCGGTTGGAATCAAGTTGAGACGGATTCTATGCTTGTGATGAAGGATGGTCATCTAAGTAAGAAGTTTAATCTGGAGAAGTTGAGGGATACATTATCTGGGACCAAGATAATCTATGATAAGAAAGGAAGGGTGGACTTGGTGCGAATGAATGCTATCGCGTTAGCTTATCTGCTATACATCTTAGGCAAATGTATCTTCCCCGATAGTTCCGGAAGCTTGGTCGACGCCAGGTATATACAACTATTGGATCCCTTAGATCAGATGCATGGGTATTCTTGGGGTACTGCAATGGTCACCTTCTTGAACAATGAGTTGACAAAGGCTTCAAGGGCACTCACTGCGCAAGTTAACAGAAATATATGTCTCTTCCAGGTAATTTTATTGTGTAAATCATTTATATTTGCAAAATGCTTGTAATGTAAAATTCTTACTAAACTTTGTGTTTGCATAAGTTTAGATATATGAGCACTTCCCTACTTTGGTGAAATCCAAATCCTACGTCAAAGTGAATGACAAGCTTGCGATTGATAAGCCAAGAGGACATAAATACAGTTTTAAGGGTGCTCAGGATAAGGATATTATTAGAGCATTGCTCGGTCGAACTCGCATGCGTTTGTATATCAAGCATATTTGTCAATGTTAGTGATCAAAACTATAAAGTCTTGATTTCTAGTATACTATAGCTAAGGTCTCGGACTAGGATAAAAAGTGTAGTTGAGCTCAAGAACTCCATGGCAACTATCATACAAGACGAAGGACTACTCAAGGAACCAGTGGATCTTCATCGACTAAAAGGTATGTGGAGACTTGAACTTATCTATCACTCAAAAGTCTATCTACTCTATCTCCTATCTTGAGACAAAAGTCGTTTTACTATATAAACTAAAGATATACACATGTGACATTTCGAGTTGAGTATATCTCGCTTATCTATTTCTCGAAATGTGTGTTGGTAAAGCTTTCGCTTTAGCCAAGTTCATCTTTGCCTAGTGATGAAAGTCATGTTATGTTTCAATCACTTTGGAAATTTCTTTGACGAAAACTATTTTGTATATGATGTCCTCTGAGAATGTTACAATGATTAAAATGAGAGTTTAGACAATATAACCACTGGGGGATATAAACATTGTTGTGGTAACACATATATGTATAAGTCCTTAGCACTTGAACCGAAGTTTGCGAACTTTGTTGATCAAGTGAAAACTGGAACTTGTGCTATCAACTCAGTCCGCGAACTACGTAGTTCTCGAACCCGAGAATTCCTGCTGGAGTTGTAGCTCGGTTTCAGTCCGTGAACTGACGAAAGTTCTCGAACCCGAGAATATCTGCTGGAGTTTGTGAACTCTAACCGGTTACTTAAGTTCGCGAACACAGTCCACGAACTTGAGTGGTTATGTCTAAAAATGATGTTCGTGAACTTATTTAAATTAAATAAGGAATGCTATTGCAAACCATGGCTTTATAGTTCATGAATCGATTCTAGTGAATCACATCGTTTTTGCTTCAATTGTGTCTTGTGTAGTACATACAATCTCATAGCAATTGAACAACTCTCTAACTAGTTCATTTAAGTCATTTGGACTAGTTATGGTGAAAAAGAATATGGTTGATATGAAAGTTATCATTTGGCTAACCATTTGGTTGACTAATATTGAACCAAATATTGTACACGTTTGGGTACGGTTACACAAATCCAAAATTGTCAAGTACATGTGTGTATGGCAAGCTAAGTTTTCGATCTAACGGTTGAGAGATATTAGCTTGTATCTAATCAGGTTTTCATCTAATGGTGAATATTGAATGCTTTGTTACTAAGCTAACATTGATTGCAAACCCTGATTTGAAAGACTATATAAGGGAGAACTCTAGAAACTGGGAAACCTAATCCCCACACATTCTGTGTGATACTAGTTTGCTAACCTAGAGTTGATTATCCTTTAACCTTTGGTTTTCTTCTTCTAAAACCAGGTTAACGACTTAAAGACTTCATTGGGATTGTGAAGCCAGACCGATACTACTTTTCTTGTAGTTATGTGATCTGATCTTTTTGTTTCTATCGTACGAGTACAATTGTAATAATTGGCTTGAGATTTTTATCTCCGGTAGGCAAGATATAAAAGTAATCACAAACATCTTCGTCTCATCGTTTGTGATTCCACAATATCTTTTCTCGTTGCGTCGATTAAGACTATTGTGAGGTGATTCATAAAACTGAGTTGTTCTTTGGGAATATAAGTCTGGTTTTATTGATTGGTTCCTGTTCACCTTGATTTATCAAAAGACGGAAAAAAAAACTCATAGGTTTATTCGTGGGAGACGAATTTATCTATCTTGTAGACTTTTCTGTGTGAGACAGATTTGTTTGCTAAAGTCTTTGACTTTGGGTCGTAGAAACTCTTGGTTGTGGGTGAGATCAGCTAAGGGAATCAAGTGCGCAGTATCCTGCTGGGATCAGAGGCGTAGGAGCATAATTGTACCTTGGATCCGTGTGAGATTGATTAGGTTTCAACTACAGACCAGACCAAAGTTAATTTGGAGTAGGCTAGTGTCTGTAGCGGCTTAATACAGTGTATGTTTAATCTGGACTAGGTCCCGGGGTTTTTCTGCATTTGCGGTTTCCTCGTTAACAAAATTTTGGTGTCTGTGTTATTTCTTTTCCGCATTATATTTTTATATAATTGAAATAATACATGTTGTGCATTGTTCAATCAATTAGAATATCAGACATTATTGGTTGTTGATTTAAATTGATTGACTCTTAGATATTGGTCTTTGGTACCATCCAAGTTATCTCTCTTTGATTAGACTCTCGAATCACATTTGCTTGAGTAAATCAAATTGAGAGATTGAGATAATAACTCCTTGAGATATTTTCTATTGATTGAGTCTAGTTGATTCTCTAGAAAACAACTCAGAGTTGTCCATACAAATTGCTAATCGAAATATTGGGTGAGGTTGTTAGACCCCCGCTTTTTCAATTGGTATCAGAGCAGGCAAACACGTTTAAGAACTTACAAGTCTGTGTTTGTGGCAATCTGAGTCTATGGACAAAATCCCTGTTGCGCATACCAAAATGCCTCATAAAGCTTTTGATCATGTCAAGTGTCTTGGAAACACCTCAAAGGATTATTCGCTAGTTGATTCTTCTGAAACCCGAGGTAAAAAGAATGTTCAATGTGATAATGACATTTCTTCCTCTTATGAGGCATGTGACACTCTGGCAGAAGCTGAAGAGGAGTGCACCAGAATTTTAAGACATACAACTGAAGATATTGATTTTAATAATCATGATCAGCTCATTGATGAATTTGAAAAGTCTTTTGATCGAGAACGTGATCTCTATAACATCATTAAGTCCTTCTCTAAGAATATTGAGAAACTTCTTCAAGAAACTACTCTCCAGTATGAAAAGATTAGTGTAGGATCAGAATATCGCAGCAAGAACTTTCTTGCGAAGTTTTCACTTTAGACACTGGCGAGCGTCGGAGAGAAGATTAAAAGAATGACGCAACAAATAACGATGGTAGAAACATGAAGAAAACTTAAAGATCCTGCGAATAATAGAGTGTTTGCGAGGGTTAACATTTGTGCATTCGCGAAGGTATCACAAGATCAAATCCGAAATTAAGTGATAGCTTAGCTGTCTATGGGATGTCATCCATTATGTAATACCCTATATATAGGGGATGAGTAAACTTGAAAGGAAGAGATAATTTTTAGAGTGTTGAGAAAATCTTGAGGAGAGAGAAAATTCTTGTGAGCGATTGTATTCTTGATTTCTTCCATTTCTTGTAACATTTCTGAGAATTAATCAATAAAAGTGTGGTTCTTAATCTACAAATATGTGTTGATAATTGTGGAATCTTATGTGGGGTGTAGTGTAGGATTTCCTGCAACTACATTTTTGGCGCCCGAAACAGGGATTGAAAGTGAAAATTTGTGAAAATTATGGTGAAGATTGTTCAAATCAATAAAATGATATAAGAAAATAGCAAGTCAGATGAATGAAGAAGAGTAATTAAGATCAATAGAAATAAAAGGAAGTTGGAATGTAATGTAATCACAAAAACGATGATTGATGAATTTCATGAAAATAGGAGAGGAAGGTTACATAAACGAAATTTGAAGGAAAGAAGTTTATGACGGTGGATAAACAATCACCTCTTAAGGATTGGGAAAAGCAGGAAATTATATTCACAGCAGCAGTAGTATCAGAAGAAAATTTGAATCACACATCTCCTTTGGTAATCACAGTAACAGCTTCACGAAAGGAGAACGGAAAATTAACTAAATCCAAGGAAGAATGGGATGTGACCAGGACTTTGGTAGATGCTGGAAGTTCGGTTGATATAATGTTTTATCATACATTTAAGAGAATGGGATATAAAGATGAAGAAATGTCTTGTTCAACTTATCACATTCATGGCTTTGGAAAATCTATAACCAAACATAAAGGAGAAATAGTGGTGCGAATTCCATTAGGGGAAATTGAAACACAAGTAACACTTTGTGTGGTGGATATGGAATCACCATATAATATGCTATTAGGAAGACCATGGATACATGCAAATATGGCTATATAGTCAACATTACATCAATGCGTTAAATTTCCTATGCCAAGTGGAATTGGAGAATTTAGAGGAGATGTTGATATTGCGAGATTATGCAATCAAATTGAAGTGAAGAATTATGAAGGACGCATAAAACAAAGAAAGATTCGCAGAAAAATAGCAAAAGAGGCAAAGAAAGAGGAAGAATTTAGAATTTATATGATCAGAGCAGAAGAAGGAAAAGGAATACCTAGCGAAACCTCGCAAGAAGAAGATAAACTTGCGACAATTATAAAATAGCCAACACCAATGGGAGAACCTGAATCAATGTATACTGCAGCGGAACCAATAAAAGAAATAAATATTGGGACTGAAGAAGAACCTAAAATGCTAAAAATTGGAACTAATATGGGCGTGGATGAAGAAGCGAGAACCGTAAATCTCTTGCGAGAATATAATGATATCTTTGCATGGAATATGGATGAGGTACCTGGAATAGATCCATCAGTTGCATGTCATAAATTGGAAATTAACAAAGATGCAAGACCATTTAAACAGAGGATAAGAAAAATTGCGACAACTTATCATCCTAAAATAGAAGAAGAATTACAGAAGATGCTTGATGCAGGAATCATAAGACAAGAAAAATATCCAGAATGGATAGCAAATATGGTGGTGGTCCCAAAGAAAAACAAAGGGATATGAATTTGTATAGACTTTATTGATCTAAACAAAGCTTGTCCAAAAGATAGTTTTCCATAACCAGATATTCCTCAAATGGTTGAATCAGCAGCGGGAAATGAAAGAATATCTTCATTGGATGGGTATAAAGGCTATAATCAAATTCCACTGGCTGAAGAAGATCAAGAGCATACTGCATTTTTTGCTCCAAGAGGATTGTATTGTTATACAAAAATGCCATTTGGGTTGTGAAATGCAGGAGCAACATACCAACGAATGGTGGAGAAGGTATTTGCGAAGTGGATACATAAAACATTAGAGGTGTATGTAGATGACATTTTAATAAAAAGCAAAGAAGATAAGAACCATACGCAAGATTTGAAGGAGATTTTTGATCAAATGCGGCAATTTAATATTAAGGTGAATCCTGAGAAGTGTGTCTTTGGAGTTGTGTCGGGAATTTTTTTAGGTTATATTGTATCAAAAGAAGGAATACAAGTTGATCCAGAGAAAGTACAAGCAGTCCGCTGATCGCTGTCGTATGCGTCAAAAATAAATTTACTTTCTCACTACCCAAAATATAAAAAATATAGCAAGGGCAAGAAAGGATTGTTCCCACAGAGAGGTCTAGGTTGTCAGGTTGTTTCGGTTTCCTATATAAAACACCGGCGGTAATCTGATTTTTATAAACTAAAGTAAAATAAAAGCAAAACAATAAAAAGTAAACATACAAATCAAGGTTGTGAGAATATTGGGTAAAGGTTTCATCTTCAATTGTAAACAAGTACTGGATATATGAATGTAATTCGTATTTAATCTCACTATCATCAAAAGCCATAGAATACCTTATTGCAAGAATACTCCGTAAATTTCCTAAATTTATCAACACACACATTAAAGCTGCGTATGTGAATTCTACCTAAAGAATAACCTAATGCCTTGCACTAATTAAGTTCAATTCCTAGGAGAATTAAGTTTCAGAAATAGGCTAATCAATGCAATTGTAATACATTGCGCAAACAATTCGAATAAAGGTCAATTTCTACATATGATTATAAGGATGTATCACTACAAACTATAATCATATCATGATACTCGTATTCAAGGATATCGCTCGATGATGAACCCTAAAATAGCTATAGATATGGATGTATGTTCAATCAATTCTAGACTCAACCAAACAAACATTCAATCATATTGCAATACATCAATCATGCAATTATTATAATCACTAGAAATCAAACGATAATATTGAAAGAAAACTAATTCATCAAATCAATAACTTGGTTGCAAAATCCAAATACATCTTTAACCAATAATAAAACTTAGTTACACATGGCATAGGAGTTCATAACAAGAACGAAGAGAAAACCTATCATGTTTCTAAACCCTAGAACAAAAGTAGAAGCCTCCCCTAATGGAGATATTTCTAGGTTTAGAGAAAGATTTTCTATTTATATGCTTTTCTCCCAAAAGGATACTTTCCCAAAATTAGGTTAAGTCTTCATAATCTTCAAGTCCACGTCCATCTACTAGTCCACCAAGCCCATGTGTGAGAAATATGTCTCTGGAATTTTTGGGTCCAAAACTGGTCGCTGGATTGCTGACGTCATCGCCGGTTTCCGGTCATTGTTGCCGGAATTCATCACCGGTAAAATGTCGCTGGCTACCTGAATGATCAGAAACTGTCACCAGGAAATTCTACACTTCCAGTAGCTCAACTATGCTTCTCTGCAGTCCACACTCACAAAAGAACCATTTAAGCCAATTTCTTGTTCTTGAGAAAACATGCCTAAAAGCGCGACTCGCGGCTCATACTTCCTGCGGCCAACTCTTGCATCTAACTCATACCCCCATCATGATTGACTGAAGCTTTACAATCCCCACTTTCAGTTCAGAAATTCGAGAACCAGAACTGTTACCGCCAGCTCACTATTCTCACTGCGTTTCCGCACTGTTTCTGCAGCATCTCCACTGAGTACCTATTACTGCTTGCATCTTCTGAGCGTTTTTACTGCCTCTATAAGCAGCTCGTACCCATCACCACTTCTCAGTTTCTAGCTTTAGTATTTGCCATCAGGACATGTCTAAACTCCTTTTGCAATCTCCACCTGAGGCAACAGATTCTAACCCTTACTTCCTTCTCATCTCAGCTCATGTCTGTAGCTTTAATCCCAGCCAATTAACAAACCAACATGTACCCTCAGTTCCTGCAACTACCAATAATCACCAAAGTCCATTTCAGTCCCTTGTAGACAACCCCAGCAACACACTCTGCATATTCTCAACATTCAGACAGCATCACTACCATCTCCTCTTTGAGCTCAATAACTCACCTCCATGCTACACAGCCCACTGCACGCCATTCGCAGTTGCATTTTCAACACACAAACCTGCAACATTTATTTAATTCTATTGCAGCTGCAGTTAACCCATAGCACCATCACAAACTGCACTTATGCAAACCAGCTCGCTTTCCATGTCATTCCACATTCATGCCACCTGAACTTATGCCATCAAATCAACTTTGCAATCTTGACAGTAGCATCAGCTCAAGACCAACTTATAACCTGCACCTAAATCATGTGCATCTTCCTAGTCACAAACCATCATCTCAACTGCAATCAATTAGTTCCAATGCTTGCTTCCATATCAGCCACAGACACACCATCTCCACCAATTCAACCAACAGCTACCATCTGCAACATCGGTAACTCAACAGCTACAACTCCATTCCCATTAATAGCTCAGTACTCGAGCTCCAATGCCAACATACCCATCTAAACCTGAACATAAAAACTCCACCGGCAACAACTTCTTAATCTAACTCTCATTCAATCACAAAGCCATTATTCTTATACATACATAGACTCCGATTTCTGCAAATCCAAAACCATTCAACCATAGACAGCAACCTCCTTTAATGGCAATGGAATTAATCTCTCCTTCTCTTGAACCCAGTAAACACCACACAAAATCGTATACAGCAGCTTCAGATTCCACCAGCAACAATTACCACTGCAATTCAGTTCTCCGGCCTTCACCAATTTAGCCATTTCATCTCACCAACACAACTATCACCTGTAGGTCTTCAAACCCTACACCAAATCTCACCTGAGACTAAAACAGATCGGTACCCGTACTCCATTTCCCACCAAAAAAAAACAATTCATCCATTAGTTCCACAATAGATCCAAATCTTCAACAAATTCAATTTCAAATTCATCACCTCAAACCCTTGACACACACCAACTTCAAATCACAATCCCAAATTCTTCTCTGTCATGTATTCTTGGAGTCTATTCCATGTCCTTGAAGCATCCATCATATGAAATCATCACAACCCTTGTAATCCATGTGCTAATACAACCTGAATTTGCACATTTCACTCCTCACCGGTTTTTGTAGTTGTCTGAACTTGGGAGAAAGAAAGAAATAATTGAAAAATGATTTCTCTGAATTTGGTTTAGGTTAAAACTCCCCTTCATTATGCCGAACATTAAGAAGCCCAATAGTTTAAGACACCCGAATGGCTGGATAAGGGCAATCCGGAAATATTAGGCTTGTCGGTTCCAAATAACCGACAACTTAAATCTTAGTTCAACTCAACTGTCAGTTCCTACATTCTTCACCTCTTTCTTACCCAACCTAGACCGCTCCAAGTATCTCTTGTATGTGAATTGACCTTTTGCTAATTACACTCCAAATGGACGTTTTTTCCTTCTTTTGCTCATAATGACCTCATTGCACCTGATAATCTCAAAATCAAACATACGAGACATACACGAAGACAATAACAAAGAAAGCATAAATTTTAGATATAAAATTAGGTGTTTTACAACACCTATCAAATTCCCCCACACTTAGATTTTGCTAGTCCTCGAGCAAATCAAACAAAAATAATTTTAAAAACATACATACAACTCCATCTCATCGAGGCTACGGTCACTTTTAGCATAAATAACAAGTCGTTGAACCCCTAGGTGTCCCTAGTGGACGAGTTTTAGTCTCATGAAGGTTTACAAGAGGTCTGCCTATAAAACCTATATTTCCAACTTCAGCTTCCTGTGACAAATCTATGAACGAATCCAAAATAGCTAAGGAGCTACCCTGATGCGAATCCAAATTAATATATATGTAAATTAAGCTCTACTCAGAAAGTTGAACAAACCACAATAATCGGAATCTAACTAACCACAATCACAATGAAAAAATTAAGAAGATGGATATGAGGTAGATGTTTGCGAATGTTAACAAGTGATCGGTGTTTCCCATATCTGTTTGAAGGTCACCGCCAAGATAAACCTAAAAATCCTATTGGATTGAGCTACTGGTCTGAATTCTAGTGTCAACACAACTGGCATATACAAGGGAACCAGCAGTCAACGATCTTAATTCTGCACCAACTCAACTGGCATATACAAGGTAACCAGGAGTCGACTTTATTCAACACAATAATAATATCTTTTTCTTTTCACTTTTTTTTTCTTTCTTTTGAGATATCATGATTAGATCTTTTGGATCCAAGAGCATACTTCTTGTCAGCAGATTACATGGTAATTCCCTTGGATCCTTCATTTCACGCTTGTTTAGGCGACGGAGACAAGGAGAACACACACATATTGCTATCCAAGTGTCATTTTTATTCCGATTGGTCTAATCGGTCAGTCATTTTTTTTAGTAACTCAATCACTCTATTTTATCCTAGCAGTAATAACAATTCGATGTTTAGTGACCCACAAAATCACTTAGATAACAATTGATAAATATGGAAAAATAAAAAAAAGAACGTGATATGGTGATATTCCGAGATATGGTAACAACTATCATATAATTTCTAACACTTGAATAATTTTGTCCCTTTTTGTTAATGGGTTCCTCAACTCCCGCATCCAAGATGGTTCCATTCATTTAGATTAATAGTGTCATCCTAAAGGCACGTGTTTCTAGGTTTCGGAGTGTATAAAGCAAATTTTTTTCTTTTTTTCTAATTTTTTTTATGAACACAAGGGAAAACTAACAAGGCTAAAAACTCTATATGAGAACACTCCCCCACACTTAAACTTTACATTGCCCTCAATGTAAAATTTAGTCATTCAAAGTAAAGTTCAAGGTGGGAAATTCATAACATGATATATATACACAATAAGAAAAATAAAATGCATGATAAAAAAGGATACTCCAACTCATAGTTATTTCTGAACAATAGAGAATAAACACTAAACAAGCTATTTAGTTGGCATCTAATCCCAACTCAGCCAATATATACACCTCATCATTAAGAAAAAATTCCATCTACTTAGAAAGGCTAGTGTTTATTCTAAATTGTTCAAAAATCTCTAAAAGTTGGAGTTTTGATATGAAAAAATCCAAAATAAGAAAATAAAGATAAAAGACTTAAAAAAATAAAAAGATAGAAATAGATACACAAAACCAGTGGGTTGCCTCTCATTTAGCGCTTGGTTTAAGGTCGTCAGCCCGACTTGCAAGACGAATTCCCCATACACCAATAATCGGAAAAGTTGGGGATCCACCCATAGCACCTATTTTTCAAACACTAGCTTCACACAAATATTAGTAATATAAAACAGAAACTAAGCTATTAACCGATAAAAATTTCCCCCACACTTGGAAGTGTATAAAGAATATAAAAGTCGGGTACTTCCACGGTTACTTGTTCACAAACCTGCATAGTATGAGAATCAAGTATCTCTAATGGCGGAAATCGAGAAATAAAATCATTCAACAATACTCTCGAAGCACATACATTCAAACCAATAAGAGGTAAAGGAGAAGAAACAATATGCAAAGGGTTAGACAAACCTTGCACAATCTCTTGTATTACGAAATCCTCTTCATCCTTGAAAAATTCAAGTGAATTATTCACCTCTTGTATATCATGGTCCTCTATCAAACCTAGCAACCATTCTTCATCTGTTTCTGCCTTAACCAAAATCTCGGCATCAACATCTTCATTACAATCCTTTACAAGTTCAATTGGGTCTTCCAAAATATTGGTTAAACCGGTCACATTCTCAACATAATCCTCTTTATTGTAAGGCACATACTCCACTGCGGATTCAAGTCTCACCATAAGGAACTTTTTTAGAACACTCATTGCATCATCTTCAAGATCTACCTTTTGAATAGGTTCTTGATCATAATAAAGATCAATGCTTGAGTAAGCTACAGTAGTGTCATCATATTCCTTTCAACTTCACCTTGATCGCAAAAAGACTCCATTGTACACTCCTCGGGGATGTCACCATAAATTGGTTCAAGCGATGTATTTTCATAGTCATCGTCACTATCATAGTTATCATAAGATTGGTTACCACTTCCCAAATATTGGTCTTTCGCAGAATTTTGCATGTCCTCTTTGTATTCTTCAATGCCTTGTCTTAAATTGGAAACACCTTTTTGAAGCTCTTGGAGTGATCCATCCAAATTTTGAAAATAGCGTTCCATTTGTTGGTAAAGCTCGCTCGACAAAGAAAAAGTAGAATTACTTACTTCAGTATTGCTATGCCAATTATCTTCCCTTTGAATGGGTGAATGATCATAACTACGATCAGAAATTGGGCCAAACATACTATGAGCATATTCGGTCGATGAAATTGATTCCATGCTTGGTTGTCTACAAACTGACTCCATGCTGACCATAAATTGTTGCATTTCATCTACCAAACTAGAGGAAATATGAATAGGAGTACAACTAGTCTCCCCTCCTTGTGGTTGCTCACTTACATAACCACCATAAGAAGGTTGGAATGTATGAGAACAACTAAAAGGGTACTTGGAGTATTGAGTCTTGACCATAACCAAAGGATTGGTTTTGATTGTACTCCGCGCAAAGGTGATAGTTGTCATAATGTTGTTGAGGTTGATAACTGTACCCATTGTTCCAATACGCTCCGTCCATAGAAATTGGTACCTGAAACAAGAGTTCTCAAGCCAAGGTTAAAAACCAGAAAATAAGAAAAACCAAATAAAAAAATAAACAAAACTAAAAACAAAAAATAAGAAACCAAAAACAAGTGACAACCGCTGCCTCCCCGGCAACGGCGCCAAAATTTGATCGTTGTCGTATGCGTCAAAAATAAATTTACTTTCTCAGTACTCAAAATATAAAATATAACAAGGGCAAGAAAGGATCGTTCCCACAGAGAGGTCTAGTTGTCAGGTTGTTTTGGTTTCCTATATAAAACACCGGCGGTAATCTGATTTTTATAAAC
The DNA here is from genome assembly GCA_023529315.1 of Papaver bracteatum. NCBI lineage: Eukaryota > Viridiplantae > Streptophyta > Magnoliopsida > Ranunculales > Papaveraceae > Papaver > Papaver bracteatum. Next base: position 2,235,179 of record JAJJWX010000433.1, read on the forward strand.
TAAAGTAAAATAAAAGCAAAACAATATAAAGTAAACATGCAAATCAAGGTTGTGAGAATATTGGGTAAAGGTTTCATCTTCAATTGTAAACAAGTACTAGATGTATGAATGTAATTCGATTTTAATCTCGCTATCATCAAAATCCATAGAATACCTTATTGCAAGAATACTCCGTAAATTACCTAAATTTATCAACACACACATTAGAGCTGCGTATGTGAATTCTACCTAAAGAATAACCTAACGCCTTGCGCTAATTAAGTTCAATTCCTAGGAGCATTAAGTTTCAGAAATAGGCTAATCAATGCAATTGTAATACATTGTGCAAACAATTCGAACAAAGGTCAATTTCTAAATATGATTACATGGATGTATCACTACAAACTATAATCATATCATGATACTAGTATTCAAGGTTATCGCTCGATGATGAACCCTAAAATATCTATAGATATGGATGTATGTTCAATCAATTCTAGACTCAACCAAACAAATATTCAATCATATTGCAATACATCAATCATGCAATTATTATAATCAGTAGAAATCAAACGATAATATTGAGAGAAAACTAATTCATCAAATCAATAACTTGGTTGCAAAATCCAACTATATCTTTAACCAATAATAAAACTTAGTTACTCATGGCATAGGAGTTCATAACAAGAACGAAGAGAAAACCTATCATGTTTCTAAACCCTAGAACAAAAGTAGAAGCCTCCCTAATGGAGATATTTCAAGGTCTAGAGAAAGATTTTCTATTTTTATGCTTTTCTCCCAAAAGGATACTTTCCCAAAATTAGGTTAAGTCTTCATAATCTTCAAGTCCACGTCCATCTTATAGTCCACCAAGCCCATGTGTGAGAAATATGTCTCTGGAATTTTTGGGTCCAAAACTGGTCGCCGAATTGCTGACGGCATCGCCGATTTCCGGGCACTGTTGCCGGAATTCATCACCGGTAAAATGTCGCTGGCCACCTGAATGATCAGAAACTGTCACCAGGAAATTCTACACTTCCAGTAGCTCAACTATGCTTCTCTGCAGTCTACACTCACAAAAGAACCATTTAAGCCAATTCCTTGTTCTTGCGAAAACATACCTAAAAGCGCGACTCGCGGCTCATACTTCCTACGGCTAACTCTTGCATCTAACTCATACCCCCATCATGATTGACTGAAGCTTTACAATCCCCACTTTCAGTTCAGAAATTCGATAACCAGAACTGGTACCGCCAGATCACTATTCTCACTGCGTTTCCGCACGGTTTCTGCAGCATCTCCACTGAGTACCTATTACTGCTTGCATCTTCTGAGCGTTTTTACTTCCTCTATAAGCAGCTCGTACCCATCACCACTTCTCAGTTTCTAGCTTTAGTATCTTCCATCAGGCCATGTCTAAACTCCTTTTGCAATCACCACCTGAGGCAACAGATTCTAACCTTTACTTCCTTCTCATCTCAGCTCATGTCTGTAGCTTCAATCCCAGCCAATTAACAAACCAACATGTACCCTCAGTTCCTACAACTACCAATAATCACCAAAGTCCATTGCAGTCCCTTGTAGACAACCCCAGCAACACACTCTGCATATTCTCAACATTCAGACAGCATCACTACCATCTCCTCTTTGAGCTCAATAACTCACCTCCATGCTACACAGCCCACTGCACGCCATTCGCAGTTGCATTTTAAACACACAAACCTGTGACATTCATTTCATTCTATTGCAGCTGCAGTTAATCCATAGCACCATCACAAACTGCACTTATGCAAACCAGCTCGCTTGCCATGTCATTCCACATTCATGCCACCTGAACTTATGCCATCAAATCAACTCTGCAATCTTGACAGCAGCATCAGCGCAAGACCAACTTATAACTTGCACCTAAATCATGTGCATATTCCTAGTCATAGATCATCATCTCAACTGCAATCAATTAGTTCCAATGCTTGCTTCCATATCAGCCACATACACACCATCTCCACCAATTCAACCAACAGCTACCATATACAACATCGGTAACTCAACAGCTACAACTCCATTCCCATTAATAGCTCAGTACTCGAGCTCCAATGCCAACACACCCATCTAAACCTGAACATAAAAACTCCACCGGCAGCAACTTCTTAATCTAACTCTCATTCAATCACAAAGCCATTTTTCTTATACATACACAGACTCCGATTTCTGCAAATCCAAAACCATTCAACCATAGACAGCAACCTCCTTTAATGTCAATGGAATCAATCTCTCCTTATTTTGAACCCAGTAAACACCACACAAAATCGTATACAGCAGCTTCAGATTCCACCAGCACCAGTTACCACTGCAATTCAGTTCTCCGACCATCACCAATTTATCCATTTCATCTCACCAACACAACTATCACCTGTAGGTCTTCAAACCCTACACCAAATCTCACTTGAGACTAAAACAGATCGGTACCCTACTCCATTTCCCACCAAAAAAACCAATTCATCCATTAGTTCCACAATAGATCCAAATCTTCAACAAATTCAATTTCAAATTCATCACCTCAAACCCTTGACACACACCAACTTCAAATCACAATCCCAAATTCTTCTCTATCATGTCTTCTTGGAGTCTATTCCATGTCCTTGAAGCATCCATCATCTGAAATCATCACAACCCTTGTAATTCATGTGCTAATACAACCTGAATTTGCACATTTCACTCCTCACCGGTTTTTGCAGCAGTCTGAACTTGGGAGAAAGAAAGAAATAATTGAAAAATGATTTCTCTGAATTTAGTTTAGGTTAAAACCCCCTTTCATTACGCCCAACATTAAGAAGCCCAACAGTTTAAGACACCCCAATGGTTGGATTAGGGCAATCCAGAAATATTAGGCTTGTCGGTTCCGAATAACCGACAGCTTAAATCTTAGTTCAACTCAACTGTCAGTTCCTACATTCTTCACCTCTTTCTTGCGCAACCTAGCCCGCTCCAAGTATCTCTTGCATGTGAATTGACCTTTTGCTAATTACACTCCAAATGGACGTTTTCTCCTTCTTTTGCTCATAATGACCTCATTGCACCTGATAATCTCAAAACCAAACATAAGAGACATAATTCACGAAGAGAATAACAAAGAAAGCATAAATATTAGATATAAAATTAGGTGTTTTACAACAACTATCATCCGCGATATGCCAACTCCTGCGACAGTGAAGGATGTGCAGAAATTAAATGGACTCTTAGACTCGCTAGGAAGGTTTATTTCGCGATCATCACACAAGTGCAAACATTTCTTCAACATTCTTAAAAAGGGGACAATGTTCAAATGGACGGATGAATGTGAAAAAGCTTTTCAAGGGATAAAAGAATATCTGATAAATACATCTATTATGCAAAAAGCAGAACCAGGAGAAGAGTTATTAATTTATCTTGTGACAACTTCGCATGCATTGAGCTCAGTATTGTTGCGAGTAGATGCAGGAGTGGAAAAACCAATCTATTACATCAGTAAAACATTTAATGCTGCAGAAAGAAATTACTCAAAGATTGAAAAACTGATTATAGCATTGGTTTATGCAACATTTAAACTTCGTATATATTTTCAGGAACATAAAATCAAAGTGTTAACAAAAGTACCAATTGAGTCAGTGATGAAAAACTCAAAGAGGTCGGGCAGGGTTGAAAGGTGGAATGCGCAAGTTGGTCATTTTGAAATCAAATATGAAGCTTTATTTTCAACAAAATCGCAAGTTGTGGCAGACTTTTTAGCAGAATTTCCCTTAGAATATGATGAAGCAATAGAGGATATGATGGATATACAAGAAGAACACGGAGATCCAAAATACTTACTAACAAAACCAAATAGATGGGAAATACTGGTAGATAGATCCTCAAATGGAGAAGGTAATGGAATTGGGATTGTCTTAATCTCGCCAGAAGGAGCAAAAATGGATTTCTCATTTAGATTGGAATTTGCATCCACTAATAATGAAACAGAATATGAAGCAGTAATACATGCCCTAAAATTCGCAATAGAAATGAAATTGGAGAATGCCAGAATTACGAGTGACTCGCAGCTAGTTATTCGCCATATAATAGGAGAATACACTACAAATGAACCATCTTTGAAGAAATACAAAAAACTTGTTGAAGATTTGTCTGCGAAAATTCCTCATATAAGGTGGAGACACATATCAAGGAAGGAAAATAGACTCGCAGACGCTTATGCTTTCATTTCAAGTATGATGACAGATCCAACTGCGAGATGCATAAAAATTCAAACACTTATATCACCTTCAATCAATAAAGAAGAAGAAGAAAAAGCAGAAGTAATAATGATAGAAAGTGGCTAGGAAGAAACAAGAGGCAATATTGCAGATTGGCGAGCAGAGCTCTATGCATATTTGTCAAGAGGAGAAACACCAAGAAACAGATTAGAAGCATACAAGTTGAAAAGTCGTGCAACAAATTACGAATTAAGAGATGGAGTATTATATCGCAAATCTTTCAATGGGTCGTCACTCAGATGCTTGACAAGGGAAGAAGGAAAAAAGGTGTTAAAAAGTTGCATAGTGGGGATGCTGGTAATCACAGTGGAGGGAGATCTTTGGCATACAGAACAAAAATGCAAGGCCATTACTGGCCGTATATGCATGAAGATGTGAAACAACTATCAAGACATTGTGAAGATTTCCAGCGACATGGAAAAAAGATACATGCACCAGGGGCACCATTATCATCTTCAATAAGTGTGTGGCCTTTTGGAAAATGGGGCTTAAATATTGTGGGGAAATTTGTACCAGGATCAGGACAAAAGAGATACTTAATTGTCGCAACAGATTACTTCAAAAAATGGGCAGAAGTAAAAGCAGTACAACATATCCGCGACAAAGATATATTAACATTCATATTTGAAAATATTATTTGCAGATTTGGAATTCCAGTACAGTTGGTGTCTGATAATGGAAAGCAGTTTGAGGGGAAGAACATAGGACTACTGCTCAATGCATTTAAGATAAGATGTGGAAAATCTACTCCTTTATACCCACAAGCTAATGATCAAGCTGAGGCAACTAATAATACAATCGCAGATATATTAAAAAAGAGGCTAGAAGGATACCATAGAGCATGGTGTGAATAGATCCATAATGCAGTCTGGGCTTACAACACAACTAGAAGAGAAGCAACGGGAATGACACCTTTTTGTTTAACATATGGTGTTGAAGCAGTATTACCAACAAAGGTTGCTATTCCTACAACAAAAAGAGAAGCTTGGGAAAAGAATCTTAGTGCTGGAATGATTCTAAATAAACTTGATGAATTGGAAGAGTAGAGAGAAAGGGATTTACAACATATGGAAAATTATCAGCGAAGATTAGCTCGCGAGTACAACAAACGTGTCAAAAAACTGAATTCCAACCAGGTGACTTAGTGCTGCGAGAAACACCAGGTTATCAGCGAGAAAATGGTGGTAAATTGGCGAGAAAATGGGATGGGCCATATATCATTAAAGAGATAGTTGGAACAGGAGCATATAAATTGATGGATCCAGAGGGAAAAAATGTCGGTCAAAGACTCGGTAGACCATGGAATAAGTTATATCTAAAGAAGTATTACCAATAAGGATCTTCGAAGAATGGGATTGTAATGATTATTGTCAGATAGTGAATATGCACAAAACTTTGCTGAATAAATTGCTGCGAGAACATTCAAAATCAAAACAAAATAAGAATATGCGAAAATATCGCAAGAAACGCGAATAAAATTTCGCAGAATGGGACGAACCTTTATGGCGTACACCCTAGTTCGCGAATAAAATTCCGCAAGAGGAAAATGTAAGACCTAAAGTACGTCATTTAAGGGGGTATCTGGTTGCATGGATCAAGGATAAGGTTATACCGCTATTGGAACTTGAGTCATGGATATGTGGGGCTCAAGAAAGCCTATCCGGGAGAGGTACTTTGGATTTCCAACTATATATATAAGGTTATACCCTGGTTGGACGACCGAAGATCTCTTCTAAGGAGTGAAGAATATGATCAAGGCGCTGTGGTGCACGGTTAAGCCAAGAGTGCCTGGGGCGGATGAACCTACCCTGGCCATTATTGGCAAGTTTTAACTATGATGCACTCGGCCTGAAAAAAAGCCCAATTAGGGCGGAGTCTCGTAACTATAAGCCATATAGGAAAAAAGGACAAGAGGTTGTGAAAAACAACTGGTTGTTGGTAAATACAGATGGGAGGAGCTAGTCTTGTATGGCCGATGTATGCCTCCTTGAAGGGGAAACCAGGGGGAGATAAGGGCGGAACCCTCCATTAGGGAGCTGATAAGTGTCTTAAGACGAAAATGTCATGAGGCTTTTTGCTCGCAAGAGTATTAAGGCTTGTTATATTTGTGCAGCAAATATATACAGAGGCAAAAAGCCAAGATATGAGATAAGATGAGATCAATGGGTCATTGCATGAAAATGTAAAGATGTCCTTCAATTTCATCGACAGGCGACAATGTCATGGGGCTTTATATTCGCAATAATATTTAGGCATGTCATATTGTTGCAACAAATGGACAAAAATCGGATAAGGCAAGATCAATGGGTCTTTACATGCGAATGAAAGGACGTTCTGCGATTTTGTCGCAATTTTTTTTTTGGCAAAATAAGACCTTTAACTAGGAAGGCAAAATAAGACCAATAGAATAATTGCAAAAGTTAACTGTTTTTGAAGGTAAATTTTGTTCATTACGAGAAAGATAATGAGAATAATAATCAAAATATCTCAAGATACTATTCGCGATATTATTCGCAGATTATTCAAAATGTCGCAGATTAATTCAGAAATTCGCATAAATGGAAGCAGTATTTATTGCTTCTTATACTTCGTATAGCCTGATCAAAGATGGATACTTTATACTTCAAGAATCCATACTTAATATTTCTTATACTTCTTGATACTTCTTCAGACGTCACATAGATTCATTCCAAGAAAGATAATGAGGGGCAAGTATGGGAATTAATAAATGAAATATCATTATCTTCCTTGTAAATACTTAAAGAGTTAGAAGAATAATTAAATCCCAAGGAGAATAAAATACATTGTTCATAAAAAGAGAAGGAGAAGATGTAGTTCAAAAGAGTGATACTAAAGCTTAAGTTTCAATATTAACTTCGCCAGCTTTATCATTTTCGCCAGCTTTGTCACCTTCGCAAGTTTTCTCGCCTTCACCAGTATTCCCTTTGTCTTGGTTGACTCTAGCATCTCGCCTTCACTAGTATTACATTTGTCCTGGTTGACTCTAGCATCTTCTTCATTTGGTTGATCATTAGCAATTGTTTTCTCATCAGTAGCTGCTTATTTAAGAGGATTTTCTACTTCTTCCTCTTCTTCTTCTTCGCATGTCTCATAGCCGAAGTCCTTGTCAGCAGGACAAGGAATTTCGTCAGCATCTACTTCCAAAGGTTTAACTATCACTAGGGTAAGAGAGTTAGACAGTAGAATATCATTCATAAGAACTTGAGCTTGAAGATGAAGCCGGCGAAGGAAAGTTTTATCCCGGTTTCTAATCTCCATATCCTTGAAATAAGCAAGGTAATTATACTCTCTTTCCGTTCGATTGCGAAATCTGGAAAAATGAGTAGCGAGAGAAGCATTTTCCTTCTGCAGCACAGCAAGTTTAGAGTCCAGAGTATTAACAGAAGACTAAAGTTCTCTCTCATATTCTACATGGTCAAAGAAAAAAGAAAAAAATGTTATAAAATGAGGAATTCGCAACAAGAAAATCACAAGAAAAATTAAACAGAGGAAGAATGATTGAGGCAGTCCAAATGACTACCTTCCTTTTATGAAATTAGATTTTGAATTAAGGCAAAGCAATCATTCTCCCACTGGTTCATTGCATCATCAAATTTATCCCCAACTAAACCCTTCAGGCGAGATCTTAGATTCATCTCTTTAGAATGGATAATTCAAAATCTAATTTCACAAAAGGAAGGTAGTCATTTGGACTGCCTCAATCATTATTCCCCTGTTTAATTTTTCTTGTGATTTTCTTGTTGCGAATTCCACATTTTATAACCCTTTGTTTTCTTTCGCGAGAGAGAAATAGGATTCTTCTAATTTGGTGTATTCTTCTTGGAGATGATTTGCTTTTGTACTTAAAGCTATTCTACCTTGCATAAGAGCATTCTTCTCAGCGATGGATGATTCAGTTATTTCTTTAAGTTCATTTTTCAGTGAATGAAGAGATTATTCTTGATTATCGCACACTCTTTGAAGGGTAATTAATTTCTGCGAGGACATCGTTGTTTTACTTGACAAATTCCGATTCTCTTGGGATAAGGTTTTGTTTTCATCTGATAAAGTTTCCATCGCCAAGTTAGCTTTGGTTAGAGAATAAGAGATTCGATATATTTCACCACTTAATAAATTGAGCTCCTGCATTAATTGAGCATTTTCTGCAGTGAGATTATTTATATGGTCAATGGAGCACGTGTGAAGATTGTCTAATTGGTTATATTGATCCATCCAAGCGTCTCTATCAGCGCGGGCTTCTTCAGCAACGGATTCAAATTGAAATCTTTCCAAGAATCGTTTCTGGTTTAAGTCTTAATGTGCGAACAAAAGATTTTAAGAAAATTGAAAAGGGAATTGACAAAATTGTTTATAAGAAGAAAAAAAAGATTATACCTTTTAATTCTCCGTTCTTTTTGCGAAGAAGCTCGCAATCAAGTGAGAGATTTTCCATCTTATGGTTTTCAAGACGAAGAGTGTCACATTCTAGAGTCTTGGCTTGGAGATCTTCTTTCAAGACTTTAATTTCTTTATCCTTAGATGCTTGTGAATCCATCTTACCAGAACCAAAATATCCACTTAAAATCCTACAGATGCTAGACTTAATAGGATCAGCATAAGATCTCTTAACATCATCCAAGATATCAACCAGAGCCTTAAAAGCAATATCTATCCCATTCTCAGCTTCTTGCGAAATAGGAAAATATTCAGGTGAAGTAGTAGATATAATAGAAAGTTGATTATCATCCTTCGCAAGAGAGATATCAGCGATAGGAGAAGTTTGAGGCAAACTAATAGTAGGGCTTGGAATGACATTAAGTTGAGGGGAATCGTCTATATGAGAAGAAGGAATTTCGTTCGCTGATAGGTGTGTAAAAACACCTCTCTAAGTATTGATTGGTTATGCTTTCTTAGCTAGTTCTCGTGTGAAATTGTATTATTAGCTTCGTTTTATATTTTACGGGAATTTTGGAGCTTATTCCCGAAAAGAACAAGAATCGTCCAATTGACCACAAAAGAGGCAAAATTATCATTGTATGGAAATGCGTGGGCATCGGACGCTCGAATCTCATGTCAGCTAATGCATAGACTTAAAGACCAAAAGATGTTGGTGGTTGTTCGGGAGCTAAAAGAGAATTTTAATTCTCTTTGCATACAAGAGTATTGTGTTTACAATAGTCCGGATACTCGGTGGAAGAAAAGGTGATTGTACGTGTGAGGTAGTAATGTTAGCATGTGCATGCATGAGTAAGGAGAGAGGTTTCCATTGAAACGAGCAGGGAAACATCAGGCTCTTGGTCACTGGTTCGTAAGTAGCGACTAGATGGGGTTATCGGTGCCGTTGAATCTGTCGCCGTCGACCAAGCTTATCACTGCCAGCCAAAATGGTCTGGAGCTACGGAAACAAGGCAACAATGGAGAGATTTGGTATCGGGTATTGGAGCTTGCTTCTATGGATGGATCGAACTAGAAAACTAAAATGGACTGGTGGAGTATTTCGAGCTTTGCTGTCATTGTATAGAGCTCGAGAACGGATCTTGGCAGAGATGGACATGGAGTTGACTTGATCGAAAGGAAAGCTATGCTGCTGTGGGCCGAGAAACAATGGTCTTAGCTCGAGTTTGGCTGGTGACTGATGGAAGAACTATCCAGTGATGATGAGTTTAAGCTGTCGTTGGTGATTGATTGGAAGACAGGGGGATGATGGTAGCAATAGGTAGTTGCTTCCGGTAATTGTTGTTCTCAGATAAAGACTAAGTGAAGCCGGGAGGATGGAGCTGAGCCGTGTTTTGCTGTTGCATGGTTGTGATGGCAGTGATGCTGGCGACTAACGGTGATGCTGTGGTGAGTTATGGAATATGACGATGGGAGGCAGTAAGGAATGGTCTTGGCTCGAGTCTCGGTGATTAGTTTACGAAGATGAGAATGATGTAGTGTGGGTAGGCATGGTACTTTTTGTTGGAATTAATTACAATAATCGAATGCAAATGGGAAATAATACTTAGATTACACTGATAGTAGTAACAAATAACTCAATAAAATTAGTAGAGGCACGTATGAGATACGCTGAGCTAAAGGTAATATTGCATGTTACTCCTCTGAGATGCTATAGCAATTAACAAATTACCTCCAGGATACAACTACTGTTAGTTCTCCTCTATGTGTAGCATACACAGAAAGAACCCTTAGAACTTGGCAGCAGAAATAAAACAAAATTACAAATCGAAACTTAAATAGTTTCAGAGAAATGTAAAAACTAATTTATGTTTCGTAAAACAATTTACGTAAATAAAGTTTCTGTAAACTAATATTCTGTAAACAAAGAAGTAGTTATACAAAATTATGTTTCTGTAAACTACAACTTGTTTCAGACAAGAACTGAATTTATTCCGGGTTTTAAATGAAACGTAAATGAGAACTTAAGTTTCTGAAAGCAAGCATAAGAGAAGAAAAGAAAGAGAACTTAAGTTCTGAGGTATGGTATCAAATGAAGAAATTCATCTTGTATTTATAGCAAAAATTAGTTCGAACGTTTAAAGAGAATCCAAAGCAAAGACAAGATCCGTAAAACACGCGTCTCGAACGTTACAAAAGTTTAAGGTAAAAGCAGCGTTAAAAATTTACAGTAAAACGCTTTTTTCGGAATTCAAAATTTTCGAGATTCTTCTCGAGGTGCACATGTGTTACACGGGTCGGACACCCAAAACCGAGAAGGCAAAGAATAAAATTCTTTACATGTGTGGGAGAAACGTGTGGAAGATTTCAGTAAAAATAATGGGTCGGATACACCCACACCCACACCCACACCCACTCCCACTCCCACTCCCACGCCCTCGCCCACGCCCACGCCCACGCCCACGCCGAGCCGAGCCGAGCGAGCGAGCGTGCGTGCTTCTGTGCGAAGCACCGCGCGAACGGGAAAGGCAATAAGAAATGCAATAAGGTTTAGGAAACCTTGCCATAGTCTAGGGCTTTCCCCATACACAAAGGTCTAAATACCCAAAGGGACATACCCTTAAGGCTAAACCAATGCTATTTAAGTCTAAAACTCTTAGTGTTTTAGTCTATATGGGACTAATGTTTTATTCATTCACATGAAAAAACATCTAGGGAGCAATAGGTCTTGGGATCAAAACATGGTCCATGCATTTTTTGATTAAAACAAAACATTGTTTTTTCTAACAATCCCCCACATGAATAATAAAACATGTCGATAAAACACGATAAAACATAAGGCAACAAAATAGGCTAAGGTGTCCCAAGGATTGAACCTTAACTTAGTGAGAGCTTACCTGAACTGCTTGTTGATACGGTGAACGCAATGTCTTGAACCGCCAACAAAGAATGCAATTCAGAAATAACAGCCACACTTGATGCCTCAACCGAAGAAAACAGCTGCCAAGCTCTTGCGGTTGTGCCCATTTTGGCCGTGGGCTAAAATCCCGGACTTAATGAATGTCTCTAGAGAATCAGCTCATATTCTCATAGGAAGCGGCCACACTTCCAACATCCACAAAGGTGGGTCCATAAAGAGTGTCCTGCCACACCCCGCTTTAATCAAAGCCATGGTACCCATTAAGATCGCAAAAGATCATCCTTAATTTCTGCAGCAAGACTATCGCACGATTACACCATAGGGAGGGACAAAGATAGTGCTTTCTCAATATCACCATAAATTAGTTGTCTCATTGAACCTTGATCTTGGAAATCCAATCACAAGGTTGAGTATCCTTCATGGTGATTTATTCAATGAGCTTAAGTCCCATCCCCCTCGATGTAAATTTAACTTTATCTCTGGTTAAGCCTTTTGTCAAAGGATCTGCAAGATTATCTTTGGATTTTACAAAGTCTATCGAGATAATACCAGTAGAGAGTAGTTGTTTCACCGTCTTATGTCTTCTTCGTATATGTATAGACTTCCCGTTGTATACATTGTTCTTTGCGCAACCAAGAGCAGATTCACTGTCACAGTGGATGGCAATTGAAGACACAGGCTTGGGCCAGAGTGGAATTCCTCCCAGGAAACATCGCATCCATTCAGCTTCCTCTCCAGCTTTTTCCAAGGCTATAAACTCAGACTCCATAGTGGATTTAGCTATATATGTCTGTTTGGTAGACTTCCATGAGACAGACGCACCTCCAAGCAAGAAGATGTACCCACTAGTAGATTTGCACTCTTCTGAGTCTGATATCCAGTTGGCATCACAATACCCTTCCAGTACAGCAGGATACTTCCCAAAACTTAAGCAATAGTTTGAGGTCCCTCTCGTGTAACGTAAAACTCGAAGAGAGCATTCCAGTGATCCTGCACTTGGGTTGCAAGTATACCTGCTTAATCTACTCACAGAGTAAGCAATATCAGGTCTTGTACAGTTCATAAGATACATAAGACTACCAATAATGCGAGAATACTCAAGTTGATCAATACCCTCACCCTTGTTCTTTTTCAATTTACAAGTGGGATCAAATGGAGTAGATGCAGGTTTAGTATTTTCATAATTAAATCTCTTTAATACGGTTTCAGCATAATGAGATTGACTAAGACTATATCCATCAGACGTCTTTCTGATTTTCATCCCTAAGATTACATCAGTAGGGCCTAAGTCTTTCATGTCAAAATTATCTCTAAGCATGCTTTTAATGGTATTAATAATATCAAGGTTGCTGCCTAATATGAGCATATCATCAACATATAGGCAAACAATAACATGAGAATCATACACAGATTTAATGTAAACACATTTATCAGATTCATTAACCTTGAAACCATTAGTTATCATAACATGATCAAATTCTTCATGCCATTGTTTAGGTGCTTGTTTTAAACCGTATAGAAATTTGTTCAACTTGCATACTTTGTTTTCACAACCTTTTACAATAAAGCCTTCAGGTTGGTCCATATAAATTTCTTCATTCAATTCACCATATAAAAATGCAGTTTTAACATCCATCTGATGTATATGCAAATCATAAATTGAAGCAATAGCAATCAACATCCTAATCGAGGTGATTCTAGAGACTGGTGAATAAGTATCAAAGAAATCTAATCCTTCCTGTTGTCTATAGCCTTTAGCTACCAACCTAGCTTTATATTTATCTATTGTTCCATCTGTTCTAAGTTTCCTTTTGAACACCCATTTGCAACCTATGGATTTACTTCTAGGAGGCAAGTCTACAAGCTCCCAAGTTTCGTTTTGCTGAATGGACTCCCATTCATTTAATGAAGCTTCTTCCCAGAAAGGAGCTTCTGGAGAAGTCATAGATTCCTTGTAGGTTTGGGGTTCAGACTCTACCGTAAGAGTCAAAAAATCTGGGCCAAAACTTGTTTCAGTTCTAACCCTCTTACTTCTTCTTGGTTCAGTCTCATACTCCAAAGTTGGAGTTTGACTAGTCGATGGAACATTCGGGAGGTCATCATGGACCCTTTTCCGAGGTCCAGACCTTAAAGGAAATATGTGTTCATAAAACACAGCATCTCTAGATTCCAATATGGTATTCTGACCAATGTTATTATGGTCAGAACTGATGACCATAAACCTGTGTGCAATTATATGCTCAGGATACCCTAAGAAAACACAGTCGACTGTTTTGGGACCTATTTTAGTTTTCTTGGGATGAGGAATGGCCACCTTGGACAAACACCCCCATACTTTAAAGTATGCATATGAAGGTTGTTTACCATTCCACAATTCGTAGGGAGTTTTATCTGATTTTTTAAATGGAACTCGGTTCAAAATATAGCATGCCGAGAGGATAGCTTCCCCCCACAAGTTCGAAGATAACCCTGAACTTGTCAACATAGCATTTACCATATCTATGAGTGTTCTATTTTTTCTTTCGGCTACACCATTCGATTCAGGTGAATATGGTGCAGTGGTTTCATGAATGATTCCATTATTTTTACAAAACTCTCCTATGGGTATCACATACTCACCGCCACGGTCAGACCTAAGAGTTTTAATCTTAACTCCTTTTTGGTTTTCTACTTCAAGTTTATAAAACTTAAAAGCCTCTAAGGCCTCATCTTTACTTCTAAGAAGATGAACCTTGTGAAGATCGTGAGTAATCATCTATAAAAGTGATGTACCATTTTCTACCACCTCTTGTTGGTGTTGATTTCAAGTCTCCTAAATCCGAGTGTATTAATTCCAAAGGAACTGTTCTACGTTCAACACTTTTATTAAATGGTTTTCTTGCATATTTAGATTCAACACAGATTTCACATCTTTGTTTTTTATCAAAGTTTATTTTTGGTATGCAACCTAAATTAGCAAGTCTTTCTAGCGATTTGAAATTAACATGCCCAAGTCTATCATGCCAAACATGTGAGGAGTCACAAACATAAACAGAAGAAGATGCATTAACATTCAATTTCAAATCATATACACTAAGCTTAATCATGTTATCGGTAACATAACCTTTTCCTACGAATTCACCATGCTTAGAAATCACAACAGTATTGGACTCAGCAACAATTTTAAAACCTTTTCCTAGCAGGATGGTTTCTGAGATGAGATTTTTGCATATGTCTGGGACGTAGAATACGTCATTCAATGCGAGAGTTTTTCCTGAAGTTAGCTTCAGTTCGACCTTGCCTTTCCCCACCACTTTCGCGGTGGAAGAATTTCCCATGAACAATTTCTCATCATCTCCTACTATGGCATAGGAGGAGAAAGCATTTCTGAATTTACAGACATGCTTGGTGGCTCCAGAATCAAGCCACCAGTCTCTCACATTAGTCATACTAGAGACAAGGTCGACTTCAGACACCATGCCGGTGAAATATCAGAGTCCTCTACTATGTTTGCCTTATTTTTCTGTTTTGGATCATATTTGATCCTTTTAGGGGCCTTACAGTCTTTAGCCATATGTCCAGGTTTACCACAATTAAAACAGTCTCCTTTGATGGTGTGCTTAGTGACACCACCTCTAGGATTAAAATTGTTACCTCTGGGTTTTCGACGTCTGTTACGTCTATTACCCATTTTGCTGGATTCTCCAGGAGTTTTCTTTGAAGCAGCTTTATCGTCCAAAACATGAGCTTTGTTGGACATGTTTTTGCTCAGCATCATGCTCTTGTCCTTGCTGCACATCAGCTCCTCAACCTGGATCTTTTTGCCAAGCTCCACCATGGTGATTTCACGAGTCTTGTGTCGCAGCCTCCTCTTGTATTCGCTCCATGAGGGTGGAAGCTTTTCAATCACAGCCGATACTTGTAGAGCTTCATCAAAAGTCAAGCCTTCAGCAAGAATCTCGCTGATGAGGAGTTGAAGTTCGACGAACTGTTCTACCACAGGCTTTTCGTCAGTCATGTTGTATTCTAAGAACTTAGCCATCAAGAACTTCTTACTTCCAGCAGCTTCAAAGATGATATTTTTCTTCTAGAGCTTCCCATAAATCAAAAGCATTAAAATCTTCTTTTGCATTATAGAAGTCATACAAGGAGTCATCAAGACAGTTAAGAATATGATTCTTGCACAAATAATTCTTCCTATTCCATCTGTCCAATTTATCTTCATTACCACGGCGATGAAGTTTTCTCGAGGGTTTTTCTAAAGCATATCCATCTAACCTTTGGTCGTTTAGGAAGAATAGCATTTTAGACTGCCATCTCTTAAAGTCCTTACCACTGAACTTTGGTGGTTTTTCTACAGTATTCTTTCCCATGTTTTTACAACAAAGAGCATTACAGTATTACAATATTACAATAAGGCACGATATTACCTTTAGATTGTTGGAATTAATTACAATAATCGAATGCAAATGGGAAATAATACTTAGATTACACTGATAGTAGTAACAAATAACTCAATAAAATTAGTAGAGGCACGTATGAGATACGCTGAGCTAAAGGTAATATTGCCTGCTACTCCTCTGAGATGCTATAGCAATTAACAAATTACCTCCAGGATACAACTACTGTTAGTTCTCCTCTATGTGTAGCATACACAGAAAGAACCCTTAGAACTTGGCAGCAGAAATAAAACAAAATTACAAATCGAAACTTAAATAGTTTCAGAGAAATGTAAAAACTAATTTATGTTTCTGTAAAACAATTTCTGTAAATAAAGTTTCTGTAAACTAATATTCTGTAAACAAAGAAGTAGTTATACAAAATTATGTTTCTGTAAACTACAACTTGTTTCAGACAAGAACTGAATTTATTCCGGGTTTTAAATGAAACGTAAATGAGAACTTAAGTTTCTGAAAGCAAGCATAAGAGAAGAAAAGAAAGAGAACTTAAGTTCTGAGGTATGGTTTCAAATGAAGAAATTCATCTTGTATTTATAGCAAAAATTAGTTCGAACGTTTAAAGAGAATCCAAAGCAAATACAAGATCCGTAAAACACGCGTCTCGAACGTTACAAAAGGTCGGATACACCCACACCCACACCCACACCCACACCCACTCCCTCGCCCACGCCCACGCCCACGCCCACGCCGAGCCGAGCCGAGTGAGCGTGCGTGCTTCTGTGCGAAGCACCACGCGAATGGGAAAGGCAATAAGGTTTAGGCAACCTTGCCATAGTCTAGGGCTTTCCCCATACACAAAGGTCTAAAGACCCAAAGGGCCATACCCTTAAGGCTAAACCAATGCTATTTAAGTCTAAAACTCTTAGTGTTTTAGTCTATATGGGACTAATGTTTTATTCATTCACATGAAAAAACATCTAGGGAGCAATAGGTCTTGGGATCAAAACATGGTCCATGCATTTTTTGATTAAAACAAAACATTGTTTTTTCTAACAATCCCCCACATGAATAATAAAACATGTCGATAAAACACGATAAAACATAAGGCAACAAAATAGGCTAAGGTGTCCCAAGGATTGAACCTTAACTTAGTGAGAGGTTACCTGAACTGCTTGTTGATACGGTGAACGCAATGTCTTGAACCGCCAACAAAGAATGCAATTCAGAAATAACAGCCACACTTGATGCCTCAACCGAAGAAAATAGCTGCCAAGCTCTTGCGGTTGTGCCCATTTTGGCCGTGGGCTAAAATCCCGGACTTAATGAATGTCTCTAGAGAATCAGCTCATATTCTCAAGTGTTGATCGTTCCATGAAGTTCCAAGTCGTTTGGAAGAATTTTGGACCTAATGCGTGCAATTGCGCAAATTAGGTCAAATTGTGAACATATGTAGGACCGGATCATTGAGAGCCAAAGAGCCAACCTTGGTCGGTCAAGGTAACATTCTCATGTCCCCAAAGCGTTCGTATCTCAGTTCTGAGAATTTTGATATTTTCGGATGTGCGTTTGAGCTATCATTTTAGAAAATATGAAGAAACCAGGTTTTTTTGATAATATCGTCAAAACTTCATGAGATGAAGGAAAATAATGAAAAAGTGAAGGAATCGACCATCCATGGCCAAGGAATGTCCGGAAGGCCAAGGGAGCCAATCCACACGGTTTTCCAAAATTTTATAATATTTTCATGATTTTAGGGAAATATGATAAAATCAAGGAGTTTTGCTAAAATTAAAGAGTTTTTGTTCAAATCAAGGAGTTTCCATGAGATGAAGGAAACATATAAAATAATAATAATAAAACAAGGGACGTGTGGGACCGGCTTGGAGCATGGTTGGCCGGCTAGGGCCCGGTCCCATGCGTTTTCCCTAATTTTATGTATTATTTCACAATTTAAAGGAAATTTCATAATTTAAAGGAAATTTCATAATTTGAAGGAAATATCATGAAATCAAGGAATTTCATGGGATTATGAAAACATGAAAAATATAATAAAAATAAAAAGGGACGTTCAAAGCCATATAGGGTTTGACCGACCGGCTATGGCCCGTGCACACGAGTTTTCCTAATTTTATATTATTTTTCATGGGACCAAGGAAATATCATGAGATTAAGGAGTTTTCATGAAATTAGGGAGATAATAATAAAATAATGAGGAATCACGAGGTGTGGGGCCGACTGGGACCAAGTCATGGCCGGTTGGCCAATGGTCATGCCCCACAATATTTTTCCCTAATTTTATATTATTTCTTTGGTGTGAAAGAAACACCATGAAGCTGAGGAGTTTCCTCAAAACGAAGGATATTTGTTCAAATGAAAGAATTTTCATGAACTTAAGGAAAATAACAAAATATGATAAAAATATGAAACTGGTGTGGGATTGACCACATCACGGACGGCTAGTCAGTGGCCCCATGCTCCCAGCGCATTGGTCAATTTTTAATTATTTATTATTTTCTTTCCTATTTTGCATATGTTCATCGTCTCGTCGTATTTTGAAATACTCGTTCGTGCAATGATTGTTAATGCATCGTCGTTGAGTACACTTTCACCATTTAAATCGGGATTATTCAGAGGTAGCTTAGACGCCCGTGTGTTGTATATTTATTACTAACCCATGGATTTCTGCTGGGAAGAACCATGGTTTGTAGTAATGAAATATTTGAATATTTTCGGAAATTCTGTGGATGAATCCAAGAATTTAGGAATAATTAACTTATGACTCTATACTAGCAGAGCAAGCTGTCTAGGAGCATTAATTATTCCGATATGAGCTTGCTGGAGCTCCATATCCTTTATATAGTCAGGGTAAACTCGTTATTTGTATCCTGAAGATGTTATCGCTCTATATTAACAGAGCAAGCTGTCTAGGAGCCGTCCATCTCATGATACTATATATAAATAATTACTGAAGTGCTCAGTATTCATGAGATATGTTGTTATCTAGCCGTGAGACCACATATCTACATGTACTCTGAGAGAAAGTATTATCAATCAGAGGATTCGATGAGAGACCCGTGTCTCAATACGGATACGTCGTTGTCCAGCCGAGAGACTACATATCTGCATGTACTCTGAGAGAAAGTATTCTCAGTCATAGGATTCGATGAGAGACCCATGTTTCAATACTCGCATCTGATTGCTGGATCAGAAGTTCATATAGTTATGGGTTTACGATTTTAGCCTTCGTTGAAAATCCACCATCTACAATCTTACGTCTTTATAAACTCCTTGATGAATGCATTTAGCTTCGGCTTTATGATTGCATCTAAACAAGATGATATACATTTACCTTTGGTCATGAAATGTCTCTTACGGAAATTTCATTAGGATCCCGTTCTTGTACCTTTGCCAATTTTATTGACAAAAAGGGGGAGAATTAATATGTAGTTCACACTACAAATACATATGGTTTTCAGATCATTATGTAAGGGGGAGTGGTTTCCATGTGAGATGGAGTATTGACTAAGGGGGAGTGAAGTATCACCATAGTATTGTTGTTGAAGTTGTGATGTAATTGGACTTTGACGTTGTGTAATAATATTATGACATTGTATAACAATGATTGAGAACCGATGCTTTTCTCATTGTTATAGCTACGGATTTTCAACAACGATGATGCTAAACTTACAACCTTTGGGATCATTGGACTACTTGGAAGTGACAAAGATTTCGAGTATTGTTGAAGATTAGACATGTGGAATATGAGCTACAAAGTTTATTTATATATTTTTTGTATTCCATATGTATTAATAGTTTTGCCACTAAAATTGACAAAGGGGGAGATTGTTAGAGCATTCCTCGGTCGAACTCGCATGCGTTGCTATATCAAGCATTTTTTTCAATGTTAGTGATCAAAACTATAAAGTCTTGATTTCTAGTCTACTATAGCTAAGGTCTCAGACTAGGATATAAAGTGTAGTTGAGCTCAAGAACTCCATGGAAATCATCATACAAGACGAAGGACTACTCAAGGAACCAGTGGATCTTCATCGACTAAAAGGTATGTGGAGACTTGAACTTATCTATCACTCAAAAGTCTATCTACTCTATCTCCTATCTTAAGACAAAATTCGTTTTACAATATAGATTAAAAATTTACACATGTGACATTTCGAGCTGAGTATATCTCGCTTATCTATTTCTCGAAATGTGTGTTGGTAAAGATTTAGCTTTAGCCAAGTTCATCTTTGCCTAGTGATGAAAGTCATGTTATGTTTCAATCACTTTGGAAATTGCTCTGACGAAAACTAGTTTGTGAATAACAACTATATGACGTCCTCTGAGAATGTTTCAATGATTGAAATAAGAGTTTAGACAATATAACCACTGGGGGATATATACATTGTTGTGGTAACACATATATGTATAACTCCTTATCACTTGAACCGAAGTTTGCGAACTTTGTTGATCAAGTGAAAACCGGAACTTGAGCAGTCAACTCAGTCCGCGGACATGCATAGTTCTCGAACCCGAGAATTTCTGCTGGAGTTGTTGCTCGGTTTCAGTCCGCGAACTGACGGAAGTTCTCGAACCCAAGAATTTCTACTGGAGTTTGTGAACTCCAACCGGTTACTTAATTCCGCGAACCCAGTCCGCGAACTTGAGTGGTTATGTCTAAAAACGATGTTCGTGAAATTATTTATATTATCTAAGGAATGCTATTGCAAACCGTGGCTTTATAGTTCATGAATCAATTCGAGTGAATCACATCGTTTTTGCATCAATTGTGTCTTGTGTAGTATATAAGATCTCATAGCAATTGAACAACTCTCTAACTAGTTCATTTGAGTCATTTGGACTAGTTATGGTGAAGAAGAATATGGTGGATATGAAAGTTATCATTTGGTTGACTAATATTGAACCAACTATTGTACACGTTTGGGTACGGTTACACAAACCCAAAATCATCAAGTACATGTGTGTATGGCAAGCTAAGTTTTCGATCTAACGGTTGAGAGATATTAGCTTGTATCTAATAAGGTTTTTATCTAATAGTGAATATTAAATGCTTTGTTACTAAGCTAATATTGATTGCAAATCCTGATTTGAAAGACTATATAAGGGAGAACTCTATCAACTGGGAAACCTAATCCCAACACATTATGTGTGATACTAGTTTGCTAAGCTAGAGTCGATTCTCCTTTAACCTTTGGTTTTCTTCTTCTAAAACCAGGTTAACGACTTAAATACTTCATTAGGATTATGAAGCTAGACTGATACTACTTTTCTTGTAGTTGTGTGATCTGATCTTGCTGTTTCTATCGTACGAGTAAAATTTTAATAATTGGCTTGCGATTTACATCTCTGATAGGAAAGATATAAAAGTAATCACAAACATCTTCGTCTCATCGTTTGTGATTCCACAATATCTTTTTTCGCTGCGTCGATTAAGACTATTGTGAGGTGATTGATAACACTGAGCTGTTTTTCGGGAATATAAGTATGGTTTTATTGATTGGTTCCTGTTTACCTTGATTTATCAAAAGACGGAACAAAACTCATAGGTTTATTCGTGGGAGACGAATTTATCTATCTTGTAGACTTTTTAGTGTGAGACAGATTTGTTTGCTAAAGTCTTCGACTTTGGGTCGTAGCAACTCTTAGTTGTGGGTGAGATCAGCTAAGGGAATCAAGTGTGCAGTATCCTGCTGGGATCAGAGGCATATGATCATAACTGTACCTTGGATCAGTGTGAGATTGATTGGGGTTCAACTACAGTCCAGACCGAAGTTAATTTAGAGTAGGCTAGTGTCTATAGCGGCTTAATACAATGTATGTTTAATCTGGACTAGGTCCTGAGGTTTTCTGCATTTGCGATTTCTTCGTTAACAAAATTCTGGTGTCTGTGTTATTTCTTTTCCGCATTATATTTTTATATAATTGAAATAATACAGGTTATTCATTGTTCAATCAATTAGAATATCCGACCTTATTGGTTGTTGATTTAAATTTATTGACACTTGGATATTGGTCTTTGGTACCATCCAAGTTATCTATCTTTGATTAGACTCGTGAATCACATTTTCTTGAGTAAATCAAATTGAGAGATTGAGATAATAACTCATTGAGATATTTTCTATTGACTGTGTATAGTTGATTCTCTAAAAAATAACTCGGAGTTGTCCATACAGATTGCTAATCGAAATATTAGGTGAGGTTGTTAGACCCCCGCTTTTTCAGATATGCCGCAACAGCTTATCAACGTGTGAATTGCCTTGGACAAATTGACTGTGGATGAGGTAATATTTTATCCGTATCGAGATGCTCGAAATCAAGGTTTAATCCAAATGAGAGACGTGTTTCATTATACTACGGTCCCTTGTTGTTCTTCCATGGATTTTCAATGTACGATCCACACTGGGTAATGCGACAATTGGGTTACGTCCAAGAAAAACCCCATTTCGATGCTGAGCCATTCTTTAAAGTGGTAAGGGAGGAGTGCAGCACGTCCCAAAAAGGTATTGACGTCCATTACGCTCCAGCGGCAGTTAAAGATCATTGGAAAGAAAGATGTGACCGTAAAGTCGATACAAGTCTTTTGGACGAGGTGACCGAAGGTCATGAAAAATATATGACATGGTACTTGGGATGGGCTCGTCCTACTGTGATTAGGAAACAGACTGTTGAAGAATTGTCTCATAAGAGGAAGATGGCAGCGAAAGACCCAACAACAAGTCTTAAGTTCTTTGTAAGTATTATAGAGTTGCTCTTACCATTTTAAGATTACATTATCGAATCATTCTATTAATTATTTGTTGTTTAATTGAAAATAGAAGGAGCATTTGAAGACCTTTGTGAAGGTGTTGTGTTGCGCGAGAGAAATATAAGAGCCTTTGTCGATTGAAGAGCAAACCAAGCACATTCACTATGCTAGCAATGTTGACAATGAGGATGCCTATGAATTGTTAAAGCAAGCTGATGCTAAATTAAATAGGGAATAAAAGTCCAGGAGGGAAGCACAAGCCAAGATGAATGCTGACAAAATGAGGGCTCGTTCCCGTGGTGATGGTAGTGGTAGTGGTAGTGGTCATGTTCGTGATAATGCTAAACGGGGTCGTGGTCGTGGTCGTGATGGTGAATGAATGCATTTCTAGTTTATTTATTTATGTTGTGGTAGACAGATATTAAGTTTAATGGTTGGACATATTTTTTTTTTTAAGGTTTATGGGACATGTTTACGTATTTTGGACAAAAAATGTTGGATTTCTAGTTGTTGAATGGATGGTTTTTTTAGTTATGTAAAGTTTCAATCATTCCGCCGGAATGGTTTTGTTAACTTACATTGCCGACTAAACCAGGACCGACAAGGTTGTGAACTACCAGGCTGCCGGCCCTGACAGCTTCAATGGTGTAGTTACCAGGATCGGCAAGGTAAACAATTTAATACCCACCCGGCTATTGTACATCCAGCAAGGTATTAAATTATAGACCCTGCCGACTATGTGTTGCAGAAAACACCTTCTCCTGATGCCTAAAATCATACTAAGGTTGGCATGGTTATAAATCACGATCCTGCCAGTTATATAATTGCCGACACGCTAATGTCCAAATACCTTCCTGACTGTTATACAGAAGAAAGGCAACTCATGATGCCTAAAATCATACTAAGGTCGGCAGGGTAATAAAATTACGACCCTGCCACCCATACTTAGTCGGCACGTTTGGGAAACAAAAACCTAGCCGACGGTGAATTTAAAATTCAAATTCTTGCAAGTACAAGTGCATTGATTGACTACCATAACGTCCAAATTTGGGCACAATCCTATAAATACACTACTTCTCTCTACAAAACAACACACAACTATTTGCATATACTCTCCAAATATCGTATCATAAAACACTCCATCTAACTCACCCAATAGCTATCTACATACAACAACGACATCATTTGATAATGAAGATTTGGCAATCACCAAAGCTTGGTACGCGGGAACTCGAGTTAGAAGGCAGTCATCCGTAAGGGTGGATGCCGTAACCTTTTGGGCTAGGGTACATAACAAATATAGGCAAGAGTTTGGGAATCCAAATGGAAGAAGTGTTCAACAAATCCATGCTAGGCACCTACTCATAGAAAATGCGATACTTGCTTTTTTAGCTACCCAAAAACCGATTTTGAACGCTAGCCACTTTGGATTGTTCATTGAACAATTTGTAAGTATTTTTGTGGTTTATTTTTCGTGATCCATGTTGTTTGATCTTCCAACTAAACACCACTAACAAATAAGTTTGTGTTTTGTTTTTGTAGCATGAACTCGTCAAAGCGCGCTACTTGGAGGAAAAGGGGGAAGCATTCGCATTTGATGCAAGCTATCAATTCATGGTATCCAAAATTCTCGAGTATGCTCCGGACCTCACGTCGGCTGAATGAGACTCGGATTCCTCCGGTGAAGATTGATGGTTTTAGTGTAGGTTTTGTGGGTAGATCTCTATGTAAACCCTCACGAGACTATAACTCGTCCACTAGGGTCGCCTAAGGGTTCAAAGGCTTGATGCACATGCTAAGTGCATTCGTTATATTCCATAGACAAGGATTTAGATTTTATGTTTCAATCAATGTAGTAACCAAAATTGCATGAATAAAGTGAATTACATCTTCCCATATTTTGTTTTATGTTTAAAGGTCGTCAAGGTTACAATGCCGACTATTATACCGTTGGCAATGTTAGGAATTTTTTTCCTGCCGACTTTCCTATAGCCGGCTAGGTAAGAAATACTATGTGCCGACTATAACATAGCCGGCGAGGTGAGAAATCAGAAGAATTCCGACAAGTGATGCATAGAGTCGGAATGTTCTTCATCCGTAGACCGTGCCGGCCTTAAGTTGTCGGCATGTTCTTCATCAGTATACCTTACCGACTTTGCACAAAATTTATAACTGGTTTCGATTGAATTCACGAGACAAAAGTTTTAATCTACTCCATTCATAATTTCAGAAGTTTTAATCACTCAATCAACTAATCTAAACTCAATTAATTAACATAATCAGAATTTTTAGTGTTAATTAAACAAGGGTATATTAGCCATTTAGAAAAAAAAATATGGTTAAGGGGTGGCTTGTTTTACTTCAAAATGACCCAGATTTTGTCTCATTAGGTATACCCCAATTAATCTGGGTATACCCTAATCAAGCTGGGCAATTTTAGTCCAATAATTAATTTTAAGACTATCTATAGTCTTCTTAGAGCAACCACAGTGGGTGACTATACTCAAAAATTTGTTAAATGAACGAGACGTAGTGGGACGTACTATCGACTAAATCCCAGGCTATATTTGGTCTGGACCAAAGACTAAACCCAAATATAGTCGGGCGTTGATATAATCCACGCCCCACCACCAGGCGGGTATATAATGTACGCCCCACACCAGGCGAACGTATACTCAACGCCCCACACCAGGCGTGGTTTATACCTCCGCCCCATTTTTTTTTCTTTTGAATGGGGCGTGGTTTATACCTCCGCCCCATGAATATTTTTAAAGTGTTTTGAATGGGGCGTTGAGTTTACCTCCGCCCCATTTTTTTTTTTTTTTTTTTTGAATTTTCGGAATCTCCCCCACACCAGGCGAACGTATACTCTACGCTCCACCAAATTTAGTCTTCCACCCGTAGCGTCACACACCAGACTAAACCCAAATTTTGATTTTTTTTCCCTCTTTGGTCTTTGGTTATACTTAGGGTTGTCAATGGGTACCCATTACCCGGAACCGGACCCGCTAGATTCGGGTCCGGTTATGGGTCCTAAAGTTGGACCCATTAGCAACTTAGGACCCGACGGGTAATTACCCGATTGTACCCGAATGTTAACGGGTCCAAACGGGTAATACCCGCCGGGTACCCGCGGGTAATGGGTACCCGTTTATTTATCCTTTTAATAATCTTTTTAGCAAAATTATACGTATTTTGCTAGTTTCGGCTTTCAATTTTTTTGATTTTTGATTTTTTTTCTTACATTTAATCTTTATTTAGTACATTAATAAAGAAATAATAATAAATTTTTATAAAAATAATTTATATTCAAGTTAAAAAGAGAAAGAAATTAAGTTTTTAAGATTTTTTTTAATAGCCAACGGGTACCCGGGACTTTAAACGGGTCCGGTTCTGGGTCCACAAATTTAGGAACAGGACCCGACCTTTATAAGCAGGGTCCGAGTCTAGTGATACCCGAGAGGTTCCAGACCCATTGACAGTCCTAGTTATACTCGCGCCACTGCAGTTGCTCTTATGAATTGTGGCTCTGCACTGACAATGACGGCACTTAGCTGATACTTTGGCCAAAGAAACTAGACACATGAATGATTGTTTTTCCAAGTTTTTCCAAGTTAAAAATAAATAATGTAAATTTAGCGGGCAAACACAAAAGCTAATGTTTTGGTAATTTGAAGCTAACCATGCGCTCGGAGGTGCATACCACGGGTTTCTTACTAGTACGAACAAAGCGCAAATTTCTAACTTACAGTTGGAGCCAATTAGAGAACCCCCAAAGCCGATCTGCCAAATTGGGTTTTTCAGATTTGATAATTTTCTTCATCTCCTTTTATCAAAATGCTCTTTCTTAATATCTCTCTGATCTTTCTCACTCTTCTTCATCTTCCATTTGAATGCTGATTGATTTTAGTTACAATAAAAATTAAACCGAGCAGAATTTTGACTTTAGAAAATTCAAGATGTATATGGCATACGGATGGCCTCAAGTCATCCCTCTTGAACCTGGACTATGTCCTGTTTCACAGAAGATCGTTTACATCAAACTTATCAATCGTCTCTTACTTGTTGTTGCTCCTTCTCATTTAGAGCTCTGGAGCTGTTCCCAGGTATCGAGATCGGTTTCAGTTTCAGTTCATATTTATCATCATTTTTTATTTTATTTTCTTCTATTTACTTTAACCATTTTGGTAATTGACACTCTGCATTTTCTGAATCAACATAAGATCAGACTAGGAAAGTACAAGAGAGATTCAATACAACTTGAAGGAGAGTATGTACAGGCTGTTTGGAGTCCGGATACCAAATTGATTGCACTTGTGGTAAATATTTTTTTTTTAAATTTTTTCCTCTATTCTTTAGAAGCATTTTGTGTCACTAGAGTTGAATAATATATAAACCGAAAATCAATTATAGAGAGGTAAGCCTGTTACTTGAATAGTTTTTATAGTCATTGTCAAGTGTTGACTTGCACTTTAATGGTTAAATCTTTGGTTGATGACTAGAGATGTTTGTAAACTAAATTCATAAAGTAAGAAACAACCTTCTTGTTTGGAACTGAAATAAAATGTTGTATACTGAAAAGCTTTGTTGTGATCCCTTTTAAAATGTTGTGATCCCTTTTAAAATTTTCATATTATATTATGAGGTGACTTGACTACGGTTTAATCTATAAAGCCTCTAACATGCAAATGCTATATATTTAACCATCAACCGTTGGATATGTTAGTGCTATAATTATATGCTTACATTGTTGGAATGAGTCATGCATATGTCATAATGTTTAGTGTTAGAGATATTTTAGGAAACCTAAGTGTAGAGGTTTCCTATGTTAGAGATATTTTAGGAAATCTAAGTGTAGAGGAAACCTAAGTGTATAAAAGAGGAGGCTCTCCTATGGAAATAATAACAATTTTTCATCTATCTTTTTCTCTATTTCTACATGGTATCAGAGCACAAGAGAGAAAGAAGAGAAAAACCATATTAGTTCATTCTTAAGCTTGATCTACTGCTGCTTCGATCTGTGATTAAAGATCTTAAAGTTAGATCCTGAAGCTGTTTCAAAGGAGCTGAAGTTGTTCCAAATAGAGCTGCAAACTGCTGTTCTTGAAGAACCTGAGGCTGTTTGTAAGTTGTTTTTCTTGAAATTTGTCTTTGTTTGTTGAGTTAAAAGTAGTTCTATGGCTAGTACTTCTGAGAATAGTAGTGTGTCTCATTCTAGGAGTTCAGCTCAACTAAACTTTTCTC
The DNA here is from genome assembly GCA_023529315.1 of Papaver bracteatum. Taxonomy (NCBI): domain Eukaryota; kingdom Viridiplantae; phylum Streptophyta; class Magnoliopsida; order Ranunculales; family Papaveraceae; genus Papaver; species Papaver bracteatum. The sequence goes on from JAJJWX010000433.1 coordinate 2,263,142, forward strand.
ATAACAATAGTTTGAGTGTCAAAGTTGTATCGGAACTACTTCTGAAAATAGTAGCTCTTATATCTCCGGTACCTCGAGGAAGTTCTGTTTTAAACAGTGTTAATCAATCCGTTTGTGATTGTTGTAACAATAATGGTAATAGAAGAGTTGATAATTTGTTTGGAGAAAGAAGAGAAGTTTACAGTGGTAGTTCGAGATCGTATCACATAACTAGTAAAGAGGAGTTTCAGCCTTCATCATCATCACTACCTAGTGTTTCCTCTCACCCATCTCAAGTTCAGCTGGAACAGTTGATAAAGGACTATGCTAGAATGCAGTCATCCAAGGAAAATTGGAGTGGGTCTACTTCAGTGAATCAATCAGGTAACATTGGTAGTGTTGTTAACTCCAGGCGTGATGAATCCAAGGGTCCTTGGGTTGTTGACAGTGGAGCAACTGACCACATGTCCACCGAGTCCAACCTCTTCTCCACCTATAATCCTAATCCGAGTAAACCATGTATTTTGATGGCTGATGGATCTCCAATTAGTGTTTCTGGTGAAGGACGTATTCCGATAACTAGTTCCATTTCTCTTTCTATGGTGTTACATGTTCCGAATCTTTCTTCCAACCTCCTCTCAATCAGTCAGATAACCAAAGCTTTGAAATGCAAGGTTACCTTTTATGAGACTCATTGTGTTTTTCAGGATATTCTCACTGGAGCAACACTTGGCGTAGGAAAAGAGAGAGGGGGTCTATACTACTTGGATTTACAGGAGACGAAACAAGATGACAGTTTAAGAGCCTATAATTCAGCAAGTGTGTCGGGTCCTAAAGAACAGGTTTGGCTATGGCATAAACGATTAGGGCATCCTTCTTTCGGGTATTTAAAAAGGTTGTTCCCTAAGTTGTTTTCAGAACTTGATATATCCAAATTTCATTGTGAAGTTTGTGATTTAGCTAAACATCACCGTGTTCCTTATCAGTTAAGCATAAATAGAAGTTTGTCTCCCTTTGCTATCGTACATAGTGATGTTTGGGGTCTTTCACGTGTCACTACTAATTCTGGTTTTCGTTGGTTTGTTACCTTCATTGATGATTATTCTCGGGTCTCGTGGGTTCACTTATTGAAAGATAAGAGCGATGTTCATACCATCTTCAAAATCTTTCATAAGTTAGTTCTAACCCAGTTTGACAAGAAAATTCAGGTGTTAAGATCTGATAGAGGTGGTGAGTATCTAAATCAAGGTCTCTCCTCTTACTTCTTGGAACATGGCATTGTCCACCAAACTTCGTGTACTGATACCCCACAGCAAAATGGAGTTGCTGAGCGGAAAAATCGTCACCTATTAGAAGTCATTAGGTGCTTGTTGTTCCAAATGAATGTGCCAAAAAGATTTTGGGGTGATGCTGTCATGACCGCAGCACGGCTGATTAACAAAATGCCTTCTCGGGTTCTGAATTTTCAAACACCATGTGATGTCCTTTCTTCAAGCACTTCACGACAACCACATAATTTTGCTCCTATAAAAGTTTTTGGGTGTGTTTGCTATATGCATGTCCATAAATAAGATAGGAGTAAATTGGATCTAAGAGCCCTCAAATGTGTCCTGTTGGGTTATTCAGCTACACAGAAAGGCTACAAGTGTTGTCACCCTCCCACGGAAAAAATCTATGTATCCATGGATGTAACCTTTTGTGAAGATCAAGCCTACTTCTCAGAGTATTTAGCGACTTCTCTTCAGGGGGAGCATATAACATACTGTGAAGATCAGCCTTGGTTTGATCTTCCTAGTTCAGTACCTAAGGTTGTTATTCCTCAACCTCCTCAACCCAAGGTTGCTTTGCCACCAGTTCAGGTTTACAGACGAATAGACAAGGCTCCTCAGGTGGCGGAATCAGAATCTCCTACAATTCCTGCTGAGACTGAGGCTCCTCAGGTGGCGGAATCAGAATCTCCTACAATTCCTGATGAGACTGATTTTAGAGTTAATGAAGATGATGTTTCAACTGATGAGTCAACAAATGTCAGAGATGTCGACGCAGCTGATGAGCCCACAAATGTCAGAGATGTCGACACAACTGATGATCCCATAAACGTTGAGGAAAGTAGATATCCTAGTCGTATACGTAATCCTCCAACTTGATATGGTTTTTCTACTTACCACCCTATTTCCAATTTTGTGTCTTCTCATCGGCTATCACCTACTTATGTTGCTTTTGCAAACAACTTATCATCTGTGAGCATACCTACAAGGATTGAAGATGCTCTTGCTGATCCAAAGTGGAAGGAAGCTCTGGTAGAAGAAAAGAAAGCTCTAAAAAAGAACTTCACATGGGTTGAGGTCGAATTACCAAGAGGAAAGAAGACAGTCGGTTGCAAGTGGGTATTCACTGTGAAGTATAAGTCTGATGGAACTATTGAAAGATATAAAGAAAGATTAGTAGCCAAGGGCTATACTCAGACTTATGGAATAGACTATCAAGAAACCTTTGCTCCTGTTGCTAAGATGAACACCATTCGTGTCTTGTTATCTTTGGCAGCAAACAAGGATTGGCCACTCCAACAGTTCGATGTGAAGAATGCTTTTCTTAATGGTGATTTGGAAGAGGAAGTATACATGGACATTCCTCCTGGATTTCAAACCGCCGCTAATAAAAGAAAAGTATGCAAGTTGAAGAAATCCTTGTATGGTTTGAAGCAGTCTCCTAGGGCATGGTTTGGAAGGTTTTCCCAAAGTATGCGGAGATATGGATTTCGTCAAAGTCAGGCAGATCATACCTTATTCCTCAAACGTTCAAAAGCTGGAAAAATCACCATGCTTATTGTGTATGTGGATGACATCATAATGACAGGTGATGATGTGGAAGAAATGGGGAAGGTAAAATCTTACTTAGCCAAAGAATTTGAGACAAAGGACCTAGGAGAAGTGTGCTACTTCCTAGGAATTGAAGTGGCAAGATCAAAAAAGGGTATCTACATCTATCAAAGGAAATATGTCATAGATCTTCTAGCCGAGACAGGAATGTTGGGATGCAAGCCTATTGACACACCAGTCGAACCGAATCAGAAACTGGGAGAAGACACTGATGGTATTCCGGTGGACAAAGAAAGATATCAAAGGTTAGTGGGAAGATTGATTTATCTCTCTCACACTCGTCATGATATTGCATACTCAGTAAGTGTAGTAAGTCAGTTCATGCATGCTCCAAGGGAGACACATATGGATGCAGCGTACCGAATACTTCGCTACCTAAAGTCTGCACCAGCAAAAGGGCTGCTATTTTCTCAGAATAACCACACAGAGGTTGAAGCATACACAGATGCAGATTGGGCAGGCTCAGTGATTGATCGTAGGTCTACCTCAGGATATTGCTCATTTGTGGGAGGAAACCTAGTAACTTGGCGCAGCAAGAAACAATCATTCGTAGCCAGATCTAGTGCAGAAGCAGAGTTTAGGGCTATGGCTCATGGAATATGTGAGTTATTATGGTTAAGAATACTATTGGCAGAAATCGGTCTCAAGCCTAAAGGTCCGATGAAGTTGCATTGCGATAACAAGGCTGCCATCAGCATTGCTCACAATCCAGTCCAACATGACAGAACCAAGCATGTGGAAGTGGACATACATTTCATCAAAGAGAAATTAGATGAAGGGGTCATCAGCACTCCTTTTGTAAGAACAGGAGACCAGATTGCAGATATGTTGGCTAAAGGAGTTCCTAGTCGACCATTCAACTCTTTCCTCGACAAGCTAGGAATGCATGATATCTACGCACCTGCTTGAGGGGGAGTGTTGGAATGAGTCATGAATGAGTCATGCATATGTCATAATGTTTAGTGTTAGAGATATTTTAGGAAACCTAAGTGTAGAGGTTTCCTATGTTAGAGATATTTTAGGAAACCTAAGTGTAGAAGAAACCTAAGTGTATAAAAGAGTAGGTTCTCCTATGGAAATAATAACAATTTTTCATCTATCTTTTTATCTATTTCTACATACATAGCCCTTCTTTCACTTAGTTAAATGAAGTTCACATTTGCTTTGTCATGACATATTTCTCTTTACATTCTTAAGTATGATGACCACTTACGGTTTTCAATTTATTTTTGCAGACGTCTTCATTCTTCCTCCATATTTTTAAGGTTCAGTTTACTGAAAAGAGACTAGACTACAGGTTGGGGGGAAGCTACCTTCTGGGCTGTTTCTTGCAAATATTAATCTAGTTCTTAATGAGCAAGTTCCCTTTGCAGATAAGAATTTAGCAATGTAAGAGATGTTTCAAACTATTTTTATCTACATTTATTTATATAGTTTTGGGAACTATCGTTCTGGGTTATGCTTACCCATGTTCTTTCAGGAGCAATATTGTGTGACAACAAACATCTTCTTGTTGGACTTTCAGATGGATCCTTACAACTTATATCCTGGAAAGGGGAGGTGTGTGTGGATTTTGTTTGATGGAGTTTCATTTTTTTTAATTGATCAAAATAATTTGCTAGGGAATGTCAATTAGCACTGCGTAGATTCTCCACTTAGAAACTGTTCTACTTTCTTTTTTTGTATAACCTAACTTACTTCTTTGGTACAGTTCTCTGGGATCTTTGAACTTGATTATCGCCCACGTGATAGTGATGATATCACTCAACCGTCCCAATTTTTAGAGAATGGGCGATCTTCAGAAGGTGTTAAAAGAGACATAGCAGCTACCCAGGTTTTCAGCAACCGTTCTGCTATTACGCAGCTGGATTTCTCTTTGCTACTGAGGCTTCTAGTTGTATTATACTCTGATGGACAACTTGCACTATGTTCAGTTAGTAAGAAAGGTTTGAAGCAAATTGAGTCTAATAAAGCTGAAAGATGGTTGGATTTAGGAGATGCTGTGTGTGTTTCAGTAGCCTCAGACCAACAAATCCTTGCAGTTGGCAGCAAAAGAGGGTTTGTTGAGTTATATGACTTGGCAGAGTCTGCTTCTCTGCTTCGAACTGTGTCTTTGTATGACTGGGGGTAAGTGCAAATCACTGGTACATGCATCTTTTCTGATGTGCGAAATTTATTTCATGACTCAGCTTTGGTTTGTTGCTCGTTCTTCTGACTTGTAATGGTGGTATAATTTGTTATACGTTGATGTTGTATATCGTAACCAAAGCTATTCTCTGTTCAGTTCCTTTGTGGATGATATGTGGGAACTGTAGCATGACTGCTTAACACCGAATATATTGGTGTAATCTGCTGGTCTTTGCAACTAATTCCAATTGATAACCAGGAGTAATGAATTATATAAAAATGCTTAATATGCGAAGAAGTTATCCAGTTGACTCCATTCTATGTAAAAACGGGATAAAGTAGTTCAAATGTCTCTGAGATATCGTCTGTACCTAAAATAAGATCTGCAGTCATGTTGATTTAGGAATAATATCCTCATGTAGTTATTATTGCATCTTTGCGTTGTACTTTTCTTCTTGTGAACCCTCTGTAAGCTTTTGTACATATATTTGATTGATAAGATCAAGTTTATTCAGAAAACTAGATTGCTTCTCGTTTTATCTCTATTCTTGAGTTTTGGAATTTCAATACCACACTAGTTTGAGGTCACTGTTCTGTTTGGATATATCACTGCTACTGCATTAGGGGATCATTTCAAGCATCAGCTGTCAATATGTTGGACATTGTTCTCCGATTCGTGCCTCCGAAGCCTATCATTGTTTTTGTTCATTTAAGTTATGAAAACTTCTAGTAGGAACTGTTGTCATAATCTTATGATTCCTGAATGCAGGTATTCCATGGAAGACACTGGTTCAGTCAGTTGTATAGAATGGGCACCTGATAATTCTGCTTTTGCAGTTGGCTGGAAGTTGAGAGGACTCACAGTTTGGTCCCTTTCTGGTTGCCGTTTGATGTGTACAATTCGACAAATTGGTTTATCCTCTGCCTCTTCGCCAGTGGTGAAACCAAACCAAGATTTTAAATATGAACCTCTTATGAGCGGGACCTCAGTTATGCAGTGGGATGAATACGGTTACAGGCTTTATGCTATTGAGGAAGGGTCTTTGGAGAGGATTCTTTCATTTTCTTTTGGAAAATGTTGTTTCAATAGAGGGGTTTCGGGCACAACACATATTCGTCAAGTGATTTACAGCAAAGACAGGTTGCTTGTTGTGCAGTCTGAAGATACTGATGAACTCAAGATACTCCATCTTAGCCTTCCTGTATGTGTTAAAAGCTATAAACCTGTTACTTTGAATAACCTGCTTTCTGATGGCTGTAAATCAGAGGTACATTTCTGATGTAACTGTGGTTGCTACCCAGGTATCTTATATCTCTCAAAATTGGCCGGTTCTACATGTGGCTGCTAGCAAGGATGGAATGTACTTAGCAGTTGCTGGTCAACATGGGCTTATACTATATGATATACGCTACAAAAAATGGCGTGTGTTTGGAGATATTACCCAAGAACAAAAGATCCAGAGTAAAGGCTTGTTATGGTTGGGTAAAATTGTTGTTATCTGCAACTATGTCAGCTCCTCTAACATGTGGGTGCTTTCTTTGGGTCGTATTGTTCCATACTTTTACCTGATTCTTCTAATAGGTGTGGTAGAAGTGTCGGTGTATGCCAGAGTTCGTTTACTTTTAGTTCATCAATACAGTTTATTTGATGTTAGAAAGTTGTGGATGTCTTATTGGATTCGTGGACATAAATGTCAAATAGGTGCACTGTGTCCAAAGCAATATTTCTCATCATTTAGTTGGCTGGTTTATATGTTTTAAGGCCATGTAACATGGGCAGCCCTCAATGCGTCGTTTGCATTTTAAAGCATGAAAATTCTTTGTCTAGAATCTATACAACCTTCAACCTGTGCCATACGTAGCATCACCTGGTTTTTGTTGCCCAGGTTCCAAAATAACGAGTACTATTTCATTTGCTTACTGGTGGTACATAGTAATCTTGGAGAAGTAACTTTTTACTTGATGCCTTGTAGGTATGAGTTGTTGTTTTATCCAAGATATCATCTTGATCAGAGTTCTCTACTTTGTCGGAAAACATTGCTCGGCAAGCCAATTGTTATGGACGTGTTTGAAGATTACATACTCGTTACATATCGGCCATTTGATGTTCAGATATTTTACGTGAAAATCATGGGGGAACTTTCACCATCTAATACTTCAATTTTACAGGTAGAAGAACCCTTTAAGTGACATTTCCTGAACAGTTTTTATCTTTTTTGAGTTTTCATTTGCATTGACAAGAAAACAGAAGAAAACAAAGCACTTCATTAGAATATCTACATTATAAGCATTTGTAAGTAATAAAATGACATACAGCTTTCTACAGTACGAGAGCTATCGATCATGACTGCAAAGAACCATCCTGCAGCTATGCGTTTCATTCCTGAGCAGCATTCAAGTGAACATTCGTCTAAACAAAACTTTTCATCCTTATCTGATTCTTTAGTCAGACAACCCTCTAGGTATGTTCTTCACATGATAACTGAATTTCTGTTTGGAAACTGACATAGAGGAGGTGGCTGAATGATATATCTCAACTTTCAGATGTTTAATTCTGCGAACAAGTGGGGAACTTACGTTGCTTGATTTGGATGAAGGGCGTGAGAGAGAGCTGACAGATTCAGTAGAACTGTTTTGGGTTACTTGTGGGCAATTTGAAGAGAAAGCAAATCTGATTGAGGAAGTGTCATGGTTGGATTATGGCCATCGCGGGATGCAGGTAATGCACATCTAAACCTTGTTTTTGAAAATCTTTATCTAGGACTGAGTGTAGTCTTTCTACATTGTATATTTACTCATGTTTGCTAGGCTAATGTTGATCCTTCGTGGAAGCTTATTATTACAGGTTTGGTATCCGTCTCCTGGTGTCGATCCGTTTAAGCAGGAGGATTTCTTGCAGGTATTAATAAATCAAAGTCATGGCTGCTTAGACCCCCATTTAAGTACATGGATATGAGTATGTTGACCTGGTTACTCCATAAAAATTATAATAAATTCTTCTCAAAACAACAATCTTTGTATCTCACCTCTGTAGAATCGTAAACCTTTTTTTGACATCATATACATATGCAAAAGAACTTGTCAATCTCACCTCTGTAGAATCATAAACCTTTTTCTGACATCATATGTATATGCAAAAGAACTTGTCAAAATTGACAAAAGGGTATGGTTATTATAGAAATACTGTAGAGAAACTTCTTCAGGTAGTGGTATTACTTGACATTATTAATTTTGTTATGTCGACCTAAATTTCAAATTTTATGCCATCTGTGTAAATAACTTGTCAAATTAGAAGCTGTGATGTTTGGATATCTAGACAATGTACTATTATACATCTGTATTCCAATAGACCTGGGATACCGTTGTTGGCTCTCTGTTCATATGCATAGTTTGGTGGTTTGATTTGCTTCTAAGATGTTTCTACCAAAATGCCAAAGACCTTGAAGCAATTCAAAAAGAATTTGAACTAGGATTTATGTACCTGGAGCTGCATTGAAATTTTATCACATGTTCAGTGTTCGTTCTAGATTCATGTAGATGATGCAAAGACTTCTGTTTATCATCTTAAAGTTCTAATTTATTTATTATCTTGAAATTTTAGCAAATCTTTTAAAAGTTAAATTTGATAACGGAATGGGTATTGTGCTAATTTGGAATCTTTGCTAGCCAATTTACATTGTAATACTTGCTGTCTTTGCGTCAGTTGGATCCAGAATTGGAATTTGATCGTGAGGTTTATCCTCTGGGCCTTCTTCCAAATGCTGGGGTTGTTGTGGGTGTTTCCCAAAGAATGTCATTTTCAGCGTGCACAGAGTTTCCTTGTTTCGAGCCTACCCCCCAGGCTCAAACTATATTGCATTGCTTACTGCGCCACCTTCTTCAGGTACCTATGTCAATTGTTGCTTTTCTGGTATTTAGAGGTCTTAGCTTTAAAGCATATTCCTAATTACGGTGTTAAATTACCACAAGCTGTGAATTTTATCATCTCATAAGGTTTATGTTTGGGGCATCAAAATGCTACTGAACTTGAAATAGATGAGCCAAGGATCAGTGCCCTTATCGTGTACAACCTAGTAATAATACTTGTTGCCACATCTTGTATATGTTCTTATATTTTGTTTCTATGTTTTTTATCCAACAGAGGAACAAAAGTGAGGAAGCTTTACGGTTAGCTCGTTTATCTGCAGAAAAGCCTCACTTTTCACACTGCTTGGAGTGGCTCCTTTTTACTGTTTTTGATGCTGAAATATCCAGGTATTCCTTGTATGAATGTTTGGCATCATGAAAGTCGTTCGCAGAATTTTCTGGAGTACTCGCAAATTGTTATGTGAAGGTGCTAATTTAAAGCAAGATGGGAAAATGTTCTAAGACGAGGGATGCGAAGTTGACTTCTAGTTTGTCCAATTGCCTGTAATAATTAAACCAAGTTGCCCATATCCATATGTAAAAACACTGCCATGAATAAGCATATGTGGATTTAATTTGCAGAGAGCTGAAGCTGCATATCGCTTACTAGGTCAACAACTGAACGTATCACTTGCTGATTGCCCTGTTATTATGATTGAGCTACCTGTGCTCAAACGACATGGAGTTCTAAATTAAAACCTGTCCTTTGATGTCTCCTATATAAATGAACTTTACATTTCACCTTATTGCAGTATCTTTCAAGTTCTAGAGTTTCTGTTGTTTTTTTGCTTGAGACTTGCTAAATGTTTTTTTCTTTGTCGACTTCAGTTCTCAATATTTGTATGATGGTACTTTGTCACAGGCAAAGTTCAAGCAAAAGCCAGGCAATTCCCAAAAGTACTACTGCCTTCTCTCTTCTGGAGAAGACCTGTGATTTGATCCGAAATTTTCCTGAATATCATGATGTAGTTGTAAGTGTTGCCAGAAAAACTGATGGGCGACACTGGGCAGATTTGTTTGCTGCCGCTGGAAGATCAACAGAGTATGTTCTTTTCTATTCTGAACTACTTCTCGTCCTGCTTTTCTTGTTATTTGTAATCTTCATTATGGCTGTCTTGTTATAACTGCAGGTTGTTCGAGGAGTGCTTTCAGCGGAGATGGTATAGGACTGCAGCATGCTATATACTGGTAAGTCTTACAGATACTTTTGCCCCATCTGAAATCTTGCCAAGTATTGACCCATGGAGCTGTAGTGATGCTCCTGTGTTTTATCTTTGACCGGAAAGCGCCTTCACGCTCGTACTTCTTAATCTCCAATTCTCCTTCATGCATGAAAAGTGCATTTTAGTGGCCTTTTCATGTACCCTCTTTTTTTGGTTCTCTTGTTGTCTCTGTATGATGAAAACAAGAACATCTTAAATTGTTTTTCATTGTATGTTGTGATGAATGGAGCAGGTGATTGCTAAGCTTGAAGGTCCTGCAGTTAGTCAGTACTGTGCCCTGCGCTTATTACAGGTAAAACAATTTGTTTCATAGGTCATAATGCCTGTTTTCCTTATCCTATTTTTCTAGGTAGTTTCATTACTTACAGTGTAATGATGAAGGAATTCAATTTCGGTGCAGGCTACACTTGATGAATCTTTATATGAACTTGCGGGAGAGCTGGTATGATGTGCCATCATTTCCTATTGGTCACATATGTTATGTTTGAGTTACTCAAATAGAGATGTTTATATTTTGTTCTCAGGTGAGGTTCTTGCTGAGATCTGGAAGGGAATATGAGAATCAGAATATGGATTCCGACAAATTATCTCCAAGATTCTTGGGCTATTTTCTATTCCGGTCTAGTTACAAGAGGCAATCTTTTGATTCTAAAAGGTATTGGACTTTTTCCTCAAAAGAAAGTCATTCCAATGGTCAAATGATGTGAATTTGTTTCTATCTGCAAAAGGATTTGCTGAGTTACATAAATAGTAATGTAAACTCTTAAAGGCTGACCTAATATAGTACCAAAAATAATGCCACTGATGTAACTCTAGTATGCCCTCGGTAAATGCATAATTGCGTAGGCAGTATATTGAAAACACAGCACGCCAAAGCTTGAGTTTGCATATAATAACAAGAAAATCAGCCAAAACCGTAGGGCCGTGACTTGAAATGGTCCAGAGTTTAGTCTTTCTTTGTTTTTTATCTGTTTTTTTGTTTTTTACTTCACATCAGTTTTTTATTGAGTTTCTCACCCTTTATTTGATTTTTTTGTTCTTCCTTGTCGTTTGCCAACTCTTCTCACCAATTTCAATAAATGTTTTTACTTCTGCCTTTTCCAGTTAATTTTTGAATTTGGAAAGTACACCATTAATGTAAATGTATTCAGTGGCATGTAGAGTCTTAGGAACGCTGTAGGTAGTTACAAAATTGGAAGACAAATGTAGTATTTAGTCTTTTTTCCAAATTGTTGTCAGAAGTTGTCTTATTTTCTTTTTTGCTACTCTAACCTTTTGAGCTCTTAAAGTAAATAATTTTTTCTTTATTGCAGCAGTACCTCAGTCAAAGAACAGAGTGCGCATGTCGCTTCTGTTAAGAGCATACTGGAAAACCATGCTAGCTACTTGATGTCGGGAAAAGAGCTTTCTAAACTTGTTGCATTCGTAAAGGGTACACAGTTTGATCTGGTGGTGAGCATCTCCCGATTTTTATAGGAATACCTGAACTCTTCTTTTGCCTTCTTTGTTCAGCCATAGAAACTCAGAAATATCTTAATTTCTTCCAACTTATTTAGGAGTATCTTCAACGGGAAAGAAGTGGGTCTGCTCGCCTAGAAAATTTTGCTTCAGGACTTGAACTAATTGGTGAAAAGGTTCGATTGCCATTTTATTATTTAGTTATTTATCTGTATTTATTTGGTGCAACATGTTGGACGTAAATTCTATATTTGATTTGACTGTATGATATATGATTCGAATGCTATTTGTCAAATCTTGCATCAGCATTATCTTATCTCTCCTATTGTTTGCAGCTGCAAATGAGTACCCTGCAGAGCCGCTTGGACGCTGAATTTCTGTTGGCGCATATGTGCTCTGTCAAGTTTAAAGAGTGGATAGTCGTCTTGGCTACTCTTTTAAGGCGTTCGGAGGTATGAGTGGCTTCTGCTGTCCATCGTGTTATGCTGCATAACATGATACAACCTTTCAAGTTGTAATTCTAATGCATTTAGCATTTACTTTGATTTTTTCGCGAGATATGTCAGCATGTCCATCTTAGCTATTCTACCTATGGGAAATGCATGATAGCACGCTTTGGGTGTTTTTACACATCGATGATTGACGTGAAATCTATAACCTTCCACCAAACCACCGGCTGGATGAGGTGTCAACAATGCATCAATGGTTGAAATTAACGCCTTGTAATCATTGAGCATTAGAGGTTCCATGGTGTTGCATTAGTGCATTGCATGGGTTACACCTAGTCTCAAGGAATTCACAACATCAAAATAATCTTTAAATGTTAGTTCATTAATGAAAGCGTTACTTATTTGAACTAGAAGCTTCATTTCCAACTAGATATTTACATTGTTTCAGTCAATGAGGTATTCAACCGAAAAAATAGGGTTATAACCTACCATATGTCATTTCATTCGAAACTCTACTAAACCTGGCAATAGCTTCTGCTACTCTATACTGAATATTATCTGTCAGTGAGAACACCAAAATAATAACAAAGGTCAAACTGACTGATGATATATACAACTCTTTTCTCGATAAGCATAGTGGGACTAGTTTCCACCCAATCACCTGATTCCAGGTATTTTTTTCCTTGTTTCTAGCTTGAGAGATGCAACGAAAATTATTGAGAAATACTCAAGTATGTTGTATAGTATTTCAGTTTGAGTTTTGAGATTAGCAGTCCGCGAACGCTTGTAACCTCCTCCCGTGAACTCTTAGGGTTTGAATTAGAGATTATTACTCTCATTCATGAACGTAGATATATTCATATATTGTGTGTTTATTCCTTAAACTGCTATGAAGAGCTCTGCAAGATCTCAAGAGATTGTGTGTCTTGATATGGAGGAAGGAAAACAGGAACGTGAATCAATTCAAGAGCTTGTTCTAAAGATGATGCTTGAATGAAAGGATCATAACTCCTGGATTGATGATTCTTTCAAGGATTTAACTCGTTTTCAGAACGATTCAAAGGTCGAGTTTGCAGATCTTCAGTTGCAAATAAACCAACTTCTAGATGGTCAGGCCAGAATTCTTGCTAATCAGAACATTCTGATACGGAATCAAAAGAATCTTATCATGGACTGTGCCAAAGCCAGACAGCTTGCTCAGGTGGATGATCACAAAGTTAGTGTTCTGACTCACGAACATGGTGTGTCTACGGTCAAGAGAATAAAAGAAATCAGCGATACATTCTTTGATGGTTTCATTGAAAGATACGAGGTTCTTAATGAACTCTGATTTCTTAATGTCTAGTAAATCTTCTATTGTTTCTATTTTCTTAGAAGAATAACTAGTGTTTTGGAATAGCCATTATTGTGATTACACATAGCTATATCCAATGATTTTCATCTTCTTGTTTTTAGATTTTTTGGTTTAAAAATTCTAAGTTGTTTGGAAGATGATGGTTGCAGTATTAATCTTTATGATTTTATATATTGCAATTCTTTGATGGGATATGTGTGTTTACGTCCGTGAACTTGATTGTCCCATATTTTGTCATAAGTAAAGTCGTTCGTGAATTGATATGCAAATATTGATAAAAGGATGAATAGACTTTGGCAAACATAAAAGTTAAGCCTATATTGTCAATTATTGATGTAAGATAGGTTAAAATCTTTTGTGATTCAAGGATTATGTCTATTGTATGTCATTGTGCAAATGGTGATAGAAACATAGAATGAATCCTTGTGTTATCCACGGTATAGATCCTTATTGATCCATTTTTTTATGTATTACCGTGAAGGCTCCATTGTGTATCTTATGTTGAGCATGATACGACTAAGTCGATTCCTTATTGGCATGGTTGGTTGTTCCATGAGATGCTATATGTTGAGCATTAAGAACTAAATTAATTGTAGGTGTAAATTATACACAGATCCAGGTGGCAACATCCTAGGCCTGGTGCACCTAAACACGAAAAGACGCGAAGCATGGAATGAAGATTAGTGGCGCGAGATTTCAGGAGCCACGTGGATCGGGCGTGATCGCTCTACAGCTGTCGGACAAGACTTGATTCAGACTTCTGACAAAGCTGACATGACGAGACGCGGCGGGACAAACGAGGTGCTATGGTCAAATGGATAAAAAAGTAGGGGACACATCGGCTAACCATAAAAGCAACGATTGAAGACGGGCGACATTCAGAAACACGCGACATCGTGTCAAGAGAGCATTGCGAGATGTCGGCTCGGACGAAAGACAGGCGAAGAGCCAAGATACCTCGGCCATGTGAGGCGATAAAAGTCGGTCCGACAGTAGAACTGCTGAATTGATGTAACATGACCAACACCATATCTTGGGTGTATGGAACTTCTCCTATAAATAAAGGGACTTGTAGTCATGAAAGTTAGGTTGTAATTTTGGGAGAGGAGAAGAGAGAAACTCGAGAAATCATTAGGAAGAAGTGAGTGAGAAGTAAGTTCACCTTGTATAGAAATCCAACTAAGATCAACACCTTTGTAACACCTTGAAGTAATAAGATTCGTCATTTCACCCCCGTGGACGTAGGTAATCATACCGAACCACGTATATCTTGTGTTCATGGTTGAGTGTTTACTTTCATTTGAGAAGAGTAGTGCGTTTCTAACCTTTGGATGTAGTTTGTAGTTAAATGCATCTACATTCTGGCGCCGACTAAGGGGACTCGACTAAGATCTCCGGATACCTTTCCATTAAAGTCTTCAGAGACGATCAACAGCTCCTCAATACACGTTAATGTGTTGGATTAGAAGCTACGATGAACTCTGTTGGCCGAAGTAATGGTTGTTTTGAGTCATTTACTGAGAATTTAAAGTCAGAGCAGTAGCAGCGTCTTCTTAGCGTTTTCAACAGTTTGATCGGCAGAGAAACTTCACGAGCTCACCAGCGACTAACAGTTCGGGTTAGAAGCTACGTGAAGAATCTGTTGAAAGGACGACTGTTTGTTCTTGATAGCTGTGTGTTTATTAGCGTTAAGCGAGTTGTTTCTAGCTGCGGTAAGAAGTCGGATGCTCGGAGTTACCAAAAGTTAGCGTTTTAGATGTTTCATCATGTAATGAACTGTCGACCATATATAATTTTTAGCCGGAGGTGTAGCGTAAGTTGTCGGAAAGGTCATAATTAAATCTCGAGAAAGTGGAGTTGGTACAAGTTTAATTCGATTCTAGGGGTTACTTTTCGTACTTTTTAAGCATCACGTGCATAAGATCAATGATTTGGAGCATGCAGAATAAAGGACAAACTAACTTAAATGCATAGGTCGAGTACAGAGAGCGACGTCGTACGGAGTGATAGTGACGGGGAAGTGAGTTCGGCCACAAATTCAGCATAAGAACAAAATAGGATAGATAAACGGAACCCACCTGATAACCAAAATTGACCCTACACAGTGACAGTAGTCGTAGAGTCGAACGTTTCGCCCTTTTTGTCTGAACTTTTTGTTAGAAAAATCAGGTCGAAGTAAGGGGTTCTTTTTTTTTGTATTTACTGACGTAGGTACAGGCGATACTCGGCTTATCACGCGACGTGACTAATGGCTAGCGCTTCAGGGACGATAAGGATGTTGAGGAATCGCACAGTCACTAGCAGCAACATGCAGGCAGGGATAACGGGGCCGAGGCAAGAGGACAGTCGACAACCACCGCCCGAGGAGTCTCATGCAGCTGCGCGAGGGATGCCTGTTGTAGACGAAGAAATAGATTTGGGGCGAGACGATAACACCTTACCTCTGGACCAGATTATATTGACCCAGAGGAGAGTTGACCAAATCAATGGACTCACAGCTTCAGACACCGATGACGATGAGGAAGCACTTGCAGCGCGAGCTCAGAGGCAATGGACGAGGCAGCAAGTTGAACACCAGGAAGCTTTGGGAAGGGAGCAAGAGTGTCTTAGGCAGATTCAGCTGGGGCGAGCAGCAGCAAGTAACATCGGCCCGACAACCGTTCACGCGGTCGATCGTTTTGCCAACCCGATACCGCCACCACCACCCACATCAGAACCATTACAACCTCGGCCACACCAACCCAATGGACACTCCAGTCACGAAAGTACGGACCCGACGTTGTTGGCCATTTTGGAGAGTCAGAGGAGGCAAGAGGCGGCACTAAGGGAACTCCGGCAGAGGAATCTAGCCTTGGAGTATGAGAACTACCAGTTGAGGAACCAACGGACCAGATCGAGAGGGTCGTCCAGTCGAGGGACATCAGGATACCGCGGCCGATCTGGTCACTCACCAACCATGATGGGGCCAAGTAACCTTATTCAGCCCGATCCGTCGGGTCAACTACCATTACCTCTGGTACCCCCCACTCAGAGATATGGACCGCCCGAGGACTCGTCCACCGACGAAGAAAGACGAGGAAGGGACGAGCGACAAGATCAAACAACTAAAGCCAAACTTAAGGAGTTGGAAGCAAAAATCAAGGAACTCTCGGGCGGAAGCGAAGAGAATAAGTTGGCCGAGATTATGAGTGAAGCCGAGAAAACGCCTTTCTCTCAAGAACTGGAGAAAATGCCGTTCCCACCCAAGTGTACTCTACCTTCATTCCCCTCTAGATTTGACGGAACGGGCGATGCGATCGAACATCTTAAGATGTATACAATGTCACTGATCCAATAGAGAAACAACCCGGTAGTTATGTGCAAATTCTTTCCAGCTAGTTTGGAGGGCGAGGCGCGAGATTGGTTTTATTCACTCACACCTAGTTCGATTAACGGGTACGATGCACTAGTCGAGGCCTTCCTTGAGACCTACATGCATAACAGCCGACCTCGGCCAAGAATGAACAAGCTGTTTACTCTCGCCTGACGATTCAGAGAGCCCCTGAGAACTCTTACCGACAGATGGAGGAAATTGTGTACTGAAATTGGGCCATCTTTGGGTTCAAAAACGCGTTGGGGAGGTCGGACCCCATCTGGATTGCCATGTTTTCTGAAAAACCTAAAACCTTAAAGGAGATGAGAAGAATGCAAGAGCACTATATCGCCCTGGAAGAAATTCAGGCCGAATAAAGAGATAGAGGAGTACAAGAAGCCAGCGCTGAGGTTGGTACCGAGACTAAAACGGTCATGGACGACCATACCAGGCGATCAGAAAAGAGATCGGACCCGCCCCCAAGGAGCAGTGAGAAGAGGGAATGGATGGACAAAGGGAAGAAGCCAAAGCAGGAAACCCGGTCGTATACCCCTCTAAACGCTTCGTTGGAAGAGATTTTCAAGGAAGTTGAGAAGAGAAACGACATCAACTACCCATCCTCGAGGGGAGTACAGTTCAAAGAGACCCGAGATCATCCCGAATACTGTCACTACCATCAGTATAGGGGCCATTCCACCAATAACTGTCGAGAAGTGAAAGATATTGTTCAACACCTCATCCGCGATGGATATTTGAGGCAGTATGTCCGACACCCCCCTCGTACGGAAGCAACACCCGATGCACCAGTTCATCAAGTCCGCATCGATAGGGCGAGTCAATTCGTGAGCACCATTTCACATTCGGCTATGCAAAACTACACCCTCGGCCCAGTTATCACCACTAGGATTCATAAAAGGGATCGTGACGGTAAAGAGATATTCAGCGTAGCCAAGTCCCTTCCCATGGAACCTTGGATGACGCTGCCCATATCATTCTCGGCTAAGGATGTCCCAGCAAACGGACAGGCACATAGCGATCCACTGGTCATCACACTGTTGATTGAAAAGTGGGGAGTAAGAAGGATTCTTGTGGATAGCGGAAGTTCAGTCGAGGTGATGTTCTACGACACGTTCAGAAGAATGAAACTCTCAGACGACATGCTCGTCCCATCAACATATCGTATCTATGGCTTTAACGGCACAGTAACCATCCCAAATGGCGAAGTAACTTTAAGAGTTTCAGATGGTGGTGGCTACCTCGACACACTAACCACTTTCTGTGTGGTCGATGTCGCTTCACCTTATGAGGCCATTATCGGGCGCCCATGGGTTGCTGGGATTAAGGGAGTAGCATCGGCCTACCATCAAAGGTTAAGGTTCTCGACTTGCAAGGGAATAGCGGAAGTTGTGGGCTACTCCCAGGCGGCACGACAATGCATGAAAGTTGATATAGAAATAAATGAAGAACGGCGGGCTCGGCAAAGGCAAAGGCAAGAAAAGAACAAAGCAAAGGAAGTGAAGGCGGCAAAAGAATTGGAGGAGGCAATTTCACAAGCGGTCCTGGCACATGAAACTCGAGAGCAAGACCCTTTATAGCAATTAAAGGAAGCGTCCCCAGTTAGGGAGACTAAATCAAACTTCTCGACAGTCGAGCCGACTAAAGAAGTAAACTTGGGAATGATAGAAGAACCCAAAATAGTGAGGATCGGGGCATTACTATCGGACGAACAAACAAGTAAACTCACGATGCTATTAAAAGAAAACCTGGATGCATTCGCTTGGGAAGTGCATGATTTGGAGGGTATTGACCCGAAGGTCTGTTGTCACCACTTAAAAATCGATCCGAGGTTCAAACCAGTTAGACATAAAATGAGGCGCGTCGCGCCAGAATTATAAGCGGCGGTCGAGGTCGAGCGGAAGAAGTTACAAGAATCCGGAATAATAAGGAAGTCCCACTACCCACAGTGGATATCAAACATGGTCGTGGTACCAAAAAAGAAAGGGGGAGTCAGAATATGTATTGATTTCAGCGACCTGAACAAGGCCTGCCCGAAAGACAGTTTCCCCCTTCCCAGCATAGATCAACTAGTAGAATCAATAGTGGGATACGAAGCAATGACCTTAATGGACGGATACATGGGCTACAACCAAATACCATTGGCACCCGAGGACCAGGAACACACTTCCTTCTTCACACCGAGAGGATTGTATTGCTACACCAAGATGCCATTCGGACTTAGGAATGCTGGGGCTACGTACCAGAGATTGGTAGGCGACATGTTCGAAGACAAGATTCACGATACCATAGAAGTTTACGTGGACGACATGTTAGTCAAAAGTCGGAAATCAAAAAACCACGTCCGAGACCTTCGAGAGATTTTTCAGACAATGAGGAGACACAAGATGAAAATTAATCCGGCCAAGTGCGACTTCTGGGTCACGTCGGGGAAATTCCTAGGCTACATCATCACTCCCAGGGGAATAAAAGCAGATCCCGAGAAGGTACGAGCCGTCCTTGAAATTCCATCCCCCGCAACGGTAAAAGATGATGCGTGTCGTAACCACAACAAATTAATTAATACTTTACTACCTAATTAACAAGTAATATAGGGTAGTCAAGGTCGATCCCACGAGGAGCACGAGATTCTAGTTGTAAATTTGTCACACAAAGGGGGGTATTGATTAAGAATTTAAGAAAGTAAATAAAATAAACAAAGCAATTAAAAGGAAATCAATAAGAGAGATTAGATCAAGGAATCCTTCTTCGCTGCAAAACAATGATTAAAGTTATGTTCTTTTCCACTTCTTATTAATCACAAATTATCACCAACCGTAGGTATAGCAGCTACATCAGTGCTAACCCCAAAATCCCTTATATCACCGGATACGGAAGTTCTCGACTACCGGATTCTATTCACCAAACCACCTAGTAGTAGATCACTCAAGATGTAATTTAGTTAAACGCATTAAGATTTATGAATTTATTAGGTTGATATTAGTAGTTATACTCTTAGATCAAGGTCCACTTGCTAACGTTGTTTTTACACACAATTGCTCCACGGAATCCCTCCGCAAGGTCTCGTGTTTGCTACTTATGTAAAGAGTCAAGAAACGATTACTTATCCCCTAACTTTCACTATCTGTAGATCAAATTAACAAATCAATTTAGTTGCGCACCTAAACAATCTATCAATCAATCATGAATGTATAAACATTCCTATTAGTAAAAACAAACGATAATTATGTGAAAACTTCAAAGTAGATTTGAAACAAAACTCAAAACATGTTAAGAACTAGGAATTCATCCTCAATCAATAAAATTAGTTACTCATATTAAAGAGTTCACACAAAGAGAAAAGTATTGTGTGTGTAAAAGTGTGCAAAAGATATGCAAAAGATGTGTAAAAGATGTGTAGAGAACTCCTTTATTTATAGGCTTCAATGCTCTCCAAATCTTCCAAGGAATAGAATCCCTTTCCCTTTGTAGCTCAATTTCCAAATCCAAGCCAAATTCTTCATTCAATTCCAAGTCCAACTCTTCACATCCCATGGGAGAAATCCATACAAAATTCTGTATTTTTGGCTCGCCGGAAAACTGGGTTTTTGGCCGGAAATAGGTCGGAATCCGTCGCCGCCGGCCACCTGAAAATTCTCTCCCGGTGACGGAATATTCCGTCAGTCAACATTTGTGACTAACGGTCAAACAGGTCAACCATCAGTCAACTGTTAGTCAAAGGTCAAAGGGAGAAGTAAGTCAGCTGAGTCAGTTCGTCTAGTCAGGGTCTTACTGGATCTAACTTATCCGAGTCAAATCGCTGGATCGGTCATCGGGCTCGCTGAGTCGACTCACCAGAACTGAACTCCGGCCGAGTTCTGTTTAATTACAGGACAATTCCGGCTAAATTCAAGCCTCACTTTTCTTCGCCTGTGACAAACCTACGCATACATCTATGAAATTTCACTCACAACCCCTTTTCAAGTTAGTAGCAACTTCATCTTCCCTGTAATAGAAACAGCGCTACCCATTTTCAATTTCTGCATCTTCTCCATGAATACATTACTACCAAACCTCGATAAGGACAGATATGAGCACATCCATCATCATTCTACTCAATCCCATCTCCCCTGTAAATCTTGATTCAACAGTTTCAATGGCTTTCGTTCACGGCTTCAGTCAACAACAACACCAACGCAAACTCTTATTCCATCTTGATTTGACAACAAACCCATTTGTTCTTCCTTCATAACCACAATAGCGATTATCATATTCCCACAGCAAGAGCATCCATTACCAATTGAAACCCATAATTATTAACCCTATGTCTTCAACTGAAATCTCAGAAATCCCTAATTTCGACAATCTCTTCTTCTTCTTTTCATGACCATAGACACAGCTCACCCATTTTCAATCGATGGCAGAATCATCTCTGTCCATTTCTTTATTCTCTTGATTCATTTTCTGCCATTAATTCCTCACGCGGCTGTGGATTTCTCTATCAATTTCTCAACAAACCCTAATTGATTCACAGAAACTCTTTGATTCAACATCACAACCCTCAGATTCATATTCTACAGCAACCTCATACCCATTAATTCTTTCTTCTCCGTTCTTTTGAACACATCTTCAATTGAATCTCTCGATTGTTCTCGATCTGTTCTTGATCTGGTTTAGCAGCAGCTGCTGCTTTGTTCTTTTGGACGCAGGGAAAATGATTGAGAGAAATGTCTCTCTCGATATAGGGTTTAAGATAAAGAAGCTGGGTCTTGGATCCGGGTCTGGTTTACGGGTTCGGGGTCCGGGTATTGACCACTCCTGATTTGGGTGCTACAGCCAACCTTCCTTTGGATAAGGGCTATCCAGTGATAGTAACATCCACTGCTGAGTGATAAGGGGTACCCTGAATGAGAGCCCCTTAACCATATCTAGCTCCAGATAGTGCTCTCCCCTGAAATGACAATTTTGCCCTTTTTACTCAAATTAGGTAGTTTCTCCTTCTTTTCGTCCGTGCGACTCCAGAGTACCTAATAGCTCAAAAACACACGTAAAATACATAATTTACTAGAAAAATAGCAAAGAAAGCATAAACTACTAGATAGTAAATTAGGTGTATTTTACACCTATCAAATTCCCCCACACTTAGACTTTGCTAGTCCTCGAGCAAATCAAAATAAAACTCACAACTTTCAAAGCGTTCCAGCGTCCCAAGCATCCTAAGATCTATGAGGACATAGAGTTTCTGCATGCTAGTAATAAGAAGTTAGAAATACTAAAGAACATATTCTCATTCTTAAATGTTGAGTGAGAAATAACCACACTATAATGAGAGAACACGTGTTTGAGAAACGATCAATAAGCATTTCGCCTCGACTTCTGGCTCACCAAAAAGGGTTTTATGATAATTTCACTCAAAAAGACGGCTTTTTTATGGGTCTCACATGTGTGCAGGTAGGAATGAAGAGAGAATTCCTGCAACACGTTGAATGGTGGGAAGGATAACTTCCGAAATTTTGAAAAACCCACATCTTTTAACATTTTGAAAAACCATTTTTCTAACGATCTCTAAGAAAGGAAATCAACCACTTAAATCGAGGATGAGATTACTTACTTACCTTCACATCCGATTGCCAATTATGATAACACCACTCTCACGGAATCCAATAGAAACCTCTTCCGCTCCTTGTCTTCATCTTCTTGGTCATCGACTTCAACTATTGATGACAAACACTTGAATTTCATAGATCCTTAACAATTTGTAACCTTTTTCCTTAACTCCTTGTCGCTTGAAACTTCATTATAAATTTTCCTTCCCCACGGATTATTCAAAAAAAAACAATAATAAATATTTCTCTTGTCTCATATATTTTTTTCTTTTTTTTTCATGTTTTTTTTTTTTTTTTTAGACAAGAGAAACAAAATACAAAACAAAGTGAAAAATAAAATAAACCATGGCCGTGGAAAAGTACTTTACCGCTTGATTCTTCACAACTTGTATCGTCTCGAAATCATAAACTTCAATAATTCTCACCTTTTGCTTTTCTTCGCTTTTGTAAACAAGCTTGGTAAAGGGGCGTCATGAATCGGTAGAGGGGCGTCAAACTAATAAGACAAAAAAGGTCATTAGAAGTAAAATCAAGTGCCCCTTATCAATGAAAATATGTAAATGACTAATTAGCCCTTATTGTTAATAATCAAGATTAGTAATGATAATCAAGATTAGTGTTAATTATCAAGATTAGTTTTGATAATCAAGATTAGTGTATTATAACTCTAAAATCAGATTTTTAGAGTTATAAAAAAAAAATTGAGGAGAAGAAAACTTATGTGATATTTGTGAAACCCTAGATTTTGATTCACTCAACCAAAATGAGTGATTCCAGTTGCAAATTTGAGGTGGGTGAATCTCTATATGATAGAGAAAACAAGTACTAGTTCCATTAGCTTTTTTTTGCTTAAAATTCTCTAAAGTATGTAAAAAAATCAAAATTTAAAAAATTTCAGAAGAACATACGGTTGGTAATTAGCTGGTTACCAACCGTATATGTGAGATACGGTTGGTAACCAGCTACCAAACCAACCGTAACTGGTTCAATTTGGGGAAAACCCAGAAATAATACTAGTTACGGTTGGTAATTAGCTGGTTACCAACCGTATATGTGAGATACGGTTGGTAACCAACTACCAAACCAACCGTAACTGGTTCAATTTGGGAAAACCCAGAAATAATACCAGTTATGGTTGGTAAAATTTATTCTATTACAAACCGTAGGTTAATTACGGTTGGTAACTTTAATATCATCCTCAACCGTATGTAGATACGGTTGGTAACTCGAAAAATATGAGCCGACTGGAAAAAACTAACATGCAGGACAAAATACGGTTCGTAATCTGTTTAAATTACCAACCGTATCTGACCAAAATTCTCAGAACCAAGAACATACGGTTAGTATTTGATATTTATTTAATTGTTACGAACCGTAAAGCATAGATACGGTTCGTAACATAACCAATTCTAACCGTATAAAGAAAAAATGCAGCATTCTAAAATTTGATTTTTAACCTAAAACTCCAATTTTTGATGGAGAATACACTTCAATTGAACACAACAAAAATACTAAATGGGTTTTCGAATATAGACTTCAATTAACAATTATTAATGTTGCGAATCACCGATTAATCACGATGAAATTTTCGATCGATTTTAATGGAGCTTATGGTTAGAATGGAAATGGAGGAGAAGAGAAGATGAAGAAGAAGATGAAAAAAAACTGATTTGATTTTTTTTGAATCATTAGGCTTAAAAAAAATTGATTTGATTTTGGTTGATTTAAGGTGAAAAGGGTAATCTAGTCAATTTACACCCCTATAGGACACCCCCTAACCAATATGAGGGTCATTTCTATCACACTTGACGCCCCTCTACCGATTCATGACGCCCCTTTACCAAGCTTGTTTGTAAATAAGTCTTAATACTTGGATATAGAATTACCTCATTGCATTTTAAGTCTTCAACATGTATGTAAAATCTGCTTATTGTATGTTGCTTTACTTGAATATGAAATTTGCTCTTTTTCTTGTTCCTTTGTTGCTTGCAAACCTTGAACCTTTTCAACTTTCCTTGTAGATTTTGATGTCGCTTCCTTGTTGTTAATGATTATGGTGTTTCTATGGACCCGTTGTTGAGAGAATGGTGCTAACTGCAAATCGAACTACAAGAAGGAGGCTTTCATCCATAGACGTCACCCTCATGATTGACAAAAATTAGCACTCAAGAGATCAAAATAGTGCTGAAATTGGTGTGAAATTGGGTAGCTCACCATTCTACCCGGAATTAACGTACGGTGACACACACTCAAAAGAAGCTCTTTAGTAAAGGAAGAATTTTTGGTCGGTGCCTTGGTTGATATTAAAATGGGTAGTCTCCACTAATGATTGATCAGCAACTCTAATAACGCACTTCTCCCTGCACCAAATTTGCATCACCGGCATGATTAAATCCATTATTTAACACTCTAACAAGCAAGAAATCGAACGTAGTTCCCTAACATTTCCAAGTTCAATTATGTCGGTCAGAATTCTCTATGTAATCATACCTAGAAGTATGCTAGTGACTCTAAAATCTCTAAAAGTTGAAAGTTCTATGCAAAAAAAAAAAAAAATTTTTTTATGCAAAAAATATATGCTTAGCCACTCCCCCACACTTAAACCTTACATTGTCCTCAATGTAATTGAATCGTCCAAGTAAAATCAAGGTGGGAAATCCTAATATGATATGGAACAAGAAAAAATAAACATACAAAACAAAACGCAAATAAAAATAAAAACAAAAGGATAAGAGATACAAAACCGGTGGGTTGCCTCCCACTTAGCGCTTGTTTTAAAGTCGACGGCCCGACATGGCTCTTGTAAGATTCATTCCCCATATACTAACAATCGGAAAATTTGGGGATCCTCCCATTGTACCTGTTTTGCATACAATAACTCCATACAAATGTTAGCACAAGAAAATAATAGTAAATTTATCGCCCGATAGAAATTTCCCCCACACTTATTCTTGTCCACACTCGGAAGTGTATAAAGAACATAGAATTTGGGAACTTCCATGTATTCCTCTTGGCAAACCTGCATAGTGTTAGCATCAAGTGTTTCCAATGGTGGATATCGAGAAACAAAGTCATTAAAAAATACTTTCGAAGCACATACATTCAAACCAATAAGAGGTAAAGGAGAAGAATCAATATGCAAAGGGTTAGACAAACCTTGCACAATCTCTTGTATTACGGTATCCTCCTCATTCTTAAAAAATTCGAGTGAATTACTTACCTCTTGCATATCGTGGTCCTATATCAAACTTTGCAACCATTCCTCATCATTTTCTACCTTAACCAAAGTCTCGGCATCATTAAAATCATTGGCAAGTTCAATTGGGTCTTCCACAAATTCAATCAATTCGGTTTCATTATCGAGCATCACCTCTTAAACATCTTCATCATCGGAATCGGGCCATTCACTAAAGTGATTTTCGTCGGTAAAAATTGTAAGATCTTCTTGTGAGGGTGTTACATCGTTTACAACAATAGGAAAATCACACCAAATCTCCTCCTTTTGAATAGGTGAAGGATCGTTATTATGATCCGGAGTTGGAATAACTTCCTCATGGTTGCAACTTTCATACACTTCCGCGGACTCATAATTTTCCCTAAGGAATTTTTTCCAAGCACTAAATGCATCTTCCTCAAGCTCTACCTTTTGAATAGGTGATTGATCATTATTAAGATCAAGGCTCGAGTAATCTACACTAGCGTCATCAAAATTTTCCAAAGGTTGGTCCTTTTCAACACAATCATCTTCATTATCGGAATCACCATAATAAGAATCGTCGTCGGTTTCATAACCTTTATCCCGACGTTGTTTAAGTTCCATATGAATGGTCCTACTAATTTCTGCGACAAGCTCTTCCGAGTCTCCATCATCTTCCAATTTGTATAACTTTTGTGCAAGTTTACGGACATTAACACGCTTACCACCGTGTATAGAGTTTCTAGATTGTATATCCTTAAAAAGTGAAGGAAAAACACGATGAAGAGGAGTATATTCCCAACTCTCCGTCTGCACATTACTAGAAAACAATGTATTAGAAGCATAATTATCCGTCCATCCTTGTGATTGTTTACTTACATACCCGTCATAAGGTTGTTGATATGTATGAGAATATCCATAAGGCTCCGAAGGATTTTGATCATAGCCAAAAGATTGGTTTTGATTGTATCCTAAGGATGGTTGGAAGTTTCCATGATGTTGAGGTTGAAAATCGTATTGATTGTTGTAATATGCTTGCTCTTGTCCACCATACATGGAAAACCGGTACCTAAAAAACAATTCAAAAACTAAGTTAGATACGATAAAGAATCCAACAAAGCAAGAATAAAGCAAAAAGAAAAAAGAAAAAAACTAAAATCATCCGATGCACCCCGGCAACGGCGCCAAAATTTGATGCGTGTCGTAACCACAACAAATTAATTAATACTTTACTACCTAATTAACAAGTAATATAGGGTAGTCAAGGTCGATCCCACGAGATTCTAGTTGTAAATTTGTCACACAAAGGGGGGTATTGATTAAGAATTTAAGAAAGTAAATAAAATAAACAAAGCAATTAAAAGGAAATCAATAAGAGAGATTAGATCAAGGAATCCTTCTTCGCTGCAAAACAATGATTAAAGTTATGTTCTTTTCCACTTCTTATTAATCACAAATTATCACCAACCGTAGGTATAGCAGCTACATCAGTGCTAACCCTAAAATCCCTTATATCACCGGATACGGAAGTTCTCGACTACCGGATTCTATTCACCAAACCACCTAGTAGTAGATCACTCAAGATGTAATTTAGTTAAACGCATTAAGATTTATGAATTTATTAGGTTGATATTAGTAGTTATACTCTTAGATCAAGGTCCACTTGCTAACGTTGTTTTTACACACAATTGCTCCACGGAATCCCTCCGCAAGGTCTCGTGTTTGCTACTTATGTAAAGAGTCAAGAAACGATTACTTATCCCCTAACTTTCACTATCTGTAGATCAAATTAACAAATCAATTTAGTTGCGCACCTAAACAATCTATCAATCAATCATGAATGTATAAACATTCCTATTAGTAAAAACAAACGATAATTATGTGAAAACTTCAAAGTAGATTTGAAACAAAACTCAAAACATGTTAAGAACTAGGAATTCATCCTCAATCAATAAAATTAGTTACTCATATTAAAGAGTTCACACAAAGAGAAAAGTATTGTGTGTGTAAAAGTGTGCAAAAGATATGCAAAAGATGTGTAAAAGATGTGTAGAGAACTCCTTTATTTATAGGCTTCAATGCTCTCCAAATCTTCCAAGGAATAGAATCCCTTTCCCTTTGTAGCTCAATTTCCAAATCCAAGCCAAATTCTTCATTCAATTCCAAGTCCAACTCTTCACATCCCATGGGAGAAATCCATACAAAATTCTGTATTTTTGGCTCGCCGGAAAACTGGGTTTTTGGCCGGAAATAGGTCGGAATCCGTCGCCACCGCCACTGAAAATTCTCTCCCGGTGACGGAATATTCCGTCAGTCAACATTTGTGACTAACGGTCAAACAGGTCAACCGTCAGTCAACTGTTAGTCAAAGGTCAAAGGGAGAAGTAAGTCAGCTGAGTCAGTTCGTCTAGTCAGGGTCTTACTGGATCTAACTCATCCGAGTCAAATCATTGGATCGGTCATCGGGCTCATTGAGTCGACTCACAGAACCGAACTCCGCCGAGTTCTGTTTAATTACAGGACAATTCCGGCTAAATTCAAGCCTCACTTTTCTTCGCCTGTGACAAACCTACGCATACATCTATGAAATTTCACTCACAACCCCTTTTCAAGTTAGTAGCAACTTCATCTTCCCTGTAATAGAAACAGCGCTACCCATTTTCAATTTCTGCATCTTCTCCATGAATACATTACTACCAAACCTCGATAAGGACAGATATGAGCACATCCATCATCATTCTACTCAATCCCATCTCCCCTGTAAATCTTGATTCAACAGTTTCAATGGCTTTCGTTCACGGCTTCAGTCAACAACAACACCAACGCAAACTCTTATTCCATCTTGATTTGACAACAAACCCATTTGTTCTTCCTTCATAACCACAATAGCGATTATCATATTCCCACAGCAAGAGCATCCATTACCAATTGAAACCCATAATTATTAACCCTATGTATTCAACTGAAACCTCAGAAATCCCAAATTTCGACAATCTCTTCTTCTTCTTTTCATGACCATAGACACATCTCACCCATTTTCAATCGATGGCAGAATCATCTCTGTCCATTTCTTTATTCTCTTGATTCATTTTCTGCCATTAATTCCTCACGCGGCTGTGGATTTCTCTATCAATTTCTCAACAAACCATAATTGATTCACAGAAACTCTTTGATTCAACATCACAACCCTCAGATTCATATTCTACAGCAACCTCATACCCATTAATTCTTTCTTCTCCGTTCTTTTGAACACATCTTCAATTGAATCTCTCGATTGTTCTTGATCTGGTTTAGCAGCAGCTGCTGCTTTGTTCTTTTGGACGCAGGGAAAATGATTGAGAGAAATGTCTCTCTCGATATAGGGTTTAAGATAAAGAAGCTGGGTCTTGGATCCGGGTCTGGTTTACGGGTTCGGGGTCCGGGTATTGACCACTCCTGATTTGGGTGCTACAGCCAACCTTCCTTTGGATAAGGGATATCCAGTGATAGTAACATCCACTGCTGAGTGATAAGGGGTACCCTGAATGAGAGCCCCTTAACCATAGCTAGCTCCAGATAGTGCTCTCCCCTGAAATGACAATTTTGCCCTTTTTACTCAAATTAGGTAGTTTCTCCTTCTTTTCGTCCGTGCGACTCCAGAGTACCTAATAGCTCAAAAACACACGTAAAATACATAATTTACTAGAAAAATAGCAAAGAAAGCATAAACTACTAGATAGTAAATTAGGTGTATTTTACACCTATCAAAAGACGTGCAGAAACTAAATGGTTGCATAGTCGCATTGGGGAGATTCGTATCACGGTCATCAGACAAATGTAAGGCCTTTTACGACATCTTGAAGAAAGGAGAAAAATTCCAATGGACGGACGCAAGCGAATAAGCTTTTCAAAAAATCAAGCTACATTTAGCTAGCCTCCAGGTTCTTCAAAGGCCTGAGCCGTCAGAAAATCTCACTCTATACTTAGGCGCGACACCCTATGCCATTAGTGCGGTATTGGTCAAAACAGAGATGGGCGTGGAAAATCCGGTATACTTCGCCAGCAAAAATTTAAGTCTGGCCGAGAAGAACTACACCAGAATGGAGCAGATGGTGCTCGCGCTAGCCTTTTCTGCCTCCAAACTACGAACATATTTTCAAGCTCATCGAATACGGGTGCTCACCAAATCGCCTATCGAAGCGGTCTTGGATAGCGTTGGGCGGTCGGGGAGAATCTCCAAGTGGGGATCCATAATAAAACAATATGACGTAATATACGAGGCAAGAACCGCGATCAAAGGGCAAGTAGTGGCCGATTTCTTGGCAGACTTCCCCCTCAGTGATGAGGACGAGGTAAAAGATATACCGGGAATGGTGGAAGAACAAGAGGAGCCAGCGGACCTACTAGCCGCCAGTAGCACAACACGATGGGAAGTATTTATCGACGGGGCATCGAACAAAGACGGGTCGGGCCTCGGGTTGGTGTTCACCACGCCAAAGGGTAGGAAGATCGTGCATTTGTTCAGGTTAGAATTCAAGGCGACGAACAACGTCACCGAATATGAGGCGGTGATCCATGCCTTACGGATAATTGTGGAAATGGGGCTGCATGAGGTTCGACTGACTAGTGACTCACAGCTGGTGATCCGGAAAATTACGGGCCAATACGCAACACACGATCCGGTGCTGCAAAAATATTGGGAGCTCGCCCAATCTTACATCAAGCAAATCCCAGATATTAAATTCCGCCACATCTGCCGAAAGGATAACAGACACTCAGACTCCCTATCATATATCGCCTCACAACTTGTATACCCGATCATCGAAGGAATACGTGTTATGAGGCTTCTTAACCCGTCTATCCCTGAAACACCAGAGGTACAGATTGAGGTGGCCGTCAGCACAGCCGAGAGATACAAAGAAGGCGACTGGAGAAAGCCAATACATAAATACTTAGTGACGGGTGAGCTGCCTAAGAGTCGGCCCGAGATGAACAAGATCAAAAGAAAATCGGGCGCATACGAGTTAAGGGAAGGGATATTATATCGGAAATCTTACCTAGGACCACTCCTACGATGCCTGAGCAGGGAAGAGGGCCATATAATCCTACACGAGCTACACTATGGGGCGGCTGGAAATCACAGCTCGGGAAGAAGTTTGTCGGTTAAGGCAAAAACAATGGGCTACTTTTGGATGTATATGAACGAGGACGCAAAGCAAATGGCGAAAGATTGCGAAGAGTGTCAACGTTTTGGGAAGAAAATCCATGCTCCCGGCGTACCGTTAAACTCAATCATAAGTCCGTGGCCCTTCGCTAAATGGGGAGTGGACATCGTCGGGCCATTACATGTAGGAACGGGGCAAAGGAAGTATTTGATCGTACACTGATTATTTTACCAAGTGGTTAGAGGCGGCACCACTAAGGCATATTCGGGACAAAGATGTCTTTAAGTTCATTTGGGAACACATCATTTGTCGCTTCGGGGTCCCTGCGGCTATCGTCTCCGATAATGGAAAGCAAATGCAAGGCGATAACATTGATCTTTTATTCAACACTTACAACATCCGCAAGAGTAAAGCAACCCCGATTTACCCCCAGTGTAATGGGCAGGCCGAGATCACAAACAAAACCATCGCCGATAACATGAAAAAGAAACTAGATGGGGAATATGGCAACTGGTGCGAGGAGATATACAATGTCCTATGGGCATACAGAACCACACGAAGAGAAGCTATGGGATTTTCTCCATTCATGCTTACCTACGGAACCGAGGCGATCCTACCAACAGAAGGGATGATTCCTACCACAAGAACCGAAGCTTGGAGGCGAAATGTGTCATCCGACCTGATCTTGGCTAAAATCGACGACTTGGAAGAAACAAGAGAAATGGCGTTACAAAAAATGGAAAATTATCAGAGGAGGTTACAACGGGAATACAACAAGCGCGTTCGACCAAGATAATTTCATCCCGGGCAGCAAGTATTGAAATTTCTGGCGGAATGGGAGCGCGACAAAAAAGGCGGAAAACTAGCACCAAAGTGGGGTGGGCCATATATAATCGAATCTAAGGCGGGCGAGGGATCATATCGACTACTGCGACTCGACGGAACAAGAGAGCTCAAACCATGGAACATCTGATTCCTGAAACTCTACCATCCTTGACAAGCGACGCGGAAAAACGGTAAGCAAACGTGTCCTCTATCTCTGTGAAACCGTGAGGGGTATGGGATAGGGCATGAGCGACTAATGGTCATTCGTACTTGGGGCAATGCCAGTGTGGAAGTGCCGAGGTGACTTACAATCGAATGGTCATTCGTACTCGGGGCAAAGCCAGTGTGGAAGTTCCGAGGTGACTTACACTCGAATGGGCATTCGTACTCGGGGCAACGCCAGTGTGGAAGTGCCGAGGTGGCTTACAGTCGCTTGGCTATTCGAACTCAGGGAAGTGGCAGTGTGCAAGTTCCGAGGTAGCCTAAGGGTTCTGGTGGTTGGAAACCAGTTCCAAAGGTTGTTTAGACATGAGGTCTACTCAGCTAGGTGGCCTACTTACATCTGAAAGGTCACCACCATCGCAAGTGGGCGTGTCCACTTGCCCGAGATCGGTTGGTCGATAACCACTCGGGATTGATGGGCCTAGAACTAGGATGACTGGTACCCTTCCACTGAATCCAAAGAGATAGTGATGAGATACCCCAATCAGGACATGGCATAGGGCCCGATGACCCTCCTTGTTGGGTGTGTTCGACAGAAATGGTTAGAACTCGATTGCGTCATGCGACTATTAGGAAAATACGAAAAGCGTCATGTGACCAAGCGAAACGGAGCATCTAATGAAAATAAAACAAACACCATCGGTGACGCAGCACCCTCATTAAAACGAACAAGCAAGGTAGCAGAAATTAAAAAGGGGAGAAGTGTTTAGAGCGATTTACAACCCGATGGAAGGGGCAACATAGTGACGCAACACCACAAAAAGAAAGTTCAAGCCTTGGGAGGAGCCGCGCCGGCCTTCCTCTGCGCGACCTCGAGCCGCTTCTTCTCCACCTAGTCCATAATGCCAGCCTGAACCTTCTGATCTAACTCTTCCGCATGGGCGACGCGTTCATCCTCGAGTTGTTGGGTAATCTGGGAAGCGTTTTCCTCAGCATCAGTTAACTTGGAGCTCAAATCGACCTCGGCCTGTTTCAATCGGCGAACCTCCAGATCCAGCTCCCGAGAGCGTTGTTGCTCGGCTACAAGATCACAAAAATAGAATGTTATTCATCGGGTGCATTTTTGCAAGAATAAAGCGCAATCTAAATCTAAAAGAGCGGCCTCAACACATCATCTAAGGGACCCCGACAGGCGGGTAACACCGACTGAAGCGACTCTACCGACTTAGACAGCTCATCCTCGGCCCTGGATAACTTCATGGTTAATTTGTTATAATGTTGCTCGTTGAACTCGTTACTAGGACAATACTTCTTATGCTCGGCCCAACCGTCCATTAACCGATTACGCGACGCTTGGAGCACTGCAAGCTGCGATCTACTCCACTCTAAATCGCCCATAACCTTATCAAATTCACTCACTCGGCCCTGTAAATCGCTATTAGCTCGCTCCACCACATCTTTATCTCTTAATATTCATCGGTGATCCTCTTGAAGGTCTCGATTCTGCAGCTGCAGAGCGTCTACCCTTTGCTCCAAACTTGTGGCTAAAGCAGCCTTTTCAGCAGCAAGGCGCTGAGAAGACCCCAAGTGAGCCCGTAAGTTATCCATCTCGGCAGGATCATAATCAAACCGGCGATGTCGTTCTAACTCGTCCTCAAGTCGTGCAATCTCCTCAGTTTGACGGTCTATTTTGTCGTCTTTGTTTGCCATTCGTTGACGAAGATTTTCCACAAGATCCTTCTCAATATCCCATTTTCTCTTCATAATCCTAAACTCCGATGTAGCATCTATACCTATACTAGATACCTCGGATAAGAAGAAGGATACCCGACTCAGGATACTAGCACGATAAACTCAATCAACACAAGTTAAAAAGGATCATATACCTTGAGCGTCGGCAAGCTTGATCTCCAGCTCATTCGCGCGACCCCTCTCATTCTGAAGTTGAAGTTGGAGAGATTCTATCAACTACTTATCTCGAAGGAGATTGGCAGCATCCAAGCGTACGCGATTCATAATCTAACACAAATAGCTTGACTCATAAGCAACACTACGAGAAAGAAATCAGAAGCGGATCATAACCATACAGAAGCGACTTGCTCACCACAGTGTCAAGTGTCAGGGCGATGTCGCCATAACGAGGCACAACATTCAACATTTCCTCATCTGTATACTTCACGAAGTTGGAGGAAGTAAGCGCACTTAAGGAGTTCATGATCGGGCCAGAGACAGTAAAGGAAGTTTCAGCACTAGAAGACGATCCCTCAGTAATCCGGGGCACACAAGGAAGCTCTACCGGTACATCGGTAACGATCTTCTCTACGACGGGCGTCTCCGAGAGCTCCTGTTGGTCGCCCATACCTTGTTCATCGCCTTTTTCGCCCGACACATTCTCTCCAAACAGCTCATCCTCATCGGAAAGATCAATGATGGGGCCCGTTTTCGGCGGTGGCTTAGCAATTTTCTTACCTCTACCAGGATTACGCCTCAGCGGAGTAGGGTCAACATCACCCGCGTCATCATCATCGTGCCTTGGGTGTTTCTGCACAAGTGTCTCGTCAGAACATGTGAAGGCAAAAAACAGGGGCAAGTACATGTACTTATAAGAAAATCATTATGTTTGTTACCTTCCCCTGGTCTTCCTCAACCCTTGTGCCAGCACCTCTTTTCCTAGACCCGATAGTTTTGGTGGAGCCGACCTGAGATTTTTAAATAAATGACTAACTGACGCCCGAAGCTAGCAAGATAAAAATCAAGAAAAGCGCATACCTTATCAGCCTTGTCATCATTAACCACCCAGAAATAATAGGGCTCGACGGGAAAAGTAGGTGACGGGAAATCACCATGAAGGATCGGACCTCGGACTAGAAGCGGAACTCGGGGATAAATCGGGTCATTAGAATGGTGGGCTCGCTTGTTGGAACCATGGCCGACTGGATCGGCATCCAGCATCATCCTTTCAACACCCTCGGGCATAGTTTTGACCCGATGAGGACTAGCAGCAAAACCAGAAAGTTCTCCTAAGGTGGAAGTACCAGCTCGATAGTTGACAAGGAAATTGGCAATGGTATACTCAGGATCGTCCTCGGGCTTGTAGGTCGATCACTCGGCAGTAGAACCACGACCATCGCGGCGATCCTTCCACTCGTTCATAATTCGGAAAGTATTGCCAGTCCATTGAGCTAAAGCACGAGAAAGCCGAATCTGGGACAAAATCTCGTAATAAAATGGGCTATCAGGGTTGTATAAGGGAAGACGAAGGCCCAGCTACAGCTGACCCAAGGTGATGACCACACAATCAGCCGATTGATCGTGCTTCTTCATATCGGTTTTCTTCAAACTACCATTTCGGCCCGAGAGAAGGGTCACTTCATAATTTTGAAGATCGTACTTCTCCTTCAACTGTTCAATGAAATCTTCGTCAGAGAGATCCTTCACCCTTTTCTCGGACCTGCACGAAATAGAAGGAGAGCTATCAGCAAAAATAGATTTTATCGCGCGATCATCATACCTAGAAGGGATTTCAAGCAAAAACAGAGAAGCAAGGGGGGGAACATCAAACTCAGAAAAAACGTCATCAACAGACCTCTTTTCAGCCATGGAAGGAGAAGAAGCCATTAACGAAGATAGTGCAGAACTCAGTTCCCAGCAAAGAAAGATGAGGCGATAGCAGCTATTGTATCGGTCGGTGAGGAGAAAACGACGAAAGAAAACCAAGAAAGCTAGGGTTTTTGGAGAAGCGCAAAACATGAAGAAACTTGGGAGAAAACCACAGTACATGAACAGAGAAATAAAGGGTAAAGAAGAATAAGGAAGAAAGGAGCGGGCTATTTAAAGAAGAAGAATTGTAACCGACGCCGACGATTACCAGTCATAAAGTGGAGTTAGTGGGACGCTGCATGGAGGGATTCACGGCATGAACAAAGACGTGGGAAGTTAGGGCGATATTCTTCCACGTGTGTCTCCCACATGAGCGGAAGAAGGGGCATAAATGTAGGTGTAAATTATACACAGATCCAGGTGGCAACATCCTAGGCATGGTACACCTAAACACGAAAAGACGCGAAGCATGGAATGAATATTAGTGGCGCGATATTTCAGGAGCCAAGTGGATCGGGCGTGATCGCTCTACAGCTGTCGGACAAGACTTGATTCAGACTTCTGACAAAGCTGACATGACGAGACGCGGTGGGACAAACGAGGTGCTATGGTCAAATGGATAAAAAAGTAGGGGACACATCGGCTAACCATAAAAGCAACGATTGAAGACGGGCGACATTCAGAAACACGCGACATCGTGTCAAGAGAGCATTGGGATATGTTGGCTCGGACGAAAGACAGGCGAAGAGCCAAGATACCTCGGCCATGTGAGGAGATAAAAGTCGGTCCGACAGTAGAACTGCTGAATTGATGTAACATGACCAACACCATATCTTGGGTGTATGGAACTTCTCCTATAAATAAAGGGACTTGTAGTCATGAAAGTTAGGTTGTAATTTTGGGAGAGGAGAAGAGAGAAACTCGAGAAATCATTAGGAAGAAGTGAGTGAGAAGTAAGTTCACCTTGTAAAGAAATCCAACTAAGATCAACACCTTTGTAACACCTTGAAGTAATAAGATTCATCATTTCACCCCCGTGGACGTAGGTAATCATACTGAACCACGTATATCTTGTGTTCATGGTTGAGTGTTTACTTTCATTTGAGAAGAGTAGTGCGTTTCTAACCTTTGGATGTAGTTTGTAGCAAAATGCATCTACATTAATCAACTTGTGTGGTTATTTAGTTTGTATTCTATAAGTTTTCTTATGTTGAGCACATGTACGGTTAAGGTAGTCATATCTTATGATAATCTTAGTCAGGGTTCCATAATCTCTTATGTTGAGACTAAATGAACTAAATCAATCACCTAGTATGGTTATTTAGTTAGCACTCCGTAAGTTCTTCTCATGTTGAGCATATTGACCAGGATGGTTATTTTTATGATTAACTTAGTCATTGTTCCATAGATATTCTTATGTATAGTGTGGCCAATTAAATTGATTACTCTTGTAGTTAGTTTGGTTGAGTATGACAATTAGATTATTTGCAAGTTTTCTTGTGATCAATCTAATTGATTTTTTAAGTCTCCATAAGTTTACTTGTGTTGAGCATATTTAGTCAAATTAATCTTGGTTCGCTTTGGTCAATTTGATTGAATATTTCTTGTTGGATTCCATATTCATACTTGTATGCAATTTGTTGAGTCTAAAGAAATCCTCCTTTTCTTTTGAAATTAAGGTCGCTCTTGTTGTTCCTTAGGGAATGACATATTATAGGGGTTATCTTTGTAGATTAGGCAAAACGATTTGCTGGTTTTTATGAAATTGCGGAGACGACTGTGCGGAGGAGACTCCTTGAACCGAGCAAAATGTTCAACCTCACACAGATGCACTGCAAGAAGGGAGTGCTTTGAATTCGAGAGATCAATATGTAGTACTCCGGCCTAAACCAAGACAATGGCCATTCCAGAGCAAATTCGGTCACAAGAGAGGATGGGTCGATTTGTAGGAGGGAAGCTAAGAAATGTGTGGAATCAATGGTAATCAAAGATTGTAGGTGTGTTGTGAATTCTGAATATGATAAGTTCTGAATGATTGAAATTTCTCAGTAGAGAGTAATTACTCAATTGATGAGTTGATGATCCTGTGATGTCAATGAGACGTGAGATTCTCGTCGTTGTTGACGTTGTTGTTTCAATCATGATTCAGAAACTTATTTATATTGCTGGAATTGTAGACATCGTGATCCCGTGAAGTGTGACAGTTGATGGAATCAAAGAGTGGAGAGATGGAAATAGTGTTTGAAACCAATTGCTCATCATGCAGAGACTTGGTTGATTTTCCACCCACTACTTTGTTAACTCCTTCAACTGCTTGCAGGACTTGCTCACATTCCATAGTTTGTTTGAACACACGTGCCGTAGACCTCCAGACCAAAACCCTAGTTGATATCCCCCCAAGTGACATGATTGACGTCTCGTGTCTAGTTTAGTCAGTTGCTGACATCGTGAAATCATGGGACGATGAGTCCATGTAATTACTGAGTTGAACATGATTTTGTAAAAATGTTCCGAAACTCATGGATTGAACGTGGGCATGATCCTCACGTTGATAGTTGAGGCGAGCAAGTATTGCTCATTCTATGATTTGCTGAATATTGATAGTTGAACCAATATTCTCTGTTTTGAGCAAGTATTGCTTATCTGAGCAAGTGTTTCTCATCTGATGAATTATTGGCAGCGTGACCAAAATAAAATATTAATTAAAATACTGGTAGTTGAACCGAGTATAATTAATAAGAATATTGATCATGAGATCGTCATAAAGTTATTAGTGTTTGAATCTGAAATTATAATCCTTGGACTCAGAAGCCCTAATTTGATCAATTGATGACAACTTCATGGTTTGTTAGGAATTGAACCATGGAACGAAAGAAGGATTAGTTTCATGAGATGGTTGGTCAATCATGTAACACCCATATGCTCATGTGAGCAAACACCAAGATCTCTTGAAGAGTTGGTGACTTGTTGATTGAAAGAATGATTAAATGCTGGTTTAATCATGTATTCAAATTCCTGTTGGGTTCAGCATTAGGTGATAAGACTTAATTAATTATTAAGAAGTGGAAGACCGACCAAGGGGTCATGAAACCGGCCCTGGGTGGTCACAGTATCAAGTGTTGACAGTTCCATGAAGTTCCAAGTCGTTTGGAAGAGTTTTGGACCTAATACGTG
The DNA here is from genome assembly GCA_023529315.1 of Papaver bracteatum. NCBI lineage: Eukaryota > Viridiplantae > Streptophyta > Magnoliopsida > Ranunculales > Papaveraceae > Papaver > Papaver bracteatum. The sequence continues at coordinate 2,301,570 of JAJJWX010000433.1, forward strand.
CAATTGTGAAAATTAGGTCAAATTGTGAACATATGTAAGACCGGCTCATTGAGAGCCAAGGATCCAACCTTGTTCGGTCAAGGTAACATGCTCATGTCCCCAAAGAGTTCATATCTTAGTTCTGAGAATTTTGATATTTTCGGATGTGCGTTTGAGCCATCATTTTAGAAAATATGAAGAAACCAGGTTTTTTTTATAAAATCGTCAAAACTTCATGAGATGAAGGAAAATAATGAAAAAGTGAAGGAATCATGAAGTGTGGGACCATCCATGGCTGGAAGTCCAAGGGAGCCAATCCACACGGTTTTCCAAAATTTTATAATATTTTCATGATTTTAGGGAAATATGATAAAATCAAGGAGTTTTGCTAAAATTAAAGAATTTTTGTTCAAATCAAGGAGTTTCCATGAGATGAAGGAAACATATAAAATAATAATAATAAAACAAGGGACGTGTAGGCGTGTGGGATCGTCTTGGAGCATGGTTGGCCGGCCAGGGCCCGGTCCCGTGCGTTTTCCCTAATTTTATGTGTTATTTCACAATTTAAAGGAAATTTCATAATTTGAAGGAAATATCATGAAATCAAGGAATTTCATGGGATTATGAAAACATGAAAAATATAATAACAATAAAAATGGACGTGTGAAGCCATCTAGGATTTGACCGACTGGCTATGGCCTGTGCACACGGGTTTTCCTAATTTTATATTATTTTTCATGGGACCAAGGAAATATCATGAGATTAAGGAGTTTTCATGAAATTAGGGAAATAATAATAAAATAATAAGGAATCATGAGGTGTGGGGCCGGATGGGACCAAGGCATGGCCGGTTGTCCAATGGTCACGCCCCACAATATTCTTCCCTAATTTTATATTATTCCTTTGGTGTGAAAGAAACACCATGAAGCTAAGGAGTTTCCTCAAAACGAAGGATATTTGTTCAAATGAAAGAATTTTCCTGAACTTAAGGAAAATAACAAAATATGATAAAAATATGAAACTGGCGTGGGATTGACCACGGCATGGTCGGCCGGTCAGTGGCCCCATGCTCCCAGCGCCTTGGTCAATTTTTAATTGTTTATTATTTTCTTTCCTATTTTGCATAGGTTCATCGTCTCGTCGTATTTTGAAATACTCGTTCGTGCAGTGATTGTTAATGCATCGTCGTTGAGTACACTTTCGCCATTTAAATCGGGCTTACTCAGAGGTAGCTCAGACGCTTCTGCGTCACATATTTATTACTAACCCATGGATTTCTACTGGGAAGAACCATGGTTTGCAGTAAAGAAATATCCGCGAAAATATTTGAATATTTTCGGAAATTATGTGGATGAATCCAAGAATTTAGGAATAATTAACTTATGGATCTATACTAGCAGAGCAAGCTGTCTAGGAGCCGTCCATCTCGTGATACTATATAGAAATAATTACTGAAGTGTTCAGTATTCATGAGATATGTTGTTGTCTAGCCGTGAGACCACATATCTACATGTACTCTGAGAGAAAGTATTCTCAATCAGAGGATTCGATGAGAGACCCGTGTCTCAATACATATATGTCATTGTCCATCCGAGAGACTACATATCTGCATGTACTCTGAGAGAAAGTATTCTCAGTCAGAGGATTCGATGAGAGACCCGTGTCTCAATACTCGCATCTGATTGCTGGATCAGAAGTTCATATAGTTATGGGTTTACGATTTTAGCCTTCGTCAAAAATCCACCATCTACATTAAGTCCCCTGCTTAGTGAGGAAAGTTGTGTTCCTCAGTCAGCATTGAATGGTGATTTTCCGGTCATAAACAATATAAGTAATTGAACTTAGTCGTAAGTTAAGATGTTACCAGATTTCGATCGTACGAGCATACCATGACTTGAATGAAGATTCCAGTGACATGCTAGAGAATATTTTGATGAGCATAAATTGGTGTTGAACCGCTGATTTGGACGACGGGTCCTTGGTCGTTTAGGATTCGCGGGCAGGGCCCAATAAGGAAATCCTTAGAAAATTAGGTTTTGGAAATAAAAATTAATATAAAAGGAATTGTTCCTTTTTTTTTTTAATTTTCCCACGACCAGAATTTTCATCATCTCTTCATCACCTTCACGCCAGCAGCAAGGGGAGAAAAAATTCGCCGGACCACCAGCGTCGCCGCCGTCCGGCTATTTTCCGCCGGCGCCGACCAGGTGAGCGTCCAAACTCTTTTTTTTTTTTTTTTTTTTTTTTTTGATGTTTGCTGAGTTCATGTGAGTTTCATGATTTGATCATGTTGAAGTTATATACATGTGCATATATGAGTGTGGGTTTCATCGAAAACCCTCGTTTTTGAAAACGTATGTTCGTTTGATCGTTAGTTTTTGAAAACTAATAATAATCCCTGATTTAGGAGAGATTTTTTCTTCATATATGAATATTTAGGTTCAGTAATAAAACTATGTTTATGAGCTTTCATGTGAGCCAAATTTTTATCATGAAAAGATGAATTTTTGCAAAACCGAAATAAACCCTTCGTTTTAAAGAATGACGATGATACGAAGGGGGGTTTTTCTTCTTTATACATATATGAACTTGTGTCCAGTGATAAAATTTTGTTTATGAGCTTTCATGTAAACCAAAACTTTATTATCTTATAATGTGTACTAGAATTTGGCAATTTGGCCCGTGCCATAACGGCACAACCACGAAAATAAGTGAATTTTTTTATTTTGACAGGTGTTATTTATTTGTTGTTACTATTTAAAGTGATAATTGTTCTTCTTCATACATTTTAGTTATTATTTTTTCTTCTGTACTTGACCGAGCTTATTTTTTCTTTTGTATTTGACCGAGCTTATTTTAACACCTAAAAAATCAAGCACAACTTGTAAAATATAATGTTATTTGTTTCATAACGACATCGAATAAACATTGCACACTACTATATTGACTAATTGTGATACCACCACCAGAACCACCCATTATAACTACCTTTTTCACCAGCAACACGGGCTCCATGCAACTCCACTCACAAACATCACCCTGATCACCCTGAATATCTATTGATGTTATTATTAACATAGTTGTTATCTATTGAGTGGGAGTATATATATTCATTTAGATAATTAATAAGACATTTATCATGAGAGATTAATAAAATATTTATTATGAGAAATTAATGAGATAATAATGATGTGCACAGATTAAGACCGTTATATATGAATTTCTAATTTTCAATCATAGACGTCACCTAAAAACACTTACTTAAACAACCATTGATTTATCTTGAGGATGATACTAAAAACAATTGATAAATTAAGGCACTAAAGATTTCGAGGATGATACCAAATCATCAAGTAAATAAGGTTGAGCGAAGCATGATCTTGGATTTAATTTCTTTTGTCTCTTTAGTCTATCTCTAATTTCCAAATTTATTTCTGATTTAGGTTTTCCCAAAAGTGGGGAACTAAAGTTTTTGAATCCACTCCTCCTTCTAGATTTGAGTGAGAGAATCAATTGTTTAGTTTTATGAGAATGTAGGTTTATTATTTTTATTCTATCAAATTTCTTCACTTTGCTTTTGATTTTTGGGATGGGAAAAAGAGAATATGTAATGCATTATTTCCCAATTAAAGCGTGTATTCATGGGATCGACCACAAACGTGGATTTATCAATTGGGAGGGCAAATCAAGATCTCTCTTTATGTTGACTAAATTAGTTAAACTTTGTTTTATAATACAGAATAAAGAAACATGAAAAAAATATCACCTAGCTATGATATAACTCGTGTCATAACCTTGCGACTTAGTAATAAGTTAATTTATTGTGTACTGATTTTGATTCGTTCCGTTCGTTTGCAGTTATTATTTTAATTGTCATGTATTTTTACCGAGCTTATGTTATCATTAAGACGATCAACCACATTTTATATTCTTTATAAGGTTAACCAATTTGTGGAGAAACATTATTAACAAAATATATTACTTTCACCAACACCCACCACATCCAAAATATCACTTGATACCACTTCTTTCTCTCACATCACTGTTTCTTCCACCCCAACCACTGGACGTGCTTTTTAGTTTTTAATCACAGACATCATGAGAAAAGTTTATATTGAATAAATTTAAGTCGTCAATTAATTTATTCCACTATTTTTTTTATTCCATTGGTTTTGTTTTTATTAAATTCTCTTTTATATTGTAATCAATTTTAATTAACTCTAAAAGTTATGATTTATCTGATTGGGTATTATTTGGGTGATCCAGCGGTATATGATGATATTTCCTTATGATTTGGTATCATCCACGAAATATTTGGTTTTTTTTCCCTTACCAATCGTGCGAAAAATAGCTAACTGTATCTTTCATAATATAATGTTGTGCGTTTGTAAAGACAAAAAAATATAATTGTTCACTATTATTCACCAACACCCACCAACATTAAAAACAGCCATCCAGACTATTATTTACTAATAAAAATATGTATTTAGTAGATTAATTAAGGGGATATTTATGATGAAAAATTAATTAATAATTTATTACGAGAAACTAATGGGATACTACTTAATAAAACATTTATAATAGTTTGGTTGAACAAACCAAGACCGTGGATTTATCTTCTTCCTAGACAGATTTTGGCCACTACTTACATAGCCTTTAGTTCAACGTAGATTTATCTAGCACTTAACTCGTGCTGAAACGGCATGGGCACAATTTTTATCTAGATATTAAATTTAATATTTGTTAATTATCGAGTTTACTCTCCTTATCATTACAAAAATGAAGACAAAACCAATATGTATTTTTACTCTTCAGTCCACAAATATTTTATCATGTACTCATATATGATTCATTTCCAGTATGCTTGATATTTTGACATTCTCCTAAATAATGTTTATTCTTGCCCTATTTCACAACAAAACCAACGATATGTTTATTCTTTGATATAAATAATGTTTATTCATTGATATAAATAATGTTTATTCTTTGATATGTTTTATAGTTTGCAAAGACAAAAACATATTATCGATCATTTGAAATGGTATTTCCCTTCTACATCTCCCTTATTTTAGTGACTGTGCAAAACCAAAACATCGAACTATGTAGAATAAAACAAAATACATCACTCAAACTCATTCTTCCTCTAAATAATTGTGTCCCATCAGCTCAAAATCCTTGTTTATTTTGTCCAATTCTAAAATGGTCCAAAAACATTAAAACTCTGAATGGACTCTACAGTACATATTACATCGTATGTTCTTATATTTGAATAACACAAATAAATACGAATTCATTTATCTAAGCCACTATATCATAAAACGTTGAGACATTTCAGATGGAAACCCATTCGACTCAGAAAAGATATATCTCCAATTCTTGAAAACTCACAGACAGTCTACATCATTGATTTTCTAAATGTGAGCAATTTCAGATGGCAACCCACCACCAAAACCACTAATTACCACTACCTTTTCCACCACCATCACTATTGTCACCGGCTCCATGCATCTCCAATCTCAAACACCACATAGGTCATCCCTAATTTCTATGTATATGATTATTAATAAATTTATCATTTATTTAATTAAAATATATTTAGAAAAATGTAATGGATTGAAAAAAAAATTAAAAGTTATTATGATTCTTTATTAATTTTTTTATTATTTATCTAATGAAAGTATATTTATTAAGATAATTATAAGACTATTTAAAAAAAATGTAATGGGTTGAAAAGAATTTTAAAAGTTATTATGATTCTTTATTAACAAATTTATTATTTATCTAATGATAAGTATATTTATTAAGATATTTATAAGACATTTATGATAAGAGATTAATAAAGTATTTATTTTAATAAATTAATGATTCAATAATGATATGAACAACCAGAGCCATGGATTTAGCTTTGCTAAGAATGAATCCTGGCCGCTTTTTATCTTGCCTAAGTTGTCCAAACTATGCTTTATAAGGGAGATGTTTTCACAAAATTGAAATAAACCTTCGTTTCAAAGACGTATGACGATACGAAGGAAAATATTTTTTATAAAACCATGATATGTTCATGGATTTTTTTTTTTAAACCGTGGAGTGTCCACAAGGTTTATTTTTGTGAGCCTTGCTCACGTTGAATTTTTATTTATTTATTTACGTGAGAAAATAAAATATTTTCTTTAAAATCAAAACTTGAGTTTTATGTAATACTACTTAGAAATAAACAATTATTTATGATGAAATAATGTTTCAGTTTTCATGATTCCATGGTGAATGTTCACACAGTAGAAATATTCATGATTTTATGAAAATCTGAGTTTTGTTTGTCTTCTATAGGTTTCGAAGAAACGAACGATATTGAATTGTTAACTCTAGCATTACTCTCACTACTGTTAGTGGAAGTGTAAAAGGTAAGAGTTAAGAACTACTATTTTTGCCGATGGATTTGTTTGCATGTTGGTAATCTTTTGTGCTTCCGATTCCAGAAAATGTCCGACAACAACAATTACTCTTCTTCCTCTAGCTCTTCTGATGAGGATTCCAAAGTTCTTGTATCGAAGTCTAAGGCTTCTCAGGGTGAGGGGCCGAAGTCTGGCGTACCCTTGAATGAGAGGAGGGTTACTTTCGATGAACTCAGGAAAAGAAAAGCTGAGGATGATGCAAAACAGGCTCGGCGTGAAAAGGATCGAAACAAGATCAAAATACAAAGGACTGAGGAGAAACGTCAATTCTTGGATGAGAGGCCTGCTGATTCTTATGCTGATGATTCCGAAGAAGACATAAGGGAGGTACCTGGGACTTGGTCTGATCGATGTGAAAGAGAGTACCAAAGGACTATGAAGCAAATTGGAGCTGAATCGGAAGAAGATTCGGATTCAGATGATGATCTTGAAGCTCGTCTGAACCCCATCACCGCTGATTCTGATTCTGATTCTGATGAGGAGGAGGATAGTGATGACAACTCTGATGACTCAGACAATGAGAAGGATAGTGATGACGAATCTGACGAATAGCTTTATTTCCGTCTTCTTTTCTTTGTGAAACATTTGAATGTTCCTTAGGCTTCGTAGTAGATATTTCTTCGATGATTTGAACAATTTTTCTCCTGATTTAGAATTTTCCTTGAATGAGAAAACCCTTTTATTAATGTTGATTCTTCTTGGATTGAATAAGCGAACCAATGTTCGTGCCCTGAAATTCATCATAACCTTTGACTCGTCTTAGTGATTCCCGTTTGCAGAAAGTATCGAGATACGTGTTGCATGGGCTGAGAGAATACGTGTTACACCCGAATTTGTGTAATCCTGACCGTATGCGTCAGTCCCCAGTTGTTTTCTCCGCATCTCCAGTGTCATCCTTGCTGAAATATTAGGGTTTCAGTACAACCCGCAACTGAATTGACTATCCACAGAAGATAAACCTTCACCGTGTCTAACATATATCTTCAAGACTTCGAGTCTATCGTCTAAAAAAATATTTCTTTTATTCCTGAGTTATTTTTATCGTGCAGATAATTCTTGATCATACCTTGTTGCCGCCATGTCAAGCAATGGTATCTCTTATCAAGATGATACTCAGTCTAAGGGTGAAATAGCAGCATCCATCTTAGTAAGTTGCATCTCTTTTCATATTTTCCCGACCAATATAGAGATTTGATCATTAAGCAAACGACTTATTGCAGGATAATCAGAAGAACACTTCTTCTCGGCCCAAGCGAACTGTTAGAGCTCCTATCTGGTATAGGTCATCTCGTGCTGAGGTTGAATTATCTGTGAGTAATCTTATAACTCTTGAGATTATATTGTGCTCTTATTGGAATTAAATACTCCTTCGTTTCATTGCAGGCGGATGTTCGCGTCGTTGTCGATGCCAGAAGAAGGAGCGGAAAGTCTGTGACTGTAGTCGAGGTTGAAGATAGCACCGACCGAGTCGGTGAAGATTTTGTAGAGTCTGTAGGGACAGGAGACCGTGTTCATGCCCGAGAATATCCTACAGCAGGACTCCCATTTAAAGCCCCTTTGATCAATACTTTCCAGGACAATGAATTGGTTGGCGGTTTCGGCGTTCCCAAATGTCATGCGCCTTTGTATACTAAGATATGGAAGAAGTATGGCCATATTGCCACTACAGAGGTATGGAAAGGCTTTCCTCCAACTCTCTTAACCACGGTAGCTGGAATGTTGCCAATTATTGAGGAAATGAACCAAATGCCCTTGCGAGATGTCAAAATCCATGAGCTGCATGAATGGGATGAGATGATTTCAAACTATGAGACATTGCGATTTAAGGTGAGCTGGCTCAGTCGTCAACTTGAGATAATCAAGAATCATAAGGCTGCTGATGCAATTTTCGTGCACACTTCTTTATTGGCGGAGGAGAAGATACTGGTTCTAGAATCTTCTAGGGTCGAGAAGGCAGTTGAGGATTTGAAGTTAAAGACTCGGATCTTTCAGAACAAATTTGACAAAGTTTCTTATAGGGATTATCCACTACTAGATGGTTTGCTCTGAGTGAGCATTTATGATTGTTGTTTTGAATTGATTTAAGTTTCTGGTTAGGTGGAATAATTGATCATGGTACGAATGAATTTTGTTCATTTATGAAATGTTTAATGAACAAAGGAGAATTTGAATTCTCTTTGGAGGAATGGAAATTACATTTTTTTAAATGCTTGCAATGATGAAATGATGAATAGGCAGTTGTTTTATATGGATCAGGCGTAATATGCTTTGATCCATTTTCCATTGATTATATTTCCTTCCACTCCTCCGTCAATCTTTAAGATTTTGTAATATCCGTTGGATACTGCTTTGGTGACTACATATGGTCCTTCCCATTTCGGAGAGAACTTGTGAGCAGACATGTCTTGTTGAATGTGCTTTACTGTCTTTAATACCATATCTCCTACTTGAAATGTTCGAGGTCTTACCATTTGGTTGTAGGCTCTGGAGATTCTTTTCTTGTAGGTTTCTACATATTTTTCCACCTTAGCCCGCTTTGACTCGAGCATGTCCAGTTCAGCAACTCTTGATTTGGACACTTCGGCTTCATCCCATTGCACTCCACTGGATGTTGCGATCCTTGCTGAAGGAATTTTGATTTCTGCCGGTAGTATGGCATCAGCCCCATAGACAAGAGAATATAGTGAAGTCCCGATCGAGCTCCTTGGCGCGGTTCGATAAGCCCATAAAGCCATAGGAAATTGTTCATGCCAGGTTCGGGGATTATCATGAATTGTTCGACTGAGAATACATATCAAAGTTTTGTTGGTGCTCTCTGCTTGCCTGTTCCCTTGAGGATAGTTTGGTGTAGAGAAAACTTGTTTGATACCGTATTCCTCGAGCACTTCTATCACGTGCTTGTTGGAAAAATGGGTTCCATTATCGGTAACAATATGTTTGGGAACACCGAATCTGCATATTATGTACTATTTAATGAAGGTTGCAATCGTGATTCCAGTGGTGCTTCGAAGAGGAATGACTTCAACCCATTTGGTGAAATATTCGGTTACAGTGATGATGTATTCATGCTGCTTCAAAGATGCTGGATTCATTTTCCCGATGATATCCAGTCCCCAGCTATAAAATGGACATGGACTATCCACAAAATTCAATGGAAGACAAGGAGTGTGAATGAGATTACCATGGACTTGGCATTGATGACATCTTTGAACGTGCGCAGCTGCATCATCTTCCATGGTCGACCAGTAATATTTCTCATGAATCTGGAGAAATAATTTCCTCTTTCTTTGATGCTCTCCATCGTGCATCTCCTTCAGGATTGTTGGGATCTCATGCTCAGCTAAGCATCTCAGCAGGTTTCCACCAAAACTTCTGCGATATAAGATCCCATCGAGAAAAACAAATATCTTAGCTCTCTGAATGAGCTTGATTGTTTCTTTCTTTTCCAGCGGTAACTCGTTGTCCCGAAGGTACTTGATGTAGGGTTCCCTCCAGTCCCCAGTTTGATGGGCTGTTAGAGCTTCCAAGTGATGAGGAGGCGTCTGACAGTCGGGACATGACTTTTGCAGAGTTCTTGATTGAACCTCCATGGAAGGCCAATAGTATCCCATTCTTTGAAGCTTTCGGTAAAGTGTTACCACCAGCGTCTGTCCACAGGTTTCTTCATGTACGCGCTTGAGTTGTTTGTCCGCTTCGTCAGGTCCAAGGCATCGTGATAAAGACCCATCAGAGTTTCGATAGTATAAAGCTCCATGAAGTAGAAAATAATTACTCAATTCCTTGAGACTGATTTTCCCTTCTGAAAGAGAACTGCTCAATTCATGAATAATAGGTGCTCGCCAATCATCTGCTTGGATGTATTCGACTTGAGCAATCCAGGTAGATGGCACAGTATGCATTTGTACATTGATGTTCTTCTCTGCTACTTCAAATTGCAGCTTAGAAGCGAGAGTTGCCAGGCAGTCGGCGTGTCTATTGTGAGTCCGTCCAGCATGGACAATCGTTGCATCAGCGAAATAAGTTAACATCCGTTAAGCTTCGGTTATGAATAGAGCAAGCATGATTTCTTTAAGAGAGTATGTTCCATTCATTTGATTGACCAGTAGCTTTGAATCTCCCCTTATCTCTAGGTATTTTGCTCCTGCTTGCTTAGCTAGAGACAATCCCAGCAAGAAGGCTTCATATTCTGCTGAATTATTGGTGCAGTGAAAATCCAACTTGAATGAATGTGAGAAAACCTCGCCAGATGAAGAGACTAGTAATATGACTGCTCCTCTAGTGTCATTTCTAGGGGTGGCGGAACCGTCAAAGTATAGAATCCATGTCTCTTCTTTGATGACTAAGATATCTGAAAACTCACCTGGTACGTCTTCATGTAACACTTTTGCATCGTCTCCTGGAAAAGCAGCGAGTAAGTCTGCCACTGCTTGGCCCTTGATTGCTTTGAGAGGTGTACATGCTATGTCAAATTCTGACATCTGGAGTAGCCACTTTGCTGGTCTTCCTATCAAGGCTGGCTTTGATAGTAGAAACTTTATATGGTCAGCCTTGGAAACGAGCAAGACTCTGTTAGACAGTAAGTAGTGTCTGAATTTATGAATTGCATGTACCAATGCCAGGCACGCTCTCTCAACTTTTGGGTATCGGAGTTGAGCATCCCGCATTGTACGACTGTAGTAGTAGATTGGTCGTTCGATGCCTTCATCATCTTCTTGAGCAAGGAGTGCTCCAATAGCAACATCACAAGAAGTCGTCTAGAGTATCAATGGTCTTCCTTGCACCGGTGACTTCATGACAGCAGGTGATAGCAGCATCTATTGTATTTTCTGCAATGCTTCTTTTTGTACAGTAGTCCATGTAAAACTGGCTCCTTTATTCAATAGAGGGGTGAATGAAGCAATGAGCTGAGCTAATCCAGGGATGAAACGCCAAATATAGTTTACCTTTCCCATGAAACTTTGGAGTTCTTTCACGGTGCGGGGAGGAGGCATGGTAGTAATAGCTTTCGTCTTGTCCGGATCGACTTTGAATCCTTCTGCTATGACCAGGAAACCTAGAAACTTTCCGGAGGAAACACCAAAAGCGCATTTCAGAGGGTTAATCTTTAGTTTGTATTCTCGACATCTTTCAAAAACTTGCCTTAGAACTTGGAAGTGAGATGTTCGAGTCTTCGATTTGACCACGACATCATCGACATAGTCTTCCATTTTCTTGTGCATCATGTCATGGAATATGGTAGTCATGGCTCGTTGATATGTGGCACCGGCATTCTTTAATCCGAAAGGCATCACTGTGTAGTGGAAGTTCCCGATAGGAGTACGGAATGCAGTCTTGTTGGCATCATGTTCGTACATCTTGATCTGGTTGTATCCACTGTATCCATCCATGAATGAGAACATACCATGACCGTTGGTTGCATCTACGAGCATATCAATGTTGGGTAGGGGAAAGTCATCCTTCGAACAACATTTTTTCAGATTTCTGAAATCAACACAGCATCTGATTTGACCATTTTTCTTTTTGACAGGAACAACGTTCGCCATCCATGTTGGATGTTGAATAGGTTTGATGAACCCTGCTGCTAATAGTTTCTGAATCTCGACCTTGATTTGTTCTTCGACTTCGTGTCTGAACTGTCTAAGCGGTTGTTTGACAGCTTTGGAGCCAGGAGTGATGTGCAAATGATGAGTAACCAATTTGTCGTCTAGACCAGGAATTTCTTCGTACGCCCATGCGAAGACATATTGATACTCTTTAAGTAGTGCTATTAACTCTATTCGTTCTACTGGTGACAGTGCTGAGCTAATTAGAATAGGCCTTGGATCATCCTCCGTTCCGATGTTGATCGTTTCGAGATCATCAGTGGTGGAGTCAGTGTCGTCTTGTAATTGTCGAGGAGTATCTTGAACCTATTCTTCGAGTGATGATTCACTCTGACATGATTCTTTGGGGTGGGGAGACTCTTCGTCGTTCTCCCATGATAATTGCTAATCCTTGTGCCGGTAAATGATTCTAACCTCTGCATCATGACTGCTTATGAAATTAGATCCCTGAGTTGAGATCTGATCCTTGCGACGTTTAATTGGAGTGGCAGGTGGCTTAACTGATTTGATGTTTGAGGATGACGGCTCGTTTGCATCTTTTTCGACGGAGTCCCAACTTGGGAGTGGAGCACTGTAAATATTGTTTGGAGGTTCAGGGATGTTCTTCTGCAACTCAAGGAATTCTGCATCATAGACCGGGGCGTAAGGAGATGATGAAGCCGTAATACGAATAATTTTGTTATTGATTAGAGCTTTCATGCATTGATGGTACGTCGAAGGAACCACCTTGTTATCATGGATCCATGACCGTCCGAGTATCATGTGATAGTCAGGCTCTTGTTCAATCATGTGGAACTTGGCTTTTGATTGAATATGCCCCACCTTCAGGTCTATATATGCATATCCATATGTATGGATCTGGCTTCCTTCAAAACCCGTCATCAAGATGGGATGACGAATGATTTTATTTCGTGGAAACTTGGACACTCATAGTGACAATATTTGTAGAGGCGCCTGTATCAAAGAGAGCTCTCTTGAACTTAGAGTCTTTGATAAAACCGGTTGCGTACAAGGATCGATTATGTCCTTCGTCTGCTATGCGGTCCTCTTCTCCAAGTTGATGTTGTTGATCGAGTTCTCAGTCATCATGAACGTTTCTTCAACTACTGGAGATAAGGAAGCTAATGGTACCTCAGATGATATCTGGTTGAGTGCAACAAACGTGTATGTTCGTTGCTTCCTGGAAAAGTGTAAGAGTTTGAATAAGCCTTCAACTAGTTATGCAACCTCCTGGTCCCCCGGCTTCTCATAAGTAGTGAAACTTTTGCTTTGAGGACCATCGTGTGACGAGTCAGTCCCCGATGCTGGGTCTTCTGAAGCGGAGATTCTGCCTAACTCGGATGTGAGTTTGATGAGGAAATCAAGTATGTGGCTCATTGTATCCTTCATCAGATCCTTGTTTCTGGTATGGATCTCTTGAACTCGTGCCAACTCAGTTAGAGTTGGGATTTCCCTATTTTCTGCACTGTTGGACGTAGCGTTGGAAGAAGGAATATCACCGTTTGGGAGATTTTGCATTGAGCTTGGAGTAGTCGAATTAATCCTAAGACCAACCATCTTTGTGAGAATTAGAATTGCAACCGAGAGAATGATATCCCACTGTGGTCGCCAATCTGTAGATGGGGCAAAACGATTTGTTGGTTTTTATGGAATTGAGGAGACGACTGTGCGGAGGAGACTCCTTGAACCGAGCGAAATGTTCAATCTCAGACAGATGCACTTCAAGAAGGGAGTGCTTTGACTTCAAGAGATCAATCTGTAGTACTCCGGCCTAAACCAAGACAATGGCCGTTCCAGAGTAAATTCGGTCACAAGAGAGGATGGGTCGATCTGTAGGAGGGAAGCTGAGAAATGTGTAGAATCAATGGTAATCAAATATTGTAGGTGTGTTGTGAATTCTGAATATGATAAGTTCTGAATGATTGAAATTGCTCAGTTGAGAGTAATTACTCAATTGAGCAGTTGATGATCCTGTGATGTCAATGAGACGTGAGATTCTCGTCGTTGTTGTTTCAATTATGATTCAGAGACTTATTTATATTGCTGGAATTGTAGACACCATGATCCCGTGAAGTATGACAGTTGATGGAACCAAAGAGTGGAGAGATGGAAATAGTGTTTGAAACTAGTTGCTCATCGTGCAAAGACTTGGTTGATTTTTCACCCACTACTTTGTTAACTCCTTCAACTGCTTACACGACTTTCTCACATTCCATCGTTTGTTTGAACACACATGCCGTAGACCGCCAGACCAAAACCCTAGTTGATATCCCCCCAAGTGACACGATTGACATCTCGTGGCTAGTTTAGTCAGTTGCTGACTTCGTGAAATCATGGGACGATGAGTCCATGTAGTTACTGAGTTGAACATGATTTTGTAAAAATGTTCTGAAACTCATGGATTGAACGTGGGCATGATCCTCATGTTGATAGTTGAGGCGAGCAAGTATTTCTCATTCGATGATTTGCTGAATATTGATAGTTGAACCAATATTCTCTGTTTTGAGCAAGTATTGCTTATCTGAGCAAGTGTTGCTCATCTGATGAATTATTGGCAGCGTGACCAAAATAAAATATTAATTAAAATACTGGTAGTTGAACCGAGTATAATTAATAAGAATATTGATCATGAGATCGTCATAAAGTTATTAGTGTTTGAATCTGAAATTATAATCCTTGGACTCAGAAGCCCTAATTTGATCAATTGATGACAACTTCATGGTTTGTTAGGAATTGAACCATGGAACGAAAGAAGGATTAGTTTGATGAGATGGTTGGTCAATCATGTAACACCCATATTCTCACGTGATCAAACACCAAGATCTCTTGAAGAGTTGGTGACTTGTTGATTGAAAGAATGATTAAATGCTGGTTTAATCATGTATTCAAATTCCTGTTGGGTTCAACATTAGGTGATAAGATATAATTAATTATTAGGAAGTGGAAGACCGACCAAGGGGTCATGAAACCGGTCCTGGGTGGTCACAGGATCAAGTGTTGACAGTTCCATGAAGTTCCAAGTCGTTTGGAAGAGTTTTGGACCTAATACGTGCAATTGTGAAAATTAGGTCAAATTTTGAACATATGTAAGACCGGCTCATTGAGAGCCAAAGAGCCAACCTTGGTCGGTCAAGGTAACATTCTCATGTCCCCAAAGCGTTCGTATCTCAGTTCTGAGAATTTTGATATTTTCGGATGTGCGTTTGAGCTATCATTTTAGAAAATATGAAGAAACCAGGGTTTTTTGATAAAACCGTCAAAACTTCATGAGATTAAGGAAAATAATGAAAAAGTGAAGGAATCATGAAGTGTGGTACCGTCCATGGCCAAGGCATCCAATCCACACGGTTTTCCAAAATTTTATAATATTTTCATGATTTTAGGGAAATATGATAAAATCAAGGAGTTTTGCTAAAATTAAAGAGTTTGTGTTCAAATCAAGGAGTTTCCATGAGATGAAGGAAACATAAAAAATAATAATAATAAAACAAGGGACGTGTGGGACTGGCTTGGAGCATGGTTGGCCGGCCAGGGCCCGGTCCCATGCGTTTTCCCTAATTTTATGTATTATTTCACAATTTAAAGGAAATTTCATAATTTGAAGGAAATATCATGAAATCAAGGAATTTCATGGAATTATGAAAACATGAAAAATATAATAAAAATAAAAAGGGACGTGTAAATACATCTAGGGTTTGACCGACCGGCTATGGCCCGTGCACACGGGTTTTCCTAATTTTATATTATTTTTCATGGGACCAAGGAAATATCACGAGATTAAGGAGTTTTCATGAAATTAGGGAAATAATAATAAAATAATGAGGAATCACGAGGTGTGGGGCCGACTGGGACCAAGTCATGGCCGGTTGGCCAATGGTCATGCCCCACAATATTTTTCCCTAATTTTATATTATTTCTTTGGTGTGAAAGAAACACCATGAAGCTGAGGAGTTTCCTCAAAACGAAGGATATTTGGTCAAATGAAAGAATTTTCATGAACTTAAGGAAAATAACAAAATATGATAAAAATATGAAACTGGTGTGGGATTGACCACGACACGGACGGCTAGTCAGTGGGCCCATGCTCCCAGCACCTTGGTCATTTTTTAATTGTTTATTATTTTCTTTCCTATTTTGCATAGGTTCATCATCTCGTCGTATTTTGAAATACTCGTTCGTGCGGTGATTGTTAATGCATCGTCGTTGAGTACACTTTCACCATTTAAATCGGGATTACTCAGAGGTAGCTTAGACACCCGTGTGTTGTATATTTATTACTAACCCGTGGATTTCTGCTGGGAAGAACCATGGTTTGCAGTAATGAAATATTTGAATATTTTCGGAAATTCTGTGGATGAATCCAAGAATTTAGGAATAATTAACTTATGGATCTATACTTGCAGAGCAAGCTGTCTAGGAGCATTAATTATTCCGATATGAGATTGATGGAGCTCCATATCCTTTATATAGTCAGGGTAAACTCGTTATTTGCATCCTGAAGACGTTATCGCTCTATACTAACAGAGCAAGCTGTCTATGAGCCGTCCATCTCATGATACTATATATAAATAATTACTGAAGTGTTCAGTATTCATGAGATATGTTGTTATCTAGCCGTGAGACCACATATCTACATATACTCTGAGAGAAAGTATTATAAATCAGAGGATTCGATGAGAGACCCGTGTCTCAATACAGATACGTCGTTGTCTAGCCGAGAGACTACATATCTGCATGTACTCTGAGAGAAAGTATTCTCAGTCATAGGATTCGATGAGAGACCCGTGTTTCAATACTCGCATCTGATTGCTGGATTAGAAGTTTATATAGTTATGGGTTTATGATTTTAGCCTTCGTCGAAAATCCACCATCTACAATCTTGCGTCTTTATAAACTCCTTGATGAATGCATTTAGCTTCGGCTTTATGATTGCATCTAAACAAGATGATATACATTTACCTTTGGTCATGAAATGTCTCTTACGGAAATTTCGTTAGGATCCCGTTCTTGTACCTTTGCCAATTTTATTGACAAAAAGGGGGAGAATTAATATGTAATTCACACTACAAATACATATGGTTTTCGGATCATTATGTAAGGGGGGGTGGTTTCCATGTGACATGGAGTATTGACTAAGGGGGAGTGAAGTATCACCATAGTATTGTTGTTGAAGTTGTGATGTAATTGGACTTTGACGTTGTGTAATAATATTATGACATTGTATAACAATGGTTGAGAACCGATGCTTTTCTCATTGTTATAGCTACGGATCTTCAACAACGATGATGCTAAACTTACAACCTTTGGGATCATTGGACTACTTGGAAGTGACGAAGATTTCGAGTATTGTTGAAGATTAGACATGTGGAATATGAGCTACAAAGTTTATTTATATATTTTTTGTATTCCATATGTATTAATAGTTTTGCCACTAAAATTGACAAAGGGGGAGATTGTTAGAGCATTGCTCGGTCGAACTCGCATGCGTTGCTATATCAAGCATGTTTTTCAATGTTAGTGATCAAAACTATAAAGTCTTGATTTCTAGTCTACTATAGCTAAGGTCTCAGACTAGGATATAAAGTGTAGTTGAGCTCAAGAACTCCAAGGAAATCATCATACAAGACGAAGGACTACTCAAGGAACCAGTGGATCTTCATCGACTAAAAGGTATGCGGAGACTTGAACTTATCTATCACTCAAAATTCTATCTGCTCTATCTCCTATCTTGAGACAAAAG
The DNA here is from genome assembly GCA_023529315.1 of Papaver bracteatum. Taxonomy (NCBI): domain Eukaryota; kingdom Viridiplantae; phylum Streptophyta; class Magnoliopsida; order Ranunculales; family Papaveraceae; genus Papaver; species Papaver bracteatum. Next base: position 2,319,344 of record JAJJWX010000433.1, read on the forward strand.
TCGTTTTACTATATAGACTAAAGATTTACACATGTGACATTTCGAGATGAGTATATCTCGCTTATCTATTTCTCGAAATGTGTGTTAGTAAAGCTTTAGCTTTAGCCAAGTTCATATTTGCCTAGTGACGAAAGTCATGTTATGTTTCAATCACTTTGGAAATTGCTCTGACGAAAACTAGTTTGTGAATAACAACTATATGACGTCCTATGAGAATGTTTCAATGATTGAAATAAGAGTTTAGACAATATAACCACTGGGGGATATAAACATTGTTGTGGTAACACATATATGTATAAGTCCTTATCACTTGAGCCGAAGTTTGCGAACTTTGTCGATCAAGTGAAAACCGGAACTTGAGCAGTCAACTCAGTCCCCGAACATGCATAGTTCTCGAACCCGAGAATTTCTGCTGGAGTTGTAGCTCGGTTTCAGTCCGCGAACTGACGGAATTTCTCGAACCCAAGAATTTCTGCTGGAGTTTGTGAACTCCAACCGGTTACTTAATTCCGCGAACCCAGTCCGCGAACTTGAGTGGTTATGTTTAAAAACGGTTTTCGTGAAATTATTTATATTATCTAAGGAATGCTATTGCAAACCGTGGATTTATAGTTCATGAATCGATTCGAGTGAATCACATCGTTTTTGCATCAATTGTGTCTTGTGTAGTATATAAGATCTCATAGCAATTGAACAACTCTCTAACTAGTTCATTTGAGTCATTTGGACTAGTTATGGTGAAGAAGAATATGGTAAATATGAAAGTTATCATTTGGTTGACTAATATTGAACCAACTATTGTACACGTTTGGGTACGGTTACACAAACCCAAAATCGTCAAGTACATGTGTGCATGGCAAGCTAAGTTTTCGATCTAACAGTTGAGAGATATTAGCTTGTATCTAATCAGGTTTTTATCTAACGGTGAATATTGAATGCTTTGTTACTAAGCTAACATTGATTGCAAACCCTGATTTGAAAGACTATATAAGGGAGAACTCTATCAACTGGGAAACCTAATCCCAACACATTATGTGTAATACTAGTTTGCTAAGCTAGAGTCGATTCTCCTTTAACCTATGTTTTTCTTCTTCTAAAACCAGGTTAACGACTTAAAGACTTCATTGGGATTATGAAGCCAGACCGATACTACTTTTCTTGTAGTTGTGTGATATGATCTTGCTGTTTCTATCGTACGAGAAAAATTGTAATAATTTGCTTGAGATTTATATCTCCGATAGGCAAGATATAAAAGTAATCACAAACATCTTCGTCTCATCGTTTTTGATTCCACAATATCTTTTTTCGCTGCGTCTATTAAGACTATTGTGAGGTGATTGATAAAACTGAGTTGTTTTTCGGGAATATAAGTATGGTTTTATTGATTGGTTCCTGTTCACCTTGATTTATCAAAATACGGAACAAAACTCATAGGTTTATTCGTGGGAGACGAATTTATCTATCTTGTAGACTTTTTAGTGTGAGACAGATTTGTTTGCTAAAGTCTTCGACTTTGGGTCGTAGCAACTCTTGGTTGTGGGTGAGATCAGCTAAGGGAATCAAGTGTGCAATATCCTGCTGGGATCAGAGGCATAGGAGCATCACTGTACCTTGGATCAGTGTGAGATTGATTGGGGTTCAACTACAATCCAGACCAAAGTTAATTTAGAGTAGGCTAGTGTCTATAACGGCTTAATACAATGTATGTTTAATCTGGACTAGGTCCTGGGGTTTTCTGCATTTGCGATTTCCTCGTTAACAAAATTCTGGTGTCTGTGTTATTTCTTTTCCGCATTATATTTTTATATAATTGAAATAATACAGGTTATGCATTGTTCAATCAATTAGAATATCCGACCTTATTGGTTGTTGATTTAAATTTATTGACACTTGGATATTGGTCTTTGGTACCATCCAAGTTATCTCTCTTTGATTAGACTCGTGAATCACATTTGCTTGAGTAAATCAAATTGAGAGATTGAGATAATAACTCATTGAGATATTTTCTATTGACTAAGTATAGTTGATTCTCTAGAAAACAACTCGGAGTTGTCCATACAGATTGCTAATCGAAATATTGGGTGAGGTTATTAGACCCCCGCTTTTTCAGATATGCCGCAACAGCTTATCAACGTGTGAATTGCCTTGGACAAATTGACTGTGGATGAGGTAATATTTTATCCGTATCGAGATGCTAGAAATCAAGGTTTAATCCAAATGAGAGACGTGTTTCATTATACTACGGTCCCTTGTTGTTCTTCCATGGATTTTCAATGTACGATCCACACCGGGTAGTGCGACAATTGGGTTACGTCCAAGAAAAACCCCATTTCGATGCTGAGCCGTTCTTTAAAGTGGTAAGGGAGGAGTGCAGCACGTCCCAAAAAGGTATTGACGTCCATTACGCTCCAGCGGAAGTTAAAGATCATTGGAAAGAAAGACGTGACCGTAAAGTCGATACAAGTATTTTGGACGAGGTGACCGAAGGTCATGAAAAATACATGACGTGGTACTTGGGATGGGCTCGTCCTACTATGATTAGGAAACAGACTGTTGAAGAATTGGCTCGTAAGAGGAAGATGGCAGCGAAAGACCCAACAACAAGTCTTAGGTTCTTTGTAAGTATTATAGAGTTGCTCTTACCATTTTAAGATTACATTATCGAATCATTGTTTTACTTCAAAATGACCCAGATTTTGTCTCATTAGGTATACCCCAATCAAGCTGGGCAATTTTAGTCCAATAATTAATTTTAAGACTATCTATAGTCTTCTTAGAGCAACCACAGTGGGTGACTATGCTCAAAAATTTGGTAAATGAACGAGACGTAGTGGGACGTACTATCGACTAAACCCCGACTATCGACTAAATCCCAGACTATATTTGGTCTGGACCAAAGACTAAACCCAAATATAGTCGGGCGTTGATATAATCCACGCCCCACCACCAGGAGGGTATATAATGTACGCCCCACACCAGGCGAACGTATACTCAACGCCCCACACCAGGCGTGGTTTATACCTCCGCCCCATTTTTTTTTCTTTTGAATGGGGCGTGGTTTATACCTCCGCCCCATGAATATTTTTAAAGTGTTTTGAATGGGGCGTTGAGTTTACCTCCGCCCCATTTTTTTTTTTTTTTTTTTTGAATTTTCGGAATCTCCCCCACACCAGGCGAACGTATAATCCACGCCCCACCACCAGGCGAACGTATACTTCACGCCCCACACCAGGCGAACGCATACTCTACGCTCCACCAAATTTAGTCTTCCACCCGTAGCGTCACACACCAGACTAAACCCAATTTTTGGTTTTTTTCCCCTCTTTGGTCTTTGGTTATACTTAGGGTTGTCAATGGGTACCCATTACCCGGAACCGGATCCGCTAGATTCGGGTCCGGTTCTGGGTCCTAAAGTTGGACCCATTAGCAACTTAGGACCCGACGGGTAATTACCCGATTGTACCCGAATGTTAACGGGTCCAAACGGTAATACCGCCAGGAATACCCGCGGGTAATGGGTACCCGTTTATTTATCCTTTTAATAATCTTTTTAGCAAAATTATACGTATTTTGCTAGTTTCAGCTTTCAATTTTTTTGATTTTTGATTTTTTTTCTTACATTTAATCTTTATTTAGTACATTAATAAAGAAATAATAATAAATTTTTATAAAAATAATTTATATTCAAGTTAAAAAGAGAAAGAAATTAAGTTTTTAAGATTTTTTTTAATAGCCAACGGGTACCCGGGACTTTAAACGGTCCGGTTAAGTCCACAAATTTAGGAACCGGACCCGACCTTTATAAGCAGGGTCCGAGTCTAGTGATACCCGGGAGGTTCCAGACCCATTGACAGTCCTAGTTATACTCGCGCCACTGCAGTTGCTCTTATGAATTGTGGCTCTGCACTGACAATGACGGCACTTAGCTGATACTTTGGCCAAAGAAACTAGACACAGGAATGATTGTTTTTCCAAGTTTTTCCAAGTTAAAAATAAATAATGTAAATTTAGCGGGCAAACACAAAAGCTAATGTTTTGGTAATTTGAAGCTAACCATGCGCTCGGAGGTGCATACCACGGGTTTCTTACTAGTACGAACAAAGCGCAAATTTCTAACTTACAGTTGGAGCCAATTAGAGAACCCCCAAAGCCGATCTGCCAAATTGGGTTTTTCAGATTCATTTTCAGATTTGATAATTTTCTTCATCTCCTTTTATCAAAATGCTCTTTCTTAATATCTCTCTGATCTTTCTCACTCTTCTTCATCTTCCATTTGAATGCTGATTGATTTTAGTTACAATAAAAATTAAACCGAGCAGAATTTTGACTTTAGAAAATTCAAGATGTATATGGCATACGGATGGCCTCAAGTCATCCCTCTTGAACCTGGACTATGTCCTGTTTCACAGAAGATCGTTTACATCAAACTTATCAATCGTCTCTTACTTGTTGTTGCTCCTTCTCATTTAGAGCTCTGGAGCTGTTCCCAGGTATCGAGATCGGTTTCAGTTTCAGTTCATATTTATCATCATTTTTTATTTTATTTTCTTCTATTTACTTTAACCATTTTGGTAATTGACACTCTGCATTTTCTGAATCAGCATAAGATCAGACTAGGAAAGTACAAGAGAGATTCAGAATCAGTACAACTTGAAGGAGAGTATGTACAGGCTGTTTGGAGTCCGGATACCAAATTGATTGCACTTGTGGTAAACATTTTTTTTTAAAATTTTTTCCTCTATTCTTTAGAAGCATTTTGTGTCACTAGAGTTGAATAATATATAAACCGAAAATCAATTATAGAGAGGTAAGCCTGTTACTTGAATAGTTTTTATAGTCATTGTCAAGTGTTGCCTTGCACTTTAAGGGTTAAATCTTTGGTTGATGACTAGAGATGTTTGTAAACTAAATGCATAAAGTAAGAAACAACCTTCTTGTTTGGAACTGAAATAAAATGTTGTATACTGAAAAGCTTTGTTGTGATCCCTTTTAAAATTTTGTGATCCCTTTTAAAATTTTCATATTATATTATGAGGTGACTTGACTGCGGTTTAATCTATCAAGCCTCTAACATGCAAATGCTATATATTTAACCATCAACTGTTGGATATGTTAGTGCTATAATTATATGCTTACATAGCCCTTCTTTCACTTAGTTAAATGAAGTTCACATTTGCTTTGTCATGACATATTTCTCTTTACATTCTTAAGTATGATGACCACTTACGATTTTCAATTTATTTTTGCAGACGTCTTCATTCTTCCTCCATATTTTTAAGGTTCAGTTTACTGAAAAGAGACTACAGGTTGGGGGGAAGCTACCTTCTGGGCTGTTTCTTGCAAATATTAATCTAGTTCTTAATGAGCAAGTTCCCTTTGCAGATAAGAATTTAGCAATGTAAGAGATGTTTCAAACTATTTTTATCTACATTTATTTATATAGTTTTGGGAACTATCGTTCTGGGTTATGCTTACCCATGTTCTTTCAGGAGCAATATTGTGTGTGACAACAAACATCTTCTTGTTGGACTTTCAGATGGATCCTTACAACTTATATCCTGGAAAGGGGAGGTGTGTGTGGATTTTGTTTGATGGAGTTTCATTTTTTTAATTGATCAAAATAATTTGCTAGGGAATGTCAATTAGCACTGCGTAGATTCTCCACTTAGAAACTGTTCTACTTTCTTTTTTTGTATAACCTAACTTACTTCTTTGGTACAGTTCTCTGGGATCTTTGAACTTGATTATCGCCCACGTGATAGTGATGATATCACTCAACCGTCCCAATTTTTAGAGAATGGGCGATCTTCAGAAGGTGTTAAAAGAGACATAGCAGCTACCCAGGTTTTCAGCAACCGTTCTGCTATTACGCAGCTGGATTTCTCTTTGCTACTGAGGCTTCTAGTTGTATTATACTCTGATGGACAACTTGCACTATGTTCAGTTAGTAAGAAAGGTTTGAAGCAAATTGAGTCTATTAAAGCTGAAAGATGGTTGGATTTAGGAGATGCTGTGTGTGTTTCAGTAGCCTCAGACCAACAAATCCTTGCAGTTGGCAGCAAAAGAGGGTTTGTTGAGTTATATGACTTGGCAGAGTCTGCTTCTCTGCTTCGAACTGTGTCTTTGTATGACTGGGGGTAAGTGCAAATCACTGGTACATGCATCTTTTCTGATGTGCGAAATTTATTTCATGACTCAGCTTTGGTTTGTTGCTCGTTCTTCTGACTTGTAATGGTGGTATAATTTGTTATACGTTGATGTTGTATATCGTAACCAAAGCTATTCTCTGTTCAGTTCCTTTGTGAATGATATGTGGGAACTGTAGCATGACTGCTTAACACCGAATATATTGGTGTAATCTGCTGGTCTTTGCAACTAATTCCAATTGATAACCAGGAGTAATGAATTATATAAAAATGCTTAATATGCGAAGAAGTTATCCAGTTGACTCCATTCTATGTAAAAACGGGATAAAGTAGTTCAAATGTCTCTGAGATATCGTCTGTACCTAAAATAAGATCTGCAGTCATGTTGATTTAGGAATAATATCCTCATGTAGTTATTATTGCATCTTTGCGTTGTACTTTTCTTCTTGTGAACCCTCTGTAAGCTTTTGTACATATATTTGATTGATAAGATCAAGTTTATTCAGAAAACTAGATTGCTTCTCGTTTTATCTCTATTCTTGAGTTTTGGAATTTCAATACCACACTAGTTTGAGGTCACTGTTCTGTTTGAATATATCACTGCTACTGCATTAGGGGATCATTTCAAGCATCAGCTGTCAATATGTTGGACATTGTTCTCCGATTCGTGCCTCCGAAGCCTATCATTGTTTTTGTTCATTTAAGTTATGAAAACTTCTAGTAGGAACTGTTGTCATAATCTTATGATTCCTGAATGCAGGTATTCCATGGAAGACACTGGTTCAGTCAGTTGTATAGAATGGGCACCTGATAATTCTGCTTTTGCAGTTGGCTGGAAGTTGAGAGGACTCACAGTTTGGTCCCTTTCTGGTTGCCGTTTGATGTGTACAATTCGACAAATTGGTTTATCCTCTGCCTCTTCGCCAGTGGTGAAACCAAACCAAGATTTTAAATATGAACCTCTTATGAGCGGGACCTCAGTTATGCAGTGGGATGAATACGGTTACAGGCTTTATGCTATTGAGGAAGGGTCTTTGGAGAGGATTCTTTCATTTTCTTTTGGAAAATGTTGTTTCAATAGAGGGGTTTCGGGCACAACACATATTCGTCAAGTGATTTACAGCGAAGACAGGTTGCTTGTTGTGCAGTCTGAAGATACTGATGAACTCAAGATACTCCATCTTAGCCTTCCTGTATGTGTTAAAAGCTATAAACCTGTTACTTTGAATAACCTGCTTTCTGATGGCTGTAAATCAGAGGTACATTTCTGATGTAACTGTGGTTGCTACCCAGGTATCTTATATCTCTCAAAATTGGCCGGTTCTACATGTGGCTGCTAGCAAGGATGGAATGTACTTAGCAGTTGCTGGTCAACATGGGCTTATACTATATGATATACGCTACAAAAAATGGCGTGTGTTTGGAGATATTACCCAAGAACAAAAGATCCAGAGTAAAGGCTTGTTATGGTTGGGTAAAATTGTTGTTATCTGCAACTATGTCAGCTCCTCTAACATGTGGGTGCTTTCTTTGGGTCGTAATGTTCCATACTTTTACCTGATTCTTCTAATAGGTGTGGTAGAAGTGTCGGTGTATGCCAGAGTTCGCTTACTTTTAGTTCATCAATACAGTTTATTTGATGTTAGAAAGTTGTGGATGCCTTATTGGATTCGTGGACATAAATGTCAAATAGGTGCACTGTGTCCAAAGCAATATTTCTCATCATTTAGTTGGCTGGTTTATATGCTTTAAGGCCATGTAACATGGGCAGCCCTCAATGCGCCGTTTGCATTTTAAAGCATGAAAATTCTTTGTCTAGAATCTATACAACCTTCAACCTGTGCCATACGTAGCATCACCTGGTTTTTGTTGCCCAGGTTCCAAAATAATGAGTACTATTTCATTTGCTTACTGGTGGTACATAGTAATCTTGGAGAAGTAACTTTTTACTTGATGCCTTGTAGGTATGAGTTGTTGTTTTATCCAAGATATCATCTTGATCAGAGTTCTCTACTTTGTCGGAAAACATTGCTCGGCAAGCCAATTGTTATGGACGTGTTTGAAGATTACATACTCGTTACATATCGGCCATTTGATGTTCATATATTTTACGTGAAAATCATGGGGGAACTTTCACCATCTAATACTCCAATTTTACAGGTAGAAGAACCCTTTAAGCGACATTTCCTGAACAGTTTTTATCTTTTTTGAGTTTTCATTTGCATTGACAAGAAAACAGAAGAAAACAAAGCACTTCATTAGAATATCTACATTATAAGCATTTGTAAGTAATAAAATGACATACAGCTTTCTACAGTACGAGAGCTATCGATCATGACTGCAAAGAACCATCCTGCAGCTATGCGTTTCATTCCTGAGCAGCATTCAAGTGAACATTCGTCTAAACAAAACTTTTCATCCTTATCTGATTCTTTAGTCAGACAACCCTCTAGGTATGTTCTTCACATGATAACTGAATTTCTGTTTGGAAACTGACATAGAGGAGGTGGCTGAATGATATATCTCAACTTTCAGATGTTTAATTCTGCGAACAAGTGGGGAACTTACGTTGCTTGATTTGGATGAAGGGCGCGAGAGAGAGCTGACAGATTCAGTAGAACTGTTTTGGGTTACTTGTGGGCAATTTGAAGAGAAAGCAAATCTGATTGAGGAAGTGTCATGGTTGGATTATGGCCATCGCGGGATGCAGGTAATGCACATCTAAACCTTGTTTTTGAAAATCTTTATCTAGGACTGAGTGTAGTCTTTCTACATTGTATATTTACTCATGTTTGCTAGGCTAATGTTGATCCTTCGTGGAAGCTTATTATTACAGGTTTGGTATCCGTCTCCTGGTGTCGATCCGTTTAAGCAGGAGGATTTCTTGCAGGTATTAATAAATCAAAGTCATGGCTGCTTAGACCCCCATTTAAGTACATGGATATGAGTATGTTGACCTGGTTACTCCATAAAAATTATAATAAATTCTTCTCAAAACAACAATCTTTGTATCTCACCTCTGTAGAATCGTAAACCTTTTTTTGACATCATATACATATGCAAAAGAACTTGTCAATCTCACCTCTGTAGAATCGTAAACCTTTTTCTGACATCATATGTATATGCAAAAGAACTTGTCAAAATTGACAAAAGGGTATGGTTATTATAGAAATACTGTAGAGAAACTTCTTCAGGTAGTGGTATTACTTGACATTATTAATTTTGTTATGTCGACCTAAATTTCAAATTTTATGCCATCTGTGTAAATAACTTGTCAAATTAGAAGCTGTGATGTTTGGATATCTAGACAATGTACTATTATACATCTGTATTCCAATAGACCTGGGATACCGTTGTTGGCTCTTTGTTCATATGCATAGTTTGGTGGTTTGATTTGCTTCTAAGATGTTTCTACCAAAATGCCAAAGACCTTGAAGCAATTCAAAAAGAATTTGAACTAGGATTTATGTACCTGGAGCTGCATTGAAATTTTATCACATGTTCAGTGTTCGTTCTAGATTCATGTAGATGATGCAAAGACTTCTGTTTATCATCTTAAAATTCTAATTTATTTATTATCTTGAAATTTTAGCAAATCTTTTAAAAGTTAAATTTGATAACGGAATGGGTATTGTGCTAATTTGGAATCTTTGCTAGCCAATTTACATTGTAATACTTGCTGTCTTTGCGTCAGTTGGATCCAGAATTGGAATTTGATCGTGAGGTTTATCCTCTGGGCCTTCTTCCAAATGCTGGGGTTGTTGTGGGTGTTTCCCAAAGAATGTCATTTTCAGCGTGCACAGAGTTTCCTTGTTTCGAGCCTACCCCCCAGGCTCAAACTATATTGCATTGCTTACTGCGCCACCTTCTTCAGGTACCTATGTCAATTGTTGCTTTTCTGGTATTTAGAGGTCTTAGCTTTAAAGCATATTCCTAATTACGGTGTTAAATTACCACAAGCTGTGAATTTTATCATCTCATAAGGTTTATGTTTGGGGCATCAAAATGCTACTGAACTTGAAATAGATGAGCCAAGGATCAGTGCCCTTATCGTGTACAACCTAGTAATAATACTTGTTGCCACATCTTGTATATGTTCTTATATTTTGTTTCTATGTTTTTTATCCAACAGAGGAACAAAAGTGAGGAAGCTTTACGGTTAGCTCGTTTATCTGCAGAAAAGCCTCACTTTTCACACTGCTTGGAATGGCTCCTTTTTACTGTTTTTGATGCTGAAATATCCAGGTATTCCTTGTATGAATGTTTGGCATCATGAAAGTCGTTCGCAGAATTTTCTGGAGTACTCGCAAATTGTTATGTGAAGGTGCTAATTTAAAGCAAGATGGGAAAATGTTCTAAGACGAGGGATGCGAAGTTGACTTCTAGTTTGTCCAATTGCCTGTAATAATTAAACCAAGTTGCCCATATCCATATGTAAAAACACTGCCATGAATAAGCATATGTGGATTTAATTTGCAGAGAGCTGAAGCTGCATATCGCTTACTAGGTCAACAACTGAACGTATCACTTGCTGATTGCCCTGTTATTATGATTGAGCTACCTGTGCTCAAACGACATGGAGTTCTAAATTAAAACCTGTCCTTTGATGTCTCCTATATAAATGAACTTTACATTTCACCTTATTGCAGTATCTTTCAAGTTCTAGAGTTTCTGTTGTTTTTTTGCTTGAGACTTGCTAAATGTTTTTTTCTTTGTCGACTTCAGTTCTCAATATTTGTATGATGGTACTTTGTCACAGGCAAAGTTCAAGCAAAAGCCAGGCAATTCCCAAAAGTACTACTGCCTTATCTCTTCTGGAGAAGACCTGTGATTTGATCCGAAATTTTCCTGAATATCATGATGTAGTTGTAAGTGTTGCCAGAAAAACTGATGGGCGACACTGGGCAGATTTGTTTGCTGCCGCTGGAAGATCAACAGAGTATGTTCTTTTCTATTCTGAACTACTTCTCGTCCTGCTTTTCTTGTTATTTGTAATCTTCATTATGGCTGTCTTGTTATAACTGCAGGTTGTTCGAGGAGTGCTTTCAGCGGAGATGGTATAGGACTGCAGCATGCTATATACTGGTAAGTCTTACAGATACTTTTGCCCCATCTGAAATCTTGCCAAGTATTGACCCATGGAGCTGTAGTGATGCTCCTGTGTTTTATCTTTGACCGGAAAGCGCCTTCACGCTCGTACTTCTTAATCTCCAATTCTCCTTCATGCATGAAAAGTGCATTTTAGTGGCCTTTTCATGTACCCTCTTTTTTTGGTTCTCTTGTTGTCTCTGTATGATGAAAACAAGAACATCTTAAATTGTTTTTCATTGTATGTTGTGATGAATGGAACAGGTGATTGCTAAGCTTGAAGGTCCTGCAGTTAGTCAGTACTGTGCCCTGCGCTTATTACAGGTAAAACAATTTGTTTCATAGGTCATAATGCCTGTTTTCCTTATCCTATTTTTCTAGGTAGTTTCATTACTTACAGTGTAATGATGAAGGAATTCAATTTCGGTGCAGGCTACACTTGATGAATCTTTATATGAACTTGCGGGAGAGCTGGTATGATGTGCCATCATTTCCTATTGGTCACATATGTTATGTTTGAGTTACTCAAATAGAGATGTTTATATTTTGTTCTCAGGTGAGGTTCTTGCTGAGATCTGGAAGGGAATATGAGAATCAGAATATGGATTCCGACAAATTATCTCCAAGATTCTTGGGCTATTTTCTATTCCGGTCTAGTTACAAGAGGCAATCTTTTGATTCTAAAAGGTATTGGACTTTTTCCTCAAAAGAAAGTCATTCCAATGGTCAAATGATGTGAATTTGTTTCTATCTGCAAAAGGATTTGCTGAGTTACATAAATAGTAATGTAAACTCTTAAAGGCTGACCTAATATAGTACCAAAAATAATGCCACTGATGTAACTCTAGTATGCCCTCGGTAAATGCATAATTGCGTAGGCAGTATATTGAAAACACAGCACGCCAAAGCTTGAGTTTGTATATAATAACAAGAAAATCAGCCAAAACCGTAGGGCCGTGACTTGAAATGGTCCAGAGTTTAGTCTTTCTTTGTTTTTTATCTGTTTTTTTGTTTTTTACTTCACATCAGTTTTTTATTGAGTTTCTCACCCTTTATTTGATTTTTTTGTTCTTCCTTGTCGTTTGCCAACTCTTCTCACCAATTTCAATAAATGTTTTTACTTCTGCCTTTTCCAGTTAATTTTTGAATTTGGAAAGTACACCATTAATGTAAATGTATTCAGTGGCATGTAGAGTCTTAGGAACGCTGTAGGTAGTTACAAAATTGGAAGACAAATGTAGTATTTAGTCTTTTTTCCAAATTGTTGTCAGAAGTTGTCTTATTTTCTTTTTTGCTACTCTAACCTTTTGAGCTCTTAAAGTAAATAATTTTTTCTTTATTGCAGCAGTACCTCAGTCAAAGAACAGAGTGCGCATGTCGCTTCTGTTAAGAGCATACTGGAAAACCATGCTAGCTACTTGATGTCGGGAAAAGAGCTTTCTAAACTTGTTGCATTCGTAAAGGGTACACAGTTTGATCTGGTGGTGAGCATCTCCCGATTTTTATAGGAATACCTGAACTCTTCTTTTGCCTTCTTTGTTCAGCCATAGAAACTCAGAAATATCTTAATTTCTTCCAACTTATTTAGGAGTATCTTCAACGGGAAAGAAGTGGGTCTGCTCGCCTAGAAAATTTTGCTTCAGGACTTGAACTAATTGGTGAAAAGGTTCGATTGCCATTTTATTATTTAGTTATTTATCTGTATTTATTTGGTGCAACATGTTGGACGTAAATTCTATATTTGATTTGACTGTATGATATATGATTCGAATGCTATTTGTCAAATCTTGCATCAGCATTATCTTATCTCTCCTATTGTTTGCAGCTGCAAATGAGTACCCTGCAGAGCCGCTTGGACGCTGAATTTCTGTTGGCGCATATGTGCTCTGTCAAGTTTAAAGAGTGGATAGTCGTCTTGGCTACTCTTTTAAGGCGTTCGGAGGTATGAGTGGCTTCTGCTGTCCATCGTGTTATGCTGCATAACATGATACAACCTTTCAAGTTGTAATTCTAATGCATTTAGCATTTACTTTGATTTTTTCGCGAGATATGTCAGCATGTCCATCTTAGCTATTCTACCTATGGGAAATGCATGATAGCACGCTTTGGGTGTTTTTACACATCGATGATTGACGTGAAATCTATAACCTTCCACCAAACCACCGGCTGGATGAGGTGTCAACAATGCATCAATGGTTGAAATTAACGCCTTGTAATCATTGAGCATTAGAGGTTCCATGGTGTTGCATTAGTGCATTGCATGGGTTACACCTAGTCTCAAGGAATTCACAACATCAAAATAATCTTTAAATGTTAGTTCATTAATGAAAGCGTTACTTATTTGAACTAGAAGCTTCATTTCCAACTAGATATTTACATTGTTTCAGTCAATGAGGTATTCAACCGAAAAAATAGGGTTATAACCTACCATATGTCATTTCATTCGGAACTCTACTAAACCTGGCAATAGCTTCTGCTACTCTATACTGAATATTATCTGTCAGTGAGAACACCAAAATAATAATAATGAGTTCTGTATGTCTCATGTCCATTCTGAATAAGGAATATTTTAAGCATGTTTTCATCCTGTGCAGGTTCTTTTTGACCTTTTTCGACATGATATGAGGTTATGGAAAGCATATAGCATCACTCTTCAGGTATATTTTGTTTAGTAAAATTCCCATTTGGATTTCATAGTTACTACCTGTCATTTCCTACCAACCAGTAGACGATATCTTCTTAAATGTTGTTTGTGTTTTCAGTCACAACCTGCATTTGCTGAATATTATGATTTGCTAAGAGTTTTGGAGGAGCAACTTTCATCCATCCCAAATTTGGAGGAGTGAACTTTCTGAGACATCAGTTGCCAGTCAATCCCAGGTAATATGAGTGATATTTGTTTGTTAATACAAACAAATAGGCGAAGAAGTTATCACTGTCCCAAATCTCGAGTGGTTTGCTGATAACAGTCACATCCATTTTCTTCCTTCAGTAGATTAGAAATCCTTGTCAGCCATGTAAATAACTATACACAAATGAATTCAAGAAAATTTATGTATTCTAGAGAAGGGAGTTCCATCACTTGCCATATTACAGCTCTGCATAAGTTAAAGGTTTAACCAAATGGATGAGATGTCGCAGGCAAGTTGTTTCTGGCAAATACAAATGGGGTTAGTTTGTCAGAAGTCCGTATCATATTGTGATCATGCATCATGCTGTAATTCACCATTTTCTTTGGTTTTTATTTTATTTTCTGTAGTACATCTATTATAAGTTAGTCTTTTTTACTACTGAATAAAGAGTAGCCATTTTACTAAACCAATAAAAATACTCATTGGTTTATATGTACATGAAATTCCATTGTTGGATATCCAACTGGGTTAGTTGCCAAAATTTTGTAACTCACGACGCTCATCTGATTAGTGCACTGAATGCAAGTTAGAAAATTTAGATTGTGCTGTATCATGAGTGAATTCTTCGGTCCTTCCACTAGTCGATCAAAAGAAAGAGAAAATAGAGTGAATGATGTAACAATGGAAAGGAGAACAATTTGTAATAATAATGGCACAAAGCAGAATTAGTAAATCAGCACAAGGCAGACTGAGATTTAGTCGGTCCTGCAAAATTTGCAACTGTTTGGCAAGTCTAAAACTTGTAACAAAAATTTACACCCATCTGTAGGAAGTAGGCTGCATTAAGTTGGGATGTTGTCATATCTAGAATTACTGTAACTCCGGCAAAAGAAGGCATTCCAGAAGCTGTGGAAATTCAGTTCAATTTCTGCAAGTTTTCTAGTAGCAAAACCCATAAATGATGCAATTGAGACAGTTGGAATGGAGCCATGGACTCCACATGCTGACGACTACTCTGTTGATTGATGTTTAATTGTTGTATTTGAGGTTTTGCTTGGTACTCCAAAGTCCAAACTACTACAAGATTCGAATAAAGTGGGTTTTGAATCTTTTGATACATGTTATCGAGCACTTCCTCTGTGCAGTAGTCAACTGGTCTTTTCTGGACGGTCGTTGTCAAAAGCACGCACTCGCTAGACCACCCATGGCCCATAAAAATAGGCACTTTTAGGAGTGAGCAACGGACGGAATCAGGCGGATTTGGTGTTATCCGCATCGAGTCTATCAAATGACAGATGTTACATTTCCATCGCATTCAATCGGTAACGGGATGAATTTTGACATCCATATATGGGCGGATGGATGGACTAGATTACGGGTGAGTTGATGGATTTTACTTCGGGGAAGCTAGCTGGCCGACCCATGAATATCCATGTTGATAAACCCATAATTGTGAAAATTACCACAGTAGAAACTCCATTAATTAATACTCGATTATTTAATAAAAATCGTGATTTAGGGGAAGAAATTACGTGGGGAAAAATTAGGTGACTCAGGATGGTTACAAGAAAAAAATTAAGGGTTTTTTCGACATTACCCCCTACAAAATGTTAATCAGGGGTTGCCCCCTATTCAACAAAACACTGGGGTTGCCCCCTATCACTATTTTCGTTCATCTCCCGTTAAATGTAAAACATCCGTTTTACACACTACACCGTCCAAACATTTCCCCGTTTTCAAGACCATGTTACTCTGAAAACCTTGTTTTACACACTACATCGTCCTCATCTAACATGCTTTAACTTTCTTATATATGATGTGCCGTGGTAACGATGGTTCGGCAACTGTAATCCAATTCAGTTGACAGCACTCTTCCTCTTTTAACTAGTACGTGACTACGTTCTTGACGTCTGAAAATGTCAACTCAATCTCCTTAGGAGGTTGAGTCGACTTAATATAATGCAGCATGCGAACCTAAAACTTAAATAATAACCCTTACGGGTATTGCGAAGGATCTGGAAAATGAGGGGTGATGTTTTTGATTCCCTCTGTATTTAATTTTTTTACAATGCCGTAATCTCTCAAAGAGGAGAATTTATGCTTCGGTTCTTGTTTCAGTTGGTTGGAGACGTTACCAGACCCATTTATGCCCGAGAATTCGGTGGCGATCGTTTGCGTCGAATCCATGACACTCCTGAGGATGAAGATTGTCTTGTAATGTTTTGGGGTCCTCTTGCACCTCCCGATACTGGATTTGTTGCTGTACATAATATGGCAGGCAATAAGGTCTGATTATTCTACTTGAACTTTTGACTTATCATCACTATGGTATTTCAGAACTTAATTAGTTACAACTGCAACATAGAAGGGTATTTCACTATATAAATGAAGAAATGTGTGTTTAAGTTCATACCATGTGTATGCTTGATTTCCTGTGAGTACCTGGCTATAACTGAGAACAAAGCTAATAACTAAACTGAGAACAAAGCTAATAACTATGTACTCCCTGAGAAATTCTTGTTCAGGGACTACCTTACATTTTTATGGACATATAACTGCGCCTACCTGTCCAATAAGACTCACATTTTATGTTCGTCATCTGCTGTTTTTTGGACATATAACATCAGTCAACATTGATAGGGTTCGGATTCAATTTGGTAGGTTTGATTACTTAAATCTTGTTCCTATATAAATTCTCATCAAAATTATCCCCAGACTCACCAACATAACATAATCATCATCAGCTCCCGCCATTAATGGAATGGGATGTTGTAGTGTGATTTAAATTTTGAAGGGAATAATGTGCATCTGTACTTTGCACGTATGACATTTAACATTAGGACGGAAAATAGTGATTGGGGGGCAACCCCAGTGTTTTGTTGAATAGGGGAGCAACCCCAGATTAACATTTTGGAGGGGGGGTAATGTCAAAAAACCCCAAAAAATTAAAGCTATCCCTTATAACTCGAAAGGTTAAATACCAAAATTATCCCCCATTAACTCCTTTCCCTTCGTTTTAGAGAAATAACCATTAGGAAAAAGCGACAAGTAAAGGAACCCTAGGTCAGTTTCATGAAAGCAAAAGAAGAAGACCATAAGTTAGGCCAACTAAAAACAAAAAAAAGGCCACCTACAGTTTAGATCACTTACTGCATCTTGAGTCTCTCTTGTAATCGATCAAAGCTATTACGCTGAGGAATTGTAAAGATGTTTTTTTTTTACGAAAAAATAGTGGTGACAGTCGACTCATGACTGTGTTGTTGTCGGATCTTTTCTTCTCTTCTATAAGAGATAATTGTGGTTGATTTTTTTTTCAAACACATGGACTTTCTGTGTAGTAGGGGTACACATGCATGTTTGATGTAGGAGGTGTTCGTAGATTTGCTAAGATTTTTCGTGGTTTACATGATGTGGTTTAAGAACTGTTTCTTGCCTTCACTATTGTATATAAATGAGGACTATCTATGATGAGCTGTTATATATATATATATTCATTACTCTACGCGGGATTTAAAGGTTGGTTTAAGGTTGCCTTCAATAGGGGCTTCTTGAAGTGAAGAGATGAGTTATTTTGTCTCTCTCTTTTGCTTTCTGAGAAAATTGTGGTTGGATCTCATATTCGTTGGAAATAATGACAACAATTGTAAAAATACTGAGAGTAATACTTAGCTCGAACCAATGGTTGATTTCGGATGCAGTAGCAAATTGTCGCAGAATAATAGAGGCACATATGATATACGCTGTCCTAAAGACAATATCGCCGGCTACATCTCCTGTAGAGAGATGCTATAGCTTTATCGACGAGTTTCCTCCAGGATACAACTATAGTTAGCGTTCCTCATTGTAGCATACAAGAGAACACCCTTAGAACATGGCAGTGATTAACAAAACTCAAAGTAGAGAAAGAAAAGGATAGTAAAATTGTTTACACAAAACATAGGAAGAGTAGAGGAAGAGATATTTCTCTGTTGTGTCAAATGAGCTGAAGATTCCTCTCTTATATAGTGTTGAAGAATTTTTGGACGTTAGAAATAATGTAATAAGATTCCCATGCGTATGATAAAAGAGGGGCACAGATTCTCACTTTGTCAGAAAAACAGTCACTAAGAAAAATGTGTAAAGAAAAGGCTGCAAAGCTGACAAGGAGACTGTGTAAAGTAAAAGCTTTTGTCTGTGCAAGAAAAGCATGCGAACAGAAAACAATGTTTGCTTTTTTCAGTGAACAAAGAAGCACGCATGTTTGATATATAAAACAAAGAGAAAGATTCTTCACGCGTGCGACAAACATGTATAGACAGAACGTAAAAATTCTTCTTCATGTGTGGAAAACACTATTAGATCATTGATCGGTATAACTCGCATGCGTTGCTATCTCAAGCATGTTTATCAATGTTAGTGATCAAAACTATAAGTCTTGATTTCTAGTCTACTATATCTAAGGTCTCGGACTAGGATAAAAAGTGTAGTTGAGCTCAAGAACTCCATGGAAATTACCATACAAGACAAAGGACTACTCAATGAACCGGTGGATCTTCATCGACTAAAAGGTATGTGGAGACTTGAACTTATCTATCACTCAAAAGTCTATTTATCTCCTTTCTTGAGACAAAAGTCGTTTTGCTATATAGACTTAGATTATACACATTTGGTATTTCGAGACGAGTTTACCTCGCCTATCTATTTCTTGAAATATGTGTTGGTAAAGCTTTTGCTTTAGCCAAGTTCATCTTTACCTAGTGAAGAAAGTCATGTTAAGTTTCAATCACTTTGAAAATTGCTCTGACGAAAAATGGTTTGTGAATAAAAACTATATAACGTCCTCTGATAATGTTTCAATGATTGAAATGAGAGTTTAGACTATATAACCATTGGAGGATATAAGCATTGTTGTGGAAACACATATATGTATAAGTCCTTATTCCTTGAACCGAAGTTTGCAAACTTTGTTGATCAAGAGAACTAGAGAAGTGCGTGAGCTAAGTCCGGGAAATGCCGGAAGTTCTCGACCCGAGAATTTCTGCTGGAGTTTGTGAAATCCATCCGAGAACTTAAGTCCGCGAACTTGAGTAGGTTATGTCTAAAAACGATGTTTGTGAACTTATATTTATAAACTAAGGAATGCTATTGCAAACCGTGGATATATAGTTCATGAACCGATTCGAGTGAATCAAATCGTTTTTGCTTCAATTGTGTCTTATGTAGTACATGAGATTTCCTTGCAATTGAACAAATCTCTAACTAGTTCATTTGAGTAATTTGAACTAGTTATGGTGAAGAAGAATATGGTTGATATGAAAGTTATCATACGGCTAACCATTTGGTTAACTATTGTTGAACCAACTAATGTACAAGTTTGGGTACGGATACACAAACCTAGAAACGTGCATTTCATGTGTGTATAAAAAGATATATTTTCGATCTAACAATTGATAAATATTAACTTGAATCTAATTAGGTTTTCATCTAACGATGAATATTAAATGCTTTGTTACCAAGCTAACATTGATTGCAAACCCTGATTTGAAAGACTATATAAGGGAGAACTCTAGAAACTAGGAAACCTAATCCCCACACATTCTGTGTGATACTAGTTGTGCTAAGCTAGAGTCGATTCTCCTTCAACCTTTGGTTTCTTCTTCTAAACCAGGTTAACGACTTAAAGACTTCATTTGGATTGTGAAGCCAGACCAATACTACTTTTCTTGTAGTTGTGTGATCCGATCTTGATGTTTCTATCATAGGGTACAATTGTAATAATTGGCTTAAGATTTCTATCTCCGATAGGCAAGATATAAAAGTAGTCACAAACATCTTCGTCCCATCGTTTGTGATTCCACGATATATTTTTTCGCTGCGTCGATTAAGATTATTGTGAGGTGATTGATAATACTGAGTTGTTCTTCGGGAATATAAATATGGTTTATCAATTGGTTCTTGTTCACCTTGATTTATCAGAAGACGAAACAAAAACTTGTAGGTATATTCGTAGGAGACGGATTTATCTATTACCGTAGAATTTTCTGTGTGATACAGATTTGTTTATTAAAGTCTTCGACTTTGGGTCGTAACAACTCTTAGTTGTGGGCGAGATCATCTAAGGGAATCAAGTATGTAGTATCCTGCTGGGATCAAAGACGTAGGAGCATAACTGTACCTTGGATCAGTGTGAGATTGATTGGGGTTCAACTACAGTCTAGACCGAAGTTAGTTTGGAGTAGGCTAGTGTCTGTAGCGGCTTAATACAATGTATGTTTAATCTGGATTAGGTCCCGGGTTTTTTTTGGAATTTGCGGTTTCCTCGTTAACAAAATTCTGGTGTCTGTATTATTTCTTTTCCGCATTATATTTTTTATATATTGAAATAATACAGGTTGTGCGTTGTTCAATCAATTAGAATATCCGACCTTTTGGTTATTAATTTAAATTGATTGACACTTGGATATTGGTATTTGGTACCATCCAATTTTATCTCTCTTATATTTAAATTGAGACTCGCAGTTTGCTTGAGTAAGATTTAAATCGAGAGATAGAGATATAAACTCTTTGATATACTTTCTATTGATTGAGTCTGACTGTCTAGTTGATTCTCATAAAAAGTATATTGGAGTTTGTCCATATAGATTGCTAATTGAAATATTGGGTGAGGTTGTTAGACCCCCGCTTTTTCAATTGGTATCAGAGCAGGCAAACACATTAAAGACCTTCTATGTCTGTGTTTGTAGCGATCTGATTATGGACGAGTCTATCTCTAATAACGTACCATTTCATAAATTACCAGATGATTTTAAAGCTTAGATTCACCTAAGAGAACTATCACATCAAAGTCAATATCTAAACATTCTCTTGATGTAAAAACTGTTGATTGGCAAACACTCCTAGAAGAACAGTTGGATGAGCTTTCTGATGAAGGTGATTCGGATATTGATAGAGATGTTGATGAGGAAGTCTCAGAATATGACAATTTTTTGGATTCGTTGAAAATAAAGAAGATTACAACTTCTCATGTCAAATCTCTTCTAACTCCTATATGTCTAGAAAACAAGAAATTGAAAAGGATCTACGGTGGTGATTATGGTCAGAATCTCTCTTGCGAATCGGTCCTCAAAGATACTAAGGAAAACCTTAGTAGAAAGTCACTTGAATATGATTGTGTATATCAAAAATACTTCTTGTTGGAAGAGAAACTTGCAGAAACTGAAGGAAGGATTAATTCTCAGCAAACAAGTTTTGAGGACAGAGAAAGCTCTTTTCTCACTCGAGAAAAACGCCTTGAGGATGATTTAGCTGCTGCTCTTGATAAAATCAAGATGCTGGAAGATGACTTGAAAAAGTTCAATACTAGTTCAAGCAAATTAACCAATATGCTAGGAGCAAGTAAAAATCATCGTGATACACGAGGATTGGGCTATAAGGGAATAAATGCTCCAAGTATTAGCAAAGAGGTAAAATTTGTCAAGGCTAGTGATTCTTCTCAATAAAAGGTTTCCACTGATGGAGAAAATGAAATACCTTCACAGGCAGTTAAGGTTCGAAAGAGAAAAGTATATCAACCTCCAAAGTCAGCACACATAAATCGAGGTAAGAACATTCCTTATGTTTGATACTATTGCAGAAATAAAGGTCACCTGGAAAGGAGATGTCGTTTCCGTATAAGGAATGAGAAACTTCATGATGTTCTTGTTTGGGCATCACAAGAAGTTGTGAAACCAAGATCATATGTTAAGACTAATCCCCTTAACGTTACAGGTTGTGAATGTCCAACCTTTAGGCAAAGAAATCAGTGCGGTGATATACCTAGTTTTGCCTATAAACGTCATACGAAGCCTTTTCACAATCGTAATGGTTATCAAAAGGATAACTTTGTAAATACGAAGACAAGATGCGATGCTCCCAATTGGAGAAAGACTAACTTGCAAAAGAATAGTCAATCCAATTCTCTTCTGTGAAATCTTGAAGAGAGTAATGGGAAGAAGGTTCTGGTTGTTCCTAAACGCACTTAGAAGTGGGTACCAAAGAAAGCCAATAATGCTTTGAGTGTGAAAAGGAATGATCTTCCAGAAAATTCCATGACTATGGAAAAGGCAGTATCCATGATGTTGGAACTTAACAAGTTTTTTGGAAAAATGGAACTGGATGTGAAAGGTTCTAAAAGCGATCTCTTTCATGATAATCCAAAGATCACTTGTGGTGAGCAAGACATTGTTCACCCCAACGCAACTTGATTGTGTTGTAAGTGCATCCTTACCAAGGAATGCCCTGCTATGTATATGGTGAGGGAAGCACGAGAATTGGGGCACACAGATTATGTTCGGTAAGTCGATTGGATTTTTCTAAAAAGGTATGTTTATAAACTTGAGCAATATTTGTGTTTTTATTTTCTTAGAGTACTTATGATCCATGTACCTTGCTTATTGTTCATTTCTACCTAACTTGATATGTATTTAAGGTTCTTAAATGTTTAGGTTTGAAAATAGCGGTTTGGGATGTTGGACTTCATGGTACACATACCATGTGTGCATACCATCATTTAAAATCAAAATCCAGGGGTTTAAGTACGCATAACCGTATGCATACTTGCATGTAGACGTTGATATTCGGTAAACATGTTTTGGACGTAACTTCTTCGTCCGAACTAGGAATGACCTCATTATTTTTGCATTTTCTTTCTATTTGAATTATCTTCAAATTGGAGATGAGAATTCCTGAATTTCGATGAGTTAAGATTGGTATTTGTCTCGTCTCTTGTTTTTGAGTGTTTTGCTCCATTTTGTCGCACTTGTTCCACTTCTCTTGGACTTGGGCACTTGAATTCATGGAATACTAATCTTATAAGCTCATTTATAGATTTTACAAGAATTTTGTTGGTGAATCACAAAGAAGGAAGTTCAAGAATGGTCAGTAGTACGCATTACTATTGGATTATTGAATGTTCACAATCATTTTATGTGAACTATGGTGCATGGTCGTTAATGACTTTGTATGTTCTTCTTTGTTAAGAAAATATTTTTATACGATTTTGGTAGCTTTTATTGGTATAAATCCGGGCGAAAAAGATTGATTCTACCCTCTAAGGACAAATCATCATATATGTGCATTACGAGTTTATCTTGATGCCTAGGAAACTTCTTATGAGAATTTATTCTTGTCTTTGAGAAGGATTACTAGAGTTTGGAATAGCAATTATTGTGATTTCACATAGGTATGTCCAACGTTTTCATCTTGCAATGTTTTTAGATTTATTTATTTAAATTCTAAAGTTGATTTGGAAGATGATGATTGCAGTATTAATCTTTATGGTTTTATATATTGCAATATGTTATGGGATATATGTGTTTACGTCCGTAAAATATTATTGTCCCATACAATGTCAAAAGTTATCTCTTTTATATGTCGATATGCAAGTATTGATACAAGATCGATGAACTTTTGACAAACAAAAATTGAACCTATTATGTCGTTATGCAAATAATTGATGGAAGATAGGATGAATTTTTGTTTACGAGGATTATGTCTATTGTATGTCATTGTGAAAATAATGATTTAAAATAGGATGAATCCTTGTTTATTTTGCAGTATTGATCTTCTCTGATCCATATTTTATGTATGTACTGCAATGCTCCATAAGTCTTCTTGTGTTGAGCATAAAACGATTGAGTTAATCATTCTTTTATGGTTAACATAGTCGTAGCTCCGTAAGTTCTCTAATGTCAAGCATGTTCAATTCAATTTACTACTATTGTGTTTAATTTGATTGTTATTCCGATTAAATTAATCATGAGTTTTCTTGTGGTTAGTTTAATTGAGAATTTTGGATATAAAAAATCATTTCTTAAGGTTTTTTGGTGTCCAATAAAATCATTCTTTTTGAAATTAAGGTCGCTGTTGTTGTTCTTTAGGGAATGCCATTTTATGGGGGAGAGTTCTTAATTGAACTTGTGCTTAATTGCCAAATCTTTGGGGGGAGTGCGGCTGTGGAATATTATATGAGTTATCTTGTATCTTTATAGACTCCTTGATGAATGCATTTAGCTTTGGCTTTATGATTGCATCTAAATAAGATGATATATACTTACTTTTGGTCATGAATTGTCTCTTAAGGAAATTTCATTAGGATCCCGTTCTTGTACCTTTGCCAATTTTATTGACAAAAAGGGGGAGAATTAATATGTAGTTCACACTACAAATACATATGGTTTTCGGATCATTATGTAAGGGGAAGTGGTTTCCATGTGAGATGAAGTATTGACTAAGGGGGATTGACATATCACCATAGTATTGTTGTTAAAGTTGTGATGCAATTGGACTTTGACGCCGTGTAATGATACTATGACACTGTATAACAATGATTGAGAACTCTTGTTTTCTCGTTGTTATAACTATGGATTTTCAACAACGATGATGCTAAACTTACAACCTTTGGTATCATTGGGGTACTTGGAAGTGACGAAGATTTCGAGTAATGTTGAAGATTAGACATATGGAATAGGAGCTACAAAGTTTATTTATATATTCTTTTTTGTATTCCATATGTATCGATAGTTTTGTCACTAAAATTGACAAAGGGGGATATTGTTAGATCATTGTTCGGTCGAACTCGCATGCGTTGCTATCTCAAGCATGTTTATCAATGTTAGTGATCGAAACTATAAGTCTTGATTTCTAGTCTACTATAGCTAAGGTCTCAGACTAGGATTGAAAGTGTAGTTGAGCTCAAGAACTCCATGGCAATCATCATACAAGATGGAGGACTACTCAAGGAAATGGTGGATCTTCATCGAATAAAAGGTATGTGGAGACTTGAACTTATCTATCACTCAAAAGTCTATTTATCTCATATCTTGAGACAAAAGTCGTTTTGCTGTATGGACTTAGATTATACACATTTGGTATTTCGAGCCGAGTTTACCTCGCCTATCTATTTCTAAAAATATGTGTTGGTAAAGCTTTCGATTTAGCCAAGTTCATCTTTACCTAGTGACGAAAGTCATGTTAAGTTTCAATGACATTGAAAATTGCTCTGACGAAAAATAGTTTATGAATAACAACTATATAACATCCTCTGAGAATGTTTCAATTATTGAAATGAGAGTTTAGACTATATAACCAATGGAGGATATAAGCATTGTTGTGGAAACACATATATGTATAAGTCCTTATTCCTTGAACCAAAGTTTGCGAACCAAAGAAGTGCGTGAGCTAAGTACGCAAACTGGGGGAAGTTCTCGACCCGAGAATTTCTGCTGGAGTTTGTGAACTCCATCCGAGAACCCAGTCCGCGAACTTGAGTAGGTTATGTCTAAAAACGATGTTTGTGAACTTATCTTTATAAACTATAAGGAATGCTATTGCAAACCGTGGATATATAGTTCATGGAATGATTCGAGTGAATCAAATCGTTTTTGATTCAATTGTGTCTTGTGTAATACATGAGATTTCCTTGCAATTGAACAACTCTCTAACTAGTTCATTTGAGTCATTTGAACTAGTTATGGCGAAGAAGAATATGGTTGATATGAAAGTTATCATACGGTTAACCATTTGGTTAACTATTGTTGAACCAAATAATGTAAAAGTTTGGGTACAGTTACACAAACCTAGAAACGTGCATTTCATGTGTGTATAACAAGCTATGTTTTCGATTTAACGGTTGATAAATATTAGCTTGAATCTAATCAGGTTTTCATCTAACGATGAATATTGAATGCTTTGTTACCAAGCTAACATTGATTGCAAACCCTGATTTGAAAGACTATATAAGGGAGAACTCTAGCAACTGGGAAACCTAATCCCTACATATTATGTATGATACTAGTTGGGCTAAGCTAGAGTTGATTCTCCTTTAACCTTTGGTTTCTCCTTCTAAACCAGGTTAACGACTTAAAGACTTCATTGGGATTGTGAAGCCAGACCGATACTACTTTTCTTGTAGTTACATGATCTGATCTTGTTGTTTCTATTGTATGGATACAATTGTAATAATTGGCTTGAGATTTCTATCTCCGATAGGAAAGATATAAAAGTAGTCACAAACATCTTCGTCTCATCATTT
Organism: Papaver bracteatum; assembly: GCA_023529315.1. Lineage (NCBI taxonomy): Eukaryota > Viridiplantae > Streptophyta > Magnoliopsida > Ranunculales > Papaveraceae > Papaver > Papaver bracteatum. The sequence continues at coordinate 2,345,479 of JAJJWX010000433.1, forward strand.
GTTATTCCACAATATCTTGTTTCGCTGCGTCAATTAAGAAAATATGTGTTCAAAAAATACTGCATATCTAGATTCCATTATGGTGTTCAAACCAATGTTATTATGGTCAGAACAGATGACCATGAACCTATATGCACTAGTATGCTTAGGATATCCTAGGAAAAAATAGTCCACAATTTTGGGTCCTATTTTGGTTTTCTTGGAAGGGGGAATGGCCACCTTGGCCAAAAACCCCCATACTTTAAAGTATGCATATGAAGGTTGTCTTCCTTTCCATAACTCATATGGATTCTTGTCAGATTTATTAAGTGGAACTCAGTTCAAGATATATCATGCAGAGAGAATTGGTTCCCCCCACAGGTTCGAAGGTAACCTTGAACTAGCTAACATAACGTTCACCATATTTATGAGTGTTAGAGCACTGCTCGGTCAAACTTGCATGTGTTGCTATCTCAAGCATGTTTGTCAATCTTAGTGATCAAAACTATATAGTCTTGATTTCTAGTCTACTATAGCTAAGGTCTCAGACTAGGATAGAAAGTGTAGTTGAGCTCAAGAACTCCATGGCCATCATCATACAAGACGAAGGACTAATCAAGGAACCAGTGGATCTTCATCGACTAAAAGGTATATGGAGACTTGAACTTATCTATCACTCAAAAGTCTATCTACTCTATCTCCTATCTTGAGACAAAAGTCATTTTACTATATAGACTAAAGATATGCACATGTGACATTTCGAGCTGAGTATATCTTGCTTATCTATTTCTCGAAATATGTGTTGGCAAAGATTTCGCTTTAGCCAAGTCCATCTTTGCCTAGTGACGAAAGTCATGTTATGTTTCAATCACTTTGGAAATCTCTCTAACGAACACTAGTTCTTGAAAACAGCTATATGACGTCCTCTGAGAATGTTTCAATGATTGAAATGAGAGTTTAGACTATATAACAATTGGGGGTAATAAACATTATTGTGGAAACACATATATGTATAAGTCCTTAACACTTGAACCGAAGTTTGCGAACTTTGTTGATCAATTGGAACCGGAATGCGAGCAGCAACTCAGTCCACGAACTCAGTCCGCGAACTGGTGTAAGTTCTCGAACCCGAGAATATCTGCTGAAGTTGAAGCTCAGGTGCAGTCCGCGAACCCAGACCGCGAACTGACGGAATTTCTCATCCCGAGAAATTTTGATGGAGTTTATTAACTTCAACCGGTTAGCTTGAGTCCGTGAACTCAGTCCGCGAACTGAAGAGGTTATATCTGAAAACGTTGTTCATGAACTTATTCTTAAACTACTAAGGGATGCTTTTGAAAACCGTGGATTTATAGATCATGATTAATGATTCGAGTGAATCACATCGTTTTTGATTCAATTGTGTCTCTTGTAGTACTTGATATCTCATAGAAATTGAACAACTCTCTAACTAGTTCATTTGAGTCATTTGGACTAGTTATGGTGGAGAAGAATATGGTTGATATGAAAGTTATCATTTGGCTAACCATTTGGTTGACTAATATTGAACCAACCATTGTACACGTTTGGGTACGGTTACACAAACCCAAAACTTCAAGTACATGTGTGTACGGCAAGCTATGTTTTCGATATAACGATTGAGAGATATTAGCTTGTATCTAATCAGATTTTCATCTAACGGTAAATATTGAATGCTTTGTTACTAATCTAACATTAATTGCAAACCCTGATTTGAAAGACTATATAAGGGAAAACTCTAGCCATTGGAAAAACTAATCCCCACACACCTTTCTTGTGTGATAATAGTTTTCTCTAAGCTAGAGTCGATCTCCATTAACCCTTGAGTTTTCTCTCTAAATTCGGGTTAACGACTTAAAGACTTCATTGGGATTGTGAATCCAGACCGATACTACTTATCTTGTAGTTGTGTGATCTGATCTTTCTATTTCTATCGTACGAGTATAATTGTAATAATTGGCTTGAGATTTCTATCTCCGATAGGCAAGATAAAAGTAGTCACAAACATCTTAGTCTCATTGTTTGTGATTCCTCAATAATCTTCTTCGCTGCGTCGATTAATTTTATCGTGAGGTGATTGATGAAACTGAGCTGTTCTTCGGGAATATAAGTCTAGTTTTATCGATTGGTTCCTGTTCACCTTGATTTATCAAAAGATGGAACAAAACTCATAGGTTTATTCGTGGGAGACGAATTTATCTATTACCTGTATATTTTTCTGTGTGAGAGAGATTTGTTTGCTAAAGTCTTCGACTTTGGGTCGTAGAAACTCTTGGTTGTGGGTAAGATCATCTAAGGGAATCAAGTGCGCAATATCCTACTTGGATCAGAGGCGAAGGAGCATAAATGTACCTTGGATCAGTGTGAGATTGGTTGGGGTTCAACTACAGTCCAGACCGAAGTTAACTTGGAGTAGGCTAGTGTCTGTAGCGGCTTAATACATTATATGTTTAATCTGGACTAGGTCCCGGGGTTTTTATGCATTTGCGGTTTCCTCGTTAACAAAATTCTGGTGTCTGTGTTATTTCTATTCCGTATTATATTTTGTTATATAATTAAAATAATATAGGTTGTGAGTTGTTCAATTGATTAGAATATCCGACCTTATTGGTTGTTGATTTATATCAATTGACATTTGGATATTGGTCTTTGGTACCATCCAAGTTATCTCTCTTTGATTAGACTCGCGAATCTTATTTGCTTGAGTAAATCAAATCGAGAGATTGAGATAATAACTCCTTGTGTATTTTCTATTGATTGAGTCTTGTTGATTCTATAGAAAACAACTCGGAGTTGTCCATACAGATTGCTAATCAAAATATTAGGTGAGGTTGTTAGATCCCCGCATTTTCAATTGGTATCAGAGCAGGCAAACACGTTAAAGACCTTACAAGTCCGTGTTTGTAGTGATCTGACTCTATGGACAGAGGTGCTATCTCAATAAATGTACCACTAGTCTTCGATGGCTCTAATTACTTATGGCGGAAAATTGCTATGCGAGCTTTTCTTCAAGCACATGATTTTCAATCATGCGTATATGTTGTTAATGGCTATGATCCTCCCGTTGTTGCAGAAGGAGAAAATGTTCCAAAGAATATTGCTGAATATACTCTTGTAGAGGTTTTTGTTGCAAAGCAAAACTCCGACGGTTTGAATGCGATCATACATGCCATTACCCCCAATCTTCAGCACCATGTGTCTAATTGCACTAAGTCGCAAGAAGCTTGGGATATCTTAGCAACTGTATTCGAAGGAAATTCCAGTGAAAAGGATGCAAGGCTTCAGAATCTTAATTCCGATCGGGAAAACCTTCGTATGGAAGATGGAGAAACATTTGATGAGTTTAATCACAAAGTATCTGAAATTGTTAATACATCTTTTGCATTGGGTAAGACTATTCCTGAAAAGGACATTGTGATGAAAATTCTGAGATCACTGCCATCTAGATACGATGCTAAGAAGCATGCCATGGTTGAGGGAAATAACCTAGATACTCTCTCTAGAAACACGCTGGTTGGTAAGATTAAGATCTTTGATCACGAACTTTCATCCAAGGCTAAGGATGTTGCGTTCAAAGAACTAAAGGACACTAAATTACTTGATAAAAGTAAAAAAGTGTATATCTATGAAGATGATCACTTTGAGATAGATTCTTCAGATGAATATCTTGACAAATCAATCTCGATGATCACAAGATAGTTTAGGGATCTTCTTTTGAAGAGAAGTAAACGGTTCTCCAGAGATAATCCTAAGGCATCAGTCAAACCTCATAATCGTATTCCTCCTAAAAACAGGGATATTGATGAAACTGATGAAGAGGATATGCCTCAGTGCTTTAAGTGTAAAGGATTTGGTCATTTTTAAAATGAGTGTCCAAATTGGATAAAATACACTGGGAACAAAGGTCTTGCTGCAACTCTTGATGAAATGTCCGACGACTATGATTCAAATAAAGATGAGAAATCAAGTGTTGCACTTCTTGGCGAAAATATTGATTTTGATAATTGTAGCAATACACATATCAATTTTGATATTCTTTCAGAAGTTAATCCAACCATTCTGGAAGAAAAGGTTGACCCTTCTCTTGGAAACACTGTTTATAATGCTTTAGGATCCACTGTGTGCCTAGCCGCCTGCACAATTCAGAAGCTTGATTATTATCCAAGTGTGACGTGCTCATATTGTTCATTAAGAGGTCATGAACTCTCAAGGTGTTACAAGTTCAAACACAAGCAAAGACACGTCAACAAACTTCAACGAAGAGCAAATCATCTAGCAAGAAAGCTCAAACTTGCTCAGAAGACCGCAGAGGTATGTAAGATTTTATCTTAGTCTAAGAAGTTAGTTTCCAAGGAAAAATCAAGACCACTTGAGAAGAAAGTGTGGTCAAATCGTTTTGATAGACAAAGGTCTGTGGATTCCTCTCAAGAGGAAATTGGTGGACAAATTGTTGTTCACCATAGCACAAATTAATTGTGTTGTGTCTAAAATCTTGTCTCATGTGCCTGATCAAAAGAGACAATTATTTTTGTACCTCTCAAGCTTCAAGAAAAGTTTTGATTCTTCTTTTCTTAGTTTTGCCTTTTTTTTTTCTATCAAACAAAAGGAAAAAGGGTACTATCGACACATCTGCTCTTCATAGGGATAAGATTTGATTGTCCACGAACCTATTTTAGGTTTCAAACTCTACATTCCTTTTCCTTCTCTAAAACCTCTCTTTATCTTAAGACTACTTGTTGAGCTAATTGTGAATTCCTCTCACAAACCCATACGCTTATGGAAGATCCAAAAATGATGTCTTCTAATGGAAAGGAAGGTAATATGATTGTTAAGCCATCAATCACGAAGGAAAAGGAAAAATCTCCATTGCCTCCAACCTTGAAAAGAAAAAGAAGGAATACGAGGAAGCCAAGAGTTGTTCCTTCAAATTCTCAGAAGTTTTCTGATGTTCTTGAAGTGTTGAAGGAGATGCGAAAGGAGATTCAACAAATAAAGGCTTTTGTGCATAAGACTCATGAGATTCAAAAGGAACTGGTTTGACAACAGCAACCAAGAAGGTTCATTGATATAAACTCCTTTCTTACTGAACCCTATGTTCCAATGGATGTTGACAACAAGGAGTTCGGAGACGATAATTAATTCTTCAAAGGTCTTAATGTCTAGTAAATCTTCTATGTTTTCTGTTTTATTTAGAAGAATAACTAGTGTTTTGGAATAGCAATGATTGTGACTACACATAGATATATCCAATGTTTTCATCTTCTTGTTTTGTAGATTTATTGGTTTAATTCTAAACTGGTTTGGAAGATGATGGTTGCAGTATTAATCTTTTTGATTTTATATATTGCAATATTTTGATGGGATTTGTATGTTTATGTCCGTGAACTTGATTATCCCATATTTTGTCAAAAATAAAGTCGTTCAGTATTGGTATGCAAATATTTATAAAGGAATGAATGTACTTTTGGCAAAACACAGAAGTTTAGCCTATATTGTCAATTGTTGATGTAAGATAGGTTAAAATCTTTTGTGATTCAAGGATAAAGTCTATTATGTCACTTTGTGATGGAAAAATAGAATATGTCCTTGTTTTTGTTATCCACGGTATAGAGCTTAATTGTTCCATATTTTTATGTATTACCGTGAAGGTTCCATTGTGTATCTCATGTTGAGCACGATACGACTAAGTCGATTTTTTATTGGCATGGTTGGTTGTTCCATGAGATGTTATATGTTGAGCATTAAGAACTAAATTAATAAACTTTTGTGGTTATTTAGTTTGTATTCCATGAGTTCTCTCATGTTGAGTACATGAACGGTTAAGGTTGTCATTTCCTATGAAAATATTAGTCGGGGTTCCATAATCTCTTATGTTGAGCCCAAATGAACTAAATCAATCATCTTGTGTGATTATTTAGTTAACACTCCATAGATTTTTCTCATGTCGAGTGTGGAAAATTGAATTGATTACTTTGTAATTAGTTTAATTGTGTAATCCGGTTAGAATATTTATGGGTTTTCTTGTGAATAATCTAATCGATGTTTTAAGTCTCCATAAGTTTACTTGTGTTGAGCATATTTAGTCAAATTAATCATGGTTCGCTTTGGTTAATATTATTGAATATTTTGGATTCCAAATTCATACTTGTATGCAATTTGTTGAGTCTAAAGAAATCCTTCTTTTCTCTTGAAATTAAGGTCGTTCTTGTTGTTCCTTTGGGAATGACATCTAATGGGGGAGAGTTATTTTGAACTTGCACTTAATTTCCAAATCTTTGTGGGGAGTGCGACTGTGGAATTTTTAGGGGTTATCTTGTATCTTTATAAACTCCTTGACGAATGCATTTAGCCTCGGCTTTATGATTGCATCTAAACAAGATGATAGAACATTTACCTTTGGTCATGAAATATCTCTTACGGAAATTTCATTAGGATCCCGTTCTTGTACCTTTGCTAATTTTATTGACAAAAAGGGGGAGAATTAATTGTAGTTCACACTACAAATACATATGGTTTTCGGATCATTATGTAAGGGGGACTTATTTCCATGTGATATAGAGTATTGACTAAGGGGGAGTGAAGTATCACCATAGTATTGTTGTTGAAGTTGTGATGCAATTGGACTTTGACGATGTATAATAATACTATGACACTGTATAACAATGATTGAGAACCAATGTTTTTCTCATTGTTATAGCTACGTATTTTCAACAACGATGATACTAAACTTAAAACCTTTGGGATCATTGGACTACTTGGAAGTGACGAAGATTTCGAGTATTGTTGAAGATTAGGCATGTGGAATAGGAGCTACAAAGTTTATTTATATAATTTTTGTATTCCATATGTATTAATAGTTTTGCCACTAAAATTGACAAAGGGGGAGATTGTTAGAGCATTGCTCGGTCAAACTCGCATGCGTTGCTATCTCAAGCATGTTTGTCAATCTTAGTGATCAAAACTATATAGTCTTGATTTCTAGTCTATTATAGCTAAGGTCTCGGACTAGGATATAAAGTGTAGTTGAGATCAAGAACTCCATGGCGATCATCATACAAGACGAATGACCACTCAAGGAACCAGTGGATCTTCATCGACTAAAAGGTATGTGGAGACTTGAACTTATATATAACTCAAAAGTGTATCTACTCTATCTCCAATCTTGAGACAAAAGTCGTTTTACTATATAGACAAAAGATATGCACATGTGACATTTCGAGCTGAGTATATCTCGCTTATCTATTTCTCGAAATGTGTGTTGGTAAAGCTTTCGCTTTATCCAAGTTCATCTTTGCCTAGTGACGAAAGTCATGTTATGTTTCAATCACTTTGGAAATCGCTCTGACGAAAACTAGTTCGTGAAAACAGCTGTATGACGTCTTCTAAGAATGTTTCAATGATTTAAATGAAAGTTTAGACTATATAACCATTGGGGGATACAAACATTATTGTGGAAACACATATATGTATAAGTCCTTAACACTTGAACCGAAGTTTGCGAAATTTTTTGATCAAGTGGAACCGGAACATGAGCAGCAACTCAGTCCGGGAACTGGCGTAAGTTCTCGAACCCGAGAATATCTGCTGAAGTTGAAGCTCAGGTGCATTCCGTGAACCCAGTTCGCGAACTGACGGAAGTTCTCATCCCGAGAAATTCTGCTGGAGTTTATTAACTTCAACCGGTTAGCTTGAGTCCGTGAACTCAGTCCGCGAACTGAAGAGGTTATGTCTGAAGACGTTGTTCATGAACTTATTCTTAAATTACTAAGGAATGCTTTTGCAAACCGGGGTTTTATAGTTCATGATTAATGATTCGAGTGAATCACATCGTTTTTGATTCAATTGTGTCTCTTGTAGTACTTGAGATCTCATAGAAATTGAACAACTCTCTAACTAGTTCATTTGGGTCATTTGGACTAGTTATGGTGGAGAAGAATATGGTTGATATGAAAGTTATCATTTGTCTAACCATTTGGCTAACTAATATTGAACCAACTATTGTACACGTTTGGGTACGGTTACACAAACCCAAAACGTCAAGTACATGTGTGTATGGAAATCTAAGTTTTCGATCTAACGGTTGAGAGATATTAGCTTGTATCTAATCAGGTTTTCATCTAACGGTGAATATTGAATGCTTTGTTACTAAGCTAACATTGATTGCAAACCCTGATTTCAAAGACTATATAAGGGAGAACTCTAGCCATTGGAAAAACTAATCCCCACATACCTTTCTTGTGTGATACTAGTTTTCTCTAAGCTAGAGTCGATCTCCATTAACCCTTGAGTTTTCTCTCTAAATTCGGGTTAACGACTTAAAGACTTCATTGGGATTGTGAAGCCAGACCGATAATACTTATCTTGTAGTTGTGTGATCTGATCTTGCTATTTTTATCGTACGAGTATAATTGGATTGAGATTTCTATCTCCGATAGGCAAGATAAAAGTAGTCACAAACATCTTCGTCTCATTGTTTGTGATTCCTCAATAATCTTCTTCGCTGCGTCGATTAAGTTTATTGTGAGGTGATTGATGAAACTGAGCTGTTCTTCGGGAATATAAGTCTGGTTTTATCGATTGGTTCATGTTCACCTTGATTTATCAAAAGACGGAACAAAACTCATAGGTTTATTCGTGGGAGACGAATTTATCTATTACATGTAGACTTTTCTGTGTGTGACAGATTTGTTTGCTAAAGTCTTCGACTTTGTGTCGTAGCAACTCTTGGTTGTGGGTGAGATTAGCTAAGGGAATCAAGTGCGCAGTATCCTGCTGGGATCATAGGCGTAGGAGTATAACTGTACCTTGGATCAGTGTGAGATTGGTTGGGGTTCAACTACAGTCCAGACCGAAGTTAATTTGGAGTAGGCTAGTATCTGTAGCAGCTTAATACAGTGTATGTTTAATCTGGACTAGGTCCCGGGGTTTTTCTGCATTTGCGGTTTCCTCGTTAACAAAATTCTGGTGTCTGTGTTATTTCTATTCCGTATTATATTTTGTTATACAATTGAAATAATACAGGTTATGTGTTGTTCAATTGATTAGAATATCCAACCTTATTGGTTGTTGATTTAAATCAATTGACACTTGGATATTGGTCTTTGGTACCATCCAAGTTATCTCTCTTTGATTAGACTCGCGAATCTTATTTGCTTGAGTAAATCAAATCGAGAGATTGAGATAATAACTCCTTGAGTATTTTCTATTGATTGAGTCTTGTTAATTCTCTAGAAAACAACTCGGAGTTGTCCATACAGATTGCTAATCGAAATATTGGGTGAGGTTGTTAGACCCCCGCATTTCAATGAGTGTTCTGTTTTTCCTTTCAGCTATTCCATTCGATTCAGGTGAAGAAGGTGCAGTAGTTTCATGAATGATGCTATTAAGTTTGCAAAATTCTCTTATAAGAATCACATACTCACCGCCACGGTCTGACCTAAGAGTTTTAATTGTAACACCTCATTGGTTTTCTACTTCAAGTTTATATTGTTTGAGAGTCTCTATAGCTTCATCTTTACTTCTAAGAAGATAAACCTGACAGTATCGTGAGTAATCATCTATAAAAGTGATGTATCATCTTTTACCACTTCTAGTTGGAGTTTATTTCAAGTCTCCTAAATCCGAGTGGATTAGTTCTAAAGGAACTGTACTACATTCAACCCTTTTGTTAAATGCTTTTCTTGCATATTCAGATTCAACACAAATTTCACATTAATGACCTTTGTCAATGTTTATTTTAGGTATGCAACCTAAAGTAGCAAGTATTTCGATGGATTTGAAATTAACATGTCTTAGTCTATCATGCCAAACATATGAGGAGTCACAAACATAAGCATAAGAAGATGCATTATCATTCATGTTCAAAGCAAGTACACTAAGCTTTATCATGTTATCAGTGACATAACCTTTTCCTACAAAGTCACCACTTTCGAGATTACAACATTGTTAGACTCAACTACAATTTTAAAACCTTTCCCAAGTAAGATGGTTTCTGAGATAAGATTCTTGCATATGTCCGGGACGTGATACACGTCATTCAATGCGAGAGTTTTTCCCGAAGTGAGCTTCAATTCAACCTTTACTTTTCCCACCACTTTCGCGGTGGAAGAGTTTCCCATAAACAATTTCTCATCGTCTCCTACTTTGACATAGGAGGAGAAATAATTTCTAAACTTGCATACATGCCTGGTGGACCCAGAATCTAACCACCAGTCTCTCACGTTGGTCATATTAGATACAAGGTTGACTTCAGACACCATGCCAGTAAAATATCCAGAATCATCTATTATATTCGTTTTATTTTTCTGTTTTGGATCATTTTTGGTCTATTTAGGCGCCCTACAGTCTTTGTCCATATGCCCGGTTTTACCACAGTTATAGCGGTCACCTTTGATAGTGTTTTTAGAGACACCACCCTTTGGCTTAAGATGGTTACCTTTGGAGTTACGACGTTTGTTACCATTTTTGCTGGATTCAGATTTTCTATCATGTTCTTTCTTTGTTGTAGCATTGTCATTTAGGATATGAGCTTTATTGGACATGTCTTTGCTCAACAACAGGTTATTGTCCTTGCAGAAAAGTAGCTCCTCGACTTGAATCTTTTTTCCCAGATCTATCATGGTGATTTCACGAGTCTTGTGTCGCAGCCTCCTCTTGTAATCGGTCCATGAAGGTGGAAGTTTTTCAATAACTGCAGATACTTGGAAAGCTTCATCAATAACCATGCCTTCAGCAAGAATTTCGTTGATGATCAACTAAAGTTCCATGAACTGATCAACCACAAGTTTTTCATCATTCATTTTGTATTAAAGGAACCTAGCCACCAAGAACTTCTTGCTTCCGGCAGCCTCAGCAAGATATTTTTCTTCCAAGGCTTCCCATAAATCAAAATCAGTAAAATTCTCTTTTGCATTATAAAAATCATATAAGGAATCATCCAATCAGTTAAGAATATGATTTTTACACATATAAATCTTCCTAGTCCACCTATCCAGTTTATCTTCAGAACCAAGGTCATGAAGCCTTCTTGAAAGTTTTTCCAAAGAAACTTCATCTAACCTTTGGTCTTTGAGAAAAACAATATTTTTTATTGCCATCGTTTAAAGTCTTTTCCACTAAACTTAGCAGGTTTGTCTACAGTACTTTTTCCCATGTTGTTACAGAAAAACAGGAGTAGTGAAGCAGTATTGTCTTTAGATTGTTGGAAATAATGACAACAATTGTAAAAATACTGAGAGAAATACTTAGATCGATCCAATGGTTGATTTCGGATGCAGCAGCAAATTATCGCAGAATAATAGAGGCACGTATGATATACGATGTCCTAATGACAATATCGTCGGCTACTTCTCATGTAGAGAGATGCTATATCTTTATCGATGAGTTACCTCCAGGATACAACAATAGTTAGTGTTCCTCATTGTAGCATACAAGAGATCACCCTTAGAACTTGTTAGTGATTAACAAAACTCAAAGCAAAGAAAACAAAGGATGGTAAAATTGTTTACAGAAAACAGAGGAAGAGTAGAGGAAGAGATATTTCTCTGTTGTGTCAAATGAGCTGAAGACTCCTCTGTTATATAGTGTTGAATGATTTTTGGACGTTATAAATAATGGAATAAGATTCCCATGCATATGAAAAAAGAGGGGCATAAATTCTCACTTTGTCAGAAAAACAGTCACTAAGAAAACTGCGTAAAGAAAAGGCTGCAAAGCTGACAAGGAGACTGTGTAAAGTAAAAGCTTTTGTATGTGCAAGAAAAGCATGCGAACAAAAAACAGTGTTTGCTTTTGTCAGTCAACAAAGAAGCACGCGTGTTAGATATATAAAACAAAGAGAAAAATTATTCACGCGTGCGACAAACATGTACAGACAGAACGTAAAAATTCTTCTTCATGTGTGGAAAACACGTACGAAAATTTTCAGCAAAAAGATAAGATCTTATCGAACCCGAACGCGTGTGTGCTTCTGTGCGAAACACCGCGCGTACGAGAAAGGAAACCTTTCCCTAGTCTAGGTCTTCCCACACACACAAAAGTGTGTAGACCCAAAGGGCCAAGCCCTTTAGGCAAAACTCATGGTATTTAAGTATAAAACTCTTAAGATTTTAGTCTATGCGGGACTAATATTTTATCCATTCAAATGAAAAAACAACTATTAGGCAATTGGTCTACGGATGAAATCATGGTCCATGCACTTTTGGTTTTAATACAGAACCCGTTTTTTCTAACAATCTTCACATCTGATGTAGCCTGTAAAGTGGTTCATCAAGAGTATAAAGCAGAGTTTAGCTAACTTTTCCTATCTGAGTGGTGGTCAAGATTTATCCTTGGCAAAGATAAATCAAAGGCTGTGGTTGTACAGACCACACCCTACAATTCCCACACGTGGTGTTCATTCCAATATTATGAATTAAAAATGAATACTCAAGTCAAGATATGGAATTTAAAAAATTATAACGGGGAGGTTCGAACTCATGACCTATTGTGTCATAAGAGTGGCCTCTAACCATTGTTCCACCTTGGTTGGAATTGATAGAAAAGATAAATCAACAATGGTTGTTTGTTCAACTTAAATATTAATATTAATTAGTATAAGTGTTTTATTAATTAGTATAAGTGATTTGTCTAGAGAGAAGATATAACTATGATCATGATTTGTTCAATTTAAATATTAATTACTATAAGTGTTTTATTAATTGATGTCTCATTAATTTCTCATGATAAATGATTTATTAATTTTACATCATAAATGTCCCTTAATTAATATTAATACATATCTCCATCAATAGATAATAATTTTGACAAAAATTATTTCAATAGATATTAGTGGTGGTGGTGGTAGTAGAGGAAGAAGTAAGTGGTGGAAGCGGTGGAAGGTGTTACTAAGTGGTGGAGGCGGTAACATTAGTTTTGGTGGAAGAAATAGTGGCGTTGGATGGTTTTAATGGCGGTGGTATTGGTTTTTTCTTTTTGAATAAAAAATAATAATAAAAAATTACGTGACGGGTAACATTGTATTGTGAAAAGTATAGTTGGTTGTTTTTGACAAGATCAATAAAAGCGGATAACAAATACTTTCGGGATGATACCAAATCATATAAAACAAAATGGTTGTTTTTGGTACCACTGCTACCTTTGGTAACCGTTCGTACGCATGAATTTCAGTATTAACAAAAAACATATAGTTGAATAAATTAATTGACGACCTAAGTTTGTTAAATCTAAACTTTATACATGATGTGTGGGATTAAAAGTTATAAGTGTGCCCAATTTTCTACGAGGGATAGAAAATGGTGGTGGTGGAGAAAGAAGTGATATCTGGTGGTTTGTGGTACTGGCCGGTATTGATGAGTAGTAATTGACGATGTTAATTATGTGCTGCTACAAAAGGATAACATTATAAATTAGAAATGTGGTTGATCGTCTTAATGCTAATATAAACTCGGTTAAAATACATGAAAATTAAGAAGAAGAAAAAAATATTTGGATGTCACGTTATATAATAAATAACACTAAAAACTACATATTTAGTATCAAGGTTTCTCCGTCCAATAGATAAATCTAAGGTTGTATTGAGATCCCGTAAGCAGAGGGCGAGTTGGTCTTAGATTTCTGAATGATAATGAATATAATGAAACGCTCCCTCTCGGTTTCTCCAATGAAAACCGAAACCTTCTAAAATAATAATCAGTCGAACAACACTTAGATGGAATGCATCACCACCAGTGTAAACTTCTCTGAATTGCTACATATCCAGAGAAATTTCTACAGATTAATCTGGTGATTTCGTCCTACCGTAGTTTTTAACGAGGCATACAATTAAATCTCTAATAGTGATTTTAAAGGTATTTAATAATTACAAAATTCTCTTATAAGTTTTGTTTATGCAAGTATTGATTTAACTTGGGTTCTTTTATATTTTTGTGTTAAGTTGATGACTTTTTAATTTGAATACATGTTTGGTTAACAAACTTTGATACATATAGGGTATTTTCTTTGTAGAACTGATGTTAGTCTCTCATTTTTCCTGTTAGAACTTTTTTTCCGATACCGTATTTGTAGACATTATTTGACTAATGTTGGGGTATTTGTTTAATCTCAAGGCCGATTAAAACCAGTGTGTGTTGTATACATTGAAGGCAACAGAAGTTTGTGTCGGCTATACCTTGAAACTAATAAGTTTTCTTCGGAAGGTTAGTTGAATTTATTTAGATACAAATATCAATATGACTATGCTCTTTAAAACTCCAAATTACTTGAGTAACACTAGATGTGAGAACGTCATTCATGCACTACTTAGCATAGTTGGTGTGAAATCTTTTTATCCACGAATTTCTTTAATTTTATGTTATCAATATGATTGAGAAAGAATCTTACACATGTTTTTATTTACTATTATAAGTTTATTTTTTCAACTCACATGTGTATATCTCATCCTTACAATAGCCAAGGCTTCTTCATTTTTATAACTCTCACATTTGCAAAAAAATAAATAAATAGTGTTTATTTATAATAGAGAAAATATTATGGGTTTTTGCTTCACTCCTTAGAGCCTTAGTTATCAATAATTTCATAACAAATGTATTCATAAACATCACGGAGTTGGATTGCCAGTTTAGGTATATGTACTGTTAGATGGAATATTCTTTTTGAAATTTGAAATTATGGTATGATAGAACAATAAATGGGGAAATTTTTTATTTACAGTATTTTTTATTTTTTTCATGTTGGCACAACATTGTTATTTCGTCCAGATAATAAATTAGAATAACATGCTTTAGTAAAAAATAAAAAGATCAGGTAACCCATTTTGTTTCCCAAAACCTATTTGAATATCAAAATAATTACTCACGAAAAAAATGAAGAAAGAGGAATGTGAACAATATCGTATTAGAGACAAAATATCCCGTGCCGTTACGGCACGGGTTAAGATCTAGTATGTTCATAAGGTGTACTTGCAATTCTTCGTGAAATGATTATTGGAGCAGAGAAGTTGCAGTTTTTGTTTGATGTCATTGTAGACTTTAAGATAACAAAGGAATGCTGAATTTTTGTTGTGGTCCGGTATGGTTTATGTGATGCTAAAGCAAACTGGGATTGAATATTACATTTCTGCAATGATAACAAGTAACCTCATGGTGATTTGATTATGCTTTGGTGTTTCAACGTCCAGTGAAATGGTGGATAAATAAAATTTATGGCAGTTCAAATATAACAGTTTACATAAGAAGGGAGGAGGAAGGGAGTTGGAAATGATACCCCATCCACACAAATTTTCAGTTTAAATGGAAGCATGTGTCGTTATTCTTCTTCTGACGTTATCCCCTATCGAAGTGGTACAGTTGGGTTTGAATCCCCCACCCCCCACACACACATAATTCATTCCCCCCCTAAATCACGATTCTTTAATAAACTTTCTTAAATAATATTTTTATCCGGTCCCGAGTCGGGGACTACGGGCCAATTTAATAATTCGCTAAAAATATAAATTAATACATTTTTGATTACCTATGTAGACCCCATATGAAATATAAATTAATAATCCACTGTATATATCCAATACACTAATGTTTTATGAAGATTTCCTGAAAAATGAATCATTTGTCTTCTATTTTTTGTAAAACCAGTATAACATTGAACTAATTTTTCTTATCATCATCGTAAGAATTTCTAGTGTTGTTTCTCATATCACAGGGAAAAATTATTTGACGTGCTTGTCACTTTAACAACCTCGTTTCGTGAAGGGGATCAATTGTAGAACTTTCATCATCTTTTTTCCCATCTTTATCAGTTCCCATAACACTCTCAATTATTTCTTCATCAGTCAACAATTGCGTAACTTCATTTTCTTCTAGATATTCAGGACATCTTGACATTCACTGAATTGCGATAACCCAACTTTTTGATCAAGATTGCAAGTCTTGGATGATATCACTGTTTAACTGTTCATCCGAACTTTGGGAGAGCTTAGTGAGGATACTTTGTGTGTTTAAGCGTTTGAAAAATTATTTAGTTAGTAATGATGCCAGCAATGGTTCATGTAGTTCTATTTTTTTTATAGATTGGGCGTAGCTATTCAAAAAGTTGTTGCAGCTCAGCTTGTTGCTAGACTACCAACCAAATTTATGTACAAATCTTAATCCTTATAATCATGAGTAAAACATATAAATTATTAATTATTAATTATTAATTTATCGGTTAATTAATATCTCGTTTAATTAATAAATTCTGGTGGTCCCAGCAACATTAATTTATAAAGTTTCTACTGTACTAAACCTAGGGGAGAGCAAAAAGTCCGGAATCGTGGATTTCACCTTTATCCGTCCGTAAAATTGCGGGTAAAACCCAATCCACAATATCTATGGGCCAGATACGGGTGGGATTCTCAAATCCTCATTTTTAGCGGTTTGGTTGTGGTTGGACTTTAAAATCCGCGGATTCACCCGCACCGTAGGGCAGTAAGGGAAATTATAGAATCTCACACTATAATCAGATCTAGGGAATACACCATGAACATATATTGGATCGAGTATGTCAGCTACAGTTAGGTAATCTGCAGGTGCATCAGTAAACTCTGCCCCGACAGAATTACAGTTAATGTAGACAGAGGCGGTTCCGCCATCATCGTGTTTTTCAATAGCAAAATGTCCAACGAGGGGACAGAAGTGATCCAGTGTCCGTGTAAGAGAGACCTTACTTATGATTTTTTTTTTTTTTTTTTTGAAGCAAGACCTTACTTATGATGTTTGAGAATGTTTGTTAATCTTCTAATTTTGGGTTTAATAAAACGAAGACGTCTTCGAATATACTGAATTGTAAGCAACTTGAGTCCAAAATAGTAAAGGCAATCCTTTAAGTGTCAGAATCAGTTGTTGTATTTGTTAGCACATCTTGAAGGTCTGACCACCGTGGAAGAGACATATACCGAACTCCATCTTCGCTATATCACTCTTTCACCATAGTTTTGTTAGTAGATTAGATGATATTGTGAAATCTAATACTCAAACATAAGAACAGGCTCAGATGATGAATGTGGCTTGGTGGGTGAAATGTGAGCGTACACAAATAAAAATTTATGTGCGTCCAAGGCAACCTAGTACTTGATTAATTAAAGATATCTTGCCCATACGTTTTTAGGCTTTAGAAGTATTTTTGTTTATTTTATTTTACTTTTCTTCTTTCTTTTTTGACTAAATTCGTGGTTAATCCGCATCCGGCCTGTATCATCCGCTGATCCACGGATGTCAAATTCGCGGGCGATTCGGCTAGACACGGTTGGGTTTTCCAAATCTTCTATTTTGACGGATTGGGCGTGGGTGACCCTAATACGAATCAGTTCGTCCGTTGCTCACCCCTAACTAGACTCATTTCTCAGATTTTTTTTCACCGTGAAGCTCACGGGCAGAAAACTTCACGCGCGCAGCTATTTTAAAATTTCCCTCACACCCATATTTTCTAGAATTATCTCTTCGCTTCTTCTTCGCTTCTTCCTCGTTTTTTTCTTTCTTTGTGACTTCCTTTTTCCTTTCGTCTTCTCTTTCTTATGATCACCTTATCTTGCAGAGAGAACATGGTGAAATTAATCGAGGATAATCATGTTGTTGTCGTTAATTGATAAGATTTTTGGAAGAAGATTCAAAGTGATTCCATTTTTAGGTTTTAAATCTATGATCTTATTTCAATTTTCAATGAGTAGAGCTGATTCAATGGTTTTTTAGGTCTAATTCTGTCGTTTTGGCGTGAAGTTATTTGCGTTTTGATTTGGTTTTCCTGAGGTTATCGAGAATAAACCCTATTTTTTTGATACTGTAATTATGATTTGGAGAATTAGGGTTCATGAGAAATTAAGGTTAGGTTTGAAGAAAGGTAATGGTCCTGGTGGGTGTATGGATGTATGTGTGGTGTCCTGAATTTGTGATTTGAGTTATAGGGAAAATGGTAAGTAACAAGAAGAATATGATGTTACAGCCAAAAGGAGTTCAAGGAAAAGAAGAAAGAAGAAGAAGATGGTGTTGTTATGACTTCATAACCTGTCATGCAGTCGAGAAAATGTCTACATAACCTATTATGTAGTCGAAGGAAATGGATGCATAATGCATTATCCAGCATCTTTTTTATTAGCTGTGAAATAGAAAATTGTTGCATAATCTTTTATGCATCGAGAAAATCCTAGAATATGGCTGCATAATGCATTATGAATCAATTTTTTATGTATCCACTAAAATGAACCAAAACAATGGCTGCATGACTTGTTATAGATGCATAACTTGTTAAGAAGTTGAGAAAATGGTTGCATAATTCGTTATGCGTCTGTTTTTTGTGTTGGATGTAGGCATATACGATGTTTTAGTTGTTGCATAACTAAATTAGTGAATGCATGAGGTGTTGTGCATATTTTGTGGTGTCTGCATATTGTGTTATGCATCTTTTTTGGTGGCTGCATAACGAATATGTAATCAGTTTTTTTCCCCTAAAAGTATTACCGCCTCCGATTTTTTCGTAAAAAACTTAAATCTGATATTGTTGTTTATACTCGTTGCGTAGATATCATTAAAAGCTTTTCAATGAGATAAAATTTGTAAAATTTCAAGGCGCGGTTTTTTAGATGTGTTATATTTAAGTTTCCTTACCAATTATACCCTTGAAAAAATAGGATGCATAACGAGTTATGTAGGGATTTTTAATAATTTCGGATAATTTTGGGTGTCACAGAAACTGAAATATATCTTGGGCCTAACAATAAGAAAAATATTTTTGGGGGGCCTTAGCCTAAGTTCCCCAATTTAAATTGAGATCTGAATTATTAAAAAGGGGAAATTAGGCTAAGGCCCCACCCATGAGTTACATATAATAAGAGGCCCCTAATTAAAAAAAGTTTAAATCTAGACCCCTAATTATTAAAAGACGTTCATACCCTTATATATATTGTCAAGTCCTTAATTAAATAAAATTTAAATTCAATTATTAAAATATAGTAAAACATCTACCACCGCTGACACCGCCTAACACCACCTCCGACCACCACTGCCTCCTACCACCACCTCCACCTCCCAACACATCCATGTGGCATGTGTAACGAGAAGTTACACATCCGCATAACAAATGTAACGAGAAGTTACACTTATATATGGCATGTAAACCCAAAAGTTACATATCCATATGGCATGAAATAGTTACATATAGGCATATGGCATGTGTAATTAAATGTTACACATGCATATGGCATGTGTACTTAGAAGTTACATATCCATAATGAATGTGTATCCAGAAGTTACACATGCACATGGATGTGTATCTCAAAACTTACACGTCAAAAAAGAAACATATATTCAGTTGTTATGGAAACAATAATTTCATTTACAATAATTTATTTGTTTATCAATTGTTATTGAACACAATAAACGAGCTAAAACACGAAATATGTAAAACGAAATCCTAGAAATGTTCCCTTCACTTTTTATCATTATCGATTCCAAAATGCTTGCATATCTGCAAACAAAATAAGCATCCATGAGATTAGCGTGATTAACATAACGGTACAAACATCAATGCATAAATCAACTTTGATGAGATTAAAATAACAACACACACATTAATACATAAATCAGTTTCATATCCATCTAAAAATAGCGTAATTAGAAGTTACACATGCATCTGGGTAGTGTAACTAGAAATTACACATGCATATGACTAATGTAACTTAGACTTACGCATGCATCTTCAGTTTCACATACATCTAAAAAAAAGCGTAATTAGAAGTTACACGTGCGTATGTGTAGTGTAACTTGAAATTACACATGCATCTAACTAGTCTAACTTAGAGTTACACATGCATCTGACTTTTGTAACTTAGCGTTACACATGCATATGGCATATCCATTTGTCATGAATTTTCATATAATGTGTAATTAGGAGTTACAAGATAAGCACCTTCTTCACACTTGGTGAGATGTGTTCAATGACTGACGAACCAAAAGGTATCTATATCCACTGAAGACATCACCTCCACTTAGATCTTTTGAATACAGTGATAAACTAGTTAATGTCAAATCACCTGCCAACCAATGTTATCTAGTAAGAACCACATTTTAGGAAGAAAGTAAAAGAAAGATAATAATTTCACAAATAAGCATGCAAGCATGTTATATTAACATAAGTGTAGCATGTTAATTGTCAATATTTTATATAAAAAAAATTACATCTCAGCTCATGACATCACACTTTGAACTTCACATCAGTAAGTTACAGTTACACATGTTAATTAAAAAGAAAAAACATAGACTCAGACCTAATAAAATCCAGGATCTAAGTGTAGACGAAAGTGACACATGCTAATTCGATTTGTAGACGAAAGTTACACATGCTAATTGAAATAAAAACATACTCAGAACTGGAAGAAGCTATATTTATGTGTAACTGCGAGTTACGCATGCTAATTGTATGTGTAGAAGCAAGTTACACATGCTTACTGGATATGTAGATGCAATTTATACATGCTAATTGAAAGAAAAAACATACTCAAAACTGAAAGAAGTTATATTTATATGTAACTGCGAGTTACACATGCTAATTGGATGTGTAGAAGCAAGTTACACATGCTTACTGGATATGTAGACGCAAGTTACACATGCTAATTGAAAGAAAAAACAGACTCAAAACCGGACGAAGCTATATTTATGTGTAACTACGAGTTACACATGCTAATTGGATGTGTAGAAGCAATTTACACATGCTAATTGGGTGTGTGGACGAAAATTACACATGTTATCATCACATAACAAAATACTCAAGAAATAAATAATATACATGCATACATATAGAAGTTTTAGTTTCATATTCCTAAGAATAGAATGGTTACCAAAACAAAAACATAACTCCAATTTTCGAAACCTCTTTCAGTTCCAAAATCACATCCATCCATTAACTACTTCGGTGCTCTCTATCACTAAACAAAACAAAATAATAAAATTTATCACTAAACAAAACCAAATGTATTTAATTTGGATGAAATAAAAAATTAATAGTAGATGAAATTCGAATCAAATCGATCTTCTATAGCGATAATGATTCGTTGATATTGAATCTCAAATAAGTTTTTAGATATTAGCTAGAAAGTGAGAGCTACTACGAATTTGCTGAAGGACAAGTCTGAATTTTTACATCAGTTCAGTTTCATTATAATCAGAAAGAGATTTCAAAAGATTAAATTACATAGATCTCACTGGAATCATAAAGAAAAATCAAATCTACAGTGAGATACTATCAAAATCGTATTTATTTGTAAATCAAAGAAGAAACTGAAACAAAAACAATAAAATTAGACCCAAAAAAATAGATAACGCAGTTCTTAACGACCAGAGGATTTAAAACATACCTGATTGAAATCTTTTGTTGTAGATCGAAGTAACTTTGATTGAATCTATATCCTTGAAAAAATCAAAATAAAATCGCATCAGATCTTGGATCAATGGAAAACATTAAATGAATATTTTTTATATATTATCGACGAAGAACTAGATCGTTAGAAATTATTTTTGTTGATGCTGAGAGAGAGGAAGAGAATGGAGAAGAGAGAGAAATAAAATAGAGAAATGAACATATATTCTTGTTTTCCCCTTCTATATATACAAAAGGGTAGTGTTGTCATTATTAGAATTCGTAATAATTAATTATGGACCAGATCTGAAGAAAAATTGATATTTTGGCATAGTAATAGTATTTCCCTAAAGTATGGAGTTGACAGTGAAGGATCCATTTTATGGGGTTTCTTAATGTATGACCCATATAGTATGGGGTTTACAATAGTTTTCACTATTAAAAATAATAAAATAATATCCATGAGGGAGGGTCCATGGATCTTATATTGACACTGTTCATATTTATATGGACACTATTCATATAAGATTGAACCAAGTTTTCTTTAGAGTCCAAATGACAACGAATTTGAATTCAATGTTTTAACGATATGCTCCTCTTATTAAAATCTAGATTCTTACCAAAAATGAGAACAATTCGATATAAAAAACCCCATCATCTAACAATTTTAATTTCGACTGTTAATTTTCAACGATTGATTTTTCAAAGTGGTGGATGGTGGTGTTACACGTCTCTGATTATACTCAATTTTGGTAGGAATCTAGAGTTTGATAAGACGAACATATCATCAAAATATTAGGTTCAAATTCATCGTCATTTGGAATCTAAATAAAAATTAGTTCGATCTTGTACGGATAATGCCGATATAAAATTATCCATGGATCTTCCCTCAATGTATGTAACCTTAATTATGTTATCAAGCCTCTTATAAAAAAAATACCCGTTTCGTTTCTCAAAAGTTAAGCTTTTTTTTTTTTTTTTTTTTTAAATTGTGTTTCCTAAAGGTTGAGTTATTTTATTAAATATCCTAATAAGTCTAAAATTAGTTTTTTGATTGATTATTATTAGTATATGAGATATGTACAATTAAATAATGATATTTATATCCATTAATAGGTGTTTTAAAATATTTTTCAATGATATAAAGTTTAGAAATATCCGTGGCATAATATGAGAGATATGACATATTTTACTGTTTAATTATCTTAAGAATATAATCCAAGAAAATACATAAAGTACCACTCTCTCCTCTTTGTTTTCCTTAATAATTGTGCAAACTTAATGAAAAAACGGGGGTATAACAACCACACCCAATAATTCGTTTGGCAATCTGTATGGAATAAACTATAATATATTTCCAAGAGCACCAACTTAATAGGGAGCTCTATCAAGAGATATATCAAAGAGCTTTATCTCTATTTCTCAATTCAATCAACAAATCAAACAGATAGAAATATATGAGCCTGATTGATATGAAAAATAACTTGGATGGTACCAAAGACCAATGCCCAAGCGTCAATCAAGTTATATCCAACAAACAAGGTCGGATTTATCAACTGATTGAACTACGCACAACCTTTGATATTTCAATTATATAAAAATACAATGCGGAAAAGAAATAACACAGACCCCAGAAATTTTGTTAACGAGGAAACCGCAAATGCAGAAAAACCCAGGGACCTAGTCCATATATGAACACCACACTGTATTAAGCCGCTACAGACACTAGCCTACTACAAGTTAACTTCAGACTGGAATGTAATTGTGCCATAACCAAATCTCCCACCGATTAAGGTACAGTCACGTTCCTTACGCCTCTAGAACCACACCGGATTCTGTGCACTTGATTCTCTTAGATGATCTCACTGATAGGTGTCTAAAACACCTTCATATTTGTCTATAGTTTATGCTTTCTTTGCGAGTTTTCTTGTAAAATATGTATCTTATGTTTGCTTTTGAGTTTTATAGGTATTTTGGAGTCATTGGAGCAAAAGGAAGTAAAACTCGTTTCAATCCTAGATTTATTCTCATCATCTCGGAGAGGATAAAAACACGAAGTAAGCCGCGAAAGAATGAGTTCATTATGAGCAAAATCAACTATAAAGCTTGTCAGCACAAGAGTTATGTAGGATGCTAAGCTGTCATTCTTCCAAGACTGACAGTTGAATGGAGTTAGCCCTTATCCTTAACCATGGGGTACCAACATCCATCCCAATCATCTACAATTAGGTCAAAAAAGAGAGAAGAGTCCAACTCTTACTCCATTTCTTTCTTCCTTTCTGTGTCTGTTGCGGCTGGTCGATAAATGATGTTACTGATTGATCTGTTGATGAACGACGAAGAGTTTGAGCTCCAGTAGTACAAGGAAGAGGACTTTTATTCTGTGGATTTTTGCCACAGAGATTTGGTTATATTCATGGCTGAATCCGAGAAGAACAAGAGTAGAGATGGGTTCCAGATGAAGTTGTTACTGTTAATCGAGAAGCAGACAAGTTGGGTTGTTTACAAATTGGAAAAAGGAGCCGCCGATTCTGTTAATGATGAATGTGATGTTTGAGCAGAGTTGAAAGGAATTTGTGCTCAGAAATGGAGGCATGAAATGATATAGATAAAACCAGTAGGTCAGTTCTACATCCCCAACACAATACACAACAGGAGTTTGTAAAATGGCCTGAATGAGCTGCGGCTAGTTAATGAATGGAGGAGTTTGTGTTGTGAACTGTTGGCCGAGCAATTAACAGATAGTAGTTGTTACTGCTGTGTTGTCTCGATGGGTATGTGTTTGGATAATTGTTGATGTTATGGACTTGACAGAGAAGATTACTGAAATGGGTTGGTGACTGCAAGATGATTATATGCAGTCAGGGAATGAAGTTGTTGAAGTATACTGGTCAAGAAATGTTGTTGTTGTTGTTGTTGTTGTGCATAATGGAGAATGGAAGAGCTAGGAAATGATTCAGATGGTGCTGATGTTATGGTTCAAAGGAAGGATTTGAAGCTGCAGAAAGGGCATTGATGTTGCAGTATGGCGATGAACTGAAGCATGAAGGGTTATAAGAAATAGATGGAAGAGATTGCTGCAACGAATTAAGGAATGAGTTGTAGTTGGGATGGATCTATAGGTGCAGTGAAGCCATGATTTGTATAAGGTGTAATTAAGTTCAGGGAAGAACTGTATGAAATGCAGTCAAGTCCATGGTGGTTGGTGTGATGAACTAAGGTTTGGAATGAGGCAGAAATGCAGTTGGAACTGATGTTGCGTGATTTACAGTGGAGTCATGGGAGATTGCAAGGGGTATTTGCAACTAAGGCAGCAGAAATGATGGTATTGTAAGCAGCTGAGAACACAAAGGAAATGGTAGTCCTGTCGAAGTAGTGAACCAAGGAAGTACAGACAGGGGGAGTTAAGTCATGAATTACAAGTGAGGGGTGTTGGTGCTAGACAACTTATGACAAGGCGATGAAGACTGCAGGGGTTTGTTTGCTGTCATGGGTTGAGTTTGAGATTGAGTTGATATAGCAAAGTGTCAGGAACTAGTGGTGATTATGAAGTGCAGTTAGAAGTATGGGCTGAGCTGCGGTAGTCTTAGAGGGTTCATGAATCTACAGAGAAGTTGAAGCTGAAATAGATAAGATGAATGCAACTGAGAGATGGATGAGGATTTGGCAGTGATGTCGTGGCTAAGCTGCAATAAAGGGAGTTGCTACTGTTGCTGGCACTTGGATGCTGAGATATGAAATTGCAGGTGCAGCTGGTGATATGAGTTCAAGGTTGCAGGTGATGCTGTTAGGAATTATAGGTACTGACGTTGCAGGTGATTTGCAAGTGATGTTCTGCCAAGGAGATTGGGTCTGAAATTGAACCTGAGTATAGAAGAAAACAGAGGCAAGGTGGGATGAATGCGTGTGCAAATGGCCAGGTGAATGAATATGATATGCAGGTGATGCAGAGTTACAGAGTAATGAATGAATGAGAAATGGCGGAGGAGATACAAATGGGTTTTGGTTGAATTACAGACTGGTGGTGGCATTGAGATGCTGTTGATAAGTGAATGGAAGTTGAGAAGAGATGGCAGTGATGCTGAGTGAATGAAATGGGCGATGTATGAATGAAATTCTTAGATGAATGTTAGGATTGAACTTTACAGGAAGAGAGAGCTGGTTATAATGCTGTTACATAGTTGATGATACTGCAATCTAGATGGAGTTTTCTGTGACTCAGGTGGCCTGAGATAGTTTTCCGAAGATCGAATTCCGGAAAAGGTGGCTGAATTCCGGTGATGATGTCATCAACTTCGACAACTAATTTTTGATACAAAATTCCAAAAACTTATTTTCACTCATGGGCTTGGTGGATCACATGGAGATCGACTTTGAGAAGACTCAACCTGAAATTTGGAAAGAGTATCCTTTTGGGAAAAAGATATAAAAGAAAAGAGTTTTCTAAAAAAGGGAATATCTCCATTAGGAAGACTCCTACTTCTTTTCTTGGGTTTCACATGATAGTTCTTCTTTGCTTCCTATGATGATTTCCAAAAACACAAGTAACTAAGTTTTTATTATTGGTTAAAGATGTAGTTGGATTTTTGAAAACAAGTTATGAAGTTTATGAATTAGTTTTCTCTCCATATTATCGTTTGATTCTACTGATTATTATAGTTACATGATTGATTTATTGCAATATGATTGAATGTTTGTTTCGTTAAGTCTAGAATTGATTGAACTTACATCCACATCTATAGCTAATTTAGGGTTCATCATCGAGCGATAACCTTGAATACGAGTAGCATAATATGATTACGGTTTGTAGTGATACACTCTTGTAATCATGTGTAGAAATTGACCTTTGTTCGCATTGTTACGCAATGTATTTCAATTGCATTGATTATCCTATTTCACCATTCTTAATGCATCTTTGGGAATTGAAATTGATTAGCGCAAGGCGTCGGGTTATTCTCTAGGTAGTATTCATTCTTGCATCGTTTTACATGGAAGTGTGATGACTTAGGAAATTTACGGAGTATTCTTGCAATAAGGTATTCTAGGGATTTTGATGATAGCGAGATTAAATATGAATTCTATTCATACTTTCAAAAACTTGTTTACAATTGAAGATGAAACCTTTACCCAATATTTCACATCCTTGATTTGCGTGTTTACTTTTTATTTATGTTTCTTTTCTTTTATTTTTAGTTTCATAAATATCAGAAATCCCTCATTGCTTTACATAGGAAACCGAAACATATTGGCAACCCAAGACCTCTCTGTGGGAACGATCCTTTCTTGCCCTTGCTATATTATATATAGTTTGAGTAGTGAGAAAGTAATTTATTTTTGATGCATACGACAACGATCAAATTTTGGCGCCGCTGACGGGGAGACAGCGGTTGTCACTTTTTTTTTTTTTTTAGTTTAGTTTTTAGTTTTTCTTATTTTCTGATTTTAACCTAGTGTTGAGAATCTTGTTTCAGGCACTAATTTCAATGGAAGGAGCATATTGGAGCAAGGGATACGGTTCTCAACCTCCTCAACATTGTGACAATTGCCCACCAACTTTGGGATACAATCAAAACCAATTTATTGTCTATGTGCATATCCTAGAGAACCTTATGGTGATTTTTATACATACCAACAACAAGCTTGTAGTGGGTATGTAAGTCAAGCACCAAGGTGGGATAATTATACTTCTAATTGGCTTCATTCGAGTTGTATGAAGATTTTGAATGGATTACAAGACATCCAACAAAGACTAGACCAACTTGATCGTAATAGAGAGAACACCGCAGAAACCAATTTCTGCAACACTTTTTCTTACCCGACTCCAGATCGTAGTTATGATCATTTACCCATTCAAAGGGAAGAGTCATGGGAAAGAGAACCTATTGTAGTAAATGGTGGTAAGCATGTGAACATCAGGAAACTTGCATAGAAATTATACAAGTTGGAAGATGATGGAGACTCGGAATAGATTGTAGCAGAAATTAGTATGACCATTCATATGGAACTTAAATGACATCGGGATAAAGGTTATGAAACCGATGAAGATTCTTATTATGGTGAGTCTGAAAATGAAGATGATTGTGTTGAAAAGGACCAACCTTTGGAGATATTTGATGACATTAGCGTAGTTGACTCAACTCTTGATCTTTATAATGATCAAGCACCTATTCAAAAGGTACATGAGTATGATGAAACTAGTGTTTTATAGAAATTTGCAACAAGGTTTGAGTCTAATGAAGAAGAGTATGTTGAGAATGAAACCGGTATGACCAATATTGTGGAAGACCCAATTGAACTTGTGAATGATTGTAATGATGATGTTAATGTCGAGACTTTTGTTAAAGAAGAAACGAACGAAGAATGGTCGCAAGGTTTGATAGAGGACCATGGTATACAAGAGGTGAATAATTCACTTGAGTTTTTCAAAAATGAAGAGGATTCCGTAATACAAGAGATTGTCTAACCCTTTGCATATTAAGTCTTCTCATTTACCTCTTATTGTTTTGAATGTATGTGCTTCGAGAATATTGTTGAATGACTTTATTTCTTGATATCCTCCATTAGAGATACTTGATTCTCATACTATGCAGGTTTGTGAACAAGAAACCGTGGAAGTTCCCAACTCCTATATTCTTTATGCACTTCCAAGTGTGGACAAGAATAAGTATGGGGGAAACTCTTATCGGTTAATAGCTTCAATTATGTTTTCTTGTACTAATAATTGTGTGAAGGTGCTATGGGTGGATCCCCAACTTTTCCGATTATTGGTGTATGGAGAATTCATCTTGCAAGTCGAGATGACGACTTTAAACCAAGCGCTAAATGGGAGGCAACCCACTGGTTTTGTGTATCTATCTCTATCTTTTTATTTCTCAAGTATTTTATCTTTATTTTCTTAATTTGGATATTTGCATATCAAAACTCCAACTTTTAGAGATTTTTGAACAATTTAGAATAAACACTAGCCTTTCTAAGTAGATGAAATTTTTTCTTGACGATGAGGTATATATTGGCTGAGTTGGGATTAGATGCCAACTAAATAACTTGTTTAGTGTTTATCCTCTATTGTTCATAAATAGCTATGAGTTAGAGTATCAGTTTTTTTATGGCATTTTATTTTCTTATTGTGTATATATATCATGTTATGAATTTCCCATCTTGAACTTTACTTTGAATGACTAGATTTTACATTGAGGACAATGTAAAGTTTAAGTGTGGGGGAACATTCATATGTTTGTATAGTTTGTTTGATGCCTTTATTTAAAAAAAATGATTTATACACTCTGAAACCTAGAAACATGTGCCTTTAGGATGACACTATCAATCTAAATGGATGGAACCATCTTGGTTGCGGGAGTAGAGGAACCCATTAACTAAAAGGACCGAATTATTCAAGTGTTAGAAATAATATGATAGTTGTTACCATATCTCAGAATGTCACCATATCACCTTCTGTTTTTATTTTTGCAAACTTTTTTTTTTTTTAAGTGATTTGGTGGGTCACTAACATCGAATTGTTATTACTGCTAGGATGAAATAGAGTGATTGAGTTACTAAAAAAAAAAGACCTGACCAATTAGACCAACCGGAGTATATACAAAAAAAAAATGACACTTGTATAGCAATATGTGTGTGTTCTCCCTGTCTCCGTCGCCTAAACAAGCGTGGAACGCAGGATCCACGAGAATTACCATGTAATCTGCTGACAAGAAGCATGCGCTTGGATCCAAAATATCTAATCATGTTGTCAAATAAAAAAAAAGTTAAAAAAAAAAGTTATTATTATTGTTTAATAAAATCGACTCCTGGTTCCCTAGTATATGCCATTTGAGTTGATCTAGAATTAAGATTGTTGACCACTGGTTCCCTTGTATATGCCAGTTATGTTGACACTAGAATTCATACCAGTATCTCAATCCAATAGGATGCATAGGTTCATCTTGGAGGTGACCTTCAGACAGATATGGGAAACACCATTCACTTAGTCAACATTCGCAAACACCTATCTCTATATCCATTTTTTTAATCTATTCATGTGTGATTGTGGTTAGTCAGATTCCGAGTATTGTGGGTTGTTCAACTTTCTGAGTAGAGCTTAATTTACATATATATTAAGTTGGATTCGCATCAGGGTACCTCCTCCAATAGCCATTTTGGATTCGTTCATAGATTTGTCACAGGTAGCTGGAGTTGGAAATATAGGTTTTGTAGGTAGACCTCTTGTAAACCTTCACGAGACTAAAACTCATCCACTAGGGACACCTAGGGGTTCAAAGGCTTGTTATTTATGCTAAGAGTAACCGTAGCCTCGACCACAAGGAGTTGTATGTATGTTTTATAATTATTTTGTTTGATTTGCTCCAGAACTAGAAAAGTCTAAGTGTGGGGGAATTTGATAGGTGTCTAAAACACATTGATCTATAGTTTATGCTTTCTTTGCGAGTTTTCTTGTAAAATATGTATCTTATGTTTGCTTTTGAGTTTTATAGGTATTTTGGAGTCATTGGAGCAAAAGGAAGTAAAACTCGTTTAAATCCTAGATTTATTCTCATCATCTCGGAGAGGACAAAAAGACGAAGTAAGCCTCGAAAGAATGAGTTCATTATGAGAAAAATCAACTATAAAGCTTGCTAGCAGAAGAATTATGCAGGATGCTAAGCTGTCAGTCTTCCAAGACTGACAGTTGAATGGAGTTAGCACTTATCCTTAACCATGGGGTACCAACATCCGTCCCAATCACCTATAATTAGGTCAAGAAAGAGAGAAGAGTCCAATTCTTACTTTATTTCTTTGTTTCTTCTGTGTTTGATACAGCTGGTCGAGAAATGATGTTACCGATTGATCTGTTGATGAACGACGAAGAGTTTGAGATTCAGCAGTACGACGAAGAGGGATTTGATTCTGTGGGTTATTGCCACTGAGATTTGGTGATGTTTATGGCTGAATCCGATAAGAACAAAAGCAGAGATGGGTTCTAAATGAAGCTGTTACTGTTAATCAAGAAGCAAGCTGGGTTGTTTACAAATTGGAAGAAGGAGCCGCCGATTTTTTTAATGATGAATGTGATATTTTGAGAAGAATTGAGGGGAATTTGTGCTCAGAAATGGAGGTACAAAATAATATAGATAAAACCAACATGTCAGTTCTACATCCCTAACACAATACATAACAGGAGTTTGTAAAATGTCCTGAATGAGATGCGACTAGTTACTGAATGGAGGAGTTTGTGTGGTGAACTGTTGGCCGACCAATCAACAGATAATAGTTTTTGCTGCTGTGTTGTCTCGATGGGTATGTGAAATGGAAATGGGTTCTAATGGTGTTTGGCTAATTGTTGATGTTATGGACTTGACAAAGAAGATTACTGAAATGGGTTGGTGACTGCAAGATGATTAGATGTAGTCAGGGAATGAAGTTGTTTAAGTATACTGGTCAAGAAATATTTTTGTTGTTGTGCATAATGGAGAATGGAAGATCTAGGAAATGATTCAGATGGTGCTGTTGTTATGGTTCAAGGGAAGGATTTGAAGCTGCATAAAGGGAACTGATGTTGCAGTATGGCAATGAACTGAAGCATGAAGGGTTATGAGAAACAGATGGAAGAGGTTGCTACAACGGATTAATGAATGAGATGCAGTTGGGATGGATCTACAGGTGCAGTGAAGCCATGATTTGTATAAGGTGTAATTGATTTCAGGGAAGGACTGTATGAACTGCAGTCAAGTCTATGGTGGTTGGTGTGATGAACTGAGGTTTGGAATGAGGCAAAAATGCAATTGGAACTGATGTTGTGTGCTTTACAGTGGAGTCATGGGAGATTGCAAGGGGTATTTGCAGCTGAAGCAGTAGAGATGATGGTGTTGTAAGCAGATGAGAACACAAAGGAAATGATACTCATGTCGAAGTAGTAAACCAAGGAAGTGCAGACAGGGGGAGTTGAGTCATGAATTGCAAGTGAGGGGTGTTGGTGCTAGACAACTTAAGAGAAGGCGATGGAGACTGCAGGGGTTTGTTTACTGTCATTGGTTGAGTTTGAGATTGAGTTTTTATAGCAAAGTGTCAGGAACTAGTAGTGATTATGAAGTGCAGTTAGAAGTATGGCCTGATCTGCGGTGGTCTTGGAGGGTTCATGAAGCTACAAATAAGTTGAAGCTGGAATTGATAAGATGAATGCAAATGAGAGATGGATGAGCATTTTGCAGTGATGTTGTGGGATAAGCTGCAATGAAGGGAGTTGATGCTATTGATGGCACTTGGATGCTGAGATATGAAATTGCAGGTGTAACTGGTGATATGAGCTCAAGGTTGCAGGTGATGCTGTTAGGAATTACAGGTACTGACATTGCAGGTGCTTTGCAATTGATGTTCTGCCAAGGAGATTGGGTCTAAAATTGAACCTGAGTATAGAAGAAAACAGAGGCAAGGTGGGATGAATGCGTGTGCAAATGGCCAGGTGAATGAATATGATATGCAGGTGATGCAGAGTTACAGAGCAAAGAATGAATGAGAAATGGTGGAGGAGATGAAAATGGGTTTTGGTTGAATTACAGACTGGTGGTGGCATTGAGATGCTGCTGATAAGAAAATGGAAGATGAGAAGAGATGGCAGTGATTCTGAGTGAATGAAATGGTCGATATATGAATGAAATGCTTAGATGAATGTTAGGATTGGACTTTGCAGGAAGAGAGAGATGGTTACAATGCAGTTGCGTAATTGATGATACTGCAAGCTAGATGGAGTTTTTTGTGACTCAGGTTGCCTGAGATAGTTATTCGACCACCAGATTCTGGCAACGGTGGCCGAATTCCGGTGATGATGTCAGCAACTCCGACAACAATTTTTGATACAAAATTCCAAAATCTTATTTTCACTCATGGGCTTGATGGGCTTGGTGGAGCACTTGGAGATGAACTTTGAGAAGGTGAAAACTACAGTCAAACCCAATTCTGTAGATTTTTACATCCAGAAATCCACCGTCGGTAAACTATAAGCGCGCACCCATTTTGGCCGAGAAAATTATTTACAGACCCATAAATTTTCAGTTTTCGTCTTTCCGTATTTGTTCTAATTTTTTTCAGAAATATTTTTTTTCTGATCTCGGCTCAAAGAACTTTGGTTTACATAATCGAACAATTTATAAGGTAACAAATTGATTTAGGGTTCTACATATTGCATTTTGTCCAAGAAAAACTTAGATCTGTATATACAAGGTGTGATTTTCTTGTCATTTTTGACTATTCTGGATCGTTGAAGACGCATGTATGTTTTTTTCTTTTTCTTATTCCCTTCCTTTTTTTAATGATTTTCATTTGATTCATATTGATTGATGTAATCTTTTTTTGGTTATTCATCAATTACACATTGATACTTTTTTTTTTTGGTTTAATTCGTGTATTTGTTGATTTTTTTCTTCTTCTATGATTTTTGGTTATTCATCAACTACAAACTGAATTTCCATGCATGTGTTGATCAGATGATTAAATTTAATGGATTGGAAGGGGATGTGTGGGGGCACAATCGATTTGTAAATTTCAAAGGGTTCAACTCAAGTGGTTTATAAGGGTGCTCAATTTGGTATACACAAGATCTGTAGATAATTCAATTCCAAAGAGTTCTAGCCTTGTCAGGATACCATTAAAAAATTAAAGGTTGGATTTTTCAGTAATTTTGTATGTGTTTGTCCAGGAACCATCTAATTAAGTCATCTATTTATTACAAACAAATTAGGATGGGTAAACTGTGATAATAGTATTATGCCTTCTATCTCGGGAAAAGGTAGGTCGAGTATTCTACTACACTCATCCACTAGTAATGTCCAACAAGCCTTATATATTCCTATCAATTTCCTGTTTATGGAGATTGTTTCCTTTGCTTTGGAGGTCTCTTGCCATCTTTTATTCATTTTTATTTATGGCGAAACATTATATTTTACTTTCATATACTGAATGGCTTACGTCTTCAATCAAACATGCTTCTTTGCTTTAATTTGTATTTTCTACCCTTATTTCTATTTAAGTTGTCCAGATCCTCTATTATGAAGCTATTGTGCATAAATGGCAAATGATTAAAGAAAACGTTCAATTTTACTAAGTGTATACTGAAATATTATGTCGATTGAGTGCAGAGAAATTATTCATGTAAACAGTTTGTGCGTAAACTATTCATCACCTTGGATAAACACGTTTGTAACTTCATGTGTCATATGTTTTGATATGCAGTCAGCAATGGGAATGGTGAGTGGAACAATTAGCTAAGCATCTTGGATATGAGAGGATTCACTAAATATGTAAAGGGTGGTGAAACCCCCTGTAGTCATCTCAGTCATGAAAGTGTTCCAGGAAAATGTATGTATTAGACCGTAGTCCAATAATTCACTGTTTACCTTAAAACTATCTAACTTGAATTCCCTAGTTTTGACTTGTTACGAGAAAATCGTGTTAACTAAATAAAACAATATTAATTCAGTATCCTTTTTATGCTCGTACTAATTTATCTATAAAGGTATTTATTTTCTCATAATGGATCTCAACATATGACACAATATAGATTTTGTTAGAAAATTTGTGTAGTATGTTTATTGTCTCATACTGACTTCATGAAACCTAGTGCAGGATCATGTCGAAAGAGGGAACATTGAATTTGGTGTGCCTGTGATGTGCATGGAAGTGTGAATAGTGATGCATAACAGGTTATGCATCTATAAAATTTGTTGCATAACTTGTTATGCATTCTCGAAATTGGTTTCATAACACCTTCTGTAGTTTTTTTTTTTTTTTTTTGCATAACTTGTTATTCAGTCCAGAAAACGGTTGCATAACACGTTATACATATACTTTTTTCTTAGTGTTGAAACCAACAAAAAATGAGGCTGCATAACTTGTCATGCACCTACAATAATATCTACATAACATGTTATGAAGACGTGAAAATGATTATGCATCCGAAAATATAACTGCATAATGCATCGAGAAAATTGTTGCACAATCTTTTATGCATCGAGAAAATAGATGCATAACCTGATATGCATCCGTAAATATGGATGCATACTGCATTATGCATCAATTTTTTTTATGTACGCACTAAAATCAACCAAAACAATGGTTACATAACTTGTTATAGATGCATAACTTGTTATGCAATCGAGAAAATGGTTGCATAATTCGTTATGCGTCTGCATAATGTGTTATGCATCGTTTTTGGTTGCTACATAATGGTTATGTAGTCAGTTTCGAAATTTTGCCTACAATGAAGATCACCTCCAATATTTTCGTGAATTTTTTTTTTTGATGTTGTTGTTTGTACTCGTTGCGTAGCTCTCTTAAAAAGATTTCCAACGATATAAAATTTGTAAAATTCTAAGGCGCGGATTTTTAGATATGTTATATCCAAGTTGCGTTGCCAATTATACCCCTGAAAAATTAGGATGCATAACGAGTTATCCCTGAAAAAACAGTATGCATAACACGTAATGCGGATGCATAAATCATCATGCAGATAGGTTTTAATAATTTCGGATAATTATGGGTGTCACAGAAATGTTTATGGGTGTCACGATATCCAAAATTAATTGTGGGCCTAACAATGAGAATATTTTTTTTTTGGGTCTCCCCCTAATTTTCCCTTTGAGAAGACTCAACCTGAAATTTGGAAAGAGTATCCTTTTGGGAAAAAGATATAAAAGAAAAGAGTTTTCTAAAAAGGGGAATATCTCCATTAGGGAGACTCCTACTTCTTTTCTAGGGTTTCACATGATAGTTCTTCTTTGCTTCCTATGATGATTTCCAAAAACATAAGTAACTAAGTTTTTATTATTGATTAAAGATGTAGTTGGATTTTGGAAAACAAGTTATGAATTTAATGAATTAGTTTTCTCTCCATATTATCGTTTGATTTCTACTGATTATTATAATTGCATGATTGATGTATTGCAATATGATTGAATGTTTTTTTAGTTAAGTATAGAATTGATTGAACTTACATCCATATCTATAGATAATTTAGGGTTCATCATCGAGAGATAACCTTGAATACGAGTAGCATGATATGATTACGGTTTGTAGTGATACACTCTTGTAATCATGTGTAGAAATTGACCTTTGTTCGAATTTTTTGCGCAATGTATTTCAATTGCATTGATTATCCTATTTCACCATTCTTAGTGCATCTTTGGAAATTGAACTTGATTAGCGTAAGGCGTCGGGTTATTCTCTGGGTAGTATTCATACTTGCATCGTTTTACATGGAAGTGTGATGACTTAGGAAATTTACGGAGTATTCTTTCAATAAGGTATTCTAGGGCTTTTGATGATAGCGAGATTAAATACGAATTTTATTCATACTTTCAAAAACTTGTTTACAATTGAAGATGAAATCTTTACCCAATATTTCATATCCTTGATTTGCGTGTTTACTTTTTATTTGTTTTTCTTTTATTTTATTTTGGGAACATTATTTAAATACCCCTAAAAATTCGCCCCTTAAAATATACCCTTATTCAATTTTTAAAATACCCCTATCTTCTGAAAAGTGGAAACAACTAGCACAAGTTGCTTTTAAAAGTGGAAGCAACTAGCACAAGTTGTTTCCAGAAGTGGACACAACTAGCACATGTTGCTTCCAAAAAGTGGAAGCAAATTTCTCAAGTTGACTCCGAAAAAATTAATTTTTACCCCTCGGGGGTATTTGTGCAAGGTCAACAAAAATGGAGGGTATTTATAACATTCCCTCTTTTATTTTTAGTTTCATAAAAATCAGAAATCCCCCTTGTTTTATATAGGAAACCAAAACATATTGGCAACCCAAGACCTCTGTGGGAACGATCCTTTCTTGCCCTTGCTATATTATATATAGTTTGAGAGTGAGAAAGTAATTTATTTTTGACGCATATGACATCGATCACTCACCCATAACTAAGAGTTTCTATGACCCAAAGTCGAAGACTTATAAACAAATCTATCTCCCACAGATAAGTCTATTTTGATAGATAAATCTGTCTCCCACATAAGTACCTACGAAGTTTTGTTTCGTCTTATGATAAATCAAGGTGAAAAAGAACCAATTGATAATCCGGGCTTATACTCCCGATGAGAATCCTAGAAATATCAATCACCTCACAATAACTTAACTATATGGTAGTAGAAGAAGTTACTATGGAACCAAAAAGTCAAGACGAAGAACTTTGTGATTACTTTTTATATCATACCTATCGGAGATAAATCTCAAGAAAATCTTAGAGAAGATAGTACTCAATATGAGAGAACAAGTAAGATCGGAATACACAACTACAAAGAAAATAGTTGTATCTGGCTTCACGAATCCCTAATGAAGTCTTCCAGTCGTTAACCTAATATGGTTTTGGAAAAACCTAGGTTAAAGGAGAATCGACTCTAGTACACAACTAGGATACAGGAAAGTGCCGGGATTAGGTTTTCCAGTTGCTAGAGTTCTCCCTTATATAGTATTTCAAATTAGGGTTTGCTTATAGTCAAAGCTAGGATAACTTAGTAACAAAGCATTCAATATTCACTGTTAGATAAAATACTGATTTAAGATTCAAGCTAAGTCTGCTTAGAAATATAACAATTAATCTCCACCGTTAGATGGTCTTAGCTTGTTACACATAAATGAAATATACCTTCCTTTAGATATGGGTAACCGTACCTAAACATGTATATTGAGTTGGCTCAATAACAGTTAACCAAAGTTAGCCACATGAACACTTTTGTCTTAACCATATTCATCTAACACTTCTAGATCAAATATGATGATCAATCAAACATGAAAAATAATCAAATCAATCTAATTTTGTTTCATATAGAGTTGTTCAATTGTTCACTATCTCATAGAAATATATATGAACAAATTGAAACAGAATCGGATTGATTCGTAATCGTACAAAGTACTTATACAAGAATCAATTCATGGACATTGTGCCACGGTTTACAATGATTGCATTCCTTAATTCATAAATGTTTTAGTTCATGAGTATGAGAAACATACTTAAACGATTTTAGAACTTAACCACTGTGTTCGTGATAGACACATTTATGTGTCTATTTTCATCTCGATTTTCTATATTGCTAGGACCCATTTTTGTACTTATTTTCGGTTTTTATGCTTTTGTAGGTGCTTTTGCGGAGAAATTGGATCGAAAAGTGGTCCAATAAGATGTACTACAGGCACCCCGGAAGTATGTTGGAGACTCCCCAGAAAAATACTATTGGCACCCAATTTTTCCCATGAAATGTGTTATTTACACCCCGCAAATGGACAAGGGGCATCCAACCACTATTGGCACCCCAGGAATGGATAAAGGGAATCATCTTCTAACTTTTAAAAACATGATTTGTCGGGAATTTCAAGTTCACGCTGCGTAATTTTTTGGCAGCAATTTGGGTGCGATTCTGTTGGACTTTTTCACGGATATGGATCATTATGGGCTTGCTACGAGTAAACAGCGAAGGTATGATCTCAGGGGCGGAGTCAGAAATTTACCTATGGTGAGGAAAAATGGTTAGGGGTACGCAAAAGGCAAAAAATAGGCTTAGGATAGGATAAAAGTGGGTCTGGACAGGCAAAATTGGGTTTGGGAGCCAACCCGGCAGGGTAGGAAACTTTCCATGGGTTGGATACGCCACTGTATGATCTCTAAAATCGAAGAAAACAAGTTAAATATGGATTCACGAACAAAACATATAGAAGAGAGTTTGTCGGGATTTTGTAGTTAATTTTAGGGCTGAAAATAGGATATTCTCACAGGATTTTGTTACCAAGTTTGAAGAGAGTTTGGACTGAGTCAGCGAATCGATGTAGAGAAGAAGAAAAAATCTCGGTTCTTTTATATCTGGGAATTACGAGAGAAAAAAAGGGAAAGATATCTTCCACCTTGGCAAAACAGGGAATGGTAGAGTTTCTCGGGTTTCTGTGTGACTTGGAGAATACGTGGAATATCTTCTGGGAATATTTCTTTCCATTACAGAGGAGGTTAATAACTCATGATGTATATATAAAAGAAAAAAAAGAACTCAGTTGCCGCATATATAAAAGAAAAAAAAGAACTCAGTTGCCGCATATAGAAGATTTGGAGGGAAGAAAAGCCGTGACTTGCAGAGAATATAAAAAAACAATAATTGAAGTTAAAACTGAAAATATTCGGACCTATTGGCTATATAAAGGCTGGTACGAATCCTATGGGGAGAATCAAGAATTTGGGGTGAATACAAAGCTATAAAGAATCGTTGCAGAGAAGTTACAGATAGGCGAGTTCTTCACCAGCAGAAGAGAAATAGAAGAAGAAGAACAACGACACAGAAGAATAGTCTCAGAGACAGTCCTAGGAGGGTAGCTGCAGAGCTAACAACGAAGCTGCAGAGAAAAATAGCAGTTGCTGCAATAAAAGGAGAAAGAAGAAACACAGTCGACAAAGCAGAACAGTCGCATAGGACTATCGTTTATCAACATCAGAAAATATTTATTGTTCTTTGACAGTGCTCGCAAAAGATCTTTAGCAACTGCTATAGTGACTGAAACTTACCTTTCTGCAACTGTTTTATTACTTGTCTACCTTTTATTACAGTATCAACAAAAAGTTTATTACTTTTCTACCTTTTCACCTTTGTAAACACAATTTGAGCTATGAATCCATATTTTGAGCGTGTTTCCAACACAGTGAGCTAAACCCCAACACTGGGACAATGGAGGAAGCCATACTTCATGCATGTGGTAATTTTATTAATTCTGTTATGACTTATTGCATTGATATTTAATCGTATTTTATGATTTTTATTGAATGATTGTGATTTCAATTGATGGGTCATGCTTCGTTAAGTGTTTTGATGTCTCATGCTTTAGATATATAGTCATTACTTTCAAAATCTACTTTCGGCAATGAATTAGTGTCAATAAATTATTATTATTTGAGCTTTAAATGTCTAGATTATAAGTTGAACCACATGAATGTGAGAATTGATGGAATCCTGAGTCTCCATATGTCTCGATATTGTGACAACATTTTGTATATATTTTATAGTATTAAGTATAAAATCAAACCTCTACAAGTCTCCAACGAACATTTTCTTACCATTGTAAAAACTACATTAGTTCGCTAACCAGGTATACAAACAACAACTCCGGACCTTGGTCTGTCCAGCCGTTCGCATACTAGGTACGCGACTAGCCATCCCGGACCCAACTCGGGTAGAACTTTTCATGTACTAGGTATGCTAACAAAGTTCACGGTCCTTTACAGTTAAAACCATTCGCATACTAGGTACGCAAACAAGGTTCCCGGACCTGAATCACTACAAAACAGTTCGCATACTAGGTATGCATACCGTGTTGCATCCAGACATGGTCAAATGTTCCAAACTCCCATTTCAATTATTTAAACATCCTTAGAAGACGACAATAGCTATATCACACAAATTATTAACTTTAAGTAATTTTTCAAGTGATCGAATGATCAATAAGAAACTTTCCAAGTCGACATCAAATGATTGTCTCACACAAATCATGTAAGATGTTTCAAGGCAATTTCTGCATGATCATCTTTTGACTTAATATTTAGTTTCCAACAAATAAATTGTTTCCAACTAAACTCTTCAAGAATAATGATGAACATAGTTAAAGAAAAATCTTTCAACTCGTATTTCGTGAAATAGATAAGCGAGATAAACTCGGTTCGAAATATCAAATATGTATAATGTAAAAGTCTATATATCTATACGACTTAGTCTCATTAGGAGATAGAATAGAATAGACTTCTGAGTGATAGATAAGTTTTAGTCTCCACATGCCTTTTGTTGATGAAGTTTCTCCAAGCTCTCCTCAGTAGATCTTCGTTTTCAATCGATGAACGTTGTGAAGTCTAAAGCTCAACTAGAAATCAAGAATATAGTTTTGATCAACTAAACTTGACAAACAAGCTTGAGATAGCAACTCTTGCGAGTTCAACCGAGCAATGCTCTAACAATCTCCCCATTTGTCAATTTTAGTAACAAAACTATCAATACATATGGATTACAAAATAAATAAACTTTGTAACTTCTCATCCATCATGCCTGATTTCCTTGGCTTTTTAACATTCCTTGAATTCTTCGCTACTCCCGCGATTCTGAACGTGTTCAACTCAGCATTATTATTGTTGAAGATCCGTAGCCATAACAATAAGAAAACAGTTGTTCACAATCATTATTACACAGTGTCATAGTATTATTTCACGGCATCAAAGTCCAATTACATCACAACTTTGATAACAATACTATGGTGATATGTATCACTCCCCCATAGCCAATACTTCCATCTCACAATGATAACCACTCCCCCTTACATAATGATCTGTAA
The DNA here is from genome assembly GCA_023529315.1 of Papaver bracteatum. Classification (NCBI taxonomy): domain Eukaryota; kingdom Viridiplantae; phylum Streptophyta; class Magnoliopsida; order Ranunculales; family Papaveraceae; genus Papaver; species Papaver bracteatum. The sequence continues at coordinate 2,386,196 of JAJJWX010000433.1, forward strand.
ACCATATTAATGTAGTGTGAACTACCAAATAATTCTCCCCTTTTTTGTCAATATAAATTGGCAAAGGTACGAAAACTACGCGATCATAATGAAATTCTAAAAGAGATAATTCATGACTAAAAGAGAACATATCAACTTTGTTTCGATGATTTATCATAGTCGAAACTTAGTTTATTCATCAAGGAGTTTATAAAGATACAAGATAACTCCTACAATATTCCACAGCCGCACTCCCTACAAAGATTTGGCAATTAAGCACAAGTTCAATTAAGAACTCTCCCCCATAATATTTCATTCCCGAAAGAACAACAAGAGCGACCTTACTTTTACGAGAAAATAAGGATTTCTTTGGACGTTAACAAACCACATGGATTTGTATCCAGTAAAGTCGAATAAATTAACCACAAGAGACCTTATTGATTAATTTAATCAGAAACGCTCAACATAAGAAAACTTATGGAGACATACAGTACTTTCACATAGTGGTGGATCAGGGAAAGACCAATACTATGGAATTTTCAAAAGTTCATTCTATCTTATATCAGTATTTGCATAATGACATAATAGACTTAACTTTTGAGCATATATGAGATAATCATAGTTCACGGACGTAAACACACCATATCTCATAAAATATTTTTGCAATGCATAAGACCAATAAAAATCAATACTGCAAACTCATCTTCCAAATAACTTAGAATTTAAATAAATAAATCTAAAAACATTGCAGATGAAAATCGTTGGCTATAGCTATGTGTAATCACAATATTTGCTATTCCAAACCCTAGTTATATATCCTTCTTAAAATATAAGAATAGATTCTCATAAGAAGTTTCCTAGACATAATAATAAAACTCATAAGGACCAAAAACAACCTCAAACTTAAAATCAAAGTACAATTTCGGAACCCTCACGAGTCTTAAGACCTTTGAGCTTGTGATTGACATCATCCACTGCTTCTTCGAAAAAGATATCCTCATTGAGAAGATATTTAACATGTGTCTTCATGAGAACAAGGTCAGAGTTAACCTTTTTCAACTCAGTTCGTAACACATTGATACCCTTCATAGTATCAATGCGCTGCAATTTTTCTTCCTCAAAGTATTTAAGAAAATCATGAACCACTTCAGCAGAAACCATCTCATCATGCTCTACATCTTGATGAGTATGTGTATAATAGTATGAGACATCAGAATAATCATCAATATTTTGATCTTTGACTTCATCAACTTCTACTAGGGTTCTTTTCTTCTTCCCTTTGGAACTGTAACTCATATCTTTATCAAGAAACCATTTCGTAAAATCACAAGTGCGAGAAGGAGATGACATTCTTATATGAGACAAATAACCTAGAGTGAGATAACTCAACTTCAATAGGTTAGGTATATAATTAAACAGTTTCACGGGGATTATATTTTTAGGGTTTTTAGAGTTGGTTCATGACATGTCATGAAGGTACCCGTACGAACACAAACTTAACCCATAAAAGGAAATTTGGGAATTCTGTAGAGTCCCATCCATAAAGAAATGGATACACAACAAAATAATTTGCTAAGTAAAAATTATCTTTCACAAATCTTAGCTCAATAAATTTTATATTCTCACGAGAGGAAAATTTAGAGCGTAAGAGGAGCAAACTAAGCATTTGTAAAACTTATTTTTTTAAAATTTAAAAAATAGATATTGAAGTGATACTCGAAACAAAAACAATACTTATACAAAGCTGTCTGTAGATAATAGTCTAGCTATGAACGATAAGAAAATAGCTCAACTAATCAGAGAATACTTTACCAATAAGTATACATGATCATTAACATATCTTACTCAACATGATTTTCCATGAGTAATATTTCAAACCTTATGATAAATTAACACAAGTATGAGTTTTATGCTCATCAAATAAATATTTTTCATGGTTAATCCTCTTTTTTCTTCTAATTTTTGCAAGAAACCCTTTTTGATGTGAAAAAGTATCATAAAACTTATTATCATCAAAGTATGAGACTAAGTTTGAATCCTTAACAGAAGAAGTTTGTTTGGAGGATTTTGACATCATGTTGATAAGATCCTTGTATCCTTCGATTATCAGATTTAGGTTGTCCTTTACATCTGCATTGTTGTTTTCACCTTCTGGTACCTTTCCCATATCATGAACAACACCCCCTACCTTAGTTTGAGGAGACTCTTTTTGAAATCTTCTACAGGTTCTAACGTTAGAAGAGCAGATTAAACTGACTTTCCTGGAAGGTTTCATAGGGTGAGTACTAAAACAGATTGGTTTAGACATACAAATTTCAGTTGCACCTTTGAGCATTAAATCTAAGGTGCATTAAAGTTGACCAATATAGTTTTTATTCAACCTAAATTTGCACTTCCGTCGAACACGTCCTTTTGAATCACAAAATAGGCACACTTTCTGACCACCTGGGTGAGTAGAGTGAATAGGATTAACAACATTGTTAGAAGATTTCTTCCTTCCATGAGATGTGGTGCATGGCTCCTTGATTAGAGGAGGTTACAAACACATCTTTAGTAATAGCAAGGGTTTGCAATTTAGCTTCTGAAACTGATTTCATTAGAGAAACATGATTACAAGTAGTCACACTTTCGAACATCTTAGTTTTTTCAGAGGCAATAGGTATAATAGACTCTTCAGAACAAACCTTGCATTGAATAGAGGATTTAATCAATAACCGTTTAATCTTTAAAGCATTTTCCTCTAGTCTAGGCTTGAGTAAATTTCTTGACAAGATTACTTCGGATTTTTCTTCAAATTGAATCTTTAATTGAAAGTCAGAATCATTAACCATACCAATAAGCATATTGACCTTGTGTTTCAGCCTAATAATTTCAGTGGATTGAATTCTAGCTTGTTTTAGAATTACTGCACTTTATTTGACTGCTTCCGTTTTTATATCAGAGTCAGACTCATCAGTAAGAAAATAAGGGTAACACTTATAAATATTTGTATGTTTCATGGCAACAGAATGTTCATCTATATGCGAGACAGAAAATTATTTCTCTTTATAGATTCCAAAGAAACAAACTATCTACTCCAGGTGATGCGATTGTCAGAGATAGCACTTCTGTCCATAGAGTCAGATTGCTACAAATACATACTTATGAGGTCTTAACGTGTTTTCCTACTCTGATACGAATTAAAAAAATGGGGGTATAAGAACCACACCCAATAATTTGTTCGAAAATCTGTATGGACTAAACTCTAATATATTTCCAAGAGCACCAACCTAATAGCGAGCTCTATCAAGAGATATATCAAAGAGCTTTATTTCTATTTCTCAATTCAATCAGAAAATCAAACAGATGGAAATATATGAGCCTGATTGATATGAGAAATAACTTGGATGGTACCAAACACCAATGCCCAAGCGTTAATCAAGTTATATCTACAAACAAGGTCGGATTTATCAACTGACTGAACTACGCACAACCTGCGATATTTCAATTATGTAAAAATATAATGCAGAAAAGAAATAACATAGATACCATAAATTTTGTTAACGAGGAAACCGCAAATGCAGAAAAACCTCGGGACCTAGTTCAGATTTGAACACTACACTGTATTAAGCCGCTACAGAATCTAGACTAATACAAATTAACTTCTGACTGGAATATAGTTGATCCCCAACCAAGTCTCACACCTATTAAGGTAAAGTCGCGTTCCTTATGCCTCTAGAACCATGTCGGATTCTGCGCATTTGATTCCCTTAGCTGATCTCACTCACAACTAAGAGTTGCTACGACCCAAAGTCGAAGACTTATAAACAAATCTGTGTCCCACAGATAAGTCTATTCTGATAGATAAATTTGTCTCCCACAGAAGTACCTGCGAAGTTTCGTCTTATGATAAATCAAGGTGAACATGAACCAATTAATAATCCGGTGTCATACTTACGAAGAGCATCCTATAAATATCAATCACTTCACAATAACTTAACTATATGGTAGTAGAAGAAGTTATTGTGGAACTGAGACGAAGAACTTTGTGATTACTTTTTATATCTTACCTATCATAGATAAATCACGATCAAATCTTAGAAAAGATCATACTCAATACGATAGAACAAGAAAGATCAGAATACGCAACAACAGAGAAAATAGTTGGATCTGGCTTCACGAATCCCAAATGAAGTCATCAAGTCGTTAACCTAATATGGTTTTGGAAAAACCTAGGTTAAACGAAAGTCGACTATTATACGCAACTAGGACACAGGAAAGTATCGGGATTACGTTTTCCAGTTATTAGAGTTCTCCCTTATATAGTATTTCAAATTAGGGTTTGCTTATAGTCAAAGCTAGGATAACTTAGTAACAAAGCATTCAATATTCACTGTTAGATAAAATACTGATTTAAGATTCAAGCTAAGTCTGCTTATAAATAAAGAAATTAATCTCCACCGTTAGATGGTCTTAGCTTGTTACACACAAATAAAATTTACCTTCATTTAGATATGGGTAATCGTACCTAAATGTGTATATTGAGTTGGCTCAATAATAGTTAACCGAAGTTAGCCACATGAATGCTTTTGTCTTAACCATTTTCATCTAACACTTCAAGATCAAATATGATGATCAATCAAACAGGAAAGATAATCGAATGAATCTAATTGTGTTTCAAATAGAGTTGTTCAGTTGTTCACTATCTTATAGAAATACATATGAACAAATTGAAACAAAATTGAATTGATTTTTAATCTTACGAAGTACTTATATAAGAATTAATTCATGAACATTAAGCCATGGTTTGCAAAGATTGCATTCCTTAATTCATAAATGTTTTAGTTCATGAGTATGAGAAATATACTTAACCGATTTTAGAACTTAACCATTGTGTTCGCTAACCAGGTATGCAAACATCATCTCCGGACCTTGGTTTGTCCAGCCGTTCGCATACTAGGTAAGCGATCAGCCGTCCCGGACCCAACTCAGGTAGAACCATTCAGGTACTAGGTACGCAAACAAAGTTCTCGTACCTTTACAGTTAAAACTGTTTGCATACTAGGTACGCAAATAAGGTTCCCGGACCTGTACAAAACAGTTCGCATACTAGGTATGCATACCATGTTGTATCCAGACATGGTCAATTGTTCTAAACTCCCATTTCAATAATTGAAACATCCTTAAAAGAGGACAATAGATATATCACACAAACTATTAGCTTCAAGTGATCGAATGATCAATATGAAACTTTCCAAGTCGACATCAAATGATTATCTCAAAAATCAAGTAAGATGTTTCAAGGCAATTTCCACATGATCATCGTTTGACTTGATATTTAGTTTCCAACAAATAAATTATTTCCAACTAAACTCGTCAAGAATAATGATGAACATAGTTAAAGCAAAAAGCGTTTAACTTGTATTTCGAGAAATAGATAAGCGAAATAAACTCGTCTCGAAATATCAAATGTGTATAATGTAAAAGTCTATATATCTATACGACTTAGTCTCGTTAGGAGATAGCATAGAATAGACTTCTGAGTGATAGATAAGTTTTAATCTCCACATACCTTTTGTTGATGAAGTTACTCCAAGATCTCCTCAGTAGATTTTCGTCTTCAATCGATGAATGTCGTGAAGTCTAAAGCTCAACTACACATTCTATCATAATCCGAGAAATAGCTATAAGTAGACTAGAAATCAAGAATATAGTTTTGATCAACTAAACTTGACAAACAAGCTTGAGATAGCAATGCTTGTGAATTCGACCGAGCAATGCTCTAACACCTAAAATAGCTAAACTTTTAAGAAACTGATAGAGTGTAAATCTAGGCCTAAAATTATTAAAATATAGTAAAAATGATGTCACCACAACCTTCACCATCACCGCCCCCACTTGCACCATCCCCTAGTTACACTGATAACAATTGAATTCTTATCACGACTAGCAGAAGAGACTCATAAACAGTAGAAAGGAATCTACCAAAAACTTATATTTTTATGTATTTAGATAACGACTCGTCCACCTCTTTTACAGAGACTCAAAACCAAAAATAAAATAAAATAAATGCTAATAACACTTCTAAGAGCCTCTGAAATCCTAAGCCGGTGCAAGTACTAAATACCAGTCTAAATCCTAATTTGGTATTTTTAGATAGGAAACACAACAGGAGAAGACTATAATTTAATCAGGCGCACATATAAATATCGTTTGACAATGAGCGGTAGTATAAAGTCCACGCGATGGTATGACGCACTTATAATCCATGCTTGTTTAGGGCACACACAATAACCACGCCTGGCGTTGGGCGCACTCAATATTCATGCCTGCTATGGAGCGTTGATGAAATGAACGTCCAGATGACAGGATGACGTATTAACAGTGCCTGTCCAAACATACATAATATCTACGCCTGCTACCGAGTGGAACTTAAATTTACGTCCAGTGAACAAGCATACTTCTTCTTCCTTTCATACGTTTGGTACGCGGGTCTAATATTGTACCAAAGTGACCGGTAATATGACAATGATATTGGACGGTTCTTATTGGATGATAATCTCCATAATGATGATGATTTTTGATTACATTGGATTGGGATTAATGAAGATCCAACTGATGCTTCCCATTCAGTGGATAAAATTTGAGTAATCTTGTAATTCTCTTTTGTCTGTTGTGTGTTTTGACAATTAATGATATTGTTATTGTTGTTGATTTGTATCTCTAGGGTTTCTTCTTGAAATTCCATTCCACCTTGTGAGAGAGTTTTGAAATCCAAGAATCGAAGGCATAATTGGAATTGGATATGCAAAGAAAACTGAAGAGATGAGGAAAAAAGATCAACGATCTCATGAGTGAGTCTGAGAAGAAAGAGAATCACAGGAGGATCGGTGGAATTAAACTACAAAAAATTAATCATAGGGAGATGATTAATATATGAGAGAGAGAGATAGGGAGAGCTATGGAAAGATAGAGATGATGAGTTTATAGTATAAAGGGTAATAGGCAGTAATACTGCAGAAGCTGGACGTAGTTTCTGTCAAGTTGTACATGAAATTGTGAAGTGGTTATTAAAAAAAATTGTTCTGAAATAGACGAACGTATCACTCATGCCCCAACTCAGGCGAACGCAATAATAACATCCCACTCGAGCGAACGCAATAACAACGCTTGATACCAGGAGTACGCAATAACAACGCTTGATAACAACCCAATTTGTAATTATTTTATGTGTTCGAATTAAATTAGATGCATTCAAATTTCCATTAAATTAGGATTGCAGTTGGAGTTACGGCTGGTTGTTCTTCAATTACGAACTGTAATCTCGATTTCTGAAGGTGTTACGTTGGAGGTCTAAGAGCTACCAACCGTAAATCATAAAATAACTAGTTGGAATGTCCAGTTATAGTTCACTTTGTAACCCATAAAATATTTACGGCTGGTTTCGACTCTACCAGTACCAACCGTATATATACCTGAGTAAAAAAATATTAAATTCTTAACTTTGGTTACGGTTGACTTTGATTTAAATGATATCATCCATAATTAGTTACCGTTGGATACTTGACAACAACAAATCAACCGTAACAAATTTATGGTATGTCTAGTAAGAAAACAGTTCCAACCGTAACTAGTTTACGATTGAGTTTCCTCCAATTTTAACCAGTTACGGTTGAAAGTTCATAAAATACTAACTGTAAATGCGTCTTATGGTTGGTTTATATGAAAAATCCCGACCGTAAGTTGCTCTGAAAATCTAAAAATTTAATTTGTTTTTATGTTCTTCCACCAATTTTGACCAATAAAAGGGACGTTCGAACTAAGTTAGAGGTGTATTTGTTCATTTTCAGTCATTACTTATTTTGGTTGAGTGAATCAAAACCTAAGTTTTCTCAAAGAAATTCCAAAAGAAAAAATCTCCCCTTTTTTTCTCACTAAAATAACTTTTAATTTGATTTGGTTTTTTGACTAAGTAAAAAGAAATTATTAATCTATTCATTAGCTAATTAAATGATTAACACTAAATAAATAAAGGCTATTTAGTCATTATGAACTTTCACATTAACTCAAAAATAACAGCCTTTTTTTTTTTTTTTTTTAGTAAGAGGAGTTAACATTAGAACAAACTAAATGAGCCTTACATCTCTCGGGAAGGCTCTTCCCGTTATATCACTGTATAAAACAAAATTCAAAAACTGAGGAGGAGTTTGAACCCAAACATGCGATACACGATCATTTGCTGCTTTTTTTGACAAAATATCAGCAGCAAAATTACCCTCCCGATAGTGATGTTGGAAGTGTACACTATCAAAACAAACACACAAACTATGTATATCTCGTAAAAGAGGTTGGCTATACCACCAACTTTCAGAGTGTTGTGTACATAAGTCGATGGTAACTTGAGAGTCACTTTAAACTATCAGGTTCTTGATTCCAAGAGATGTTTCCAACTGCATACCTTCTTTAAAAGCCCAAAGCTCAGCAACATTGTTGGTATTTTTGAAGATATATCTTGCAAAGGCAGCCACAATCTTTCCAGTATCATCACGCAAAACTCCGCCAATACCTGCATCACCTGTGTCGTTGGAGGCACCATCTACATTCAGTTTAATAAAACCAGAATTAGGAGGAGATCACCGAATAGGCATAGAATCCTTAAAGTATTGCTGAGTTGGTGTTGTAGTCGCATGTAAAAACTCAGTAGCATTAGAAAGAGCAAGTTGTAAAGTTTCCTGCCAATGGAAACAGGTACCAGAAAACACCAGTTTGTTGCGATAACACCAAACACTCCAAAGAATAAACGGAAATAAAACCTTCCAAGGTACCAAAAGTTTTGCAGCTGGAAGGTTAAGCACATTAAGGAACCAATCCAAAGTGATAGCATGAGAAGAACGAAACTGCACATGATAAGTAAAAGCTATAGCATCCCATAAAGGTTTAATCTGCTCACAAGTGAAGAATAGATGGGAAATTGTTTCATCGCACTTGCAACAAAGAGGACAAAACCTTGGAATATCCAAACCTCTACGTCTTAAATTCTCTCTCACTAAAGTTTTCCCATGAACTAAGAGCCAAAGAAAATGTTTAATATAAGGAGGGCAGTTCATCTTCCAAAAGGAAGTCCACATCTGACGCATAACCATAGGAGAATCATGATCCTGAATGATCCAGTTAGAGCACACCTTCACAGAGACGTTACCATCTCTACTAAAAGACCAAATCCTCTTATCAACCTCGAGATTATAAGAAGCTACATGAATAGATTTAATTTGGTCTTTAATATGACTAGGTAAGGTATATGAAATGGTAGACAAATCCCACTCGTGTGTAATAAGGTCAAGTAACGCAGACACTGCTAAAGAGGGATCCATGGAACTCGGATCACCAATACAATGAAGTAGAGGTTCCGTTCCGCACCAAATGTCTCTCCATACATTTACCTATTCCCCGTTGCCAATAGCCCATTTCAAACCCTCCTTAACCAAATTTTTACCTTTAACAATGCTTCTCCAACTCCAGGAAGCGCGGCCAGGCATCGGAGCATCCCAGAACTGACAGTTTCTATGGTATTTAGCGCGAAAAAGAGAAGATACCACAGAATCAGGTTGGCTAGCAATACGCCATGCAGTTTTGGCAAGAAACGCCATATTAAGATCACGTATGCCTAACCCACCAAGCCAAGTCGGTTTGCAAATCTGGTCCCATTTAATTGCATGAATCTTATTTCTTCCCACCCAGTCTTGCCATAAAAAAATCCTACGAAGCTTGTCCACATGACGTAGAATAGCTTGAGGGATTTTCAAAGTACGCATAAGATGGTTCAAAGAAGGGTCTAATACAGCCTTAATAAGCACATCTCGGCCATCAAAATTTAAAGCATTGGATTTCCAACCACTCAACCTATGAGTAATCTTGAGAAGATACTCTGCAAAATTCACCTGATTGAGACGACCCCATGGAATATTAATACCTAAATACTTACCAGGGATAATGCTAAGCTTCATTTGAAGACTTCTGCACAGATTCCTGGCAAGACGCTTAGGCATTTTCTTGGAGAAAACAACTAATGACTTAGTATTGTTAATTAGCTGACCAGACCACCTGCAGAAAGTTTCAAGTATACTCTTAATACCCCTGACATTACGAAGAGTATCACCACTACAAATCTTAAATCCCAAAAGACTATTAGTAGCAATACCATGATTAATCATCCTGCTAAGAACTTCAAGACAGATTATAAACACATAAGGGGATAGAGGATCCCCTTGACGAATGCCACGAGAGGGAAAAAAAAGTCTCACAAGGAGCACCATTGAGAAGACTTGAAAAAAAACACTAGAAATACATAACTTGATCCAAGATCCAAAAAGTGTTAAAACCCAACGCCTCAAACACCTTAAGAATAAAACTCCACTCAAGACGGTCATACGCATTTTCAAAATCAATTTTCAAGGCCATCCAGGCTCTCGGCTCAGACTTATATCGGAATGAGTGAAAAAAATTATTAGTGAGGAGGATAGAATCAAAAATTGACCGACATTGAACAAAAGCATTTTGAGTAGAAGAAATAACCTTGTGTAAAAACGGCTTAAGCCTATTTGCTAGAATTTTCGAAATAATTTTGTAACAGAAGTTACAAAGGCTAATAGGTCGAAAATTCCGAATGGAAGTAGGATTGTCAACTTTGGGAATTAAAGTAATAAAGGTAGAATTAAGAGCAGGATGAAGAATACCTCTAAAGAAAAAATCCTGAACAACATGGATAACAAAAGGACCAATAACATCCCAATAGGATTTTATAGAATAATCCTTGGATACCATCCGAGCCGGGGGCTTTTAAAGGACCCATCTGATTGATGCACTGAATAATCTCTTCAACAGAAACCTCCCTAGTAAGAGCATGGTTATCCTCAAGTGAAATAACACTAGGAACGATATCAGTAAGACCATCGGGACTTGGCGGATTAGAAGATGAATAATGGCTCTTAGAATAGTCATTAATGATAATTTCAATAGCATCTTCATTGTTAACCCAATTTCCAGAGTCGTCCTTAAGGCAAGAAATACAATTCCTATGTCGTCTAACCAAAGTGGATAGATGAAAGAAATGAGTATTTCGATTGCCACATTGAGCCATTGAACACGAGATTTTTGCGCCCAAAAAATCTCTTTTAATTTTAAAAACTCGAGATATTTACGGAGATATTCCGTTTCCTTTGCCTTATTCTCCAAACTGGGATTAGCAGCAAACAAATCTTGAGCACGGCCTAAACTAATCCTATCCTGGGAAATATTTCGGTTAATGTCGCCAAATACATTTTTGTTCCATAATCTTGCTTCAACAGCTAGCACTTTAAACTTATGGGAAAGACTAATATTAGAATTCTCAGAAGCATTCCTTTGTGCCCAAACTTGGGTAACTAACTGTTTAAAATGTAAGTCCTGAAGCCACATAGCCTCAATGCGGAAAGGTCGGGGTCTAAATTTAAACTTAGGACAAGTATCTACCAATAACACCTGATGATCAGAATTGAAAAAGTGAAGGTGAGATACATGAGCATTAGGGAACATGGACTGCCAGGACGCGTTAATCAGCAACCGGTCTAATCGTTCTTGGATATTACGACCATTCACCTGCTTATTAGTCCAAGTATAACGTGGTCCATCAGGTTTCATATCCATAATCTTACAAGTATTCATAAGATTCTGAAGCTCCCGCAAATGAGAATAAGTTGGAAGAGTTCCTCCTTTCTTGTCAGCAATATTATTCAAAACATTTAAATCACCAATAACCCCCAAAGGACATTTAATATCAGAGACACATTGAAGCTCCTTCCACACTTGGTGACGTAAGAGAAGATTAGTGCTTGCATATAGAGAAGAAAGAACCCAAGGCTCTGTACCAGGAATAGTAACTGCAGCATAGATTGCCCAGCGGGAGACAGAAGTCGCCCGAATTTGGACATCATATTGATTCCACAGCAACCACAGTCCACCGGAAAAACCCTGAGAATCAACACAAAAGGAATCGGTAAAACCCAAATGTTGTATGAGCTGACTGGCATGTTGACCACCCACTCGAGTTTCCAAGATAACAAAAATAGTTGGCTTGTAATGACTAATCAAATCTCGAGCAACACGGACAAATGACGGTTTAGCCGCCCTTGTACAATTCCACGTCATTATTTTCATGGGAAATGAGTTGAACTGGGATGTTGGTGGCCTCTCCATTGGAACAGCAAGCCAATCTCTGTCCACTTGTTGATTCAATCTGGCTCTACCCTTCTCCATAATCTCCTCGCTGAGTCCTGTCCAAATTGTGTTCTTGAAGATTCTTTGTGAGGGATTGCTCGAATCCCAGCAAGTCATAATATCCATCTTGAACCGCATGAGATCGCTTGGACCTCTTACTAGGGCCGGAGTCTCGATTGTTGGGGGAAGAATGACCTCCAGCATGAAGTCTGCGTGCCAAACCTTTGAGATGCATCTTTTCCCTGGTGGAGCTTGTTCGATAATTTCGTGAACTATGTTGAAGAGAATTCGCCATCGAATTTGCGGAATATTGAGTTCTGAGATGAGTGTTCGAATCTCCTGAATGTCCACCTCCTCCTCCGGATTCAGCATGCGGAATATCAATTCTTGAACTTGTTGCAGTTGGTGCCACTGCGCCCCCGATAGTCTATGATACTTCGGCCCCCACTGCTTGATCTCGTGGTGAACTGCCATCGTTATCATATCTTCCACAAACCAAGTTTCCGTTAAGAGTCTGTGTAAGCTGTGTGAAAACATGTTCTGATGCGCCCGTCTTTCCTCCAGATTATCCTGCACCTGATCTTCCTCTTCGGGAAATATTACATACACTTCTGGTTGTTCCTCCATGAGACTTATTGTTGGGTTTAGAAGACGAGGAGGAGTCTTGGGGTTTTGAATTAAAAGAAAAGGAGGCAGTCTTATTCACCTGACCAGCATCAGTAGGTTGACCGTCAACATGAATTGTGCATGGAGCTTGCATATACATTGAGCTAAAATTTCCAGTAAGACTGTCATGTGATTGATCCACCGCATCACTAGAGCATTGGGCTCTGATTTGATTCAAGTCCTGATGCCAAAAGTCATCATTACTTTTTATAACCGCTTTTCCTTTAGCTAGGGTGGAATTAGACATAGGGATAACTCTCTGATAGTTTTGCCGCTTGACCGCCTCCTGATGACGGTCTTTAATCGCCCAACCCTGTCGGATATGGGTCGAATTGGATCCGATCAGTCTATTTCGTCCCGTACCATGATCACTTCGAGAAACTTCTCTCGTCGCCGATGCAGAACTCTGATGGTTTCTCTGGTGGTTTACAATCATCCAAGGACCAAACTCATCACCATAATTCAAATCCCTCACGGGAGCAGATGGATCAGGTTGTTGACCAGAATTACCATCACCATTAGGAATAGATTTCAAAGGACAATTAATTTCCTTATGAGATAATTTTCCACAATTACAACAGAAACTACTAAGACCTTCATATTCAATTTTTTGAATTGATCTGCCAACTCTAATCTTGGAAATTAATGATTTATCCAAATCTAGCTCAACACAGATACGAGCGTACCTTCCTCTAGATATGTTCTCTGTAATCACATCAACCTTGATAGCCTTTCCAACTAAGTTTACAATCTTTGTAAGAATTTCCTTGTCAAAAAATTCAATAGGAAATTCTGGAACTCTAATCCAAGTAATAAGACGTTTAAATGAAGCAGTAAAGGGTTTAAATTCCGGAGACCATCGTTGTAAAGATAAAAAAATGACCCCCAATAAACCAAGGTCCCTGATAAACCACTTTTTTCATATCATC